>CM073141.1:24109533-26509533 GCA_037039145.1 Fundulus diaphanus
CATGTGAGCAACATGCGTTAATGCAGCGCGTTAAAGTAAATATCGCCGTTAATAGTCTAATGAATTAACGCGAAATTAACGCGTTAAGTTACCCAGCCCTTATATATATATATATATATATATATATATATATATATATATATATATATATATATATATATATATATATGATTCCAGCTTGTTTCATATTTAATATTTAGCATGAGGTATTTTGCTATGTTAGTCCCCTTACACTGCAACCTCAATCTGTCAGTGGTAAAACAGTAGCGTTTAGTTTATCTAATTTTCATTTACTTCACATAAAAGATAAATGGGTCCAAATTATGTGCTAAAATATATAATCAAATTAATCCATTACATAGACAGATTGATGTTCTAATTATTCCTTTCTAACTATAATACAATGCAGTGAAGTTTAGTTGATTAAAAACTCCATCTAAAGCAGTTGCCTGCTGTATCAAGCCATTTACTTGGTGGCAATCCCTCTTACGGAGCAAACATGTACTGACAGTGGAAAGGAACCCTTTTAAAAGGTAGAAACCTCCAGCAGAGCTCGCCTCTGTATGCGCAGCCATCTGCCGTGGCGGACTGGCGGTTTGGGAAGACAGAGCTCCGATAGTGCCTTGAAATGTAAATCACTGCCATTTTCATCATACAGTGTAACCAATGCAAAGGGTGCTTGGAAAGCCTGACATTCTTTATTGTGGTTTGCCATCTACCGGGTTTAGATTTTATAATCTTTTAATACCTGCAAAGACAAGTTTATCTTCAGCATTTAAGAATGTTCATGAGTTACTTAAGTACACTGTCTCTGGTCCTAGATTTCTGCAAAAATGTGGCTTTCATGCGTGAAACTACTTTAACAAAGTTAACTTCTTTTGAGGCAAAATACTTTTTTCAAGGTTGCTTTTCCATCCTCTGATGAGGTTTAAAAAGAACCCTTTTACAGAAGAGCACTAAAGCTGAAATCTGGAGTATGTAAGTGCACAAGGGCCCCTTTCACAATTTACTTAAATTTTTGTTCTACGGTCTCCGAAGTGTCAGGGTTGTCCTTTCATTTTTTTCTAATGCAATGACAAAAATTTAGGCAGCTCAAACTTTGCAAAATGAACTTTTTACTTACTTTGAGCAAAATGGTTTTTGTAAGCCTCGAAAAACCATTGTGGCCATCGCCTCACTGACGGCATGTTGGAAAGGCTTTTGTACCATTGCATCTGTGTTTACGTCGTCCAGCCTCCCACAAGGCTTACACGGCTCAGGGTTACACATTCAACTTCTCTCTTCTTGCATTTTGTGCCTTTTTATCAATTGAAGAAAAGCCCGTCGGTGGTACAAAGGAAAGCAGGCTTACACCAGACTGTGAGCAGGTCTAAAGCTGTTATATAGCTGTGTGCGTGTGCTAATATTTAAAAGCTTCATTTGTTTAGAGCTAAAAAAATATTTTATATTGACTCTTTTTACATGGTTTCAAAACACAGCATAATGTATTGAATGCCAGGTTTATGCTCTATTTCCTTATATATTGGCCAGTGTTTTAGAAATAGTGTGCACAACATGAGTTAATAGCTCTATTATGTAGTATATTGTGTCTAACACAATATGTGTGCTTTGATTAAAAAATAAAAGCCAGTAAACATAGTGACATTGTGCTTTTATCTGCAAATACATGGGAATTACATGTTTTGTTGCTTTTTTTTGTCTAGTTTTCAGTATTTATGTGAAGGTCAAGAATGTTGCAAAAAATATAATGCAAACAGATCAAAAATTCATAGAACTCCTGAATAAGTTTTTTGTGTTGTGAAGATTGCTATTCAGAAATAACTAGGTAAGAAAAATATTTCAATGCGTGATATTCTATGGTAGACTTGACTTTTTATTTACCATTTGTTTTTTTCTTTGAAAAAAGAAGGGGGAGTTACATTACTATCGCTGGAACCTTAGGGGTTAAAAATTAAAAAATGTATAAATATGTATGGTGAAAACTGCAGTTAATAAAGTACGTTGTAACATAATATTGCTTGGCCCTCTCTAAAGCATGTCTGTGTCCGAGGGTCCCAGGTGGAGCACAAAATGAAGAGACTCCTAGAGGGTTAGTCATATTACGAACTAAAACAGTGGCTGTATGAAAAGTCGTTAAGACCTGCCGTGTGTTATTTAATTTCTCACAGTATTATTGCAAGGCAGCTAATTACTGAAACAAAAGACCCGGCTTATTCATAGAGCTTTTTAAGATTTTTATCACCTGGCTTCTTCATCCAGTGAGTGTGAATAAGCTGCTCTTACAAATTGTCTGCTCACTTTCTCCGTCTCTCAGTCACCAGAGTCCTGATTCTTCTCATATGCTCTCCTCTCCTCAGCTCTGCCCAAAGGTTTTCTGTAGGGTTTACACCGAAGGACTGGGATAGCCATGGAAAAAAAGTAGAATTCTGTGTTAATTTGGCCATTTGTTTTAGATGATTCCCTTGCTGAAAGACCCAGGGATGATCCTTTTCTGTTTTCTAGGTAAAGTTGCCAGATTTTTATTCAAAAATCATTTTTTTATTCAAAATCTGGAGGTATTTCAAACAGTTTGATATCAAACACTCTGGACAACAGTTCTAGGGCCGTTGAAAGAAAAATAAGAAGACATTAACACATCCTCCTCCAAACGTAATCGTGGGAAAGAGCTCATTTTCCCCATACTCATCCTGTGATTCACATGAACAAAAAAATCAAAAATCAAGAATGTTGAATAAAGTTACTCTCATAAAACCGAAGCACATGGTTTCAGTCAGAGCCCCAGGAGATCTTAGCAAACTGCACAGATTTACATCTGTGGTAGCGGGTTTTGACAGTACATTTATCCTAAAAAAACTGCAACATGGTTGTTTTGCAGACTTGTTTACCCCAAGGTAGGCTGAAATTTTTTTAACTTTCTAATTATGCAGCTATTTTCTTATAGCCAGGTCCTACATCTCCAATGTCTTTTGCCATTTTGAAAAGTGTCTAATAAAAGAAATGGAAAACCATGGATTACTTGTATTATACCTTTCTACTGATTAACTTTTAAAAAGTAGTATATACATTTTAAAAATGCCTTATTTACATTCATTTTATATGAATTTCCTGTCATGTCTTTAGTGTGGCAGGGGGAATTTTGGTTTAAAAAAATCCTTATGTGGATTTATTTTTATTTATTTTTTCCAGTTTGATATTATGCTACTGGAATAAAATACTAACTCATTTTGAAGGGCGTTACTCACCCTTCTGTTGCAAATAATTGTTTCTATATACCTTTCTATACCCTTAGGAATTATGTTCATCAGTAGAGCTGGGCGATATGGGCCAAAAATAATATCTAGATATTTTTAGGCTGAATGCCGATATACAATATTTATCCCGATACATTTTTCTTTTCATAAAATAATTATAAAAAATAAAAAAATAAAAATGTCTCACAGGCAAAAACCCTACTGGAATACATGAAAGTATAATTCTAACGCAGCATACATAGGCCATCTCAATATAAAGGATATAGTTACTTCTTATATCTCTTTTAAATAAATCTTGATATTTTTTTTAATCTCAATATATTGCCCAACCCTTATCAGGTCATTAACTTTCTTTATCCTTGGGCCTTAGTGTTTTGGGCATGACGTCTCCATCTGCAGTCCTTGGGCCAAAGTGTTTCAGTTGGAAAATGCTGACTAAAACACTGCGTCCTCTAATAGTGTCCTAATAAGCAACGTTAATTTCTTCAGGCATTAAAGCACGAATTTACACCCATGCATACCAATTCTGAAATCAATGTTTTATGAGTGCTTTTTTTTCTTCTTCTTCTTCTTTGGTCAGTTTTATATGATGAAAAAGGGTGTGAATGCTGGTTAGGTTTGTGCAAGTTCACAAGCTGAGGTAGGTAAATAGGCTGCGTCCTCAGCGTGGAGGTGACTAATCCCTCAGACCATATGTCGGTGGTTTGTAGATCAGAGCCAGTACAGCAAAAGCAGCACAGCCATGCAAGACAGGAAAACACACACAGACTGTTCATCCTCATGTAAGCAGAGCGTGGGCTTTTTTTATTTTATAGCTTCTAGTTCAGCAGACGATAGCTCTATTGAGTATTGCAGATGGATGGGTGCTTGTAAATTAGTCTCTCAGTAATTTGTTGGAAAATACCGTGTAAAGGGCAGACTTGTGCAAACTGACCCCTGTAACATCATGAAGGCGCTAACTCAAACCTGATTTAATTTCAGGAGGCAGCAGCGACCTCAGGGTGGTGGTGGAGGAGGAGGAGGGGGGAAGAACCAGCCTCAGCAGATACAGCAACAGTCTCCACAGCAGCAGAGGGATCAAACCAATCAGCAGTCTCCAAACCAGCAGGAGTTAAATTTAACTGAACTGGGAGACAACAGAAACCATAACGCTGGGCGACCACCTCGCCAGCACCAAGGAGGACACGCCGGGCCTCGCCAAGGAGGACCTCCGCATCACGGCTACAGCCAGAACCGCCGCTGGCACCACAATCAGAAAGGTCAGGGGCACGGACAGACAAACACTGCAGGCGATAAAGAAGCATCCCCGAAAACAACCAAAGACAAAGAGACAGAGAATGTGAAAGTGGGTGATGAGCAGATCAGACCCCCACAGGACTGCAACAATAGGAGTCCCAATGAGTCGGCCAAATCTGCCCCCGCACCCAGTGCGACGGCCCCCCGAGACCCAACAGCTAACAAGGAATCCCTCGTCAGGCCGCCAAGTGGAAAGGCAAGCGAGGACCAGGCAGAGCAGCCAAAAGTCAGCCTTCTGCAGTCGTCAAAGGAGAGGCTGAGGAGGAGACTAAAAGACAAGGTACCGCAAAGCTGCTTAGTGTCTGTCGGTCTCTATCAGGGCAGCCAGGCCTGATCTGTATGTGTGCACACGCTAACAATTAGTTTCACAATTACCTTCAGAAAGACGAGCATGCGTTCATTACCACACAGATACGCTCACGCACTTTTCTCTCCCTGCCTGGCTTCATTTAATTGTCCAGGTTTTTATCCTGCAGTCACACAGGAAGCGTGTCTGCGTTCTCCACGTTAGCAAACATTTAGCAGTTTCTGATGATTTCTCACCGAGTGCTGAGCTGATGACTTGGCCAACCACGTCGTGGACATCAGCTTCCTCTTTCGACTGCTGACTCAATACAGGGCGATTGATTTGAGAGCACAATCAGTGCGGCTTCTCTTGGTGTTTTCTGGTTTTTGGCCTCATTGTACTTTATAGTTCATGTAAGTTTTCCGGTCTGTTAGTTCACATGCGTTTGGCTGTCTTGTAATATTTCTGCTCCGTTGATACAAGCTCTTCCTCTGCCGGGTTCCTCAGCTGCTGCGTCCAGAAAAGAGTGACATTTGGTTTGTTTATTTTTTTTTTTTTCCAGGTCTGGATAAGAATGGATTAAAAAAAGCATTGAGTGTAGAAAATATTAGTCTTTCCCACACTTTATTACTTATCACATTGTCTAAATTGTACATCTGCCCATCCATCTGATCAATACTTATCCATCCACTTATTTACACACTTGTGCATTCGTCCGTCCATCTATCCATACATCCTATATTCATCCTTCCTTCCTTGCTTGCTGGTTCCACCTTTGACTATGCATGACCACTGTAGAAATATGGGCCTTAAATTTACTCTTAAAAATGCTTTTCAATGAATGATTTTATACCTTTGGAGCTTTCTGAGTTGGGAGACGTCTGGTATTTTGACTTAAAAATCTGAATAGGGACCCTGGATGAGGTAACACCTGATGACTACCTTTTTCTGCAGGAGGAGATGCTCGCCGAGGAGCCTCGGTTGGGACCCCAGAACATGGACCGGCTCGTGGAGCTCCTCAACAGCATGAGGAGCAACAGCAGCGGCGTGGAACAGCAGCTAGCTTCTTTCATGGAGGAGGCGCAGAGCTCAGCGCGGTCGGAGGAGTCGCTGGCCCAGGTGGTGGGAGCCATCTACTCCAAGGCCGTGTCCGACCGAAGCTTCGCCGCGACGGCTGCCAAGCTCTGCGACAAGATGGCGCTGTTCATGGTGGAGGGAACCAAGTTCAGATCGCTGCTGCTCAACACGCTGCAGGTGAGAGCGTCGTTTGGATGGAGTGTAGCAGCACTTTTTGCCTTCAAGCTTTATTCCTCCGCACTCCATTTGGCTTCATTTTGTAATTAACTCTGCAGTGAGCCACTGGTTTGATTAGCTCTCAGTGAATCCACTTCTGGTTGTAAAATTAAATCTCTTGTGCTGTTTCTGTAGCCTCAGTGCTGAGAATCTCAGGGGACCTTGTTAGTTAGGGTTTCAATTTAGAAAACAGTGTTACTTTTTTTTTTTGGGGGGGGGGGGAATCCAGCTGTTGCATAATTAATTCTGTGCTACATTCAAAACTCAACTATTTATATTATTCATTTAGTCTGTATGGCATCTTATTGCCATTGTTTGTAGTTATATATTATCTTTGTGCTTACAGTATTTTCTTTTCTTTTCTGTCTTTTTTTACATCACAAAATTTCCCTTAATTATGCAGTGAATATTTTCCCTTTCAGTATCATGTGTTTAGAAAGATGTCCACCGTGATCTCTGTATCTTCATCCGTAGTTTTAGGAAGCACCTCCTCCTGATGGCCAGCTCATTGTGTTTCAGACCTGTACAACTCAATGGACATCGTTGACTAATCTAAACTCCCCAGGGGAGCGGAAGGCCTGCTTCCTCTTCACCTTCCATCCCTTCGCTTTGCTGCACGGTTCCAGACCTGCACCCTGGATGAAAACATCCTCTGAGGCGTTACAGCCTCTGCCGCCGCTCCCTCCTTTCATTTCCTCCTCCTTGTCCCTCATGAGATCTCTATTCCCACGTTCCCACGTCTTCTCACCCATTACAGTACGGACCAGCGCTTCGCTGTTTCTCCCCGGACAGTTTCCCCGCCTCAGTCTCACAATCAGAAGCAGGAAACGGAGACATGTGTTGCCTTCAGAAAGTTAACTACCTGCTGCTGTGCTTTTTTTTTTCTGCCTTAAGATTTTTCCGTTTAAAAATATGTATTTAAAAGTTAGAACCTTGATCCTTCTGCCTCCTTTTCAACCCATTTCCTCCACCTCCATCACATTTGTGTGGTCTTTTCTCCTCTTTTATCTCTCTCTTTAATCCCAGTTTCCCAGGCAGCACAGACCCCCTGCTCGCCTTTGACATTTTCCCCTTTTTTTAAACTATAAAAGATTTTAAATGTCATAAGTGGGCTCATGAAGGCTTTCATTAATGTTGTTGCCATTAGAACCCCAGATCTCAATATGGGGCCAATTAGTGCGAATGCTCTGTTTATTCAGAGAGAGGTTTTGTTGGCCTATACGCCGCCACCGTTCCACCTGTCGAAGACCTCTTAAACACAGCTGAGGAGAGCTTGGCATGTTTTTAATTGATGTTATAGACACTTTCGGCTTTGTTTTCATGTTCTGACAGTAGGAAGATTTTTCTGTTGAATCCTTGCAGAGCTATGTACGAATATATAAGGCTGTCCACATTTATTGCCTTTTTACACATCGTAAAGATGTGTAAAAAGCCTTGATATAAACTATATAAGTAGCATAACTTCACACTGGGGAAAAAAAAACATAAATCTTAACATTTACCTTGAGTACATTTATTCAACGGGGGAAGAATGAAATAAATAGACCTGGACTATTTGTTTCTATTTAAACTCTTTTAAAGAGTTTCAAGGAGTAATTAAAAATCAATGAGTGATTTCTTATAGCCCCTTCTCAAAACTGGAAAGACAATTAGGGAATTTGGCATTCTTGTAATAAAGTTGGAAAATTGCAACAACAACAAAAAAGCTTACCGGCTTGTTGCTATAGTAAAAAGTTTAAAACAAAGCCCAGCCTATTTTGCTACCGTGCACAGTGAGTGGGGTAAATGTATATCTCCAAAACTCTTCTCTTCTTGGAGAACTGCGACAAAGAGGCAGCTTGGTGTCTCCTCTACCAACTGGTTGTTTTGGAGGCCCACCTGGGGACAAAAAAAACTGGGGGTGGTGTTGGTTGCCTTTTGCCTTTTGGCAACCAACACCCCAGGTGGGTTTAGGGTGAATATGTGGAAAAGGACCCCGTGTTGGCTGTGAAGTAAGGGGAAGGGTCTGTGTTACTGCGGGCCCGTTTTCCCTGTTTGAGTGCATGAAATGGTGAAGTCCTAAAAATACAAGGTTATGTTTTCAGTAGGCTTCAAATAGAAACGGACATTTTTTTAGCATGATGGACTCAAATTAAAGGTGAACATTTTCAAGTTTTTCTTCACTGACTGATATGCTGTTGCAATAAAAGATTTTACTCATCATTTCCAGGCATGCCAATAACGTTAGCTGCCCATGTTTCTAGAGCCCCTAACAGATAATACGGTGAGGGAGAGAGAAAAAAATGGAGGCCTTTTGCACTGCCTGTTAATAAACGCTCAGTTTAACCTGCACAGCAGCAGCTTTATGTGAGCACTTAAAGCATTAACCCATATTAACTCCAACACTCTCACAGCACTGTCCTCACTTCAGGTCTGAACGAATACTTCTAGCAGAAAAAGGATATTTTTAATGCAGCTGTCAAATACTTCTTTTTGGGCTTTTTTGGGCTTGAAGTACCTTTGGGACACAAGGTTAATGTGTGTGCCAGCTACCAAAACTCTCATCAGGCGGATGTGAAAGATGTTAACAGCGATGATTGGCCAGAGCAGGAAAGATCGTCTTTGAACACTATATATCCACCTGCTAACTGACCTGTTGTGTAACGCCATCACAGAAAGCTCGGTGTGCCGCGCTGTCTCTGGGCAACGTTTTAAGCTGAAACAATGCTTGAAACAATGTTTTTCTGCCTTCCGCCCGCTTCAGAGAGACTTCTCCCGCCGCGAGGAGCTGCAGCAGAAGGACGTGGAGCAGTGGCTGGGTTTCATCACCTTCCTATGCGAGGTGTTCTGCACCATGAGGAGCAGCTCCGGCCAGCCGTTCCGGGTGCTGGTGTGCCCCATCTACACGTGTTTACGAGAGGTTTGTGTCCAGGCACGCTCGGCTCGCATCAAAGCACGGTCGCCAAAAGCCCGTCAGAGCTCTGCAGGTCGAAGAAAACATCGTGCTGTCTGCTCGTTCTCGTCTTTGCACGTCTGGTTTCCTGAGTTTCGACCAGACGCGGTCTAGACTGCAGACACCGCATTGAGGTTTGGTTAGAGGGGCAAATGGTGAAGTCACAATCGGTTCCAGTAAAAATGCGTGACCTCTGGGTTATGTCCCCATTAGCTGGTCACACTTTTTGCTGGTCACCATAGAAACCATATGTAGGGTAGCCACAGCAGACTCGCTACGATACAGAAGTGGGGAACGTTGGATTGGGTATTGAAAGGGGAAGCGAGTGGGTGGGAAGGAGGAAGCGCAGGAGACTGTGGTCAGATTGACAGTTAGCGTAGAGGAAGTTTGACAAGTAGAAGACAAAGGAGGGAGAGAGATGAGATCAAAGAATCCGCAAGTGAAAATAGTTTTTGATGGCGTCATTCAAGTAAAAGGGAATAATGCCAAGACATGCATTAGCGAGCTTTAGCGCCCAGTCTGGCGCTTCTTGCACACGCAGTGTCCCATTAACAAACAACAATGACACACAGCGACGCATCCGTCCACGCCCTGTCTGTGGGTATGCCCAGGGCATTATCTCAGCTTGTTAAAAGACTCTGCTGCTTTACCCAAAGGTGTGGCGTAACCAGTCAGAAAACCCACACACATACCGGCAGTTCACAGCCTCAGCAGATTCCTGTAGATCTAAAACACTGGGGGTAAGAGAACATCCAAATCTACGTATGTAGGTGCTCGTGTATCTGTCTGTGTTGTGAATCTGAGGCCGTTTCCCAGAACTATTATCTTTAATTTCATCGGCTTATGTGGGCGTCTGAATTCCGTTACAACCACAGTGCCTGGTTGCCATCCACACGTCTTCCTGCACATGCAGCGCCTTGCAAAAGTACCGCTTTAACTCTTCCACATTTTGTCATGTTGCAGTCACAAACTTCAGCCTCGTTTTTAATTGGGGTTTTATGCCACAGACCTGCAGGAAGTAGCGCATGATTGTGAAATGTGAAAATGATTGCCTTATATGTTGAGAAGTTGAACGTTTTAGATTGTGAAACAAGATCCCAAGCTGTTCAGTCCATCATGTGACAGTGGAAAGACTATGACACCGTTGTGAGCCTAGCAGGAAATGGCCAACCACCTAAACGGACAAGCTTGGCAAGGAGAGCATTAATCAGAGAAACAGCCAAGAGGTCCATGGTAATTCTTCAGGAGTTGCAGAGATCTAGAGCTCTGGTGGAAGGATGTTTTAACATGATAGTGGTTAGTTGTGCACTCCACACCTCCTGCATTTTTAGAAGAGTGGTAGGAAGAAAGTTGTTAAATGAAAGTCTCAAAGGGGACGTATCATGCTTTTCAGTTATTTTCAAATGAAAATTATTCAGTTGTGGTCTATGTAAAGAGGAACTGCAATTCTTCGGCCTGAATTCCTGGTTAATTCACCCCGTCTTTCCCCCTTTTCTGAGGTGCGTTTGAGAACAACTCGTTTTGGGGCTGTCTCTTTAAATCTATTGGGCTACGTTCACACCGCATGCTTTTTTTGCTGAAATAGGATTTTTTTTTTTAAAATGGCCGTTCTTACTGTTGTTAAATGTGACCGCCATCATACAGCTGTCTGAGCGGTTCAAGACCGCAAAGCGACCCGCATGCGCAGACAACAGAAGGAGCGCGCTTTTAACAGAAGTAATGGTGAATGTAATTGTTTTTTAGAAGTGTTCAATAAAGTTTTGTTTAAATAAAACATATGGACAAGACGATCGGATTTGGGTCGCATTTCCCTGCAGTGTGAACGATAGCCTAAAGGACGCACTTCACGCCCGGCCCCCATCCAGGTTGCAGAACGTTTCACTCCACCCCATTCTCAAATTGAATGCAACTGAATGTTTTGACCTATCTACTTGTAGCTTCAGCCTCCTTGAGCTTGGACTTCAAAACTGCGTCGAAAGAAATTTAAATGTCCAATTTGCAAAATTGGTATGCCCAATGTCTGTGACCTTGTTTAGCAGCTCCGCTGCAAGTACTGTGACATAGTTGTTCAAAAACATAACAGAGAACAAAGAAAACAGAATGACATGAAAAATATGACCCAAAGAGGATATAAAGATATCTATGTAGCACCTAGACAGACTAAATTCAACTTTTCTGCATTCCTAGAGACCCCAAGTACGCAACAAAATGTATTTAATGGCTAAAAACGTAGATTTAGCATGGAATTTCCCCCTCTAACAAGTCCTATTTGGATTTTTTTTTTCCCTATTCCTTTTGTCCTATTTGGATTTTGCCACAAGCACACAGCATATATGAAAAAAGCTGCTCTGGTCATATGAGCGACAAGCAACTTTTAGGCCTAAATGCAAAACGCTGTGAAACATTACGCATCACCCTGAACACACTTTTGCTTTCATGACACATGGATGGCAGCGCCATGCTGCCGGGAGGCTCCTCCTCAGCAGGCACAGTGAAATAGGACAGAGTAGATATGAAGATGAATGGAACCAAATACATGACGAACCTGGAAGGAGACCCGATGTAGACTGGAAAAAGTCTTGAGACTGGGGTAGATGTTCACCTTCCAGGAGGACAACCAACCCCAAACATACAGCCGGAGCCACAACGGGATGGTGTAGATCAAAGCAGGCTTGTGTTAGAATGGCCCAGTCAAAGTCCAGACCTGAACTTTACGGGAAATTTATGGCAACAGTTAAATATATTTGAGTTTTTATGTGGAAAAACAATGGGCAAGAAATTCAGTTAACCTATTTTTTTTTTTTTTTTTTTTGGTAATGTTTTGAAAACTTTGTATATTTTATTCAAAGTTATCCACTGCTTTGTATTTTTTAATTGCAAAAAAATAATACCTGCAAGTTTTTTTTGTGGTAGTGGGACAAGCTGTGAAGATGGAATCTGAACACTTCTGCTAAACATGTGTGTGTGTGTGTGTGTGTGTGTGTGTGTGTGTGTGTGTGTGTGTGTGTGTGTGTGTGTGTGTGTGTGTGTGTGTGTGTGTGTGTGTGTGTGTGTGTGTGTGTGTGTGTGTGTGTGTGTGTGTGTGTTTGGAGCAACCGCCGCTTATGGTTAACACCTGAAAAGCAACAGTAGCTAAGAGATGGGGAGCTCTATAGTGAGTTTCAGTATAACCCTTTCCCAGCTGAATAAAATGAACCGTTGTCTGCGACCATAACTTCAAATTAAAAACCTTTACACTTAGTCACCATCATTCTTTTTGAGTCAGTCATCCTTAATGTCCTAAACAATGAAATTCCCACCAAATAACCTGGAATACTATTCACCCATGACTGTTTGTCCTTAACAAATTACACAAACTAAACTAAACTAAACAAAATAGAAAAGGCCAATTTTACAAGCAGAGCTACCAGTAGCTAAACTTGGCTGTTAAATTTGTGTTTTTTTAATCAGCATATGTGCTGCAGAGTTGCGAGCTTTGAAGTCGCTACACGGGAGTGGGAGTGAATGTTTTTTTTTTTTTTTTTTTTTTTTTTTTTTGGTGCTAGAAATGAGAGGTTTCCAGCACCCCGCCACTGCTTTTCTACAAGGGCAAGATAAAATTAAATAACAGACACACAAAAAAACCTCCATGGACTCTGTCTTATGAAAGCTTTCATAAATGATTGATTCTTTTCTTCGACTCCCAATCTGTGTATCCCTTAATGTTTATTACATTGCTGTAGCTCATGAGGTTTCTAGATGAGTCCAGTTACATTTAATATTGTTTGGTTGTTGCCGTTACTTTGAATAAGGTATAGCGTTTAGCGTAGTAGAACAGTTTAAATTACTTCCCAAATTAAGTGTTAAAGCTTATTTTACCATTGTGAGACATCGGCTTGTTTGTTGCATTTGCTGCTGCTTCCAGAGACTTGCTTTAAATAAAACATCAACGTGGAAAAGCAGCCATGCAACATAAGGTGTGCCCTTTCTATAAGTCCTGGACAATTATTGTACAAGAGGCAGCCAACTTATTTTATTTAAAAAAAACATATATTTTCCAACTAAATGACTCTCACATTGCAGGGTTTGGGTTTGTATTTGCACGATGTGCCAGCTTGCTTTTTCTGTTTGGCCTGGTAGCTTTAAAAATTTACAATTGCCCACACAGACAATTTTTTAGCTTCTGCCTTATACGTAGTCTTGTTTGGTTAGCAGTTAGTGAGATGGCATTAAGGCAACTGTGATACTGTAATAAAATTAAATGTAACTACAAGTGGTGCTAATCCTGAAGATAGACTTGCAGTTGCTATGCAACTACTGGAAGGGTGGTTTTAGTTGAATGTTAAGTTTAGTACTCTCTCCGGAGAAAAGCAACAGCTCCAGTTTGAGCAATATGATGGCAGATTTTCATAACACTTGAAATCAGTAAATATACTGTATTTTGGGTATGTCTATATGTACTGCTTAAAAAAATTAAAGGAGCACTTTTTAATCAGAGTATATCAGGTCAGTTGCCATGTTTCTATCAAAGTTTTTTATGCACATTTTGAAATATGGAATTAGAAAAGGTTGATGGAAACAGCAAAATTTGCTTGCTTAAGGTTCAATTAAATTTTATTTATATAGCTCCAATTCATGAAACATGTCATCTCAAGGCACTTTCCAAAGTCAAATTCAATCAGATTATACAGATTGGTCAACATAAATTTCCTATCTAAGAAAACCCAGCAGATTGCATCAAGTCTTGACAAGCAGCATTCACTCCTCATGAAAGAGTGTAGAGCCACAGGGAGAGTCGTCTGCATTGTCCATGGCTTTGCAGCAATCCCTCATACTGAGCAAGCATGAAGCGACAGTGGAAAGAAAAACTCCCCTTAAACAGGAAGGAAAACCCCCAGCAGAACCGGGCTCAGTATGAACGGTCATCTGCCTCGACCGACTGAGGGTTCCAGAAGACAGAGCAGAGACACAACAAGAGAGACAAAAAAGCACAGAAGCAAACATTGATCTAGTAATCTGTTCTACATTAGATGGTAATAGCGGGTGATCTGTCTTCCCTGGATGATGTCACAGCTAACAGAACTTCAGACCAGGTGTACCTACTATGAAGAAAAAAAATGAAAAAGATGACAGAGAGCAAAGTTAACAGCTTAAATGACAACAAGCAATGCAAATTGGAGAACAGTAGGAAAACTCAGCAGAGTGAGAAAAATAGGCCCTGCTGTCCTCCAGTAGCCTAAGCCTATAGCAGCATAACTATAGAGGTAGCTCAGGGTAACATGAGCCACTCTAACTATAAGCTTTGTCAAAAATAAAAGTTTTAAGCCTAGTCCTAAAAGTAGACAGGGTGTCTGCCTCATGGACCAAAACTGGGAGTTGGTTCCACAGGAGAGGAGCCTGATAGCTAAAGGATCTGCCTCCCATTCTACTTTTAGAGACTCTAGGAACCACCAGCAGACCTGCAGTCTGAGAGCGAAGTGCTCTGTTAGGAACATACGGGGTAATCAGAGCTCTGATATATGATGATGGTGGAAGGTGGTTTTTGGATTTTGCCATACGTAACATCAACTTCTGACGAAATTACACTTTGCGTAGTCTGGTGAATTATCTCCAGACCAGTAGATGGAAACACGTTTTCTTTTTTCCAACATTTTAAAAGCTGGCACAAAACTCGCTTGACAGTTGGATGGAAACATGGCTAGCTAAACTTCTTGAATATTAAAGGTATACTATGCAACCGGGGTTGATTTTCCAGCGAGGCTCCCCCCAGAGGGCGAAAGTAAAAGTGCACTGTCGTAAAGATGCTCAGCTGTTCTCCTGGTTTCTCCGTCAAGCCAGGCGCGGTTGTTTTGAGCTTAAGCCGGGCATACACTGTACGAGTTTTTCAGTTGTGGTACTTATATACATCTCAAACTGTGCGACGGAACCGCGGGGTTTAAAAGTTCACCGCTCACGATCTGTGTTCTCACACTGTACGGCGCGACGCTCGGACGCGACCGGAGTGCTCACACTGTACGTCGTGCCCCGGTGGGTGACAGGGACCCAGACCAGGGGGTCGAGCCCGGCTCGGGTGAGGCCCACGGGAGGCACCGGACATCGGGGGGAACGGAGGGGAGAGAGGAAAGACGAGACGCCCCGGCGGCCGCGCGGCACGGCAGACGGGGAGGGGACGGAGATGAGGGGAGGGCGCCCCCTCGTAGCTCTGCTTGAACAGCAGGATGCGCTCACGAAAACCTCACGACGGCCGACTGAATTTCAAACAGTGTAAGCCCGGCTTACAGCAGACAGGCGAACGCAACGATAAGTCGAAAAAAACGGCAGTACAAACAATGACTAACACAGTGAAAGTATGAACATGCACACAGAGAGAGAGAGAAACCATTCCAATGTTATTTACAATCGCATCAGCAGAAACGCGAGGTCCGCGTCAGCCTTGCAGCCTTCTTTTTCTTTTAACTCTCGCCATTCGGAAAAAGCTTGCCCGATGTTCACCCGTGTACGACTCCTCTCTCTGTCCAGAGACATTTTCCTCTTTCTTGCCTGCTCCGACATGGGCTTTCGCTGTTTTCTCGCTGGTTCCGCCATGATAACTGCATAACTATCGCCACTGCGCTAGCACCGAGCATGCCTTTCACTGGAGGCGTGTAGCAGTTCTCACCGTAAAGCAAGACCGACTCTCGCGATGTACGAGACTTCTGAGCCTGTGGGTGCGGGCCGAGGGCTCCTGCAATTGCAAGTACGGTATTTTCCCTACAGACCACCAGGGCGGCCGAGAAAATCTTTGTTCGACCTGAAATGACTCATTTAATCATCCAAAACGGTATGGAACACATTAATTAACTGAAAAATGTTGCATGGTATGCCTTTAATCCGGTCAGTTCCGTCGTAGAAGGGGTTGTTAATCACTGTCGACTGTTCTGGTGTTAATGACATTAATAGCAGGTGACCTAAACTACTACTGAGCAGGTTCTCTGAGCTCATTTGACAGACATAAGAGTCTGGAGAAGCTGCGAGGAACGTTATGCCGCCTGCAACATTGTTCTGCATGATCGGTTGTGGGTCTTTGTTTGTCTGGGGAGACAAATCCATGGATCTGTACAGGATAAACAACGGCACCCTAACTGCCACTAGCTATCTGAATGAAATCCCTAGGACCACTATTAGACCCTTCCCTGGTGCAGTGGGTCCTGGGTTCCTCCTGGTGCACGATGATGCCCAGCCTCATGTGGCAAGAATAGGCGCAGTTCCTGGAGGATGAAGGAATTGTTACCATTGACTTGCCTCTATGCTCCCCTGACCTAAATCCTTTATTTACTGACCATGTGAAGAAGCAGACGATGGATCTTCTGCTGAGAATGAAGTTTTTGGGTGACATTACAGTGAATATAAAGCTGTTCCTGTGACTAGAGCAGAGCTGGAGAGCTAAGGGCGAATGACTGTAGATTAGATCATTTTAACAGTATTGGGAGAAAGAAAAAAAAAAAAAACTTCAACTTCAGCTCCCCCGAGAACTCATTATGAGCTCCTCCGCCTTGTCACATACTTTTCCTACTGTGGAAACGCCAGGACTGGAGTTCCCACTTCAAACAGCCACTCTGTCACCAGGCCTGCCTCAGCATACTGAGGAGCTGATGTCTGTTCAACTGCTGGGCCTGACTGATAGGTGAAACACCACGAAAGCTGCAGAGAGGAAATAAGAGCCCAGCTTTGACTAAATGCAGATCGACGCATCAGTTGGGAGCAGTGGGGGGTTTTGTCTTTCAGACTTATGAAGGCTCAGACCTTTGTCCACGGTTCTGTGTAGCTTCTTGGATCATCATTTAGAAATACACTGTTGCATTTTGTTTCAGCCGTTAAGCTCTTACTAAAAGCTTTATTTTTATGAATCTTTTGAAAATCCTCAGTGAAACTGGTTTTAATAGACGTGACTCTGCATAAGCCAGTGGCAAAGACAACCACGTGTCATTTTCTTGTGCAGTGATTTTTTTTCTTTCTTTCTTTTAAACCCCAAACCAGACGTTTATTTTTATCCTTGCCTGGTAGATATAATTAAAAGATACTTTGTGTTAACTCCTTTTTATTTTTTTGTTGGCTGAAGTAAGCCTGATATTTGAGTTGAGTTGTAGAGGTTTTACGTTGTATTTATTGTTTTCTCATAATTAACATGTATTTTATTTGTGACTTAACTGTATGATCCAGTTGAGCCACAAAGGAAACAGATATTTCTGCTGCTGAAAAAGTAATCTAATATCTTGATTATTTAACTTATAGTAATGCTAGAAAACTCGTACTTTTTTGCACAATGATTTTTCTCCGTGACCTGAAATGTTTCTCAGACAGCTTAAGTGGTCTTTCTTGTAAGCAAGAGAGGACTGGCTGTGCTCAGCAACGGCTGGGGTAGGGGCAGCATGGAGTTATATACAACTGAACAGAACTCCAGACCCTTTTTTTAAATTAAAACAATTATGAAACCCTAACTGGGGGGGAGCGAGGCTCGTGTGTTTACCAGCCCTGTGTCTGCCTTTAAGGTGTTTGTATATTTGTAGGTTCGTATGTAGCTTCGACACAGTAAGCCCTTTGGTCTGTTAAGGTAGATAGTTTTTACAAGTGAAATTACATCTTCATTCTCTTTTTCTTGTCAAATGATTAATCTTTACAGACACTTGCATTTTCAAATGTCTTCCTCAGATCTAAACCCTAACGTTAGGATTGTGCAGACTTTTGCTCTTCCAAGTATATCCCCTCATGTGTGTTGTTGTTGTTTTTGTTTTTGTTTTTCGTAGCTGCTTGAGTCAACAGATGTTAAAGAAGATGCGGTCCTTTGTTGCTCCTTGGAGGTATGGACCACACACAAGCGTGCACACATAAAAAAAAAAAAAACTGAAGAATGTCTTCCCTTTGCAAAGCTGCTCTCCGAATGTCCCGTTGGGTTCTACAGTGATGCACATAATTGTATCCAGAAAGACAGAAAGCCTTTAACAAAACTAAATAATAAAAGCCATTTATTTGGCATCTGTTTTTAAGGTTGTAGGTTTTTAGATAAAGCAACATAATAGGCAAGGGAATCAAATAAGAAAATACACCTGTTAAGCCTTTTGTATCTGAATATGAGCAATGTTTTGGTAAAGTAGTCACACCCGTTCAATTTTTTAAAATGTTATCACGTTACAAACACAAACTGCGTCGTGTTTCTTGTGTGAAAGCCAACAAAAAGCAGAGAATACCAGTGAAGAGCACCGCTCAATCCATCGGAGTCTGTCACCCCTGTAAATCAAACACACTGCCAAGAAAGTGGTTCATGATGACCCTGGAGGTGCTCCACAGCTCCACAGCTCGGGTGCGAGAGCCCCGCAGCAGAAAATCTAGCTTTCACAAATTTTTCCAGTTTGCTACAACCCATGCAGGGGACGAGACAAAGAAAGCACTCTGTTCTCAGGCTACCAGATATTAGAAAAGCATGTAATAGCAATATTGTAGGTAAAAGTTACAATGACGATATGACATTTTCCTCTCTACTCTCTTTCTCATGTGTGTTTCCAACTCTCTCTGTGACCTTTAGCATCTTGCCAGGTGGGAGCATAGACATAATATAAGAGTAGACGCGTCATTGGGCGGGTTCTGCCTATGCTGCGATGCGTCAGAGCGTCCGCCATCTTAAATGTGGCAAATCTGCATTTACTCAGTCACTTAAACAGAATCAGAGGGACTTTAATCTCTGAATATACTTTGTATTCGTGGTATTTTTTTTGTAATATTACAAGTTTATTTTCGTATCCCTTTAGCTTCATTCTCCTGAATTTATTCTCCTAAAGAATAAAAATATTTAAAATAATCTAACCTGGCCCTATTACTCCAGGAGTGAAATAATTCTGCAAACTGTGATTATTCTGGAAATGTTCCCCCTTAATTCTCATAATATGATGTTTTTATCATAACATTATCACTTTTGTGTTTGTTTGTTTATTTTTACTTTATTGACCTAGGACTTTTTTTTTTGCTCATATTATTAATTTTACCTCTTTAATACTCACCCAAAAAGTAACAGAATTCAACTTTTTTCTGCCACATACAATATGGCGGTGACGTTGACGTGCGAACCTGCGCCCTATGACGCGTCTACGTTTATATGTCTGTGGGTGGGAGCACCTACTGATGTGAGACTGAATGTATTTGAGTTTAATTAGTTAAAAAATAGTGGATTCCAAGCAATGTATTCATGATGCATTGTGCAGCCCTACTTTGCTTAGACGGGATCAAAATTAAACTTTTGGGCTAATATGCAAAGCTAACAGTCCTCATCACATTTAACATATCATCCCCACCATGAAAGGTGGTGATGGCAGCATCATGCTGTGGGGAGGATTTTCATCAGGAGGGGACAGGAAAGCTAAATGCCGCTGCAAATACTTGAGACTGGTGAAAACTTGAACTTTCCAGCAGGGCTATGACTGTAAACATACAGCCGGAGGTGTAATTGTAGGGTTTCTATCAAGGCATATGTGTTAAAATGGCCCTGTCAAAGTCCAGCTCTACATCCAGTTTGTAATCTGACTTGAAAGTTAAATATCCCAGCTGATTAAGCTTGAGCTGTTTTGCAAAGGAGAAAAAAAAAAGTATGGGCAGAAATGTTAGTTTCTAGATGAAGCTGTCAGAGATGCACGTCAAAAACCTTGGAGCTATAAAAGCAGAAAAATCGACATGGAGAGGCTGAACACACATTTAGATTTTCACTTCAAATAATTTGGATAACATTGGCTCATTTTATGAGTTCCTTTGTGTTGGTCTGTCATACCAAATCCCATTAAAATACAACAACGTCCGTTTGTGGTTGTAACACCACAAACCCTGACAAAGGTCAAGGTGTATTAATACTTCTCCAAAAGAATGCAGCACACGGATTTGCTACCATTTAAATCAGCTGTTTTTCCCTTGAGCTGTCATGAAAAATAATTTTAATCCAAATAATTTGTAAAAAAAAAAAAAAAAATGTGTTTATTTTTCTGCTACTTCAACATGAAATACTTCACATTGCAGCTATGTATCCGAGTTTCATTGCACTCTTGGAAATATGTTCCATTCATATAAAAAAAAAGAAAAAAAAAAAGATTGGTCCCTAAATGAGCATCTCCCCAACTTTATAAGGAGCAGGAGTTATCATTACCCTCAGAACCACAATGGTTGCATTGATATGAAAGCCTTCAAGCTGAACTACACTGAACTTCTCCCTCCATAGTGGAAGGAAAGGCCTTGGGGTATCGGAGCATAAAGAGCAAAGGTAGGTGAGCTGTGAATTTCAAACAGTACCCAGATGCTCAGAAACACAGCTCCATAGCTGCAGGGTGTGTGAATCTCTGTCTCCGTGGAGTCACAATAACAAGGTGCCAGACACTGTCTAGCTCTCAATAAGCGACACACATCCACTCTGCCTCCTTTTTTCCCCCCTTGACTACCCGTCCTCCCTCCTCTGTCCTCTAGTTGCAAAGCACGGGCCGTCTGCTGGAGGAGCAGCTCCCTGAGATGATGACGGAGCTCCTAGCAGCCGTCAGGGACAAGATGCTGTGTCCGACCGAATCCCAGCTGACCCGCTCCCTGCTCATGGAGGTCATCGAGCTGCATGCGCATCGCTGGAGCCCCCTGGAAGCTATCACCACACAGTACTACAACCGTACCATCCAGAAGCTCACCACCACAGCCTAGCGGCCGGCTCCCAGTCAAAGGACGCGGGGCCCCCACTGATGCCCCAAAGTCAGATTAAAATATTTATTATTTGCATTGCTCCTTGCCTGGATGATTATCTGCTGTGTGCCACTGCTGAACATAAAATTCAATAAACAAGGTGACAGTGGAAGCAGACAAAGCTCAAGAAAGACACAAACAGCCATGTGGCAAAATGGCAACACTACATGTGGTGAATTTCATAGACCCAACTGTTCTGTGGCCAGTAGGGGCATGCTTGGCCACACAAGAGTTCGGGAGCTGGCTGGTCTTTGGTGGAGCAGAGATTAGAAGAGGGGGTCGTGCAGGAGAAAGGGGGCAGCAGCCTGTCCATGGGGAATAGAGAGATCTGTACCCAAAGATGAATGAATGGACAGAGGGGGGAAGGGGGGGGTCAGGGTGGTCTGTGTCAGTCTCTTTATTGTGTTCATTTGCCGAGCCAACCTCCCCTCCCTCAGTCTCTTTCTCCTCCACCCCCTATGTCTCTCCATCAGCCCCTTGGGTCTTAGGGGCTGATAAAAGAGAGACGGGGGAGGCAGCAGGCAGGGAGCAGACACGGCGCGGTCTGTCTGGGCCGTCTGCCTCGCTGGAGCGGGAGATCAGGTCAAAGGGTCTCGTGGGGGAGCTCCCCATCCCTTCGCTACATCTCCCCACAGCAGGAGCCCCTTTTGAGGGGATGAGACAGCAGGCCTGCTGGGCGGGGGATAAGGCTCAGGCTGGCTGAAGTAGGGTGGCAGATGGCTGCTCGAGCCCCTGCGAGGCGACGCGCTGCGAACACACCCCACTGGCACCCTGACTCTCCGCTCCCCATTAAAGCCGGAGAAACCCTGCCGTGGGGAAGGGGGGGGGGTGGGGGCTTCATCGGAGAGTCAAAGCAGACGCTGCTGTCTGATAATTCCTTTGTTTTTGTCTTGCAGGGGAATGTCTCTTCTCCTCCGCTAGACAGGTCGTGTCCATGCTTTATTTACCGCATCATCGATTTCTGTTGTACGTTTTTGATCACGTATTGTTTTTATCATCGATGTTTCGTTTTTATGCTAAGATTTAGTCGTAGGCTTTATTGCACAGCTTCGATTTGTTTTGCACTGTTTCAATGCAATTTGCTTTAAATTTTTTAATAAGCGTGGGGTGAAAAAATTTAAATTCGAAGCAGTTCTTGATAGTTAATATTAAACGTTGGTTGTAGAAGATGTGGCTTGAGCAAAGCGAGGGAGTTTAGGTTGTTCTAATTGCCTAGTGGCCTTTTTTTAAAAATAGGACCTCTTGTTTCCTGGTTTGTCGGGTTTGTGGCAGACCGCATGTTGACTAGCTGGACCTCATCAAAAGCATTTGTTTGCAGAAGCAAAAACAATTATCAAAGGAAAACAACAAAGTATGGCTCCAGCCATTCCTCAACTATGGACATTTTGCCAGTGTTTCATATGAATCGTGGTGGTTCCTGCTTTAGTTTTCAATGAACTATTAACCCGTGTATTTAAAAAAATCACCACAAAAAGAGAAGATATTATTGTTTGAATTATCTTGTCATTTGTGACCTTTGTTCCAAGCTGATGTTTGTAGTATAAGATTGATGTATCAAGCCAAACATGTATCATGTTGAAGCGGGCTTTATGTATTATCTGCATATAGGACATTAGGTATTTAACTATAAATAGACCTCATGAGATGAAGAAATAGAGGACAAACAGTGTATTGGAGCTGTTACACTGAAAAAAATGACAGTAGCAGAAAACTGTCGGCGTACACTAACTCTTTGCTTGGGAGTTGTAATTTGCATTAATGCACATATACACGTGCATACAGTTGCAGTCAGAAATATACAGCCCCCTCACCACTAAAGGTTTAGTTATGTTCGCACGGCGCGTGAGCCCATAGAAGCGCTGAAGACGCTTATACTTGACACGGAAGTAGATGCATTACTCACCGAACACACAAGGCGGTAATACTCAACATAAGCAGTAGAAATGCAGTAAACGAGATGAAACAGTTGAGGTCACACACCCAAAATGACCGCGCGCTGTATTGTAAACAGTCATGAAGAATAGTTGGTGTGTTTATGGCAGCTAAACAGAAATAAACGAAGGGTTAGTGACATAGAAGATGATATGGTCACCCGGTGCATAGAGAGAGACGTAAAGACGGGGAATACAGCCCGTCTTGAAAGCCCATAGAGATCTTCTTTAAATAAAAGGTTTCAAAAAACACTTTGCTTTACTAAATACAAGCTGATAGCTTTACATAAGGTTGCAGTTTTTGGGCTTGATTTATGCTGTAAGTGGTGGAAACAGAAGTCAAAATCCTTGCTTGTACCCATAAACTTGGCCAATAAACTCCTCCCTTAAATTATGCCAGTAATATGTGTATGCTATGAGTCTAACAACAACATAGCATTTAACAAAGCTGTGCTGCTTGAAACTTCTGTGCCATTTGATGCGAGTACAGGCGAGCTTGTTCTGCGAGGGCTCCTTTCAATTGTCCCATTTTAAATGAAACTCACGTGAAAAGTTACAAAAACTCGGAGGTGCACGGCCTGTGTGGGGCCCGTGCGATTGCGTCACTTTTGGCACGAGCACCTTCGCGCCCTGTTCAGGGCATCGAGTATAA
Source organism: Fundulus diaphanus (assembly GCA_037039145.1). Taxonomy (NCBI): domain Eukaryota; kingdom Metazoa; phylum Chordata; class Actinopteri; order Cyprinodontiformes; family Fundulidae; genus Fundulus; species Fundulus diaphanus. Next base: position 24,132,890 of record CM073141.1, read on the forward strand.
ACCTAGACTTCCGAATACCCTTATAGAACAAGGACTCTTTAACCAAAGTGGAAGTGCGTCAGCAGTCGCCATAAGTGCTGTCCGAATAGTGCAGGTAGGAAAATTAGCCTGGATGCTCGCTCCCGCGGCTAGCTTTGCCTAAGAACCTCATGGTGTCCCTTACCGGCGCTAAGAAGCCTTAAGGTATCCCACAATCCTTTGCGCGACATGACATATCAGCACAGCCCCCTCACGGAAATCAACGAAAATGTCCACAGAGAAGAGATTACTCGCTTTGTAGTTCATTTTCAGAAGGGACGTTGGCCCGGTTTTGACTCTCATCATCCATGTGCGTTTCCGTCACATAATGACGTCGAAATTAAAGGCTGTCTGAATTCGGCACATCAGTCCGAAGCTCCTTTCCCCCCCATGATAGAGTTCTTAATGTTGACCCTGTGGAAGGTCAAGGAACAGGAGCTAGAAGCTTTTAGTAAGGGTATTCGGATGAAGCTGCATTGCAAGAAAGCTGATGGAAATAAAAATAATTGTTACATGTTTGAGTTATTTTTGCAAAAGAAGTTGAGTAAAGTTCAGATAGGTAGTGCAGCTCCTTAAACGCGCACTGCACGTTTTTACTGAATCTTTGCCCGTTCTCAGGGATGTTTGATAGTTTCAGTGTCGCAACTCCCTTATTTAAATCCCTAAGGAGAGGGACGCTCTACAATGTTGCAGGATGTTTGTTTGTTTGTTTTTCACATGGAGGTGTGCCTTGGATCATTGCCATGTTGCAAAGTCCACTGATCACCAGGATTAAATTTCCCAACGTATGGCATCCTGTTTTTCTACCTCTCGAAATCCAGTGACCCCCGCTTCCATGCTAGACCATTAAGATGACGTTATTCTTGTCATAAACTTGGCCTGTCGCGCGGCAGACATACCACCAGTCCATAACATGTCCCAACAGTTCCAGTTTGGTATAATCAGACCAAAGAACTGGCTCCCAAACATCTGTTACCTAATCCTTGTGGAGCTTGTCTTGTAGTCCAGCCTTGAATCCTTTTTATTCAGTGCAGTTCTTACAATGAAGCACTTGGACCAGTCTTCATCTGTTGAACTTGTAGTTTCTCCTAGTTGTCCTAACAAAGACGCCAAGGACCTTTGATGAAATGGTGGGTCTTCTTTCACAATGAGAAAGTTAGTTTAAACCCAACCCGCTTTTATGAAAGCTCCTAAGCGTTTCTCTTGCTTCCAAACTCACCTTGAATACCCCGATGAATGCAAAACGGCTAAAGCAAATAAGGCACCAACATAGAGTCCAAAGAGTTAATCACTTTAACTCTGTCAAACAGCTTAAAAATATTCATCCCTACAAATAAGCGTAACTCAAGGGTTCCCAAACTTTTCAGCCTGGGACCCCCAAAATTACAGCGCCAGAGACTGGTGACCCCCTTTTGACGGAGGGTGGAGGGAGTGGAAGTTCCCATTTCTTATGGAAATTGTGAGAATAAAGTCATAACACGAGAATGAAGTCGTAGAATGATGAGAATAAAGTTGTATTTTTGAACAACACAAAAAAGCGCAGGAAATGCTAAATCTTTTTAGCACATCAGCATCAAATCCTCTCGCGACCCCCCACTTTGGGAACCTGGTGTAACTCCTGAGTGCTTCACCGCGCGTTTCCCGTGTCGGATTTAAGTGTCGCTCAGCACATAGGCAATTACACAGAGCAGAATTAGGCTCAGTGTTAAATCACAGGGGTTGAATATTTCTGACAGCAACAGTAGATAAAGTTTCCCACAAAATCTGTGGGCAGTTGGTGTTTTTTTTTTATTATTATTATTATTATTATTATTTTTCTGTCTTGCATCAAGAATTGAGATCCTGTGTGGTAGAAGCACACCCCGGAAGATTAGTAGAGAGAGCTGTGTGAGTCTAGAGGTGCGTCTAGATCATGTTTATACAGCAGAAACCAGAGATTTACTTACGCTGGGTAAAAAGACACATTACTCTGGGCTTGAGCCAATAGAAATTATTTGACTAATCCTAACTGACCTAAAACAGGGAAGGTTTAGTTTGATTTCATGTCAGAGCGTGGAAAAAAAAGCTTGTCTTTTTATACACTGTAAGTATTTTATTTCAACTGTACATTCTTTTTTGGCTCAAGGGGTGATTTGCTCAATATAATTTTTTTTTATTATTATTAAAACTTTATTTAAATTCAAATCTAGCGCCATTTATATATGGGCTGTGAAGACATTTAACAGCGATACATCGCGCCCCGGCAGGTGTGTACGTTTGGTATTGCTGTTTTTCTTGGTGAAAAGAAGACAAATCCCATCAATCAGTGCCCATTATGCAAGAGAGCGGCTCCGTCTCACAGCAGACAGGGGCAGGTGGGGATCGCGTCCGTCCTCTCCCCCTCTGCACCGCTGGAGCCTCCCCACCCCGCATGCCCCTCTGTTCGGGGTCACATGGCTCGGTCGACAACTGAATGAGGTGCATCATAGTTTGCATATCCTCATGAACGTCGAGTGAAGGCAGTAGCTGGAGCCCAGACAAGCTTTTGATTAGCTGCAAGTGACGTTCTCTGAGAGTCTTGTTGTTTTTCTAAGCAACTGAAAAATAAATTCTGTGGCGAGGGATAAAAAAAAGAGACCTGGTGGAGAAAGGCTGTGTTGTGTGTTTTTTTTTTTTTTTTTTTTTGTGTCTCTTTCAGTGGGAGCGGTTACAGAGAAGTCACCATGGTGTCAAATGAGTTTACACATCACAAAAGAAACAATAGTGGACACGTGGCAGCAGCTGCGGTTACCAGAGAGACCGCGTAACTAATCGAAGCATCGCAGTTGGTCGGCAAGCAGACAATATAGACATGCACACACTGAGACGTCTCATTTACATGCACACTTTTCTTTTTTTCTACATGGTCACACATTGAGTAGGCCACACTTCAGAATAACAACAGCACCAGGTATTCTGATGTATTCAGCGTCCTTGGCCAATGATGAGCCTTCACAAACGCCTGAGGCGCTGACTGTGGACCTCCCAATGGGAGCTCTTAATACTGGGGCCGTCTTCCCGCTGAGGCCCCCTAACCCTCAAACCTTCGGGGGGCTCCTCTGCACTCGTTCATACCAATCAACGTCATCCTATATGCCAGAATATTCAAATGAAACACCTCGAGCGGTTTTTATAAGAAGCTTTAATTTGGCTTCTGCTGTAGTAAATCTTGAGTTGAAGACGCAACGTTTTTATGTCACTCAAACTGACTCTTTTTGTTAACTGCCTCCCTGAATAAAGTACAAGACATCAAGCAGACAAGATGATAAATGTAGAAGATGGTTAATGCCAAGATTCAAATAAAAATGTTCATAAACTTTGATCCTTTGACCATTTTCCCATGTTGTAACCAGAAACCTCAGTGTTTTTGTGTTTTTACGATAGACCAACACAAAGTAGCACAGAATTGTGAAGCGAAAGAAAACGATGCATGGTTTTCGATGCAAGGCTGAACACAAATGTAAATCACACTTTTTAGAATGTATTTATATAGGAAAATCATGTAAGTTCCCCTCGTTTGGCAATCATGCACATCTTTGTAGTTGTCTGTTGCATAAGATCCCAATAGAATAAATTGTAGGCTGTAGGGTTAACATGAGAAGATGTGAAAAAGTTAAATTGCTATTAATACTTTTGCAAGGCAGTTGTGTGAAAAAAATTAGGGCATATGCTGAATTGAGAGAGAGAGAGCACCATAGTGAGCTCTAAAGAGCTGTCAGAGGCCTTCAGAAAGAAGATTGTAGCAGCTTTAAAGCCTGTTGAGAGATTTAAAAAGATATGAGAACAATGTGAAATGTCACTGTGTGGAAAATGGACTACAACTGGAGGACTTTCAGAAGAACTGCCAGCATATCCAAATCTGGCTGACCAAGGAGGTTTGCAGACTCCAAGAGGCCCAGAAAATAAATAAATAAAATATCTCACAGGAGCTGCAGCAGGCTGTTACTGTTAATATGAAGATGCATATTATGCATTATGTGTTGTCATTTCTGCTTTAACTTTCTGTTCTCTCTCTTTTCTCTTCATAGTAGGTACACCTGGTCTGGCGTTCTGTTAACTGTGACATCATCCAGAGAAGACGGCTCACCCGCTACTACCATCTAATGTAGAACAGATTACTAGATCAATGTGTGCTTCTGTGCTTTTTTGTTTCTCTTGTTGTGTCTCTGTTCTGTCTTCTGTAACCCCAGTCGGTCGAGGCAGATGACCGTTCATACTGAGCCCGGTTCTGCCGGAGGTTTTTTTTTCCCGTTAATGGGTGGTTTTTCTTCCCACTGTCGCTTCATGCTTGCTCAGTATGAGGGATTGCAGCAAAGCCATGTACAATGCAGATGACTCTTCCTGTGGCTCTACGGTTCCCCAGGAGTGAATGCTGCTTGTCGGGACTTTGATGCAATCAACTGGTTCCCTTATATAGGACATTTTTGACCAATCTGTATAATCTGACCCAATCTGTATAATATGATTGAACTTGACTTTGTAAAGTGCCTTGAGATGACATGTTTCATGATTTGGCGCTATATAAATAAAATTGAATTGAATTGAATTGAATTGAATACCTGTCCAGAAATGGACTGTACAAAGTGTGCAAGGATGAAAAGATTGCTCAAGAAAAACATGAAGTCCAGATTTCTGTCCAAAGAACTTCATCAGTCCGAAATTGAATCATCTGGACACCAGAACAGAGTTTGACATAAATCAATTACACCATTTCAACAAAATAACCTCTTTCCAATTGTGACGCATGGAGGTGGAAGTGTCATGGTTTGGGGATGCTTTGCTACCAGACCTGGCCCGCTCGTCATCTTAGAGTCCACTGTGGATTCTAGTGTATTAGAGAGTGTTTCAGTAAAATGTGTGACCAGCTGAAGCAGAACTGGACCCTCTGACATGATGGTCACCCAAAACAAACTCGCAAATTAACCAAGAAATAACTGGGAATTAAGGTGTTTTGGACCAATGCCTAGAAACTGTGTCTCACTAAAGATAGTTAAAAGTGGACCAGTAGTTATTTTGGACCAGGGTGACATTTTAATAAGTACAACGTGGTCAATCTTTGGCCTTTCCTCGTAATAAAGTTACTTTCTTTACCAAACATAAATAAGGTTTAAATTAGACATCAGCGTGTGAACACATCTTCTCAAAGAACAGTATTTAATGAGGTGTCCTATTTTTTCCCTCACGGCTGTTTGTTCATATATAGTCCTCATTTATTGTTTACCCACAGAGGAAATCATTGCAAGTGATGAAGGAAAGGCAGAGCCAGGCCTGTCTCCTAATTAGCACCGCAGTTAATTGAGCTCAGCTTCGTGAGAACACAGTAAGATGGACACATCAGCCTCAAGGGATCACGATGGCCACCATGCTGTTGGAGGCTATACTGTTTGGGGGTCCTGTAGATCATGTTACACTGAGGCAATCAGTTGCCTCCAAGCAGCACAACACACCAAGAGTTGGCAAGTGGAGAGCGAAAGAGACATTAGGTCACATGGCTCAAAAGAAAGTCACCATAACATGGTAAGAAATCAATGTCATGAAAAAGGTGATTATGTATTAATATTCAGCTATAAAAGTCTACTACCAAACAGACTGTGGTCCACCTGGATGGCTGCTAGGTTTTGCAATACAAGATATGACCTTTCTGTTGAGATGAAAAGTAGACAAGTGTTAACACAAAAAAAACAAAAAATATATTGTGTTGTCTTGTTGACTCCTCGACCATGCTAGTTAAGACTGGGGCTAAAATAACATCGCAAGCATGTATTATTGAGGAGAAAGGGGCTTAAGGTGGAAAAATACAGGAACCACGTGTCATCGAAACAATGCAGTACTTTAGTTTGATGCACCCCTGCAAACAAATCAGGAGAGTTAGCAGGGACCTGAAATAACGTCACCTGAATCAGTGTGGTAAATACTTTGGTTTTTGTGTCACAGAATCAGTATCAACAGGAAAAAGACAAAATGGCTAAATGTTAGGTTTCTTTTCCAGAGAAAAACAAACTGCCAATACTAGCGAGGAGCCTCTGAGGTATACTGGAAAAGCAGGATTTGTGAACTGGGAAATTTACTTCAACGTTTCAAATACATAATAATAATTATAATTAATAAAAAAAAAGTCCAGCCATCCATTGTCTTCCCGATTATCCGAGATCGGGTTGCAGGGGCGACAGGTACAGACATTCCTCTGCCCAGCGACATCCTATAGCTCATTTTGGGGGAAAATGTCACATGTTGTGCATTTTTGTTGTTATGAATATACAATAAAACAAAAACTGTCTCAAATAATTTAGCCTAAATGTCATGAAAGATGAAAGGCAGTGCAGCGCTGAGTAGCTCCTCTGAGACTTTAAGATGCAGCATTAAAAATACAATAAAATGTTAAACACTAAAAAGAAGGTGGTGTTAAACATTTAGCAGCGTTCACGTTTCTTTCTAAACTCACACAGTGCATAGAAGACATCCATTAACATATTTCCATAGAAATAGTTCTTTACGACTAATAGACTTGCCATTACTCTTCCAGTGCCGATGCACTGTGGCCACATCACTGGAACCAGAACTCCTCACACGACCAAATAAAAACACGCAAGTTGGTCTTCCTGGCATTTCTTTGGTGTGGACTGCTTCAGATGTTAAACTTAATGTTCTTATAATTTGATTTATTATTGGTATCTGCTGTAGAAACTTTGAAGATTGAGTTGAGCAATAAGATAGTATTGACAGATCTGGACAGAAATGTAGAATATTAACCAGGTAAATAAATATACAAGTAGTTTCTAAATAAAACGGCTGTTGCAGTGATGCCACCAAAGAATGGAGGAAATCCACCCTGTAAGTTTGCCAACCACCCTTTAAAATGTAAATCTAAAAAAGGATTTGCAACTTTGTCTATTTCTTAATTTATGCGTATGCATTTTTTTCAGTCTATCTCTGTGCAATAGTATAATAAAACTCCCTTATTGCTGTTATTGCTTTGAGTTTTGGTGTGCCACCCCATCATTATCAATAGCCCCCACCTGGCTACCCATTTTAAAACCTTCTGATGCCTATACTAGCAGTTCTCTTCTTTCTAAAGCAATATTTTGAGCATGTGGCTGTTAGCTGGGTAATTAGCCAGGTTATAAGCCTCTGTTGGCCTGCAGTGAGGCATTTACTTTACCACCAGACATGCATCGGGTGGTAAAATAAACTTTGAGCTTTGAGTTCCCTGGAGGTAGACATCCCTGTGGTAGCCTTGCTGAAAACGCGTTTTCCTCTATGAGGGAAAACATTTTCAATGAGCCGACGTTTCCTTTGAAAGGAAGAGAGAAGATGGGGGATATTGCTTCCTTTGGCTCTCATTTGCAGCTGACTGGCAGTGAGCAGCAAGGAGCACTGTTACAAAGAATAACTCGCTTTCTCTGTTAACAGGGATAGATAAATGAAATGAAATGCAAAACTGGACACGCACTGATTTTAGCCGCTGTTTAAACACAAAATGGATTTCACATTTATCAGCTGTCTCACAGCTAACGGGTTGCGTTGTTCGGATGTGGGGGGGAGGGGGGGGGGGGGGTTCTGTATCTGATCGACACACCAGTAAACCAAAGGAGGGCCCTTTTAAATGTATTCTGTGTGGTGCGAGGGGTGCAGAGGCCAGATACTGTGCAAAACAAAGTGCAGTTAAACACACGGACTTATTCCCAGATGTTTTACTCTACAGTACGCTCTGCTCTGGGAGAAATCAATAACTGTGGGCTACGAAGTGGTTTTAGCTTGCTCTCTTGACCTTTCCATCTCCGCTGCAGCTACTGCTCTGCAGTTTATTTTACTACCAAAAAAAATGATTTTTTTTTTTTTTTTATCTCAACTATATTTGAATTTAGACGTTTCAGTTATATGTTTGGTAGAGATTAGATCCTCAGTAGTGTTTTAGAGATTTTTCTTGTATTCCTTGCTCCTCAAAAGAAGCTCATTTTTTTAAACTTTAAATAGGTGGGTTAATACTTTAACACGTGGTAATTAATTGAATAAAGCCAGATAATTGATAAAGATGCACACGACTGCAACATCTTTTTAATAAGTATATACACACATAATTCTTGTGAGGATATTTCGGTGTTTGAGGAAGAGTAAATTGTGATTTTAACAGAAGCTAAAAAAAAAAACAGTGTTCCTGGTTCCTGGACAGGCAGTAATAAAGGAAATGATGTCCGGACCTGTTCACTTCCTGTATGAACTGCCTCGGTGGGCCTTCTGGTCAAGGACCCATGGAGTCAGCAAACTAGCCAATTTACCCGTCTGTGTGATGATGGGTGAGACGCCAACCAAAGGTAATCGACTGCATTATCATGTCACATTCTGAGATTAGTCTAAAAAGGACAAACATCAAGGCAAATTCAAGTAATTTATATTCAGTAATGAGTGAAAGATCTAAAAATAATTGTAACAACTCAGTGTGTTTAAAGTCTTGAAAACGCATTGAGTTGTCTTGAAGTGTGAGCCTTCATGGTCAGATCTGTTGCTTGAAAACTGGAAAACGTATAATCATTCAAATAACAATTGCCACTTTTTCTTCCCCCTTCCCAGAGAGTCTGGAAACGCCCCGTTCAGAACTTTTATAACAATTGTGTTTAAATTTGATCTTGATGAACTTAAGACCAGGTGAAACCAATTTTAGCTTTTTTTTCCTATCCTTTCTTCCTGCTATAACTGGTTCGTTGATGTTGATGATTGCGCAATCGTTTCATCCTGAACACAAAGTCATGACGGATGTTGCCCTGGATAGCGAAGCTGAAACAAATGGTGGCAATCGCCTTTAATCTGAATCGAATCTGTTTATATTGTGTAAAATTCTGTTTAAATTCCCTAATTCTTTCCATACAATCATTTGCGGTGGATGAACATCATTCGTAAATGCCACACTGGCTCAACTGGACCAAGAGTCCAAAATCTTTACAGCATATTGTTGCGTCTACAGAATCATTTTTTTGATGGAGCTACTCTACCAGCCTCCAAATAATCGCTGCACATCTTGTCATTCTAGCTTTGGTTAGTCGCCGTCACTAATGCCTTTCACGTGTTTATCACAACCAGAATGTCTGGAAATCAATGCTGTCTTCTCGTGTATTACTCATACAGTTTCCTACAGTCATACTTCAAAAACAAAACTAACAAAAAGCAAAACATTTGAAGGACAAATCTGAGTAAAATTTACTAAACAAAGAGTGAAAAGAGAAAAGGATACAAGTGGGAACATTCAGAGGAACTATGATCGGATTACCTCTACCTTTGTTGACATCGCAAGAAAGATGCGCACATTTGGTAGCGTGATAGGATTTCATTGATTTACAACATAAAAGCAACACAAATAAAGAACTTGTCTCTAGCAGACAAACTACTTTATATTCAAATTACATTTAAATATATCTGACAGAACAGTCGGACTAGCAGCTTTAAATGAAGCTGACACTATGTGAAATTTGCATCTTTCACAATTCACGCATGTGTGTAAGGTGACTCATGACAAAATATTACTGAAATGGGTATCATTTTAAATTTAACGCAGTCGGTTTTATAATAAAATATTTGCAGCAATAAAAGTTGACTCCAAGAAATGGTAGCGGTCTACAGATGGAGCCTTATGCTCAATCCTGCACATCAATCCAATTTTAAAGGCTTGAAAAACTGCAATGCATTACTGCTGAAAAACTAAGTGAAGACTAGATTTTTGAGGATTGTCCAAGGTGTTGGGCAGTAAACAGATCATTTGATCTGGAATCTACAGTATAAGTAAGGCGAAAATGTGCAGACATGAAAATAATTAGTTTATAGTTTATCATATGCCTGGTGAGAATAAGACAGGGTTTTATCTTGACTGGTGGACAAGGCGAAAGCATCTTACCTGCATCCTCAAAGGTCGCAGTAAGAACAACGCCTCTCAGTGTGGATGCTTTTACTGAGGGAGGAAGCATCAAAGTTGGCTTAAGGAGTAAAGGTAAGAGGAACCATAAAAAAAAAAAAAAAAAAAAGAGGAACCATAAAGTTTGTTAAGCTTGCAGCCTCTATCTGTCAAGGAGCATGGTGGATTTGGGAAGGATCTACATCAGGGGTCACCAAACTTTCTGAAACTTAGAGCTACTTCATCGGTACTGAGTCATACGAAGGGCTACCTGTACTGACCTTTGAACCACAAGAGTCCAAGCTCACCTTAACTTTGCATAAATATGTTTTTAATGCTTTTGTCATTTTCTAATCTATATAAATACAAGTAGGATTAAAAAGGAAGAGCAACTAAATAAAATAGCATTTTAAATGCAGCTCCCTAGATGGTTGTGCTACTTCTTTGAACAGGCTCAAGGGCACCACATATGGTCCTGGGGGGCTACGTGGTGCCCACGGGCACCATGTTGGTGACCCCTGATTTACATTCTCAAAGGAATACGCACAGAAAACCCTGTTAAGAGTTAACAATGCAAGCTGTGCTAAGTGCTAATGTAAAATGCCAAGGGCTGTTATTTTGTCTTCCTTTTAAATTAGCACTGGGAAGCTGCCTCTGCTCCTAATAAAATGAATAATGATCCCTCACAGCAGGAAACTAGCAAAATAATTTGAACACTCCTGTCTTATCTGCTTAAAGTGTAGCTCTCAAAGAGAAATTGAAATTGGCAATTCAAAGCTTTCAAAGAAAAGGAGATCAGAAACCAGGCCAGAAAATTAAGGTGGGTTCGTCTCCAATACGGACATGCATCCTGGCACTAACTGCGTAGCTGAACGCTCTTCTGTTGTAAAGGATGCACAGCAGCCATGTGGATTGCACATCTCAGCCCCTAGCATTCATAGATCTCCAAGCTGCCTGCTTTTAGGTGAGGGTGTGTGACGTCTTTGTTGCCCAGGAGCATGGGTGCCCTTGCAGTGGCCTGGCTGAAAAGTGTGCTGCAGTGTGCCGTTCTCACTTTTGTCGCTGCCAGCAGCAGCAGCAGCAGACCAGCAGCCAATGTCAACAAACAGATCTCTGCAGAGGGGGGGAAGGGGTGAGAGCGAAGGTGAGGCAGAGGAGAAAACTTTTTAATAGCGGAGGGAAGAAAAAAAAGGGTTGTTATCGAAGTGCAAATACACAGAGGCGAATTATTAGATCGTTCCCTCCCGGCCCCTCGTTATCTCGCTTGCAAGGCTCATCTCGGCTAAATGCTGTAATTTAGGAGCGTTGATGTGTAACCGTGTGTGTGTGTGTGTGTGTGTGTGTGTGTGTGTGTGTGTGTGTGTGTGTGTGTGTGTGTGTGTGTGTGTGTGTGTGTGTGTGTGTGTGTGTGTGTGTGTGTAAAGCATATCCTGACCCAACCAGTGCAGCCACCCAGAAGTGTGTCTCTCTTTGTAGCTGACAGGCTGGCATGAGCAAAGCAGCTTCCGCTTCAAGCTGCACTTGGTGACCGACCGCTCAAGCAGCAATCAACACAACACACACACACACACACACACGCGCGCGTATATAAGTGCACATCATAATAAGAGACGTAAAGGGACAGGGGTAGCATCCGCAGAGCCTCTGCTGCTCACTGGAGCAGAAGTTAATACACTCATACACCAGACCTCTCAACTTTTATCAAAAGTTAAGAGTGAGATTATGCTAATTTGGGGGCGGGGCTTGTTTGGGGGCGGGGCTACCCGGACCCTGGAAGAGCCGGTGGAGTCAACTCCATCTCATTTTTATCCCCCAGACAATGAAGTAGACATGTATTACTTTTGTTAAAAAGAGAAAGAGACATATTAATACTTTATTGTTCAGTTAATGGATTAAGACATAAAAAATACACAATTGTTCAAATAATACTGAATAAAATTAAGTAGTTTTAAGTTATTGACCGAATTATTACACTGTTACACATTCATCTATGGGTTGGTGCGTCTTTACGCATGATCCAGCTGCTGATGTCTCCCTCTTTTCAGCTCAATGCACTTCTAGACTGTTACAGTTTATAACATTCTCATCACCTTTCACAGCGACAGGTTTCTCAGTCGCCGCGCTGACAAGTCAAATCTCTATTGCTCTCGTCAGTGCGCTCTGGGCGGTGAGGTGGGCGGATTTTACCCCCGTGCGCTGCGTGCGAGGGATAAACAGCGGGGAAAATGCATAACTAAATACTGTAAAGGGCTCCTATAAAGGGAACAGGGGTACTGACAGGTCTAAGATGAAGCCCCTGATGTTACAAGTTCTTTAAAATGACCCTTAAAAGTGCGCACCTGAATTAAAGCGCGAGGCAGCACGCCCACCGAAGCGCCACTGAATCTATGTTGTTAAAAAAATAGCATGAAACACAGCTAGTAACTCTCCTATTGACTTTAACTGGCACACGTTGCTACCGATGTGAGGACATTAAACGTAGTGATTCACGTTTTGAATGGTGAACGGTGATAAAAGCACCTGCTCCGAGGGAAAGGAGGGGGGAGAGGAGCATGCGCGGAGGCACAGAAATACGGTGCATGTAGTTAAAAAATGCAGAATTAATAAAAACGAAACTTATAAACAGACTAAGTGGCTTTTTAAACTGCATCTGGTTAGCAGAACTGTTTTATGATCCTGCGTGCAGCCATGACTGGTTCTGAATGAACCGGTCATCTGGCAGCAGCTCCCCCCGCCCCCTCCCCTCCTGTGTACGCGGTACAGGACCTTACCAGCTCGCTTTCACCACTGTTAAGACTAAAATTATTCATAACTCTGATCACTCTTCCTGCTGCTCTGTTAAAAATAACTGCAGCAGGAATTACTGATGGCCACAAGCTGTGAAAGAAGCTGAAACAGCTCAGCAGAAGGCGGAGTTTTGTCGTCCGCAGCCCAGACGGGCGTTGTGATTTTTATGCGTGAGAAATTCCATGTTTGCGTGTGAAATGTCATGTGTTGCGTGTGAGCGTGTGGAGTTAGTGAAATGCGTGTGTCACACGGTCAATGCGTGAGAGTTGAGAGCTATGCATACACTGTATACACACACACACACACACACACACACACACACACACACACACACACACACACACACACACACACGCAGAGTGAGTGTTGGAGGTTGAGGGAAGTGTCTGCAGACGAGCAGTGGGAAGCAACACCTGATGTCTTTGTTGCCAGACTCCCGCCTCTAGCCGCTGTCACAGTGGCAGCTTGCTGCAAAAAAAAAAAGAAGAAAGGGGAAAAAAAAGCATGCTAGGCAACCCCAATTTATGCGACAGACAGTGAAAAGAGAACAGCTGGATCCAGACATCTCTAAAGAGCACATGAAGGAGGAGGGAAGCTGACGCGCAACTTTACGATGCTGGTCGCTCCATTTTTGCATATCTTTTGCACAGTGGCGGCTCCAGAGATTTTTTTCTGCAGGTGCTAAAGAGGGGGGGGGGGGGGCTAAGCATTTTACTGAGGGTGCCATGAAGGATAATTTGTTCCTACGTTTCTCAACACACAATTGCGCCCAGAACTCTGACATCTGCAACAGTCACCAGTTACGTGGATAATGAATATGTGGTATTCTGCTGTTCAATTAAGGCATGTGCAAACATGTATAGCATGTAAACTGTTACAATGGATTCACTGTATTCTGTTTCCCCAGATGCGTCTGTGGAAACTATTGATCAAGTCAGCCGTTACTCAAACTTCGCTGTTGCTCCAAACAGGCGAGACGGATATTTTTGTACGAGTAGTCGTCTTGGTCCATGTTGACTAAGCTCCTCTAGCCATCCACTGCTAATAGAGTTAGCGTTCTCAGCAGCAGTGGAAGGGTGGCCGCATGGTTCATCAATATTTCTTTGTTGGTCGGGGTCTGCTTCCAAAACATTATCCTCCTCTGATTCCATCCATGGACATTTGAGCAGTAAAAAAATTATAAATTTTTGCATTACATATTCCTTTCAATCAGTGCTTTAAATGGAAAGAAATAAGTCTCACTGCCCTTAATGTTATACAAATATGGGACAGAAACATGGGGAATATTTTATATAGATCTATCTATCAATCCATAGATCAATTGTTGCACTGTACAGAAATGACAAAGAACAAAAGCAGTTAAAATCAAATCGACATGAGCCAAATTCAAAAGTATCATGAAGCCACTTTTAACTTCAAACCTCATGGTGTTAACATGGACATGAAAAAAAAACATAATTAAAACAAAACATATAAAACAAATGATCCTTAAAAACATGAAGAATTGATAAGTTTAGGACTTAAGATTTTGATAAGCTTATAACGGTTACAGTTTCCTAATGTAACATGTATTTCTTCTCGGTATTCAACAAACCCATGTCATTTTAGCAATATTATCTTGCAACTAATCTAAAAATTTAACTTTCTTCAAAAACTCAATATAAAAACCAGCCATACACAAGGTCTTTACTTAGATGTTTAAATACTTAATCATATTTAAAATTAAATTGTCCTTCAGGTAACGAACTGTATACAGAAAGTGGGAAATTTAAAAAGTCATCAGACCTGAACTTGTGCGGTCGACTGGAGGAGAACAAAAACCAGCTGTCTGCACTTCCATCACACACAGGAATAGATGTGCATAAGAGATAGCAGAGATGTGTGTGTGTGTGTGTCTACGTGTAGTGAAGGCCTGTTCAGAGCTGCTTTTGTCATCCAGTTCGGGTCCACTTGAGTCCTTTTGGAGCTAGGAGGACATCATGGTTGTGATCGTTTCCCTCATCCAAAATACCTAAAGCCACTTGAATGTACGGCAAGCGGTGTGTGCCAAAATGAGGGTTTCTTTTGAGGCCATTTTTTTACCAACACATGCAGAGTTCGATTCATGTTGCGTGATAGTATTTTTTACTCAATATATAATAATTGATTGTATATTGAAATATGTTTTTGTGGGGAAAATATCCCAACAACCACATGTTAAAAATATTAACTAGATTAAAGAGAAAAGAATAATCTAATATTTTCTTGGGGGTGCCATTTCCGGAGTGAGCTATAGCGCCCCCTGGCGCTGCCATTTTTGCACCCTAATCTGTTACATGCTGATCCGAACAACGGTCAGTTTCAGCAGGTGTGAAACATTTGTCCTGTCTTCAGCTGAACACGCTACAGGTGCAGAAGAAACCAAAGAGACAGAGGCAGATATTTTCTCTGGCAGTAATAAGCAACTAAACTATATTAACGTATCACACGAGTCTTAATGACTATTGGAACTAGTCGCTAATAGAATCAATAACTTATTAGTGTTTACACCATTAATGATTGGCAACAAGTAAATGGTAGAGAAAACAAACCAACAGTTAATTAAAGATCATTAAAAGCTACTATGTAAAGAGAAATGTCTAAATGAGCTGGATGTTCAAAAGACTAGCTACTCAAACAGTCTCTGAAAGGATTTGTTTCTTGTTTTCATTCTTTTTCCGTTTTTCTATATCTTCCTTTAATAAAATACATAGTAAAGAAAGAAAGAAAGAAAGAAAGAAAAAGGGTTTGAACATGATTTGAGTTATTTACCTAAAAAACAACAAAGGATTTTGGTTTGTTGGTGGCGGTCTGGCTCTGCAGACAGAAGAGGCGGCCCATGCATTGAGAGCCCCAGCTGTCATGAGTTCAGCTTCCAGTCTCTGCCGTTTATTGCATCTCTTCCCTTTTGTTCTTTGGCCCTTTCCCTGTCTCCACGGTCTAATGAAGACCACTAGTGCCACAAAACGTTTTTAACAGTTTTAACTAATGTCATGGTTATAATTTGCAACAGCATCATACATTCACTGAAGAAAGAATGAAACCATTGGAGGCATTCCTGGCACCTTCTTGAGGAGCCACCTGGGCAGAAGGGTCTCTGACTAGTACTGTTCTGTGATTGGTCAGGATTTGGATCTCCACGTTTAAGTTGGAAAAACGGAAATGTCTTACGCATTTGTCGAATTAAACGCTGTAATCGCCAGGCGCACTGGAAGCTGTTTCAAGCGAGGGGGGCTGATGGCTGGGTTGGAAAACACGTGACGTCATTATGTTGAGGGCTGTGGCTGACGGCTGACGTTAGGGTCACCCGCATGTGAACGGGGGCGTAATGCAGCCGCTGTCTGGTGAACATTATTGCACACTGATTGCACGAAGAAAACTAAAATGATGCAGCGTGCTGCTGCTGCATCGACTCCGCTTCTCCAGCCCCGTGTAGCGATCGCCACCTCCCCTCCGCCGCTATTTAAGTAGAACAATGACTAGTGCAGAATTAAGTTGTATTTACCGGAGATGAAGTGTAGACTGCTTATTCTGTCGTGGTATGATGGCTCCCACAGTCCATTCGGATCGTTTGCCTGCGCTCTTTTCATTGAAATTATCCATTTCTTTCTTCTTTCTTCGTCCTTCGGTAAATGACAGAAACGTACATCCGACGATTTGGAACGCCTCTCTGTGCAACCGGGAGCACAACAAGTCGTAGACATTGTTTAGATTCCAAAAGTAAACTAACTTAAAGTACGCTCTAAATCACCCGTTTTGTCATGTAGTAGACGAGAACAGTTCTGTTTTTGCCTACCTGCGGGACCCGGATGTAGCACTGACGTCACGTCACGCGTGAACTGGTCTATTATGTTACTCCCCCCCCCGTAAAGCCCTTTGATATTGTATCTGTTTGTAATTATTATTGTTCTATATTGTTCTTGTATGTTCTTTTTTGCAAAAAAAAAAAAAAAACTCCACAGCCCCCCACCATGGGGGGCTGATGCTATGACGAGGGAGGCTGCAGCCCCCGCAGCACCCTCCTTCCCGCGTCTATGGTAATCGCCCCATTCAACTCTGGTGGTTTAAGCCAAACATGCCAATTATGCTCACTTGCCACATGCTTTGTGCACACCTGTGTAAGGTCCCTAAAGACAAGCAAGTTTGGTGTGGAAGATTTGGACTAGTTCGCCCAGATCTCTGACGTCAGCCAGGTAGAACACCTTGGGGATGAACTAGAGCAGAAACTGTGAGCCAGGCCTTCTGATCCAACATCAGTGTCTGACCTTACAAATGCACTCCTGGTAGAATGGTCAGAAACTCCCGTAAACACATTCCTGCGTCTTGTGAAAAGCCTTCCTAGAAGAGATGAAGCTGTTATAGCTCCAAAGGGTGGGTCAGCATCGAATTAATACTTATGTATTAGGAATGGGATGTCAACCATATGGGTGTGAAGGCAGAGGAGAGAATTTTGTGTATTTTGTAAGTTATGAATATGGCTGGATTTTTCTCTAATTACATGCAAACCGCCTCATGTAAATGTGGGAAAACTGCATTAGTGCATAGAGATGCTATTTGTTATTTGCCAGGCAGTGCAATTTAGAAACAAATGTACCTTTGCTGGAGTTTGAGAATTAAATTTATGCAAAAAAACAACAAACTTTTTTGTACTCTGCGTTTAACATGCAGTAATGTCTTTTTGAACTCGCCTGTCTGTAAATAAACATCTGAGGGCAGCTCTTTGTTAAAGAGAGCCCTGAAGAATATCAAACTGACATTTCAACTTAAGTATGTCTTCATCAAACCTGCTGCAGCTGCCTGGCTTCTCCTGCTTTTACAGACCTACTCCCCTGCGTGCCAGCAGTCCTTTGATTTGCGAGGCGGCATGCAGCGCGAGGCGTGTTCTGAGTGTACCGCGTGTGTAAACACACACATAAAAGGGCTCAGAGCACGACCGGGGGATCACATGAACTCCAGTACAAGGTACCGCTCTGTCTGTGAACATGCAGACCTTATTACAGCCTCCGCTGGTACCGATTACACACACATGCAAATGGTAGGTCAAGCCGAGTCAACTGTATAACCAAATAACACAAATCACAAATACGTCTCAGGTAACTTGAATAAAAGAAGGAAAAACTTTACCTGGAAAAAAAAGACAAACTAAGAACGTGTTCCCAGTGGAAAAACAAACCGAGCAAGACTGATCTACAGCAACGCCCTGACGCTGACACCCTAGCAACTATCTGCTTCCTTTGTTTGTACAGTTTTAGAGCATGTTCTCTGATGATTTGCAGAAAATGTGTATTTTACAGCTAAATACCGATTTTAAAAAGCTAATTCCAGCATTCCTTGATTTTGTCAAAGCTAAAATCAATGGGATCAGTGGGATGGTTTGGATTAAGAAACCTGTTGTCAGCATTCAAGTTTTTATTCATATAGAGACTACAGAAGTTAATCAGTAGGTCCTGATCATCCTTATAGTATTGTTTAAACTGCATTAGCTGAATGGTACTTCCATTTTCTGGAAGATTTTCCAGAGATTTTCTTCTACAAAGCTCTTCAAAACTGCTTTCTATCACACACAAAACTTGGATGCAGGCCATATAAATTTATTGAAAAAATCTCTTTTCTAACCTTACACCAGGGTTGGATAGTAATTTAGCACAGTATCTCGGTTTCTTAAAACAAACGAACAAAAAAAATGTTATTCCCTGCCATTCTTCACCATTAAAATGGCCTCTTTGATTGGTTGAAATTGTGGAGCCATGTTTGTCTAACAGGGATACACATTTATTTTCACTTGTGTTGAAAAAGTTCCTGATTAAGTTCATCTTTTAATACGGTGAGTATCCTGATCGCAGCCTGAAAAATGTGGGGAAAATCCAACCCTTAATTTGAGTGTAGCTATTTGCTGTGGGGGAAAAAAAATCCCATGAAATAAATAGAACTAAAGTTAACTCCTGTTTGCTTTTAAGAACTTCTAATTAGTAATCCAAACCTTTCTCCTGGGCTAAAACTATAGAATGATAAAATGCTTTTAGCCACCGGCCACTAGGATGGACAAAGACCTTTGTAAGGAAGGTACAAAAATGTTTAAGGCCTAGAGCCTTGGGGTCACCAAGTTACCATAACAACCATTTGGGCCACTGAAGCACGGTGGGAAGAGTTTTTGCCTTGCAATTTAAAAGTTGTGGGTTTGGCTGCTGCTACCTCCTGTCACATGTCAATATACCCCTGTGCAAGGCATTTAACCTCAAGTTGTCTACCAATCTGCATATAAGGGAACGATGTGTGTGTGTGTTGAATGTGACGGGTGTCTAGTGTAAAGCGCTTTGAGTGGTCACTACCCTAGAAAACCGTTATGTAGACTTTGTCCATTTAATATCAGATGCTAGGACGCAGGTCAGGAAAAAGCTTTTTCCGTTCAACCATCACAAACATAAACAGGTTGGAAGTTTGTTAAACTCTGCTTGAGCTTTAACTGGAACCAGATGCTTTGATTGGGGTAAGATTGAGCCTTTCTGCATCAAACACTTCAGGGGAGACTGGTGTGAAACAAACAAAGGATGAGTAGAAAAGACCTACTGCTCCCTGTCAAGTACGGTGGAGGATATGTGATGCTGGGGCATGTTTCCCTTGCAAAGACCCATGGAACCTTGTTTGGGTACTTGGTATCACGAATTATTTGAAATACCAGGGGATTTTTAAAAAAAATAAAGATATCAGATAAATCCTGCAATTATGAGAATGGGTCCTCATTAGGACCTTCAGCAGGAATATCCAAAATATATTGAATTTAGTTTCGATTAGGTTTATTGATATAACCATAATTCATTGTTTGTCTCAGGGCACTTTACCAAAAAAAAAGTCAATTAAATCCTTGTATGAGCTGAACAGAAGGCAGCATAGGAGAGGATTCAGGACTCTGAACAATCTCTGTAGCTCTCTGTATGCTCCAATCTTGTCAAACGGTTATAGAAAAATAATGCTGTCATGCAGGAAAAGCTGGATTTTGCAAAGTAATAATAGCAGATGGTACACATAATTTCATGTTTAAAAAAATGATCTCAGTCATATTTTTCCATACTGACCTAAATTTACTTGAATTAAAGGTTGGATTTTTACCCCCCTAACTTTATAGTATGTGATTTACCAGGGGGAGCCAATAAATGCAGGGGGCGCTGTATTTCCAGTATAAGTCTTTTACTGCTGTGTAACACAATAATTTTCCTCCATACTGTTTCAGTCACATCTCAGTCATCACAGCAAACAGAGAGGCTCTGTTGGTATTACGACTGGCTCCTGCTATGACCAATGAGTATATTAGAGCATTAACCTCTTCGTTTATACCCTTATGAAATGCATTTTAAGCGCCCGTGATGACAGAACTCTTGTAAATAACAGCAGTAAGGTTTGTGAGACTGCTGCCTCCCCAGCAAAGTCCTGATAACACCAACATGCTGACAGTCTTATTTCTAAAACGACCTTTTTTAAGGTCATCCTTTAAATTTCTTGATTTATTGTCAAATGACTATTCTGTGATGCAATACAGATAACATAAAAGTGCTCAGTTGTAACTGTCACCTAAATGATGAGGGGTTAAAATTTTAATGAGCCTTTAAAGTGTAAAAACAGCAAGGGAAGTGCTTCCAGGCAAACAGTTACAGTGGGTACCAAGGTATAATTTAAGGAATGATTTAATGGTATCAACTATCAACAGTGATGATACACCTGAAAATCATTCAACAAAGAGTTTGTGGGTAGTTTTTTGGAAGGGTTGCTATGGGTATAGAAATGAATCTTACCTACTATAAAAACTCTGAGCCCAGAAGAAGAAAAGGAGAGGATGCAAAACATACTGTATAAGAATGTTTTGGCTTGATCCTTTAGCCCCAAGGTGTCACAGCAATAAAAACTGCTACCAATCTGTCATGGAGGTGTCAGCACAAATATTTATGAGAACCACAGTGGCCGTGTCCACAAATCAAAGGTAAACTAAATTCAACCTGGAAAGAGTCACACAGACATAAAAGGCAATTAGACAGATTTACTGACATAAATCAGTAAGAGTTATTTGGCGCTTGGACGCCGGCAGAAGACGTGAAAGATGCGAATGGCTAAAGACCTGAATGTTCAACTATGGGATTAGGATTAGTGAAGTCTTCCCCCCGGGGTCAGCACACTGGTGGAGAAAGTAAAACGAGAAAGTCGGGCAACAGGTACGTTTTCCAGTCTGAATTTACGTTCATACTCCTCAACATAGAAACAGGATCTAGAAACCATTGCGTCTTCTGAGCAACAGACCAAATTAATGAGGGAACCTGTACCCTAATCTAATTATATAAAAAAAAATATATCTTTAAAATCATGGAAACTTAAGCATATCATTGGAATGGTCAGAGAGGGTCCTCTGTGATTTCGGTCTTCGAGCAGGACAAAATAATTAAGGCAGTTTTTCAGCTACTATCCAGAGGACTTACAGTCAAAAAACAGATATTTGCATAAACCGTTTTAAAAAACATGTTAAATTTTTTCCTCACTGACTAACATTGCATCAGACTAATCTTTCATGTTTCATGTCAGTAAAGATTACCTAAATTGTTTGTATTTCCTAAAGGCCAGAATGACAACAGAGGGATTTATTTTGACTTTCCTCAAATTCTTCAAATTGGTTGAATCTCATTTTATACTACATGACTTCTAGTGTGATCCAGTAATTTTCTGGTGTTTTGGCCCATTCCTCGTGACAGAACTGCTGTAACTGAATCAGGTTGCTTGGCTCACACACTCCTTTCCATCTTTGCCCACAAATGTTCTTTGGGACTGAACTGGCAGCTTTGTGATGGCTGCTCCAAAATATTGACTTTGTCATCATTAAGCCACTTTCTAACTAATTTTCCATAATCTTCAGTGTCATTGTCCAAGGGGAAGACCCAAGCTTCATCTTCCTGGCTAATGTGCTCAGATGCCGGTTTCATTTGTGCATATATTTGTCTTTCCTCATGAAGTTTTGTTGTGAATGGAACTGGTCTGTCATGCGACATGAGGCTGTGACCCTTTTACTTCACATTGTGGATGGTGTCCTCAGGCACGCAAGCTTTCCCATTTTTCCTCTAAATATATTGAGGACCATTATGCCAACGTACTTCTATTGTAGTTTTGATTGGTTGTCATGCATCTTTTTTCAAGTAATGGCTTCTTCTTCACTGAGTGATCTTTCAGTCCATGTCAGGAAGGACTCCCTTTGGATAATGGCTCTCCCTTCAGCTTCAGGCAGCATCACTGTTCATGTTCTGGGGTTGATATATACATTTGGTTTGATTTTCTTATGATGCCACAAAGACGCGGTAAGTTTGAGGTTTTACCTTAAAATATCCACAGGTTAGCTTCAGTGAAGCTTGCAAAGCCATGAGAAGGTAAATCATATAGGAGATTGTCTGAAGCCATGGTAATCCCACTTTGTATAAAGTTTATATAAAAGTCATACAAATATCTTAGCTGAGCAAATATACATGTTTGTGTTAACCGGAACTGACCTAACTGCCTTTTACCATAGGTGGCTACACAACCTTTCTACTTATTCCAGCTAGAAAGCTCTTCTTCTTTTTTGTTGTCAACAAAACAGTCCATTGCTGTTTAGGTGGTTATGCCTGCATGTCAAACACCACATCGTCATCCATATATGGTAGTGGAATTTAAAATGTAATGACTCTAAAGGCTGTTTCACCCCCAACAAAATCTATTTACCTTCTTTGTGACCCAAAACAAGCTTTTAACATTTTATTTGTTGGCTTTGTAGCATATTAAATCAATGTTGGTGTTTGGATGATGTGCAAATAAATGTTTTTTTCTTTTTTATTTAACTGACACTATGACATTTTTTTAAAAGGGATTGTTACAACTGAAAAGTAACAGTTCAGAAAAAAATTTACAAAAAGATTTCCCTGTTTTTAGTTTTCAGGGGGGAAAAAAGATGTCTAGAAAAAGATGGCTTAACAAGCCACGCAGAGGATGCCTTTGAGTACATTCACAAGTTAAATAACACCATTCATAGTGATGTCAAACCCCTGCACAAAGAATATACATCGGGGCAAATGTGGAGGTTGTGAGTGAAACTGAAAATGGGCAAGAATAGATCAGACTGTGTCCGCCCCTAAATATAAAACTGTTAGGATCACCGATCGTTTCGTCCTGAGAGTCTGTGAGTATTTGTATTATGAGTCAGACGGAATTTGGTTTTTGAGTGTCTCACACCCACAAGATCTTGCGATGGCTGCAGGCTGTCCCTCAATGATGCTGCACGTCAGGGTTTTATAACTTTGTTTCTCCACTCTTTTTTGGATGAACAGTTTTAATGCCAGTTGAGTCACTGATGTGGATGAGTAGTCAGAATACAGCCTTTTTCGTGTGTTACCTTTGATGTCTCTTTTTGTTGAGGAGTACAGCATGCGCACAGAGCCCACACACAGCCTACATTTAAACAACACACTACGCCGCAAGCTACCTCGGAGAACATGTTGGCTGGACAGAACCCACTTTACCATGTTGTATTTGCTGAATCTGCTCACTTTCAGCTGTTTTAATGCACGGAGGCTTGCAAAGGTGTGCACACACTGTAATGGAGTGACACAAAATAACTTTAGCTATATATATATATATATATATATATATATATATATATATATATATATATATATATATATATATATATATATATATACAATAGATAGATAATGTGTGTGTGTGTGTGTGTGTGTGTGTGTGTGTGTGTGTGTGTGTGTGTGTGTGTGTGTGGTTATAAGTACCACTACAGGTAATCAGAATACAGCCACAGTTTGAGCACAATCTCTTCAGATCAAAGTCTATACATGTGTTAGAATGGCCTAGTCTGTCACATTAAAACATCACATGAGAATAAACTGGGTTTGGGTTTGTACACTATGTTTGTAAAGTGACAAAATGCCTCATTTGCTGATTGCTTTGAACCAACAACAGAACCAAGTGAAGCAAGTTT
This sequence comes from Fundulus diaphanus, assembly GCA_037039145.1. NCBI lineage: Eukaryota > Metazoa > Chordata > Actinopteri > Cyprinodontiformes > Fundulidae > Fundulus > Fundulus diaphanus. Next base: position 24,156,607 of record CM073141.1, read on the forward strand.
TGTGAGCTAAACTAAAATTACAGTTACAAAGCGCTGGCATTCACAGCACAGAGAACAGAGTGTGATAATTTGCGCAGCTTCATGAGGAATGATGTTAGTAATACATCTTAGTCAGAGTAAGGCCTTGAACACTTTTTATTCACCATGTTCAGCTCCAGATTGCTGCACTTTCCTTTGTTACGTGTGCGAGACTCACAGGGACCTGTATCCTTTTTAAAAAGATTATTGTTATTGTTATTTGGAGTGGTTTATGTGATTAACCTGAACATTATGACCATAGTTAAGTCCTCTGTTTAACAGTACATATGCAAGAATATTAATCCTCATAAAACCTGTAATATTCTTTTTGGGCATTAAACTTTGAAGTTTCTGAAGAAGCAAACATTAATGTGGATTTTTTTTAAAACAACAAACAAGCAGCTAGAGTGCAAATTGTTTGAAGAGCCTTCATTACTGTTGTCTGTTTCTACGTCAGCAGGTTGATAGCTCAGAACGTCTTTTATCTTACAAAGCTACAAACAGCCAAAGAAATTCTTTCTTTTTTTTGTTTTTTTTTTCCCCTCCATCTTATACCAACGCCCGTTTCATCTCTTTGCCATCCTTGTTCTTTTGTATTTCTCTTAATAACGTGGAAACCTCGTGGCGCATAAAATGCACTCAGACACACAAAGAAAAAACAGGCACACATGGTTACATGGTCCTGCAGGCGTTTTTACACCCGAGTCTTTTTGATTCTTGGTAACTGAAGTTGTTTTAAAGCAGCTACTGTCTGCGTTTTCAGCTGTCTGTCTGAGGCTGTGTCCACACTGATGTGAATAGATCTGAGGGTTCATTTTTTTCATCAGAGCTTTGACGGTGACAAGCCGTCAACTTTCATAGCTGCCATTAAAACTACCAAAAGGAACACAACCCCCAAGCTTTTTGTACAATTAATGCAACATCGGCATTTAAAAAAAAGTTTTGTTTTCTCATCAGAAACCGTGAATGAAAAACAAAACAAGAAATCAGAGCCTATTAGAGCATCAAAATGCACAATATAAAATTGAAATACATGCCCTTTTTCTGATTTTAGGTCAGAAATAATTAAAGTTTGGTAGGATTTTTGCTTCATATATAGAATTTTGAAAATAAATAAAAAATCACCAGAAAAAAGAAAGTAAAAATTGGCCCGTTTTCTCTTATTTTGGCACAAAGTGATGATGTCATTGTTCACAGATAGTAAAGGTGAGCAAGTTGCCCAGGGCGGTATTAGAAATGGAGCGCATGAGCACCAAATGGAAAAAGAAAATTTCTCATAAGCCTTTCTCTTCGTGTGACCTCACCTGCAGTAGAGGAAAATGGCAATATAGGAGCTAAACCCTACCTGGAAAGGGTTACGTTGTCAGTCTTCTTCAATAAAAATAAACAGGTGCAGCTGTGGCAGTGGGTAAAACAATCAATGGAAAAGTAGAGGTGACTTAATATTAAAGAGATTCTGGGATTCAAAGAGGTGAAGAAAATTTAACCAACCCTTTCCCTCGTTTGAAAGCACACCTTTAAATCTTAAAAACTTAAAGATGTGCTCAGTTCTGATGGAGTCAGTATTTTCTAGGCTGGTTTGAACTTTTACATGTCATATATTGTTTCTGTGTTAAAGGGGAATTATCATGCTTTTAAGTTCTTTTTTTTTCACATTGAAATCCTTCAGTTGTGGTCTATATAAAGTGGAACTGCAAAGATTTGGTCTGAAATCCTTGTTAAGTTGCCCCCATATTTCCCCTTTTTACCCCTATTCTGAAGTGCATCTGAGAGCAACTCATTTTGGTGCTGTCTCTTTAAATCTAAAGGAGGCAATTTACACCCCACTCCCCTTCAGGTCGCAGGGCATTACACTCCCCCCCCCCCAATCTGCTATTTTTGTAGTATGGTTGGGGATGGCGTAATGAACAACAAAACATTTTCACTTATCCACTTGTAGCTTTGGCATTATTCGTGTTGGACTACAAAACCGCTCAGAGGAATAAAAACGGTGGATTTGCAAGACTGGTAAGCAGCCAGACCATGACCTTATTTAGCAGCTCTGCAGCAAATACTGTCACATAATAGTTAAAAAAAAACGTGACAAAAAACAGAGAAAACTGAAAAAGCTTGAAAAACATGACCCAAAAAGAATATATGCTGCCCCTGGAGAGACTAAATTCACATTTCCACATTCCCAGAGACTTGAAATGCAAAACAAAATGTAATTAAGGGCTAAAAAAGTTAATTTCACATGATACATCCTCTTTAAAATTGAAAAAAACAACAACAGAGAGATTTTATTTTCTACTTAACTGGAACTCAAATACTAAACTACTTGAAAGTCCTCTGAGCCCCCTCAACGTCTGTCAGTGTAATAACCACACCCGCTTCAAATTTCTGATAAGTCACGCAATATTTCTCGGGGCGCCACACAAGAAAAGCTGTACTCTCCAGATGACGTGTCAGGAACAGGCTGCAGGAACAGAATGATGTCATTTTGTTCTTGCAGCCATGGGAGAGAGAACAAGTTTCTCTGTTCTTACGGAGTATGTAAGAACCTTTACCGTAACATTATGAACGATTTTCTTCAAGTGTTCTTCTGTTTATCTGTTGCTAAGATCGTTTTGTTTTGATGCCATTTCAGAAAATTAAGAAAAACAGCAGCACTTGGATCTTTATTGATGGAAAATATTGTTGGAACAATAAAAAGCCCTAAATTGCACAAGACAGGTTCTGCAAACATTACAATCCAAAGAGGCATTTCTGACCTTGCTCCTGCAAAAATAGGTTTTAGAGTACTCGCCTTAAGAGAAATTACACAGAAGTATTTTTGCTGCACACTGCCTGTTAGCTGGCTGAAATAGGGTCCCTAAACTTTTTCTTTTCTCTCCAGAAAAATCATTTTCTCCCAGGTTTACTCTGGCAAGAAATTTAACTGTAAAAAATAAACTATACCTACATTCAGCAGGTGCTTATTCCATATTTTCTCTTGAGTCTACTCATCAAAACAGCAATAAATGTGTGTAACAAAGAACTGTATTATATCTGTGAAAGTCAACATGGTGTATCTACAATCAGCAAAGAAAAGAAATGAATAGATGCTATACAGTTTTGCTTTATTTTATTTATTTATTTCTTGTTTAAATACTTTAGCATTTTACTCAAGGTTACCACGGTAATTTATTACTAACCCAGGCCTCGTTCTGTCTCTGTTTGAAACATAACATGGATAGTTCCTCATAATTAGTCTTGTTTGTCTTAACCATGTCTTAACCTGAATTTGATCAAACTAAATTCTTGTCTCGGGGCTCAAAAAAAAAAAGGATGATGTTTTTTTTAGCACCCCAGTCTTGTCTGAATATAAATGTGGCGGAGGGTTATACTGTTAACACCACTATTAAAATGAGATCCTTGGCCAAGCGTTGAATTTCCATTAGTGCATCTTAATGGCTCCCGGAGGTAACAATGTATATTACAGCTTTTCCATGACAATAATATCATGCTTAACGATGCACGCTCTATCTTCATCCATGATTTATACTTTAATTAAATGTGTACCTTTTCATGACATTGAGCCTTGAGTGAAATGTCAATACAATATATATATATATATATATATATATATATATATATATATATATATATATATATATATATATGATAATGACAATATGTGGGATGTAGCATCTCTTGCCTATTTAAAGTAACTCATTATACATATTCCCCAGACTTTTGCATTTCTGCATCTGTGTTGTGTATAGATGAACATGTGGGTATTTCTAGGAGTGCAAACATAGTGTTTCAGTTTTATACGGACCACGTCCACCAGACGAGTAGATGCAGCAATAATGTCTCTGAGTGAACTTCGTTGGCTGCGCTTCAGACACGAGCCCCTCGGACAAAGAACTATTTACCGCCCCATTCAGCCCCAACGTGGGGCCCATCTCGGAGACAGTGGGGGCTGACATGGAGATTGGCGGCACCGGGTACCACAATGGTTGCATTGTTTGGTGCCAGCACCACGCCACACGCCTCAGAGGATTGACACCACTCTCTGAATATTAAACACACGCGTACAAAGTAGTACGACTCAGTGAATGGCGGATGTGTGTAATATTAGCTCGTGCAGGAGCGATGTACGCCGTTCTGAAAGTGTCTGCCCCCCCCCCCCCTTCAGAAAGTGTGGGTGTGTAGAGACATGTTGTCACGGTAACAACACTCTTCCATTCTTCTCATTCAAGGTGATAAACTTAGTTCACACATATATTTGCGCTGTCTTCATTTTAAGATGCTTTCAATGAGGTTTAAGCTATCAGTTCAGGCAACACGCACCATTTTTTTTCTTTCAGGTTTTAGTTTTTTGCATCAAGAAAATTGTTTACGATCCCATACATAAAAACTTTAATTTGTACCTTGATGTTTATCAGTCGGCTTGGACAGTAAAAACCCTTAACTTAATCACAAATATGAGAAAAGGCTCAACAAACATCAGGTTTATTGACATACCTTTTTTGGCAATCAGATAAGGCCAATTGATTTTACTTTAACTGATTCGCTCATTATCGGCAGTCATGTTGTGGTTCTAGTAGAGAAACGTTGTTGGACATAATTGCACACCATTAGTGGTACTTCTCCCAGGCAGACTGATTAAGTTATTGATCGGTCACTTAGGTCTCCTCTGGCATGTGTTTTGTCCTCAAAAAAAAAAAAAAGAAGCTGCTACATTTACGTCTTATTTAAGCTGAAACTGGGTAAAGCTGAGTATACAGAATATTTTTGACTTGCGCAAGGAGTGACTGCAGGCTGGCAATTAAGCTCCAGTTTGTCTTAACACCACCCTCAGAGCCAAAGGAAACACTAAGGTGTCAGAATTAACATACAGGTGTAAAAACCAGCTTGGCTCCTGGTTATTACTGTGCCTCAGGCCTGTCTGATACATTCATGTTAACACACTGCACTGCAAGCTAGCTGACACCTGTGAAGGTCTATCAGGGTGTGCTTTTTTTTTTTTTTTTTTTTAAAGTAACCTTATATCAACATTTTACCTTGAAAAACAAGCCAGGCATCTTGATCGCATTTGAAAACTAGGTAATTATACTAATAAAGGTCTATTTATTCCACTGGAAATACTTACTTGCTGTAAACACAATGTTTCCAAAACATTTTTTAAACATTTTAAATGTGCTATAAAAATAAACTTGCCTTGCCGTTTTCAAATTGGATTTGATTTAGTAGATGGTAATAAATTATGTGTATATGCCTGGCAGGTTAATCAAACAAACTCTTTCACAGAGGAATATGCACTTCCTTGTCAGAGCTGTGGTCTTTGTTTACACACTGGTTTACCTTTTCCCCGTGAATACATGTAACGCTAATTGTCCATGAGGCTTGAGTCCAAATCCTCATGGACAATTTGAGAGCGAGTCAAATACAAGTCTTGAATGATTTGAGCATAAATCTAGTTGATTTCAAGAGTTTGAATTGAGGCTCAAGTCATTAGAACAGGAGTCAAAGCTTGAGTCTTTAGAGAGTCAAGATTCACATTTTAGGAAAATTTGAATGTTTAAGGTTTTGCGTCTTTACAGTATGATTTTTAGCCGTAAGACTTTGTTTTTGACCTGAAGGGTGACCTGAGCCCAAGTCTTGGATTTCAAGTCTCCATTTCTGTGACACACAAAAACTAGTTTGTGTTCATTTTGGTTTATTTCAACAGATGGATATTAAGAAAAAGAACACCAGTAACATAAAAAATGTAAAGTGTGCTGAAGGGTTTTGGGGGAGGTAGCAGTTAAAACCCAACAGAAAATGAAAGAGTTGCAAGATCATCCCTTATTTGGTTTCAAAGCATGTGTTCTCAACTTATATTTGGGTTTTACTAAACTTATAGCAAAGTGCAGAGGGCTGGATGTTTCTTTTGTTTTGGTACATTTGCACTTTGGTGGACAGGAAAACCATTCAGATTTTTCAGAATATGGAGCTGCCGATCAGTAGTCAAAGGGTGTCAAAATGTAAAATGAGCTCTTCCTCAAATGCTAACTAAGAATGAAAGAGGCGACTAGAAGCACTTTGACGAGTCAAAATGAAACAACAAAAGTCTGACAGTGGAGTCAAATAGGGGTCTGCAGGTCTAGAGCTGACTCAGAATGTGATAAGGCACAACCTTACGTTTGATGGGGGGAAAAATGGGATTAGTCATAACTGTGGTTTCAATCAGCTTTAAATGTTTTGCTAAAGTTCTGATTTTGCACTTTTATTTTTAAACCTGTAGTATGACTGCTTAAACTACACATCTATGTAATCACAGATGATGCAGAGGACGATGCAGCTGGAGCATTTCTTACTGATAGGAATTTATAAGTAATAGACAGTCTGGAGTCGGATGATGAGTTTTGAGATGGAGCTTTGTGGAGATTAAGTTTCAGGAAATTATGACGTTATAAAAAGAGGACAGGCGGGTTGTGGTGGGGCTTAAGTTAGAGATTACTGCATCTGTCAAAAGCTGGATTCAAATAAATAAACTTTTTTTTTATGAAGGAGACCATCATTTTCTCAGGTACTGTAGTAGGTTGATACATATCCTACCTACATAGTTTGTCCGCTTGTCATTGTAAACACATTGTCTATAGCTCTTAAAAACCCCACATACAGGCAATATAGGGCTTTGCAAAATTATTAATTTATCATACAAAGATTTCCACATTTGTGACGTTACAACCACAAAGTTTAATTTATTTCATCAAGATTTTATGTGACAGACCAACATAAAGCAGTACAATATTTTCAAGTGGAAGGAAAAAAAAAAGACATATTTATTTATTTCAAACATAAATCTGAACAGGAGAAGCAGGTGGCGGTGCAGGTGTAGACCCGTGTAAGGAGGCCTTCCTCGATACAGTCGTCCCGGGTTTGAGTCCCAGCCCTTTGCCACATGTCTTCCTCGTGTCTCTCAATCCCGTTTCCTGTCAGCCTTCAATCAAATAAAAGTCACTACAGCCACAGAACTGAGAAAAAATAAAAATCTGAATAGTGTGGCATGCACTTATACTCAGCCCTTCTACTTTGCAGAAACACTTTTCACTGCAGTTACTGTTTCTACCTGACCCTAGCCAGACGGATGTCGCTCCGCCTAGCTTCACTCACATCCATCTGGGACTGATCCATAGGAATGGCCTTTATTGAAGGCTGGGCCTTATCAAAAATCCTTGCATATGATTGGATAAGCCACTTGTCTGTCATCTTTATCGACGTGCTATTTCAACCACTCACACCGAAGCCAACCCGTGACGCTGTGAGAGCGACGCAGGGAAAAACAAAACTTTTTTTAATTTTTTTTTTTTAATGTATTTGCGGCTCTTGTGGCACGCGTTTTATTGACAGTGAGCTGACAGGAAGAGGGGGGAAAACGCCGCGGGTCGGAGTCGATCCCCGGCCGACCGCGTCGAGGACTAAAGGCCTCCTAACATGGTTTGCGCTAATCGCTCCGCCACGGGCGCGCCCCAGAAAACAAAACTTGCCAAATCCGGTCGGGAGAAGGGCGAAAACATCGTTTCCACCAACAAAAGCCTTTAGAGCCGTTCTCTGATGTTCTTTTAATGAAACAATATTAGGTAGATTGGACAACACGGAAGAAATAGCAGCATCAATGCTAACGCTTGCTTCCTTGATGGGAGCCACCATTGTCTGAATCAAAACAGCCTCACGGTCGCGTCTCCACTACGTCACATCTATGAAACTCCAGCCCTGCGTCCTGATTGGCTGGACAATAAAATTGGTCGGAGAAATCACTCTCTATGGGAGATGTCCCAGATGGTTGTGAGTGAAGCTAGGCGGAGCTAGGCGGAGTGATATCAATCTGGCTAGGGTCAGGTTAGTTTCTACCCGCATTGCTCAACACTTTTCCTTTTTCATTATTCTTTGCTAAAGCTTGGTCAGATTGGAAAAAGTGCATCTGTGGACATCATATTTTTTAATCTTTACGTGGACCGACGAAGGTACACAAAAACTTTTTTTTTTATCTCATCTGTGAAAAAAAATAAAAAAAATCAACACATTCATTGAGACCTCATTCCACTACTGACCTGTGGTCCATGCTAGTTATCAACCCCTACTTCCTGTTTGTTACAGCCAACGTTAACGTATGACGACATTACGCTTTGCGTCACCTGGTTAATTCGCTACAAACCAGTAGATGGAAACACGTCTGATTCGCATTTTCTTTTTTGCGACATAATTCGCATAAAAATCGGATGGAAACACGGCTACAGATATTCTGTTGGATTTAGGTATGAATCTTGGTTGGGCCGTTCTAACACATGAATATGCTTTGATCTAAATCATTCCTTTGCAGCTTGGATTTTATGTTGCCTAAAGTGATCCTGCGGGAAAGTGATCCTCTGTCTCTTGCACATCTTGTGCATCACACCTCTTCTTTCAGGATTGCCCTGTATGTATTTCCATTTATCTTCTTATCCACTCTGATCAGCTGCCTTGTCCCCGATGAAGAAGAGCATCCCCACAGCATGATACTACCGCCTCCTTGTTTTTCCGTGCGGATGGTGTGTTCAGTTTTATTGATTAAATTACACACAGATGGATTCTACTGAGTAATTAGGGGAATCTATTATTGTATTTAGTATTTAGTGGTGTTGGATTAAAGAAAGCTCATAACAAATACATGCCACACTTTGCAGACTTTTATTTGGAGGACATTTTGAAAATCATGTATTTTGTTGTTGTTTTTTTCTTCCACACTGATGCATGATATGGTGTTTGGCTAGAGCACAAAATTCCAGTAAAATCAAAGTTTATGGTTGCAACCTGACAAAATATGAAAAGGTTACGGAGGTATTGATACCTTTGCAATCACTGCATGTGTGTAAAAAAAAAAATGCTGACAGGAGGTCCATATATCCTCTCACGGCCGTATATTTCACTCGGTCTCCTCACATTATCACCTCTCTTCTCTGTGCAGCCCTCCCGGTGTCGCGCAACGCAATAAAAAGCACACACAAAAAAAAAAAAAGTGAGGCACAACGTGAGAGACATGCTAGATGGACTCTTGACCTCATCAACCCACCCCCCACTCGGCTCCTGCTAAGAAGCAGACTCCAGCACTTTGGTCTTTGTCCCGACTTTCCCCTCTATCTTTTTTTCTCCCACCCCCACTGACCCACTGTCTCCATCCATTCAGCCTCCATCCTCTCAGTGACTGCCTTTGACCTCGGCAGCAGTATAAAATCTAACCTTACACGTCAGAGGAAGGTCACTTGCACACAGTGGGCGTCAAGGAGAGGTTTCCTTCGTGCCTCCCAGGCGCACTGCCTCTGTCCCAAAGGACTGTGAGCCATGGGACAAAGGGGTGCCCACTTGACCTCAGGAGGGGGTTGGGGATGTCTGTCCACACACATATGCAGCTGTACACGTATAATGGTTTTCTCTGTAAAAGTTAGACGCTGTGATAATGCTTGGATTTTCTTTTCGAAGTGGAAACAAAACAACATTGCTATAAAACCAAAAGCAAAGTATTGGTATGAATTGAAGTATAAGAATTGAAATTTTGGTGCTTTAATAAGGATCTAAAATCTAAGAAAGAACCAAAGGCCTTTCATGCAAACCCGCTGCTGATACAGTATGTGCCCAAGAGTTAAAGCGCACTGCCTATTTTGTATCGTGTGGTTTGTGCCGTTCTTGTGATGTGTGCGTCGCTCTGAATATCTCCGTCTAGTGACTGCCTCCCACAATCTGTTTCGTCTTTCTGCAGAAGGGTGACAGGTCTCTCTTTGTCTCACAACACAGAAAGACATCTCCCTCAAACACGCACACACACACACACACACACACACACACACACACACACACACACACAGTCACACTTACCATAAAGCCAGATGGGCTTGTGTCCCCCCATCGCCAGACAAATTAAGTTTGGGCCCCCAGATTAATATTCAGGCAAAGCCCTGGCTCTATATAATTGAATCATGGTGCCATGAGTGTGCAACAGGGGCTACTTTAAATGCAGTTACCATGCGCACACACTCACACACACACACACACACACACACGTACACACACACTTAGTTGCCAGCTGTGCTCACTATCCACTATCCTGTCTGCTGCTTGGGGACAGGTCATGCATACAGAATCACAGTTATCGGTGCACCAAATACAGTTTTATTGTTTATTTTTGCCTTGTAATGTCTTCATTTTACTGCTAAGAACACATGTTCGTCTACAAATAACTAGATGGATATTGCGAAGGGTTTTTGCAGTGCACATATTTACGGCATTGCTGCCTGAAAATAGCCGGCTGTACGCAACCGTCTATGTAATGTGAGTTATTAATTTGAGCAAAAGTTGCACACAACAAAAACGTAGATTCAGTTTTTTTTTTTTTTGTAGTTTCAGCAAAACTAATAAAAACGGACTTGATGAGAGATTTTTGTAGAAATGGTTCTCCGATCGTTAATACTCTAAACGGCGGTGTTTTCATGACATGGGTGGCACATTAGATCCTTGTAACATCAGATGTTTACGGTGTCTTATTATTTTTGGTATGTGCTCATAAAATAAAGAGAAGGCTGTCTATCTTTCATTGATGTATTGTGGTCCAGGATTAGACAAAGGCTCAGCTGGCTGGGAGAACTTCAATTATACATGAAGCCTCAGTGGCCTTCCCCTCATCATTACTGCTAACATACCAGCTTGTCTCTAAACAATCATTTTTCATACTCTTCTAGATATAAATCCTCACAGATATCAGCCTTTTTTGGTGATTTTTTTTACTGAAACTTCCAAATTCCACACATAATTTGAAGATTTTACAACAGTGGTCAGAACCTGCAAGACCCAGGGCAGGTGGATGGATGAAAGGACGTATGGACGGATGGAGACCTGGACAATGCTTAAATCACATGCCAGAGTAAGGATCCATCCATCCAAACACACACACTCACACCTCAGGGCAATTTAGAGAGACCAATTAACCTAACAATCCTGTTTTTGGACTGTTGGAGGAAGCCGGAGTACCCAGAGAGAACCTACACACGCATAGGGAGAACATGCAAACTCACTGCAGAAAGACACCAGGTCGAATGCAAATGGTGCAGCCCAGAGTCATTTATTTAGTGGAATCCTTCCTTTTTTTCTGTTCAAAACGCCAACTACTGAGTGTAAGCTGCCGACAAAAAAAACTAAACATTGATATTTCTGTTTGAAACTTTTGACAATGTCTGCTTTCATTAAACTGTCATTTTTTCTGGTGTAACGCTTTAAAGGCATACTATGCAACATTTTTCAGTTAATTAATGTGTTCTATACCGTTTTGGATGATTAAATGAGTCATTTCAGGTCGAACAAAGGTTTTCTCGGCCGCCCTGGGGGTCTGTGGGGGAAATACCGCACTTGCAATGCAAGAGCCCTCGGCTCGCACACACAGAAGTCTCGCTTTACGGCGAGAACTCCATGTGTTTTTGCCCTGCCATTCACTATATGCACGCGCGAAAGCAACAACAAAGAACCGCGTGTTAACGTCAAATAAACATGCAAGCATATCGAGTTTTATTGTTATTATTATTATTATTATTATTATTTTTTTTTTTTTTTTTTTATGTTGGCGAGACGCGGCCGCGGCGAGGTGGCGGCCGCGGCTGCGGCTTGGCGAGGCGGCGGCTGCGGCTTGGCTAGGCGGCGGCGGTAGCGTCTCGCCAACATAAAAATAAATAAATAATAATAATAATAATAAAACTGGCGAGGCGGCGGCGGCGGCGGCGGCAGCCGCGGCTTGGCGAGGCGGCGGCGGCGGCGGCGGCAGCCGCGGCTTGGCGAGGCGGCGGGATAGCGCTGCGGGAAGCTTGATGTTCATACCTTCACTGTGTTAGTCATTGTTTGTACTGCCGTTTTTTCCACTTTTCGTTGCGTTCGCCTGTCTGCTAAGCTCAAAACAACCGCGCCTGTCTTGACGGAGAAACCAGAACAGCTGAGCATCTTTACGACAGTGCACTTTTACTTTCGCCCTCTGGGGGGAGCCTCGCTGGAAAATCAACCCCAGTTGCATAGTATACCTTTAAGTATAAAATTATCAGATTATTTTGTAATAGTTCGATAAACTGTCTCGTTGGCCAAAATAATGGCCCCCACCCCCTTTTTTGTCTCTTTAAGCCTAAACTGGGAAGCTAAACTTTACTCCTCTATGATTTCTCATGAAAACACCGTTATACTGGCATCCTGGCTGTTAACGTGGAAGCTGCCTCTTCACTGAACCTCACACACACTGGTGCTCATTCGCACCTACGCCGTCTCTTCTGTTTTCTGTTCCCTCACAGTTTCTGCTGCAAAGACGAGAGGTGACATGAGCACACCCAGACACATACACACACACACACACACATATACGCACTCCTAATTTCTCACTGGGCTGTCTCTGTCGCTACCACACCTTCTCCTCTTCCTCTCCACGTCTCACACGCCCTGCCACACTTCAGGGTTCAGTTGTGGGTTGACTGCCACCAGTGAACATGTTTGATTTGTGCGATTTCTAATTTGACTTTATGCTTTAAACATGTTCCATTAGGATTTCATATTATTCAAAAGAAACCTTGTTTATGTAACACTCAGCTGTCGTCCTCTGCACGAACAAAACAAAAAGACGTCACACCAGTAGCAGCGGTTCCCTGAATGTACATGTTTGTTAAATTCAAATTGCAACACAGGTGAAGTGAGTTTCGCTTTTTAACTGGTAAACTGAGGGATGAACTGTACATACTCAAAAAGCCCTCCGGACCACAGACGCCACTTCCTGTCTAAGAGTTCTGGTTAACTCTTCACGTGCTATCTGTCTCCGTCTCCCTGGCATTTTGACCTATAGTGTATAACAGGAAAAACAATTGTACAAAATAAGCAAACCCTTAAATTAAATTCCGCTTTTTTTTTTCTTTTCTTTTTTTTTATCAAAATCTGATACTGAAAAACCTGCCTTCATGCTTTTTTTTTATAGGTGAGACCAAGACAAAGCTTTATTTGCAACAAACACTTTAGCTGGATCTGGCATGACATAAAGGATGAATATGTGGGAAAGCACTTCATGTCCTCTGTAATGTACGGCAGAGGTTATGTGATGCTGTGGGCCTGATTCTTATCCAACGATCCCTCTCTTTGAATGCTTCCACCTTGTGAAATATGAAAAGATGAGACAAAGTGTTTATTTATTGTACGATGTATTGATAGCAGGGGTTGCAGCAACAATGCAAATACAATCATCTCTTAACACTGTTTTTTTTCAGTCAATTTAAAGGTTTGATTTTTCTATAAAAAACTTTGAGATTAGATTAGTAAAATAAAATTCATTTTAAGGCGTTTTACCTCTCAGGGATGCCCAAAAATTCCTATTTGTCATTACCATCAACCAGGTATACAGACTGTGCTTTTATCCCACAAATCAACAATAGGCTCAACACATTAAATTTAACCTTCTAAAACTGGTTTTAAAAATATTTAGGATATTTGACATTTTTCTCTAAATGTTAACTAGGATTTTAACAGTGAAAAATGTGTTCCTTCCCATCGTTCAGAAATTATTCATGCCTTAATGACAACAGGCATGCCTCCAGATAACTTAGTTTGTATTGTATTTTTCCCCTCTTGGATTCTCAGTCATCTTGAATTGCAGCTTCCCATTTGAGTACAAAACTAATCACCAATTTCTGCAAAGCATCGGTCCTTTACCACATCGTAGACGCCAATTGGAAAGGTTGAGCAGCATATCTAGTCTAACTTTTCTGACCCGGTACGATCATATTAAAAAACATCTGACTGAATAACAAAGCTTTATTTGGGTTTTCTCACATTTTCAGTCTAAGGAGAAACTATGAAAAGCTGCTTTGTACGGAAGCTTCCGTAGCTTTGTACTCAAAAGTTTCACAAAAGAAAAGACTCGAAAACTTCTGATTCTCGACAAATGGATCCCCAAATGGCCTCCTTTCAAGGACCCCACCCCGAGACTTGAAAAAGGGCTGGGTTATCTGAACTGCTGAGCAATTAAAATCTCCCCTTTTGCAACTGGAAGCCTCATAGAGGTGACCCTCCGACTCACCAGGGATATTTACACGGGTGCTTAGCCAGGAGCTTGAAAGTATCGCTGAGTCCAACCAACCTTTCTGGGAGACAGGACTTGATGCCCCCAGACAGAAAAACAAGAAGTTTTACCATCTCTGAAAAAATACCTTCACATCTTTGGTCTCCAAAACACCCCAAATTGTGTTATCTTAGGTTTCCTTTTAGATAAAACACATCCCTCGTTCACTGGCACCCCGTTCAAAGTTGTGAAATGAATCTATCATCAGCATATTCTCACACTGAAAAATATGTTGCAGTTTAGGTTCTTGTTGTGGGACTTTTTATATTGTCTGAATATCTGTACTCAAATTAAATGCTATCTATGAATTTATACTGCAATACAATACAAGTACAGATCAAAAACCGTGAAAAACTTCAATATTTTCTGTCACTTATTTCAGAAAGTGACTCACAAATGTCATAGATTCATCATTAAGTCAGTCAGTGATGATTTGGTGTACCATGTCATGTGCTGTTGTTGGTCCACTGTGTTTTCTGAAGTCCACAGTCAATGCAGCATCTACCAGGAAATTCTAGAGCACTCCATACTTCCCTCTGCAGATAGGCGGTATGGAGATGCTGGTTTTATTTTCCAGCAGGACTTGGCACCTACCCACACTGCCAAAGCTACCAAAAGCTGGTTCAGTGACCCTGGTGTTCCTGTTCTTGATTGGCCAGCAAACTGACATGACCTGACTTGTTAAGAGGAAGATGAGCAACACCAGGCCCATCAATCCAGATGATCTGAAAGATGCTTTAAAAGCAAACTGGGCTTCTGTCATCAGAACCACAGGCTGACCGCTTCTGTGCCACGGGGCACCGATACAGTATTTCATGCAAGAGGAGGCCCAACCAAATATTGGGTTCTCAGAAATGAAACGTTTTCCTGAGAAACTGACATTCCTGTTTAAAATGTATAATTTTTTTAATCTATTTTATGTAATAGTCTTACTTTCTGAGACACTAAATTCTGGGTTCCCATTATCTATAAGCATAATCATCAAAATGACAAGAAATAAAGGCTTGAAATATTTTACTTTATGCGGAATGAATCTATAAAATATCCGAGTTTCACTTTCTGAAATGATTGACAAAAACCTATGAATCTTGTTTGCAATATTCCCATTTATTGAGCTATAGATGTTTTCTGTTATTGGCACCCTTTAGAGACCAATCAACGTGGAGTGTGACTAAGTGTGGCCTGTAAAAAGTGTGCATTTTGTGCATTTAAAGCTCTTACAGTATAGCTATTTTGCCACCATGTCATCACCACGACTAACTGCAACTCGTCAGGACCAACTGTATCAAGCGATTTTCATTGCCACCAAAGTTTGTCTCATGCTCACCACCCCTCTCTCCCCCATCAACCCTTAAAAAGAAACAAAAGAGCCATTCATTTGGCTTCCTGATTCGCCATAAAAATAGTCCACACCCATAAAGGCAAACGTATAATCACAAGAACAGCCACTAATGATACGCCACAGAATGCCACACCTTTATTGAGCCACACCACAGCATAATTAACAAGAGAGGCACAGGCCTCTGAGCTGCAGCACGCTACACGCAGTCACCCAGACGCTCTCAACTTCACCTCTATAAACAGTGTGCTTGTACTTGAGGCAGAGTAGTGTATTGTATAGCGAGGAAGAGTAAAGAAAATAAGACCTAGATACAACTGCCAGGCCCTGCAGTCATGTTTTTCGATGTCTGAGCCACTTAGCTAATAACAGACAGACCGATAAAGAAAGAGCAGTACGCATCGCATCCTCCCTCCACTAATGTAGCAGCAAAAGCGGCAGTTCTGTTGAAAAGCACACAAAGCCCCGGAGCGGCTTTCTGGGCCCCGCTAATCTTCTTCAAATCTTGGTCCTAATGCTCACTCACACCCAAACACCCATCTGCAATGTTCCCAAAAAAAAAAAAAAAGTCAGACCGGTCGCATGGATGAAAGGATGGGCCGGTTAATCGACTGAGTGAGTGAGTGAGTGAAATCAATGTTTTGAGCTGGATGCGTTTTTTTCAGCTTGGCTAACAGGGAGCTGGTTCAGTAAGAGTTCAGCGGGCTGCAGAAAAGGGTCCGAGGGATTTGTGTGCAGGCTCAAAAAAGGACGACACAAACGCTGTTCTTACCATGAACTCACTACAGACACAGCTTTACAAACCCATGTCACCAAAAGGTGAAGGAGGGCAGTGCAAAAGGAGGCCATTTGAAAGTTATAAAACCAGAGAGGAGAGGTTGCATTTAAAATGCATTTAAAATGGAAACCTGTCTTATGATGATCATAACTGATTTTGTAAAAAATATATATACATACATATATATATATATATATATATATATATATATATATATATATAGAGAGAGAGAGAGAGAGAGAGAGAGAGAGAGAGAGAGAGAGAGATATCCCCTGGGGGGGCGCCAAAGAGTCACAGGGGAGGCGCGAGAAGACAGAGAAGAAGACAGCGCTGCCGCTAAACTCTGGCCGTTTCTCAATATGCGTTCTTGAGCGTTCTCGTGTGCTCGTGTGCTCGTGACACGTCATCAGCCTCAGCCCGAGCACTGTTCCGATTGCCGAGAACGCCAAACCGAGAACGCGCCGAATTCCCCGGATGTTGTTCTCGCCCGCCCTCTTTATCGAGCATGCATCAGAGCAGACTTGTGCGTTCTTCAGACTGACCGCTTGCCCAGAATGCACCGCGGCAAGATAATTTTTAGGCTTTTTAGAAATTAAAAATGTTGTTTTAAAAAATTTTTCAATAAGATTTATTGTGGTGTAGTATATAAATAGTTTTGAATGTTAAAGAAATGCTAAAGAACTGTGCGTCTCATGACGTCACAAGTACGCTTCTGTTCCAATACACCATACGTGCTGCGTGCTCGCGTTCTTGTCAAGTCCGATCTTCCTGTGTTCTCGCCAAGACCGCACTTGACGAGAACGCGAGTACGGACTCGCGTTCTCGTGAATTGAGAAACGGCCAGTGTAGCGATATTCGTGCCTTCTGTTTGAGCGCGCAGGAACCAATCCAAGCGCGCAGTGAAACAACTCTCAACGCTTAAAACCGGTCTGGCACGGTCTGAAAAACTCTTCTCAACCCGCTGTCCTCGCGGTGAGATCCATCTCTGCTCGCGCGCTACTTTGCTCGCGCGTACCTGCTCATTCCACGTTCAGCACCAGCTGTGCACTCGCTCGGCAGTTAAAGCCAATCACAGACAGGTTGTTTTTTTTCATACAAACAGAGTATGGCTTGCAAATACTGCATTCAGATGAATTAAATCCAAATGCTGCAGCCTTTGTCAGAAATTACTAAACATCACCGAGGGATTAAAGAAAAACAAATAAAAAGTGTAATATTTTAGCCTAAAATATTTAGGCTAAAGTATTTAGACTAAAATATTAGAGTTAGTAAGTGAGGTGTGAAAAAGAGACAAAATGTTTTTGTCTCTTTTCTTTCCAGCTTCTGGGAGGTGATGGAAAAGTTTATTCTGATCATAATCATCATGAATGTCATCATTATTTAAAGAGCACTTTAACACGAGGTAAAACAAAGTGCCAAACATCAGAAATACATCAGATAAGAGATAACAACTAATAAAATAGCAATAGGTCTAAATTGTGTATAATTAGCCTAAAAAGTAGATTGGAATATGGAATATGTTGACGTCTGTTAAATTCAGGTTATCTTTTTTTATTATTATTTCAGTTGACGTGAGTTCAGTTTGACATTGGCATCTGTCTAGTTCAGTTTGTCTGCTGTTGAAAACAATTGTTTATGAATTTGCTCTAATGACAGCTCAATTTTAAAACTAAGCCCTCTGTCCGTGTTGTTTCAGTAAAAGTACCATGTAAGATGGAAATATTTGGATGGATATTTTATGAATAGGCCTTTTTTATGAATGTACTTTGTTAAAAGAAATCCAATAAAAAAACATGTGTTGGGCTATCAGTTGTTTTTGAAACACAGCATTCTAGGAACACAAAAGAAAGATGCATTTACTGCAGGGACCTGTGTATGGTAGGATTGTGGTTGGGGGGGGGGGGGGGGGGCGTGGTTATCTTTACCTATAGACCAGTTCACGCGTGACGTAACGCGTGACGTCCGCGCTACTTCCGGGTCCCGCTGGTAGGCAAAAACAGAGCTCCTCTCGTCTACAACATGACAAAACGGGTGATTTAGAGCGTACTTTTAGTTCGTTTATTTTTGTAATCTAAGCAATGCCTACGACTTGTTGTGCTCCCGGTTGCACACAGAGGCATTCCAAATCGTTGGATGTACGTTTCTGTCGTTTACCGAAGGAGGAAGGACGCAGAAAGAATTGGATATTTTCAATGAAAAGAGCGCAGGCAGATAATCCCAATGGACTGGGGGAGCGATCATACTACGACAGAATTTGCAGTCTACACTTCATCTCCGGTAAATACAACTTTATTCTGCTCTAGTCATTGTTCTGCTTAAATAGCGGCGGAGGGGAGATGGTGATCGCTACACGGGCCGCAGAAGCGGCTGCTACAGCAGCAGCAGCCATTGTCTGAAGCAGCAGCAGCAGCAGCGGCTTCTCCGGCCCGAGTAGTGTTTACGCAGCAGCGGCTACAGCTTACTTACTGCTGCTTACTTACTGCAGTAAGTAAGTAAGCTGCTAGCAGCAGCTTACTTACTGCTGCTTACTTACTGCTGCTAGCAGTAAGTAAGCTGCTGCTAGCAGCAGTAGCAGCAGCAGTAGCAGCAGTAAGCTGCTGCTGCTAGTACTTCTGTGTTTACGCTGCAATGTCGCCGACACCGCCACCCATTTTAACAAGACAAAAACACCTAAATAATCCGTAGTGAAAAATGTTTTTTTTTAACCTACCGGGCCTCTGCTGAGACGCGGTCTGTGTCCGACGCCGCTTTGTGCTGTTGCACAAACATGTCTGAACATCCATCCATCCATTTTCTGACCTCTTAATCCCTCATGGCGTCGCGGGCGTTGCTGGAGCCTTTTTCCTGATATAAAATAATTGTAGCCGTCCAGTGGTTTCAGGGGCTTTCGTGCTCTCTTGTCCGTACTGGCCTGCGTGTTTATAAAGCAGCTGTGTCGCGGTACGAAACCCCTGGCCAGCATTTCACAGACTCGCTCCGTCCCTTCAGGCTTTTGCTGTGTGGATCTGGCAATCTGATACCATCAACCATCAACTTACTCTTAAAACGATCTTGTAGTACGTTATCTAAAGAAGAAAAATACGTGGAGAACTCGTCAGTTTCTCTGTTTGCGTCGCCATTGTGTTCGTCTTTTGCCTACCGGTCCGGCGCGCATGCGCGAAAAACCCGCATCAAAACAATAACAATGAACTGGTCTATTCCAAGGGGAGGCTCACATTCAATGAATTTGAAAAGCCCTGGTATAGACCAGTTCACTGCTATTGTTTTCATCCGGGGTTTTCGCGCCTGCGCGCCGGACTGGAAGGCAGAAGGCGAGCACAGCGGCAGACGCAAACAGAGCAAACGACGAGTTCTCGACGTATTTTTCTTCTTTAGGTAACGTATTACAAGATCATTTTAAGAGTAAGTTGATGGTTGATGGTATCAGATTGCCAGATACCATCCAGATACCGTCCAGATAGCGAGTCTGTGAATGCTGGCCAAACGATTTAGTCCGGCCCGGTGGCCAAATGCATTATCATTATTCAACGGATAATGCATTAGATACAGCCGATACTTTAATGTATCTAATGCTGATTATTCATTGAATCATCTGAATTTAAATATTTAAAATACTTTCACAGCAAAAATTATATGCGATTAATTTAGATTAATTAATTACAGAGTATGTAATTAATTAGATTAATTTTTTTTAATCGATTGACAGCCCTAATATATATATATCCCTATATATTATATATAAATTTGACACCAAATATCTAAACTCTTACAGCAATTCCGCACCCAATAAGCAAGATTTGAAATGCAAAATGAAACTGGATTCTTTTTAGGAAATCATCATCCGCTTGAGGATGAAGAGATGGGCAATACAGCTTTCAGAACTGACAGGAGGGCAAAAGGAGGCTCAACTTTGTGTTCAATAAACACAAATCAAAATTTGATTGCTTCGGAAAAATGAAGCAGACTCAGATTAGGAGCTCTATTCCATCCACTGGTCACTTATTTCATGCTTTTTTTTTTAATGCTTTTCAACTGTGCGACACCTTTGCTTTACCAATGATGCTCCCGTTTTGAGTCGCAAAGACAATATTATCTGTTGCAACATTACTCACACCCCTGGTAAAGATGTGAAAAAAGCCACTGTACAAAATAACCTTTTATTGCATTTACATATCATTTACATACATATTAAGACTTACAGTTACATATTTTACCCCCTGAAGCATCCTCCTCCCTCTGTCTAGGGGTATCAACAAATGTGGCTCCTGTATTCATGTGGAAGAAGACATTGTTAAGAATTATGAGATTACGGATGCTGGAGCTGCAGAAAGCAGTAACAGATAACCAACAGGCACTGGAGGCTCAGAGGCTGACATACTTAGATGTTGTGGATGTGACCAAGGGTCAGCTTGGTCACATCCACAATAATGTATGATATTCTCCACCATTGTCATGGTGGAACACTGATGTCATATGGTACACCCCCTTGCAGGGGTGTACACACTTGGTTCTATATAATGCTTACATTGCAGATGATGGAAACTCTCCATTTCCTGTTCTTACCCATCTCGCATTGTCTATGTATGAGAGTCCAGTACCGAAGCTGTAAACATCCCTCTGCCTTGTTAGATTAAATATGTTACAGTACAGTTTCTGTTTCAAGAGTGTTTTTATTACTACATAGGTCTACAGTAGAGGAGACCATTTTTTTTCAAGTAAAGAACCTGGTAGAGCCGCAACAGGGTACGGTTAAATTCGTACAACATTGAATGAAAAATCATGAATTTTTCACACACAAAATATAGATCTGTGTGTGAAAACTATGTGATATAACTATTCTGTAATACAAAGATTAATTGATTTTTTAATTTTTTGCGCAGGGATACTAAAAATTGTAGAGATCGCTGTATAACGGGATAGGCTTGGCAGTTGTCTGCTGTCAAATGTCCACCAGGGTTGCTATTTTTCAAAGTTCAAAATCCACTGCTTGTTTTTTACCTTCATAAGAGGCTACAGCCATTTGTTTTACAGTCATGCAGCATTTCAGGTAGCGTAGATGTAAAACTGGATCATTGTATGTGACAGTGGACATTGTGTTGCGCTCAGATTTGTTGCTTAACTCCTCCAAAAACATCCGCTTATCCATGCAGGGTCACAGTGGGAGGCTGGTGCCTGTTTGCAGGTTCCTAGTCCATCAGGGCAACACAGAGACACACGCTTACAACTAAGGGCGATCTAGAGTAACCAATTAACCCAAACAGTCCTGGTTTTTGGACTGAGAAGGCCAGAGTACCCGGAGAGAACCCAGACATGCACAGGGAGAACATACAACCCCAGGACCTTCTTGCTGCAAGGCAACAGTGCTACCCACTTTGAAAACATGTGCAGCAAATATATGGACATAAAAGTATTGTCCGAAATATTTTCCCAGGGTCATTTGATCTTGTTTGACCCCCTTTTCCATGTGTTTTGGAAAAGAGTTTCTTCCTGCGTGGTAGTGAAGCTTACAGAGCATTTCATTACTAAGGGAAAATCACTTTGAAATCACCACTTTCATACAAAACTTGATCCTTTTTTTTTAGCTACTTGTTCAATTTGATCAGGACTGCAGTCTGCTTCCTGAGAAGCAGTTAAAGTCTGACTGCTTTTAACCTAGGATTAGCTTAGAAATACAGAAACATTTAATGGAGGCCATTTACTAAATGATAACCTTTTCAACCATTGCTTACAACAGCAGCTTGTAGGAAACAGTTGCCACAATTATAAGTTAATAATCATTATAAAACAGTAAACATCACGTTTTGCAAATTCTGCAACACTGTTTAACCATCTAAAGATTAGTCGAACAGGTCCAGCTGTTCCTGACCTTTATTGTTTCTATTATTTAATTGTTTAGTTTTTTTATTTATAAACCACATGGAGAGTTTGTCAGTTTTTAAAGATCGTTCATTAAGATAGGAGAGAAAACTGGTTGGCTTATGGATACAAACTGATTTCCCTCCAGCAGATATTCAGTGAAGCGGATTCATCCGTCTCTGCCATGTCTGCAAATATTCAGACACACAATCATGTAGCAAAAATAAACATATGGTCTCTTTGCATTCAGCTTTTTCTTCAGGGCTGCATTGGTTCGTCCCTTCACTTTTTTGTACAACATTCACCCCATCACAAACAATCGACATTCCTGCTCATTCATGTAGCACACGACAGTTTGTAGCGTTTGTCATACATCAGCTGTAAACTTAAATCGCTCTAGCTCTGTCCGAAGTGAAGAATCTCTTTTTTTTAAGGAAAGCATTGTTGTTTATTCCTATGTAGAGCATATTTAAAACAACCTAACACATACCAAATGGCTCTAAATGCAAGATATAAATATATTTAGTTCCGTAAATGAAAAGAAAATGGATGTAGAATTAATTATAAAGAGCTTCTAAAAAGAAAACAGTGCTTAAAAGCTGGCAACAAGTAAAAACTGTTTGCAAGTCATCAAATGAGTTCAAAGCTGGTGTATCATACTCAACCAGAGCAGAGCGTCTGGTGAAGAGATGGGTTTGGAGAATTTTCAATAGTTTAAATAGTTCAAAGTGCTGAATAGATCTCACTCCGATCAGACCGCTGTTTCAGAGCTTTGGTGGAAATCAAAGAATACCTGCTGGAACATAACCTGACCCCCCCCCCTCCCCCCCTCCTGTTTTGTGTTTTTTTGTTTGTTGTTTTCTTTTCAGCTTGGGCCTGGAACCTCAAAATAGTGTGATAAATACAGGCCTCAGTCCTTGAGGGCTATTAATAAAACCAAAGATCAGAGTCTCCAAATGCAAGGAAGCTGAAAAGAGTGTAGCCCTGTCGTGTCTTTTAGTTCCAGTGCAGAGTGTGAAATACAAAGCAATCCAACATGAATAACCTTAATAGAATGTAAAACTCGTGTCTCTTGTCTGACCTAAAAGGGCAGAGTGTATTACAGTGGTGGGAACAAATTATTGTTCCTTCCCTGATGCATGGAGCAGCTTCTGTCTTAAAACAGCCAAGATGGAAGACATGTTATGCAACTGTGAAATTTATTTTGTAAAATTTCAAAGGAATAAAAGCAAATCAGAAAACTGCTGAAAATAATGAAACCACATAAAGGACTCTCTAATGCGGGTTGGCATGATGTTAGTAGAACATGCAATTGCAATTTTGCAGCAATTATGGCTGATCCACATGTTGGCCTTAGATCATGACATAGCACTGAGACCGCCCCGCTACCCTGTCACTTGGTTCTGCTGGACCATACAGCAGCCTTTGACACGGAGGACCATTCTGACCTTTTGTCTTGTCTGAATCACTTTGTTGGTATCTGTGGCACCGCACTGAAGTGGTTTATTTCATACCTGACAGGCAGAACCTTCTCTGTCATGATTAATAATTTACCCTCCTCGAGTGCTCCCCTTTTGTACGGGATGCCACAAGGCTCCATTTTAGGTCCCCTTCTGTTTTCTAATTATATGCTGCCACTAGGGGACATTATAACTGCGAACCAACTGTCCTTCCTCTGTTATGCAGACGACTTACAAATTTACTTGTCTGTTAGGACACATTGCCGTAATGCTCTTCTCCCTTTCCTGGACTGCATAACAGCTAACAGTGGTAAAATAAAAAGTTGTATTTTTAACGAAGAAAAGACAGAATGTATTTTATTATTTTATTTGGTGACAATCCCACCTTCGATCTCAGTGCTTTCCCTGTTAAATTAAAGAACACTGTTAGAAGCTTTGGGCTAATATCTGATTTGGAGTTTAAATTGAATAAACAAATTTATTCTGTGGTCAAATCCTGTTTTTATCATCTGCGTCTTCTGGCCAAACCTAAATCTTTTTTAAATCGTCATGACTTGGAGAAGGCAATTCACGCTTTTATTAGTTTGAGACTAGATTACTGTAATGGTCTCTATATTGGTGACTCTCAGGCTTTTCTTAAACGGCTTCAACTTGTCCAAAACGCGGCTGCCCCTCTTTTAATCAACACCTCTAGACCTTAGCATGTTACCCCTGTTTTAGCCTCTTTACACTGGCTCCCTCTCCATTTTAGAATTGATTTTAAATTTTTATTGTTTATAGAGCTCTAAATGCCCCGGCCCCATCTTATTTGTCTGAACTTTTACATCTCTCTAAACATGGCGGATCCCTGAGGTCATCAATCCAACTTTTATTAGATGTTCCAGCGACTAGGCGTAAGCATTGGGGTGACCGGGCATTTTCAGTGGCAGCACCCCTACTTTGGAAAAATATTGAATGTGGATATCAAAAAATTAACATTTTCTTTAAAAAAATAATAATCAAGAATTAGGATCTAAAAGCTGTGTAGCTTTAGTAAAAGCCAATAATTACACATTATCAAATGTTGTGACTTAAATTTATTTGGGGTCATAAAGCCTGAACTTTGGAATCATGAATAAGGAGGAGTGCCCAGCATCTACCATACAATGGTGTCAGTATCATGATCTTTGGCCGCCTCTGCCTGGTCAGGTTTGTGGTCAGTAACAATACATGCCATTTATTTTATTTAAATTTTTTTGGCTTAAAAGGAGATTGAAAGGATACATTGGTCTCAAACTGTATGAGAGTGGTTCAGGTATCATAAGACTGCATTTTCACCAGAGGTTGTTGCTGACACTTGGTTCAGACCGCAACCCGACTGAGAGTCTTGGTACAACTGGCTCTTGGCAGCAGTTTACGGTGGTTTTTGATTGGGGCTGATCTGGCTCTCCCAAGGGTGGAACAGCCTGTAAGCAATGTAAGAAAACACGGTAATTTATCACGGCTGTCTGACGGTACTGAAGTTGGTGACTGGTTTGGAGGTTACAACTTTTTTTTTTTTTTTTTGCTTAAACATGATCTTACATTGGACCTAACTAGAAAAGCCCAATTCATGGTGATAGTCAATTAATTAGAATGATGTTGAAAAGTTTATTTATTTCTGTATCTGGAGTCAAAAATCTGAAACTTCTTATAGATTAATTACACACAGACTGATGTGTTAGCATTGATGATTTTCCACTTGGATCCAATGAAAACAAAACCTTTAGGATTAGGATGTTATATCAGATCAATAAAAAACATTTTTAATACAGAAATGTGGGTTTAATGAAAAGCATGTTTAATATCTGCCTAAAGGTTGTTATTTTTAAAAAGGTACTTTTAATCTGACAAACAAGTTTCATCTTAAAGCAGATTCTAATTTACTAAAATGGCCGTATAGTTATGTAACCTTTAAATTTATTTCTGTCAATTCCATGACCATTATACTATATTACTGTCTCTGATACGTTATAGAATGAAAAGATACATTTTTTTCCTTGTTTTTTAATTATCTTTTGCAGATTGGTGTCTATTGGTTTGTTGAGATTTTTTACAATGCATTCAATAGATGATTTGGCCCTCTGTTTAAAACAACAAAATCATAAATACTCCACATTGCAAAACATCACAGCACTCTACCTTTTGTTTTGTTGCCATTATTCCTGATCTGTGTGTAAGTTCTTCCATAGCTGTCTGTGTATCTCCGTCGTGGTCAAAAGAATCTGTCTGGTGTCTCGCCAAATATTTCAGAAGTCTTCACATCGCCCAGATAAACCTAGAGCCCTCGGACAAATTCCTCGGCTAACAAAGTGGATTTCATTACATGAACAGAATTTGCTGTGTGCGAGCTGTGTGTGTGTCTTTTTTACTGCTTGGAACTGATGAAGTGAATAATTCGCACCAGCACTGCTCACTATTCTTGCCCTGTCTGGCTTTGCTGTTTAAAATTTGATCCTATGTGTTTGAAATATTATTGTCTTTAGATGTTTGTTTACAGCCAGCTGCAGTGCACACACTGTGCTCTCTTCTGCCGCCATTACAAATGGATTTCATAAACAGATTTTGTTTTTCTCTCTTCTGGGATCACAACTTCTGCTTTCATTGCCCAGATGTAACACAGAAAGAGATTCTGCTCCTCGTCTTGTGAACTTAGTCCTTCCTTATAATGAAGGTTTATTACACAAAGATTGTTTAAAGTATCTTCTTTTAAGGGATTGTATTCCATAAGGAACATTTCAATCTAAATGCATGTGGCATGAAAGTATCAACTTTCAGTTTTTCTTTGTCTTTTGTGCAAAAATCAGCCACATTAGAGGGTCTTTGTGCATGAACAGCCTACTTCAGACCTTGCCACAGCATTTAACCAGATTTTTAGTCTAGGCTTTGACTAGGCCACTCCAAACCAGTCATCTTCTTTTTTTCCTTTTGCCATTCAGAGATGGACTTCCTGGTGCGCTTTGGGTCATTGCCCAGCTGCATAGTCCAACGTAGCTTGAGATTGAGGTTATACACAGATGGCTGGATATTTTACTTTAATAATTTCTTTCAGAGAGAAGAATTGATGGTTGGACCACTTTTGGCATGTCATCAAGAAGAAAATTAGACCCCAACTATTACAACACCACCAATGCTGTGATAGTTTTAGGATAGCTATAATGGGACGTACACTTTCCAAACCGTTCCACTTTTGTCCAGCCTTGTTGCTTTACAAAGTACTGACTTTAGGGGGGTGAATATTTATGCACTCTGTAGGCTTCTGGTATAATGACTTGGTGCAAACTCTTGAACGAGTCATTTTTGATTTTTTAGGTTGTGAGGCAACAAACCATGAAAATGGGGGTGAATACTTTTGCAAGGCTTTGTAATTGGCTGAGACAAGCTAGATGAAGAATAAGCTTTTGTTTCTGTTTTTTTTTTTCTCCTCTAGTAATTTGGTGGTGACTGGTCAGCTATGCTTTCTTCAAAGAGCGATGCCCAAGTTCACAGAATATTTTACAAAAAGTGTCGGGGATCATTAAGATGTTTTTTATGGCTAATCTGAGAGGGGCCCTTGTCTTCTTTTTGATCAGCTGTAGGTTTTTTTCCCCAGGAACTCTTCTGTCAATACCATTATGCCCGGTGTCTTTCATATTATTGAATCATAAACACTGATTTTAACTGATGCAATTGAGGCCTGCAGCGCTTTAGATGCTGTTCTGGTTTCTTTTGTGAGATCCAGGAGCAGATTTTTATGTGTTCTTGGAATAATTTTTATAGTCCATCCTCTGCTGGGAACATTTATTTGTGGATAATGGATCAGGGTAGTCCCAAAGCCTGATAAATGAGTTTTGAGATCTTTTTTGACTACTTCGTGCTGTAAAACAGGTTCTTATTAAGGGATTTCTTGAATCTACAGCTCTGGCAGTAATCAGGCCTGGGGGTGGAGATTTAACGACCTGTCCAAAACATGAGGCTCATCACAGTTTGTCCATGATTTAACAAGACGTGCAAGTACCTTTCAACATAAAACAATTTTTGTAATATACTTTATCCATAGACTCATGTTAAATTTGGATCTTCTGAAACATTTAAGCGTGACAAAAAAAAAAAAACAGAAGACATAGTTAAGATAGTTAAGAGGATAAATAGTTTTTCACAGCCCTATAAAATTCCCATGATAATCTTCTCCAATTATTGCGAGCATGACTCCACTCTTAAGCTGCTTTCATGCAAATTTGCTCTTCTTGTCAGTACTTGTTATGCATCAACAATACAACATCTTCAGATGCCGAGAGACGCTAAAACTACACTCCGTTAAAACTTGCACAGTGTGATCATTTTCACCTGAATGTCAAGTGAGATTGATTTATGTCAGAAGCACAGCTCTGCTCGAAGGAGGAGGCGTCTGAATCTCTGCTCGTTTCCCTTTTACCTCATCTCTGACAAGAAGGTCAATATCAATTTCATCTGAATGTATCGACTTGAGAACTCGGCCTGAGATATGTTTATCAGCCTGTGGAGGCTGGTAAAGTTTGTCTTCTAATTTTGTTCAATGTAAACCAAACACATTGATTCATATAGACTGAATAATGATTCAAAAAGCCCTACATGGACTGCTTGTAGTGCCTTGTAAACATATTCACACTTTTTGATTTTCTTTTTACTGATGGTTGGTGGAATAAAAAAGAAACTTCAACGTTATTCTATTGGGATTATATATGATAAACTAATACAAATTGTTTCATAACTGTGAAACAGAAGGAAAGCGATGGTTCTCGCCTTTACAAATAAAACTCTGAGGATTGTTACCTGCAATTGTGTTCTAAGTTCTCTTTAGTCGGATAACCCAAGTAAAGGAAATCCAGCTCAACTACTTCTGGAAGCTATCTAAATTAGCAAATCATAATTCAGCGCGATGATTCCTCCTTAACACACCATTCCCACAGAGAGTCATGGTGATGCTGAGGGAATGCTGTATTAGAGACATCGAAGCTGGTCAGTGCTGATGAGAGAATGGTTGGAGGTAAACACGAGGCAGTTATGGAAGAAAACCTTAAGCTATTTTCAGTTTTTGAATATTTTCAATATCCACATAAAAAAGAAAAACCCTTTTCTTAGCTCAGAAACACAGATTATATAACACTTGTTTTTCCCCTCTTTCTTTCCGCTGCTAAAAAAGGTTTGAGTAGTTTTCTTAACTTTTACAGTAAGATGGGGGAAAAAAAGGCAAACATTTGAAAATATACAAGGTGAAACTGTTTCCACAATTTAATGCCTAATCAGTAAGTCTTATAATTAATGCATTTTGTCAAGATGTATTGGTAATTTCTTTTTCAGGGACGAGGAGCCAAGCTAAGATGGAAAAAAGAGTTGTGCTCAATAGCATTCTTGGGAAAAAGACAAATATTTTTGGACCCATTTACAAATAGCTGTGTGTCTAAAACTTTTCCCAACTTTGATACATACAGAGCATATTAGTTTACATGATGAGCTCAGTTACAAAATGTGTAAATTTTTTCCTGCGGCTGGTGGAAACATTACACTATCGTGTCTAAATTAAGGGACTTGGGTGTCCTAAGCAGGAGGAAACTTTGTTTATACCGTGGGCCGCCCCTGCTCTCAGAGGAACTCTGTCCAAACTGTATGAGCCTCGGCTATTTTGCAAAAAGGAATGGGCAAACATTTTAGTCTCGAGTCTCCAGAGACAGACCCCAAAAGACTTGCAAAGTATTAACTCTGGGCGATTAGTTTGTAAAAAAAAAAAAAAAAACGTATGTCTCTACTTCACAATTATGCACAACTTTGTGTTGTTCTACCACATAAAAGCTCAAAGAAATGCAATAATACTTGTGATTATAATGTCACAAAACATGAAAAAAGTGAATCTTTTTGCAAGGCAAATGCTAGATCCCTTTAGTAAGGGTGTGTTTACATTTTGTGAGACAATTTACTTTGATTTGCATTCCATAAGTACTTACTTCTCATTAACGTGAGTGCCTACAGTAAAGAAAAGTCATTTTCTCTGGCTATTTCTTGAGCAGCAAAACATCAACCCTACATCATTAGATGTATAACACTTGTCAGCACACTTCTTTCTTCATCTAAGATTGTTCTTATTAACCCCAGTTTCCCAGATGACTGGTGGCGGGCAATGGATGAAAGCCAGCTGCTAAGTTTATCTACATTTCATTCAGAAACATTTAACATCAGACGTTGCTGCACTAAAAGAAAGATTCATATCTAGATCACAGAAAAATAAGGTTTGCAATGAAAGAGCAGTAGATCACTCAGATATGATTAGCTCCATCAAGTGTGACGTAAATGTGATTTGGAGGGATGTCTTGACATCCTGTGTAAAAGAATCTTAAATGGGTTAAATATATATTTTTTTTCTGAATTCATGTTTTCTTTTTCAGGAAAAAGTCTAAATGTATTTAGACAGTTTACTAAATAATAAATCACTGATTTGGGGATTGATTTGTGATGATCATCTATCAGCAAATTAAACTAAAAGTAAATAGTGCTTTGAATTTACGCTGAGGCTACAACTTCTGCCGATGATGTTTTTATCTATAACTATTTTCTTTAACTAAATCAGTATTTATTTCAGCATACTAAATAAGATTAGAAGATCCCATTTGTAGAAGACCAGTTTGATTTTACATTAGCTAGATAAGTTCCCTGTAACATCATGCTAACATGATGTGTGTATGCCCCCTTCACATTCAACAGATGGGACCAAGCCAGCCAGATCATGGAGGGGATTTTTTTTACGGTCTAAATGTCTTCTGAGGTTTGACATGTTGTTCATGTTGTTGAATGATTTCAAATTCATTTGCGATCTCTTTGAATCCCTGATCAGACTCATAAACTGATACAATCTTTGTTGTGATCCTTGGGTGTTTAGGTTTTGGTTTTAATTTGTGTTTTTGGTCACTTGTGAATTCTTTATTATCATTTTGAAAGGTCTTACAATATTCAGTTCATTTTTGTGTGTCCATTATTGTTAGAAATGTCTTGCCATCTAGGGTTTATTCTTTTTGGTTTCATTTCTTACTGTTTTCTTTGTGTTCTGTGTTCTGTCCTCTGTGTATTTAAGTATGACATCAGGATCAGTGTCAGTATATCTTTTCCCCTTGGTTTTTAGTTTCCTTTTTGTCTAGCCCAGTTTCCCCTATGTTTATAACATCCTTAATCCTTCCTCGGTTTCCCTATTTTGCTCTCCTCCACGGCTGTTCCACATCCCGCTGATTAGCTCCCTTGAATCCAGACCGGCCTTTCCCCAGTATATAAGCTCACCGGTTGTCTCTGTTCATTGCTGGTTCCTCTCGTTACCCTGCCTGTGCTCCATGCTCTGTTAATGTCCTGTTCTCCTTGTGCCAGATCTGTAGGTTTTCTGTTTCTGTCATTCAACCTCCACCCTTGCTTATGCAAAACCCCTGTCTGCATGTCGGTCCTACTCTCAACATGCAAAACACGACAATCTTCTTCATGAAGACCTCACACAGCTCTTTGGATCTTGCCATGGTGCGTTCACTCTCACTTCAACAGTCAGGAGCACACCAAACTAAATATTTGGGATTTAAACACTGCGAATCTCTTTCAATTTGCCAGGTAACAACCTTCTCCCCATGATCACCTAATGTGATACACTTGTATGTCCTTTTACTCATTTTAGGTGCTTATAAATGGGGGTGTTCTAATTTATTCCCTTACTAAAATTTGCATTTTCTCCAAGTTAAAGTCTTCAATAGCTTTGTTATACAACTTAAAATCCATATTAAATGTGAAAATGTGTTAGAAAAACACACAAGCTGTTGTGTGGTTTCCTAATCTCCCCCCCCCCCCATAAATGTAGCCAAATATGTGATCCAATCATCTCCCTAACTGAAGAACTACATTTATAAAGCTGTCAGATAAATACAATTCAATGACAAAAATCTGGATAGCTTTAATCATCTGCCTGTTCATTTTCTTTTCTAACTCTGATAAATGCTGTTAATTATACAAACCGCAGCAAAACCGACTTTGCAAAAAAAAATTTTTTAAGCATTTGGTTGTTATTTCCGTCTATTGTACTGATCCACCAAGTGCACGTTTGTTTCTGTATCCGTATTTGTCTGAGTAGCTGTGTATGGAGCACAAATAAATCATTTAGATTTATTTGTGCTCCACCCGCAGCTACTTTGGTGTCTTTTGCGACGAATGATTTATTTAAAACGAATCAGAAAGACTGTCTCGTTATGGCAAGGAGTCCCATCTAAAGCAGCGGTTTTCTTCCCATTTGTCTTCATCTTTTTACCAGCGAGTTCCTCTGCCTCAGTGTTTGTTTTGCAGAGCACAGCTTGTCCGCTGCGCCGAGGAAGTACGTCACCGTTGCGGCCTTGTTCTTAGTAGAGGGCAACAGGAAAAGAAACTCTCCAAGAAGAGGCAGGAGTGAAGGTGGAGCTCGAGTCCTGGAGGGAGCTCAAGAGGTGATGCACAGCAGAAGAAAGCAACGGCTTCAGGATTTGAGTTTTCTGGCAAACATTCGACTCCGACTACAGGATTTTGAACATATTACCAGCTCAAACCAAAAGTTTGATATAGTAACCCTCGTTGATCACTGAGGACATGGTGTTGAGTATTGGATTAATCTAAAAGGTGAAAATATAATCTTCACTGTATAAATGAATCTAAAATTCATTGTAGCACCAAAGGTCTGTCATCATAGCCATAGCTGTATGTTGGTTGGGATGAAACTAGACCTTCAACAAGCTCTTACTTCAGTGTGTTACTAACGTGTCTCTGCTGCTCAGATTCTTCTGGCATTGACTGAGGGGATAATTAGAGCAAAAGAAGAAGTTGCAGGAGTCATCTTGGGCTGTTCTCCTTTTTTCTGTCTCTTTCTGTCTCTTTCTCTCCATTTCTTTCTCGTGCTTGGAGCAGCACTGCTGCTTTGATCTGGCTCTTCACATAACGAGGCCCCAGGGTGAAAACAGTGCAAGACACTAGCAAAAAAAAACAAAAAAAAAAAAAACGAAAGTTAAATCTTCAGCGCGGATGTCTGAGCAAGCAGCTCTGCTCACACAGGCATGGACATACAAACATAAAGCATGTGCTGAATATCAGTTTCCTAGTGTCAAACACTCGTCCAGATTTTACCTCGGGGATTAATTTTCTATGATTGTTTTGTATGTTTTTATTTCCTGAAATGCACTTTTATTAGTGGAGGATACAACCGTTTATTACTGAAAACACTGTTGTGTGTGATTTCCTTCTCTCACTTCAATCTCAAAGACGCTTAATTGGCTAGAATGTGAGACACTCGAGGCTATTATTGCAGAAGTGGTTGAAAGGAATTAGCAGTATTAAAGCGGACATAAAACGTGGCAGAAATGCCGAGGTTGCTCGGCATTGCTGGCTGTACGTTGCTGAGTGTCGGTACTGGCATTTTCCAACCTTTTCTGTACGTGCTCTTTCAAAAAAAGACTATTCTCTAAGCTCTTTTTTTTCGTGCTTGGAAGACTTTAAAGGTTGGTCTGAAAACGAAAATCCACTCATGCATTACATTGCTATAGCAAGTGGTACTCAATATCCTGGTGCCTGTGGTGGTTCTTGCACGAATGATGCTCTGGGCGAGCCACTCCTCCTGTCGCTTCCAGCTTCCTTCATGAATACCTCATTAAAAACATTTTAATCACAGGTTTGAATGTAACAAAACAGGTAAAAAGCCAAATGTGGGTGTATGCCGTTGCAAGGTACTGTAGCACAAAATTATTTCAAATCCAAAGAAATCGATAATTTCAGAATTTCTTGATATTGGTAATTGGCATAGATCCTAGAAAGACATTTTGGGTGGACCACTGCGTAACTTTAAACCATCCAGAACTTTGCTTTGTAAACCGCTGGGGTGATACTGAAGTCCAGAAACTCTCACCTTCCTGGGCTGCATGGAGGCACCGTCAGGAGCACTGTTGACTTGCAGCAAGAGGATCCCTGGTTCAAATCCTGGCCTTTCTGCATTTTTGCCTCTTCTCCTTATGCATGTGTGGGTTCACATTGGGTGCCCTGGCTTCCTCCCAGTCGAAAAACATGACCGTTGGGTTAATTTGTTGCTCTCAATGGGGGCAACACTGAGACTGTCTCAGTCATTTGGGTTGTTTGCATCCTGGCGGTGGTCAGAGGGCCCGATGTATGGCAGCCTCTCCTCTGTCAGTCTGCCCCAGGGCAGCTGTGGCTACCAACATAGCTCACCACCATCAGGGTGTGAATTATAAGTGCTGTCTGTAAGGAAGGATGTAAGGAAATGAGCCTGTATGCGTGCTATCATAGCTCCGTTAGCATAGGGAGCTTACGATGTACCACAGCCTGCCCAACCTCACGGAAATTGACGAAAATGTGAGAAGAGAACGCACACTTTTTTTTGGAAGGCTGTAGGCCCGAATTTGACTCGAATCATCCATGTGTGTTTCTGTCGCGTAATGACGTCGGAGTTAAAGGCTGTCCGAAATCAGCACAGTTGTCCGAAGCTCCTTTCCTACCAACAATAGAGCTTTTGCTCTTGACCTCATGAAAGGTTAAAGAACACGAGCTAGGAGCTATAATTACAACATTTCAGATGCAGGCAAAAATTTATTGAAAGGTTGTTTTTAGCCAAGCGAAGGAAACTTCTTTGTTCGGGTTTATAAACTATATGTATTTAAAGCCAGCAAAAAAAAATGTTTCCCTTTCCATGTAAAAGTTTGATTTACTTGATTGAAAAGTTCATATAAATTGTTGCTTTAATTCATGTAGGCTGAAGCGTTTATTCAGGGTGATTAGGAATATAAATTTTCTGTCACAAAGTGTTTTTCTGTGTCATTTTCATGCCTTGCAGCAGAACAACAAATGGGACTTCTGATGATTTCCTTCTTTGAACTTTTCCATTAAGGACAGACTGGTGGAGGACACAACTGATAAGTCAAAGCCTCAAAAGTTGCTTTAAAACATAACCCTGTTTAAAATTCCAGCCTCTTTCATGTTTGTCTTCACAACGCTCTTTTTTTATTCTCGGTTCCAAGGGTACAAGCTAAGATGTGGAAACAGGTTTTCATGTATGCTGCCCCTACTGCCTGGGACAAACTGCAAAATGACTTGAAACCTCATGACATGGTCCCATTGGAGGCTGTTAAGGCCATGTTGAATGACTTGGAGTCAGACACATTTGTCTGCAGACGTTTTGCCTGATTCTCAGAGCTGAATGTCATACATCTGCCAGCTTGAATGTATGTGCTGATCTGTGTTTGTAAAGGTTTTAAGGTTTGGCAGCTGTCTTACCAGGACATGCTTGTAAAAAAGATTTTTTTTAACCTCAATGGGGTCAAGTACAAAAAAAAAATTCTAACAAACTTTTGAGGCCTCCGCAGAATAGCTGGACTTATCCTGATAGGGAATTACAAACAAGTGGACTTCGCATTATGTGACTTAGAAAGGTGACTGGGTTTTATTTTGGGGTATTAGAATAAAGGGGGCTTTAATACACCCACACACCAACATTTTGTGATATTTATTTGTAAAGATTTTGAAAACCATGTATCCTCTTCCTTCCATTTTACATTTATGAACTACTTTGTGATGGTCTATCATATACATTACTGATAAAATATTGATGCTGATTATTACAGTAAGATGTGATTATAATGTGACAAAATCTGAAAACCAAGCACTATGTTTGACTTTAGTAAAAGAAAGCCACCTTCAAAAGGAGCACAAGGTACGAATGATGACAGCGAAGAGCTGCTACGCTCCTGTTCTCATGCACAATCACCCAGCAGTGTCATAAATCCCATTGTCTCTGCTAAAGTACATAAAGTCCTCCTGATGTGTCCCAGAGAAAGTTTTCCAACATGTGGTCATAGCAGCGGGTCGGGGCGTCAGGTCGGACGTCCTGCGACTGCATTCCTTCCAGCAGGAGGGAAACCGCTGCTCTCTCCTTGCAGCTTGGTGTTAGATGACAAACGCCTCCACGTGGATTACAGCACTTTTGGTGTTTTACAACAGGCTAGCACGGCAGCACAAATCTCACCCACATATGAAGTTGTTTTCTAGGCTCTCTACCCCTGTTGGATTATTGAAGAAGATCTGACAAGTAGAAACCTGTCAAAAGTGAAATATGCAAAAGACATAATTGGTTCAGGCCTCTCGATGTGGATTTTTCTGGGATAGTAGGTCTTTGTTTTAATGTGTGTGTTGGACCCGTGTGCAATGCTGACTTCGATCCCCGTGTGGACTGGAGTAAATGAGGGCTGTGGAATTTGAGTGGAGGGTAATCATAGCAGACCTACAGGAGAAACCAGATACCAGCTGCCAGACTTCAGAGGAACGGGAATCCCTCCACCCAGACGCATAAACTCCTACAGGATCCACTTTGGCTGAGACCGGACATGGTCCCACCACCACCAGCAGCAGCGGCAGCACCCCCAAACCTTTTCCTTTAAATCAAACCCCTTCACTCAATATCGAATTTTTTCTGTTTTTTCTTTTTCTTTTTTATGATTAAAAGAATGTGTCTTGCAAATGTATTCACCACAGCATGGCTATATTTTCACATTCCAACCTATAACTTACATGTTTTTTATATCTTGTTTTATGTGAGTGATCGGCAAAAAGTTTGTAAATGGAAATGAGGAAAATGCATAAAATTGAATGACAAAATAAGGCACACAGCTGGAGTATCTGTCCATACGACACTCCATAGAGCTGGGCTTTATGCAAAAGCGTCCAGAAGAAATCCATAGTGTTAAAAAGAGGAGGGCGCGTTATGAGTTGCCCAAAAGGCATGTGGGCTACTCCCCAAATGTATGGAGGTGGGCGCTCTGGTCAGATGAGACTAAAACTGAACTGAACTGAAGAAAAACCATATGTCCGGCACAAACCCAATGCATCCAATCACAAAGAACACCATGCCCGCAGTAAAACATGGTGGTGGCAGCATCATGCTGTGGGGATGTCTTTCAGCAGCAGGGACTGGAAAGTCGAGGAAAAGATGAGTGGTGCTAAATGCAGGGATATTCTTGATCTAAACCTGCCTGTGATTTGGCAGGTTCACCTTCCAGCAGGACAACGACCCGGACCCAAAGCATACTGAAAAAGCAACAAGAGTGGTTTAAGGGGAAGCATTTAGATGTGTTTGAATGGCCTAGTCAAAACCTAGACTTCAGTCCAGTTGAGAATATTTGGTTTGATTTGAAGATGTTTGTTCATAAGTGAAATCCATTAACATGAAGCAGCTGGAGCAGTTTAGCCTTGAGGAATGGGCAGAAATCCCAGACAAGGCAAGCTCAAATAGATTTTTCTATACAAAGTACTGACCTTGGGGGGGGGGGGGGGGTGAACAGTTATACACGCTGAAGTTTTCTGTTTTGTCCTATATGTTGTTTGCTTTACAATAATAATAAAAGATATGTCTTGAAAGTTGTCGGCACATTCTGTAAATTAAATGGTGCAGATTATCAAACAATCCGTTTTCATTCCAGGTTGTGAAGCAACAAAACATTAAAAAATGCCAAGGGGGTGAATCATTTTGCAAGGTACTGTCCACGTGGGGCTACTGAATACTTCACAGCTTTTTGCCCATTATCTACTTTGCTGTAAGGAAGGTGGTTGAACTCAATTCTATTTGTTGTTAAATATTTCTCTGTTTCACACAATTGGTAGACCCTAACTCAAAAGGTCGCTATCCAGTTGTTGAAGCTTAAACCCAACTACAGCATATCTCATTCTTCCATCTACTCAGGTTTGGTCTGACTGCAAATTAAACCTTCCTTTTTTCAAAGTCTATAATGCGCACACTGGAAAAGCTTAATGAATTTTTTATAACCATAGCTCTCCTGATTCATGTTTAGAGAGCTCCATAGTGGTGGCAGTGTCATGCTGTGGCGATAGTGCAGCAGAAGCTGGTCTAAACATACAGCCAGAGCTACAATAGTTTATATCAAAGTGATGATTAGCCGAGCCATGCCAACTTTATGTATAAGCCCTTTAAAAACAGCACAGCTGACCAAAGTGATGTGCATCAAAACATAATGAATAAAACACATAAAAGTCATTAGAAGTGACTTGAAAAAAGTGGATAAAATGTTGATCAGGAAGGAGAATAGCCCAGTCAAAGTCCAGACCTAAGGTCAACTGAGATAAGGCGAGGGTTTCAACACAAGAAGTAACAGAGAAGGAAAACATTAAACCAAAAGTCCTTACGCACTTGTCTAATATTGATATTACGCCTATCAATCATCCTCTCTAGCTTGTCTTTATCATTTTCGTGGACATTTCCTATGATTTATCGTCATAATAACACACACACTTTACAATATGAAAGACAAGGACCATTGGGGGGAAGGCAAAATTGTTTGATGATTTAATAGGATGTGAAGTGCGTAGGAGTAGAGAGAATATTATATAAAATGGGAAGGGAGGGGGGTCCAAAGTTATCACCCTGCTTCATTGCTGCATCCAGCTGAGCTAGCTGAGAACGGGGGGGGTGCAGATTTCTTCACTCGATATTCATCAAACAATGACTCATTCTGTTTCATCTCATAACGAAAACGTCAACTTCTCAGGATAAATTGGCTGCTTAAAAGAAAAATGTATCACTAATTATTGATGTGCTTTGGCTTATTTACCTATTAAGGTTTTTGCAAACGTGACATTAGAAGCTCTGCACTTCAAAGTCCGTCTCCTGTAAGGCTGAGTGCTGCCACAAATGTGCCGGAGCTGCTTTGATTAAAAATGTTGAGATAATACATGAGGTCTCATGAAGTATCTGGGGCATAATGTTTGGAAAAATAAAATAGGAAAACCTTCAAGATTGGTTGATTTCTGCTGAGAAAGGTGAGTTGTATAGTCCATATATCTAAAGAGCAGGGGTTGCTCTCATCAGGCGTTCTCTGTAATTAAACTATTAGATGAGACTGAATTGTTAGTTGTGTAGTTTTTATAAATTATTGAGGAGTTCCCCGGGTTCTGGAAAAACTGCTAAGGTGGAGGAAGTTTATGAGGAAAACACTTATTTCAATCTTTCTAAAATAGCCTGAGCTGAAAATGCCAGACTTTTTCCTTTTGATCTCAGTAACTATCTGCATTGCAGACAGATTAAATCTGACCACCGGAAAATTTCTGTCTGATTTAAATGTTTGTTTGTTCACACAATGCATGTAAACAGGGTTTTATCTGTAAATTGCACTATGTTCTACACATAAATATGTAGGATACAATGTAGGAAGGCATTGATGCCTGGAAGTACAGTGGAAATTATACATACAGTAATTTCCGATGACATTTGTTTGTCAGGTTAAAAGTACCTATTGAGAATCAT
Organism: Fundulus diaphanus; assembly: GCA_037039145.1. Lineage (NCBI taxonomy): Eukaryota > Metazoa > Chordata > Actinopteri > Cyprinodontiformes > Fundulidae > Fundulus > Fundulus diaphanus. Next base: position 24,195,502 of record CM073141.1, read on the forward strand.
AACCTCTGAGCAGGTATTAAACATACTTATCATTAAGCGGACATTTCTGTATTGAAAATAGTGTTTTTGTTTGTAATATTGTAACGTGAAATCAAGTTTTCCTTGGCTGTAGGAGGAAAATCATTATAATTAACAGAAATAAAGGTGTAATGAACAGAGGCAGCGGACCCAGAATTCAGCCAGACCAGCAGAGGTTTGTTCAAAGGAAAGGCTCTTTAATAACAAAATCAAAAACAAACAGGGAAAAATCCAAAAGAGACCGTCAAACCAAAAGACGGTATAAAAATAAACAGACCAGCAGGGCGGGTACGAACAGGGACAGACCGACAGAACAGGATGGCTCAGGCTTCTGGAGACAAGAGGGACAAAATAATCCAAAAAGCAATACAAAAACTGAATGCTGCAGGAGGAGACTCACCCATCAACTCAACAAGACAACCTGGCACTGATGTCTGGTCTCAGCAGTTTATATGGAGGTGGAATCAGGTGAAACCGGTGAGAGGTGATTGCAGCAGAGGTGGAGTTAGGCAGGTGTGCAGTGTAAGTAATTAGACCAGACATCAGTGCCGAGGCTCAAAACAAGAACAAACCCAAACCAAAACTAAGAAACTTCTGAAGACATAACAGAATAAACTACAACAGTAAACACTAATCTAAACAAGAAACCAGACTAGACAGAACTCAAAACAGCCAGATAACAAAAGACAGGGAAGAGAAGGAAAACTAACACCAACAAACCATAACAGAACTCAGAATATTCTAGAACACAAATAAACCAAGAGGCAGGAAAATACTAACCAACAAATAAATGTGCACCAGAACAGAATATAAAATAAATAGGCTAAACCGGACTTCAGAACTTAAAAACACAAAGGAAACATAAGGCAGGGACACTAACTTAACCGAATCATAAACAGGAACCAAGACAGAATATTACAGAACCCCCCCTTCAAGGACGGATTCCAGACGTCCCTCAAACAAAACACATAGCGTACTAGACCGGGTGGGAGGAGGGGGTTATCGGACGGAGGGGTAGAGTCCAGGCAAAAATCAAAACAACCCAACAGGGCGAACCAGAAACTAAAAGAAAAAACAGTCTCTAGGTACAAAAGTCTGGTGGACCTCCCGGCGGGCGGCCCCGGCGTGACGGGTTCTCCGGCGGGCGGCCCCGGCGTCACGGGTTCTCCGGCGGGCGGCCCCGGCGTCACGGGTTCTCCGGCGGGCGGCCCCGGCGTCACGGGTTCTCCGGCGGGCGGCCCCGGCGTCACGGGCTCTCCGGCGGGCGGCCCCGGCGTCACGGGCTCTCCGGCGGGCGGCCCCGGCGTCACGGGCTCTCCGGCGGGCGGCCCCGGCGTCACGGGCTCTCCGGCGGGCGGCCCCGGCGTCACGGGCTCTCCGGCGGGCGGCCCCGGCGTCACGGGCTCTCCGGCGGGCGGCCCCGGCGTCACGGGCTCTCCGGCGGGCGGCCCCGGCGTCACGGGCTCTCCGGCGGGCGGCCCCGGCGTCACGGGCTCTCCGGCGGGCGGCCCCGGCGTCACGGGCTCTCCGGCGGGCGGCCCCGGCGTCACGGGCTCTCCGGCGGGCGGCCCCGGCGTCACGGGCTCTCCGGCGGGCGGCCCCGGCGTGACGGGCTCTCCGGCGGGCGGCCCCGGCGTGACGGGCTCTCCGGCGGACGTCTAGGAGGCTGTCGGCGGATCAAGGTGACAGACGGCCGTCGACGGACCAGAAACCTCGGAGGTCGTCGGCGGACCAAGGCGACAGACGGCCGTCGACGGACCAGAAACCTCGGAGGTCGTCGGCGGACCAGAAACCTCAGAGGCCGTCGGCGGAGCAGGAACCTCAGAGGCCGTCGGCGGAGCAGGAACCTCAGAGGCCGTCGGCGGAGCAGGAACCTCAGAGGCCGTCGGCGGAGCAGGAACCTCAGAGGCCGTCGGCGGAGCAGGAACCTCAGAGGCCGTCGGCGGAGCAGGAACCTCAGAGGCCGTCGGCGGAGCAGGAACCTCGGGGTCCATCGCCGCGACCTGGAGAGAGAGAAAATAAAACCTGGCGCCGGACTACAGGGTGCGTAAGGCGCCAGACTACTGGCTAAAGGAGGCGCCGGACTACTGGCTACAGACGGCGCCGGACTACTGGCTACAGGCGGCGCCGGACTACTGGCTACAGGCGGAGGCGCCTGGTTAACGGCCACAGAAGAGGGAGCCTGGCTAACGGCCACAGAAGAGGGAGCCTGGCTACAGGCGACTAGAGAGGGAGCCGGGCTACAGGCGACTAGAGAGGGAGCCGGGCTACAGGCGACTAGAGAGGGAGCCGGGCTACAGGCGACTAGAGAGGGAGCCGGGCTACAGGCGACTAGAGAGGGAGCCGGGCTACAGGCGACTAGAGAGGGAGCCGGGCTACAGGCGACTAGAGAGGGAGCCGGGCTACAGGCGACTAGAGAGGGAGCCGGGCTACAGGCGACTAGAGAGGGAGCCGGGCTACAGGCGACTAGAGAGGGAGCCGGGCTACAGGCGACTAGAGAGGGAGCCGGGCTACAGGCGACTAGAGAGGGAGCCGGGCTACAGGCGACTAGAGAGGGAGCCGGGCTACAGGCGACTAGAGAGGGAGCCGGGCTACAGGCGACTAGAGAGGGAGCCGGGCTACAGGCGACTAGAGAGGGCCCCGGGCTACAGGCTTCAGGAGGCCCCGGGCTACAGGCTTCAGGAGGCCCCGGGCTACAGGCTTCAGGAGGCCCCGGGCTACAGGCTTCAGGAGGCCCCGGGCTACAGGCTTCAGGAGGCCCCGGGCTACAGGCTTCAGGAGGCCCCGGGCTACAGGCTTCGGATGAGGAAGCCTGGCTCCAGATGACTGTGGAGGGAGCCAGACCCTTAATGACAAAAAGTCTCAACACCAGCCTCTGGAGAATGTCGGACAGTGACAACCAGTAGAGTCTCTCCCAAAGTTGACCGTCTACCAGGGCGACTAGGGGTGGAGACTTTAGAAGAACGCTGAGGGGGTCAAAGTCTCCAGGAGGCCATGGGTGCGGAGCCTTCTCCCGAGGCCCGGGGCGCCCGAAGGTGGAAGCGTCCGTCTGAGTTCCCACCTCGCAGATCGGCGACGGACCCTTCTGGGTCTCCGCGTCGCATGACGGCGACGGACCCTCCTGGGTCTCCGCGTCGCATGACGGCGACGGACCCTCCTGGGTCTCCGCGTCGCATGACGGCGACGGACCCTCCTGGGTCTCCGCGTCGCATGACGGCGACGGACCCTCCTGGACCCCTTCTTGAGGCTCGGACGGAGACGTGTCCTTCAGAGCCCCCCCTCGGAGCTTGAACGGAGGCAGGTCCTCCTGGACCCCCTCATTGGGCTTGACAGGAGCCGAGGCGTCGGCCGGACCCTCGGGGACAGATTCGGGGGCCGAGGCGTCGGCCGGACCCTCGGGGACAGATTCGGGGGCCGAGGCGTCGGCCGGACCCTCGGGGACAGATTCGGGGGCCGAGGCGTCGGCCGGACCCTCGGGGACAGATTCGGGGGCCGAGGCGTCGGCCGGACCCTCGGGGACAGATTCGGGGGCCGAGGCGTCGGCCGGACCCTCGGGGACAGATTCGGGGGCCGAGGCGTCGGCCGGACCCTCGGGGACAGACTTCGGTCGGCTGTAGAACGCTTGGAGGGCTGACCTGTAATGTCCCTCCACCTCCTTTAATTTCTGCTCCAGCCCCTCTGAATATTGGCAGAGGAGAGCCTCCCTGAGGCGTTTAATAATGGGGGCAAACGTCCTTATCTTATTCTCCAGGACCAGATTTTCCCCCTCGTCACCTGCTGATGGCGGACCCTCCTGGACCTCCACGTCGCCCGCTGGTGGCGAAGACTCCTGGGTTTCCACATTGCTTGCTGGCGGCGGACCCTCAGGGACAGGAGCAGAGGCTTCAACCGCCCGACAACGTCTGCGGCGGCGGGACGGCTGCGGCAATGCGCTCCGCCCTTGGCGGTGGCGTCCTGGACCGAAACCAGGGGGACAGAGCACTAACCTGGAACCTTCAAAAGAAACTCCCTGCATAACTGCTCTGCAGGTGACAGGGCCCAAGGAACGCCGCAAACCTCAGAGAGAAAAAGAAAAAAAAAAAGGGGCAGGAAAAAACAAAAAATAAACTTGCTGATCTGGCGATGGGTCCAAAAAATGTCCAGGTTGTAATGTAATGAACAGAGGCAGCGGACCCAGAATTCAGCCAGACCAGCAGAGGTTTGTTCAAAGGAAAGGCTCTTTAATAACAAAATCAAAAACAAACAGGGAAAAATCCAAAAGAGACCGTCAAACCAAAAGACGGTATAAAAATAAACAGACCAGCAGGGCGGGTACGAACAGGGACAGACCGACAGAACAGGATGGCTCAGGCTTCTGGAGACAAGAGGGACAAAATAATCCAAAAAGCAATACAAAAACTGAATGCTGCAGGAGGAGACTCACCCATCAACTCAACAAGACAACCTGGCACTGATGTCTGGTCTCAGCAGTTTATATGGAGGTGGAATCAGGTGAAACCGGTGAGAGGTGATTGCAGCAGAGGTGGAGTTAGGCAGGTGTGCAGTGTAAGTAATTAGACCAGACATCAGTGCCGAGGCTCAAAACAAGAACAAACCCAAACCAAAACTAAGAAACTTCTGAAGACATAACAGAATAAACTACAACAGTAAACACTAATCTAAACAAGAAACCAGACTAGACAGAACTCAAAACAGCCAGATAACAAAAGACAGGGAAGAGAAGGAAAACTAACACTAACAAACCATAACAGAACTCAGAATATTCTAGAACACAAATAAACCAAGAGGCAGGAAAATACTAACCAACAAATAAATGTGCACCAGAACAGAATATAAAATAAATAGGCTAAACCGGACTTCAGAACTTAAAAACACAAAGGAAACATAAGGCAGGGACACTAACTTAACCGAATCATAAACAGGAACCAAGACAGAATATTACAAAAGGCTTGAAAACACCCCCCTGTGTGCAATTAATCTATACAGTGTGTTTCACTTTGTGAATTGAGTTGTAAATGAACATTTTGATAATATTCCAGTTTATTGGGGATGACTGTTTACTCCGAAATGCCCAAATTGAACAAAGAACAAATCTTGAATGTTTCTTGCAGGGAATCGGTACTGGCTCAAAACTCATCCCAAGTAGAGTGTTGCGCTCAAAGCGTTTTTACAATGACTATGAGTAAAGTTCTTCCTTCTGTCAAGCTAATGAAAGGACAACTTTAAATAGTCTTTATTCATACAAAGCTTGCTGCCTCCATTTAAAATTCAGTGGCAAGGCATATGTCAGCGTGTTTAAATGTGTTTGTGGATGTCGTTTTCTTTCAGTCATTAGGAAAAACATCCCTGCAGGACATGCTGGGGCTAAATAAGCATATGAATGCCAGAAGTGACTGTCCTCTTCTTTAAACTCTCAACCGACACTTCCAGCTTGTAAACATGGCTAGACTGCCCCAAACCCCCCCACCTCCTGCTGAGAGCTGGCTGACAGTTGGGCAGACCGCTAGCCACCCCCCCACCCCCCAATCCCTGGTGGGGTGGGGTGGGGGGGGCTGGGGGGACTTTGTGTTGTGCCTGCAGCAACATGTGCCAGACAACATGGAGACGCATACGGTCATATTCAATAAATCAGAATATTTGTTCAGATGAGGCTCCCCTGACAGAATAAAAGCAACTGTTGAAAATAATAACCGTACACACATATATATATATATATATATATATATATATATATACTAGACCAGATATGATATTCGGATGACTTGCTTTCATTTCAGTCAGTGGAAAATCATCATTATTAACATATATAAAGTCTTACAGTCATCAGTCTGCATGTAATTAATCTACATAATGTGTTTCACATGGTGAATTGACATTGAATACACTTGTCAATAATATCCCAGTTTATTGAATATATAGTTCTACTAGCGTGTGTGCAGCTATGGGCATGCCCTACACACACACAAAACAAGTCGGACATCCATGCTTCCTCCCACCCACAGACGCCATACACCAAGAGTGTTCAAGATATTTCATTTAGCTTCTCACAGCTAACTCTTGGCCCTGCAAGACTGGTCAGCTGAATAACTCGCCCCATGTAAATGTTGGGTATACGGTAAGTGGTTTTGATACAGCCACCTTTGTATCGATGCTGACTGCTGAGGCCAGGGCTCCTGCAAATTTATTGTGTTAAGATTCCAGACTTCCATAAAGCCTAAAGGGCTCTTAGTCATTTCTAACATATTTTTAAAGTATTAATATAAAAGTTCACCATGAGTTCATAGCAGTGTCCAGGCTTTAAATGAATAACTAGCAAAAACCTCAGACTCTATGGGAGGAAGAATGGACAGACGGATGGATGGTTGGATGGATGGATGGATGGATGGATGGATGGATGGATGGATGGATGGATGGATGGATGGATGAAACCCTAGGCCTCATAAATACTTACATTGAATTCAATGTTTTTCCAGAAAACCTAAGAAAGCATTTCCTGTTTGAAAGGTATAACATCAGCATTTTGAAGAGGAGGAACAACAATAAAGAACCCAATCTTAATCTGCATTTTGATTAAAATTGGGCATTTTTATGTGTTTTTTGGCTAGGAGGGACAAACTTTGGCTTATTGTGAACCAAGTTTAACCTACAGCAAATAAAAGGTTGACAGAATAAGGGACAAAACCTCACTGGTCTCTGTGTTTGATTTAATAGATGGGCATAAATAATGGTTGGAACTGATTGCTGGATAGAATGGATAATCTAGTGATGATTTCTCTGCCTTCTAATCTTTCAGCAAATTCTAAATAACTTTTTGCTCATTGAGACTTGCTAATTCGGGCCGAGTCTGCCACATAGGATATCAGCAAAATGATCTCTGGATGAAAAAGAAAAAGAAAAGAAAACAACAATCCAACAGTTTTCCACCCCACCGACTACACACCCACCAAACAACCACAAACCACAAGCAGCCAAAATGTGACTGAACATGTAAACGTGTTCCAGTTAGTTCAGTGCTCATTTCATTTGTTAAAGTAAAAAAAACAAAAAAAACTTCACAGCCATTCAGGCTGAAAAGACACACACATTTAATGTATTATAAAAGCCTTGCAGAGACAAACATGGAAACTAAACGGACCCAGGTTCATCTCAATATCTTCACAGGGGCAATGTTGGCAAAGCATTCAAAATCCAGTCTAATCCCTGTGTTTTTGTTACCATATGACATGCTTTCTGTTTGAAACAGATTTGACCACATTGATCTGTAGTTTTCTAAAAACCTGTTCAATAAACACTTTTCTAAATGAAATTTTTTGGATAAAACTGTTACTAGTTTGCTCTCTTTCTTGCTAGCTATAGCTTTAGCTTCAGAGAGGCAGCTAGCTGCAAGCCACACAAAATATATTTTATTCCTAAAATTCTTTTGGCTTACTTTCAGATTTTTATATAGTGATTCAGTTTCTACCCTTTTCCAGTCCATTTCTTCTAGTATAGAGTATTTTTAAACTAGCATGTGTCAAAATACATGTGGGTGGGTTACATCTCAAATGGATTTATTTAGCCAGGGTCCCTCTGTTTGAGGGGGTTCCTGGTTCATGCATAGTCCTTCTTTAGCTGTATTAACAGGGTTAAAGGTTATACAGACAGCTATGACTTGCAGTTGTATTATAACAAATGGAAAGAAATGGTCCTGTAACACATGAGTTGATTTTTTGGTCAGTCTGTGAATTAGGGTGACCACCTGCTAATAAGCCCAAGGGGGGACAAGGGGTATGTTTCTGAGGGACAAAGTGGGACACTGCTTGGCGCGGCGGTGCCCCCACCTCACGGGCAGACTCACTGATAGTGGTTTACACATTTCTAGCACATACCACCTTACATGGTATATTAATAATGCCCTATTCCCATAAGCATGTGTAATTGCTGATGTATGCTCAGGAATAGGCCAACCAATGTGTATTTCTTTCTAAATAAAGATTCATAATACGTTGAACATTCAATGAACAGATGCACTTCCAATTCCGATTTACTTTAGCTATTTAATTTTATTTATTTTTCATTACAATTTATTCACTTTAAATAAATTATAATTTAAAATTAAAGGATTAACAGGAATTGTAGTTGCTCTACACCACAGGAACTGTACAAAAGTCTTAACTCACGACTCCAGAGGTTCACAGAACGAGAAGGGGGAGGAAGGATGGTGAACTTGGATGTTGGTAAAGGCAGGCGCAGGAAAAAAAAAACTGTTCAACATCCTGGGGACACTTTTAGGACTTTGGGGTCACCTTTAGGACTCAAACCTTTTCAAGCCAAAACATGAAGTGGGCAGAATGTTTAGATGTCCACTTATAACATCAGTTTAATCCAAAACATTACAAAATTAACTGACCAGCAATCTAATCACAACGAGCCAACAGCCAGGATGTTTCTGAATCAGACCATTCATCAGCCTACCTTCCATAAGGTCGCCGCTGCATGACTGAAGGCTTCCCTTGGAGCCGCAGCACCAGAGCGCTTCGGCCGTCTCGGTAGAGCCGGTTGATGCAGTCAGGATCCAGCAGCGTGAACGTCGGACTAGTTTTGGCTTGAACGGCCAACAGCCTCCATGAATACCAGGTTATCCTTGTTGATATTTATTAACACCGATTCAACTTTTTCACTGCGGAGGTTCGCTTCGGTAAAGTCGCACTGCCCGCACCAAGTGACGACACGAAACAGGTTAAAATGTCCTCGTACGTTATATGAGGCACTTCTTCATGTCATCCTCTCAGTCATGAATAGTTTGAAGCTGTGGCCATAGTTACTTCGTCGTTCGAAAATAAGGTGGATAGAGCGACCAACTTTTTTTTGAGAAAGCATTGATTATGCGTGACACGGTCTCAATTTGCGAGACGCATGAATGCGGTACCGCGCGCGAGCTATTTTTAGAAACACAACGTCACGATGACGTCACATCACGTGGTACGCAGTAGGGCAAACTCCCAAACGCGCCGCTGTTTTGCTGTGGAAGAGACGTGCGTTAGCCTAGGTTTTACTCGGTAAACGACTGCTTTTTCCAACATCTAAGACCATGGTTTATAAACATTGTTGCTATGGGACGTGCAACAGCGACTCGAGGTACGCTGATCGGCCGCATATGAAGGATGTTTTCTTCCCGAAACTCAAGAGTGCCAAGGAGAAGTGTGTGCATTGGGTACACTTGTGCGGGCGGCCTACACAACATTTCAACCCGGAAAAAGTTACCAAATTCACCTACATATGTAGCAAGCATTTTGTCGGTGGAAAGGGTGATGATAGCATATAGGCTAGCATGTTAGCAGGCGCTAACATGGTACCCTGCTACCGGGATAGCTTACTCAAAAACAAACGCCCTGAATCTCTTAAGCGAAAGATTCTGAGATGTGAACAATCGTTTTGTAGCTACCTATTGGCAAGATATACAGATTCCTGGACGTTGATTGCAAACAAACAAAAAAGGCCGACGTGAACGGAGCACGGTGGAAATCATAACAAAGGCATGAACGCCGAGCAGGGAAAAAAACAAAGCTTACCGTTGAATCAACTCGGCCCGTCTTCCGTTTTTTTTGAGCCCTCGACACTCAAGCCACCGTTTCAGCTGAAGGTTGGTGTGCTCTTCCGCAGTGCGACCAGTAAACCGTGCGCCTGGGACATCGTCTTGGTTAAGTTTAATGGCTGCAAAGTCGGACATATCGCTGGTTCTGTTGCGCTTGTAATGGCTGGTTTGTATGTGCGTTCTACGACTGTTTGCCCTACCGGTGCGGCAAAAGGGGCGTTACTCTTAAGGCCGTGACGTCACGTGCGCGGTACCGCATTGGGCTTCAAACGCTGTGCGCGCACGCGCTACGCGGGACAGGTGGTCACCCTACTGTGAATAGACCCCTTGCATCTGACGTCACAGTCACGTGATCGGGGGCGCGCGCCTCCATCTTGGTGGGCACGCTAGCCTGACAGCCCGTCTACTACATGACAAAACGGGTGATTTAGAGCGTACTTTTAGTTCGTTTATTTTTGGAATCTAAGCAATGCCTACGACTTGTTGTGCTCCCGGTTGCACACAGAGGCATTCCAAATCGTTGGATGTACGTTTCTGTCGTTTACCAAAGGATGAGGAAAGAAGAAAGAAATGGATATTTTCAATGAAAAGAGCGCAGGCAGACACTCCCAATGGACTGGGGGAGCCATCATACTACGAGAGAATTTGCAGTCTACACTTCATCTCCGGTAAATACAACTTAATTCTGCTCTATTCATTGTTCTACTTAAATAGCGGCGGAGGGGAGGTGGCGATCGCTACACGGGCCGGAGAAGCGGAGTTAATGCGCTACAGCAGCCGCCGCTGTCTGAAGCAGCAGACAGCGGCGGCTTCTCCAGCCGGTGTAGCGATCGCTACACTGGCCGGAGAAGCCGCTGTTGCTGCTGTAGCCGCCGCTGTCTGGAGCAGCACCCGCTTCTTGCTGCTCCAGACAGCGGCGGCTCTCCGGCCAGTGTAACGATCGCCACCTCCCCTCCCGCCCGTTCACGGGCATACACTCTACGAGTTTTTCAGTCGTGGTACTTATATTCAGCTACGGAACCGCGGGGTTTAAAAGATCACCGCTCACGACCTGTGTACGGCGCGACCGGAGTGCTCATACTGTTCGTGCCCCGGTGGGTGACAGGGACCCAGACCACTGGAGGCACCGGGCGTCAGGGGGAACGGAGGGGAGAGAGGAAAGACGAGACGCGCCGCCGGCCGCGCGGCACGGCAGACCGCCCGGCCCGCACCCCCGTACGGAAAAAGACGGCCAGCGCGTACAATGTACGCCCGGCTAAGTTATGAGAATAAAAAACATTAGACTCACCCTTCCACGGACAACTGCTACATCATTCAGGTAACAAACAGACAGTTCACGTATCCATCCGGCAGTGAACTGTTTGTGCGCTTCCAAACTCTTGTAGGCCTTCATCTGATCGCCACTGTACGTTGGGGTGGGTGACAACACAAGGTAGTTCACCAGATCCGCGTAGCAAACTGATGGCCAATCATCGGGATTACTAGAAAAAACCTTATCAGGAAGAGCCAAAGGGTCCGCATTACCGATCCTTGCACATTTAGCGAAGTAAGCTGCCTTATCAGAAGGCTGTAACTCATCCACGTAAGGCTTTGTTTGCATGTTGGCGCGTTGTGTAGACAATGGCATGCCAACCAATATGGCCGCCACGCAAGGGGTTCTGGGTAACGAGTCACGTGGTTGCAAGGGGTCTATACAGTGTTGTGGACAATGTATTTGGCCCGTTGCAGATTTCTCCTATCAGGCAAAGATAACCCGAGTAAATGAAAATGTTATATTAAAGTGATGCCTCCACTTCTATATGGAGGTAAGCCAGCCAAACCAACCTGACCCAGTGTTAAAAAGTAATCACCTCTCTTGTTGAATGATGACTGACCTGTGATTAACCAGTTTGTTTTGGAAAGCTGCCTTTAATTCTACTAGCCACCCAATGGTCTGATGGCGAAATGGCGAAAAGGTTTGCTCAGGTAATAACTCATTTTAAAAAATGGCAATGATGAATGTAAATACTTACATGAGATATTCATATTTCAGCCACAGAACTATTGCTCATCAGTGATCAGTGGCGACGTCAGCGTCTTACTGAGGCATTGGAGCAACAAGCCAATCCTATTTGGGACCAGCTACATATGCAGCATTTTTGGGAAATTGTAGTTGCCAATTTTACAAAAGAGCGATCTTTAGCATAGATTTTACAAGTTGTAATATCTCTGACTCATATGATGCAAAAAAAAAAACTGTTTCCATTGCTGTTTTGCAAAATACAGTAATTTTTGACATGACAATAAAATTACCTCATCCTAGCTCCAAAAACGTTTTTTTTATTGAAAAACAAGTTAGTTTGTTTTTAAACTGCAGTTTCCCTTAAGCAAAATTATTTTCCTAGTTACAAATTGTGCAATTTGATGTTCAATGGAAACGCAGCTAATAGCTACAGGTATATCTCCATCCAATTGTCATGCAAATTTTGAGCAAACATTTTACAGTGTTGCATTAAAAAAAGCAAATGAAATATGATTTCATCCACAAGTTTGGAGCAAATTAACCAAGCAAGGCAAAGAGTAACTTTGTCAGAAGTTGAAATTAACCATGGCTGTAATAAACAGGAAATAGAGGCTGGAAACTATCACGGACCACACATCTGAGAAAAACAGAGAGAGGTTTTGAGGAATGTATTGCTATTGGCAAGTTGTAATCGTTCTTTTGTGTCAACTAGTATTGACAATGTTACATTCTGTCCCGAGATGTTGACAAAGATGCATTTCTTAGCGTTAAGGGAATATAATTTTTTATGGGAATATCTAAGAGGACAGCGGAAACAGCTGATCAGTCATGTGAGGTAAATGTTTGCTACATCAGATCATATTTGGCAAATGTGTTCCCATCTCCTGTTTTGCCCATTAAATGGTAAAATGGTAAATGGCCTGCACTTTTTCGAAAAAAACACTATAAGCGAGTGGAAAAACATATTTTTGCGAAATTGAGGACGTTATTTCGAATGTAACTGTTTCCATCAACCTTTCCTATTGCGAAACTTCAAAATGCGTGTAATGACAGACAAAAAAAAAGCTAGTGATATCTACCACTCTGTAAAGGGTTACAAAGCAATTTCTAAGACGTTGGGACATGATGAAACCTCTTTGAGAGCCACCATCCACAGACAGGAAAAACACAGAAAAGAGGGAAACCCATTCCAGGAATTGCCAGCCTACCAAAATTAGTCTATGTGTATTGATGACTCACCCAGGAGGTCCCAAAGGAACCCAGAATAAAGTTGACTGTAAGTACTGCACGTCTCACTTGTCCTGGTGAAGGTTCATGTTTAACAAAAGAAAGGCAGATGGGAAAAGATTTCCAAAGCAAAAAAAAAAAGGTCCTCCATAGATTGATGAGACAAACATGGAAGCTTTTGAAGAGGGTGCATCTTGTTACATATGACGTAAAACTAACATTTTACAAAACAAAAAAATCCCACCATATGGATAATTTATCATGGTAGTGGAAGAGTAATGGTCTGGTGCTACTTCAGGACCTGAAATCCTAAAGTAGAATACCCAGCCATCAGTTTATGAAATTAACTTCAAGTGTTTTATGCATCAGGGCAGCGATCCAGAGCGCAATAGCAAGTCCACCTCTGAATTACTCAAAAAAATAATAATAATGTAAGGACTACATCTAACTGCTGTGGCACAATATGAAACAAACCCTTCACACTGACAGATGAAATTATTTGGAAACTAGTTTATGTATTCATTTGAGTTATTTTTGTTTGGTATTAAAATTTGTTAGATCTTTCACATTCAGGTTTGACAAATACACTTAAACAGAAGGATCCTGCAATAAAGTCACCATATGCTGCATTCCTTTTTTTTTTAAAGTTGTCATATGTAATAAATACCCATAATTAATGAAATACACAAACAACACAACCAGACTTTAAACTGTGCTTGCCCTATCTTTTTCAGTGGTGTCCCACAATGTTTACTGCAAATTGCTTTCCGAATATTTCCAGCAGAGAACACAATGGGCGGTGGAATCTGGGTCTTGTGAATCTAGGGCTTGGAGACTGTGCGGGCAAAGCAGGCTTACAGTAGTAATCCTCTTCGCAGACACCCATCTGACTCTCAACAGGATGATGGCCAGACAGACACACAAACACAGAATGTTTGTTAGAAGGAGATCTGTTTTGTCCTGTTTTCAGGGATACGGGCAGTCACACAGAGGCCACCGTGTTCGAGCAATACAGTCTAGCACCGTCCGAGATTTTTAAGTCGTAGCTTTCCACGGCTTCATTTGTTTATTTCCACTTGAGGCGTGGTGCTAAATGCTTTTGTTTCAGACATACTTTTCTCTTAAGTCGGCAATTCAAACAAAGACACTTCTCCAGGAAGCCAGACCCGCTGTTGACTTTATTGGTTCCTGAAATTTGTCATTAGTGCTTCCTGGCTGTGATGTCATGAGTCAGTTAATGACAGAGAGGAAGCAGGACATTCATCCCCAAATAGCTCAGGAAAAACGGCCAATTTTACCAAGCAGTAACGAGCCCGAGGGAACCGGGCTTGTGACATTGTCTGACTCATCTAGTCTTGGAGGAAAATGCTTTGGAGGCCCACAGTACGACATCAAATGCTGCCAGGATTGTGGTGTCGAGTTTTCTTAAAACACAAAATGAACATGGCCGATCCAATTCATCAATCCAATTCAACTACAAACTGTTCAAAGTAAACGAATCCCTTCAATCCCCAAAAACAGACGACACAGGTATAAGTATTTGTATTTTTTTTTCATTTATTTTGGCATTTCTTTGTTTTGTATTTATATTAAGCAAAGTGCATCTTCTTTTCTTCTCATCAACACATTGCACAATACATAAATAATGATGCATATAAAACGTCTTCGTATTTACAATTAATAATATATTCATATATAACATAAAATACACTTTTTCGCTTCTTTTTAATTAAATCTCAGTCGTTTATTAAACAAGTCCATCAGGATTCATACTTTCTTCTCATTTCTAAAATCCTTTGATTTTTTTTTTTTCTGCATTTGAACCTCTGGAAAAAAAAAAAAAAAAGGAAAAGTGGATGAAGTCTTTTTTTTTTTTTTTCCTGTGAGTGGGTGTAGAAGAGGTCAGCGTGAAGAATAGGAAGGCTCCTGCTGCTGCTATCGCGTGTTAAAGATCACTTCCAACCAACACGGGCAGCTGCTGATGAACTGTCTGGTGTAGCACTGTCCCCAGCCCTTCACAAAGCTTATCTGCACCGTGAAGCCCGTGCGAGGCTGCTGCGTGAATTCGTGGTCGTTCGGCCTCTGCAGGCTGCACGCCTTGTCATAGTCAAAAGCTTTGATGGAGAAGCCGGGGAACACCTTGTGCACGAGCAGCGTGCGCGAGTCCGGGTTGTCCAGTGTGGCCGACTTGATGAAGATGGGGTAGCAGCTGCGGTTGTACACCCACACCCCGTCTGTCTCGCGCGTCAGCTGGATGCCGTAGCCGATCTTGGCCCGCACCATCTGAACCAGTTGGGACTTGTTGTCCGAGCAGAGCTGGCCCAGGCAGAAGCCGTTCCCTTGAGGTAGATCGTAGAAGATGTCCAGAGAGGGCTCCTGGACCGAGTAGAGGCGTCCGACGCGCGTCTTCTCCTCCCAGTACGCCACCACGCACCAGTGGGCCGGCTCTCCTGACTCCTGCAACGCCAGGGAATCTGAAAGAGGGCAGAGGGAGATGGAGACGCTTAGATTGGACGGGAGGGAAAAAAGTTGCAATAAAAATAAGACATCAGACAATAATATCTGCAGATCAAGGAGAGAAGAGGGAGAAAAGGATGACTTCATGACAGACGTGATCAGATGGCATCTAAATCTCAGCAACAAAGCTGCTTAAACATTGCTACAGCTGAACAACGCCGTCCTCATCCCCGTTTTGGGAGAAGGAGAATTCGCTTTAGTCGAGAGCCAAAACTTGAGCTGTCATCCACAATTTCTGCCATGCCGGAAAACCATATTGGAATTCCTGGACCACAGACAAGAAAAATCAACCCAGAGATGCGCTGCCAGGCAAGTTTCCACATGCGGCGCAATATTTATCTAGCCATTAAATGCTTATCTTCTGTCTGGCTCGCTGTATTTTTGTAGCGGCTCGGCCAACAATGTACTGACGTCAACCTCTTGTCCTGATTGTCTCTACAGCAACATGCTTCGCCCTGCCGAAGGAAATGAAGAGTTTGACCGACGGAGACGTGGTAAGAGATGCACACACATACACACACACAAAGCACGCTGGGCGGGCGACCGAAGCAGACCGCTAACTCTCCAGCCCTGGTGTCTAAATCGTTGACAGGTGAGGTCTCGTGGGTCTGAAGTTTTCCCTGAGCGTAGAAAAGATGCGTAGCACTGGCAGCACTCCAGTCTTTAAACTCTCCCCCCCCTTTTTAAAGCACCTCCTGCACCGCCACTCTCGCCCTTCATATCTCTATTCTACAGAAATCTGGCTTCCAGCAACTCCCAGCTAGAAAAAGGAGCCACTCAGGCGCAAGGGAAATAGATTGAGACAGAGAGGGGGTGTGGTGGGGAGGAGAAGGAATGCTTTTTACATATTTTGACTGTTACTTTTACAACTTCGCTTCCTCTTTGGACTTTTAAGCGCCCACATTGCTGCAGTTTCTCTCAAGTGCATAAACATCCACCCTGTAGGCTGATTCTCAAGCATCAGGAAACTTGGAATGTGGGTATGTATTTGGAGGAAAACCTGAACAGAGCCCCCCGACCTGCCCCCTTTCATCTAGCAGTAGCTGTGAATGTAACCGGTAATTTGCAAGGTCCCGTCTGGGACTTAACTGCGACGTTAATGCAGCGGGATCTCTGCCGGCCCGGGCGGACTTATCCTGGCCTGTCATTAGCCTTCATTAAGAGGAGGGAAAAAAGGAGGAAGGGAAAAAGAAAACATTGGGACCAGAGACACAAAAAAGTCTAGAAGAAGGAAAGGGGGCCCGGCTAAAACTGAAAGCATGCCTTCTATAAAACAAGCGGGGCCGTGCTCTTTGAAGTTGAACTGATCCGAGCCTCGGGGAATTTATCGTAAATCCATCCTGGTGGGGCGCTAAGGGAAACCAAGCACCCAGCTATCTACGTTTGACCAAATGCAGAAAAGAAAAATGTATCTTTCTGAGAAAAGACAAGAAAGCGTTTTATATCTCGGGGAGATGTCAGGCAGTCTCCAAACCCGGCATGTTTTATACGTTACAGGAAGAGCCAAGGTTGATAAGGACAAGGACGTGTGGGACTGCTGCTGGAGCTCACCTGTGGGGCCCTGCTGTGTGTGTATGCGTGTTTGTGCGAGTGTTATTGCTGAGAGAGACAGAGCTTGGCGTCATAGGTCATTAGAGCGGCTGCCTGTCTGAGCCTGTCATTGCAGCTCGAAAACACTCTGCTATTCAGGACTACACTAACGGCCCTGCCGTTTCCCCCGCCTCGCGGACTCGCCTCTGAGAAACTTTAAACTCGCGGTGCGAGAAAACCGCAGAGGAAAGGGGGGGGGGGGGGGGGGGAGGAAGGAAGGCAAGAGAAGCAAGAGGCTGGAAGCCAAGAACCAAAGGGTCAACCAGCAAGGAATGGCATAGATTTTTCACTTATTAATGAGTCACGTCAGATTTTAAAGACTAACAAACTGCACCTCAATCGGTCTATCTCCAAAAACCAGCCTGTTCTGATTTAGACATCTTTTAAAACTATAGTCTAGGCTTTGCACATTACTTTCTTGATGGGTTTTCCCTAACAGACTGTTTTTCCACCGCTGCGCTGACCTTGACAGTGAAAGAGCGACTGTACTGACCGCTGCAGCTTCCTGTCGGTCTATCTCATGTGACCCGGTCTGCTAGAACAGCCAGATGTGTAGAAAAGGGCCTGAAGAGAGCATCTGAAGTGTTGGTCATTAAAACATTATGAGTCCTTAAAGCAAGAGAACAGTTTTTCTGTGAGATTTTTTCCGCTGACAATAAACGGGAATCGAGAGAAATTAAGTTGAGAGGCGAACTGTAAGCATGCTAGTGCTAGCCTAGCCTTTCAGCTAACTGCGGAAAATGTTAATATTGCCAGCAGGAGCCAGATAAGAGTTTAATGATGACTGTAGCTATACGTGTTGAGGTAGATACATGTATATCTTTGGAAACATAAGACCACCTTGCAGAAAAACATCTGTTACATGGAAAACGGATAGACTTACACTCAAAAGCTTAGATTAGCTACTTTATAAGCAGAAATATGGTCCGTATTCTAAAGCCGTATGAACCTCAGGGAGAAAAGCAGTCGGTAAACTGATTTAGTAGTCCTATTCCAGCTCCACACAACAAAACTTCGTCCACATTATGCATAATGCTTGTGCTTTAATATCCGCGCCACCACTTTTTAACAGAGACTTCAGCAGAATTCTGTCGACGCTCAGATGTCTCCAGCAGGTAAACAAACCCAAAGCCATTCGGTGAATCAGCCGGCAGCAAGGCGAGACAGCCAGACTCCTCCATCAGCGGGGTGCTGCCTCACAAATAGTAATGTTCACAGCTTGTTCTGACAGCAGATGAGCTTACACCTCATGAGTTATGCTGCTGGACAAACATGCATGTATGAAAACAGCCGCTAATTTTAGCGACCCCCACGTTAACTCACCTAAAGTTTCCAACTTTTCTTTTTTTTTTTTTTTTTTTTTTTTTTTTTCAATAATCGTTGTTTGCAGAGGGCGTCAAGCTCCTCGAGTTACAGCCCGACACTATTTCAGGTGCATCTCTCATAAGTGTGTGTCAGGTGAAGTCAAACTAGTAGAGCTGTGTGTGTGTGTGCTCATTAGCCCCAGGTCCTGAATATTCACTGCAGTCTCTGCTTGTACATCTGTCTGCGTGTTCGGGCCCTGGATGTCTGCCTATTGAAGCATTAGTCTGAGTTTCTGTCTGCCTTCCCACCTGCTCCCTCTTGCACTCTGGCCTCTAAGCTCCTCTTGTGTCTCGGGCTTCTCCTCCTCGCCGGAGATAAGCTGGCTAGCCGGCAGTCTGCGGCCATCTGTCACTCTAACCCTTTCTGTCCTCCTCCTGTCAGTTGTCTGCTGCTGCTGTGTCCCATTCCGGTCCGTCCCGTGGGGGTCCGCACGCAACCACCCAGCCCCCGCAACCCGCCGTCCAACAAAGACTCTCCCTGCTTGCTCACGACAAAGCAAGAGCCCTCGAGTGATGATTCATCCTGCTGTCCCGATAATAGCTAGTTTATGGAGCGCACAAAATCGAACCGATGTGGGTTGTCTTCAGCTGGTTTAAGCAAAAAAATGTTGTTGTTTGGAAATATTTCCAGCCACACCGAACTAGTCAGCTATGGGCGGCCTGTCAGTAAAACAGCAGACTGTAGGCTAGTGCTAGCAGAGCAGATAGCCCGACTAATTTACCAGCAACTATCAGCTTGTTATGCTTGAGTTTGCCTAATAATGAGCAGAATGACTAAAAGGTACCCTATGCCACATAGAAAGCTTGAAAACTAAAAACAAAAATGTACAATACATGAAAACTATAACCACGCTTTTGCAAAAGCAAGAATAGCTCTTGATTCTCTGCTTTAAATAAAATCAATTAAATCCTGTTTTACATTTTTTTGTAGTAAACACTGTGGTATTATTACTCAAGATATTAGATTATACTGTGAGAATGTAATACCGGACCTGGTTATAAAAATGAACGTTTTGCACCTCTTATGTGATGATGCATGCAACTGACCTCATCGCAGGTAGCGTCGCAACCTACAAAAGTGCATCAAGCACATCTAACAGCTGCATGTTTCTAATCAAACTTCCGATGCAAGGGCTGAAATTTTCGCCTAAGCACCAAAGCCTTGACTTGGGTGTTAACGCTCCTGTTTTAATGCTCGACAGCTTTAATAACGCAGACGCCATGCTCGCCCAGACAACTGGACTCGAGGCGGGACGGCAGTGAAGGGAGGGTGGGGAGTTGCTCGACTCGCTGCACTTCTCTCAGGGACACAAACACAGTCTGGAAAGGTTAATCATTACCTCCGTCTGACTCCACACGCACCAGACACCCACCAGGTCGGTGCTATTCTTAGAAGTCAGCCGACTCACACACATTTACGCTCCGTCTCTTTCACGCACACATGAATCTCGGCCTTCGGTTCGGGACAGTTTCAACCCGGGCAAATAGAGAGAGGGGCTGCGGAGAAGCGCCTCGCATCGATCCCAGAGAGGGCTGCGGGTGTTTGGGCCTTTTTTCGGCCCGGACGTGGAATGGCCCCGTCATCACATGCACACAAACACACGCACACACAGTGGATGTAAGCGGGAACGAGGAAGACATGAAGGAAAGAGCTCGAGGCAGCGGGGAGGAAGGGCTCGTCACGGTGCCTTATTTTCTAAGTCAACACCCTCTCACGAGCCGGGGAAAGTCTATTTCAAAGGTCAAGGGTCAGCCTGGAGGCATTCCTTTTGTTCTTTCTGCCACGCTATATAAGCTCAGCCCCCCCCCAAAAGATGTGCATGGGGGAGCGCACCTTCATCTGTAGTCAAAGCTAAGTATCTCTCCACTATTGCACACCAAACATGAGGTCTCAATTGATTTTTCTTTTTCGGAGGTTTAGAGTCCAGACAACTGCTCAGGAGCCGACTCGCTGCCCCTCTAAGGACTGTCTGGCTCACTTCTTCTGCAGCCAGAAAGTCAATGACAGACGGCCACTCCAGAAGGAGAAAGGACAGCAGTTTTATTGTGCACCACAGAGGAGAGCAGATTCTCCTCGCCTCCCATCAATACAACAAAACCGCCAATTCAGGAAAAATATGCCTTAAGCTAAACAGCAATGCCACTAAGGTGTGCTTGGAGGGAAACATCTATTAGATAAACAAGTGCTGTGCATTCACGTGCTATGCAATAATAAATAAATTGTGTTACCATGCAAATAAAGTATTTCATTGCAAAGAGCGGAATAAAAAAATGCTTCACCAAATGAATCAAAGCTCAACGTCTTCAGCGTCTGTGAAGGCACGAACCTAAATGCGCTCTTTTGAGTTTAACAACAACAAAAAGCAGATAAAGGTTAGTGACGTTTTTAGTAAAAATCATGGGAGGTGCCTTGTAATTTAGTCATTTTCAAGTGGATCCTAAACTAAACTACTAATTCTTTTGTCTTTCATATGTTATAGTTCTGTATGTCACATATTGTTTTCCAACTAAAAGAGAGGGAGTGAAGTTTCAGGATGGCGGGTAACTGAAACTGTGAAGTCCCCCCCCCCCCTCCCTCCCATGGCAGGAAAACCATGCAGGGGAGTGGCCCTGTTTCTCTATCTGTAGATCTGACTTCTTGCAGAAACACAGATAGAGGGAATGAGTTGCAGACACGCCATGTCGAGCATGAGCCATCCGGCTGCGACAAGGGGACAAGATAAGGAGACGAAACATCGGGCGTCTTCCTATTTGCTCTGTACGTGGCTTAATTTTTCTCACGAGTCTGATGGTCACTCAGAAATACGAGAAAACTCAGGAACATTTTGTTCAATTTTTTTTCCTCCCTTTGGGGTGCATCTTCTACATAGCACTAGGAAAGCCACAAAAGCTGCAGCGCAATGGACTTTTGACGGGACATTTGTTTCCTCCTGTTGGACGTCCTTCCCACTGCTGCTGAGTTCTTAGTACAACACTTCATCAAGCTGACCCTTGCACGCTCACACACACACACACCCACTCCCTGCAACCCAGATTTCCCAGGGTGACAGGACAAATAAACACAAGGTACTTTCAAACACGGTGCCAGGCCGGCTGGAATGATGTCATGAGCTCACTTTTGCAGACGCACGAGTCAGGAGACAACCCACAAGATGTGTTATTGAGGAGGGACTGTCCCACACACACACACACAACCACACACACACACACACACACACAAATATATATAGATAGATGGACAGACAAGCTGAACAACTGCTCACATTGTTGTGGCTAAAAGAGCGTGGGAACTAAATCAGACACCACAAACAGAAACAACCAGCAGTTCCAGTTGGATGTGGTCTGAGTGGTTGTTGAATTTTATTTGTATTTATATACCTCTGTAAGCCCCTAACTGTGTGCCGTTGTTCCAGTGCTGATGGAGACACACAAGGACACTCCAGAGTACACAAAAGACAAGCTGACTCCATGAATGAGCAGGCAGGAGGGTGGAGACACACACAGGTTTTATGGGCATATGTCTCCACTTACTTCCATTTTTTTTTTTTTTAATCCTGCATAGTTGAGTCCTCCTTTTCCTTTGCCCCTTCACACATTCCCCACCCCCCACCCCTCCCGCCGTTAAATATGGCTTCATACTTTAGGTAATGCTAAAACCGACTCCCAGAAAGCCACTGTGAACCAAAACAATGTTCGTCTTGTCCTAGGCTTCCGTCCAGCTTTGGCTCAGAACCAGAGCTGCAGAGCCCTCCTGTCAACCACCCTAAGGTAATGCTTTATAACTCCAAATGCGTCACCCCGTAGCATCCGAGGCAAAGGGAAAACCCAAAATGCATGCAAAGCAAAGCAAGGAACAACTCTCCTCAATCCCCCTCCATCATCCGCCGCCTTCTGCGTGCATGTTTTTCCGATTTGTGCAGCATAATGACACAGGGTGGGGAACAGAGGGCGGCCAAAAACCAAAATTAAGTCCCTTGCCAAGAGGTTGGCTTGGCTGCCTCGCGAGGAGAGGAAGTGGGGAGTAATGAGAGATCCTGGTCCAGCACAGAGAAGCCCGGCTGTGCTTTGCTCAGCTCACTGGCTATAACCTCCAAATTACAGAGAACCGAGCAGAGCTGCCGGCCATCCCTCCCTCCACCCAAAGCCGCCATCTTCTCAGCCCCTCCATTCCTTCTCTTGCTATTCATGCAGGAAAAGCAACAAGAAATGGAAAATATGCTGTGAATGCTGGGGAAGATAATCCTCATTTTCTTAAAGAAGACGACCCCTAAACATGCAACAAGCTAATTTGTCTGTTCACTTTCTCTGTTTTTTTGACAACCTGCCTCCCCTCTTTCTGCTTGGTGTACCCCCAGTGTTTGTTTTCCATCAAGACGAGGCCTCGGCTGCCTCCCTGTCCGCTCGGCTTTTCCTCAAAGACATGAGGTCATTTCCTGCGCGGCCCTTTCCTCTCCCCGCAAACCCAAACAAGGCAGGAATGCTAAGAAAGAGGAGGCACACTGAGGGTGCTCTGTTTCAAGCTTCCGCTCTTAATTTTCATAAATTTAAAAGCCTCCTCGTGTGAAAACGCTGCATCTCAAGAAAGCAAGGTATTTATTAATTGGCAGGGACTAACTTTAATCTCCATCAGAGCCCCTGATGAAGGTTACACTTCCTGCCAATTCACTGGATGACTAATTGACTTGCCGAGGGGCGGGCTGACTGCCTGTCGAGGTAGACTGGCAGTATAAGAATACAACTTGGCCTAAATTTAACCCGCAGTGGGAGGAAGCGCCTGTGTGACAATCGGCCATGCGCCAGGGCTCGCACCGGGTCATTCTATCTCTTCGCCTGTGTGTGTGTGTGTACATGCCACCACAGCGCGACTAGATCCGGTTACACACAGGCACTCTAGGTCAGGCCCCAACGGCACCAACAGGCATGCCACTGATGCTACACTTTGAAGCGTCTGGCACAAACACAAGTCTGCTTTAAGGAAGACTTACAGTATGTGTACATCTTGGTTTAATAATCAACAGCAATTATCAAAAGAACACGCACTCAAGATGGCCACGGATGTCAGGATTACTTTGCCTTTGATCCAGGTGAGCCACACTGACTTGAGTTTTCGAAGTAAGAAAGAAGTAGCTTTGAGATTTGGTTGTTTTGCACCCCGGGTTGCAAATTCATTTAATTATATGGTGATAGACAGGAATAATCTTAAAATTTAAAATATTGAAGATTGGCCCTTTGCAAGGATTTTAAATATACGTTTTTGTTCAAATACAGTTGAGTACACCCATGTAATTCTTCAATCCCCTGCATTATATCACACTGCTTACTTTAGGGGACTGAGGCTACACTCCCTACGTGCAATATGCATTACATACATATATGATTTCTAAGTCCTTGGACACATTTTTGAGGCCCAAGCACAAGTCTAATGAAACTATATATTTGAGCCTGTGGACTATAAAGTGGAGCAAGGTTTGGTTATATTATTGGTTGAATAGATTTAATGTATGGTTTCAATGTTCACCTTGCAAATATCTCCAAAGTACGGCTCGGGGGCCATTTGTGGCACCTGGACTGATTTTGTGTGGCCTCCAACTGCAATTCAAGAATGATTTGGCCCGCCAGCACAGGTGGTTGATGCAGATGGAGACTTTTTTATTTTTATTTGGGGCAAACTTATTACAGAGAAATTAAATCTTATGATTGAAAATATAATCTTTTAATAACCACGCTTTTTATTTTCTCTATAATTTCTTATCATATAGGTACACATCTATTCAATCACATTTATTCAACTGCAGAAATTAAAAGCATTTTTGAAAAGCCAGGCTGTCCCACATACTGTTCTTAATACTGGGGCCCAAAAGACCTTGTAAACTGGAGGAACATCTCTTAATATGGCAAATGTGCAAAGCCTTTTTTAATTTTTGATCAACAATGATTTAGACATCTCCTTCCTACAAAAAAAATTCGGATTTATTTGTGTAATTAAAATATTGCTTGCTCATATTTTGTGGAGCAGTTAAAAATATTTACAAAATTATTTGGGGAAATTTTGTTGATGTTTAATTATTTAAACTTTTTTGGCTTTCGAGTACTTTTGACTCATAATTTTGCCCCACGTGACAAAAGCCAAAAACAAAGAGTGAAAGAGTGCTAGTCGATATGTAAGCACTGCGAGAATGTTGTGACTGGCTAGCCGGTAGCCGCTAACAATGCTAATGTTAGCATCTGCCTCGGAGCCTCAAGTTGGCCCCAAATCAAAGACTATTTTACAGTCTGGGCTGCATATGATAACCTCATATGCAAACTTGAATAATTTTGCACAGAATACAGGTTCTATAAAAAACAGTTTGAGAATAAATATGCACAATTATGGCTCATTTAAAACACAATTTCTGATTCACCTTCTTCCATCTGTCGCCTTAAAAAACGTAAGAATCCACATGTGGATTTTGGGTTTTTCCAAAAACCTGGTTAAAATCTCTCATTTTCATGGTCTGAATATTGTGCAGTCTTTCTCTGTGGTTAGGATGTATTGTGGTGCAATAGACAGTAAAAAAGGGCCAGTCTGTATAAAATATTGGCCCTTGGTACAACCACATTCCACAGCAAACTGAACAGAGCTGTGACTGTTTCAATAAAACTTATTTAGGACACCTTATAGCTCGACAGGCAACAAGTACCCCTCATAAGCTGCTCATAACTAAGAGTTACTTAACCCTCCAGAGATTCATAACCAACAGTCCAGCACCCTCTTAACCCTGACCTGATCTCCATTTCTCAATCCCTAATCTGATCTCCCTGCTCAGTGCCTGGGTGAACCTATAAACCCCTGATCTAGGTCTTCGCCAAGATCGGTGCCCCTGACGCCCGGCTCCAGCCGTCCTCTCCTCTTCCCTTCCCCTCTGTTCTGTTCCAAGCTGATGACGTGGGCCAGTGAGGGGAGCTTTGGAGCCGCTAGTCTGGCAGGCAGCCTAGTTTGCATTTGCGCTTGTCGCTGTCACAGTTCACTTAACTCCTTCCACCCTGAGCGAGCTAGGCTTTCTCCTCAATGTAGTGACAGGGAAGAACTGCTTTTTTCGGTTTCCCCCCCCCCTAATCCACTTAAGATCTGTCTAAAAGAAAACAAGTTAATTATTCTAAAACAAAGCAAAGAGTAGCAGAGCTCTTGCTGACTTCCAGGCCCATTTGAGCCTCCCTCTCCTCTCTGTGAATTCGCCTGAAGAACATAAAAAAAAGGGCAAAATGAGTGAATTAGAAGGTCAGCAGCGGGGCCTCGGGGGGGGGAGCCATGTTTCTTTTGTCAAGGCCCCAGAGGGAGAGAGCCAAGTGGGGAAAACAGGGAGGGGGAATGAAAAGGCAGAGGAGGAATGGGTTACCCCCTCCATCCTCTGTTTCGCTTATAGGGGAAATCATGGGGGCTTTGGCCATCACGCCTCAGCTTTTCTACCTCTCCCGCTCTCAATGAGGAGGCCCATTCACCAAAAGACGCTGGCTGCCACGGCCATGTCCTCCTCGCCAGGAAGGAAAACAGGGGAGGAGGGGTGGCCGAAGGAGGGGAAAACGAATGGAGGGCGCCTGTTAAGCTTCCACTTCTTGGGTTTCACAGTTTGAACCGTGTATGAAATGTGCCTTTAGTCAACGCACAAAGGGAGGACTTAAGTGTCCACCGTGATGGTCTGGAGGAGGTGTGATTTTTGGATCTTCTCCTCTGACACACACAGGCAAAGTAGGCTAAAACCTCCACCCCCTATCATCAAACAAAGGAGGGGGGGGGGGAGAAAACGGGCAGCGAACACCAACTGACACAAAACAGGCTTTAAAGGCTCCATAATGAGAACCATATGCGGCAAATGAAAGCAGAGAACAGCGGTGGAGAGCGAACTCTCTCCCTCATGAGCATCATCGTATTCAGCAGCCTGTGGGTAAGGGAGGCGACACTGCCAAGGGGGGGGGGATTATAGGAGGACTCTAATGGAGCTCGAAACGCGTTCGGCATCAGAGTTGGAAGAAAGTAAGGCGCCCTGTCTCTCAGTCTAGAGGAGAGTTCCTCTCAGTCTACAAAGACATCCCCTGTATGCTCAAACACAACGAAACAAACACTCAAATGTCGGTTTAAGCCAGCTTTTGTTTCCCGTCCTCAACAACGCTACACGCACTGAACATACTCTTCTGCAAACAACAACCCGGCGTGTTTGTCTTCCATTACAACATCACACAGAGAGCAATGGGAGAGGAGAAGGGAGAAGAGAGCAGCGTTGTTCAAAGAGCCAGAAGGGATAAATTTATGTGGCTGTGGGAGAACTGCACCTCCCTCCTTCACTGGCTGTTTTATTACAGAGGGGAAGCTGGGGCCCCCACAATCACCGCCTCATCATCACAAGTATGGAGGGGAGATGATGTGTGTGTCGGGAGGAATGCGAAGCAGAGGGAAAAGAAAAACAAAGGAGGGCAATGAGGAGAAGGAAGAGCAGAAAAATGGGTGATATAAAGGGGAGATGTATTGGTGGGAATATTTACCTGAAAGCCCCACAGGGGCCGAGTACGTCGTTCCCCCAGTATCACTGGATGAAGGCCCAGAGTCTGGAGAATCTGACGGAAAGAGAGACTCTGAGTTAGTACTGAGCGTGTTTCTGTGTGTGATGGGAGACGGCAGCGAAGCAGCAGCTGCGAGGCCGTCAATCACTCGGGTGAAATCAATGCCTAATGAAGACGCTGACGATGAAGCTCACACCCTCTCTCACACACACAGCAGAGAATTTCTTACACCCCTGATAATCCCCCCACATAATCCGGTGCTTTGGAAGGAATGTTAGCCCTGCGTCTTTACACAGACGAGCTGCTGAACCAGAAAGGGTTAGGTTCTTTCTGCCAACGACCGGGGTGAGAGCTTGGGTCGGGCTCTTTCATTCCCCGCTCGATAACAGAACAAGATCTCACTACATTTGAGCGTCACAATATTTCTCACCAAAGGGAAGGCTGTCTTGCAAAAGACCCAAGTAGGATATATTATGGGTATGGATATGAAGGTGTATGCTTTAAGCTTAACACCCTGTTGAATCAATATTCAATGTAAGACACAGAGTAGCTTTGAGTTACCCTGTTTTGTTGACAGAGTCAATTTCGAGTCATTTAAGTCTGGTAGAAAATGTGTCAAAAAGCCTCCCCACTCACTTTTAACTAGTTAATGTGGCCATAATCTGGGTAAGCGGTAGAAAGAAAAAATTGTGTCAGACAAGAAATGAATGATTATAAGCCCATCAAGGATACCAGCTAATAGTTAACCGCTAAAGAGGCTATAGTTAGCATCTGCTTTGTAACTTCTTGTCAGCACTGAAAAATAAATGGATGCTTCACATTTTTTGTAGTAGGAAAAAGAAATAAGAGTTTTTTTTTTAACCAGGTTGGCCCACATTTGATCATCTACAGTACAAGACGTGATTTGTAAGCACTGTGACGATATAGCGACTTCTGCTAACCGTTAATGTCGCTAAATTATCTAGCTGCTTTGTAGTTTCAAAGCGGTAGAGTAAGGGACTATTTAACATTTTTAATGAGTAGCTGTGGAGGGAATCTCAACATCTCTAGTGCAACATCTAAAAACCTTTGGATAAAAGTTGAACTGGATCATTCTACACTACATGAAGATCGTTTTGTTTTTAAGTTTATGGAACCTTTATTCTGTTTCTAAAAAAAAAAAAAACAGAATGAGATCATTTCAAGCTTTCAAGCCCACTATAGAATTAGACCAGCATGACAATGTCATAAGGAGAAATTGATAATCTTTTCAGGTTACAGATGATTGATAATACAAACGTTTTTCCAAAACTTATTACTGAGAGTTGGAAGAAACTAAAAAATATTCTTTTCTCTTCCTCATCCTCATAAGCCTAACATTGCTATTAATTGCAGCTCTGCACATTGAATATTATTATTAGACCGTGCTGGCACTAATGCAACTAGAAAGCTCAAAGTAAGCCATAAATCTGTGTGTGTGGCACCATTGGAACACTCTGCTACACAAACAGAACTTAGACAGGTCCTGAAGGCAACTATACATTTAAATCCTATTTAGGGCAAACCATCAGGCAGACAAGGGAGGTAAAACTAGTCATTCTCTCCTCCTTTTGAATGTTAAGCCCCCGTCAAAGACCTGTAATGTGGACTAGTTCCAGCAAGACACATGAATGGCGCTTTAAGAGAAGAGCTGTGTGCACCGACTGGAGCAACACACTGCTGGGAGCAGGCTAGCCGCTGGTAGCTTCACTAATTATACATTCCTTTGGCTACACGTATTCTGAGCTACACCTCACACCCACTGAACCCCAACAAGGCTAAATGATGAACCAAGAGCCTAAGGTGTCGGATCTGTAGCTTCAGCAGACGATGCAAAAATGATTGAATCTAAGCCCTGAACTGCATGAGGAGCTCCAATGAGTGTGTGAAACCACTCTGGCAGTCCCTTGACCCGTCCGGATGGGGCCCGTGCTGCTGCGGTCTCCCTAACGAGATGCACGGGCACGGCCTGGGCCCGTCCTTTCATTGGCTGCCAGCACGCCTTGCCATGGACTCTCGGGCAGCAGTTCACCGCTGACCACAGGGTGTAGAAACAGGGGGCATCAGAGTGAGGGAGCCAAACAGTGGGTGATTCATATTCCCCACAGCTGAGACAAGGTAGCGTTTTATGTCCAGGCTCCTTTCATATTTACCGCCGCTGCTGGAGAAGGACAGGCACCATGACACATATAACCCCACTTCCTGCTCAGCAGAGTCATGAAAGCAGCGTCGTAAAATCTGTCGCTCTTCCGCTTCGTGCGGATAATTGCATCCAATCGCCTTTTCAAAGTGAACATTCAGATTTTCTGAATGCCGTGACAGTTTAACCCAGCCCGCTCTAAAGCAAAC
Source organism: Fundulus diaphanus (assembly GCA_037039145.1). Lineage (NCBI taxonomy): Eukaryota > Metazoa > Chordata > Actinopteri > Cyprinodontiformes > Fundulidae > Fundulus > Fundulus diaphanus. The sequence continues at coordinate 24,224,696 of CM073141.1, forward strand.
ACTGCAATATTAGCGTAGAAAATCACATTAACTTCCAGTAATGAAAAGGAGAGACTGACTGGACAGCTTCCTGAGGCAGTTTTCATGTGATAAGCTCATCTGTTCCACTGTCCAATTACCAAGTCACCTTTTCTTGTCAATGCAGACACTGAGCATGCAGGGACTGAATAAAAGTGAAAATTTTACATAAAATATGACATAAAACAAATGATTTAAGTCTTGAACTTCAAAGCCCAAATTAAGAAGAAACCAGAAACGTCCCTGCTCTCCTTAACCTTGCTGCCTACGGTTCAGTTCAAAAATTCAAGTTCAGTCCGTTCACTCTGAGAGAGGAAACAGGGTGGTAACATGAGTTGTATAATCATTTCCTTTGTCTGCATCCTACTTGCATTTCCTATTTACCTTCTCGTTTCCTTTGAACACTGGAAAGTCTCCAGCTGAACTCAATACAGAGACACAACGCGAGGTCTGCAGCTGGTCCCAGCCAATCAGCAGAGAGCCGAGCATCAAGTAGACATCACTGCCAACATTTTAAATCAATTCTGCTTGTATTTAACGTGCTGGAGCCGCTTTTTAAGTCCAATAATATTTACCAGAGCAACGTGGAGACAGATGACAAAGACAGAGTGAAAGGAGTGTTGGGGGGGGGGGGGTTGAATTACTGCAGCTGCAGCTGCAATGACTTCCTATTGTTTCCACTCACTGAAAGCCACTTTCTCCTCTGAGCCGGCCAGTCGGCTGACTGGTCACTGTTTAACTCGGAGCTCTTTCTGCACTGATACACACCGAGATGGGTAATGAGTCAGAAAGCACGAGAGAGATGGAGATAATTTAAAAAAAAAAAGTGATTCTGTTTAAAGTCAGGGAAATCTTTGGCATCATCTCTACCTCCTCAGTCTGCTCTGGTTGTCGGGTGAAATTTAAACTGACCTAATAGATGATGACATAATGCAATAAGGAGAAGGGCAGAAGAGCAGGAGGACCAGTTAATTTCACCATTTCATACCTCTGTAGTTCAGGTTATTTCCCGCTTGAACATTTCAGGTACAAAATAAAGCCGCCTGCCACAGAAAATCAATTAGTTAATCTTCTCAACATCCTGGTTCACTGTAAGGAACTGTGTTACATCGTGTAAATAAATAGGAGCTAAGTAAATAGTACTATACCAGCAGGGGCTCTTAGTGGTATTTTGATTTGATCAGGGGTCTGCCCAAGCAACCATACTGGATACCGAACTTTAGGTAACTCCAAAGATCTCTGATTTTCCCAGGTGAAATTGTGACTTAAGGTTGCAAATCTCATGCACATCTTCAACTGAGTATAATTATTTGAGATTTTAAATACTACAATAAGGTTATATAAACCTAAAATCTACAATTGCATTGCACTGCTCAGTGGTTATTAATGACATTAGAGATCGACAATCGTATTGTCAGAGCATGAGAAAATAATTGCGATAAAATTAGGGTATCGTGATGGTAAATACATTATAATTGTTGCTGGATAAACTACTCTTTCCCACGGTTGGCTCCATGACAGCATCAATGAATACCAATATATTTAAAACTATGATTGAATGTCTGTATTGTGCTGTTTAACGATAAATAAGCACACTTTCTCAAAGCAGTATTTGTGTTTGTGGGGCTCTGACAGTAGGTAGCGACAGATGCAATACCATAAAACATTGTAGGAAATTTGAATAGACTTTTTACCATCAACCTCACTGTTACTGTGATTAATTCCATAAAATATTCTGTAACTCCATTTCGCCCAAATCTAATTGTGATCCTGATAAAAGTGATGAAAACAATGTTAAATATTCTGATATTTATCGAAGTTCCCCTCATAGAAGCAGCAGTTCAATACTCCAAACAGCAAAAGTAACAATCTCACCCATACTGTCAGTTTTTTGGGGGTTTGCAAAGATCAACTTAAGTTTATTGTTATCATGATAAATCATGATAATCATTCTTTCCCCCCCAAATGATAAGAATAAACCATGCAATAATTGCCCATCACTGTATTACGCCAAGCTCTGCTCCACTGAACGTTTCGAGTTGACTCCAGTGAAAATGTGTCCAGTTATGACCCCTGATCAAACCATCATAACGCTAAGTGGTCACCGCCTGGTCCAAAAATGATCAGAGGAGTCCCAACCACACTTACAATAAACTATGAGTAGATTACGTACAACTCTTTTAAATCCTCACTTGTACACGGTACAAACTTACGGCTGGCACAAAATGACAAGCAATCCCAGAAAAGATACCCCCCAAAACAGAGTCTAAGCACAGAAGTGGGTCAATGACACCCCGAGTCTCTCTCACACACAACCACACACACGCACACACACACACACTCCATTTCTGTAGATCGTTTTATGTGATAAAGGCTGCCTGGCTCCAGGATGCTGCTGCCCTAACTGTGTCTCACAACAGATAGATGAGGGCATAAACAAACCGCTCCACACTCAGACATACCCACCCCCCCTGCTGACGTGCCACTCAGTCTATAGCTGATATCTCAGCTTGCCCTGGCTGCCAGCCATGCTGGAATTGGCCAGCCAGCCAGGCGTGCCACTCCACTGCTATCATAAATCACAACATAACGTGGAGCCATTTCCCCTCTCACACACACACACACACACTGCAGAGGCACAGTGCAAGACTAGATGAATGTGTTATGTAAATCTAAACAAAACTATATATATATATATATATATATATATATATATATATATATATATATATATATATATATATATATATACACACATCTATACCATGGAAAAAAGCTCACCTGGTGGTTTAAGATAATCCATGGGATAGCGGGAATATGGAGGAGGAGGAGACTCTGTGTGGAGGAGAAAAAAAACAGAGAGATTTAAACTTTGAGATAAGAGTTGTCATTCTTCAGCAGGAGGAGGGGGGGGAAGATTTGTGTCTGTCAGCTCCGCCTGGAGAGGCAGGCAGTGAGGCCGGCCGGGCGGCTATTGCCTTTCATTGGCAGGCAGATAAACAGGGGGCCGCCTGGCGCCAGAAGGGCCACTATCAGCGTCTAGGACAAACTGAGATACGGGCCTCTTTTGGCCCGGGACGCCAAACAGAGCACACACACATACAGAGAGAGAGAGAGAGAGAGAGACAGAGAGAGAGAAGGAGAGGGGGCTGGAAACTTCACTGTGGAAACACTGGAGTCCTGGCTGAGGCGCTCTGCAATGTAGAAATGCCAATTACGAAATGTTCAGATAGCAGCCACGCTGTTTGCTTGGAAGGCAGGGCTTAGATGAATCCAAAAATATGCTTTTTTTTTATTTCAGAGGCAGCTATATACTGTTTTTTTTTTATTATTATTATTATAACAGGTTAAAGATTTATATAAGATACACTCAATTAGCAACATGACAGACTTAAGATTCCGGTCTTGCTACATGGCACCACAAGGGGGAGCCCAGGAGGAGGAGGAGGTTACAGCCCAGCCATAGATGTATATAATTTTTTATGCATATAAGACCGAAAGGAAAAAAATAAATAAAAATAATCAGTGGGTACCAGCAGCTTTGGGTCAAGTCGCACAATTTGCTCCTTCATATTAGCATTTGACCCCTTTCTACACCCAGGCTAATGTATATCAGTTTATTTTTACTTTATTTTCATGAATGAAGAATGAGTAGTCATAAAAATACTCAAATCTAAAGTACAAATTATTGTCATTATATATATATATTTTTTTCCATACCTTTTTTATTCATTGGTGCCCGTTTTTTTTTTTTTTTTTTTTTTTTTTACTAAAAAAATAACTCCACGCAATCTTATCCTGGCCTCTCACTATATTTTAGATAACCAGATAATCTTCTACACATCTCTCAGGGCTGTTAATTTAGGTGCGCCTTCCTAAGATCACTCGCTGGCCCTTTTTGAGACTTTCTGGAGTCGCCCCTGTGAAAAAGGACCTCTTGGCACGCACTGAAGTCCACTTTGGCCTTATGGTAAGCGGAAACCCCTGCCCCGGGGAGGTGATGTCATCTGATTTAGGATCATTTAACTTCAACATATAGTCAGCAAACTGGAGATTTTTTTTCACAGGAACCGCTGAATTGATTCGACTCACCGAGTTCACACAGCCTGCTCATGTGGTGCGGGTTGCAGCAAACTAGGTCCGGGTTGATTTTCCCGTAGGATTCACAGCAAGACAGCCTCTTCAGCTCCGAGGAATGCCTGAGGTCCGGCCACCTGAACACTTTGTAGAGCAGCATGGGGAGGGAGTAAGACTGCTGACCCACTTTCGCGTCCACTTTGCTGGGCAGGAGCAAGCAGGGGCTCCGGGCGCCCCCCTTGGACTCCACCGCCTGCAGGAGCACCTCCAGCTGTTTCTCCTTGATCTTCTTCAGCACCGAGTGGGTCAGCGCCTTCAGTTCGGCCTCCGACCCGGCGTCGTTGGACTTGGCCACCTTCGCCGCTTTGCCCATGCAGCAGCCCCCTGAGGAGCCATGCGTCCCTCTGTCCGCCTCCCCGTCGCCCTCCACGGGCGCACGGCTCCTCCAGAGTCGCCGGACGAGCCCCGATCGTTTGGTCCTAAACATGCGGGACGAGAAGAGGGTTTCCCGGCTAAAAAACGAGCATGGTGTCCGCAAATCATGAAGATTCCGGGATCCGAGTCCAGGCAGTGACAAGCAGCCTGAGAGGATACGGTGGAAAAGCTGGGAGCTGGATGAGCGGAGGAAGTCTGTAACATGCGCCAGTCTCCGTCGCCTTCTCCTGCAGACTTAGATCAGAGTCAGGGGGGTTTAACGGGACAGTCAGCTTGTCCCCCGGGTATAAATCACCATCACCTCCGCCGTCTGAGTCTTGCAGCACAGAAACCTTTGCAAACCAAGCTGTGCGTAGTCCCGATCTGCAGAACTGGCCCCTTTAAAAAAGAAAAAAAAACCTCTCCGTGCAGATTTTCACTGTGAGAAATCTCTATCAGCGTGCACTGGATGCTGCTGTGGACACTGGAGAAACTGGGGCCTAATTATCCCATGAAAACCCAAAGCTGTCCGCTGGATCTTCAGGAGCAGAGCGTTAATCCACTCACACTCACAAAAAAAAATCCCTGATCCGAGCGCTCACAACGGCGCTCTCCGCCGATGGTGTCTGCTGTCCGGAGAGGAGCGAGGTAACAAATCCACGTCTGAAGCTCTTCTCTCACAGCCGAGTTGAGTTGGAAAGCCACGCAGGAAGCGAGAGAGAGAGCGAGGGGGGAGAGGGAGAGAGAGAGAGAGAGAGAGAGACAGAGAGAGAGAGAGAGAGAGAGAGAGAGAGAGAGAGAGACCACCTCGGTTCGCGTCAGCGCAGCGAGTCTGAGAACCTATTTTAGCAAACCGAATCCCTGTCGGGTCAAATATAATCCAGCCTCGTTTTTTTCCCCCTTGCACGAAGTTTCCGTGGGCCGAGTGTGTAGCAGAAACGAAGCCGACGGCGCGTCCCTCTGCAGGGCTGCTGGTGGTGGTGGTGTTAGTGGAGGGGGTTGTAAGGGATTCTGTGTGTGTGTGTGCGTGTGTGTGTGTGCCTGTAAATGAGGCGGATGGTTGGGTGCCCTTCCTCCAGTCTCCAGTGCGCATTGACGCGCCCGGTCACGTGTGCGTCTAGACACCCTGTCGCTTAAAAGAAATGTGATTGTGTTGCGCAAACAACGGATCAAGTGGAGCCCGCGGCGCGCGCGCGCTCGAGCGCGCACGAGCGCGCACATCAAAACACACGAGAAGATAACTTAATTTTTTTTTTGGAAGTAAGATTATTTTTATTTTTTTTTAAGTTTAAAAATTAAAAAGTTTAGTAAAGTGAGTATAGAGGAAACAAACTGTCTGCTTTGTTATCATCGGAGAGAAGTTGTAAAGATGAAGAAGTCTGGAGCGTTTTCTAAGCTTACAGACCCTTTTCAGTCTGTTCCCATGGCATGCAAACTATTCAAGAACCGAACGTATTAGCCTTATATAACTTTTCTCTTTTTTGTGAACAAATTTGCTTGTAGCTGATAAGCAATGTTTCCCTCAGTTTGTAAAATTAAGCCATTTAAACAAGCGTGTGTCATGGAGTCACTGCCATGATGATTAAACAGGATAGTCTGTTAACTATCTGAATCATGTAGAAAAAACTGTAAATAAAGTAGGTGGGTCCTACGGGTGAGGTTACCTTTCATAGGTGAAGAACACCTGTCAGCCATTACTGAGGGTAAAACACTCCCAAACTGTTGCGTCCGAATCGCGGGACAGAGCGCGATGGTGCCCCCTTCTGGACATTTACATTTGGACAGGTACAATGAGTTTCCAGTGCATTATAAGTCTACACCATTAAAATGAACCCTTTCTCCTGTCTGACAGCGAATTTTTGGATCTAACCACCTTATTAGTATTTTTTGGACTGAATCTGTCGTTTTATTTATTTTTTAGTCAAAGACTACAGAATAAAGCAGACCTAAACTAGAGAATTCATTTTATTCTACAGCAAATAGAACTATTACACATGTTGTCAAGTTACAATCACAAATTTTATTTATAAATGTATTTTATTGGGATTTTTTTTATATGTGATAGGCCAACAAAGTAATAAATAATCATAAAGAGAAAGTAAAATATTAAATAGCCTGCGTCATTTGTAAGAAATAAAAAAATCACAAGAAGTGATGCATTTGTGTTCTGCTCTCTAGATTCAATATTTTGTAGAAGCACCTCACTGCGCCGTCTTGCCACAGATTCTGAACTGGAGTCAGGTTTGAACTTTGACAGGGTCACTCTAATACATTAATATGACTTGTTGTCCTAAAGCAGTCCATTGTAATTCTGGCTTAACGGTTAGGGTCAATGCCTTTGTTCCAGGTAGTGAGCTCCATTCAGCTTCCTTGTCCCTGATTAAGAAAACAATCTCCTCAGGTTGATGCTGCCACCACCATGTTTCACAGTGAGGATGGGATTCTCAGAGTTATTTATAGACACATAGCGTTTTGCATTCAGGCTAAAAAAAAACTGCACGGTGATCTGATCTGACCAAAGCACCTTCTGCCACGTCTTTGCAGTGTTCCTTGTACTTTCCCCACTGTCAGTATTTAAAATTTTACGAAATCTCTCCGACCAAAATGCATCCATAATAGAACATCCCGGAATGTTGTCGGAGGGAACAGGCTAGCAACTTCTGGAGGTAAGGAGCGTTTCACTTTGGGACAAATTGCGCCCGCTGATTGGCCATTTAATGGCAAGCCTCCAAGAGTGATTGACATGCGGCGCCATGCAATTTTTTAGTCAGTAAGTAAGTAAAACTTTATTTATATAGCACCTCTCAAGATAAAAATCACAAAGTGTTTTACAACAGAATGTAAAGACACAGACACAAATTAAACAAAAGCAGATTTAAAAAGATATGTTTTAACTGGCCTTTAAAAGAAACCACCGAGTCTGCTGATCTCAGAGTCGGAAGAAGGGAGTTTCAGGGTCTTGGAGCAACAGAAGAAAAAGCTCTGTGTCCCTTAGTTTTAATTTAGTATGTTTTCTTTGTCCAGTCAGTGGTTCTGTTAGATTTGTTTGTATTAATTTATATTCAATTTTTATTTTTTGCTGGAGTTAAAGTGCAACTCCAATGTAAAGGCGTAACCAAAGCGGGCAGCCCCAAGAGACATGGCTAAGTGTGGGGACGAGCAGAGGGAGTTTAGGCCGGGCTGCGGTCAGGACGAGGGAAAGTAACATGTCAAAACATGGAGTAACAAGGGTGACATCTGGTGGTTTTGCCACGGATCTGTCTTTAGAGTGGGAGGATTTTTCATCCTCTCATCACTGGAGGTTTGTGGAGCGCAGCGGGGCAGAGACTTATTATCAGTTCTAGGCACTGACTCAGTGATGCCTGAAGCTGGCGCTGCTGAGGCAGCGGAGGGCAGAATGGGTGCAGTTTCTGAGTGGTAAAGTGACGTTGGCAGCATCATTGCTAACATGGGCTAACATTCAAAGCAGAAACAAAACACTATTGATCAATGCTCTCAGTTCTCGTGATTCCAACTCGCCACTGGGGTTTGTGTCTGGGTGAGATGCTTTTATACCCTATGATGATGCAAGCTATTACATTTGACCCAAAAAGAAAAGTCAACTGCAATAGCCACCGTTCAACCCTAAGAGGGTGGCACTAAGACGGGTTTAAGACAATTAATGCAGAACCAAACAAGTTCACATAAAATTGTAAATAAAAAAATAAAAATAACGTAGAAACCTTTGGGCCTAGTTTATCTGCCAAAAAAAAGAAGTTGATTTTTGCGCTTTAAGTTTGTTTCTTAAATTTCTTTCATGAGTTCATTATTCAGTTTTTCTAAATCTAACTGTTTGGGTTAAAATGAAAACCCTATTTTTAAATAATTCCTCTGACTCCTTTTGCTTTTCAACTCTTTCAATCACATTTTTGATAATAATATTCTATTATACACCTCTGGGTCCTTCACCGAACATCTGAATTTAAACGGGTAGATTTGGTTGACTAATTAAGTGAAGACAACTGGTTTGCACTGAACTTTATGTAGGGGTGTCTGGGTGAAGGGAGCCGAATACAAGTGCCTGCCACACTTTTCCGATTTTAATATTATCATTATTATTGTTAAATAATAAATAAAAATACGTTTCCTTCTCTTTGCAAAATTAAGCATTGCTTGGTGTTGGGCTGTCACTTGAATTTCCAATAGCACACATTGAATTGAAAAAACAACTTTCAACTTCATGGGGGAAGACAAAAAAAAAAAATATATATATATATCAGAAAACACGAAAGTCAAAGCTGTCCCAGATCAACCACTGCGGCATGAAAGAACCCCTCCCCTGGCCTTTGAATCTCACTGAGAGGTATGATGAAGAGTACAGGGTGGCCTAAAATAACACTCGTCTCCAGTGCACGCGTGTGTGTCCTCTGTAGCCCAGTGAGGTCCCACCACAGACAGACAGACAGACAGTCCGGGGAGGAGAAGAGGAGGAGGGGGTGCACTCAGCAGTATGTTAATATGACTGAGGCGCTGCAGGGCATTTTGGGTGGGGTGGGGGTGGGGGGCGTTGTGGGTAAGTCCAAACCCCCCCACTCACCCCTGGCGCCGAGCAGGAGGAGCGACGCAGCGGCGTTATTTAACAGCAGTCTGGAAACAATCAGTCTATCAGAGGGACTTGTGGAAGTCACTGCCTGCCACAGTCGTATATCGTCCCCTTCCTTCCCTCACATCTCCTCTTTCCCTTCCCCTTTGTGTGCGCATGAGGCCGCTTTCCAGACTCCAGGAAGTAGCCAGTTTTATCTAACCCCTTTCCATCTCCGCAGCCCGGCTCAGGAGTCTGTCTGCAGCGTCTAGCCCGCAGAGAGAGGCAGGGGCTGTTTTCTATTAGCTGCGCAGCAGCTGATGGAGCTGCGCCTTTTCCGAGTCGTCGCTTGAAAGGCTAAGATCGCGTATACGCGCGTTATGCGCCACATCCAAATCCCTTCATGGAGGCATCGACGACATAACGTTGGGCCTTATGAAGCGTCATAATTGGAGCAGCGTCAGTAATCTTTACAAATCAACAGTTTGCAAGAGGCTGCACCCCGACCACATGTCTTCTGCAGCCATTAACAAGCTCCTGGCATGGTTCTGGATCGATATTTGATCACGTTTATGCGCAGAAACAAGCAATTCTGCAAAAGAAAAGTGGTCAAATATTCAACCAGAACTATGTAGGAAACTTGTTGATGGTCACAAAAATGTGGGATTCTCTTTAATTTACCAAGGAACAATTAACTAAATATTAGTGGATGCTTATGTATATATTTGAGACCTAATTGTGTGCCTGCTAAACAACCCAAATGCAAGGCTGTAACAGACACCAGCTTTGTACAGCACACATTTCCTCATCTAACTCTTAAAAAGAAAAGGTATTTCCTGAATGCTTGAATAAGCATTTTAAACCCACCAAGTTTGCTCGCTAGAGAGGGCATGCAGTGGGGTAAAACACCATTACACAGGAAAAAAGAGACAATTAACATCCTAGATAGGAGTGTTGTCCTTTACAAAAAAAGATTTACAGTCACTGCTCCAGGGTCATACATGTGCAATCGGGTTTTACTCCCGCTCTGGAAATAGGATGAAGACAGTCCATAGGGAATGGGTTTCTACTAAGATAAGAAGGATGAAAATAAGACAACTTTAATTAAAAAGATAGAAGAGTTTTCCCCCCCACCACTTCCACATCTGATAACTTGTAAAGAAAGAACAAGAAAACGCCCACACTGGTAAATGTCAGCACATAATTAAAAAAGAAAAGAAAAATCCCGAGGTTAAAGACAAGAAGCTGAATGTGTCTCTTTTCATTGTGTAGAGAAAAAAAAGCATCTGTCGTTTGTCAACAACTCCAGTGGGAAATCTACAGTTTTATAGGAGAAAAAGGAGGAACCTTTTATCCAAAACTCAAATGTCATGGTGAGCGATGAGTCCTCTTCGGTATGGTGAACAAAAAGAAAAACCTGCATCTTTCAAACTTAGCAGTAAAAAAACAAAACAAAAAAAACCCTAAATTTAATTAAACATAGTCGTCAAAAAGGAAAATAACAAATAAAACAAAAACAATATGTAAAAAACACAGATTTGTAGTGGGCCAACAGGATGTCCGGGTTATATCCCGGCTCTATCCCAGAGCTTTAAATTGCTCCAGCCTTACTCTACCCTGGGAACAAAACTGGTATGAAAAAAAATAATGAACACAATCTAACCACTCAAAACACGGTGAAAAAAAACTAAACATTTTTACAAAAGACAATAAAACAGACACAAAAAGTATAAAAGGCCCAAAACAACCAGAGTACTCAGCTTCTCTCTTCCTTTTCTACTTACAACTTTCCTAAAATGTGTGCTTTTTAAAACTGACAGTTATTTTACAAAAGCTTGCATGTTCTGTTTTACTTTTGCATTTCATGAAGATAATGAGTTTAGTTGCTGTGCTAGGTTATCGAGCAAAAATCTTGTGTGCTAAATCTCTCCTTTTAAAGTGGATATGAGTGAGATGTATCATGACATCACAATTATGAGATCTGAAAAAGCTGGTATCAGAGGATGAGAAATAACCAGTTACCTCTGATCACAAAGAATAAACAGCTATGTAATAATGTATGCATTGCAAAGTTAATTTAAATTAACGTCAAACCTTAATAACTGAGAAAAATGTAAATAAATTAACCTTTTCCACATTAATACAAAAAATAACATATAAACAATAAGATGTAATTATTTTCTATCTACCATACTGCTAAGCTGCAGTAAATCACCTGTTTTTCTTGAAAATATGACAACATTGACAATATGTTGTTTGTTTTTTTTAACTCGGGCAAAAACTGAAAATCTATCAAATTGATGGCGGTGTCTAGATTTGTCTGACAGCTGTTGTTTCGTCTTAGAAGGAAAGAGAGACCAATTGTTTGCCTTCTTCTTCTTCTTCTCCTATGCTTATCCGGGATCGGGCCCAGACTTCAATCTACCCAGCCACTTGGGCCAGCTCCTCCGAGGCGTTCCCAGGCCAGCCCAGAGACAAAAGCCCCATTTCCACTACCCTAAGTAAACCGATCCATGCCGAGTTCGGGCCGAGCTTGGATCAGTTAACCATGCCGAGCTTGGTTCTGACGACCGTTTACACATAACCCTATCTCGGTTCCTCGCCTCCTAGTGACGGTCTACGGTACTACTGCTCTCTAGGATTGAAGGAGGGACTCAAGCAAATCAAAATGGCGGCGCACTTAACATTCAGGAAGTTATGCTTGGTTATAATTGCTTTTTGCGGAGAGTCAGGCGAAGAAGGCAACTTTTGGTGAATTTACTTGACGGAGTCGGCTTTTGGGATGTGGATAAGAGAAACGGACGTCTAATCAGGGCTTACAGACGCAGGAAACAACGACAGACGTTGAGGTTCATCACACTGCTAAGCAGAATCATCACTGGAAACCGTGTGGCACGGTGGGGAAGCTAGTATTTTTATGAATGTCTGAAATGTCAGCTGACTGTAAGGAGATGACGCGGTCTGCTCATGCGCTCTTTGTTATTTGAGAACCGAGCCAGGGAAAAGCCGGGCCGAGCCCATACCTCGAAGTGGTCTAGCTTTAGCGCGGTCCGGTTGTGTCTGGCATGGTCCAATTCAGTTTGCGAACCATTTACACTTGAAAGTTATCTCAGTTACCGAGCTCGGACTGGTCTCGGCACAGTTTTAAAAAGGGTAGTGTAAACGGGGTAATAATCCCTCCAGCGTGTCCTGGGTCTTCCTCTGGGCCTCCTCCCGGTGGGACGTGCCCGGAACACCTCACCAGGGAGGCGTCCAGGAGGCATCCTGACCAGATGCCCGAGCCACCTCAACTGGCTCCTCTCGATGTGGAGGAGCAGCGGCTCTACTCTGAGTCCTCCCCGGATGACTGAGCTCCTCACCGTATCTCTAAGGGAGAGCCCAGACACACTACGGAGAAAACTCATTTCGGCCGCTTGCATCGGCGATCTCGTTCTTTTGGTCACGACCCAAAGCTCATGACTATAGATGAGGGTAGGAACGTAGATCGGCCGGTAAATTGAGAGCTTCGCATTTGGACTCAGCTCTCTCTTCACCACGATAGACTGTTACAGCCTCCGCTTCACAGCAGACGGCGCACCAATCCGCCTGTCGATCTCTCGCTCCATTTTTACCTCATTCTTGAGCAAGACCCCGAGATCGAGATACTTAAACTCCTCCACGTGGGGCAGCACATCTTCCCCGACCCAGAGGAGGCACTCTACCCTTTTCCATAGAGTGCCTTCTCCTTTTTTATCATGAATTGGTCATTAATAATAACCAATTCATTATTAATAATGAAATTTGTGTTTAACTGGGTTGAGATAGTTGAATAAGACTGTTACTTCAGACAGTCTTCTAGCTGGTTCACCTGAAAGCTTTGGAGGCTTTTAGAAGGTGCACACGCATTTTTCCTTTAAGCCTGAAGCAGAACAAATATTATCCCATTGCAAAGCAGATTACCGGTAATTTAATTTAATAAGACCTGTGTCTTTTAAACAATATTTGTCGCAACGCTTCAAAATATGAGGTGCATCACTGCCAGTGGTTAGAAAGTGAAATTAGTTGCTTTTTTTCTTTCTTGTAGCTCGTAATTTTTACTAGACATGTTGGATTTTGAGGTCAGAGTTGGCAGACAGACCCCAGTCTTTACAATTTCAGGTGACCTTCCAGTTGATTTTTTTCACATTTTGATCAACCTTCCGAATCCACCATCTTGTACAGCGAAATGTGTTCAGCCACGTCACCAAACACAACAGCTAGTAAATATCGCTGGTTTTCTATCTTTACCTAAGCACATAAACTACACAGCCAAATGTCATGACTTGCCACGAAGAAGACAAGTAGAAAGAGAAAGAATGCTTTAACGTTTTAAGTGGATCTGGATTACGTTTTTAATTAGCTGTAAGTCTGACTGTTGACTTTGGAGGATTGGTTTGTGCTTAAGAAAAGTCTTTTGTTCCCTAGTATGTTGTATGCTTTTGTGTAAATACCATCAGTGGCTATTTTAGGTATTTTAATGGTCAAAAAGACTGCGGTTTCAGTGAAGAGTGTAAACACTAAGAAGACTAAATGAACAGCAAAAGCCTTTCATAGGGTTAATTAACCAGAGGTTTGTCATTCCATTTATTGTTACCTAAGTTGGTTAGTATCTTGTAGACATCAAGATCATGTCAGTGTGTCCGTCTCGTCTTTATATCTGTCATTCTTTTCGTTTAGCAGTCAAGCCCACAGCTTTGTTTTGATTCCAGGCCAGATTTGCAGGACTGTGGGCGGTCCTGTACCTATATCCTTACACATTTAAAATCTTTTTGATCTTTCTTTTCCCCATATTAGGATCGAGGCTGACTCTTGGTCTGACCTTATCCTAAAACTGGTGAACTTACCAACCTCCCACTGTTGCAGAGGCAATCAGTAGCGTTAATGAGCTCTGAGTCACAGGGGGGTAAGCGGCACTTCAGCAAACCAGTCTCTAAAGTGTCCCAATTTTGACGACTCTCTGTAGAAAACTGATCTGGGTATGACCTCGTGCTCCAGGGTCACCCCACTCCGGCAGGAGGACGGTTCAGGAGAAGGTATAGACATAAAGCAAACATCCTAGAATCCCATGCTTCATCCATCTTCCCACTGCTACCTGAAACAGGGGCAGTCAAGTTGACCCCCCCGCGCCGTACAGAAACAAGGAGAGCCGTGTCACGTTGCGGAAACCTCCGTTCAGCCATCTGCTGCTACATTAATATAGCAGGTGAGAGTGGGGCGGCAGAGAGTAGGCGCTTCAGTCTCCTTCAGCGTCCAATGTCGCTGTAACCTACCGTCAGGCCTGTGCTGAAAATACTGTAAGCCATTCTTTTACATCAGATTGCATCCATTATATTGTCCTTCAGGGCAGGAAAACTTCAGGCATGAAAACCGTTACAGTAGAGCCAAAAGGCATGCAATTCTCTTGGGATGTGGGAGCTTCGGCGGCACAGTAGCTGGCATTGTGTCGTAACCTTTTTCCTCCAGACTCGCTTTTTCTTCTGTTTCTGCTATTATGATAAGAAGCGTAAGATGTATCCCCACTGATGTTGAGTGAAGCAGGTTTAAAATGTTATTGCTGGATTTGAGGCTGGTGTTCCTTTTTTTGTTTATTGCAAAGACAAAGTCATGTTCTTTGGTCAGAATGAAGAAAGATAAACAAACGCAGGTGTGCTCAGAAATACAGAGGAACCAGGGGATAGTTGATAACGGGACTAAATCAGTTTTACCCAAGGCTGTTTTAAAATGATTTCATTCATTCAGGAAAAAAGCTATCCAAACCAAACTGGTGCTATGCGGAAAAGTAAATGCTACCTAAACCTAACTACCGTTGCCGACCTTGGCAGCATGTACTGCCGTGAAGCGTTAAGCCTCTAACATCGCTGTGACGTTATCAGACACGTCTTTGTTTCCCATCTCTTCTTCAAGTTCTTTAGACCGAGATTTTTTTGAGAACATTCAGCCTCCTTCACGTCAGACAGGTTCTAGTGAAGTCTTGCTTCTACAGGTTAGACGGTAACCATGCGCAGTTTTGATTAGTGAATTTTGGGCAATTGGTTCTCACATAACCCCAAACCCCCCCTCAGTAAATGAAACCATCAGTTAAAAACAGCTTTGTGAATTTACTCAATTTATCTGAGACATTAGTACAACAAGAAATGCAAAAACAACAAATCTGTAGGCAAAAACTTATCAAATTAGAAACAGGAGACAGGAGTCCAACTAATAAAAAAAAAAAAAGACATGTCAGCAAAGGTTGCCATGCTATGTTGTATAAACCTCCTGAAAAACTGCATGTGTTGTTCTGAAAATGATGCAGAACTAGTTTTATAATAATGTGACACAAACACTTTGATTTACCCATTTTATTGAAACTTCTATTTTCAAAATAAACTCACAAAATGACAGCAAATTTCCCACTTGGAAACAATCACGTTTCCAAACCATTTTGCCTCGTCAGCAGTACTTGTTTTGCAACTGCAGACATTTACATTTAGGCGTCTGGAATATGCTTCTTTATATATATAAAAAACAATATACATGAAAATAAATAGCTTAAGTCTCAAGTTAAACATGCAAATAAAGTAACAAATTGAAGAGACAGTTGTAGCTATGCACGACAGGACACGAGATGTACCATCTGTCCTAGTTTAAGTACTTGCCTTGGGTGACTATCCAGAAAGATGCAAATGACAAAGGCTGAGTGAAGTCAGGCTGGAAGCAACGATGAAATCGCATAAATCACAGTGATGCAGGAGGGTAATATTGTCTAGGGACTGAAATGAAGCTCTAATTAAACTATACATGAATGTGGGACATTAAACAGCCAGGATTACTGCATATTTTGTCTAAAAGTTCATAATAAATTATGTTTCTCTGGCCGTTCTGAACCTAACAGCAACTTCCCAAACAAACCTGCTTTAAATCACGGCTGTACTCACAAGGGATCTAAATAAAACCCTAACTTTGACATTAATATTTAAAACTCAGTATATTACAACGCAGTTAAGGATCTAAAGTTGTACAGTTGAGTAACATGTAGGTACTGTCTTTTTTCCCTCAATGACCTGTTCTTTGAAGCATGACTAAAAAGGGGACCATCCGCTGCCAGAGACCTGAGCTTCTCGGGCCAAACAAAAACACGGATGTGTGCTGTTAAAGAGGCATTAACTACAGGAAAATAAGGGGAAACATTTGGAAGCTACTGTGTGCACCGTTAACCAGCACTTCACAGTGTCGAAGCAGAGCCGTTATTACAATACGAGTTTGTGCTGCATAAAAAGGTACTCCGTCACGAACAAGGTCGAGGCACTTTTGAGAGCAGCGTGCAGGTACTACAAACGGTAACACACACACACCATCAGTCCTTTTCATCTGCTCCGAACGGAGGTGAAGACTGAATGCTTTCGTTTATCTTGTTCAGTCAGAGTCCGTGCTGAACAGCTCGATGCCATGCGTGTCCCAGTGGAGGCCCACTCCCGAGTAGAAGACCAGCGACCAAATGTAGGGGATGAAGAAGTCCTCTGGCTTGTCTTCCTCCACGTACCTAAACTTTAGCGCCAGAAACTTCTGTTCACACAGGAAAAAAGAAAAAAAAGGAAATACATAAAAATGCACAGTACTTCGAGCTGAAATGTACAAACATTTGTCTTAAAGATTGCCTGTTTTCAGTTTGCATGTCTGGCGGTGTGGCTGCAAACAACAGCAGGACCATGAAATTTGGTATACAAGCGGCTAAAAATGACCCTTCATCTGTTAGGTGGTTCATTCAGGTCTGTCTAGGAGAGGAGCTTGGACTAAAGCCAACCGGTTGAAGTGCTTTGTGCATCTGATCAGGATGCCTCATGGGCAGGTAAGTCCCAATTGGAGGAGACCTCAGGACAGACCCAGAACAAGCAATATAACTCTCCCCCTCCGCATACACAGCTCTCTCCTGAGTGGGAGAGCTAGTTGGACGACACTGCCCTTTTCCCAACATAAGGCCAAAATAAACGTAACTTTTATACTGAATTAACTTACTAGGTTTATTGTTGCTAGCGAGTACTCAGGGTGCGGGCTGCCTTACATGAATGCACTTCTAGTTTAGACATTACAGTCAGGCAGTCTTGTAGACTGCTCAGGGGTCCTGTTAAGGGGCCGATCAGGTAATGGCACAAAGTACCATAATATTTCGAATATCCACTGAGTGGAGCTGCTTCGTTGCTTATCAATGTCGTACTTATACATTTTGATAGATTTTTGAGCACATTTTACCACATAAAATCAGTCAGTAAGCACAAGAAGTACGGTAATCATATAAGGCGCATTGGATTACTAGGCGCACTCTACATTTTTGAGAAAATTGAAAGATTTTAAGTGCGCCTTATAGTCCAAAGCAACGGTAATGGAGGATGGAAAATCAGATGGATAATAGACAGAAGGATGATTCACAATTAGATAGATGGAGGACAAATGAACACATGGATGCATGGTGGACAAATGGATGGATGGTGGATGGAGGACAATCGGATTGGATAGATGACAAATGGACGGTGAACAAATTGATGGACATGAAGAAACGGATGGATGGATGGACAAGTAGATTGATGACAACTGGATGGATGGTTTCAGATAGATGATGGACGCATAGATGGATGCAAACAAATACATGGATGGACGATGGCAAAGAAAATAGAAGGTGGACGATCAGATGGTTGGATAGATAGATGGAAGGATGAATGAATGTCTCACAATTAGACGGATGAAGGACAGATGAACACATGGATGGATGGTGGACGATCGGATAAGCATTATAAAGCAGACCAGGCTATAAACAAAAGGCAAGGCAAGGCAAATTTATTTGTATAGCACAATTCAGTACAGAGACAATGCAAAGTGCTTTAACAAAACAAGAAAAACAGCAGCAGAATGTTTCTCTCTAGAGCAGTAGAAAGTTTTAAGGTGAACTTTTTAAAGGTAATAAAAAATATATTTTTGCCTACAGTCAGTGAAAGATGAGTCATAGCAGGGTACTTTTTGGTTGACGTGAAACTTTCTCAACTAGCACAACAGAGTCAACTGTTTGCAAATGTGTGAAAAATGTCAAAGGTACAATTATTCTTTAGCGTCTGTAATTAGTTTCATAACATATGTTGCTTTTTTCTGTTTTTTTTTTAATCATCGCTGAGGCACACAAGATGATTATTTTTCTGTCAAGAAGCAAATACGGAAAACTCTGATCCTTAAACAGATTTTTCATCTAAATTGACAAGAGTGCTTTTTATTTGTGTGCATTTATGCGTTTTATACAAAAACAGAAGCAAGGGGGGCAACAGTCTGGGTGATGACCTCCGCAGGCTCTGATTGGTTAAAGCCTTTGGTTCAGAGCAAATCTACAGATGCAAAACAAACATGAATGTTCAACGAAGCACAGAGAGGCTCATCTAAACAGTTTTGAACAGTCTGAATCAATAAACAGCAAAATGTGAGATTATGGGTCACAGAGATTTGTTACTACAGTGGCTGTTTGCATGCCTGATCAACAGACATGTTTATGGCAACAGTTTGGTCTGCACTTTTCTGCAGTTGCTTTTAAAATAAAAAACTCAAAGCATTGCAATTTTTAAGAGAAACATTCTTATTTAATGCCTCGATTGCTTTTTTTTATCTTGCTCTCAGTATGTTGCCTATCAAAATCTATACAGAACATAGTATATTACTGCTACATTTAACTATTTCAGGGCTCCTTCATGTGTTCATTAAAAATGAAGCGGTGGATGGTCATGGGTGGTCTCTGCAGATGTCTTCTGGGGTCAACAATTCACTGCCCTCCCCAGTAAGTGTGATGGAGAGTGAGAGTTAGGATCCTGGGTGCTGTATGGAGAAGCTTCACTGAGAAGTCATTGGTGAATCTGAAGGAAGCGTAGCTACACTGCACTTATGCTTAGGCCGCAACCATATAACTCCAAATGTATCGTTTTTGATACAAATATTTCTGTGACATTTACCTCTTCAAAAAAGTCAGAATTTTTCTGAAAACACAATTTGCAACATATAAATAGATATATTTTACACACCCTGAATAAATAAACAGAAAACAACAGAACATTTATTTTTTGGTCTAGCGTATCAATTACGATGCAAAGAAAACCTGAAAGCTTGACGTTTTATTTGAATTTTTTCCAAAATGTGAAGTTTCTTCACAATTACCTGATGTGTGTTGTGCCTCCTGTACAACACACTTCTCCAAATTGTGCATAATGGCTGGTTGCATGGGCACCTAGGTAGGTTGTGTTGTTGAGGTTGCAGTTCAAATATAAGAAGGAATGTGTCACCTGGCATATATTTAACAATGAAGATGATGCTCATGTGACATAAAAAGGGAAAGCAGTAGCTGACTGGTTTTTGCAAAATGAGAACGTTAAAAAAATTGAAAAACAACTCCAGACTTCAAAGACTTGGTGATGAATTCACACTGAGAACCAATTTTGGTTTTGTTTACATGAATCTTCTGACTGTACTTGCAGAAAAATGCAAACAGTGGGCTACATCCGGTTATAATTACTGGGGGATAAGGCCTGCTCAGCAGAGTGCTGCAGGGCTCTGTAGAGCAACTCCCCCCAGCTGCAACTTATCATTCAAGTTGACAAGTTGTTGAAAATGGTGAAGGTATTTCTTAGTAACATACGAAGCTGAAACTGATGGCAGATACACGGAAACCTCATATTTTTAGGCAATCTCCACAGATTCCAAGTATCATGGGGATAAGATGGCCAAGAAAGCAGAAGGGATACATTTTGTGCCTTTGGAGTTACTGGAGGCCTTATGGGAACGGTGAAGGGAACATTCTGCAGCTAAATTTAATGTTTTGGGGTTGTTGTTGTTATATGAGTCAAAGAAGCACTTTCCCCAATGTTTCACAACATTTCCTTAACTCGGATAAAGAAAACTCTACCATCAAACACGTAAAAGACTGAATTAGGATACTGACGGTCACAATAAAGCAGGAGCTACATACAACATTCTGTTTTATAGAAACAACTCATTTCTTCTCATATGAAATGCTGAATGATCTTTTTCCAACTCCGCCAGAAGAGAAGAAAAGCACACCAAGAAGACCAAACCAAGCATCTGCCAGCCCACCTAACAGCAGGTTGGCAGCAGAAGAGGAGCGCATCAATAATACAAGGGCACCTCATTATATCGGCCGGTCCAAACTTGCATGTATGTGCACGCACGCAGTCCAGTAATCAGTCTGCGGTGAAAGACAGACGCCGTGGCCTTTATGTGATGGGCCCAGTCTGCTCTATTGAGTCCTGACTGCCTCTATTCACAGCCACGCTATCGGTATCATAATGACACAGACAGAGGGGCTCCGGGGTCACAGGCCATATGCCAGGCTACTGAGACTAGACCACACACACCAGGACCATTGTGATGGCCAGACACAATGCAGAAGCTGTACTAGCCTCCTGGTATTTGTGTGTAGGTGACTTGTCTCATAGTCCACCAACTCATCAAATGTTCATATGACACTGATGGAGACAGTTACTAAGCCCCAGTTCTGTTTCACCTAGTGGATAAAAACAAACTTGTTCTCAACTTTTTCTTTTAATTGGAAATGATGTGTTTGAATGTATTTATTCATTTACATGCATTACCATACAGAGAGACAGTTGTCGAGGAGATGAATGTCCAGTTTTGATCATCATGATGTATGGATCTTAAACGGTAATGCTAATGTGCTAATTAAGACAATTAAAGCATTAATCAGCAAACGTGGCTATGTCAACATGCAGTCAAAATGTGTGGTATTAATTCTGTTCCATCGTGAAGCGTCAACAGATTTTAATTTGCCACATCGAATATGCAAATATCTCTCTACGGTGTACAATAAGCTAATCAGCTTTATGAAGCATATCTGGTATTAGTTGGGAAGCCCATTCTAGTCTTCACCGGTAAAAAAATGAATGCTTATTTAGGTGCAAAGGGCAAGTTATAACTTAGACGCATTGCTGAAAGTGGAGTGGTGTCCACTCCAGTCACTTTGAGACAATATCTAAAGAAAATCTTTACATTTTTGCCAAGAAAAACATAAAAAGTTTCCGAATTATAAAAGTATTTTTTTAAGCCATATTGTTTTTTTCAAACACTGACCTGTAAGTTCAATCCATTGATTCCAGTTGTATGCTACATCAATAACTACTATTGATACATTAGATGTAATTTCTTATTAAGCATTGTGATGTGAGTAGATTGCTAAGTGAAGAAATCTTATGAAGCGCTTTCTCTGGCAGTCCAAAAACATAGATGTTAAGTTCAATGTTAACTCTAAATTGCCCTTATGTGTGTGTGTGTGGTAGTAGGATGTCATGCGTCTCTGGGTTGCCATGTGACTGGCAACCCGTCCGGGGTCTACCCTCCTGCCCAATGCCAGATGGAGAAAGCTACCAGCCCCCCTGCCACCCTGTGCGGATAAACGGGTACAGCTAATGGATGGATGGTTCTAGTTCAATTTATGAATAATGGAGACGTGATTAAAAAGAGCTGCTGGGGTGTAATATGTATGATAGGATACGGTACAAATACAATGTAATGCAGCTCAACTAGTACAAACGCTTCCCCCCCCCTCAACCAGTAATATTTATTTATATGGCTTTTATCACTATGCCATTAAATCAAGTCATTTTTATCATATATTTGAGGCATGAAACTCAAGTGCATTAATTCACTTTAAGATAGAAAACAAAGAAAATATTAAATCCTGCTAAAACTGATCAACTAATGCAGAAATATTGTTACAATTTCAATTATAAATGAATTTTTTGGGCACAGATGATAATAAATGCTTAGGCAGTTTGGGATGTTAGTGATGGATGCTTACAATTTATTCCGTAAATTAAACAAAACCTTTCCAGTGCAAAACAGCAAATGGGTTATTGATCATTTCTGGACCTTTGGTGAAACGTTCTAAACCACTTGTATTTTTGGTACGTTGAAGTTGCCCCAGGACGGTCATTGAGATCAATTTAACTGTCACTTATCCACCGTAATTAATTACAGTGCAAGAGAGGAACTAATAGTGATGGTGGAAAAGGCCATTTCTTTTCATGTTTTTATCGTTTAACTATCTGAAACAAGCATCACTTTTCACAGCACACCCAAGGAACGGAAGGGTTGCTGTTGTCCAGAACTCAAGAGGGACCAGCTCTGCAGCATATTATGAAAAACCTGAAACAAGCAACAATTTCTTTATGTTTATTATTGACTCCATCCAGGATCCCTTGTTGAATAATACATGTACTGCTGCCCCCTTCTCAGCTGTTATGTCCTCTAATGAAGGCAGAGATGGTATATCAAAGCTACTAGATGCTGTTTGTTCACGGGGTTTGTTGCAATATGAAGTCATACTGCATGAGGAAACATGGTGGAGGTTTTTAAAGCTACAGCCAAGTATCTATAATCAGGCTACAAATAATGGAAATGACAAGCCTGGTGTCGAGGTGATAAAACTGAATTGATTGTGGTTTATTTGTCTCTTTCATGGATGTAAGGAGGAACATGTCACGTCCTGGTGGTTCCTCCGTGGAGCTCAAGTCTCAGAGTCTTGGAACAGGTTAGTGGAAGGTAGGAGTGCCAATTAAAGTGGCATTGTGAATATATACTTAAAAAAAAAAAAAAAAAAAGTTCACCAGTGTTTCTAAAAGCGTTTAATATGTAGTCCATGACTTCCTGTTGTCCTGGTCCATAAATATGACCACTAGACAAAGGCCTGTTTCGAAATTGGACAAATAACAGAATATGATTTATACCTCTGGCAGAGCTAGGTAATTTTTTTTCATTTGGCCAACATGTTTCTTCTGGCTGGGAATATTGTTTCTGCTTAGGAGCGACCCACTCAAGGTCCTAATGGAGAATCTATGGAGGGAATTTAAGATTAGGGGTGATAGCTAGGGGGGCGCCTTCCCAGCTCACACATCGGAGCTTATCACTAAAAATAAATCATCAAAATACCAGTAGAAACATGCAAAGCCAAGGTGTGCAAGCATCAGTTTGACTGCTGCAACACAAATAACAATTTTCTTAATGGTTACTGAGAACGCAATAAATAATTTTGTGACATGCCATTTGTTATTGAAATGTAAAAAAAAAAAACTACTTTATTTTGAACTGATCCTCTTACATTGTTTTATAATTTCTTTGAGAGATGCCTGCCTCGTTCTCTATCAGAAACAAACTTCTTGGTTGAATCCAAGTCTTTTCAAAACTAAATCTGCCAGGGGAATTTTCCTGCGTGACCCATATCTTCTCAACATTTAAAACAATTGAAATTGCAACAAATAATAAAATTCTATGTTTACGGTATTAAGGGCGATGAAACATGTTCAAAGCTCACTGTTGGAGAACTGCAGGATTTCTTCACTGCGATGCTACGCTACTGCAATAAAGGAGGAATTTATTTAAAGGCTTTTTAGACATCTCTACCAGGGGTGCCAATAAATCTGGAGGGTGTTGTATTTGATGTGCTCTCAGAAGCTCGGAAGAGATTAAAAAGTAGAAAAAGATGATACTTGTGCTCTTAATCAAACATAGTTTCCTCTAAGGATTGTTTTCCGTGTTTTTGTTGGACAGAAGAAGGAAAAAAAAAAAACAGACACATGCAAGCACATCTTCTCGACACTCTGTACATAATAAGAAAATAGAGCAAATCATCCCTGAGTCACAGTGGCCACGGTTTTTCCTCCTTCTATATTGGACAAAGACAGCTGGGGATTTTGTGCAACAGGAAACTTTAGATATCACAGCAAAAACATCCCCTCCAGGCTGTAGAGTTGTCTGACAGAGTAGAACAAGCACAGCATCCCCGTCATTAATCTTATCTTTCCCTTATTCTTACTCTGCAGGGGTTTCCTCTGTACATATCTGCTGTGGTCCTCCGCTGCCTTCGCCCTCACCCCCTCCAGTTTGTTGTCTGGGCCCGCTTGGCCCGAGAACAGATCAGTTAGCTGTAGGTCCTGGCGGGTCAGGCCGTCGCCCCTGAACACAGACTGGCTGGCTGGCCTCGTATCTCCACTCAGGACTCCGTGTTCCCTTTCCTCCTCCGCAGGCTGCTGTGCTGCCAGATCTCGGCCAGACGGACAAGAATGCAGCTACGGAGCAAATATTAACCCAGAACCCACAAATAAACACATACGCAGGTAAAGGCACAGCCATTCAAAGGTTAGATTTCAAACAGACTTCCTTGTCTTTTATAACTCTCTGCCAGGCATCATTTAAATGAATTGTTTGGTTGTGAAGGAAAATGTCAACCATCTGGAGGGTCCAGAATTATAAGGACAGGTTTGTGTCGATGATCGGGTGAAGACTTTAATTATGATAAGCGTACATCTGAAAATCGACACTTACACTTAAGAGGGTTTTAAGCACTCGTTTGTGTAAACGCTGCTCTCTACATGTCGCTGTGTGGGAAAATGAGCAGCCATCAGGCCTGTGAGGAACCAGGTACCTGAGGAACAGCTGGTAATCCTGCTGCCTAACGCCCTCAGTCCCCCGCCCCAACCCACCCCCCCTCCATGAGGAGTCAGAGAGTCTGTAGGCTATCAGTGCTCAATAAAGCAGATTTCAGCTGGACAGGCTAAACGACACATTCCTCAAGCCCTGCCTGCGAGCGCCACACACCCTGAGACAACTAACACACAAAGACATGAGAGGGGTCAGAGACATCTGAGTGACAAGGCAACGAGGCCCCTCTTTGGGGTATTTACACCTTCTATAACGCATTGTCTCAGCTGGGGCTTAATTGACGCGTCAACGTTTTTTTGTCCAAACGCTTTAAAGTCCTTTCAAAGGGACCGGCCCTTGGAACCGTAGCGTCAACAGCGATGCTTGTTGCTTGAAACAACAGGGATCTGTTTGGTTAGTAAAGTCGAAACGAAACGGGTTTCTTGACAGCTGTCAGCTCCGCTTGACAAATAGTTTCCAGAGAAACAGATCTAGCCTGTCCCAGCTGAGACGTCTCCGCCAACACTACCCACGGGCGGGTTTCTGGTATTAAGCTATAAGCTATACCAGGGTTTAAGAAAAGCTACGCTAATCGCTGTCATGACACAGCGTTGGACCCGCTCCACCGGCCGATGTGCGCTGCCTGGCTCAAAGAAGGCCGACACGTTTTTCCACTTGAAAATTATTATTGCACCTAAATTACTCTTGATTCTATACAGAAAATCAAAAGAACAAATGTTATAAAAAACTGAAATAATCAACATTACAGTTCTTTGTAATACATTTCACTGGGTTGAAAACCTGTTGCCTGTTTGTATTAAATAAAAGTGAAAGATCAAGGTTCGGGTTGTCGTTTCTGATCGCCGTCTGCATACTGTGATACCATGAAACGGTGGTATATTTACACAAGGTTATCATGCAATGAGAATCTCATACTGGCCCAGGCCTTGTCTACACTAAGTTTTAAACACCTCCTACAATTTTTGGCACCCCTGGTAAAGATGAGTAAAAAGCCCTAAAATAGATTGTTGTTATTGAGACTTGGTGACCCCCCAAGATGGCTCTCTCTGCTGCAGCTCTCTAAAAGGCATAGGTCCACTCCAGGAGCCTTTTCCAGCAACCAGGGTAGCTTTCTGGAGCCATTATTAACCCAACCTCAGCATCAAGTGGGTTCAACAGGGTAAAAACCGATAAGGAAGGAAATTTACCCCAGAAAAAGACTGGTTGGGAGGTGGCAGTTTTCCATAAACCGGGAACTTTTAAATAAAAAAAATGTATAATTCAGTCATAGTTTAAAATGGTATAAAGCCATTTAGCTTTGATTGTAAAAGATTTTAAATCATCAACATCTGGTTACAGCCATCTGTGCTGAAAGAGGGAATAAATCCTTAATAACTATTTAAGGGATTTAAACTGATTATGTTCCGACACACAAATAAAAACACCTGTTTATCATTAACAGAGTTTAAACAATGAAGCGCGACAGCCGGTGTGGGGTTAACTTTCCTTTTGGACATGTCTCTCAGGCTTTATTTATTAAATATTTATGAATTTCACGAATTTCCTCTGACCCTAAAGAGATCGTGATGCATTTTCACAGTGTAAAGGCTATGAAATGATCACAAGTTTATGAATGGCAGACATGTTTTAATCCTGATGCAGTGGGAGGAGTTACTATTCGGCATTAGTAACCCTACAGTAGAAACTAGGGAAGTTAAGATTACCCGACTCCCATCAATACCTTCATGGTTTCTCCTGGTTGCCTCCCTTTGGACCTTTTCTGGACAGACCCAAAACTGTCTTAAAGGACCACATATCGCATATGGGATCCCCAAGAAAAAAAAAAACCTGGACAGTGTTGCTGGGGAGAGGGACGTCTAGGTTTGCCAGTCGGACTTGTTACTTCTGCAAGTCTCAATCATTGGGCGGGTGGACGGATCTGTGCTCAAGATTCCCTTATGCTTTGCTCCATAAATGGGAATTATCTTGTAACTCCTTCATTTTCAGTGTGAGCCAGAGCTACTATTAATGAAAAAGCTTGCAGCTTTTATTAAATATCATATTTGGTCAAAATCGGATTCAACAGCTGAGACCTCAATAAAACACAAACTCTGTAGCAGCCAGTAAACGCTTGATAAGTGCATCTTTATTAACACTAATTAGAATAATATGAATAAAGTTTCAAAAGCTTGATTGCCATGGCTCGACTCTGGCAAAGAAAAAGGTCTAAAATTGTTTTTCGACACAGTCGAAAGTGGACATAGAGCATTTTGTAAACAAAAAATGTTGCCTTTTCTACATGAAGCGTTTGTTTTGCGCACAATCATTTTGCGCACAAAAATTTGCATTTATTCTTCGCCTCTGGCTCTCATCTTGGTGAAGAAACAAAAAGACACCGACCGCAGCACCTCCTCTTCAGAAGTAATTACTACTGATTAGACTTGCTTCACTTGTGATCGACCAACCAAGATGAACAACATGCTCAGGCTAAATGTGTGTTCTTTGGAGAATACCGAGAGTGTTCACATCTCTTTCTTCGCAGGCCGCTCCTCGAAGGCTCGACTGATTGAGTCACCGATTCTCCTTTTTTCTGAGTAATTATCGACGCATTGACCATTCCACACAACATTCATCTAATATATGGATTTTCTTTTTTAGACTGGGGGCCCAACAGTAGGATGAGCTCATAGGGTGAAGGAAGGCAGAAGAGGAGAGACAGCTGTTTGTTTGAGTGATGGTACCATCAGACGGCATGGACCTCTCCCAGAGGAGACATTGCCCAGATATTTCCTTTGCTTCACGTCACCCAGTGGAACTGGAAAGCTTTCAGATGGTTGGAAAGTCAATGTGAAACTCAACGACGTATTTGCACTCCCTCGCTGTGCACTTGCAGCCAAACACCCAGTTGACATGGCAAAAAAAAAAAGAAAAAAAAAAGAAACATGTGCGCTGCTCCCGCTGAAGGACATAGCAGGGTTATACACATGTATTATTCTGTGGATTTATGGTTGATTGCAGCATTAATGCTTCGAGGTGCTGACTGGGGTAGAGACGGGGAACGCACATAAACTCATGCCGATGGACCATCCCTCTTAAGCATCGACGAGTGAGACAAATGCCTTGCAGCCCGCCGCCAAGTATAGAACATGAAACACATGATGAAACATGCAATTAAGAGCCTCTGTGCTGGTGGGGAGTGCTGTGTGGAGACCCCTGGTTACATATTCCCTCACTGATTAATGGAGGAGCTTTAGGAGGGGAGGGGTTAGCGAACCCGCCAGGAGTGCAGGGTAACGAGGCACGGTGGCAGATTTATGTCCCCTCCCTCCCGCCCCTCTCCCTACAATCTTATGTGTCCATGACAAAGTGCCCCCGAGCTCCCCCATCCCATATCCTTGAAATGTCATTACATGTTCACATGTAGCAGTCCAGCAGAGATGGAAGGGGGATATGCATTAATGCTGATGAGAACTGGGCTTTGGCCTTTTGTCTCAGGTCTCGGTAGCGGGTTTTATCTGTTCCTTGAACCCTTTTCGCATCCACATCTAATACTTCTCCCCATTCATCCGTGCAGACAGACTCATTAGTTTGTCTTCAATTACCCCGCAACCATGCTACATGCAAGAACCTCGCAGTCTACGGCCTGTTTACATTACGCATGTACTGCTTCTTTTATCTTCAGACAGCCTTCATTAGCAATCGCCTCTGTGTTCTGCTGTCCTGTCTGTTATCTTACCTTGAGTCTGTCTACAGGCAGGGCCTGGGCTCCTTTCATGATGACCTCCTGAACCCTCTCCACTGACAGGTCACTTCCAGCCTGCTCCAGACGCTGACTGAAGAATCCTATCACCTAAAGTTCACACAACAGGAGACAGACAATCAGAAATGTTGCATTTGGGAGGGAGGGGGGGGGGGGGGGGTTGCAAACCACAGTGCCTGTGAGTATGTTTCACCAGGTTTCCTGTATCTCGGCTTTTACAAAATATAGTTTCCCAAAATATCTAAAAGTTTTTTTCCGTTGTACTGTTCCTGCAGTTATGTTAATGCAGGGCAGAGAGGAACTGGCATTTTCTGCAACTGCATGGGGCACAGAATAGTGCAGCAAGCGGTTGCACACTGCTGGTTAGCTGGCTGAAAAAAAAATGCTATTATACATTTGCATTGCTTACAAGAAAATTCAGCTATCTGGAACAATTTTCTTGATGCAAAACATGAAGACTCATTGTGTGGAAACTAAAGCAGCAACAGCCAGCATTCTGCTTAATGTAAAGTTGGTTCAAAACAACATTTGGCTACAAGTTGAATGTCTATAAAGCAGCTGACTGCAGGCTGGCCACCTTATAACATCAACTTGTTCCTCCTAGTGTTACTCTACATTATCATTTTATATTACTTTAGCAGAAATATTGTCTTTTCTGATTAAAGCAAAAGCCATTAGTTAATGTTATGCATTTATTTTCTATTTTTTGTGTGTAAACACTGTGATAATGTAACAGCGCTGTATTTTAATCATCCAGTCATCATAATGTGAGAATCTCACACTGGCCAATGTTGAATTTTGAGTTTATAATTTATATATAAGCATACAGACAAAGCAGTAACAAACAGTTATATTGTTTTATCTTTAAATCAAATGTGTATGTTTTGGAAAAGCAGATGTAACAGTGAGCACATTCATTCTGTGAGAAACTAGAAGGTTTTATATTTATTGAAACCAAAAATCAAGGCATTAAATATCATAATGGAAGCACTGTTCAGTAGTTATTACTCTAATTTTTCATGCCACCTCTACAAAATACACAACCACAATTAAATTAAATATTGTTTATTGTGTTTTCCTGATTGAGAAGCCTTTAGGACTCATTTATCACACCGCCTGGACACCAAGCCATAAATTGTCTCCACGGTGTGTCGTGTTGTAGAGAGAAATCTGACCCTATTCACGGTACCTCAGTTGATGAAGTGGCCAATCTTGCATGCATAGCACTAGTAATATAGTTTGTGTTTACTACCGCTTTCTTGTGGGCCTGCCTTACTGAAACAGTGACATATATGACCTTACAGTGACCCACGACTAAATCATAATCCTTCTTCTTTAACAAAATGATGAAACTATTTACATAATCAATGTATTGATAGAAAATATTACACAAATAAATCTAACAGTTAAGGTGTGCGTGGGAGGCGAGTCCACAACACAATGAAACAATGATATCACACCAATGCAGCAAAACAGACTATTCATCGCAATTTTGTAGCGGTTAAAATCTGAAACTGAATAAAAACAAACAGCTTTAACTCAGGAGAAGTTTGTCATAAATGACAGATCTAAGTAGGAAGAATAACCGAATGTCTGCTCTTTTCAAACTACAAATGATCTGCAATCCTCAGCATTTTTGATTATTTAATCTGTACTCTTACTTAAGCACAGTAAGGTTGATGAATGTATTTAAATACAAGCTCTGTAAAAACACTGCGATGTTGAGCGGCTGGGTTTAAATGTTGTGTTTGCAAACAAAAGTACTGAACTGCTGCCAGATCATTTTAAGTTAACAGAAAATATGAACAGCAGAGGTGCATAAACTAAGAGACGGCTGAAACAAATTGCTGGTAATACTCAAACAGGAAGAATGCTTGGCCTCCATCCACTACAGTCTCTCTAGCAGAGCCTTTTTCAGAGTGCATACCTACCTGCTTTTGTTTGATTTAGCTTTTAATTTGGATTTAATAAAAGGCGATAAATATTAGGGGTGTAAATCACCAGCTTTATCCCGATACAATGTTATATCGACTTATCTGGATGACAATACCATATTTACCAATATCACAAAGTCTGATTTCCCATCGTCCTTTTATTGATTCAATTTGCTGAAACAAACTGGGCCTTCTTAGACTCACCTGTATCGTATGAGTGTAAGAGGAAATGACGGAAACAAAGACTGCAGAATTTCCATGAACATGTTCGGCATTAAATGCTAAAAAAAATTAACAACTGAGGCCTAGAATACTTAGCAAACACTAATGAACGAAGGTAAAACTGACATTTTAAATGTTTTCTATCACGTCACTAAGAAACAAATTAACTCAAATGCTGTGAAGTAAGGTATCAGCAGGTATCATCTGGGCTTTCCGATGTTTTTTAG
This sequence comes from Fundulus diaphanus, assembly GCA_037039145.1. Classification (NCBI taxonomy): domain Eukaryota; kingdom Metazoa; phylum Chordata; class Actinopteri; order Cyprinodontiformes; family Fundulidae; genus Fundulus; species Fundulus diaphanus. The sequence continues at coordinate 24,255,383 of CM073141.1, forward strand.
GTGCATAGACATGCATGTAAACTTCTGAAATTTTTAATAGAAAAATGTCTCTCCTTGTTGCTCTTATTATTCTGTCATGAAGGAAGTATTAATAATTTTAGAAATCTTAGTAGAGTTTGTAAATGGCCTGTTTTATTATAGGATCAGAAAGCAACTCTGTATTTGTGCATGGCTTTTGTTAAGTGATGCTGATTGGCATCTCCAGTTTATAATTAAAGTATCTACATTATCCAATGTATTACTAATTTAATAATGAAGGCTTTAGCCTTAAATTTAGCCCCTGCTTTTGTTGACTAAGAACAAACTAAACAAGGTGATGATTTTCTTCATAAAACTCTCCAACTCATTAATTCTCTGTGTTTGGCGTTGTCCAATTAATATTTCAGTGGCCAAACCAAATCTAATGACGCCAGACAAAAAAAACCTGATACTCCAAAACAAAAAGAACAAACAGTCAAAAGCCGGCAGCTAAAAGAGATCAACCTTGCAGCTATTTGCGAATCACAGCTGTAACATTAGGTTAAAATCCCTGTTTTAGCTTTAGTTTCAATGAGACAACATTTTCCAGCTTTTTTTCAAAAGATAAATAAGAGTTGTCAGGTTTGTCAGCAACAGAAAGTCTCTGGGAAAATGTTTCCATACTGTGCAGGGCTATAAAGGGGCCACAATGTGAGGTATTTGGCCCTAAATAATAAGAAAAGCTGGAAACAGTCACAGATAAGGGGTTAAAAGGTAAAATGCAAAGCTGCATACATGCTACTTTTTGTTAAGTGGGAACTGATTCAAATTCAACACATGATCTCAGCATATTTTTTAATCACACATAGAAAAAGCCCTTGAGCAGCGCTTAAATTATTTGATGCCCTTCGGCTTTACAGGAAATCGAGGAAAGCATATTTGGGGTTTCTATGGGTTGTGCTGGATGTCCCCGGGGAAAATGTTTGAAAATTAAAAAAAAAAAAATCCTCTGTATTACTGATTCTTTTTAATGTCCCTTCTTTGTCACCAACAGAAACAAAAATAAAAAAATAAAAAAATACATCCACAGGCAACCTTTTCTCTGCTCATGTTCAACAGTTGCTCTACAGAATTCAACACCGCTGCATAAGCAGGGTGAGACTAGTGTGTGTCTCAATCTAATACTAATCTTTTCATTAACTCTGAAGGCCTCTCGTATGGGCTTAATTTAAAATAGCAAGGAAGCAGCCCCTCATCCTGGATCTCATGCTAGCCCGCATGAATTTGCAAGCACGAGGAAAGCTTCAGAGAATAGCCTGAGGGAAGCTGTCTGAACCGAGGGTTCCTAGCGGGCGCGCCTCCCTCATACTTATGGATAGCAGCAAACCCCAGGGTGATGCACGCAGCAACCACATGCAGATCGAGCAAAGCTTCCCTTCCTTGCCTAGATGGCTGCCACAGATATAAAACATTGCTGTGGTTTATGTTCTTTATCCCTGATTTACGCACTCTCAATGATTTTTAGAGACGAAGCCTCTCGACACACAAGGGCTGATTAATTCGGTGGGTTTCACAAGGATTTACATGCCGGAGGCTCCATGTAACCGATGCATATGTTTCAGTTCAAAGAAGGTTTTCTGAAGTATAGGACACTTTTTCACATTCTGCCACAGTAACATAGTGCATTATAAGGTATTTTACTGGCATTTTATTTGGGCTGTACATTCTCCTTTTTAGCAGATACTGCACAGAGCTCTGCAGGATGTTCAAAGCTTGCTGCAAGATGTTATTGTTTTATAACCAAACCCTGCTTTAAACCTGTCAAACGTTATCCCTGCAGGGCTCCTTGATCTTCGTGCTGCTGTTTGTTCTGTAATGTTCCCTAAACCTCTGATGCCTTCATAGAACAGCTGTATTTATACTGAGACTTATTCACACAGCGGTGGACTCTATTTAGCGAATTAGGTGACTTCTGAAGGTAATTGGCTGAAATTAATTTTATTCAGGGGTATCAGAGTTTAGAATAAAGGTGAACATGCACACCGAGCTGCATTTGTCACTTGTAAAAATAATTAGACTTCCCTTCACAAGTATGTATTAGTCTGTGTTGGTCATACAGCTGAAATCCAAATAAAATAGGTGGAGGTTTGGGGCTGTAACTTGGCAAAATCTGACAAGGTTCAAAGGGGTGTGAATACATTTGTAAGGCATGTAATAATTTCTGCAAATCAGCCAACGTTCACGTTCAGGAACTGACCGTGTCGAGGTTCTGTATGATGTCCTGGAAGGATGGGTGGGACTTGAACTGCTCGAAGAGCTCCCTCTTGTAAAGCAGCGCGTACACCAGGTTGGGGTTGTGGTGCAGGGAGTTGCAGAGGCAAGAGTCGATGATTTCCAGCATCAAGCGGATCACCTCCTCAATCACATTCAGGTCCTGGGCCTTAAGAGAGGGAGAGTGAGGGAAAGATTCACTTATTATTGTGTCTTTAGGTGATAGTGAAGGAGGAGACATGGGGAGAACCAGAGAAGAAAAAGTATGGAGGTAAGTGGACGACTCAGTGGGCTTATAGGGCTTTTCCCGTCACATTGCTGAATTTAGAAAAGCACAGGGGACAAGCGCTGCTGCCGTTTCAGATCCATACAAACATTGAGCGGTAAAGCTTGACTAGTTTACTGTATGAGTCAAACAGTGAACAGATCTGTCCAGAATATCGCCACAATAGACATATTATGTTAACAACAAAACACCGCTGCGTTGGTATCTGCCGGAGTGACTCACGATATGATGATGGTGACCATATGAAGGGAGCTTTTCCATTCAGTTTCCTAAAATCCGAAGGTATGGCGAGAAATGTCAATGTTGGATACGATCTTGTAAGAGAGGGGAATTTACGATGGAATCTGACCAAAGACACCTATCGTATTTTTCAGACTATAAATTGCTCCGGAATATAAGTCACATCAGTCAAAAAATGCGTCATAAAGAGGAAAAAAGACGTGTATAAGTCGCGCCGGACTATAAGTCGAACCGGACTATACACATTTACATAGACATTTATTTCACAGAATCCAAGACCAAATACTGACATTTAATCTGGTAAACCAACTTATTATATTACACAGTTGCATCCACAACTGGCTGAATAACATGTAACATACCTGGGAGGATGAATGGGGTAAATTAGCAACACGGTTTTATCCAGCGCACTTCATCGTAACGGCCCGTAACGCTGAAACTTATCAAACTTACGCTGAAATTAGACTGTGAGCTACATGCTAACAGTACCACACGGATATTTCAGAGCAACATAAAACTCACGTGCATCAGCAACAACAGACCTTTAAGCTAGCACTAGCGGTTATTAGCTTCATGGACAGCCCATTAATGGGGTTCTGTCGCGGTCTGGGCGCTCCCTTCGAGCTGCACCATGCAGCCTGGATCTATACTGAAACAGCGAAATAACATACGTGTTTGTTGTCTAAGTTAAAGTTATAATTCAATTTAAGTGGTACAGGGGCAGGATACAGTTTTCACAACCCTAGCGAGCCTTGTTAGGTTGTCAGCAGGGGTGTGTCTGTGTGTATATGAGCTTCAGTAGCTATGATTACATGGACAAAAGTGATTTGAATAAAAGGGCCAATTGGAATAAAAATGCGTCATGTAAACAAGCCAATCAGAATATTGTGATCGAATTAAGATCAATCACAATGAAATTGTAATCCGAATGACAGGGGTGGTTTATGCCGATTGATAATCCGATCAATGTGCATATAAATACTTGTCAGGATTACGTTATTCCGAATGTGGCAAACTGACCCGAGTTCACAGGACGTAAACGTGACACATTTCGGCGTTGTTGAGTGGTAGAAATTTGTCGGAAAGCAAAACTGTCGGGGCTCCCGATACAACCTTTCTATTCAAAACATTGAAAGAGCTCAAAATTGTTATTTAATCAGTAATGTTTCAACTGTAATCAGAACCTGGTGCGAGTCCAGCCTGGGCGCTCAGAAGACAAACTCGTATAATACTGCTTTGTTTGCCATTTTTTGTTGTTCAGCAAAGACGGAAGTATTTCTTCTGTGTTTTTTTTTTTTTTGGAGAATTTAATAACTATGCATGTCAGAGTGGTTATATTCTGAATAAAGCCATGTGCATATACATACACGCACTTTATGATCAGATTGTTGCATAGTCCACTTGTTATAAGCGACATTGGGCTAGTGTTTCCTCTAAAGTCACTTGTGACTTTCATGAGTCGTGGGTAGCATTTTTTTTTAATCTTGTTTTTGAATGTGAAGTCACTTATTTAGGCTTGGCTTTTTCCCACCCAACAGAGCAAGAGCTTTAAGCCAGCTAAAATTTATCATTCGAGCTGTCTCCACGCAAATGTGACGACATTTGAGAAAAGTCCTATTTACAAATTTCTTCAAGCAAAACGGACTAACAGGCTGTTTAATAATCCTTTCATTAGGCTGTTAGATGTTTGGCAGCTCCAGCAGACCTAATTCCAGTCTCCTCAGCCTCTCAGGAAGTCTAAGACCTACAGGACGGTGAACGCTGACGACCAGAATTGTGGACCACACCCGTACCGTACTGTGCTTGCCACTGATTGAAAATCTTGCAAACACTCATGAAAGCATGAAAACAGTTTAGTCTTGGAGCTTTCCCTGGTTTTTACATGCAGCAGACATATTCAGGTTTCCTGCAAATTCTCCATTTTATTATACCTTCCTCTTCCCACATACAAAGTTCTAGCTTTATCCAGGTACTTTCATGAAGTTCAGGACATCTGAGCACAAAAAAATTTACCTAGTTAAGAGTTGATTTCTTTCCACAAATCATGAAACACCTTGCAGCTGAAGCTAGCCTCTGATTCAGCAGTCTGGTAAGGAAGCATTTTTTCTGCTTCTATCTGCCTCATTACAAAATCTATAAAACTTTAGTTTTTCATATCATGACTGGATTACTTTACATTAATACAGAATCTTCAAAAAACAGTCTTATGTCTGATCTCTTACTTTGTTTGTAAAAATCTAAAAGTAGGATTGTCAGCGCTTTGTTTGCCATCTAAAGGGTCCTTAGTTTAAAAAAGTACAGCTAAAAAACACTTTTCCAAGAAGGTCTATGGCACTGCATTATACATTTTTGATTGGGTGCGCATTTATTTGTGGGTTCAAACGATCAGTAAGTATAAGAAAATATATATATAAAAAAATATATATAAAAAGCTTTTAATTTTTTGCCCCAAAATATGACTCTCTTTTAAATTATGAAATAAATAATACATTCTGAAACTCAAACATTATTATCTACATAATTTTTATTAACTTATCGAAACTCGAATAATATATATCATATATATTTTTCCATACATTTCAAGATTGAGTAGAAACTCCATCCATCCATCCATTTTCTGACCGGCTTAACCCCCTCGCGGGGGTTGCTGGTGCCTATCTCCAGCGTTCACTGGGCGGGAGGCGGGGTTCATCCTGGACAGGTCGCCAGTCTGTCACAGGGCAACACATAGACAGACAGGACAAACCACCATTCTCACACACACTCACACCTAAGGACAATTTAGAGAAGCCAATTAACCTAACAGTCATGTTTTTGGACTGTGGGAGGAAGCCGGAGTACCCGGAGAGAACCCACGCATGCACAGGGAGAAAATGCAGACTCCATGCAGAAAGACCCAGGGTTGGACTTGAACCCAGAACCTTCTTGGTTCTTGCTGCAAGGCAACAGTGCTACCCACTATTCCACTGTGCAGCCTGTGCATATCCGAGTAGAATATGAAGAATATTGACCTCAAGGGAAACTGGGAGATCTCCAACTTTCTAAGACCAATTTCTGAATTCAGGACCCATAGCTGTTGGTAATTCTGATTCAGACCTTGAAAGTCAGGAGCAAATTTACTGTAACTTGATGGTATGTCAGGGAATGGTTTTTTTTTTTTTTTTTAGAGCTGAGCAAAGTCGGTTTATAGAAAAAAAGCTTCAAAGTTTTAACATGCTTGGCAACCTTTTCTTTCCTCTCCTGTTCAATAAATAATGAAAACTTTTAATCATTTAATAATCCAGTGTAATTCCCTAATTCTCCTCAGCTCATTGTCCCATTGATATTTCCATTAATATTTGATCTATTACTGCAATCTTCTGTGTGATTTTTCTAAATTAATGTTGTTTTATTTCTTTATGGTTGAGTTGCTCTGACTTTCTTTTTTCTTCTGTTCTGCGTTTCCAGTTTTTATGGCAGACTGTTTTTAGTTTTAAAGATCTTCCTTAACATACCTGTATTTGACCTTTATTTATTCATCCTTGTTGGAACTCGCCACACTTTGGACACAGCTGATTGGGAACTAAAGTGTCTTACCACACTTTTGTGTTGTATCACATTCTTAAAGAAGCATCGCAATCCTTCCCCCGGTTTCAACACCCGGTTCTTGTGTTGGGTCATGCTTTCAAATCAACTACAGATGGGCAGCAACTTGTTGCAGTCAGGAAATATTTTTAACTAGAGACACATTTATATGTTCAGAAAGATGTTTGTTTCAGATCTGCAAAGTACAAGGTGATTGCTAGTTTGTGTCATGAAGGAGCGACTCTTGTTTTTTTTCCCTCCTAATTTTACTTTAAAACAAAACAACTAATAAAAAATAAAGGAATAAATAAATCAGGGATTGTAAACTGCATCCAAAGAATTATAAACTGAGCAGTGCTTTATAAAGGGAAGTAAAGCAACTGTCAACAAAAAGACCAACACCTGTCTCTGCAAAATACTCAGAGTAAATGTCTGTTTATTTAGCTTATTGTAACTCAAACGGGAAGCTGTTAAATAATCACTGTGTATGTAAGCCTAAATTTCTAGCTGAGTAACTATGATCAGCTCGTTAGCCCAACGGCGACCTTTAACCAAAGTAACACAGCTGGCAGCTTTTCAAAACTAACTTATGGGAAAATGTTCCATCAATGGAAACTTTAGCAAGCTGTTTACCCACATGAAACAATCTGCTCTAAAAGAAGAACCTTTGGGTTGGGGAATAAAGATTATATCTTTTCCTTTAGTTACTGTATTCATAACAATGTGTCTACAAGTCAGACAGACGCCACCATGACAAGATAAGGTCCCGTCTGGCGCGATCATGGGGGCACAAACAGAGACAAAAATGCAGACACCGTGGGAAAGTGAAAAGCAGACGGCTATCGATTGTCAAATAAAGTTCAGGAGAAGATGACGGATTTCCAGTAATGCGACAACGGTTGGCAAAACAATCCAGAAGTCATCATTTATGCGTAGTACTACAGAAAAGATCATGAGGTAATACATTCGATACCGGACTACAAGGTAAAAAAAAAAAAAATCTACATAGAACGAAAACTTTGTTTTGCTTTGTTTTCACAGTTTGATCAAGGGAATTTGGAAAATACGCCTCCACAGTTGCTTAAAAGCACAGAGCCCAGATCTCACCATATTTTAGATAAACTGATTGATTGACTTCATATTGAAAAAGAAATTTCTACTCACTTGAGGTGGTCAAAGCCTAATATTTTGGAGAGATAAACAAAGCAGGGGTTTGTGTCACCAAGAGGGAGCAAGCAGCCCCAGACCCAAAGAGCAGAGAAATCATAAATTAAAAAAAGGTAAAATAGCTAAAAGTTATAAGTGGCAACAAGATGATTCAAATAATTTCTAAAAACCTTGTGGTCAAGCTGGCAGCAAATAAGGAAACGACATTACTAAAATTTAACACCGCTGTCTGTTGATTTTAAACACTTTAAAGCTGTCTGAGAAAGTCTGCAGACGGATTTATAATACAAGGGTTAATAAACATCTTGTTGCCGTTCTCTCTTACAAATCATAATTTAACAGATCGATTTATGGAGGGTGATTGTTGTCTGTGGGAATGTAGTTTGTTTAAGTGGTTTGTTTTTTTTCTTAGAAATTACTGTACCCGCTTTAGTCACTGTATTACAAAATGTGAGCTCTATAGAAGGTGTTACATGATAAATATGCAATGTGTGCAATGTGGGAAAACTTCTTATTCTTATGAAAATGATAATTTATGGTATATTTTGATTTCGTGTACATCTTAGAGGTGTTCAATTTTCACATTCTTGTTGATCTATATTTGTTTTGTGCTGTGAAAACAATACCCAACACTGGCTATGCTGTCCTAGCTCTAAATCTGCTAAGAGCAAATAGCATCTGCATCTCGGGCTGTTTAGAGTTAAAAGGTTGGCAGCTCAACAGCTAAGAAGAGGCTGAGAGGAGAAAACACAGACTAAAAGATCACAGGAGTCAAGAACATTGTAAGCAGCTTAGCCTAATGCAGTAGCTTTTTTATGAAATCGGTCTAATGACTAGCTGAACACGGTGTCAAACCTCAGTATATGACAGGTTTCTGTGATGATCCTGGATCTTTGTAGATGGCAGGAGTTGAAATGAATTACTGTGAAGGCCGGTATATGGTTGGGTATAAAGGGAACGCCGCTAATGTAAACAACATTAAGAGCCAAGCGTGTCCCAAAGCTCTGGCAATGAAGTAACATCAAATAGTCAGACCCTTGTATTTTTCAGTATCTACTGATGCATGTAAAAAATATCTGATGCTATAAAAAACACATGTGCCAATGGACTGGTCCAGCACTATGTACTGTGATATTGTTACAGAACTTTCCAGCAGCGTGTGTCAGCATCAGCTAGCTGACATTTAGACGTCCCCACACTTCAGCTACAGCCGCTGGCAAAAGTACCCCCTCACACTTGTTATTTGGATTATAAAGATTTCTGATAAAAACCCTAAAAGGTTGGCATTTGTGTTCGGCCTTCCTGAGTCACTACTTATGTGTATGTGTATGCATTTGTAGGATGCTTTTAACCAAATCACCTTACAAATGGATAGAGTTTTTTTTTTTTTTTTTTATGAAACCTTAATTTTGACGTGATAAAATTGGAATCAAGATCTCTTTCGCAAGGGTGAGCGTGTCAATAAAGTATACTCAATAAAACCACTTTTCAATGTTCAGGCAACTGGCTGCACTTGGTCTCTTAGGCTACGTTCACACTGCAGGTCTTAATGCTCAATTACGATTTTTTTGTGAAATCAGATTTTTTTGCGTGGTCGTTCACATTTCCAAATATATGCGACTTGTATGTGATCTCCTGTGTGAACTGAATGTGTTCAACCTAAGTGCCCCGCATGCGCACTCGAGGACGCGATGACGTCACACGTAGCAAGCGTCCTCAGTGTTTGCGGAAGTAAACATGGATTATAATGCTGGCGCGCATTTTGCGGTCATTAATTTATTTTCTAACCGGAGCTTTCCCTCCATTGACTGCTCTTCTCATTGTAGTCCGCCATGGGTGTCATCTTTCTTCCTGCTTCTGTATAGCAGGACGCAGAATGCGACCCGGCCGTACAGACACAGGTCGCATTTGAAAAGATCAGATACGTATCGGATTCAGGACCACATATCCAAGTGGCCTGGGTCGCATTTGAAAAAATCCGATCTGTGTCGTTCAGACTGTTATAAAAAGATCAGATACAGGTCGCATATGGGCAAAAAAAATATGAATTGGGTCACTTCAGGCTGCAGTGTGAACGTAGCCTTATTCATGGGTATAACCATATAGCCAACAGAATACAAAAGCATTGCACAATTTAGAACAATTTCTAATTAATAAAATTGTCCAATTAGTCTTCCACTTCATAATTATGTGTGGCTTTATGTTGAGGTTTCACAAAAAACATGTATTGAAATCATATTCTTCACTTCAAAGACTATTTCTTTAGTCAAATCCATATATTATCCTGGGAAAACTCTCGTCTCTTGGCCTCACAAATACACCCCTTACATTGGTTTCATTCATACCTTTCAGGCCACACTCAGTTCATTCAGTTAAAATCATTCACTTCCCATCCAGTCCCCACCACCTCAGGTGTCCCCCAGGGCTCTGTCCTGGGGCCCATGTTGTTTACCATTACCTTCTCCCCATCACTCACATTTTCCACAAACATCAACTTCACTTTCACCGTTATGTGGATCACACCCAGCTCTACCTCTCAACCAAACTCAACTCCATACTCCCACCTTCGTCCCTCACCAATTGCCTCCTTGAAATAAAATCCTGGTTTACCTCAAACTTCCATCAAATAGCATCAAGACAGAACTGGACTAGAGTCACAAGACTGATGCTCTTTACAGAAAGGGTCAGCGCAGACTGTACCTGCTAAGGAGAATGAGATCTTTTTGAGTTCAGGGGGAACCCATGAAGACCTTTTTTGAGTCTGTCGTGGGATCAGCCATCTTATGTTGTACAGTTTGTTGGAGCAGCAGCTTATCTGCAGCTGAGAGGAAGCAGTTACATAAGCGCCAGCTCTGTCCTGGGATGCCCCCTCGACCCAGTGCAGGTGGTGGGAGACAGAAGGACTCTAGCAAAAATAGCATCCCTGTTGGACAGTGCCTCCTGCGCCATGCATGAAGGTGTTACAGAGTCGGAGAGCTCCTTCAGTGACACTGTTACCTCCAAAATGCACAAAGACAGATCACAAAAGCTGTAAACAATTTATAACCCTTACCGCTCCCAACAATAAGTGTTTGCTGTTATTTGCATAGATTTTTAAATTGTTTTAAATAGTCGTCTTTTATGCATAAAAACACATGAATATTTTGTATCATTTTCTAAATGACTCTACAGAGTTGCACACTTCTTAAAATTCAAGAATGCCATTTTTAATAACTGACCCAATTGTTTTTATGTTGTAATTTCACCCTTTACTGTACAGTCTTTAATTCTTATTGTTTTGTTTTTATAATTTTTACCTATGTGAATCTGTATTCTTCAATATGCTTTTCACTTTGCTGCTGGTACACCTGAATTTCTCCATCGAAGGACAATAAAGGAATTTTTTATTCTAAAATGGGTATTCGACTGATTGTGTTTTCTGCTTTTCTCAAATTTCCAAGCTCCTGTTAAGTGACAAACAGTCCAATGACTGGACATCCGTAGATGTTTTTTAGAGTATTTCTGTTCTGGAAGTTGTGGCCTTTATTTTGCCTAGAATAATAGGTGAAGTAAAGTATTTAACCCTCATCTCCCATGGCAATTTATTGTCACAACTGATCAACACTAACAACCTTTTAGCCACATTTAGACATGAGGGCCCATTTCAGAAAGCTGGGTTAGTGGATATTCAGACTAATTTCTGGGGTAAATTCCTGTATACCCTGGCTTTTCCACTTCAGAAAGCTCAGAAGCCTTTACCCTGAATCAAATTACAACAGATTACTCTGCGAAACAACCCTGCTCGGTAGCAGGGTTGTTTGGGCAAACTGAGTTTTTCCTTCTTTTTAGCTGAGATCTGCACAAGGAAGTGTCAGAAAAAGTGTGCCCTTTCTGAAGTAGCCTGTATGCTGGAGTGCAAATACGTCACAGAGATCTCTGTCGAGAGAGGCTGATCAAAACACGATTAAATTTCTTATCATTTCTGGATTAATACATTTTCAAGCGCACATCGCTTTTCTAACACAACGAGGGTTAGCTCTCAGTTCTGAGCAATTTCTTTGTGCTTCTCTTTGTTTTTATGCCAACAGCAGCTTTTTAATAACGTAGGTGACGCAGAACATCTTTCATCTGTCATTAATGTTACTGTTGCACTCAGTTATAGTACAGTTTAATGTTGTTCCATAGTAAGATTAATAACCCACAAGATTAATAAAAGAACTACACAGAATAAAAGCAATAATTCATTCTGTATTAAATTTTGAGACTTCCAGCTCTAAATTTCCATTCATATATTTCAGTTCCCATTCATATATCTACTCAGGGTAGATTGCCCATTCTTTCTGAACCGGGGCCCAGTAAACATCTTTATGTGGATGCCTTTTCACTTCTTATTTCTTTTTTGTTAATATGGAATACGAAGCCATATTTTCTATATCATTATAGTGAAATTTTGTTCAGGATTAAGATATTTAGATAGCAATTTATTAAACATTTAAGGGAAACATCAAATCTACAAAAAATAAAGTGCACTTTTCCTCTTCTTGAAGTATTAAGCTGTTTTAAAATCCATTTAGAGTAATGACATCTTCACCTCGAGAGTGCTTCCTTTTGAAAAACTTCAAACGATCCGTCGTGTGCTATCTGCAGCATTGCAAACCTATGACCTACAGTCGAGGTTTGATGTGCACAGAAAACATTATTGTTCTGATGACCTGTTTTGACTGAGGCTATGGCGATAGCACATTCAAAACAGGAACCTGGCAAGACTGCCGCAACACGCCGATGGGAAGCTGAGATTCCAGCTCCAATCTGGGTTATCCATCTGTACAAGAGCAGCATGTGGTAGCATTTTTTATTACATCTTGTGCACCCTGCTTGAAAACTAGTCCTTATCTTATAAATAACTTAGCTTGCAATGTCCCCCCCACCCCCAAAAAAAAAAAAAAATCACATGTAATCAGCCTTTCAAAAGTAGCCAAGGGATTGGGATAATTGTAAATAATAGCATTCTGTTATGCATAGACTGCGTGAATTAGTCTTGCAACACAGATGCAATAATGCATTGCATTGATTTCCACAAGACTATAAAGGTGTTTGAACGTTTCACATGCTAGACATGAGGAGGCAGGGAAAAGCAGGACAGCCAGCCATAATGAGGACTGATTGTATGTCTGGAGGCAGAGGTGGCTCTTCCTCCTCGACACCGCTGCCTAGCTAGACCTGCTCTCCTCTGTTCTGCAGTGGCAGGCCATAATTAGACAGAAAGCAGGCACACATATGGGAGACAACTGAGTGGGAGGAAGAGGAGGCAGAAGAAATGAAGACAGCGACCAAAATGGGAACGTACAAGATGAGGGGCCGTGGGGGGAATTGATGGAGACGGAGCGAACGCGACAAGGAGGAGACAAAAGCAGGAGAGGAAGGCAAGAGTAGGAGTGAGGGATTCCTGGTGTGTTTGTTCTCTAGCTCAGCACCCAGCTTAATGAGATTAGTCTGGCAGGGGAAAAAATGCCACACTGGGGAATTCAGGTCACATGAAAATAGGCTAGCTAGACGTCTGCCTGGCCCTGCGTGTGTGTTTGTCAAGAGGATAAGATTAAGAGGTCCGTGGTCTACTTGAAACCCAGACAGGATTTAAATATGCTGGCTGCTCCTCCTCCTTCCCTCCAACTTTCCAATCTGTTCCTATGCACTTGTTTTTAACCCCAAAAAATACATATCCAAAAAGGACCAGACAATTTCTTTAGTTCCTGTTTCTCTCTCTCTTTTTTTTCCTTTCTTCTCCTTCCCTGACATTCATTGGATTTCAAACTTAGACGCAGACTCAGAATAAAACATCACTCAGACATGCGTCTCATCACTGTTCTTAATGGACCCGGTCCTGTTTTACTTGTTTCACTAAGTCCATAGACTTGTCACCATGTGTATGGACTTAGTGATAATGGCCGGGACATTAACAAATAGGACCCTAACTTCTTAAGCCTGCAGGTGGTTTTGACCTTTTTCTCAAAATGTCCGATAAATCCAACGGCAAGGTGACGAATGCGGTCAACATCAGCGTTTGCGTTGTAGGCTGACCATACACGTTTGCATGGGAATGTTTGTGCATGTGGACAGAGTGTTTACAGACAGACATGCAAATCCCTGTAAAGTCGGAGCTGGCATCATTAAACCAATAGCTTAGAGATTCCCTGGTTGGCCACACTCATTGCAAGCTGTTGCAGGGCAGATAAAGCAGACATATTAGGAAAGAACACCGATGAAAGATAGATACAGGCAAACAAAGACAGTAGGAGAAAAGACATAGATGTGAGCCAAAATGTAAATCCGTCCAAATAAATATTAAGAGTTACTTTGTAGTGTAATAGGACATAGCTTAAAAATATTTGGTTTGAAAGGAGGGGAAAAAAAAACAAGGAGAGAAAAAAAAAAAGACTGCCACATGGTCAGCCGGACAGGGTCAGACTGGCTGAGCTGCAGCCGGCTACCCTGTAGTTTGGAAGTTTTTTAAATGGGTCATTGTCTGGCGTGCATTATGGCCCAACAACCATGTCATAATCGCACCATTTTGTGAAGCACTGTGTCCAGGTCAGCCTCTCATTACCCCATAGTCTCACACACACGATGCACAAATCTTCCTTTGTTGCACACGCACTGAGAATGAGGCAAGAGGCGGCATCTGAAACAACAGCATCATCATCAGCAGCAGCACAGTGGACCATTCTAGGTCTAGGATCTGCTCAGGACAGCTTCTGCGTCACGGTCTGTGGAGAGCAGTTTGAGCACATTAGCAGGGAGAGACCTCATTATCACTTTGTAGGTGTCCTCTGGTTGGTTAAGACTCGGGTGATGGAGGGCAAAAAAACAGCAGTGAAGTTAAAGATAAGACAGATGACGCCAACAGCTGCAGGAGAACTCTGGCAGATAGGTGGGCAGTGCTAATTGATCCGAAAGAAGCTGTGCTCTGCTTGCTGTGCCTCAGTCCTGAAAAAGACCAGCAGGGCACAGCAGGGCTGCTCTAATTATTGTTTGAAAGCAGATAATCATTAGAACCCAACATGCTGTCTGCAGGCATGGTTCACCCACTGCTCAGGAAGAGATGTGAGAGCCAGACAAGAGACGGGAGGAAGAGGGCAGATATAGTTTTAATTCAAATAAGCAGGCGGCGATCGAGGTTAGCCAAGTTGCTCACTGGCTTAATCACAAGAACTACAAATACAGGAATTTTGAGATGAAGAGGAGGACAGATAATTATCATTTTACCTGATAGGTTGAATATCAAACTTTGACAAACAAAAAACACTAACTTCATCTGAATCTTAAAATTAGTTGACAATGCTGATAAAGTCCCAAATTCCCAAGCCTGTAAAAATAAATAAAAAATAAAACACCAAGAAATAATTCAACAGAAACCTTTTAAAGGCAAACATTACCTTCAACTGTTCAACAGGGGACATGCAGAAAATAAACTGTTTGCATGTACTGGTGTCCTAAAGGGTCGATGTCCTGAATGATGTAGCTGATTCTCTGGTTCAACACACCTAAATCAAATGAATGGTTTATTAACCAGGTCTCCGGGGAGCTTGATGTCATACCATTGAGTTATTTTCAGCCGTCTAAATCAGCTCTGCTAGAGCAGGGATACATTAAAAACCTGAAGGACCTCGGCCATTGAGGACTGGCGCTGGACACCCCTGGATTAGGGTGATGGAAAGGAGGCCTTCCAACCTCAAAGACTTGAGGCTCTTCATCAAAGGTAAATCATTATATTAGATTATAGGGAAAAAATATTTTTATTTTTAAAAATAAAACGTAAATACTAACAGATTTTGTTTTCAATTGATCCTCCTCTTACACTGCCAGGTACTCTCTGATAATCCCTGAAGATGGCCTTCAGCCTTCTTACCTCTTATGATCCCTCTCCTCAAGGTATCTTCATTCAGAACGTGCAGTAGCTCTCGGCGTGTGCACGTAACCTCTGAGCTGTGGTTTATTCAATGCCTGATAGAGGGATGGGTTCTACATCAAAAGGCAGTGAGAAATGTGACGGAGCAATGCAGCACTCCTATTCCAATCAATCGGCTGTTCCCTCCAGCTAAACGATTTACGATGGTTGACGCTGACCCCTTTCCTTGAACACTATGCATTAAACATTTTCCACAGCCTTGTAGAATTAGAGAAAATCCACGCAGAATATGGAAAGCCAGTCTATAAACCTCACCATTCTCAGACTGAGATATATAAGATTTAATTTTGTGAGTGAGCCATGAAAAGCTACACTAAACACCTCAACAACTGTATATCCACACTGTGTTGATAGGACTCTCAGACCCACTATGGAAAAGCCAACAAGGGCTGTCAAAATGAAAAGTAGATTTTAGAAAGATTTGATAGAGTCGTTAGCAATGCACAGTTGTTTAGACGTGAGCAGTATTCGCTGTATCTTTCTATAATGACAGTACAGCTGTTAAATGTGTGCAAGACGTTCGGTCTTTATGTTACGACTAGAGTACTGGACAGGTGAGTAACGTACTGTTGACGTATTTGAAACAAATGCCTTTTTGTGGGAAATCACACACCAATTCAGAAAAATAAATTAAGCCGAAGGCCTTTACAAAAGCACAAACATGACCTCCTCTTTTACGGCCGAGACTACGCTATATCTTAGTCTTAACCGTGACAAAGTTCACCAAAACAATTTCAACATAACTGTAAACTACGGCGGCTTTAATGCAAGGCAAATGACTTTTGCAAAAATAATTGCGTATCCTCGTAGAAAAGTGGCAGTATCCTAAAAGCTCTGATAATAAACAGGAGGCATAATGTTTATTATCTGTTGATAAATCCTCCGACTCTGCTGTTTCCCTTAAACAAGTGGACTGGTGCCACAAAGCTAATGCATGCGTCAACTCTGGCTATTAAAAAGAGATCACAGATTGTGACTCAACCAGGACGCATAAACACATAGGCTGGGTGGTCCGTGGAGCTGCTGGCAGTGTGTGCGTGTGTGTGTCTGTGTGTGCGTTTGCAGGATCTTTCCCAGAAACGTGCAACAGTAAACAGACTAAGAGGTGGAGAAGTAACAACCATTATGACTGGCTGGGAGCATAAACAGAAACACAATGCAATGCAGTCCGATGCAGAGGGTACGGCTTTCTCTTAACGTCTGTTTGTGTGTGCAAGCTCGTTCTGTGATTGGACCGGGCCCCATGAGTGCTCCTCGGCTTTGACTGAGACCCTCTAAGACGTTCCCCCGAGGCCTCAAGAGGCCCTAAACTCTTCACTCTCTCTTCCCTGATGTTGACCAGATACAGCGGCAGCAACACATTCAGGGACGGCGCGGTGTGTTTGGAGTGTGCGACGTGCAAGAGACAGAGCCCAAGACGTTAGGAGACGAGCAGAAGGAGTCCCATCTTTAAGCCAGAGCTTAGAGCGTTTCATGATGTTTTCTCATATCCTCCTCTCAGACTCTCCCTCGTAAAGAGAGCAATTACACATCCAGGACAAGCCCACATTAAACAAACATTAGTTCTCTCTGCAGAGCCAGACTCGGCCAAATTACATTGTTTCCAGATGCCTGTCACAAAAACACATTTACACCCACCCCGAACCCTACTCCAATCCCTTCCTCTCTCCGCTCCGCCCGCCAGCTTCTCCTGTTTCAATTGTTCTTTTCTCCTCGCGTTTTGACCTCCTTTATCTCTCTCCGTAGTTCCCTAAACTTCCACACCTCTCAAGTTTAGGCGCGGCTTTGTGAACAACTCCAGAGGCATCTGTTTTCAATTACGCCGTCACAAGCCACTAGCAGGAGATGAGAACAGCCCTGGGTTGGAGGAAACAAAGGAGCTGGCATAATGAGACAGGGGAGCTTCCGTCATGTATCGCATCTGCCAAAACAATGATAAGCCTCGGCCGACGCACGGGTTCGTTGCAACGGCTCAGATAAGAAATATTACACATCAAGTTTCATAGAACTCTATATATCAAAAACAAGACTATTGGTCCAGAGCTGTGATAAACAATAAGTCATTCAATTTCATTTTAGAACATTGCATACAAAAAAAAAAAAGGAAAATAAATAAAAATCTCTAAAAATTTGCACTGCAATCTTTTTTCTCCAACATTTAAAGATAGCTTTGTATTTGTTGAAAATCTTGGAAATAATCCTAAACAGTTTATGAGCCAAGTCACAAACGTTTCAAATCTGCATGACTGGAAACTTTTAGGCAGACTGTCAACAATATTCCCGCATGAATATTTCTCTGCAAATTGGTTCGGCTCTACCATTTCAACAATGTGACGTGTAAAACTTTTTAGGAGCTGTATGATTGTACTAAATGATGCGTCTGCTATGCCATAACAATGTCATCTGCATATCCATGATTGTGTTGGTATAACTTTGGGGACACTTTAAAACTGCAAACAGTTTCTAGCTAATTTAAGAGGGGGAAGAAACAGCTAATTCCAGATCCGGACCTGCTGTCCAGAACATTTCTAAACAGTAATGTTGGTATGAAACCCAGAAACATCTGTGTGCTTCCTTTATTCCTAATCTGATAAGAAAGTTGGCTGTTGATGCATTTTTACTTCTCTTTTCTAAAGCTCCTATCAGAGCACCCTTTCATTAGGGAATAGGGGCTTTGATGCTGTTAGTTCCCAACATCGCTCAACTAGACTGCAGTGTTTTATTGTGAGGTATATATATACCTGAATTTGAATCTGTCGAGAAGGCTGGATTAAACAGACTAAAAATTTTCACTACATTTTACTGAATACATTTGATCAGTTAGAACCACAGTTTTTGTGCCACGGTGCCATGCAAACAAAATGAACTGAACCGAGCTGAATTGAAATCTTTGGACTTTTATTATGAAGTCAGGTTTTTGCTGTAGTACTTCCTGAAAGACTATGTTAGGAGCCATCTGTGTCACAGTGCCATTGCCCTATAACCCTTTTTCAGATCAGCGTTTCCCTCCATGAGCTGCAAGTGTTCTTTACATTTTGCGATCATCTGGAAGGATCCCAAAATGGAATGAGAGGTTCAAGTCCACCAACATTGTGCTCCTGATCCACCTTGGGGATGTGGTAACAATCCTGTAACCACATACGGGATTGAGAAGCTAGTGTGATGAAAAAAAAATGGAGGACTTTCTGTACAGAGCAGAGGTATCACATAATCCTGCATGGTCCGTCTGATCTGAAAAATATGTTGATCAGCAAAATTTGGAGAGGATAACATCGTGAGGAAGGTGCACGGCATTTTTGCATTGAAATCAGAGAATGTCATTAGTTAGCCTTAATGAGGATCATGACACAGAGCTTTCCCTTTAGGGAAAGTCCCCCACACTCGTCTTAAGGCCCATTCATACCTCACGTAAAAGACGGATACGGATATGTGTGGAGTGTTTCATACGTTCTAACCGTTGATTTCGTCCGTATTTTGACACGAAAATTGGGAACTTACGATTACGGACGAAACGGATCAATACGGAGCAATACTACCGGAAAAGGTGGGGGCACTATTGAGTTTGTAGTACAAAATGTCAACAAAATCACGAAGAAGGTTATAATTCTGGGCTTTAAACAATGGCGGGATTCGAGGAACGACTTGCGGAGCTTGTCCGCAACTACCCACACATATATGATGTGTCGTGTCCGGGGCACAGGGACAAACAAAAAGTTTACTTACGGAGCAAATACAACAAAATCACGTCTTGGACCGTCGCCATGTTTGACGAACTATTGGCACCCAGCACTGCCACCTAGAGGAAATATTGGTTATTGCGCACCTCAACGGACGGAGGTATGAAGGAGTCAACGGATAGAACGTACGGACAGAAATACGGACGTGTAGGCCAAACGTAGGGTATGAATGGGCCTTTACTCATTACTAGGGCAAAGGCTCTAGCTGTAAACCTTGCCTCTTTGCTTCTGTAATCCAAGAAGCATGCTCTGAAAGCATACAAGACCAGTGATCTCCTCAGACTGACTTGTATATGATGTGAAAGGACAAAGTGATCAATAATTCACAGTTCATGGTTGTGTACTTTTCTGGGGAACTATTAATTGTTATACAAGAGTTCTGCCAGACTTTTCATTTCTGAGTATGGAAGAACCCCATGATAACATGACAGTGGGATTTTTTTTTTCCTCCAAAGATCCCGAGTCTATGTTGTGGGAGACCAAACAGCCCCGTAATCTCAGCAGGTCAACTCGTCTGATATGCCTGGCAAAGAGATCTGTAAAAGGAGTCGTGGTTTGGCGTCTATAACAGAAGTGGGTGAACGTCAGAATTCCACGAACAATTTACCTAGACATATATTCACATTATGGAGAATCTTTTTGTATTGTATATATTCCAGCAGTACAACACTGATTCAAGGGCCAGATTACATCATGGCAGGTTCTACGTAAGAACCTAATGATGATGAAACTATAAACATGACACTCATTGCAGACACTTGTTGACAACTGCTTGTTAAAAAAAGAATGAATGAATAAATGAATAAATACACATACATAAATCCAGATGGCTCTAGTATAAGCCATAACGTTTAAATAAGAACTCTATTTTCTGCATATTTAATAGTTAAATACATTTGATTTATTAACCTGGTATTAAAAAAAAATGTATTTCGGTGTGTGTGTGTGTGTGTGTGTGTGTGTGTGTGTGTGTGTGTGTGTGTCTATTGTTTTGAGGACCAAAACTTTACAGTAGGCCATCATTGTGTGGACAAAAGGCACTGTGAGGACATTTTCCAAGGTCAACACAATGCAAATTGGACTAATGCTTAAATTTAGGGCTAAGGTGTGAACTGAGTTTAGGTTAGGGTTAGGTATGCATCTGTGACCTTAGGTTTAGGGTTAGGGCATAAAAAGCAATAGAAAATGAATATAAGCCAATGGAAGGTCCACACAATGCTGTATATACCAATGTGTGTGTTTGTTGAATTGTATTATTAAACGCTCTTCTCCCTACTTCTAACATTTTTCCACTTAAGAGCTTTTTTAAGAGCAAACATGCTTTTGAGTTGATATTATCGAATCATTAACTTCAGGAGAAATAGCTGCGAATGCAACAAAACATTTTCACTTCGGATGACTTGCATGGAAAGTCATTATAATTTTACGATTCTCAGGGACCCTGACTTCTACCGTGATAAAAATATTCCTTTCAGATGCTGGAACTGCAGCATTTATCAATCATCAGGAAATTCTGCAATGTTAAAAAAAAGCAATTTTACAGCAGACGACCAACGTTTAAAACCTTTCTATTGCTATTAACCAGACGGCTCCCGTCAGGTTGACACTTCAGTTGCAACATTAATCATGAGTCAACAAAGAGCCAGCCATTATCCAGCAGCTGCCATTGTCGTCGGGTGTCACACCTGAAAAACTTGCCAAAGCTGTCATCGCAACAAGCTGATAGCTTGTAATTCTTATGTTTTTACCAGAAACAGGGCCCGGAGCCTAACAAGCGGAACTCACCTCAGGCTGTATTCAGATGAGTTTTCCTACAACCCAATTACTACCAAGGCTGAGAAATGTGTAAAAAGTCAGGATTATGAAAACAAGGGAAAACAGGGTTGTTATATCACACGTACAGCCTGCTTGAACAAAATAGAAACAAAGTGAATACAGATGAAGCAGTAGCTAAAAAAAATTGTCTTGTGAAGGTATTCATACATTTTATGATGTTAAAACAACAACCTTGAGTCTATTCTACTGGTACACCAAATGCAGGACCAACACTAAGTATTGCATATTTGGGAAAGAGAATATATTTAAAGCTTTTTCAAAACAAAAATCTTAATATGTGGCGAGGATTTGCATTCAGTTTCTTTGGGTAGAAACACCAGCAATGACAGATTATAGTATGTTGAGGTATTTATCTGCTTTGCACATCGGGAGACTTACGTTTTTGCCCATTCGTTTTTGTAATATAGTTCAACCTAAGTCACATTGGATGGAGAACATCTGTAAACATAAATTTTCCAAGTCCTGGCACATATTCCCAATTGGAGTCTCGACTTTGACTAGGCCACCCTAACAAGAAAGTTATTCCCAGAGTAAAACGCTGCCATCACCAGGTTTATGGTGGGGATTAGGATTGGGCAATGTGAACTTTATTTTCATAATAATGTATATCTATTAGGACAATTTTGAGTAATAAGTTTAAAAGTGACAATAAAAATTATGGCAAAATCCATAATAGTCTTTTTTTAGCAATAGATAGTATGAGACTGGAGATCACTGGAGTCAAGCCCAAGAGATGTAAACACTGCTTTTACAAAAATGTAACGATTATCGATTAGATTCAGTTCTCCAATTGTATTGCCAACCAGCACTCTATAACCTTTTTTTAATCTTATATAACATTTTTACATTAATTGCTACTTTAATGGAACAAATGATGAAAAAAGTATAAAAAAGTACCAATCCCCAATAACACTAATACTAGTGTTTGGTGTATGTAAGCATCATCATGTGGAGATTAATAAATTCCATTCCATGATAATTGTCCATCTCTACTGGGGATGGTGTCTTTATAGTAATATGTAGTTCTCTGTATACTCCTTGAAAACAGGATTTTATGTAGGTGTATCAGAATAGAGAAAGCTGAAAACAAATGTACACATTTGGTATTAATATTAGTAAAGGGCCTTTAAATAATTTTGAAGACTGTGCACTACTTTGTGTTGGTCTATTGCACGAATGCCAAACTAAATGCATTAAAGCCCTTTGCCTGAAACATCCCGAGAAAAAGTTCCCGGGGAGTGGATTCATTTGCAAGAAGCTGTATGTTTATGTTATTCGTAAGTGTGCACATGCTCTAAAGCCAAACAAGGCACGTTACTTTTCATCAGAAGATGTCAATATACCTCGAGATGTGGATAGCAGACATGGGAACCAATGCCACATATAGCTGGCGTAGACTAAGCTAAAGGATAACAGCTGTTTTAGAAAAGTTGACTGACTCTTTCCTAAGTCTGTGACCCAGACTGGATGTCAGACGCTTTTCAAGGAAAAGAAAACCCTTGCAAAATTCCCATGAAATATGCTGAAAATTTGCCA
Source organism: Fundulus diaphanus (assembly GCA_037039145.1). NCBI lineage: Eukaryota > Metazoa > Chordata > Actinopteri > Cyprinodontiformes > Fundulidae > Fundulus > Fundulus diaphanus. The sequence goes on from CM073141.1 coordinate 24,277,923, forward strand.
CATGCCCTTGAGCAACACACTGAAACTCTGATAAATGGAGCAGCGCTGTTGTGCGGGCGAGCCTCCTCTCTGACTTTGCTCCACTCGCACAGAGTCGCCTCATCTCTCTCCTGTGAGGAGGACAGGCTAAACTGATCTCTTAAGCACAGCAGCGATTGTGTCTTTCCCCTTGCCAGCCACAAACGGTGATGAATATTGTGACTGTGCAATTAAAACAGCATAGCAAACAAGCCTTGGAGGATGAGACGTCTCAACAAGGCTGGTAATTGCATTGCGCGCAATTGTGTCTTCCAATGTGTGCGCTGACATGGTTTTGTAGAGGGCCTCATCAGACAGAACCTACACGGCTGGAAGAGCAATCCCACAAATCCATGTTCCCCAAAAACCTGGAGGCATCTAAGAGGAACACCGCCAAACATGACAAATATGTCCATGCACACATACTAAATTCATCAAAATTGAATGGGAATGCCATAAATAGAAGTCGACAGATGAACCTGAAGGCAGGAGCTTCTGATAATAAATATAATCAAATCTGTCAATAGTCATCAGCAGGCGCCTCGTTAGACACGGACATCCGGGGCTTCAGCCCCAAATGTTTTCTGAATAGCCGTCGATCTTACAAAAGAACAAGCGTAGAATAATGTGATGCATTGAACTAAAAAAAATTACACTAGATGCCACATTTTTATTTAAAAGAAAATCTGATTTTGTTCTCTGCTTTTCTATATAATCACTGCCCTCTCCAGCTGACCTGACATTAGAAAAAGAAGACAAACAAATGATAGTTAGCGCGTACGTGGCACCGCGATGGCACAACTACGGGTAGACACAGGTGTACGGTGTAGAGAAGTGCAGAAAGGCTGTTTAGTTACACTGAGCGCCTCGAACAAGGCTACAATAGGGGACACACGGCTCATAAAGGCAGCCGTGGAATCATCAAGAGGCGGTGCACACAGGAACCGGTGGAAGCAGAGCGCTTAGTCTCAGGCTGAAGATATGGGTAAAACCTGAATAATGACTGAATGGACTAAGTGTTGCAGCTAATCCCTAATATTTACCCAGCAAGAAACAGGTGGAGGTTTACTCTAATGAGCCTCATCAGGGTCGTGATGATGGACTTTCACCTGAGCTACAGTTTAAGTTAAAAGGTCTGTTCATGATATAAACAGTAGGAATCTTCTCTGTGAGCTTCCAGCTGGACCTGGATCATTGTTCAGTTAGTGAGTTACAACAGTGAAAGACACTTTATTGTTCTCCCGTGGTGTCGCAGCCTACGTGATTGTTTAAACGCTCAGTTCATATAAACGGCCTGGTGGTCCAGGTCAAGATCAACTATGATTTATTTAGTTCACTCTTCTATGAAAACTCGCCAATTTGGCTCCTGAAACTGGCTAATTGTAGTTTGTTTAGCGATCTAAACGTTCAAGTTGCATTCTCCACCACTAACTCCTTCGTCATGGGAGAGAGCACGTTTAACATGCGTTGGCTTGAAAGCAGGGACTGTAACAGTTAAAATCTGTGGTCTGCTAACTGCTAATGGGTAAATACATTGGGACGGGGAAGTGAGCGGTAACACTAACAGCACTAGAGCAAATACCAGAGCAAGCAAACGCTAAATAAATAAACTGCAAAGTCATGTTGCACGTATTAGTTTTTGCATTTCACACAGATGCAACATTTCATTTCTTTTCATGAGGAACTCAAACCTGACTCAGTTACACAAGGAATGTCTGGAGGAATGGGACAAAGCTGCAGCAAAATATTTCAAGTCGCTTTTGGAAGGATGCACACTGGTTTTAATCCTAGTTTAAAAGAACATTATACCAAACACTAAAAGAATGGATGTAAACTTTTTAATTTGATGTTAAATTAAAAAAAAAATAGCCTCTCATAATTCTGGCATTTAGCAAATAGAACTTATTTTGGTAATCCTCAACAAGCTACCAGAAGGTCTGGATCACCCTATTCTGGTTGGAAGATGCAAAACCAATAGAATTTGCTAAATATTTGTGGTACTAAACACTATTATCCCCATAAGCCAATAATAATGCAGTTCCCTCAATTCAATGCATTTAATAAAAATGTAACATTTGGTCCAAATTTGGCCCTACTGACTTCCGAGTACAAATTTAACACACCACTCACTTCACGACAATTTGCTCACGTTCTCGGCTGCAGTCTGTTCCCTGGAGGGAGTCACTACACCCCATACCGTTTACTCCAGTCACCCTTACACGTTTTCCCTGTAAAATGGCTCGATGTATAAACTGGAGACAGAATAAGCAAGAACAACTGCTTCAGAGCGAAACACATTTCTGGCTGTTGTTTTATGGTTTTCCACAGAGCCTTCCTTGTTCCACTAGCGTCTAATAAAAATGTCTGCACCTCGCACTAAAGGGTCACACATGTCTGTGTCAAATTCCTCTTCCTTATCCATGTAGACATAATTCAGCATTTATTAATAAACTTTATTCACATCTAGAGAAAGCATGAGTGCGTATGTGTGCTTTACTCACATAGTCTGGCAAGGCTGTGTTGTCTCCTTCTCTGCCTCTTATACACTGTGTTGCCTGCTCCAGAACCTTGTTGTGCTTTTTGGAAAGCAAAGCAAATAAACTGATGGGAAAAATCGAGAGAGAGAGACAGAGAGAGAGAGACAGAGAGAGAGATACAGAGAGATATAAGTTTGAGCTTCAGCAACTGATGAATTGTACATTTATATTAAGTACAAAGAACCCAAGTACCCTGTTGAAATATTTCCAGTATTGAAACTAATAAATGATTGATGCTAAAACAGTTTATTCTCTTCTTAGAAAGCCAGAAGCCTTGGTTTAAGACAGATGAGTATTGAGACATAACTGTTTTCATTTCCAAATGAAGCTTTTCAAAAATAATGATTATTAATGAGTCTTCAATATACCAAAACAACCCAGATGCCTGTGCAAATTCTCAGCCATCTGGGTCATGGCAACCACAACCAGGCTCCAATCGGAGGCAACCGGGCCTCCGATTGGAGCCTGGTTTTGGAAAACAACCCAGACTTTCTCATGGGATCATCTCGACATCACAGAAGTCAAAAATCTACAAACTATGATTCTTAAACAATAAATTGTCCTCTCAAATCAATTCTGATATGAAACGAATAAATGTTTGTCTTTTGCAAGTCTGTAAGTGACTGGGCTACAGTACAGGTGTGCAGACATGAAGCCAGTCTGACTAGAGCAGGGATCTGCAACCTTTACAACCCAAAGAGCCATGTTTGGCTATCAGTCAAGCTAAATGATCGTCGTTTTGAGCTGCTACCATATATCACCTTTTGAAAAAAAAAAAAAAAAAAAAAGACAGCTTGTATATATATATTTTTTTAGAAATATCTATTATAGGAAATTTGTTGTAATTTCTAAAGAACCGTCATTACATTTCTATTTTTAGGACTTAAAAGAAAAAGGATGGACACATTTTCTTGTATGAGATGTTGGTATTTGTTGAAAATGATGTTAAGAAACGCACATAGTTGCCAATCTGATCACAAGAAAAATGGATCCAAAAAATATTACTGGTATTTTTTGTATTATTATGTTGTGAAAAGTCATTGCAAGTATTCCATGAAAAAAAACTGTGCAAACCTGCATTAATTAGTTCTTCAGCAATTTTTACCAAAGTTTTAATGAACCACTGCGTATAGGTTAAAGAGGCTTTTGTCGCTCTGGAGCCTCGATTGCAGACCTCTGGACTAGAGCAACAAAGAGGGTCAATGATCTTGTCACCATTAATGCAGCGTTGGATTATGTTTGACTTCAACAGACACCGTAAAAGCAACATATTTTACTTTTTTAACTAATGTCTAACCTTCATATTTTTAAAATTTACCTCAATTGCCCAGGAGAAACAAACTTTTAATTTGTGTACTAATCTATGCCATAAAATGCAAAGGGCTAAAGCAACACAAAGAGTGCTCTGATACAGTAAATCCCCCTGAAGACCCACGTGTTCATCTGTCAGCACAGGAAATATACACATACAAAGTACCATAGTGGCCTGAACCCAAGAAAATTGACCTTATGGAAGGGCTGGATCAGCTATGTGGCGATCTCCCTACTTATCTTTAGATCCAGAGCTCAAGGCACTGCTAGAACCATATAAAGACCTGTTGTTCTAAAGTTTTGTTTTTTTTTTCCATTTGAAATGTCAGACCACCAAATTAGCTCCACCTGGTACGTTAACACACAATATAGAAGTATGACTAGCTGACCCTTCCCATTTCAACATAAACTAGGGCAGTGATAGAAAAAAAAAAGATAAAATCTCCAAGACTTGCAGAATTCTAGTGAAGAAAGTTTGGCTTTTATTTTTCGTGTAACTTAAGCCTGTAAGGTTTTCTGCCACGTAAGAAATAAACATAACTGGTATTAGAACATACAGGTGCATCTCAGTAAATTAGAATACGATGAGGCTCACTTGTCAGATTAAAAGTACTTTTAGAAAATAACCTTTAAGCAGGTATTAAACAAACTTATTAAGCCCACAATCCTGTATTAAAAATATTGTTATTGCTCTGACATAACATTTAATCTTAAACGTTGTGTTTTCATTGTTCTTGTAAGAGGAAAATCATCATAATAAACTAATTGGCTTGAAAACAGTCTGTGTGTAATAAATCTATATAATTGTTTTTAACTTAGTGAATTGCGTTACTGAAATAAATTAACTTTTCAATAATATTCTAATTTGTTGATAAGCATATTTATTTAGCATGTTTGTAATGTTTAGATGTTTGAAAAACGATAAACGTATGATACATCTTGGCTTTTTAGTAACATGATATTTGCACTCAGATTCTCTTTTCGATAAAGTGATTTCCTACTTTAAGACTTAACTGTTGCTAAGTCACAATGTTACATATTTGCATGTAGCCTGATGCTAGTCTAGATTTTTTTTCTCCATATACTTTCTCTGAGAATTCTCACCTAGCCTAACAAATCCACAAAACTCACTTAAGGTGCGTTCGTACAGAACGTGAACAAGGCGAATTTTTCGCGCCGATAGCCTGTGACATTGGTCGATTGACATTTCGCCTCTCTCTCAAAAACAATTCTCGTGGACAACACGGCAAAATCTCGCGCAACTCGCTTCACCACATCATCGAGCAGGAGAAGCGTCTATCTACTTGCTGGTTCCTCTTTTCTGTTCAACTCACCATGGTGGACCTCTATTTTACCGAGCAAGTCATGGTACTTTATATAACGTGGAAAGCGTAATAACTGCGTCGGCGTCCCTGGATCCAACAGATCCTCTAGAGACACACCTGGTTTGGCAAGTACCACCGCCTGGTCGCTCACTTTCAGCTGTACTTCTGTCTGTCCAGGACCCAGTATGAGGACATGCTGCCCCACGTCGGGGGATGGATCACCTTCTGGGGCACCAACTACATGGCTGTATCCCCACTGCAGAGCACCTGTCCATCTGTCTTCGGTCAGTAAACCCATCAGTGCTCAATAGAAACATAGCCTAATTGTACGTTTTATACACATACAACATATAAAAAAATGTTTTATGCTTAAGTAAATAGACAAAGCAAATTGGCAGAAAAGTTCAGATTGTTGAACTCAAGCGTAATTTTGCTTTCCTTTAAATACTACTGTAGTAAGGTTGAATAAAAGTACAAGCTGTAGCAATAAATGTCGCAAAGGTGCAGGAAAGGGAGAGGGAGATAGCTTTTTTTCCATGACCCCCCCAGGAATTGCTCCCTGAATTTTTGCTGTTTATTGTCCCCCCAAAATAGGATTTTCGCCCCTGTTTATATATATATATATAGCTTCTCATCTAAGTCTACAGATGCATAAGCTTGCATAATAATATTGCGAGACAGCATACACATAGCATAATAACAGCAGCAGCTACAATTCTCTCTGAGGGTCAGATGTGGGCCAGGGTTCAGTGCACTCTGGCTGACATTTGGAAATTCCTGGCAGGAAATTCCCTTTATCTTGCAGCAGCCCAACCAGCTCAGCCCAACCCAGGCCATCACACTGATCATCATCATTATCATCAGATGCAGTCAGTTGCTCTACATTACTGCTAAACAGAAGAGTACACACTCGTAGCTTTTCTCTCCGTCTGAAAACAATCCAGTAACAGATACGGAGAGAGAGAGAGAGAGACAGAGACACAGGCAGCAGGATAAGAGGAACCTTGAATGCGTGTGAATGTGTGCACGTCTTCAAGGAAGGAAATGTTCTTTCCCGTGTGCCTGAAGTGAGCAGACAGCCACAAATGACCTGATGCTGATGTCACTCCGTGTGTGTTTGTGTGTGCATGCGTGTTTGGTTTGGGCCTTGTTCTCTTCTTCAATCTCGAATTAAGGCCCTTCGCCTCAGTTCCCCTTATGTTGCATAACATTGCTCTCTGCACTGAGACTCAGTAGCCTTTGCCAGGTAACGAAGGACATTTCCAGCCAATAAATCTGTTAAAAATCGTATGTGTTTGTTTGAATTGGCCTTCTCTGGCCACTCTGCCCTCTTTTCTAACCTAGTAATTATTCAGATATCTGACAGGCGCATACACAAAAAGCTATGAACTAGTTGCAGTTCTGGTCAGAAGTATAGGCTCTTAGTCATTGATTTTCTTTTTCCACACTGAATAATTATAGAACAATTTGGTCAAAACTAAACACAGGCTTAAAAGACGTTCTGACAAGTCTGGTTGGATATTTCACCAGCGTCGGCTCCTTAATCCATCAAAATTGCAGGAAAAATGGTGAGACAGTACACTTGTTTGATTTTTCAGCATCCCCGTTCCATTTTGGTTTTATTTGGGGTTATTTTTTTGGGCAAGCCTCCTAATTTTAATGTTTCACTGTCATGAAGCGGCAGGCAAACGAGAGTGTATGGAAGTCCTAACACTTTTGTGTTCCACATGACTTCATGCTGGTCTCTAATTGGTGGGTCAAAACGTGCAAAAAGTGAAGAAAAAAAAAATTAAATGACTGTTTACATGTGTTCACAAATAGATAAATAAGGTATAGGGTTGGCCACTGTTCAGCAGTCTGACTGCAGCAGGGAAGAAACTGAACAAATGCGTACCAGACCGTCATTTTGTGTACAGGTTACACTTTGTTTTTTAAGCTGCACTAAACAATGTTGCACTGCACACTTAGTTCGGCACATGACCATTCTGTGTGCTAACGCAGTGGTTTTCAAACTTTTCTTGGTGGGCCCTCCCGTGATTTAAAAGAAAGTTTTCACGACCCCCTCCAATCAATCTTCAACAGTTGAACAAAGAAAAGCCAGCTGCAGTAAAACGTTTAACAATAAAATGAACTGCAATCTTCTTTAAATCACAAAACTGCCAATTGTTTTAAGTTTAACTTTTTATTTTCCTGTGTAATTGAATTCAACATTGCCATCAATGTATATATTTTTATATAACCTCTCAAAATTGGTAATTATTCCAGTCATTGTCAACCATGCCCCCCTGCAATTACACTAAGCCCCCCCTAGGGGTTGTGCCCCCCACTTTGGGAACCACTGTGTTAACGTATTAAAAACACTAGAGTTGTGTACCGACCAGACAGGGTACAAATATTTGTAAATATAAAGAGACAGATGCAAATGCAGATAGATTTCCTAATCCTATCTAACTCTCGGTATGCTCTTACCTGATGATGCGCTGTGCGGCGTACTGATGGAGATTTCGAAACTGGGCTGACATGTTGGCAAGTGCAGCAAGACAGTTGGTATGTAGATATTTATCCTGAGGAGGATGCAGACACAACAAAAACCAGCTTACTACTGACCGATCTCTGTAGTGGGAACCCTCATCAGGAAATGCACAAACTGTGTGCTTGTGGGTGTGTTCGCTTTACCCTCGTCCGCGTCATGTTGAACTGGATGGCGCGGATGACAACAAGGATGACCAAACTTCCAAGTGAGATTTCTGTCAGTGACCTCTCTGTGTACCATGAGACGTTCTTCAACACCTGAGAGGAGACAGGGAGGCAGTGGTGACACGTGGCTGCCGAAAACCACCGTGCATGATTGACTGTGGCGCCAGCAACTGGAACTAATGATTTTTAGTCTTTTCCTGACAGGAGCTGAGCTGAAATGAAATGTGCGTCTACCTACCACCTCATGGACGGAGCGATTGAAGGCATCGTCCTCCGTAAGAATGAGGAGAATAATAAGGGCCATATAGACATGGTGAGAATTTCTGTCTTCTACGTGGTAAAGGATCTCGAGGATGGGCAAAACCTGAGAAAAAGAAGGGAAAGATGCTGAAAGTGCCCAGCGTGTACACACAAACTATAATTTGCCATTATACCTTTCTTTGGAATACGTCCACATTTATCTGATGAACTCGTTATGCTCATCTGAGAATAACAGCACCCTGCAATAGTCTGTCATGAACCTTTTGATACTTTCTAACTAAGGTCTAGGTTTGTCTATAAAAACTTAAAAATGTGTTTTGTTTTTTCCTTGGAAATAAATATGCCATGGTTGGGCATACGTTATAGTATGCATGTGTGATTTACTACACTTGTTGTTCCTGTTGTTGACAACATGTGTGCAATGTTTCACATCAATAGGGCAAGGTATGTTGATGCTTTAGGTCTTCTTTAATGAAATGAGTCCATTCAGCACATTGTGCCAAATATGTGTCCAAATGTGCTAAATTCTCTTATATGCATTTTACCATTTTTGACCATAAAAATCCATTTTCTTATTTTATAGGCTATGAACGTATTCCAAGATTACTTTTTTCTTTCAAATTTTAACTGTGTAACCATATAATTCCTATATACATCATCTCAATCAAGTGCCTCTCATACATTACGAATGACAACATAAGGCAAGGGGTGAATGCTGACCCTAAGTCCCGCCCATCGTTATAAAGCGCTTCTCGTTGGTTGGGTTTGTTGTGATGGCAAGCCAACACTAAGCTAAAAACAAGCATGCCCAACATGGCGACTGGAAATGCCGGTGGATTTGTATATTTTCGCACGAAAAAGCTTTTTAGTTGTATTGTTGACCTTTGATTATTATGAACAAAAGGAGCCTACCCATGCCTGGAACTGAAAACCGTGGGACACTCGAGAAACCAATGAAGGGAGATAAATAAACAGTTCCATATGGTCATAATCACAAAAACTTACTTTTTGGATTTTTATGATAGTTTGTGGCATAATTTGATTAGTATGATAAGTTTTCTTGAAAAAAAAAAAAACTGGGGAAAAAAATGATGTTCATAAAGCTGATAGTGATTGAAAAATAATTTGTCAGGATCACACCACACAAATGAAAACGGCCATATTATACCGAGTGCAGTATAGACCGAGCGACAAGAAGTTAAAAACATCAACTGTGTGTCAAAAAAAAAAATTTTCCTTCACCAAAGGCTTCAGTGCGTCCATACTGTTACATGAAATAACTGGGCCTGGTTCCCACTGACAGAAAGCGCACCATCTGTCACTGCGCACACCTTTGCCTGTTCACTGGACCGTAGCATCGGTCATAAATCAAACAGTTTAACTTCCATACCAATCTGTATGAGAAAAAACAAAAACTATAAAGACACTAGAATAGATTTTTTACCACGGCTGCTCCTTGCACCCTCCTGATCCGATTGTGCGAATAATAATAAAATAAGAGTCACTTTTCAGCTTCCCCCACCCACCAGATTGTCCATGTCAGTTCTTGACAGGATGTACATCCTCATGTAGTCGTTCTGGTGGAGCAGGGTGTAGAGCAGCAGAGTGGCATCGTCTGAGCTCTGCTGCTCACACAGAGCGGTGTACAAACTGTTGAAATTGATCTGGAAAGTGTGAGGTGGCTCCACAGGCAGCGCCGATGTGTCTACAAGCGCAAGGGTAAATATTGTGAGGATTACTACCAACACGGTTGTATTGCCATCTGGCACAAGTCACACATGTACGGTCTATAACGGCATTTCAAAATATACAGCAGAATACGACTAACAGCTGATCTTCTGTGCAGTTATTACCTTGTGTGTTTCTGAAAGATGTAATAGCCTGGCGGAAGGGGTTGGGCCAGTCAGGCCCATCTGTCAGATTGACCAGTACAAGCAGTAACAGGAGGCTCTGATCGGATAAAGGTAAAGGATTGTTTTCATGGTCTGTCCCAGCTCTACTACCAGCTCCACCCAGAGTGAAGACACTCCAAAGACCACCTACAGGGGAGGAACACAAGAGACATTTATCAATGGATATAAATTAAAACGTTTACATAAAAGTGTATATGAGGTAGCTTTAGCCAAATATTGAGAACCTTCTGTAGTCAGATTCTTTACTCCTAATGCTGGTTTCTGACAGCAAAACTGAGTTTAACAATCACTAAGAACTATCAGGTCGTGCTTAGTTCACAGATTACTTCAGGCAGGATCACTGAGTAACAGAACAGGGATGTGATCCAGTGAAAATACCTACAATCGAACAGCAAACGGGCTTAAAACGGAGGCAACCGGACTTTCGCTCAGTTCTTTCTGAAAACGTTTCGACACCTGTCCTGGAGTCTTGGTCAAAATAATTTTCACAGGCACCTACAATCTATGTCAGGGGTTCCCAAACTTTTCAGCCTGCGACCCACCAAAACAATCCCTGGCACCACAATGCCAGGAGATGGCGACCCCTTCTTGGCAGCTGGGATCTTTTAATATTACAAATTTGTAAAATTACAAAATAAAGTAGCAGTTTTCTAAGAGCTTACAAAGAAAGCGTTAAAATGAGGAATGTTGAGCTTCTGTTTCACAAATAAGGAAATACTCAATCTTTTTAGCACATCAGCAACAAATCATCTAGCGACCCCCAAGAGCCGTCTTACGACCCCCACTTTGGGAAGCCCTGATTTATCTCATTTAACAGAACATGCACGGCAACCAGCAGCTATTCACAGCCCGGTGTTTTCCGACATGTCTAAAGCTCATTTCCCGAAACACTTCTGCATTATGGCTGCAAAGACAAGTCCCTCATTAAGATGCCTCGGCTTTCATAAGTCAACCTTTCAACAGGGTCATGACCTCCAATAAGGCCTGATGATGTGATGCTGCCATTGCAGATTCAGCAGGTGGCACCAGCAATGCTGGTTTTAAGTACTTACACCTTTTTGATATAATCTCTTTATCATGGCAACACACATTCCAATGAAACGTGTCCTCCGCATCTAACCCATCCCTTCTAGGCAGCAGTGGACTGTGGCGCCTGGGGGGCTAAGGGTCTCTTGCTCAGGGACCCAGGATGGCAGTCTGTGGGATTCAAACTTGGGAACTCACAGCCTCTGCAGCACACAAGTGCCCTGCCCGGCCACCACTCACCATATTGATGTTCTGATAAACTCTCTTAGCAGCTCAGGGGTATAACAACAACAACAACAACTTGATGTTAACGTCCCTTAAGTAAATTAACATGATATATTAGGAAAACAGCTCAGGTCTGGTTTGAAACTAAACCGCAAAACGGTATGGAATAGATTTTTTTGAGGATATTAAGTTTAAAGCATTAAATGAATTAACTTCTCCACACATACTGTGGAGGGGTATAGGGCACTAGCTAAATGTTCAATAGATCTAAATCTTCGGTGCAACTCTATTGTCATATTTGACCTTTTCTTCTGATTCAACAGATTAGGCAAAAAAATTATTATTCATTGTGAGTCACGCTTCTTTCCACAAAATCCAGCTCAATATTTACCCTCGTTTGGTTTTGCCTCAGGGAAATCTGTCACTTGAGCTGCTAAACGACCTATTTTCCTTTTTGGCAGAGCGGGGTGTATGCTGGATGTTTATAGATATGATTTTATTCCAAAAGAAAGTTCCCAGTTATTATGAGTTTGCAAAGGACTATGTGCACTCAGACTGATGTAGTCACAGAAAAAGGGAAGCACAATGAAGCTGCACAGATCACTTCACAGCACCTGAAATTTAAAACAACAGAGACGGTGCCTCAACAAAGAGAAACTGGAACTGTAGGACACCCGGTCTGGGTGAGCACATTTTCTTTCCTGCCCAGGGATCAGAGACACAGACGGCAGAATTTGCTGCAGAGCCCCCAAAGCGCTGGCCCTTTCAGGCGTCACGAGAAGCATGAGAAACATGAACACCAACGTACACAGATGACTGTCTCTGGCTCCTGCATGTCTACCACAACTGAATGCACGGCCAGGCGAGGGAGCCGGTGGAGATCAAGCTACTGAATCTGAGGGGAAGCCAAGTGGACTTGGTGCCATCTAGAGTTGAAGGCTGGAAAAGCAGAACACTCTGAGCAAATTACCAAATGTACACTTGGATCATACAGTATAACTAATCGCTGACTTAATTTAGATGCTAAAATGCTACGGCAGCATTTAAAAAGTGCTTTAATGTGAATGCAATCCCATCATCTGTATCATACATGGCAAAAAAAAAAAAAAAAAAACTTACACAAAATGCTCCTAACACAACAGAGACAACCCCCAGAGTGAAATGACATCTCTCCCTACATACACTCTCTCTCTTCTGAGCAAAAACCGGAATGAGACAGAAGGAAAAGGTGATCCAATGAGAGCCCGGATGGAGTCCGGTTCATCAGATCGCCCAGGGCGCCCAGTCTGGCGGCCACATTTCCTGCAGACTCGCACGCACGCTGCATTTCATTTCTGTGGGTGCCGTTTGTTATCCGTCTGCCTTGGTGCCCTCTCGCTGTCTGCCTAACAAGCATATAAACTAAATAACGTTGCAAAGCTTGGGCTGCGGGATGGCACAGAGAGCAGGAGGAGGGAAGTGAGGGAACTCTGGCACCATTAGCTTCAGGGTCACAAATCACTTGTATTAAGGTAACACTGTATTAAAACTACAGATGGCAAGCAACAAGAAGCTGTGGCTCAGCAAAAAAGCAACCGTCTGTCTGTGGTGTTTTGAGAGATCAATTTTAGGTTCTTTTACCTCACGCCTAAGTTTTTTTCTGCAAAGCAGCATCAGCTAGGTTTGGCAACGCACCTGGATGAGCATCATAGCTTTAAAGCAATTTAAGGAGTCTGTATGAATAAAAAAAAAAAGTACATTTAAGTTCGGTCCATCTACAGTTTACAAGCGGTCAACCAGCCGGCTGTAGACTACTGGAGCTAACAATATGACTAATAAACCAGTTAATATCAACTTGTTAGACCTGTGTTACTGTATCAGAAGGTAAATATTGTTCAATTTAAGGTTTAGTTGAAACTAATATTAAGTCTAATGGGTGTTTTAAATTTTTGTTCTTTAGTCCACATCATAATAAATACAATGCATAGAGATTATTGTCTTCTTTTCAGTAATACATACAGTTAAGTCCAAAACTATTCATATTCCAGCTGATTGTGGTGTAAAGGAATCTAAGGAATATAACCAACATGTTTCCTCTGCCTGGAATTTGTATTCATGTTTTGGAGCGACCTGAATCTGAGACAATCTGTAAAGGGAGCTAAACATTAGGGTGATGGCCAGGAGGCCTTCCAACCTCAAAGACTTGGAATCCCTTAAAGAAAAATCATCAACACACCAGTGAAAACTTGCAAAGAGCTGGTCAGCAACTGCAAGAAATAAAAGCTAAACACCACTGATGCTTCTTTTAAATTGTTTTGTTACCTTTTTTTTAGGGTTGCCTGACACATTTGCCATCAGTATCAACCTTTTTGGTTGAGTGAAGAAAGAATTAAAATCCAAATTTGTCTGGGGTACTAATATTTTTTAGCTTAACTGGATGGCATCTTATTCTGCAGCAAAGTAAATAATTGTTGCTAAACTATTCTAAATATTAAAAAGATCAAGTGTTACAATTTTGCTTGAATGCTTCGCTATCCAAGGTTGTCATCATGGCTAGACTGTAGTGAATTTCTGGTGAACAGACACAATGTGCTAATTCTTTACTTGCATAACAGTAAAAGAAACAGCATCAGAGCTTCAGGCCAAAGCCTTGACCAAGCATGAGGCAAAAAGCACACACGTACACTCTTTCCAGAGATGCAATGAAGATCCAAAACAACAGGCTCTCTACAGATGAAGAAGTTAAATAGGGGGGAGGGGGGGATGCTTTCTTTCAAGAAAATATCAAACCCGCAGTTTTACAATTACTGCCAAAGGATTTAAATCCTTACGCTAGGACATCAAGAAAATAAGAACAGAATTTTAAAATATGATCTGATTAATCTATAACGATGCAAATACACACAATCAAAATAAGAGGTGCCGTGGATCTCTAATTAATTATTTAGAGGGAAACACGCTGCAGCAGTGGCTTTAGAAACAGTAGCGTACACATCGTGTCAGCTCAGAAATTAACCCCGTGTGTGTGTTTCTGCATGTGTAGCTATCGTTAGGAGGACCAAAACTTGTGTGTGTGTGTTTGTATTTGTAATGTGGAAACCTTCTCACCCTCTTTACTGGCATTGCACTTTTGACAGTAATGCGGGACATTTGACTCATCTTTTTTTCTTTTTTCTTTTTGTCTAGACAGAAATATCTTAGAGGTCACCAAGATAATGACATTTCTGCCTCTCGGCAACAAACGGCAAACTAACTCCATCAACACTACTGATGGATTCCTTCAGAATGAAGTGCAGTAAGACATTCAAAACCTACCAAAAGAGGAAGAACGTTTTTAATGCTCTAGGTTTATGATAATTTGAATTAAAAGAAAACAAGACCTGGATTACTTTTAGTTTTTACTTTCTAGTAGCACTCATTATTATTTATTTGAATCTGACTCGCCATTAGGGTTGAAGAGCCCTTTGCCACGCTAACCAGGCACTCAAAGATCTTTGTAGAAGATCAAATAATATGATTTGATTGACATATTGGGCATCTTACCATTTATTTTCAAACTATATCTATTGACTATATATGGATACACAATGTCACACCCAGAATTATTTATATGCAAGGCAGAATTAGATTTAAAGTAATCTTGTAAGTTTAGCAACACGATTCTTCTGAACGAATGCCATTTCCACATTTTGGCCAGGCAGAGTCCTGAATCTGAATCTGTGGAGGGAGCTAAAGATTAGGGTGATGGTAAGGAAGCCTTCCAAAGGCTCTTGGAACTCCCCACCAAAGATCAAAGTGCCAGTGCTCAGAAACTGTAAGAATTTCAAAGGCGTAAAGCGGATATACATTTTCCACTGTTTAATGAAAAGGATGTAAATTATTTCTGCATGCCATTTTAATAAAACATAAATTAAAACAAGCTTTTTTTCAAAACGGATCCTCAATTTAAATAAACTCGAAGTGCATTCATGTAAGGCAGCCCACGCGTTAGCAACAATAAACCAAGTAAGTTCATTCAATATAAAAGTTACGTTTATTTTGGCCCTATGTTAGAAACAGGACAGGGTAATAATAAAGACATTATATTATCCGGTGCGCCTTATGGTCCAAAAAATACGGTATACTTTTTTTATTGGGTGACCAACACCCAATAAAATTTATGCATTCGACAAATGCAGCAAGAAGAACATTATTGTTGAAAGAAAGCTATGAGAATTTCCCTTTGCAGTTTGTCACAAGCCACGTGTTTAGGAAGGGGATCGAAGCGCCATGTGTGGTATAAAACTGCAGATCAGCCTGAACAAGTCACCCCCATGCTGAGACATGGTGGTGGAAGCATTGTGCTGTGGGGAAAGCTTTAATTAGCAAGGGCGAGGAAGCTGGTCAGAGTTGATGGGAAGATGGATGGAGCTAAATAAAGCACGATCCAGGAAGAAAACCTGCTGGTTGGGTAAATTACCCTAAACCTTCAGCCCTGGCTGAATAAAAGGAATATTCATGTGCCAATGAACTAAATCCTTTTAAGAATCTGTGGCAAGACTTCAAAGATGCTGTTCAAAAACACTCTCCACGCAACTGGACCGAGCTTCCTAACTTTGAGGAAAGAAAGACGGGAACTTTTAGTCTTTAGATGTTCAAAGCTGGTAGTGAAGTACCACAAAGGGTCTGCAGCTCTAATGGTAGCAAAAATGATGATAATCACTGATCCTTCATGTTAGCTGTACGTTACTGAATCAGCAACAGTGAAAAACAGCGGATTTTTTTTTTAATAGTTAAATAATTAGCATTTTCCAAACAGACTGAGCACTGGAGAAAAATACTACAGTAATTGATTACAGTCACATGGAAAAACATCCATTTGTTGTACATTTTGCCCATCTCCTGATGCTTTAAATCATTTGACACAGAGGCGGAAAAAAACAAGGGTTTCAAAGCTTTGAGCATAAAGGAGTTTGTGTCTTTGTTGGCCTCGGAGTGTGAGTGTGTGTGTGTGTAAGGGAGGCGGCTGCAGACAGACGGGCTCTAGGGGATTACAGAACAGGACAGGGGACCATAACTCATCAAGCCGATCAACTGGCCACAGACAGACAGGCTGGGGTGAATGGTGATTGCTCACTGATAAGAATCTGCAACCAACAACCAACAAAGAGCATATATCCGTGGGGGAAACCCTGCCCTATTCTCGCATTCACACACATATTCAACACACACACACATTTTAAAGCAGTCTGAAGCACTCAAACTCTGCTTATCCTTGACTCATCGTTCTCAACCACATTAATAAGATTTCTCTCACTCTTTGGCTGTAAACAGAAACAAGAAAATAACTGGCACTAAATTCAATTTACACGGCACCTTTTTTTTGTTTTGTATATTGACAATTAATGCTTGATGTGTAAGGATGCTTCCAAAAGCAATCAGCATGCGACCACTAGGCCTTCTTGGAACATGTTTTAGGCTTGCATGAGCCAAAAAGTCATTTACAAGAAGCAGCTTGAAAATGAAAATTTCTAATTAATTAAATCAACTAATTATTATTTTCCCCACAGAAGTGAATATTTTAAATAAATAAAAAAAAAAAAACTGTATTCGCTTGGATACCTGGATACAAACTATGTTGTGAGTGGAAAAAAATAAAAATAAATAAAAATCACAGAGCCCTATTTTTGGATTTATTTGTGCACATACTTGCCACCCCAGACGCCAGCCCATAAAGAAGGCCACCTTCAGCTTTTGGCTCAAAAATGTGGGCTGCAGGAGGAGGAGGACACTTCTCCTGCCTGATGAAGTTATAGAGCAGGGTCTTCACCAGGCGACTAGTCAGCTCCAAACTAGGAGAATGAGAAGTACACGGGTCTGAACAATAATCTGGAAGCCTTTTAATGCACGATTCTCAGAAACAATACAAACCTGACAAGATGATGGGGAAATAAGATGTCGTTTTTGGTCTATGTACCGTATTTTTCAGACTAAAAGGCACACTTAACATCCTTACATTTTCTCAAAAATTGTTGGTGCTCCTAATATATGATTAACGTTGTGCTTACTGACTGATTTTATGTGGTACGATGCGCTCAGAAATCTGTTCAAATGTGTAAGTACGACTCGGGTTAGCAACGAAGCCGTTCCGCTCAATGGATATTTGGAGCATTACGGTACACTGTGTCACTACCTGATCAGACCCCTGAGCTGTCTACAAGACTGCCTGACTGTAATGTCGAAACTAGAAGTGCATTCATGTAAGACAGCCCGCGCCCGGAGTACGCCCTAGCAAAAATAAACCAAGTAAGCTTATTCAATATAAAAGTTACGTTTATTTTGGCCTTAAGTTAGAAACAGGGCAGTGTAGTCCAACTACTATGTCGTCTCGACAGAGACGAATAGCTCTGTCTCAGGAGAGAGCTGTGTAAAGGGAGGGGTGGAGTGATATTACACACTTGGGAATAATATTTAATGTGCCTTATAATCTGGTGCGCCTTATGGTTCAAAAAATACGGTAACCTTTACATTAAATATTACTTGTTTTGTATATGAGAGCTAGCAAAAGTCAAGGTTTTAAGCCATTTCCCAGTACAAGAAGACAGTTTTAACACATTTTTATTCTGAGTGCGTGGCAATAAGCTTGAGGAAGAAGGAGAGCATACAGAGACCTTTTATTATTCTGATTTAACCTTTGCATGAATGTTGGACGTAGCCATTGATGATACTTTACAGTAAAATAATGAATGCATTTCTTACCATCGACCCTTCATGATGTGCTGGTATATTAATCCATCCCGGAGGATGTCTTTGTGGAAGAGCTGATAGGAGAAGAATATCAGCAGTGTTGTCACTGCTTCAAACAGGATGCTGTAGGTGATGTCCCTGCAGGAACAGGAGCAGATAGTTTCACGAAGGATTCATGCTTACTAGATATGCACTGAAAAATCGCCTGGTTATTTTTCAGCTTCGCCAAAATCACTTAGCCTTGACTTTTGATTGGGTGGTAGGAGACACAAAAATCTCATGTTTTTCCAACTGAAACCATATGTACGGGCCACCTTGTTACGTTAACACTCTTCAGTGTAAAAGTTGTTAGTGAGGGAAGATGACAGAAATATAGTTATTTTTAGTGCCATAAACTTAAAGGGACAGTGTGTAACTAATTTGGCTTTTAAGTAGCAAAAATTAAGTATTGCTTTCATAAATATATATTCTTGCAAAGTCTAATAACCTCACATAAAAAAAAGCGTTCTCATAACTAAGAATAAGTTGTTTCCAAATACATAGGTGTCGTGCACCCACTGGGAGGCGCCATGTTGCTTCGCCCTTTCTGATTTCAGCACCGAAAGGGAAAGGGGACAAACTTGTCAGCCTTACACGTTTTCTCTATCTGTCTTCTATAAGAAGACGTGCTGTCGGTGGAGGAGGAGTATAAACAAGCAAAGACGACCGTAGATCATTCTGTTTGCCATTTTCTGTTGAAATGGAGGACCATTCATACTCTTAGCCCGGCGAGAGGGAAGAGAACGTAAACAAGGAAAGAAAAAGTAGTATTAATCGGGAGAAAACGAGAGGCTATATCGGCTATTATTACCAAGTGGAAATAATTCATGACGGAGCCGGGATTCAAAACTGATGTGGAGTTTGCAGGCTTTCTGTTGGACAGGTAAGTTAATTCAACATAACAGTGACATTTATTCTGGCTTTATGTTAGAAACAGGGCAGTGTAGAGCAGCAACTACTCTGTCCTCCTGGCAGAGATGTCTAGTTTTTTCGTCTTGTCTCTCTCTCCCTCTCAGAGAGTATGTGTATTTGCGGAGGAACGGAGCGCAGGTCTCTTTACTTGTGTTTATAGTAGCGTATTTTAGAGCCAAAATAAGTGGCTGCTCATTCAGAAACTAGCTAAAAAAATGCAACTCACGGAATTTACAAACAAACTTAGAAAAAAAACGAGCAGACTTGGCAACATTGCCAAAAAACATTTCACACGATGACCCTAGCTATTAGCAGTGGCTAATACACGGAGGACATGTTGATATTGTCAAATTTCTGACACTCCGTGGCTTCTGTAATAGTTATTATGCGCTTAACGGCGAGGTCGTTTGTAATTCATTTAGCACACCACTAGATGGTCCGCCAGTGTGAAAATCTTGCACACTGTGGCTTTAACAACATGAAGTGGGGGAATGCCCAAAGCTGTAAGAACCTATTTAAAAGAGACCTGCATGGATGACAGGAAGTTAATTTGTATTGGCCTTGAGGATGTTTCACCCAACTGGCCAAGGATCAAACTACCAAGGAGCCAGCTTCAGAAGGTCTGACAGAATGTCTACCTGAAAAGTTGCTCCGTTTTATCATAGAGAGCTCATATTCTGTCTGCCTCCTAACGTGAAAGATTGGGAAATGCTGGTAAGCCATTTGGAAATCTCAAAGGTAAGATGAGGCTCTACACTCTGAAGGAAATAAAATATACAGAGACCAATGTTTACAGTTCGTTATGCTCACTGCTAATCACACAATTACACAGTAAAATGTAAAAGCTTGTTTAAACTCTGAGTTATTTTGTCTATAGTAGAACCCTGTTTTACAACAGCTGATCTAAACACAGTGGGATGTTGGCTCTGCTCCCAATATAAATTGTTAATGACCGCTCACTGCAGGAAGGATTTAAACAAAGAATTATGAATACTGTTAATTACATCTCTGAAAGAGAAATTTGAAAGGACTAAACTCTGTACTGGAAAGTCAGAGCAAAACCTAAAGCTCAGAAATAGTCCACAGATCTCCGACTGTGTTTCCAATATTCAAATAAGATACAGACCTTAAAAGAGAATGGAAGCTGTTCTTAATAATTCTATTTCCCATGACGAGATTAAGGAATTAATGTGGACCTGAAAGCTATTCATTTTAAACCTTAAAATGAGATAAACTTGTTTTAATTGGCGGATAACAAATAAATGGCTTTAACTCGAGTTCCTTTTTGATTTTAACAATAATGTTTTATGCTTAAAGCAAAGAGAAACAGTAAAAAAAATTATATCAGGAGAAAATTATGCAACACTAGTTTAAGTCATTGATTTACTGGGAGTGGGAGTATTTCAAATATCAAGTTTCATTCCACATGTAGCAAAAAAAAAAAAAAATTTAAAAAATATACGTTATGGTAAAGCAACAAAATAACCATCGACAAGCTGCTGACTGATGTGCCTGTCAGTATCATAATAATTCCTAATTAGTTTTTATTACTTGCCTAACAAACTATTTTGAATGACACAATTCTAAAAGAAAAGGACACCTTTAATTAACAATCCTGCAACCAATCAGAAAACGATGCCTACATCCAAAGAGCAATTAAAAGTATCAATGAGATAAGAAAATGACTTCCTTTATTAAAAGAGAAAAGCAATAGACAATCTGACAAACTAAATAATTTACCTTGACAAAATATCTTTATCAAATTTATTTTTAAATTTTCTTCTTTTACGCTGTGTGCTTCTCTATCAAATAAGATAAACATTTACAGGTAATCAGGTCTGGTGCTTTGAAATTACAAGTAGCATTAACAGGATCATCTAAACGTTCTCTTCTTCCAGGATGATAAGCCCATTATTTGATCGACTGTTTCTGCTCTGCACATGCGACTGGAAAAGGAACCAGCTACCGCTCATGTGAAACAATGACATAAAAGGTGCAGAAGTGTGCCGGAGATTCGGAGAGACTATACCGAAAGAATGGCTCGATTCCCAAAGCAGGAGCACGTACTGAGGAAATGGGCTGACAGCCACAAAGTGGTGAAGGGAAGAAAAACAGAGAGCCTTTAAGCTTGAAACAATGAATAATGTTGGAATGCTGAATGCATTTATACAAGTGCCAGGTTTTGATGTCCGGAGACAACCGGAGGAAAAAAAAAAAAGAGAAAGAATGAGGAGGATTGGAGAGAAATGAGTTAGACAGAAGACAAGGTCAAAACTGAACCCGTACAGACATGAGAACAGAAAAAAAGTGGACACTGCGGTATTGAGGAAATACCAAATGTCAGGCAGTTTGCGTGAACTGGTTTGACATGGCTAACAAGCCTCTGCGGAGCGCAAAGGAGATGTGTGCAGAGCTGCAGTCTCCCTGTATGGCTTGTCGACTGTCAGTCAAATAATTCACCCATTGATGAGCCACCCACTCACTGAAATATTCCCTCATTAATTCAGAGAGTTAGTGTGTGCACTGCCCAGTGGGAGTAAAGGCTGATTTTATTTCTCAAACATTATGTTCTCTTCACTCCCACTCACTGGAAACATTCATGAACTTTCATCTCAAGCCTTTTCTCTTCACCTTAACATCACTTTCTCTTTGCCTTTAGACGCTTCTGCATCGTTTCCTTTTCATATTTTACAGGGTTTTGTTCTCCCAGCGTATACCTCTAGCCTGCCAGAGCAAGGCCTGGACGTACAGCAATGGATTTCATATTTCCTCGGGTATAAGAAGTGAACGATCAAGGGTAGGACTAAAAACACAAGACTCGAAAAACGAAGAGTTCACACGGATTAAGAGT
Organism: Fundulus diaphanus; assembly: GCA_037039145.1. NCBI lineage: Eukaryota > Metazoa > Chordata > Actinopteri > Cyprinodontiformes > Fundulidae > Fundulus > Fundulus diaphanus. Next base: position 24,299,743 of record CM073141.1, read on the forward strand.
GACACTTTCAATGCACGTCTACGGTGACGCCACAGACACTAATCTCTAATAATCCAAAGCACTGGAGTGTGGTTTGAAATAAATACAGTTGTGACTTATTGTATGTGATACAGAAGTGTGTTTTAATTGAAGTGTCTTGAACGCTCACATCCTTAAGTACTCATGCTCAGATATACTTACAGCAAGGGTACTTCAACAATCAGGTGAACGAGGTTAAACAACAGCTCCTCCATGAGACTCTCACTCCCGGTTTCTACATTAGTGGTGAAAGGACATATGAAAAGACACATACACACACAAAGAAGTAAAAAAAAAAAGAAAATGTTTGTATAAGTTTTGGACAATAATGTCAAATTAAATTTAGCTGAAGCATGATGAATGAGCCAAACAACATTTAAGTGCAGTCGAAAGTAAAAAAATATTCACAGCAGTGTGGTTGACTCAGCAACACGTTCCTGGAGTCCTTATCACTGATTTCTCTTCAATATATTCTATAGCTTTAGAGCATAAAATAATATATCTTAAACTATTAGATTATTAAATCATTAGCTCCCTAATGACAGCTCAGTCTGATGGGTCTCACCTCCACTGGAGCCTGGCGCCCTCTCCTGGTAGGAGAACTGTTGTTGCAGCTCTTCCTCGCTCATTTCGCCGACGAAAACCTTCACCAGGCAGCGAATCATGAACAGCGCATTATGCGCTTGCCAGATGAATAACTGACTGTGGCAGAAAAACAAAACAAAAAAACAAAACATCACCACTTTGTGCAACATGTCGATCCATATTTGCCTTTAACGCTTAAGCTGAAACAGCGATATGTTGTTTCAGGATAAAATATAATGATATAATGTAGAGTTTTCCATGACAATAAAAAGAAAGAACTAAAGCATTATTGTAATAATCATTCATCACTGATTGCATGGTGACTTTCAAAGGTTTTATAAATTTTGAGATTTTCTAGCCACAATAATTATGTGGGATTTTATGCCAAACCAGCAAATGAAGAGTACATGGCCTTGAAAAGTAAATTAAATGCTGAAAAATTTGGTTAACAATTGTATGTACGACCTTTGACATTCGTTTGCATGTAAAAGCCTTTTAAAGCATTTTATACTGTTTCTTTTTGCTTTTTTTGCTCTTCCTTCCTTGCAGAATAGTTCATCCATCCATCCATTTTCTAACACTAAAGCAGTACTTCTCCACTTGTGAAAATAAAATCTGATGGGCTCTTTTTGGCAATAAGACAACAATTCTTAATGCTACACTGCCAGACAGGACACACAAAAAAAGAATAGTTCAATTTTTATTTGATTGGATGGAGATGGTCTGAATTAGGGTTGCCAACTCCTTGTAAAATAAATAAGGGACACCTGTTGGTAGGGCCGTCCAGCCCCGTTGACTTCACCCATATCGACAAGGTGATTTCTTTTTCTTTTGCCTTTCTTTCTGTGCGTTAAATTACTTTGCAAACATTTGACTCGAACCTGAATTTAATTTGATTGATAGGAATATGCATGCAAAACAGATTATTCAAGTTATTCAATAATTTGTAGTGCAACATAAAATGACCAGACTAAAATAAATATGCTTCTACAAGGAAAAACCCCATGTTGAAAAGACCTCTGTCCCGCTCAACTTAAAATAGTATAAAATGACATAATAACAATATAATTCAGAACATTCCCACTCGTAGCCTTTCCACTTTGTGAGTGGTCAGGTTACAGCTCGAAGGGCAACCGTCTGCAGCGTTTGAACTCCGTGAACGGCTGTCGTTACAATCCATGCTGCTTGGCTGTCGTCTCATGTCTTCCAGTATCTATCGTAAGCGAAAGTACGTGGACCGATAAAATGAGCCGGATTCTGTACCGTCATATTAGGGGGTGAGAGCGGCGTCAGCTCATTGGTCACAGGGCAGGATATGGCCGGAAATGAATTTACCGTCACAGTTCATATAAAAACGCTCCATTTATTAATTTCGTTGACATATTAGAGAAGGTTTTTGACTCTCACAATAATACGGGGCTAAGCGCATCCCGTTTCAGCTCAATACAGGACGTGTACTTTTGATTCTATATACGAGAGGATTCCATTTTTCAAGTGATGGTCGGCAACTCTACTCTGAACATCAATTTTCAAGTCGTTCCAGTCTTTTAATCAGGTCTCCACTTTGGTCTCCTAGGCCATTCTAACCAATGAATTAGCCGTAATCCACTCCACCCCACTGTAACTCTGGCAACACGTTTAGACTCCTTGTCCTGCAAGAAGACAAACCTCTGCCCCAGTTTCCTCTTTTGAAGCCTCCCATGGGGTTTTCTGCCCTTATAGCTCACTGCATCCATCGCTACATCAACTCTGACCAGCTTTCTTGTCTTTGCTCATTTAATAAGTACCCCCACAGCATGATGTGGCCACCACCAGGAAAATTAAGGTGAAAAATGTCTAACTTACTCTATCATGTTCATAAAACCTCACAATTATGCACGCATGTGTTGTGTTGACGTTGTTTCCACAACCCTAAGGCCCAGTGCAGTTTTATGTGGAGCTTACAGTAATATGGGAAAAGGGATGAAAGAAGTCATTTCAAAGGAAATCTGAGCCGTACAACGAAGTGTGAAAGGATTGCTGCGACGAAAGCCAACAAGCGTGGATAGATCCACTTGATATGGGGTGCAAAGGCTTCCTTACCTGAATGTCCTGGAAGCTACTGAGAGGAAAGAGTTTGGATTAAGGGCTGAAACAATCTGTAGCTATGTTTACTTGCACAAAATGTCATGATTAAAATCTATTCGGATCAAATAATCGGATTGTACCGTTTTTATGGGCACACAATCAATTAATCTGATCATAGTTTGCGTGTATATGCACCTGACTTTATTCAGAATAGAACCACTCTGACGTGCGCAGATATCAAATTCCCCTAAAAAATAAAACAAGAACTTCCGTTGAAAAATAGTAAACAAAGCAGTATTATACAACTTTGTCTTCAGAGCGGCCAGGATGGACTTGCACGAGGTTCTAATTATGGTTGAAACGTTACTAAGTAAACAGCAATTTTCAGCTCTTTTATTTTGTATCGGAAGCCCCAACAGTTTTGCTTCCCAACGCGGAAATATGTAATGTTTACGTTGGGTGCACATGAGCACTCGAGTCAGTTCGCCTCATTCGTAATAACTAGAGCCTGACGAGCGTTTATATGCACGTTGATTGGATTATCCATCGGCATAAACCACCCCTCTCATTCAGATTACAATTCCATTCCAATTGAGCTTAATCCTTTCAGAATATTTTGATTGGCCCTTTTTTCCCCATTACTTTTGTCCATGTAAACATAGTTAATGACAGCTGCCCATCTGATGACACAGCCACCTGACATTGACTGAAGAAGAAGCATCCTTGAATGTATTAATTCAAAGTTGATCGCAAAAGATCCCCCAAAACGATACACCTTGCTCTCATACTCACTCCTGGCACTCTGTGGAAATTTTCAGCTCTTTGGTTCTCCCCAGGAAGATTCTCACAAGAGCTCCGAAGTTCCCCGTTCTGGGATTGTTCTGAACTTGAGGGGGGAAATAAAGATCAGAACGTTATTTTTGCAGCAGCAGTTCACAAACACAGTAGTCAAATAAATGCAAATTTTCTTAGCAATTATTTAGAGCAGGCATGTCCAAAGTGCAGCCCGGGGGCCATTTGTGGCCCCTCTACTGATTTTGGGTGCCCCCCCCCCCCCCCACCCAAACCGCATTTCAAGAAAGATTTGGTCCACCAGCACAGATGGCTGATGTAGATGGAAGATTTTGGTTTTTAATTATGCCAAATTAATACAGAAGAGTTAAAATCCTACAATTGAAAACGTTAAGTACAACACAAAGTATTCATCTTTTAATGAACACACTTTTGACATTCTCTTTAATATCATAGTAATACCTATCCAATGACGTTTAATTACTCAAATGCAGACTTTGGTGCATTAAAATCTGATTTGAATTCAATTATTAAATTGGCTAATTACAGCAAGTGTTTTCAAAGAACAACTGGCCCAAATACTGTTCTTATATTGCTAGACCAAAAAAACAGTTCAGTTTATTATTGTTAAAGAGTCACATTAAATCATTCAAAATAATTGGCAAACCAGATGAATACAACAAATGAGCAAAACCTTTTTAAATTTTGGATCTACAATAATTTACACATTCCCTTCCTACAAAAATCTGACTAATTTATTCATTTGAAATGATCATATTTTGTAGAGCAGGTAAAAAAATTAACATAACTTTTTGGTTTAAAAAGAAATTGTGTTAATTTTTTGGACCTCGAGTTCCTTTGACTTAACAGTTTTGGCCCATGCACCGAAAAGTTTGGACACCCCTGATTTAGGGTTTAAATTTGAAATAAAACTTTGGAGGTAAAAACCAACATACTGAGAGTCTTGGCCAGGGGGACGACAGCCTCTTCAAGTAGCTTTGAGTCTCCACTGTGAAGCAAAAAGAGAAAGGCAAGAGTTAAGAGATAAGGTAATGATAACATGCACACATTAGAAGCGGTAAAATTAGCTAGTTGTGCCTGCACTTTGCAGTTATACTTCTTTTTTTTTTATCTAGACACATTACATGTAATGATGTATTTGATGAATGTTTCAGCTATATTTATGCTTTGAATTAATCTTTTCAATGCCACAAACTATTCATAATACTGTCATCGTCAAGCTGACAGAACTCCTGGGTGACAAGAATTCAAATGAGCTTAAAATTAAAACCTCAAAACCCATTTTGTTGTAAATTTTCTTTATTTTTACCTGCTCAATAATTAAACATGCAGTAGAAATGAACAAAGTAGTTGAAACAGACCGCCTAAACTTTAGTGACAAAAGCTCTTCAGATGGATCACCATACAACTATATTCATATTCATAAAAATCTGAATATTATTGAAAAGTTATTTTATTACAGTATCTCTGAGGGAAACATATAGATTAACACAAACTGGTGATGTTTTAAAGGCTTTATGTCTGTTAATAATGATTTTTCCCCACCTTTAGCTAATAAAAACCAATAAAAAAGCTACTTTTTTCATGCAGAAATGGGGGTTTAATGAAAAGTGGGTTTAATACCGGCTTAATGGTTGATCTTTTTTCAAAAGATACTTTTAATCTGACAAACAAGCCTCTTAAACATGCATGTTCTGATTCCTTGAATATGAGGCGTGTCTAATGAGCTGTGTTACATTGTATATTAACGTGTTATGCAACTAAAATGACCAAAAAAGATGTGATGTCAGAAAGATGTTCTCACTCACACCACGGCACTTCTGACAGCAAAGGTTTAAGCAAATTAACCGAGCATTTTAAAAATGAAACATATTGCTCATTTAACATTCTCTAAATGAAATATATAGCAATCCAGGCTTATGTTCAAAGCTAAATTATACATGTAAAAAAAAAAACGAACAACAAAAAAAAATGACTGTTTAAGGTTAAAAATAAAATGGCTTATTCCCAAAACCTTCCTGGATGAGTTAGTTGGAAAAATGTGGAGAAGGGAGGTAATCTTTAACAAAAAGCTTGTTCTGTGTCAGAGGACAGAACCAAGCAGTGAAATGACTTCCTGTTAATGGTTGTTAGAAAAAAAAAAAAAAAAAAAGACCGTTCTGATAAACAAACACTCACAATATAGCATTTCACTAAAAGGTTATGGGCTGAAAGCGTTTCTTTTTTTGCTGAAGGAAAGTAGCTGACTGGTTGCATTTATACCGTGTAACATAATCTTGTTTAGTCAATAAAACAAAACGGTATTTTTCAGTCTTCTACTTCCTCTCAGAGTGAGGATTAATCTTTTATTAAAGGCCAGTGTACGAGTGACATGAAGTGTTTTGGTTACTCGATGAATCTAAAAAAAGGCATTCCAACACTTAACCTCACCAAACTTGAAAACAAGGCCATCAAACACGCCACAATCTCAATAGAACCCAACTTAAGCCACCCACTCCTTCCACGTCTGGCCCCGTTGCCCTCAGGGCGCAGATGCAGGCGGGCCCACTTTGGGAGAACCCTACTCTCGTCAACCGTACACCCGGCTGGATGCGATCAGAACTGTTATGTGTGAAGAGTTGGGAGTGAGACTACGTCGATAATGTAATGCTGAACGTTTTGAGTATTACAGAGCTAATTCTTGCTCCCTTACACCTGTTTTCTGTTTGGTCACACTGTTTTAAATCATACAACTTTATATCAGAGAAAGATAAACTGAGCCGTTTTTAAATTTTGACACCATTTATTAGGAGGGAAAAAAAGGCTAGATACACCAAACTAGCCGTGTGAGATAAAGTAATCGCCCTTGTTGTTAAATCGTGATTAAATTTCACTCGTCACATCCGGACCCGATTACAGCCGGACCTGTAGAATCAAGAAATCACTTAGAAAGAAACTGAAGAGGTTCCCCTTGCCGACAATAAAAGTAAAGTCTAAAGTCCAAGTTACACCAAATGCAGAAAACAGGCAAGTTTCTAAGAATGTCAAACTATTCCCTCTAGATCTCATTTCACCTTGACGTTTTAATTAGGACACAAAGCAAAGTAAATTAACTTAATGGATCGAGGCTGGTCCGTGGAGGATTATCTTAAAAGACTTTAGGACTCTGCTACAACAGACCACAGCTGATTTAAGCTCCCCCTGTCTCAAACACGTCTTGTGAATTCTTCCACAAACCCGAAACAGACTTACACTACTGTAATGACAAAAAGCTCTACAAATGGATCAGCATACAACTATATATATAAAAACAAGTGACGTTGCTTTTACAAGCTGGAATCCTGCGTTCTTGTTTTCATTAACTTTATTTACAAGGCAGCTGCATGTTAACAGTTAACTAAAATCACAAGTATGAGAGAAGCCTGGTTGAATCATTACTTAGTTGAGCTCTGCAAACATCCTCTTTGTCACTATGGGCCAAATGCATACCAAAAAAAAAAAATTTTTTCCCGAGTTTTAAAGAAGTGGTATGAGGACTGATCGCCTAAAGACTTATTACACTTTTTTATTTAACTTATGAAACAAAACAACAGAAATTTTGATCCAGTTCTGACATAATAACGATGTGCTCATGTCCCCATAACAATGATTAGCTCCGTTTCTGTTAGACACGAAAGATTTGAATCCTAAACTCAGGCACGTTACTCTCACCATCAGTTTATTGCAAAGAAGTCAGAATCATAAATACACAACTTAGGCAAAAGTGCACTTAACTTTCATCAAATATTGCAGGTATTAAGTAATGTGTTAAATGAACAATAAAAAGAAGGATATACTAGAAATAATAATAATAATAATAATAATAATAATAATAATAGCTCTATTGCTCTACAGCTTTACATTAATGGAAATAGAGAAGAGTGGGAGACAGAAAGGAAGACGGAGCATTTTCAACATATTACTTGAAAAACTCTGTTTTTTTACCTGTTTGTCGGACTGATGAAGGTGAAGGAGATGAGCTGATTCCAGAAGGGGTCATTTTCAGATATGGACTCGGTGCCCACCAGGGCCTTGAGGCTGGCGTTGTCGGACAGGTCGGTGACCTGGCTGGTGTTTGCTCCCATATTTCCAGGCTTCTTCCAGCCACACCTTCCAATCTTCAGTCCTTATTTACTGGACATGCACCAAATCCTGGAACAAATTGAAAAGTATTAATTTTTGATCAGGGCTTTGAACCGATTTTTTTTCCCCAATCGGTTCGTTCCGAACAGAAACGGAATTATAACGTTTTCCGGTTATGAGTTCCACCAATAAATTGACGTTCCCGAACCGGTTAGAACAAAAAAATATTGTTCCCGGAACGGTTAATTTCGTTCCTGTCAGCTGTTTGGAATGAGCGTTTTACTTAACGATGGATCGTAATTTACCTCTTATTTAAGATGTGTAGCTCTAGTGGAGACACCGCTCTCTCTCCATTCAGTCAGCGAATGTGTGATGTGATGTCACACAGGAAGTGAACCTCAGCCGTCATGGTAAAGGCCCATTCATACCTCACGTAAAAGACGGATACGGATACGTGTGGAGTGTTTCATACGTTCTAACCGTCGATTTCGTCCGTATTTTGACACGAAAATTGAGAGCTTACGATTACGGACGAAACGGATCAATACGGAGCAATACTACCGGAAAAGGTGGGGGCGCTATTGAGTTTGTAGTACAAAATGTCAACAAAATCACGAAGGAGGTTATAATTCTGGGCTTTAAACAATGGCTTTAAACAATGGCAGGATTCAAGGAATGACTTGCGGAGCGTCGATCTCTTTTTTTTACTTTTCTTTCACTTACGGAGCAAATACAACAAAATCACGTCTTGGACCGTCGCCATGTTTGATCAATGACGAATTATTGGCGCCCAGCACTGCCACCTAGAGGAAATATTGGTTATTGCGCACCTCAACGGACGGACGTGCGCAGGAAAATAATTACTTTTTTTTTTAGTTAATTAGGCAACGAAAACTTTGAGGAACGAAATAAAACCGGTATTAACCGGTTACCATTATTTTTAAATAAGTGTTCCAGTTCCAGAACATAAAAAATAATAACGTTTCCGGTTTCGTTTCTGTTCCCTGTAAAATACAAAAAGTTCCCGGTTTTCGTTTTCGTTCCTTGAACCGGTTCAAAGCCCTGTTTTTGATGGCATAAATTTTTTTAAAAATGCACCGATTTAGTTGGCCATCAATTCCAGTTTATAAACAGATTATATTTTGCTTTAACTATCACCTTTACCTATATCCTCTTAATATTCAAATATAGAGAAAAGGAAAAAAAATATCTGCACACTGTTTAATAATAATAAGAAGAAGAAGCAGAAGGAAGGAAACAAGCTGCCCTGTTTCTCTTTAAGTAATTTACATGTCAACAGTTTTCCTTTTAACGCCTGGCCCCACTTAAAACTGGCCGTGTAACACCAGCTTATTTTTTTGAAACTCGTGGACAATTACAAATGAACAAATGTAAAGAATGGCACTTGTCACACAGGCTGTCCAAATGAATTCAGTCCTTTAAATACAAAGGTTTTAGGAACCATCCGCAACGTGCCAATACCTGCATCATGTTCTGCTGATCAAGCTATTTTTTTCTGATCAGACGGACAATAGAGGATTAATTGTCCAAACGCAGACCCATGCTGCTGCTGGTCTATTCTCTGTGTCGTGTGACTGGTTCGGCGGTCCTGTATTACACCTTATAGCTCACAGCGGTTGCTGGTTTGCAGAAACCTCCTGAGGTGGATCAGGGACGTACTCTCGGTGGGTTGACTTCAACCTCCCATTTCCTGTCAGGACCTTTCGGTTAATCATGTGGCACAAAGAGCACATTTAGATCAAAGAAAGAAAGGATCCTCTGAAAAGCCTAATGGCTCAATGGGGCGCCAGTCAACAAGAAAACTTCAATAACCGAAAATATCAATAACAACAATAAAAGTGTGCCTTGAAATTCAGTTTTAAGGCGCCCCTTTATCAAACGAGATGGAGAATAGATTGCAAGCAGAAATGTGAACTTGATTTGCATTATTTTCTTGTTGCATTCAAAGGTATTTGCATTTTTTTAAACCATATTGCAAATTGGATTTGTGCAAAAATATATAGCGCATTGAGAAAGTGTAATTATTAATGGATAAAGCCAGCTATTCTTAAGGGAATTTGGTGTATAGTCTGACAATTTTTGAAAATAAATCTAATCACCTATCACTAGTGTTTTACTACGGATTTTAATTTATTCATTATGTTGGTATTTAAAACAGATACTTTCTAAGAAACAAGACTTTTGAATCTGTATTGTGATAAATATGGAAAACATTCTAGGCAGGAGAAAATATGGGGAAAATATTTGTGTTCATGTTACCCAGCTCCAGCTCAACGCACATGGCATCCTTAAACAGTAAATATTCTACCGACTTTTAGATGATCAACTGAATTTGACCTTATTGTGTTTAACTATAGTCAATCTGGAACCTATATAGCTAAATCCAGCTCAACAATTGGACCAATAGGCTACAGTATATAGTAAATGCCTCTGTCCAGTAACTTGCAGTACTCTAGAATGAAACCTAAAGCCATGTAGGAGAAAATGTGTTTTTAACATTAATATTTCCATATGAAAAGAGAAGAATTCAACTGAAATACCATTGTTGAATATTATTATTCACTGACAATGTTGGTTGCCATTAACCAACCATTCTCCTTACTTCTCAAACTCTTTGTCGTCAGGATGTCCCTACTACTGTATGTGAGCTTTATCAAATTCAACACCTGGTGTGGGCATCAGATTCAGGAGCAAAGTCCATCCAGCTGACCAGATATAACGCTGGCATATAGAACATTAATTAATCACACCAGAATTATAATAAACCAACCAAACATTGCATCCAGTGGGTCCTTTTTGACTGCGATATTGTGACGATGTACTGTGCAATTCTACTTTGAACCGAATTAACTGAACTAGAAGACAAAGAAATTAGACTAAAGTTGGACTCAACTTACCTCGCCTGCCAGATCCGACCTTCACAAATATCACAAGCTGCAATTGGTGCAGTTGCAGAGTTAAGACACTGACTAGAAAATCCCAGTGTGTAATTTTCTTGCTGTGCTGCTAACCATGCAAACCATGGCATCGCTGCCCATTTATTCCCTGAAGACACTCACAGCATGATAGGGCCTTATCAACAAGGATGTTAAATGCCTTTCACGGACACGCCTTGTGCAAACAGGTGCAACCGCTTACGACGAATAAGAGCAGTTAAGATGTGCACAGTAGTGTTGACCACGAACTGTAGGTTGTGCTCCTTGTAACAAAGGGAAGTTTATTTGTAAAGCACATTTCAGTAACAAGACAACTCAAAGTGCTGTACGTGAACATAAGGCATTACGGGGTTAAGCATAGCAGTGGAATAGTAGCAGTAAGTCACGATTTAACACAAGTTGGACTACAAACGTCAACATTACCATCCAAAGGCATGCTTGTGAAAATTCTCAGTCATCCGGTTCATCGCAACAGCAAACAGGCTTAAATCGGAGGCAACCAGACTTTCTCTGCTACCCGGGTCAGGCAACTCTAAACAAATAGGTTTTTAACCTATCTCAGGTTCTCAGGGTTTCACCTCTTTTACAGTATTCTGGTCGTCTGTTCCAGATAAGCGGAACATGAGAACTAAAGGCTGCTTCCACGTGTTTGGTTCTGGGTATGCAGAGTAGACTTGAGCCAGAAGACCCGAGTGGTCTGGAGGGTTGAATGGGTTCATGTGGTCTGGAGGGTTGAATGGGTTCATAGTCACCAGGTGACATTGGGATGCAAAGCTGTGTGTCGTCTGCATAGTTATGGTAATTTGTGTTGCTGCATTTTATGATCCGAGCTAGGGGGAGCATGTAGATGTTGAATAGGAGGGGACCCAGGATGGACCCTTGGAGAACCCCATGTGTGTTTTTTGTCATCTCTGATGTAAAGTTACCTACTGACACAAAAAAGTCCCTGTCCTTTAAGTAGGATTTATACCAGTTGAGAGCTGTACCAGAAAGGCCGACCCAGTTCTCCAGGCGCTCTAATAGAATGAAGTGATCGACAGTATCAAATGTGCACTCAGGTCCAATAATACCGGCACTGTGGTTCTTCCACAGTCTGCAATACGGATGTCATGAAACACCTTGACGGTGTCTGTACTGTGGCGAGCACAGAAACCTGACTGGAAAACATCAAAGCAGCTGGTCATTGTTAGGAATGTATTTAACTGCTGAAACACAGCTTTTTCAATAATCTTGCCCATAAAGGGGAGGTTTAAAATGGGCTCATAGTTCTGCAGAAGTAGCACCAAACTAAAGACCCAAGGCGGAACCTGGGGCATATAATTGATACTAGCTTGTTGCATTACTTATGTTCCCTCCATCACTGTGAAACGGGTACTGCAGGGTAGTTTCTTCTGTTTATATCCGCGACAGCCTGGTTAACAAGTTTAGCAAGTTTCTGGTAAAAACTGAAGTAATTCGTTTCTCAGCAAGTCTGATGTTGAACGAAGAAAACTGGTGATGAAAGCCAGAACGTCAGTCAAGAGATAAATGCTGTAATCATAGACTGCAATGTACATTAAAATATCAGAAATGTCATATCACCTGAATTGATTATTGAATAAAGTTATATTGCAATATATATTGATGCTGAATTATTGTCCACCCCTAGGTTTAGATATTAGTTGGCACTTCTTTGTTTCGGTACAAGTTTTGACTTTTTGAGGTTAGGGTTTGAATTCTGATTTCTTTAGTTTAGTTACCTGTGAGGGAGGTTAGGGTTAATGGACAGCAGGCTGGTGAGCAGAACCCACTCTTCTGGATCAAGTATACACTAGGGCTATCTATCGTTATCGTGACACATTTCTTATCATGATAAGAATATGGTTTTATCTTGACAATGATAAATTCCAATTAGTAATTTCTGATAACCCCCAAAACTGCCAGCATTGTCAGTAATTGTTATTTTTCCTATTTTCCCCACTGTTGGTTTCTTGCGTGCGTCAATAAAGTTAGTGTAGTGATAAATAAATAATCACATAAATAAATAATCACATTTCTTCTTTTAACAGGTGTCCTGATTAAACGCTTTTCGAATTGTGTTACGTAATTAAATGTGTTTTTAAACAAGGACAGTATTTGTGTTTATGGGGCTATAATTGATATTAGGTCAAAACCACAAAGTTCCCTAAAAAAGACTAAAAGACGCTGGTAATAGTCTTTTATCATCACTTGTATCGTTATCACAATAGTACAATAATACATCATGATAACATTTGAAGCCTATACCGCTCACCCCTATAGTACCTAGCAACCTTAGCAACTCTAGCAACTTCTGGAGTCACAACAGCCCGTGGTCACCGGGAAATAGATTATTTCAGGAGAACCGGCTTTCGCACACCGCCGGGTTTTAGTTCGGGGTTGAAGGCAGAATTTCACAGCTCGTCGGTGACTTGTTACTGAGCGAAGAAGCTAACGTTCACCGCTTGTTTTGCAATCAGCTGACAGCTCGGCTTACCTGTCACAGAAGCTTCTCGCGGCTCCTCTGGCTCCTGCCGGCTTCCGTCAGCGCTGATGACCAGCTGTTTCCCCGCAACGCAGCAGCCGTATCCCCGGCGCTTGACCGGGATTGATTCAACAGAGGGAGATAGCTGAAATTAGAGAGTCGTTTCCACTGCTAGCCTCGCTCTACGTACTACCGTCCTCCATGTTTTCCACGTCGCCACCCATTAGCGTAATGACGACATGCGAGCGGCGAACCTCTACGTCCGTGACGTCGCCGCCAACGTTGAAGCCTGGTAACGTGAACCCTGGTTTACGTTACCAGGCTTCATTCTGTAACGTTGCAAACACAAACTTCGATATATTTTAACATCAAATAGCCCCTAATTGTAAAGCGGAAGGTAAAGCGGTATGTCTGTATTATTTCAAGTACACACATCTGAAAAGTGAGGCATGCATTATTCGCCTCCCTTTATTCTGATACCTCTAAATAAAAGCTGGCACAACTACTTACCGTCAGAAATCCCCATACATAATTTGTCAATAGAGCCCACCAACTATTCAATTTCAGGCATGTTTTTTTAAATTGCCAAATAGATTTATTAGACAATATAACAGCATTATGAAGGCCTGCGGACACACCAGATAGGTCAAAGGTTGAGGAAAAGTTTATAGCTGGGGTTTGTTAGAAAGCAATATCCCAAGCTTTGAACATCTCAAAGAGCACTGCTAAATATATAATCAGGGGTGACCCCAGGGAAAAGATGCAGTTAAGACAACTATTATGATGTGGCTTAGTTAAAAAAAAAATGAAGACATGCACTCCCTGAACACGCTATTTCCACAATAATACATGGCAGTGGCATTATCATGGTGAATGGAGGCATTTCTTAATCCATCCAAGATGGATGAAGCTCAACGAAGGGTAATCCTAGTAGAAAATCTAGAGAGGATGAAACAAATTTTGGACTGGGGCAGATGATCTGTAACAATGAGCCATTGTTACAATCAGATTGCATATTATTACTTGTTTGTTTAGTGGAAATGCATATGTAAAGAACAGTTAAGATTCCCAAGTTTTGCTTATCAATTTGCCACTGTTTTTGTTTTTCATTTATTTATAGGGGAAGTGCATTCGCTGCCTACAAACTGACATGCCTTTATTGACATCCGAGGAGTTCAGCTTTGTTGGACGGTGCTATTCTTTGCTGTCTCCATTTTATGACGACGCTGTTGAGCTGTCTCCTGAGAAAAAATCTTTCTATCTCCAAAGTGGTTACCCTCATGAAAATGTTAGAGCAAAGCCTTCAGGAGGAGATGACAAAGCAGGCAGCAGCAGCTGCATTAGAGGTTGGAGACCACCTCATCAGGCATGGGGAAAAGCTTCAGATTTGGAAGTCTATGAGCATCCTATCTCTAGCTACAGAACGTCATAAGTTTTTTTTACAGCCAGACTAAATCCACCAAAGCCATCCAGAGACTGACCTCAGAGTTTGCCACGATTATGCATTCTCGACAGAGCTGAGAGGAAATCTCCCAGCCCTTCACCTCTCATGATATCACTGGAGGTAATCTATTATTTTTCATTTTGAGAGCAATTATTTCCATTAGAAAGCTCGCTAACATGATCTGCTGTTTTCTCTTAGGTAGCAAACTGTGGCATCGTTTGGACATGAGTGTAGTGGAGGCAAGACAAAGGCAAAATGTAACTGCAGAGGCCACGGTTGAAATGCAGGGCTAGCTATCAGAGCCCAATATTAGCAGAATGGAAAATCCATTGGAGTACTGGGAGAGGCAAAAACTACCGTAACCCCAATTTACACAGACTTGCACTTGCATTTTTATGCACGTCCGCATCTTCAGTATGAACAGGTGTTTTCAAAGGCCGGAGTAGTGTCAAAAACAAAAAAGAGAACAGATTAAAAAAACTAACTGACATGCCTTTTGTCAGTCAGTAATTAAACCTCCGGCAGAACCGGCAGAGCCCGGTTCTGCCGGAGGTTTTTTTTTTCCCGTTAATGGGTGGTTTTTCTTCCCACTGTCGCTTCATGCTTGCTCAGTATGAGGGATTGCAGCAAAGCCATGTACAATGCAGACGACTCTCCCTGTGGCTCTACGGTTCCCCAGGAGTGAATGCTGCTTGTCGGGACTTTGATGTAATCAACTGGTTTCCTTATATAGGACATTTTGACCAATCTGTATAATCTGACCCAATCTGTATAATATGATTGAACTTGATTTTGTAAAGTGCCTTGAGATGACATGTTTCATGATTTGGCGCTATATAAATAAAATTGAATTGAATTGAATTAAAACCGTTGAAAAACTCTTACTTCTGAATTGAAATCTCCCGTTTTGCACGTCATTGTCCAAGTTTCACGAGCATATCTAGCGCCCTCTTCGAGTTCAAAAATAGATTATACTTGTGATAATCCTAAGAAAAATGTATGGTTATTACTTATTAATAATCATTTCCAAGGACTAAAGGATAAAAATACAGGCAAGTGTCAGATTATATTGCTGGCTGTGATTATGCACTGGGCCAGTAGGTGGTTTCATGTGCATACGAAGCTTTGTTTAATGAACCCTTTGCTGAAGCAACTGGCTCAAGTGCTTCAATGCCTCGTCTCGCCTAACCTTTCCTGCAAGATGAATTCTCACAGCATTAGTCCATTTACAAACACACATTTATGTGCAGAATGTAAAGTGCTACACATTATCAATGTGGCTTTCCCTGTTATATCTCACCATCACTATTGTTTCCTGTACAGCATTTATATAAATTGAATTTAAATGCATAACACCCAAAAAAATGTTTTTAAGTAAAACTCATTGTTTTCTGTTAAAGACTTGCCTCTGCCATTTTCTATCACCCAGCAGGTGTGCATACAGAACAGTCCCTGGCAGTTTGTGCCTGATTTATTGGTTCGGGAGGGTTTAAACGATGGGCCAAATTGTCAAGTCAAAGGAACTCAAGGGGCAAAAAAAAAAAAAATCAGTACAGGGCCCCCGGACCACACTTTGGACATGCCTGGTTTAAACTAAGATGTGGATTAAAGAGGGTGGTTCTACGCAGAAAGGAATTTTATTTTAATGCATGTCTTCAGATAATTCTTGGAATGTGTTTAAGGTATTTTCACTTTGCATTAGTTTGTAAATGTATTGTTTTGCTTGCTCTTTGTCTGATGTAAATAGTGTTGCATTTCCCATTGTTACTCACAGCAACCCTAATGATGGGTTTTCCCAATTAAGGTTCATTTGTATTTAAGCAGTTTGTCATTTGGTGTTCATTATTGGGTGTGGGTGGTTCTGTTTGTTACACTGTTGGCTACAAAATAAAATAAAAAATCAAAGCTGCTTCCACAGATGTCACTGCTTGCCTTGTTTTTTCGGCTGCTGTGTGGGTCCCACTTCCATGGCCGTTCGACAAACATGTGAAAGGATCAAAATGCAACAGGATGATCCTACAGCCAGAGCTACAAAAAATGCTTTAGATCAAAGCGCATCCATGTGTTAAAACTGCCCAAAATCCAGACCTAAATCCTGGATTGATAAATTATCCACACAATCACAATGAGCTTTAGCTATTTTATAAGGACAGAAGAATGAGAAACAATTTTAGTCTGTAGATATGTGGACTTGCAGCTGTAATTATGGTGAAAATTGTTCTCGAAAGCAACTGACTTAGCGATGCTGAACAGCATTGCAATTTCCATATTTATGTTCATAAAAATAAAATAAAAACCTGCATTCATTATTAATTTATAGACCACTTTACAAGTACTGCTGTACAGGTACATAACTAAAAAGATAAAAATCATAAGTAATAAAGCAATAAAATACAATGTTGTCAATGATGATAAGAGCTAGACTACTGCACTGATCGGTTTATTGAATTTAAAAATCAGTCAAGGATAACTCCAATATATTTTACAAAATAAAATTACCTCCCTGTCATTTTATAGTTTAAATAAAGCTCAGCTCCATCAATGAATCACCAGAATCAGCAGTTATAAAAATAGACAATTGCACACGTTGAGAAGAACAGTTTCTTACTGTGAAGACTTAAAACCAGACTGAATCTTCTCAAAAATAATCACAAAGCTGCAGATACTGACAGCTGAATGAAAAAAACAAAACCTAAGAGTTTAGAGATGGTAATTTGGAAAGTTGACCAAGACAAACCAATACTTTCAGTTGGTCTGTCACATAGCTTTCAATAACATACAGGACTGTCTCAGAAAATTAGAATATCGTGAAAAAGTATACATGTACTAGTAGGCTATTGAACTAATCACTTGAATCGTCTAATTAACTCGAAACACCTGCAAGGGTTTCCTGAGCCTTGAAAAACACTCAGCTTGGTTCAGTAAACTAAATCACAAGTATGGGGAAGACTGCTGATCTGACTGCTGTCCAGAAGACCATCATTGACACCCTCCATCAGGAGGGTAAGACACAAAAAGAAATTTCTCAAAGAGCAGGCTGTTCACAGAGTGCAGTTTCAAAGCACATTCACAAAAAGTGTGTTGGAAGGGGGAAATGTGGCAGGAAACGCTGCACAACCAAGATCTGGCACCTGCCCACAGTGCCAAAACCACCAGTAACTGGTGTACTGACCATGGCATTACTGTCCTTGATTGGCCTGCCAATTCCCCTGACCTGAACCCCATGGAGAATTTGTGGGGTATTGTGAAGAAGAAGCTGAAAGACACCAGACCCAACAATGCAAATGAGCTAAAGGCCGCTATTGAAGCATCCTGGGCATCCATAACACCTCAGCAATGCCACAGGCTGATTGCCTCCATGCCACGCCGCATTGATGCAGTAATGTGTGCAAAAGGATTCCCAACCAAGTACTGAGTGCATTAATGGACATTTTCAAATGTTTGATTTTGTTTTGCTGTTATAATTTATTTATTTTTTACTTGGTCTGAGGAAATATTCTAATATTTTGAGATAGGATTTTTGAGTATTCTTCAGCTGTACGCCATAATCAGCGATATTAAAACAATAAAAGGCTTGCGATATTTCAGTTGATTTGTAATGAATCCAGAATGTATGACATTTCATGTTTTTTAATTGCATTACAGAAAATAAAGAACTTTATCACAATATTTTAATTTTCTGAGACAGCCCTGTAGTTTAGTGACTATAATGTTAAGCTAGGATGTCAGATATGTTCATTAAAAGTAATCTATTATGGTAAAAAAAGATACAACTCAATTATATAAACACTTCTGAGTCCATCTCAGACATAAATGATCAAATCATTTATGCTTTTTAGCTCTGGAAAGAAATGTTTTAAGATTTCACTTTTTAAAAAAAGGAAGGTTTTATCTGGAGTAGTGTCCATATTAGTCCACGATGCAGGATTGTCAGTTTCAACCATCTGAAGGAGATGCTTTAAATTAATGTCACTAATGAAGTTGAACATGACAGCTAACTGGAGAACACCAACTCACTCATTGTTTTCATTCATTTTTATTTTATCTTAAAACGAAGACTTCTTAACTGTTAAGTTTAAAAATTAAGTGTACTTTTTCTTTTCATAAACCTGAGCACAAACGTTTGTCAGTTGTACTTTTCTTCATACACAAAAAAAACCCCAACAACTTTACAATCTTTTACGCTTTTAACAACTCGATCAGAAAATATACTTTTCTAAAAACTTAGAGTAATATTTCTGAAAAATTATTTACATTAAATATTGTAGCCAAACTGTCACTGTTTTAATGAATGTTTAATCAGCATTTATTAATTACACCTAAACTGAATTCATTTACTTGTAGGAAAACAAAATGCTCCAAATCCATAAAGGAATGAGTATCTTTGATAGAAAAAAAAATGGTCAGTCTATTACAATCATTCCTTTCCTTTAACAAAACACCAGTTAAAAAAAAAAAAGGATTAATCTTAGGCCAGCTTTACAAGTACCATCACTACAACAATCATTTTATATATAAAATAATCTAAGCTTTGACGTCTTTGCTGTAACTTTAACAGAATATTAAAGTACTTAAAGTGGCAAGTCAGGTTTGTAATAAATAAGCATTTATTTGAAGGCTTTCTTCCATCCTTTCATTAAAGTGCCTAAATCTGTTTCATTCAGACAAAAATTTAAAAAACAGAAAATATAACAGCGAAGCTACCTTAACATGATGAATGAAAAGCTAAAAACAAGCTTCAAACAGCTTTACAGTCAGATTACTGGAAGAACATTGACAACGTCTGATTTCTCTAAACGATACGCTGGGAATATTTACACGGCCTTTTCTGCTTTACAAATAGCTACAACACTCAGTCTGCCTTCTTGTCAGCTGCTATAGTCGCTCCATTTGCCGTCGCCTCACCGTTGCTTTCAGGCTGAAAAACAGAAATTTGTTTTATGAAAGTTCTGAAGTTAATAACAACAACGGTAATTTTACTCCTCTGTAACAGTAGAATAAAATCCTATATTTGTCATCGTCTCACCTTGTGAGTCCCGTTACTTGTTTCACTGGCTTTCTGATCAGTACTTGTGTTCGTTACAGCTTTTTTGCCCCAGATGGCGTTGATGAAGGGTGAAATGACAGGATAGATTATGGGTTCCAGGAACCTCTTGTAGATCCACAGCAGGACAGGAATCACAATGCAGGGAATGCACACCATGACTGTGGCTCACACAGGCTCTCTCCACACAGAACCTGAAGCAGAGAAAATGGACAGAAAGGGCACCAGTTACAAAAACGGTATACAATGAAAAGTCTAACTAATCCATCATGAGTTTAGTAAAGACAATAGCTTAAAGGGACGTGGCTGAGTTATTCATATATCCCTGTCTCTATGAAGCGGAAGAGAAATGCATCGATCTGTTGGCCAGACTTTCCTTCATATGCTTCGATTAGTGATCAGCAGCTCAAACACAGAAAAATCTGACCCCCCTAACCCCACCCACCCACCCACCTCAGTTTACGACGCAGACATGAACCAACAACATATACTTTGCTGTACTATTATTGGTTTAATTTGAAAAATAAAAATGCTTTAGAGATGCTTAGATGCATAAATGGGGACCATCTTTCTTCATCTTTAGTTTTACCCAAAGCTAATATTTATACCTATAGCTCATTTTTCTCTTATGCACTGTAGTTCACATGGCCAAAAAAGATAAAAAACTGAATTGGCAGGCCGAGCCATAAAAAAAAAAAAAAAAAAAAACAGAAATGAGTGTTAGTCATGAAAAGCCTGATGGCTGAATGTAAAGTGAGACGCAAGTAATAAATTGCACTGGGTCTAAACTTTAGTATCAGCTGATAAAATGCCTCTCCTGACTTTCTGGCATAAATCTACAGTGCAGAGTTATGGTTTTGCTCTTTAATGTTATTTACTAAGCCAGTTGGCAAAACTACAGAAAAATACCAGCTTAATTTCAAGAGATGAGCTAATTTTTATTTCTTTCCCATCTGTTTACAGATAATTTACCGACTTACAGTCAACCAACAAGGCTAAGGAAATAAAAAAGGTCAAATCTTTTTGCTTATGCGTTTGTAAGGTTTCTACAGTCGTTATCTAAACCTGTCATAGGATGACAGATGATTCATCTGGCAGTGTGATGACAAGATGACGCCGTTTTACTCTGATAACGGCAGCTCTTGCTTTAAAACCACAGTTTGCTGATGAGACAATGAAATATGGACAATTGATCAAACGCTAGCCAGCCAATAAACACCCAGGAGCATCTCGCTGGAAGAATACGAGACGATCTACTTATCTTTAGTCGGCGTGTCTCCGTTCTGATACAGACATTTGCCACAGTCACAATCTACGCTGCCAGCCTGTTCGATGACATGCCAACGCTTTACGATATAATCTGTGACGTAATCTACACTGATCTGAATGCACTGCCAGATTACATGGTGCTCGTCTTTAAAGAGCAGCAACTACTTTTAAACATCCAGTAGTTGGTAGTTATACTGTTAAATCTGTATTTGATAAAACACTGTTGTTGAAGGACAAATTGCAACAATTTTACTTAAAGAGCCAAGAATACAGAGGTTAAGCAGATGCGCTTTAAAAATACTTTTTTTCAAGGTTTTGTTTTAGTAGTAGAAAGGTTTTTGTTATTGTAGTGATTTAATTACATTCCATTTACAACCATCCACTGTGAGTGAAGGTGCTGAATAATAATAAAAAATAAAATGAGGCTGATTAGCTCCTGGTGAAAAGAAGTGACCAAGTTATATTTTAATTGTACTGAAATTGCTTTAAGTCGTGGCATGACCCACACTGAGTTAAGACTCAATGTAAAACTGTACAACCTGGGTCTGTTTGCTTGATTAGCCCTACATTACATTTATTGTGACACATTGCTACAGAGATAAACTTAAACTGAAAAATAGGCTGCACCAGTTCTACAGTCTGTTGCAGTTTGGATGGGAAGCTGCTCAGTTGACGAATAATGAAGGCGCCTGTAGGTTTTAAGTGTTTCAGCAGCACTCGGCCCACAGTGAAGTGGTCTGAGGTCACAGAAACAGCGTCACTGCCATGGCTTCTTAAAATGAGAAACCAAGCTGCCTGTATAGAACAGAGCTACACTGATCAGGCATAACGCCGGGATCACACCCAGTACGGTGCAGTTACGGCTCCAGTGATGCAAGGAACCCAAATAATTAAAAACCAATGTGTAGACTCACATCAGACACGTGCGGTTGCGAGTTCGGTTCCTGGGCGCTAAGCAGGATAAAGTTCCGGTGAATTTCAAAATGAAATGACCCCACCAACTTACGCAAACTTGACTAGTGTAAACAGCACGGCAACACAGAAATTCGAGGAAACAGAGGGGCTTTTGGAGGATGAAATAGGATATCCATGCACACGGATAACGAAAATGAAAAACCATGGCTGTTTTTTAACCATTTATGAGGGATAGCAACAGAAAGGACCACGTGAACTTCTGTTCTCACAAGCGCCGGCCGCCGTTTCGCTAGGAGCAGTGTGAGAGTAATCTGGCCAGCCAGATGGATAATGTGTAGCACTCCACGTCCTGCACATTATCCATCTGGGTCTGCTCCCATCGAATCCATCTGGGGATTCAGCAGAACTCTCCAAAATCCTTTAGGTCAGGGTTGCCCAAGTCCACCAAATGAGCGGCTCTTTACAAAGCCTCTGCAGGGCTGAATGGCATGCATGTGGGAATTCAGCCATTTAATTTGGCTGTCAAAGAGAAGGGATGTATCTAAAAGTTGCAGGATAGTAGCACTTTAGGGCTCGACTTGGGTGGCCCCCTTTTTAAATCCCAGTAGTAGGAAAAAGCCCAGTTCCACCGGCTCGTATTGGCTCCGCACCGGACACCTCCGCTCACCTTTGAGTGTTTCAGGAGCAGTTTTTTTCCCCCAGCGCCAGCCCGGGTTCCTCCGGCCCTACTGATCAGCAGGGTCAAACCGAGCTGATTTGAGAGAAGTTTTGAGAGAACGCCTCTCTTTTCAGTGACTGGCCATGGAGCGACGAGAAATGAGAAGGTTTTCTCCGAGGAAGTCCAGAGAAACTGAAGAGCGACGACATTAATATTAAGGACCACTATGAACAGAGTGGGTCAAACTGAAATATTATATTATTTTTAAACCATGAACCACACCTGAAGAGTTAAAAAAAAAAAAAGGACACCAGCTTTCTACACCCAGACCACCTATGTGAGATCCATGGATTTATCAAAGCTTTCTCTCATTTCACACTGACAGATGTTAAGTTTTGTCTCTGAAGTGTCCATCCACCTCTTACGGTACAAGGCAGCAGACGTCTGCTATAGTTGGAAAGATGAAAGTTCTCAGCCAACACATTCTGACCCCTGTCAGACTTGCTCAGACCTTTAGATTGGCCCATTTTCTATTGCATTTAAACATCAGATTTGAGGGTAAATGTCACTAATATGTGCCCCGATAAAGGGATAATCAGTGTCGACCAGCTGTTGCTGTTTATCCCTGCATGTCTGCTCAGTGTAAATACAGCTGTAGGTACACATTTGTACTGACCTAAAAGGAAGCTAAATGGCTTAAATGGAGACTCTGGAAAATGTTTATGACTTACAACATTGTAGATGGGACTTTATCTAAGGTAGTGTATTTTTTTTTTTAAACGTGACATTTACATTTTATTGTTCTGACCATTGACTTTCTATGAAGCGGTAGGCCTGGAATGTGTTTGTCCTGGGCAACTGATTCCATTAACATAAAACCGACGACCAAACGCCTTTATTATCGTACTTTGTCTTCAATTTAATAGAATTGTATTTATATAGCGCCAATTCGCCGCACAGGTCATCTCCAGGCACTTTACAAAATCAGTCTTAAGAATTAAACACAATCCTACTGTCTATACAAAGCATGACGCAACGCAGAACTACAAATGGAACTTATGCAACTCTGACATGCATATATAGGCTTTATCGCGGGGTTAACTAGAGCTTAAATTAAAAGTAGTCAACTGAATGTAACGAGAGGCAGACGAACACCGTCTGCCTCTCGTGGGATGAACCGCCATTATTTATTAACTGTTATCCATTTAATGGTTTATAGACAAGACCTGAACCCCGGCGGCTAACCGAAGTTAGCTTCCGGTTACGTCTAGGCGGCTAACACTGGAGGCACGAGAGCGACTATACCGGCTTACAAAGTGTGTCCCTGATTTCAAAAGAAGCTCATAAAGTATGTACTCTTACCTGGACAAATCAAACGACAAAACACTGCAGTCCTGTTAGCGTGAATCTCAGTGGAGTTGTTGCGGCTGAGCGAAGTCTCTGGAACGTGATGTTCCGACACAAACTCCACTTCCGTTAGCGGCGGATGACGAAAGCGGAAACCGGTCGGCACCGGGCAGCTTGGGGGTTTCTTTTAAACAGCGTTGTTCTTCATGCTGACTTCTGGCTTTTATGTAAGTGGCTGATGAACGCTTTTTGGTTTGTTTGTTTTTAGTGCGGCGTTTTTCTTACAGATTATTTTATAGGATGACCCGAAAGAATAACGCGTTAAAGCTGAAACAGTTTCTGCAAATGTGTCGTTAAACAGTTACGTGTGTTTTCAATGATTAAGCATACTAGCTAGCAAAAGAGAAAAGTAAATTTTTCATTATATACTTTTGTTTAAAATAAAAAGCTAAGAAGACCCGCGATGTTTATGTGTTGCAGTAAGTCCTAATTAATAACCGGAATTGTATATTGTGTTTACAGTAATATGTACCGTACTTTATTCATTCATCTGTCCAGTAAACTAAACGTTTCGTTAAGCAGGTCTGCAGCTGTTTCTGTACAAATCTTCGACAATTATATGGAAAGGGTCTCCTCATACTCAAACAAAACAACCCAGAATTGTACAGTTACCTTCTGAGTTGCACTTTTCCTATTTATTCGTCATTTTAGTTTTTATTTTGTATTGTCAAATGTGTAGTTTATGCTTTATTTCTTGGATCATTGTTGGTTTAATGTGTTTAGATTATATTTCTGTACAACTATAACTGAGGGTTATATTATTCTAACAAAGGAAAGAAAAATTAAATGTAAACCTAACATTAGATGAAATGTGGGGATGCATGCGTTCATGTATAAATAGTAGAATATAGTCTTGTTCTTTCATTTTCTGTTGGGTTTCAATCTAACGTTTCTGTCAAGGAACCTGCATCATACTTCTTTCCGTTTGATGTAGCACAGTCCGTAAGAAAAAAAAAATTGGGGTGGGAGTGTTGTAAGAAAAGCAAAAACTGACATTGCAATTTGAAATGCCGGATTGGTGCATCTCCACTGAAATACAGAAAAAAATAACCAAAAAGTGATGTTAGCGACTATGGAAGGCAGACAGAGTTCTAGTTGTGTTTTCCAGACATGAAGGCTTATCTAATCCTTATTCCAACATCTTATCAGGTGGTCCATTAAGTATATTCCCATCGCAAGTACTGACAAATATATACACTCTATTTTTGTGTTGTCTTTTTTCAGCACCACAATGCCTCTGTCCACTGAGTCGCAAAGTGAAGATGTACAAGATGTTCTGGTAGCCAATCTGGATAACGCTCGCAGTCTCTCCAACATACTGAAAGCCATCACCTGCAAGGACCATGCCATCTTCACAGCAACAGCAAACGGCCTGAAGGTCACAGTGGAGGACTGCAAATGCATGCAGGCCAATGCCTTCATTCAGGTGCGTCTGTCGTTATTTAGCTTACGTTCAGAGAAGAAAGAAGTCCTGTTCAACATCACGTTCTTCTGCCTTCATCCACTTCCATTTCTTCCATGTTTCTTTCAGGCAGATATCTTTCAAGAGTTCATGCTAAAGGACGATATAGTTGTTTTTCAAGTTAACCTTACTGTTCTCCTCGACTGCCTGAATATTTTTGGAGGGAGCCCGGCGGCAGGTAAAAACCTAAACGAAACATGATTGGAAAATGTGCAAAAATGAACCCAAATCCTCAAACGTGCACGTTTCTGACCTCATACCTTGTATGATGTTTTAGGAGTCTCAACAGCTCTGCGGATGTGCTACAGGGGTTATGGTCATCCGCTGACATTGTTCCTGGAGGAGGGCGGTGTGGTGACTGTCTGCAAAATTAACACAAGCGAACCAGAGGAACCGATTGACTTTGAGTTCTCCAGCTCCAATGTTACAAACAAGGTTCATCTGGCTGTTTTTTGTCTTTAAAACTGGATTCATTAATGTCAGTATGGAAAACTCATTTAAATCACTAGATTAGAGTAGAGATCTTTAAATGCAGGAGATGGTATAGATTTAACACAAACACAGCGCTTCTTGTCTCCTCGTAGACCATATAGGAGTAGATTATAAAATTATTTTTCTCTATTTGTCCTGCATTTCTGTCTCCCTTCAAAGGTCATCCTACTGTCAGAGAGTCTAAAGGAAGCCTTCTCTGAACTGGACATGACCAGCGAGGTGCTGGAGATCACCATGTCCCCCAGCCAGCCGTATTTCAGGTAGGCTGACAGCTTTATATTCCTTCTATGGGTTATAGTAGTGCAGTAAAAATGACAAAGTACATTCTTTTATTCACATTTAATCTTCTCGGTGCTTAATAGTTGAGGCAAGCAAAGAACAAGCCATTGCTAAAGTTCAGTTCATTTATTAGGAATTGTACTGCTGTAAAATTTTTCCCTCCGTTTCGGTCTTGTTCGATTTTCCACTCCGTACTTCCTTAGAAATATGTTATTTTGGTTTTCAAAACTACAGGTTGTCTACATTTGGAAACTCTGGAAATGCCCATTATGACTACTCCAAGGATTCGGATATGATGGAGCTGTTTCAGTGCGACAGGACACAAACCAACAGGTGAGTGCGGTCATCAGCTGACTAAAATAAACCCAAATAACAGACTTGGATAGTTGTCTCGTTAATCCTCAAACAAGGACCAAGCAATGCTCAAGAGTTTGGCCAAAATGATATTTTTGATGGGATTTGAATTAGTTTGAGCAACTTGTTTACATAAGTCTAGCAATTAAAAATGAATTGTTGCATTTTTAGCATTTTAATGTGAGACATTTATAAACAATGAAGTCCCACAGTTCACCCCTCAGTGTTTTTTCCTACTGCAGCTGCATAGTAGTTTATCATTTTTACAACCAGACTCCATAAATTGGACCTTTTAGATTATTTTATTCCATTCAGGTGCTTACAAAGCCAAAACCTAAAGCTTGTGCAGTCAGTTATAGTTTGATTATTCACACCCGTCCTTTCAGTTATTATCCATGGATCTGACCTAACGAGTCTTTTTACAGCCTCTGATTTGTTTCCCTCCTGTGCAATCTGTGACAGATACAAGATGTCCTTACTAAAACCATCCACCAAAGCCTTGGCTATATCCTGTAAAGTCTCAGTGAGGACAGACAGCAGAGGCGTCCTCTCTCTGCAGTACCTGGTCAGGAACGACGATGGACAGATCTGCTTTGTGGAGTATTTCTGTTGTCCCGACGAGGAGGTAGAAGAGGGATAACAACAGATTGGTCCTGACCCAGGTTCCTTAGGTTCAGCTAGGACACAATACCTTGTTTGATCGCACTGTTAAGAAGGTAAAATCAGTCAGAGAAGGTCCAGCAGTGGAGGGAAAATGCATATTTTCAGGGATGATGTGCCATCTGTCTTCTCATCCCACCTTCTTTCCTGCACCACTGAAATGTTCAGTGTTTGCTTACGAACAGGGAATTCAAAGGCCAGCAAGTTTGTGTTCTCATTTCAGGTGTTCATAGATAAAGTCTTCAGAGTATAATGGGAATCCCACATTTTGGAGGAGTTGACCTTTTCAGTCTCAGATGTTGTTGCTGGACGTGTGGAAGGTTCACTGCCCACCTGGTCCTGTTATGCATCAGCATCTAGTTTTACCACAGCAGTATTCAGAGCTCTGTGTTGAATAAACATGGAAGCTGTTAAACTGGAGACATCCAGCAAAAATACCAGTGTCACACTCACCGTGGGAATTTGGGTTTTTACAATCTGGAAGACGCACCAATCAGGCTTTTCTTTGCCGTTTGACCTGCTAATTCCCGTTATGATTTTCACTCCCCAAGGGCTGGAATTTATAAGACAAAAAAAGTGCTGCAGGTTGGTTGATAGAGGTGGTGGTGTTGAATTAGGACTGCACACTAGTAAGGAAAAATATGCTGGTATAGCATGTTATGCAACAGTGTTAATGTCCTGCTCTGGGTTTATATGAATAGACTGCTAGAAAAGTAGTCTGGTTACTGAGGGAAAATATCCAAAAAATGCATTATTTCCATCACAGGTTTTTTAAAAAGTTGCCTCTTGTAAACCGTTTTCTTGGCAATGAAATGTTAGTTTCCAAACAAGTGTCTAATATATTTCAGGAATAAAAATCCATATTGCATGAACCTTTAATAAGTCAACATTTACTGCAGTCTAACAGTTGTTTGCAATACAGTAGAGAATAACTACAAGATTCGCCCGCTTCAGCATCAAAACACAATATGCACCTTTATTACTTTGCTTTACAAAAAAAACACAATTCAAGTGCATGCTGGTCAGTTTTGATGCATCTAAAGGACTGTTTTTTTTTTTCACCAAGGAAACACACGGCAGATAATCTGACCCGCTGATAGCTGCTTCTCTATTTATGGTTCCCTGTAGGGCAAATATTTCAATTATCCGAACCGAACTCCAGGTGAAACGTCAATACCGAAGAAAACCTACAAAAGGATTTTTTTTTTCTAACATGGAAAAAAAAAAATTACATCAAGTTGTGTGTTTTGCAGTATGTATTTTTATTAAAAACCATTGTAAATGTTGTAGGTGTTTTGTAAATTAAACATTTTTATTGTCTAATAACTATCTGCACATTTTATTGAACACAAGACGACACCAATGAAAAAAAAGAAGAGGAAAATTGTGGGTTGTGGTAGCAGTAAATCATCCTTTTACATGAATCCAGTCCATGGAGTTATCTGCGTCCCCTCTGCATCCGCTGCCTCTTGAAAGCTTTGTGTTTGTTCTTCTTCACCACTTTCGGCGCAGGTGGCTCCGTCTGAATGTGAACAGGTTTCGACTCGTCCGGGGTAACAAAGACATCAGCCGTCACGTCGTTGTCGACGTCCTCCTTTGCTTCTTTCCTCTTTTTTTTCTGGATCTCTTTCACCATCTGCTTCTCTCGCACTTTGGCTGCCACGGCCAGCCGGAGCTGTCGTCTGTGCTGTGGGTGTACGGGGGGGGGGGGATTAAAACAATGGCTGCACTCATAGGTCAAATTCACTCACAATATGAAAATGACAGACTTTGATTAAAAGTAGCAACTTTAACGTGACCCATTCACCCAAACTAATTTTAAGACTTTCTATACAAAAAAAAGGAGAAAAATAACACGATGTGGCGACAACCGACAGGGAAAAGTTGAAAGAAGATTTAAAAAAAAAATTGGACTAATTATTTGTCCTGCAGTAAACCTACTTCCACACTGAGCAGTACTGTTAGTATGACGTGTTGCTGCTTATGTGTCGACAGATTGCAAAAAGGATTAATTTCTGTTTCTTTTAATATTTTTTGTGCAAGCTGGGGAAAAACAAACAAACTACATCCTGCAAAGTTTCACAATCCTGACACAGTAATGATTGGCAGTGTGAGAAAAGGGCAGATGAAATTTCTTTGTAATGATGAAATTTGTTACACGAGAAAATAAAATAATCAAAAGTATTAAACGCGACAATAGAACCACACGTAGAAACAAGCTCGCAGATGATTTTACCAAGTTTGGAGATTGGAAGTTTGGGTTTTCAAAGAGAGTGGGTCCTCCGAAGCTTCCCTGGAAGATCTTGATGAGGTTTAGAACAAACCGTGGGCCGATCTCCACCAGAGAGGCGTCCTCCTCAATGATCTGAATGTGGGAAAACAAAAGAGGGAGAAAAATTGTAAAAGGAAGCCAAATCCAGAGAAAACCTTTTTGCACTGCAAAAGAACTGGAGGATATATGATGAAAGATCACCTGGTAGTTTCTAAACCATATTCTGTTGTCTGCGATGGAGAATGTGTAGACGTGGTCCACAAAAGGCTGGCTCTTAGGATGGTAGTGAGGAGTGGAAAACGTCTACAAGAAAACTTCAGGATTATTTCTATGAAACAGGATAATTCCCCATAAAAACAATGAAAATGTATCCATTGTTTTACTGTGGTTAAGAGCTTGATGCATTTTAATCAGACATTATCCAGTACAACTCAGTTATTACAGTTAGGTTCCACTTGCTACACATTTTCATGCCAAAATCCTCAAGATTTATGTTTCCTAAAGCCACTTTTTAATAGGAAAAACCCTCTTCATTCACGGCAGATATTCTGCCTCGGTCAGTTTTACATATAAAACCTGCAAAAACATCACAGAGGAACAAAGGAAATAGGCAGAAAGAGAGGTAGATGGAAGGATGCAAACATTTAATGAAGAAATGAAAAGACAGATGGAATAAAGTTGAGAAAAGTGTTTTTTCAGTACTTCAGTTTCTTTTATAAATTTAAAATCCTTTGTTAGATGTTGGGAAGATGCTGGGCTGTTAGGGGAATTTTTTAATAGGCTTCAACAACGAAACATACCTGGATGAAGAGCTCCTTCAGTAAAGCGTAGTGAGGCTCTTTGTCAAATTTCTGTAAAAGGAAAAGGATGATTTTAGACTTCAGCAACCAAGGCTCTGCTCATTATTCAAGCCCTGTAGCACAAAGCACCTCAAAGGCGAACTATCTTCAAGCTAAAATTGTTTTTATTTTGCATTGAGTAGATCAGGAAATTCCCCCTGAGCCTTCCTTTAAAGCTGTGCGACACTCACTGGATCAAACGAGAGCAGCGGTCTGGATCCTTTCAGGCAGTTTCCCGTCATTTTCAGCTCAGCCAGTGTATGAACTGTGAGGGCAACAATAACATTAATCGAGTATCTGTAACACCGCAAGCATCTTCTGGACCCTAAGGCCTGAAAAAGAGAAACAACCTACTGTTCTGAACCAGAAACTTTGCAGAAGGTCCATGTGGGCAGTTGGAGATCCTAAAAAAAAAAAGGAAAGAAAATTAGTTCAGCGTAACATAGACATGGGTTCCAGAAAAAAAAAAAAAAAGATGACACCCTCACCACATATAGAGGTCCTGCTTCTTCTTTGCCTCAAAAAAGAGACACTTGTTGCAATTCTTGATTTCACACACCTGAAAATAACAACCACACACACGTCAGGCTCGGCTTTGACACGAGGGAAATGCTTTTCTTCACTGGCTTACCTCGTTGACAACAAACAGCTTATCCTTCCGGTCCATTTTTGTATCTGATATGGAACATTGTAGCAGTTAATCTCAGCTCAACATACGATTAGACGTCATCGCAGAACTCCAAACGCCTCAACACTGACCTGCTTTTGAATGAGGCATCATGGTCCTCAGGTCCTGCATCAGGTGTCTTGTTCTGAAGTTGATTCCTCTTGAAGAGAAGATAAGGACTCTTTCCTTGTTGGTCCATTTGCCCTGTTCACGAGAGATTGTCCCATGACATTAAACTCCTTCCAAGTAAAGCAGGTAGATGTGCATAGAAACTACAGGAGCGCCAACCATCACCATAAGGTAACATGCTTAAAACTACAGCTGGAAAACAACGAGCCAACGTCAGCTAGTCAGACCTGAGTTACTCAGTAAAATCTAGAACCACAAGAAGTATAACCTTGACTCTACACTTTAAATACATTGCCGGATAATATTATTACAAACTCATAACCTTCATAAAAAAGTAAACAGACCATATTACACGTTTTTTGATTATGTTTGTGCACATTCTGTGAAGTTAGTTTTTATTTTAAGGTAATCATAATCATACACTGTATAGCTCATGCTAGCCTACAGCTACTGACAATAGGGTGTTTTCACTGACGTCACTGGCCAACTTCCGGTCCGCCATATTGGGTGGTACACTTCCTTATCTCTAGTTGTCCTACACGTATTTTCGTATCGAGAATGGATAAGTACGCCAGCACGCTAGAGCGACCAGATAAGGACGTCTATCTGAGGAAATGTTCCGTGATCGACCATATGGACCCCTATGCCCTCCACGGTGCCTTGTTTAGCCGTAATCCTGATGATTGGCCAAATGTAGAGCACGGCGACATAGTGCATTACCTGGTGTTCGGTGAAAACCCTCTGCACACTCTCGAGGAAATGAGAGCTTACAAGGGTCTAGAGGCTCACAACCAGTTCACATCTGGTTGGGTACGAGATGTCGAAGTTATGTACATCAAGGAAATCGCCATCATACGTGGACGGGTGAGTTTTAATAAGATGGTAAAAATGTAAACAATCCGACGCAAATGCGGCGCATGCTTCTGCGGTGGCTGACGGCCGGCGGTGCGCGAAGGCGCTTGGCTGCAGGGCCGCTCGACGCCGTTCCGGGCTTTAATTATTTAATCAGAACAATGACCAGTGCAAAATTAAGTTGTATTTACCGTATTTACGCCGGCAAAAGCCTACCGGCATAACCCGGAAGTAGCGCGGACGTCACTTTCCATATCGGACGTTTTCGGCTACCTTGTTTGTGGTGTTAGCGTCTATACTTCAGAACAGTTCTGAAGCTACAAGTCCTTTGAGTCTCATGTGCAGTTTACGAATGGATGGGTTCAGGAGCGGCAGATCATAAAGCCAGCAAACAGTGGGAACACAGTAACTCGTTCAAAGGTAAGCTGCGCTCAGACGGGCTCTGGCACATGCTAAGTTAGTAGCTGCTAACTGTTAGTGCTAACAACCACTCACGCATGCAATGTACTTTTAACTAGCTGCTATGTGTTTCAAACGTTTAGAACACACTCTCATTGACATCGGGATACTGTGGAAAGTTATGTTAGGTCGTCTTACAGCCGCGATCCAAGTGAGCCGACGACTCTTTGTTACCTCTAACAGCTGTTCTCCGTGGTTGCGCCTCCAGGCAGGAAAGCGGTGGAAAATTAACCCGTTTCTATGTTTTTCCCATGGCGATCATGTGTTGCGCTGTTACAGCCCACAATACAGCAACGGTTTACATGTTTTACATACTTAACAGTTAATTACCTGTGACAAAATGAGCACCGCAGACTCTGGCGTATTCCAGCTTAACACCGTCCAAATCGGCCCTGGATATCCGTGTCAGCCATAGGTGACGGCGTTGTTCAGAGAGCTGTTTTGTTTTTTCGCACTGATTCACTATCACGGCTGGTAGGCGATAGAAAGAGCGTTGATCTCCACCTCCACGGGCCGTGCAACCAACCATTAAACACGTTTTCACCATTGTTCACTTCCAATACTGCCTAAGGCGTAATACAATGCGGGTCAACGGTGCGAAACGACTGCCACCCAATACGGCGGACGCGCAGAGTAGTCACGTGAGCGTGACGTCACCTGAAAACCCCCTATTAAAGTCCATAAAGACAAACTGGAAATCACACAAACTGCCAGAAAAGTCAGCAAAGAAAAATCTGATTAGAAATTGGTCACAAAAGCTCCGATGCAGCTCAGGTTTAGACTTTCTATCTGTAGAAAGAGATTTCATGTTTAGCATCATTCTTATCATGAACAGAAGAATGAACATTCTTATCATGAACATTCTCAGAAGTAATGCAAAGGACTGCATGCAAACTGCAATATACTTTCTCCATCAAAGGCCAGGCATTTCCACTCAGTCGGTCATAGATCCTTTTTCTTTTGCCAATTAGGCAAGGCCTTTTACCCAATCCACTGCAGACACTAGCAATCATCATCATGGCTGTCTAACATTAAATGGAACATTTATTTTTTTCCTTGTTAGCCGAGGGGGAAAAATGTGATTTTGTTCGCAAAAGTACTTCTTTTAACAACATCAACTTTTCAACATTCGTGACTGTCCATAAAAATGCAACCCAACCCAGACAGGTTGGCCTGAACAATGTTGATATTAGGCAATCTTTACATGGTGATATTTACAGTGGAAATCGTGAATATAGCTAAATTCTAGACAGTTCTATAAAGGTTCCCAACGTAATCCTAATGCCAGTGTAATATAACCACCGATGACAAAAAGTCCGTCTTTATTCACTGCCAAAAATCAGGAGTCTAGAAGGAAGAAACCCGTGAATTTTCTTAATCGGTGGTTAAAGGTATTTCAGTTCATGTTTACAACTGCATTGAACCTAAAATCGTCTGTTCATCATTTTACTTGCAGTTATACCTTAATAGTAGTGTAGAAAACATGTACTGTTTCATTAAAACCATTAACTAAATACTTCAACAAATAAAAACTGACTCATCTCTGAGAGCTAATGCTAGCTAAAAGGCTAATAACAAGGCTAATCACTCACCATAGAAACCGGTGCTGGAACTGTAACTTCATTTCTTGTCTCCTGTTCGGTTTCAGCCTGAGTTTTGCCTTCGCCTACAACAAATTTACCCTTTTTAGCCTTTTTGTTAACAGCTCCTTCTCCTCCACGTTTTCTTTTGGACGCAGCCATGCTTGTACAGGATCTGGTGCTGGCGAAAACTCAAATATCGCGTGATTTGCCGAGGATCAGCTCACATTGCCAGACATTCCCCCCCCCCCTAGCGGAGCGGAGGTGTTACTGCAAAAGACCAACAGGGTTCTGACAGTAACAACTTTATGTTTGGACCTTAAACCTATCAAAATCGTTGCATGAATAGGTTATATATCTTAAGAAATAGCCCATTGTAATGTATTTATGGAGAAAATTTACCTAACTATCTGTAATAATGAAGTAAACAATTAAAACAAACCTCATGTCTTTATATTGGTGTATTTTCTCCCTTCTCCATCTCCACAACTATATCTTAAATTCTTATTAAATGCAAAGATATTTTAAACGCCCTTATTCAAAGGTAAACATGTGACCAAAGTGTCAACATATAAAAAATAAACAAACACTCTTACAGTTCTTTCAAAAGTATTCATACCCCTCGAATGCTTTACATTAATTTCCTATGGCATTTATAAAATGTCTCTCTGTTCTTTTCCCCCAGGTAGACCATAAAACATACAACTTTAGTATAATAAAAAAAAAATTTAATCATGGCATAATTTGAGCTCATTGTGGATTTTATGTAATCAAGATTCCAGACTCAAATCTACGTACACCCCTAAACCTTTTTAATGAGTGTCTCTTAGTTGCAGAGAAACCAAGTTCAACGTTTTGTTCTAGCTGAAAGCGGGGAGGTTGAGGTAGGCCTAAAAAATGTGTTTTACTGGTGTTTGACCAATTTAAAAGATTACTTTATTTATTTATATGGGAAGAAATTGTTTTAACCAAGTTAAAAGAACAATGGCGAAAGAGTCAGTCAGAGTACAAAAATATGAAACTCTAATCAACTAAATCTCTACTAGTGCATTAAAAAAGCCACTATCTACAACTTTTTGAGCTACCTGGGAAAGGAGCATCACTTCTGACTTCTATCCAGAACATAATGTTTTATTTTAAGAGCAGGGTTTCCATTTTAGATTTGCTGGTTGTGATCAACTGTTAGTATTAATATTTACAACAAAATACTAGTATTGTAGTTTTCAAACCCTTAAAGCATTATTTTTCTAAATAGGCAACTGAGAGGTGAGAAAGCCTCTCTAGAATAATGTGACGTTGCCACTTTGCTAGTCCACATAATTTGATGTTTTTCTTTAGATGTCTGATGGTGTCTTGGGAATCATCAATGTGGGTGCAAAACTGCACTCATTTTACACTCTGGTGTATTTGACAACTTATTCCAAATGAATTAGGCTATTTTGATCCTCGCAATAGACTGTTAAAGAGACAATGTAACTTTTTTTTCTTAATAAGTGAAGTTTTATGGTTTCTACCAAACAACACTGGTTCCACCTCAAGTGAGCCGATGCAGATGGCAGCTCATCCTGACACCAGTTCTGCTGGAGGTCCCTTCCTGTTAAGATTTTTCTCCCCACTGTCACTATATGCTTGATCAAGGTAGATGAGTGCAGCAAAGTCAAGATTTACCGTTCAGCCCGTTGTGACAACCACTCTGAGAAATAAGCTTGAGTCAGACCACAGTGCCGATCTTTTTCAGGTGTCACGTTTTTCAGTGAATTAAATGGACGGTGGTCCTGGGTTCAAATCCATGCCAGACTGTTTACATCTATTTTTCCTTTATGATAAAATTCTGGGGATAGGCAGCAGATACTCAGACCAACATGCAAAGATTAAGCAAGTAGAGAAAATGAATGGATGAAAAATGAATGAAAGAAAATTACTCTGTGATTGATTAATAAAACATTAACAAAGGTTTCACAAAGTTGTGTGAGATTATTGCTTCAAGGATAAAATTCTTTAAGTCTTTCATCACAATGAGAAAAACTTTTGAAATATTACATCTGCATGTTATGAGCAACCTAGCACCACCCAACTACGTAAATAACAACATTAAATACAGGTCAGAGGGAAAAGCTCAATTTAATTAAACAAGTTCCACAAATTCCTATTCCCTAAAGTATTTTCTATGAAAGGTGGTATTTTATCTTCAGCTATGAAGGACAGCAGATTTTTGATGCTTTTAAAGGACAATTTAAGGTGTGGTTTAGAGCTCACCAGTGTTGTGATCATCTTTAGTTTGAGCAATATGTGCCATCTTTAATCATGTGTAACAGGTCTGTGTAGAAACCTTCCAATTATATTGAATACATGCAACATGTCTTTAA
Organism: Fundulus diaphanus; assembly: GCA_037039145.1. Lineage (NCBI taxonomy): Eukaryota > Metazoa > Chordata > Actinopteri > Cyprinodontiformes > Fundulidae > Fundulus > Fundulus diaphanus. The sequence continues at coordinate 24,335,914 of CM073141.1, forward strand.
ATATAACTCTGTTAAAGCTACATAAAACCTGCGGTAGGTATGGTCACACATTCATCAATCTTGTTTAATATGATTAGTTTTACTGTTGTAACTCATGTTATATGTCAGCTCTGCTTCCCTTTATGCTTTGTTGTTTAAATGTTGATGCTTTGTGTGTGCGCGTTGTTCTCTTGGTGTATGGCCAGTGCCTTTTGAATATCTGTCATGTGTCAACATGACCCTGATGGACAGGCAAATGGAAATTAGCCTTGGTCTAACAACAAGTTTACAAGTTCTGTGTATTTCTCGACTTTCCTCAGCAAAGACAACTCAATTAATGGCCCTGGACGGTCTCCTTTTTTACAATTTTTCTTTTGTACACATTTTGTATATATACACTACCGTTCAAAGGTTTGGGGTCACCCAAACAATTTTGTGTTTTCCATGAAAAGTCACACTTATTCACCACCATACGTTGTGAAATGAATAGAAAATAGAGTCAAGACATTGACAAGGTTAGAAATAATGATTTGTATTTGAAATAAGATTTTTTTACATCAAACTTTGCTTTCGTCAAAGAATCCTCCATTTGCAGCAATTACAGCATTGCAGACCTTTGGCATTCTAGCTGTTAATTTGTTGAGGTAATCTGGAGAAATTGCACCCCACGCTTCCAGAAGCAGCTCCCACAAGTTGGATTGGTTGGATGGGCACTTCTTGCGTACCATACGGTCAAGCTGCTCCCACAACAGCTTAATGTTGTTCAGATTTGGTGACTGCGCTGGCCACTTCATTACCGATAGAATACCAGCTGCCTGCTTCTGCTCTAAATAGTTTTTGCACAATTTGGAGGTGTGTTTAGGGTCATTGTCCTGTTGTAGGATGAAATTGGCTCCAATCAAGCGCTGTCCACTGGGTATGGCATGGCGTTGCAAAATGGAGTGATAGCCTTCCTTATTCAGAATCCCTTTTACCCTGTACAAATCTCCCACCTTACCAGCACCAAAGCAACCCCAGACCATCACATTACCTCCACCATGCTTAACAGATGGCGTCAGGCATTCTTCCAGCATCTTTTCATTTGTTCTGCGTCTCACAAGCGTTCTTCTTTGTGATCCAAACACCTCAAACTTGGATTCATCCGTCCACAACACTTTTTTCCAGTCTTCCTCTGTCCAATGTCTGTGTTCTTTTGCCCATCTTAATCTTTTTCTTTTATTGGCCAGTCTCAGATATGGCTTTTTCTTTGCCACTCTGCCGTGAAGCCCAGAATCCCGCAGCCGCCTCTTCACTGTAGATGTTGACACTGGTGTTTTGCGGGTACTATTTAATGAAGATGCCAGTTGGGGACCTGTGAGGCGTCTGTTTCTCAAACTAGAGACTCTAATGTACTTATCTTCTTGCTCAGTTGTGCAACGCGGCCTCCCACTTCTTTTTCTACTCTGGTTAGAGCCTGTTTGTGCTGTCCTCTGAAGGGAGTAGTACACACCGTTGTAGGAAATCTTCAGTTTCTTAGCAATTTCTCGCATGGAATAGCCTTCATTTCTAAGAACAAGAATAGACTCTCGAGTTTCAGATGAAAGTTCTCTTTTTCTGGCCATTTTGAGTGTTTAATTGACCCCACAAATGTGATGCTCCAGAAACTCTATCTGCTCAAAGGAAGGTCAGTTTTGTAGCTTCTGATAGTGATAGTTGCTGGAAATGGGCCTCTATACACCTATGTAGATATTGCACCAAAAACCAGACATTTGCAGCTAGAATAGTCATTTACCACATTAGCAATGTATAGAGTGTATTTCTTTAAAGTTAAGACTAGTTTAAAGTTATCTTCATTGAAAACTACAGTGCTTTTCCTTCAAAAATAAGGACATTTCAATGTGACCCCAAACCTTTGAACGGTAGTGTATGTTTATATCATTTAAACTCAGATGCGACATTGTGCACCACCCATTTCTCTTGAAATACTACACAAATGGCTATACACAGTTAGAAATGCAATCAAACCCTACACATTCACCAGAAGAGGCTGGTTAGTACTATGATTTAGCTAGATACAATTGTTTTAGAAGCAAGACAGCCATTTTGAAATTTGAGGCTGGGATTCCCAGTCTATATTCCAACTTTTAATGGGTATTGGCATTTTTTCCAGCTTTAAACTTAAGACTTTGGCATTCTTTTAAAATGTTTTATTTCTTGGATTTTTATGACATAGATAAACAGAAAACTTTCTGCGTCCTGCTTTAATACAGAGTTCAAATACCCCAACCTTAAACCATAATTTTGGAGTAGTATTATTTTCCTGTTAATACCCCTAAAATAGAGCAGAAATAATAATTTCAGTGATAATAATAAAAAGTTAGACTTCCCAAACTTCCCAAATCTGCTTAATACCATACCGAAAAAATAGTATTTTCTAAAATAATGATTTAATCTGTCTCATTTAACTATTGAATGTTTCATTACTTGATTTATTATTGCATTATGAAAGAGTCAGGCCTTTATGAGTGCAGAATATTTGAAATAATTGTTGACGCTGCAGGTGTGTCATTTAATTATCGATCAGTAACAGTTGTTCATGGTTTCTGAGGTGCCTTCTGGGACTAGGCCTTATGGCCAGTTAAAATAAAAATCCAATCTCACTGTTGGACATTTTTTCAGACTAAACCTTTCAGTTTTAATTAGTTTAGGATTAAGTTAGCTAATTTGGATAATGTATGCTAAATGTCTGAACAATAAAAAAAGAGTATTTTAGAGATATTTTATTTACTGAATTCTCTTCAGATTCAGACGTTTGCACACATTGTCTTACAATATGGTGGAATTGCCTTGCAAACTGAATGAAATCTTGAACCATCCCCGATTAAAACAGGTGTGTATAAATCAGGATAGTATGTCAGTTCCACAAATACCCACTAGATGTCAGCATGTAGTCATATTCTCCACACAGAGGACCATGATTACTACATATGGGGCCAAAGGTCAATCCAATTAAGATACTGTATTTATATATATTGAAGTGTAGGTGTACCTGAATTATTTACTTCTGACTTTCTGGTGTCCTTTTTTTGTGGAAAATCTTAAATTTCACAAAATGTTGTGAATTTGTGAAGAAAATTAAATAAAATCAAAGCAAAGAGACTGATGCATGTTTTTATATCATCACTCTGGACGGTAAAAGCTTGCTATTAAGGTCATCAATAAAGCCGCTTGTGTTTAAATGTTTGCTGACACTCACATGGCAGGCACAGTGAGACTTTTAAATCAATGTCAAGAGCAGATGGCCATATTATGCAACATTATTGCGACTAAGTAGAACTGAGAATGGGAGGGGCAGTGATTTCCTCGGGCATCCCTGACAGAGAGCCACCGGTTAGTCTGCTTAAAAGCAGATTACTCACAGATAGTAGCATTTATTCAAGATGCAGTTTTAATGTGAATAGGGGTGGCTCTTTGTTAACAAATCATCCCTGACAGTCCAAAGCAAATGCTACGCATGTAGAGTATTTTACACATAAGCCAGACTTTGAGTATCAATTCACGACAAACGCGGTTGTGTGTCCATGTGGGGGCCTCTCCTTTTGAAAAAGAGAAGTGGAGTGAATCAGGCCTGAAAAGCAACGTCAGTACTGCACAAATCAAGTGCACTCCATCTTCTTCTGCAGAACGTTTGTGTAGACAGAGCTTAGCTCAACGCTCTTCCAGTCCATACCACACAATGCATACTTCCAGAAACTTCTACTCTCCTTCGTTTAAAATCTTGAGCAAGAATGCATGTGTGTGCGCGTTTGCGTCAGTGCCTGCAAACGCTCTCTCGAGGTTTGTCTTTCCAGAGGTTGAACACAAAGAGCTCTGAGGAAGTTTCATACAACAGACAATAATCGGATGCAAAGATCCCTGAAGGAATCTGTCTCCGCATCTCTTCCTTTGTCGTCCAAAGCAGCGTTTGACTTTCCTTGGTTACCAAACATACCTTGAAATTCTTCACTTTTGTGTGTATGTTGGAGCGCTGCAGCATGAGGGGACTTGTCTTCATGGAGAAAATGCATAGACCTATTTCCCAGAATGAACGGCTCACCTTTTTGTTTTCTTACAGAAACAAACACAAAGATACAGGAAGAGCTCCTTGAAAACTCTCTCCCATTCACACATATATGCACAAATATGGGAGAGCAAATCAAGGACAGGTTGTCTGGATAGATTTAAAATACATGGAGACCAAACTATGTTTATAGCTCCCTGTAACAGGAATGAGGAAAAGGGATAAAAAGCGATTAGCAGCACACCATTCTGAGGCTCCCGGTGGGTTTTACAATATTTGTTCATACTCAGAGCGAGCGAGAGTTGCTAAGGTAGCTCCAAACAGGTGCAATTGTGCTGCAAAGAGTAGACGTGACTATTATTGTTTTGCAGAGAAAGCTAGGATCTGGCAGCATAAAGATGCCAGCTTTTTTTTTGCTTTTACATCCATAATGGGAATAATTACAACGCAGGCAAATTGTCCCAGTTTACCACTGGGGGGAACATTGGTGTTTTTCTTGTTGATACCAACATGGAGGCCTGTTCCCTGATAGGATGACAGATAGGGAGTGTTTACATTTTTTAAAGGCTGCAGTCAACTGCCACACCTTCACAAACACACATGTCTGTGATTGAAATGGAATCGGTCGGTATTTCCTTCAGAGTTACCATAATCACTTGTAACCTGATCTCTTACAGTAACGCATATTAGCAGTTTGTGATACCTGTGCAGCATGGTTGCATTTCTTTCCTGAAAGCTCACTCTGAGGTTAACCCAAGCCCTTATCTTCATAGGTCTCACTATCATGAAGTCCTGAATCAAAATCACATCGGTTGTTTAACCAAACAGTATAGGTCCGGGTTCACCAACGTTTTTTAAACTGAGAGCTAATTTATTGGTGGTGTGTCATACAAAGGGCTACCAGTACTGACCTTTGAACTAGAAGAGTCAGTTCACCTTAACATTATGTAAAATAAATACATTTTTCATACTTTGTTATAGATATTGTCTTTTTTAAATCTATATAAATGCAAGTGTGATTAGAAAAGAAGAGTAACGGAAGCGGGCACCATGTTGGTGACCCCTGCTATAGGGTATCTGGTTACCTTAAACTGACCATAAAATATGGTTTCACCATTAACCATGACCCTTGGGAAATGGCTCTTTGTGTTGTTTGGAGAGACACACATAGATAACTGTTACGAGACGTTCCAAGGCCAAACGTCAGTGCCCCCAGGTACTGACGTTTGGCACTGACGTCAGAGCGACGGTGAACAAACTAATAGCACAAAAAATGAAGATTCATTTTTTTCATTTCTATAATCAAGCAAATGATAAAATGATATTTGCAAAACAAAATGGAAGAAAAATAAATAAACAACCATGGCTGTGCAGCCGTTGGACTTATTGACTTGCGGTCGGCAGAGGATACAACAATGGATGGATGATACATACATATACTGTCCACACCTGCTTCTCCATGCAGGGTTGCAGAGGGTTGCCAAATATATAAAGGCATTTTTAGCTGTGATATGATGGAGATCAGAGCTTTGTTATAGCCACTCCACAATTATGAGGCTTCTTGTCCTTAAGCCTCTTTGTTAAGAATTTGCCTTTCCATGTAGGGTCATTGTCCATCAGGAGGACCCATTTGTGCACAAGCTTCAACTTCCTGGTTGATGTTTTGAGATGCATCTTCAAAATTTCCTCATATTGGTCTTTCTTTGATGCAATCTAATCTCTGACGAGTAGTCATGTTGTATTCCATTTACTGTCGGGACTCGGTTAATCCCGGTTTCCCATCGGAAAAATCAACTGTAATGGCCACTATAGTCAGACTTTCCCCTTGGAAATTCTGAGAATGTTTTAAGTAAGTCGTGAAAAAACATGTCTATTTTACTAGACACAGTTGTGAGAGTGCGTCTAAAATCAATGTTACATGTAGCGAGCACATTAAAAGTGGTCTATGCATGTGGAAAGTACAGTTTTAACAGACTTTTATAAGAGATACTATGAACAAAACAGCAGCTTTCCAAGCCGCCACCAGATTGGAATCCTAACCTTTAGTTTTTTTGTTTTTAATTTGGAATCTCTACTTCTCCATCTGTATTAACTGAAACACTTTTTACTTGGGTTTTCCCCACTGCCAGGTCCTATTTTTGTTCTCTGAGGCAAATAAAATGCAACACAAGTCCCTCCTACAGCAAAACACACACAAAGCATGATGCTGTCCGTACTTCCCTCACTTTCAGGCCTTTGGCAATTGTTAGAATTAATCAGACTTGTGTGATATTCCTCAGGTGTTTGGGTTTTTTGGGTTTCTTTTGCATCTCTGTTTTCATAATTGTCCTGTTGTTTATGTTTTATAGCGTCATATTAGTTCATGTTTAGTTTCTTAGCAAATGAATATTCCATTTTTCAATTCAGTTTTATTTATATAGCGCCAGTTCACAACACACTTTACAGAGTCAAATTCAATCAAATCATAAAGACAGATTGGTGAAAAGGTGTCCTGTCGCTGGAACCCCAGCAGATTGCATCAAGCGTTTACAAGCAGCATTCACTTATGTAGCCTCAGTGGACAGTCATCTGCATTGTCGTTGGCTTTGCAGCAATCCCTCATACCGTCATGCATGTGGTGACAGTGGAGAGGAAAACTCCCCCAGTTCTTCCCCTGACTCCCTGAGGTGTTCTGTTCCCCGAGTATTCCTGTCCTCCTTGTGTTTCTCCTGTAAATGTTCTATTATGATATCTTCATCATGCTCATCCCGTGTTCCAGTCTGCTCTTTGGTCCACCTCCAAACACACAAGACTCGACAGCTTGCAGAGGCCAACAGTCCTTAGATATTGTCTGATTTACTTTCTTTTTTTTATCGCAAGCTGTTACACAGGTGAGCATGTATGTTATCTTTAAATACACCCACTGGTGTGCCTCCTGAAATTAATTAACCCACCCGAAGGTTAATGCCATCATCGTTTTTGCCTTTTAAATTGTATAAAGGTGAAGTCATTTTAGTTTAGGGGAAGGGGAAACAATTGAAACATTCTTCCGGCATTAATCCAAACTGACCTCAAACAGGAAACGTTTGTTCTGATTTGTATTATCGGGATCAAATGTCGATATTCAAAACAATAATAATAATAATAATAATTGTCTCCTGACGCTGTCTTACATTAAAAACTAATTTGCGTCATCTCCGGTTACCTCTGCGCTTACAAAACTCGTTCAGCGACTCTCCGATCCCAGCTGAGGTCCCATCAGTGGCAACCCGAACCGTGGGCGGGCTCCGTGGGCTGGGTTCCTCAGTGCCATCCCCGCCCTCCTCTGGATCGTCGGTGCGCGGAGCCAGAGCCAGTTGCGCTTCCGCCACAGATTGGACTGCCGAGCTGCTCGTTTTCCCACGGCTCACTCGAGCGTGTGCGCACCTCAGCGGCTCTCCAAGGAAAGCGGACTAAAGTTGTTTCGGTCATTTCAGGGGTCCATTTCGGCAAAGGGAGCCGCTGATACACCTGTCAGCCGCCTGGTAAGCTGAATCACTTATTCTATTTTTCTTACTTCTTCTTTGTAATTATTGTTGAATGAAAATTATTCAAAACATCTCCAGTCTTTAGAGTGTAGATTCTAAAAAAGAAAAAAGAAAAGAAAAAAAAAGTGTGTGATTGCCACTTCGTTTGATGGGGATGAGGATGCAGCGGTGCCGGTAGTTTTTACCCGGGTTTATTCTCCTCTCCATGCTTTACGCACCGGAGTCAGGTTAGGAAGAGATTTATCGACATTTATAGGACCGGGTTGATCATCTCAATACTGGATTACACTGTTAGTTGCCTGCAGCTTACTGACTCTTTCCGCTGGAAGTCAGACACGGAGGCTTTAATTAACTTCAGCGTTGCTTGTTGCTGCTGTCATGGCCAGGACGTCCAGAACGCGCGCGCACTGTAATAGGGCTTTAAAATATTTAAAGGAGCACACATTGAAAGGCAATCTGCTTTTAATCTAATCACTCATTTATTTAAAGGACCCCACCGATACAAACTTCATCTTGTCTTCAGTGCCATCCCCTTGGCACTGAAGACAACAGGCCAATTTGATTCCAAAGTGCACAGCAGTCTATATATTGTCTGTGAAAGGTCAATACAGACTCAGTCCCAATCATATGACACATATTGCATTCTTGGCTGTAAATGAACCTTCAAACTACCGTTCACAATTTAAAGAACGCAGTGGTCAGTGGATGGCGTAAAGGTTTGTGGTGACACAGGTTGATTGGCACCATAATAAGCAGTGACTCATTTCAAGGCTTCATCAAAAGGCTCTGGGTGCTTTCTTTACAGAAGTGTCAAACGGTGACCTGACCTCCGTTGTTGTTGTTTTTTTCCGCCTCAAAAGATGAATAACTAATAATTTTTGTGCCTGCCACTGGATGCTCAATACCATGCTGGGTGGAAGGGAGCTGGGATGTCTGCCCATCTGCAGCACAGACAGGACACAAGCCTTGACCTGAACTTAAAAATACTTATCAGGTTCGCCTTTATCAGATCCACATTCAGTCAGTTGACGTCTCTGCAGGTTTGCGCTCTTATGCATGCTCTCTGTGACAGATAAATGAACCCAAATATCTGGCTAAAGTGTCCCTTTTAGAAAACAGCTGAACTAATATTGCTTTTTCTCTCTCGCATGGTTGCCAGAGTAGAAGTGGCCCATAAATTTAGTTGGTACTCTTATCTCGCAGACGTAGCCTATGTCTTGACTTCGGTCTGACTGAAGATAAGTGGGATCATTAGGTGCTGCAGTAAGGGAAGGGTGTGTTTTCTGTCCTTGAAGCTGTTTTTCCACGTTGAGTCTGTCAGACGTAGGTTAGGTTGGGCAAGAAAAGTTTGCGAGTGAAATTCCACCAGCAGCACGTTCACAAGCAGGGCAATCTGTGCGACTGAAAAATAACCCCGTATGAGTTTTAGGCATATTTTCACATTTTGCCCTTACGTCTTTACTTGCAGTTCAGGTTTCGTGCATTTGTATTCCTGTTTGTGCATTTGGAGTCCATACATGTATGTATTTCATCCAGCAAAATATTAAAACTGCATCTACCTGGAGATATAATTTAGCGGTAAACTTGCCATGTTAATTTTCATCACCAGAGAAACAGACTAGAACTGGCCCATTCTTCTCTCTCCCCCCCCCCCCCCCACACACACACACACTTATTCATTAAATGCATCTAACCTAAGAACTCTGGCCATTTTTGATCCATAAATGCATCAACCACTAGCATGTACTGTCATGCAAAGTTTTCTGAATTCAGTAATAATCTGAGTGAAATCAGGCAGACGCACTTCAATTTCCCAATAACCTCTTTGATTCAAATCTACTTCCTCTGTTGAGGAATTGTCCACGCATTTTGTTTTTCTCCTTCAAGGGAATCGTTTCATCGTCAGCTTTCAGGTACATTTTCTGTCTGTCTAAATTGATAAAATGGACTTTGAACTGCAATATAAATGTTATATTGTTGAAATATTTCAAGTAAAATCCCCAGCACACCCTAAAGTATTGAAGATTAAGATAGAACTGAAACCAACCACCCCTGTACGTCTTAAACCTTTACTAAAAAGTTGCAATTAACTCAGAATATGTCATAGTCTAGTTTTCTTCTACCTTAAATCCTTTTTACATCTTTTGATTCTACATTCGGTAGAATCAATGTACATTCTGCTTCCCAACCCTCACTACCCATATGAAGGAAGGGAAAAAAAAAAAATAGTTCCTAGAAATCTGTTTGTGGTGCCGTTCAAACCGGTTTCTTTACAGTACCGGGAAGTGTTACGTTTGTTCCAGCCTGAGCAGGGTTTCAGGTGAAGCTTATGACACGGGAGAAGTTTCAGCCATTTATGGGACTGTATCTGTTATTTCTTCCACCAGCATGTACTTCACGGCCAGAGCCACAAAACGTATTGTGCCGTAAATTCACTGATAAAGGGTTAACAAGTGGAGGAGCTGTTGCCATAACGAACCACGTTTCAGTCACGTCAAACCTGCTGGACCACATCAACGCAACTCTCTCTGTGTGTAAATACTCCTTCTAGTACCGGGAAATTGAGAGGCTGTTTTTCCAGCTTTTAAAGAAAGTATTACCAAGAACGCAGACGGTCTCATTAGCTTTTTTTCTTTTTCAATTGCACTAAACTCAAGTTAATATAAAACTGAAATACATAAATGCGCCGTAAATCATTCAGGATATATCGTGCACTCCTCTGGCTGTGCTCTTAACCTTTTGGAAAAGAGAAACAGGTTCTCAGAATCAGGAATGCAGTAAACTCAGCTGTGTCGGTCGGCCCTCCTGAGAAAACGCTTTGACTATTCATGAGAGAGAAACTTTATGTACGCGTACAAAGGTGTTATATTTAACTGTGCGTCTGCCGCCAGGTGACACCTCCCTCCGCTCACAGTTGCCCTCAGCACGCCATTTGATCCATCTTCTTCTCACCTTCAGAACTTGAGAGGCCAGAGAAGGACACAGCTCATGAATAATTCATCTGAAATCCGAAGATATTGAAAAAATACACCTTACTGTTACTTTAAAGATTTTTTTTGTTTTTTTACACGTTATTTGGGTTACGCTTTGTAACCTAACCCCATTCAGACTCTTTGTAGACATGCGTGAAAGCGCGCTGGCATGTTGCATCAAGTACACACAGGCTGAATGTTGCGCATATTGTTGCTTGGATATCAGTTTCTCATGTGTAAAATGATTGCTCTCAGCAGAGATGACGTGTTTCAGGATGCAATTAAATGCTAACAAGCAGAAGGTAAGTAAGGGGGGGGGGAATAAATCTTTTTTTAATGCAGCAAAATAAAAAAGGTGCTTCAGATAAGAAAGTCAAATACTGGAATCCAGAACTAATTCCAACTAAACAGAGGAAATCTACCAATGCTTGTATGAAAGACAAAGACACTCAGAAAGTACTGCACAACGGGCCTGTATTCGTTTTTGCTTTTCATCACGCTTAAATGTTTGGTCAACAAACAGTTTTGAAATTCAGACAAATGTGACCTGATTAAAAACCAAAAGCAGTCTTGCCCCGTGTGGGAAAATGAATTTACTTTTAAATGACGCATAATATTCTGATAGTCTGCATTTTTTTTCCATTTGGTTTCAGTAACCCCAATCACAGCAGATTTCTGTGTGGCGTCAGGTGCCTGCCTGACTTTAGGAACTTTATACTAAAAAGAAACGTTTCAAGATCTGATCTAAGGAACTTTACGAACAGACAAGACACAAAGATGTCGATCTGTCTGTAAAGGAGTAGAAAGCCATTTCTAAGGCTTTCTAGTGACCCACAATAATATCCACTAATGGAGAAAACAGGGTTGAACCTCAATAGGAGTGGCTGGTCAACCAAAATGACTCCAATACAGCAAAATATGGAACTAAAAATAAGTAAAGTTTTCTTGAAATTATTGTATTTGATTTGAGCAGGCAAATAAGACGATTTGCCAGTGGAATAAGATTTTTGCACTTAAAATAGATTAAAACAACTCATCTCCATCATTTTTTTTCAAGTGCAGTATATCTAATTTTCTTATTTTAGGTGTCAAATACTCATTCCATTGACAGATCATCTCATTTACCTGCTCAAATTAAGGACAAATACAGTATTTCAAGAAAAGTTTACTTATTTTTAGTTCTGTTTTTGCAGTGAAGAAGGCATCAATGACTCTTCCAGGAGGTCACAAAAGAACCCAGAACAACATCCTATTTTGGAAGGAGCGTCTCCAGCTACACCCGGGATAAAAACACACAGCGTTTCAGACAAAGATCAACATACCTTCCACCAAACATGGTGGTGGTAGTGTGATGGTCTGGTGCTGCCTTGCTGCTTTAGGACCCTGGGCAGCTTGTCATAATTGATGGTCCTGAAGGAGAATCCCCTGCCATCAATTAGCGACATTGTGCACTTGGGCTATGCAGCAGGACAAAAATCCAAAGCATACAAGCAAGTCTGGCTCTTAGTGGCTAAAAGACAGATAAATTGAGGCTTTTGCAGTGTCCTAATCAAGGTCTAAACTCTGATTGAAATACTTTGACATGTCCTGAATGGTGTTGTTTGCGCTTGAAAACCCTCTCATATGACTGAATGGAAGCAATTCTGCAAAGAATTGGGGCCCAAAATTCCTCCACAAGGACGTGAAAGAACAACTGCGGGTGAGCGCAAGAAATCGATGGCAGTTGTTGCCACCAAGCGTGTTATTAGGTTTCGGGTGGGGGTTGTTTGTCTTTAAAAAAATCAAATCATCACTTGGAAACTGTACTTTGTCGGATGACAAGATTGTTTTAATGATGTGAGGCATTTAGGTGTGACAACAAGGCAAAAGCATTAGGAATATCTAACAGGTTGAACACTTTAGCATGACACTGAATACACTGAGGAGAGTAATTGCAAAAAGGAGTAACTGGAGTGCTAAATGGCAGCTAGGATCAGGTGTGCCAAGAGAGCAAAAAGTGTTTGAGAGGTGTATAAAATAAATATAATCCGTCCAACATCATTATTTTCAGGGGAAAAGCTTTGCCGTAATGGGCAGCAGCTCACAGACTCGGTTACTGGTTATGTAAGAAGGCTATATGTAGCAGGAGGGTAATCCTGTGTCCTGATCTTAATGCCAATTATCAGATCATGGTGACGTTCCTGAAATTAAGGCACCGCAAACATGGGCTGGATATGGTTTATGTCCTAAGGTTCTTAAAGTGTGGCAAGATTGAAATAAGGTGTCTCCAGAAGGGCCGTATAAATAGAAAGGTCTTCACATGTCTTATGGGAAACACTTTGGCTATTACACAACTCTGAGTTAAGCTAGCGTTTTGGCAGATGCTATGCGACAACACAAGCCCAGGCAGCCGCACCCCTGAGCGGTTTTGCAGCACGTTATTAATGTAGAATTTACCTGGAGGCACACATAGTGCTGCGAGTTACAGCGGGCGAGTTACCTGCGATGGATTCAGATCAGTCGGAGTGAGTCGCAGCACGTTGGAAATCACCCATTGTATGTTATTTCTCCACTCAAGCTGTTTACATTCCAGCGGTGGAAAAAAAGTATTTAGTCCTGTTATTACTACACACTAAGAACAGTTTGTGGGAGCCATCATTGGTATTTATTTATATCTGGCAATAAAGTAAAACAAACAACAAATGCACCCTTGTACTACGGCTGGACGACATAGGAAAAAAAAGCATATTGATAAAATAGAAATCATATTTATCGATATCGATAATTATCAAAACAATTCAATACACATATTGTACCATTTTATGCTGTTACTTGATGACCTAGTATTAGGTAAAGAACACACAAACACTGAATTCAAAGTCAACCAACCTTTTACCAAAACTGCAAGTTTTTTAAAAAGAAAAAAAGAACGTGTGCTCTTTGAACTCTTTGAAGGGGCCGGAGCTTGGTGATGGAGCGTTCCTGGTTTAGCATTTTTGATTGGTTGGGAGGATGTGATGAATGTAACTTTAATCAACATAAGAGGCTCAAATGCAAAAGGAAGGAAAATAGTTCTTCTATTGAATTTTTTCGGGACCCTTTTTTTCTATCTCTCCTCAAGTCTAGCGATCGATATACATTGTTATTGAATTATCGTTGGACCCTACGTTTTACACTAACTTACAAAAGTCTCCATACCTCTAAGAACTTTTTACATTATGTCACATTATGACCAGGTGTATGATCCAGCCCTAGGTGTTACCTTGTGTGGAGAAGAAAACAATGTGTGTGTGTGCATGTATATATATATATATATATATATATATATATATATATATATATATATATATATATATATATATATATATATATATATATATATATATATATATATATATATATATATATATATATATACAAATACAAAGAAAGTGATGGGGAAAAATAATAAGACCCACCTGAAGTGTAAATGAACTCCAGGGCTGGAAGTACATGGTAACACAGCACTGCAGCTGCGTACTGTGGAAAGCCACAGGCACGCCTACATTTAAATGTTGTACCTTCGTGATTTCAGCAGGATCATTAGTTGTGTTTCAGTGTGTGTGTTGTAAAGCGTGCAAGGGTAGGAAGCTTGTTTTCCATGCTCTGTCATGCTGGCTGAACAGTGGAAACAGGCGCCACGCTCAGCAGGAAAGAGCCAACCCAAAATAATATTGATTTACACACAAAATTAATGTTTATTTTTTTCAAGCGACAGATTTTTTTTCTAGAGATAAGAACCGTCGGTTGCTTTAATCAAAACAACATAAATATAAAGGTTCTGTTGCTTTGTCCAGTAAGTCGCGGAAAACTCCTTCATAGATGGCAGTTTCTTTTTAAATTTTGTTTGCACAAAAGATCCTTGAAGAAAACTTTATTTGCATGTGTTTGCAATGAACAAAAGAAGGCCAGTGTGTTCTATACAGGACGTGCTGTACAGAAGGTGCTCAGCATTTAATCTTTCCAACTATTTTCCCATGCCCTCTGCCCCATTTGCTTTTTCGTCGCCCCTGATTTTATCTGTCGTTTTTAGGAACAAAGGCTTGCAAGCACAGAGTAGTAATGAAGACATCTGCCCATAGCTCGGCAAATGTGGGAAGTCTAGACTGTCGCGAGCATTGGCAAGCCAGCCTTCTGCTGTTATAGAGCTCTAACTCAGGTTATGCAATCAGTTAGGCTGCATGTACCAGCTGGTAGCGGTAGTCAAAAACTGAGAGAATGTGTGTGTTTTTTCCCCCCCTTAGTTAATCAGAATGTATTCTCTTTGACAGACTTTTTCTTTTAATCTCTCATTTGCTTTTCTTTGTTCAGTTCTTCTCTGCGGTGCCCTCTGTAAGTTGGGGGAACGTCAGCCGCTCTTAATCGCTGCACAAACATTTTTTTGAGTAACTGTTGGACCTCGTACCTCTTTTGTAGAGCGTCAAACACTTGACGTTTTCTCTTCCGCAATAATTGGTGTTCACCTGTGCCTTTTTAAAATATTCCTTTAGTCAATATTATCACTGCATATTGGGCTTTGCTGTCAGTCAGAATGTGCAGGCAGCAGACGAAACGCCTCCGCTGCGAACAGCCTTTTTATCCCCCCCGTGCCATCATGCTAGGGGTCAAGTGGTTGGTCAAGTGCCCGGATCAGCCAGGTTACCGTGTTCACCTGTCTTTGTTTGTGTTTTTTTAGCTCCATCCTCCTGCAGAGGCTTTGTGGTGCCATGATGAAGAAAGTTGGGGGAGTTAATCTCTTCTGCCTGCTGCTATTATGCATCCAGCTTGCAGCAGGAAATGGTAAGTTCCAGTGTGTTTTTATTGTTCGTTTTTTTTTTTATCGTTAATGATGTTTTCAACCAGTCACGAATATGAACCTATTCTGAGCTGATCATAAGCTTCTGTTGCCAGTTTCAGAAGCCATATTCACAACAATGAAATTAAATGATTGATCTTTTGAGGGAATTTATTTAGCCCAAAGCCTTTCAATGTAATAGATTTTCTAGCATTTAATGCATCCGTGTTCAGCTGCTCCTGCACTGCTTCATGTGGGAGGGAATAATGACCCTAATTTACCAGCTCGTTAGTTAAATCTGATTGCCCCTCCTTAATCTAAATGTAATACCTTCCTGTTTTTAGCCTTTTAATTTTGTTAAAGGAAGGTTTATTGTACAAAAAGAACACTCTTGTCTTCGTTTTGTGTTTTATTCTCTTCAGTTTGTGTACGTATATAACGCTGATCCGCAGCAAATGTCCTCTCAAGGCATTTGAGAGTCAGTCCAGAACTATCTCATCAAATCAATCCAGTACAATCTGGTCGCATAGACAGATCCAAATTCAGTTACAAATAATGAACAAGGGTGTATCAAAAGCGGATGATAAATTGTTAACTTCCCTATATTTTAATTTCCTTATTTTTGTGTTTTCAAATGCACACAGAGGGGACACGTCAGAGTTTTGTCTTTAGCCAGACCTAAACGAACGTTTAGCAGTTTCGGCCGATGAGTTGAGACATCTAAATTTTGCCTGAAGGTTCACTGGCCGTTGAAACAAGAAACAAGGATCCAGAGATGAAAAATTAATAAGTTATGAATAGTTGGTTAGAAATTAAAATCATGAACATTTCTGCGAATTAATCATTTTTTTTTCTTTTTAGGTATCAGCCGACCAGGGAAACCTACACTTACAAGATGTCGCTCTCCAGAAAAAGAGACCTTCACCTGCTGGTGGGAGCCAGGCCCTGAATTCGGCCTTAAAACCACCTACGCCTTGTACTACCGCAAAGAAAAGTAAGTCACTTCCTAAGGTTAAAACTGGATCTTGTGAAATTAAAACACCATAACACACTTTGTCAAAGTGACATTAGCTCAGCATGGGCCCGTTTCTAATGAAGTGTTAATATTTCCATGAGCAGCAGACAACCTTGTTTTGTTTATGTTTGAGACTCTAATTTTAATTAATTTAGTTCTTGTTGTCTAGTTGTGTTGATGAAATCAACCAAAAAGAACTTCTCACTCTATTAAAGGAACAACTGATTTGTTGGTGTAACAGCATTTTGGATAGATAAAGAGACCGTGATAGACAAATTACAAATGATTTGTACGCACTCTGAAGGTACTGCGACTGAGTAACCATTAGCTGATAACGACGCTGAAGTTCTGATACAGAGCTTCCTGTGGTAATAATCTAAAGCGCTTTTGCACGTTTTCAGTTTATTTTAGATTATTCTGCAACGAACAGAGATCCAATCTATAAAAATAACTTCACTGCGGTCAAAAGTTTGCGCTTTAAATTTTTTATCGTCGTTCTCATCATGGCTGAGGCAAAAATGTTCTCATAAAGCCCTAAATTTTACCTGCGTAAGGCAAACTTTGGTGCAGATTAGTCTGGTCTCCCCTCTCTGCTTCTTTCAAACCCCCCTTTACCAGTTCTCACATGTGTTAACGTCACACAGGAATGCCTAACAGCGGCAGAGCGCACAACACTGACGTCTGTAGGTGTAGCTCAAACCACCCGTAGGAGGCGTTCAGCACCTTCTGGTTATACTGGGTCTGTTGATAATCTATAGGAGTAGAGTAAAGTACAGCTGGGGCGGAGCGAGTAGAGTAGAGATGGAAGTACCCTAATTGATAATAAGTAGGGTTAGAATGAGCCTGAAATCTGCTATATCAGGACTTGCCAAACCTAGACTGGTATATTTTACTGTGATTACAGATTTTTTTTTTAAAACAGAGTTTGTGTTTTAAGGAAACCACAATAGTTTAAATTTGTGAAAACATTAAAAAGGGATTCTTTCAAAAAAAAAAAAGGTATTAAAATTCTGACTTATCTCAACCAAAGATTGTATATTGCGTTACCCTGTGTGCGCTGGATATATCATTAAAACCAACTTGCTTAATTTTATAAAGTAGCAGGTTCCTACTCTATCTTTTAGTGAGAGTACACCAAAAGATAGAGAATTGTTAATCAGTGTTTTATTTTGCATTTTTATCTGTATATCCTTAGGGTTCAACTTAAAACGACACCAAAAATTAGGTAGAGTGTGGTCAAACTTAAAATCTGGATAAGACCTGTACTGATTTAGACTGCTTGCAAATTAGCTTCAATATGGCCCAGAATGTAGTTTTCTGGATCTGGATTTGAAATGCCGATATGGATCAAAAATAATATCTCAATATTTTTAGGTTAAATGCCAATATATGATATTTATCTCAACATGTTTTTCTTTTCATAAAGTTCCTTAATTATAAAAAGGCCTCTCTGAATCAAAGCTTTATCCCAAATGTCTCACAGGCACATTTTTTTAACACACGGCTGTAGATAAATAAACAGCTGAAAACTAACCTACTGGAACACATAAAAGTATAATTACAATGCAACATAGACCATCTCGATATAAACGATATCGTGTCATCTTATCTCTTTTTTTTTTCAAATTTCAATGTATCGCCCAGCTCTAGAACCACAGAGTAGGGCTTTGCTGCGTCTTTATTGTATAACTTTACAGATCTGAGAAAAATGGATGCAGAAGGATTATTTGTGGTCATTCAATGCACCCCGGTCATCTTTTTTTATTATTATTATGAAATGCTTTAAACAAATTCCACTAGCTTTTTTACTATGGATGTGTTTGATCATGTCAGAATTGATGTGTTCTACCCAATGGCATGCGGGAGTTTGGACATGTTTGATTACAACGTTCTTCATTTGTTTAGGTTAGTAGAAAAAGGACTGGCAAAGACAAAAATTAAACCAAATATAGCATTGTTGTTAGATTTAGCTGTTTTGTAAAGGGAAGATATTGTCACTGTAATACTAGTAGCAGAATTGTTATCTGTCCACTGCTGCTTTTTTCACCTCATGGGCATGAATTGTGGGAACTTCCAGTGTGCCAGTGAGCTGCTTAGAGGCCCCCATGTATTTTGCTTTTGGTCTATCCTTAATAAGTGAAAAGAGAAAAAAACTTTCCAAATGGGTGAAATATGGGGTAAAGAAAGCATTTATTTATTTATTTTTACTATGGTTGCGGTTTAACATTAATCTTTCAATAGACTTGAATATGTAGCAATGCAAGTTTCCCTGTAATAACATATATGTTTGGCACAGTATACAGATAGAGGAAGGCCAAAGAATGATTATTGTCATTCCTTTCTGCCATGTGCACATTAAAACTAAATGCTACATGTATGTGCATGTTTCTGTGTGAGAAACAGACTCTTACTCTGTGAAGTGCAGAGAACTCTACATACAGTACATTACAACTTTTGTTATTTTCAGAAGGACCAAATAATAGAAATTGGAGCAGCTTTTGGATTCTATTTTATAGGGTATGCATTTCCAGCACTACTGACAGTGACAACACTGCTTCAAGCAGGGTTTGTGTTTGTCCAGGAGAATGCAGAGCCCTGCAGTAGTATTCATAGCCTTGCAACTTTGTTTGTATCTTGTCACAATATCCATCCATCCATTTTCTGACCCGCTTAATCCCTCATGGGGTCGCGGGGGTTGCTGGTGCCTATCTCCAGCGTTCACTGGGCGAGAGGCAGGGTACACCCTGGACAGGTTGCCAGTCTGTCGCAGGGCAACACAGAGAGACAGACAGGACAAACAACCATTCACGCACACACTCACACCTAAGGACAATTTAGAGAGGCCAATTAACCTAACAGTCATGTTTTTGGACTGTGAGAGGAAGCCAGAGTACCCGGAGAGAACCCACGCATGCACAGGGAGAACATGCAAACTCCATGCAGAAAGACCCAGGGTTGGATTTGAACCCAGAACCTTCTTGCTGCAAGGCACCAGCGCTACCCACTGTGCCCATCTTGTCACAATAAAAGTACAAAATATAATGTATGTTACAAGGATTTAATGTGCTAGATCAACATAGAGTATTGCGTAATTGTGAAGTGGAAGGACAAATACATTGTGTAAATCTGTTTAAAGATAAAATGCCTGAAAGTCTTTAGGTTTATCTCTCTAATAGATAGCTATGTACATCGAGAGACTTCATTTTGTGCTAATTTTCAAGCAGCATCTAGGTGTGGATGGGGAGCATCTGTGAAAATACATTTTTAAGTAATGCCAAAGATTTTCGTTTGGGATTAGGTGTGGACTTAGACTGGAACATTTTAACACAGGAAACTGCTTTGATTTAAACCGGGGGTCACCAACATGGTGCCTGTGGGCACCAGGTAGCCTCCAAGGACCACATGCCTGTTCAAAAAATACCACAACCCTCCAGTGATTTAAAATGCCATTTTATTCAGTTGCTTTTCCTTTTTAATCATACTTGTAGTTACATATAGATTTAAAAGTGTCAAAAACATTAAAACATATTTATATTATGTAAAGTTAAGGTGAGCTCAGTACAGGTAGCCCTTCATATGACACAGTACCAATGAAGTAGCTCTCAGCTTCAAAAAGGTTAATGATCCCTGATTTAAACCCTTACAGCTCAGACTGTATGTTTAATGCCAATGACCTGCTGGAAGGCGAGCCTCCTCGCCAGTCAGAGGTCTTTTCCAGCATCTAACAGGTTTTCGTTCAATACTATTATTTAACTCTAACCAGCGTCCTTGCTCTGTTGAAGAAAAGCATTCCTACGGCATGATGACAACAACTTGTCCTTAGCTTAGTTTTCCACCCCACACAGGTCAAAAAGTTCAACTGCGGTGTCATCTGATCAGAGCATCTTCTTTCATAAATTTTCCGTGTCCCCTACATGGCTTGTGGCACGCTTTAACCAGCGCTTCAAATGGTTTTCTTTCAACAAAAGCTTTCTTTATGCCTCTCTGCCATAAAAGGCCGATTTGTGAAGTGCACAACTCACAGTTTTCCTGTTGACAGATTGTCTCTCCTGGGCTGTAGAGCTTCTCGTTTTGCAAATGAGACGCAACCTGTTTTACATTTAATTAAGGATTTCTTCATCAACACCATGACTGTAAACTTATTCAACCATTAGATTGTAGATAACCCAGGAAAAACATCAGACTATAAAATCTGGGTCAAATCATGGATGTTAGTCATCTGTGGGGTAACTCACTCTGATGTCAGAAATGTGAACGGTGTTAGTATCTGAAGCTGAAACTGATACTGGATCAGATTGGCTCAAAATCTGCTGAAATCACAGATTTATTAGCGTGCACAGGAACAAAAAACAAATAGCATTTATTGCTAAGTTAACATTCATACTTGTGAGTGAAAGAAAATCCATACAAGTGTTCACTTTTGCTGAATATGTTGGGGTTACGCATTTCACCTGCTGCCCCCTGTGTGAACCACTAAGTGTAAATCACATGGTGTGAATCACCGAGGGCAGCAGCCTGGCGTAAGAGGATAATGATTGTAAAGGGTTATGTGGCACTGCCTGTACCTGTGAAGGGGGAGTTTCAAAACGTGAGCAGAGTTGAAAAGGATCCAACACAAGTATGGCAAAGGAGAGGATGTAGTGGATTCATTTTTGTTTATAGCCCAATCAACTCAGCTAAGATGCGTGTCGATAAGGACACGGATAGAAACTGAAAAATACACAAAGTGAATGTTCGATAGCAAAAGGAAACTCTACTTGTAAGTATCTACAATCAGAGCAAATGTGCTGATAGTTTGAATGGGCTGAAATTATAATATTCATTGTGTCTGTAAAATATGAAACTGCAACCATAATCTGATTGGCTGAGTTTTAATCCCTTAAAGTGGTAGTTCAGGATTTGTAATGTGATCTGCATTTGATACCTCTCCTTATTTGGTATAAATGCTGACTGTTACCCCTAAGGCTGAAGCTAAACAAGAATCAGGGATCTTTATTGTCTCTATGTGTTACTACAATGAGATTTTGGATGACACGGACTATAAAATCTGGCTCACAATGCACACAAATTGCACATAACACGCAGACACAATGAGACAATTTCTCCAAACTTTCTTTTCCCCCAAATAACTTAATTGCACTGACCAACAATACTCCCTTAGAGGCTTAAAGCGTTCAAATAGTCATTAGCAGCTAATAGACCTGTTTTGGCTCGCTCGAGAGGGGTCAACACCCAAGCAGATTCTGCTTTTAAAACAACGGTAGTCTAAAAAAATTCACATCAGTTGCTGCAGATGCTATTTATTACCCTTTAAACAGTTTTCTTATTTTCATTGAGAGGTTATTTACAAAGGAGCAAATAATTATTCACACAGTGCATAGAGGTAAGAAGCACTGTGCCACCAATGATCTTCTTGTGTGAATCGTCCACTGACAACCAACTATGTAAAGTATTTCCAGTCTGATAGAAAAGGTGAAGCTGTGTAAAAAGCTAAAATGTTATTTTCCATGTCTTTCCTTTTCTTTCATCCAGTTGCTCTGACTTTAAAGGCTTTACATGTTCCATTCTGAGTACGTGTTTCAGGCAGAAGGATCATTAGTGATATACCTTCTCCTACCATCAGTTCTCTGCAAATAAGTGTCCAATGCAGGCAATATATCAGTTTACGAGTCCAGAAAGGGGTGTTTACAAAAACCGCTGTAATATTTTTGAGAGTTGCTGGCTGCAGCCGCTAATCAGAATTTGTACTAAACGAACACCAAGTGAATTATCTACTACAGGTAAGATATTAACTGCTTATAACCTTTCCACATAACCTTGCTTCAGTCTTTCTGAGCGATGTCTGGCAACGTGACATTGTGCCCTCAGCCAAGTCATAACTCAGCAGATAAAAACATAGATAGAAAGTAAGAAAACGGCATCTTTGAACTTTTTTTTTCTTTTAAGTTAGTTTCTTTGTTTTCTCCTAGGCTAAGGCATTGTTTATCCCCTCGACAACCTTAAAGGTTTCTTATTATTTGACTGCTGACAATAAGATTTTTGATAGAAAGCCAGAAAAAAAAGTAGTATTGTCTGTGAGATGGAGTCGGTGTCTGCACGATTTATACAGAATGTCAGCATTCAGAAAGGAGAAATGAAGTTTGAATAAGAGGTCTGCATGAACCTAAACCTCTTTGTGGTGAAAGTTTTGACAGCTATGGCTGAATTATGATTTTGAGAAAGCGGTGTTGCTTTTTTCCTTTTTGCTCAACCCTTAGTCTGACAGCTCTGTTAGGAATGGCTGGTCTCCAGCTCATTCTCATTAAATCTGGCCAGTAATAACAGAGACGAGGCCTGACAGCTGAGTGCACTGAGAGCGTTTATTAGCATCCTTTTCCAGTAGGTGGAATAGCATCTTCGACTTAATGTGAAAACCCTGAGAGTGTGGTTGGCCTAAGGAAAAATGAAAGCAATCAATACATCTCTTATTATAGAGTCTTATCTGATTATACTACAACCAAAATTGGTGTTAGTATACAATCAACTTTATTTATCAGTGTCAATTGTATTTGTCAATTGTACGTTAAAATGAAATTTGACCCATCCCTTGGGAAGCAGTCTGTAGCTTGCAGCGCTCGGGGGGGCATTGTGGTCTTGCTCAGGGACCTAAGGTTTGAAGTGGTGGTCTTATGACATTTCCAGGACGCAAATGGCCTGCTCCCTAGCCCCTAGGCCACCACTCTCCCTAAAACTGGCATTGTCTGACCTGCAGTTTGAACTCACATCTACCCATCAGGAAGCACAGGTCTTATAAATCCTTATGTGTGCAATAATTTGAGACACTGACTATATAAACTTCTAGCCCTTCTTATTACATAAACTGTATGAAAATGCACATCCGCTTTATTATTTCTGCCTAACATTAAATCAGACTAAACTTTATATGTTCTTAGGTCATACCAGCAATTTGCTCAGATATCGTTTATGTAGGCTGGATGAACTGTTTGGAGAGAATCTTTTAAAGCATTTGTTCACCGCTATGACTTTTAGATGTTTAGCCCAACAGGAAATATCCCAAAACAGCTGAATTTGTGTACTTTGTACCCAGCAATAGTGGTAGCCTTCTTTCAGCCTGTGACCTAACAGTGCAAGGCAACAGGTGGTGGAGGGGCAGTAATGTGCTATTCATAGCCTAAGAAAAAAAAATCAAAAAGCCTTAAAACTATTGTAAGTTTTTTAATCCTTTGCATCTTGAAATCGAAAACATGCTCAAATCTACTTCCACACCTCAGAGTTGCTCAGACGGAGGCTTTTTTTATACATTTAATTGAATTGAATCCCTCCCTTAAGATCCAGTTTCGTTCTAAACCAGGGGTGTCAAAGTCCAGTCCTCAAGAGCCGGTGTCCTGCAACTTTTAGATGTGTCCCTGGTCCGCAACGCCTGAGTCAAATAATCAGGTAATTAGCAGGACTCTGGAGAACCTGACTGCATACTGAGGGGCTAATTCTGCCATTTGATTTAGCTTGAGAGTTTCATCCCACAACATGAAAAAATCTACTTCATTTCGATTAGCAGCACGGTGACTCGTTTGCTAGTTGGGACCATCACATCCAGAAAGTTGGAACAACAGAACAAGTCCTCTGCTGTGTCAGGAGCGGCTGCTGCCACAGTAACGACAAGATGTTTCCATCTGCTTGAAACCAACTCTCAGGGCTCTGCCTCTTTAACCACCACAGGTCTAATGGGGTTTCAACTTGCGGTGGTTGCTACGCGTCCTCTATGTCAGCAAAACTATCTTCTTCTTATAAACAAAACACAATAAGCACAACTCCAGTACACAAGAAGCAAGGAAAGAGGTTTGCTGACTGGGCCGGAAATATTTCAGATAATTACTTAAGTCTCATTCTTTGAGCCCATTAGTTGTCCAAGTATCTCATGTTGTTGTAGGTAATGGCTCTTCCTTCTGTATTTCTGCCCACTATACAGAAAAAATATCGCCTTAATTCATCCTTGAATGATCCTATTTTGGTATCCGCTGAAAAACACAGCTATTTCAAAATTGTAGTGAGAAGAATAGACACTTTTCTTCCCATGTAACGATGAAGTGTCTAATAACACAGAATTACATGCTGTTGTCCTTCTCCTCTGACAGCTCTGAGATGGTGTACGAGTGTCCTGACTACAAAACGGCCGGCGTGAACTCCTGCTTCTTCAGCAAGAACGACACGTCCATCTGGGTGAACTACAACATCACTGTTGTGGCCACCAACGAGTACGGAAAGACATCTTCCGATCCTGTTGACATAGATGTTGTCTACATCGGTGAGCGGAAACTGGCTCATGCTTCAGTGTCACAACCCCAACATTGGTGCTTATGAGAATTAGAGAAGAAAATATGGTTTTGACAGAATAGCAGTCGTTTTGGGAGAAATTGTTTCCCGGCAGGGACAGAGTTTTTCATCATAGGCCTTAGACCATTCCAGGAGCTTAATCTTAGCTTGCCCTATCCAGTCCCAAACCAGTTTTGACGTGTATTTGGGGTGACATCCCTGTCTCAGTCATATAATATTTAACCCATATCTTCACCTCTGATAAATTGAAAGAGGTCAAGATGTTAAAAAACAACCCAAGTTTCAATAAGGTCAAGGCGACCATCATCTGGAAGATGCTGCCTCACCAGCGCCACTGTCCATAATGAACAGAGTTTAACATCAATTTGGACTAAGAAGGTGATGGCCAAGAAATAAACCCCTGCTCCGAATTCTCCACCCATAAGCAGAGCTAAGATTTGCAGCCTCCTACACCGATAAGCCAAAAGTCTGCTTGAAAAACATTTTATGGTCAGACAGGATAAAGATTGATCTATCTGGCCACAGTGTCAAAAAGATTGCTTGGTGGAGTCAAGGTGGGGCTTTAGACCTGAGAACACCATACCAGCTGTACCTGGTGGCAGTAATATAACAGTGGGGTTGTTGTTTAATTTTGACTTGGTGTGGATTAGAGAAAATCCACCATGAATGAAAAATTGTGGAACAAGTTGTTGCTTTGAAAATACATTCAAGTTGGCTCTTGTATAAGTGTAATAAGTCGTTAAAAACAGGCTCAGATGCGTCATTAAAAGCCCAAAATCAACACAACCTCCAAGTCGCTGATGATGAGTGTAGGGAAAAATCTGACCACCACTGGATGTTCTCTATTGCTTGATTGCTCTCAGAAAGTATAGTTCTGGCTTCCTCCTGTCATCCTACTGTCACAAACAGTATAGCAACAATAACGATATTCCTCTATGGCTGTTCTTAGTTTTTCTTGAGCAGTTTCTGCTCAGTTTAGGAAAATGAACAATAATATAAATAAAACAAAAAAGCATTTGAAAGAATGCCACAGACCCTATAAATCAGACAGCATTGATCTCCTTCTCTCCTTTCCCTTCATGGCTAATATTAATTATTTTTTACGATAAACTAGAGTTTTTTAAGAGAAGTAGGAATTCTTTCCAAGGTATTTATGGAAGAGTCCTGCCAAAACTGACCCGGAGTTTATATCACTATAGATCCAATATAGCCTTCAGGTTATCTGTAAGTGGTCCTCTTAGCCTTTGCATCAAATAATTAAACTGATTTAACATTAGGCCCAATTAGGATGAGTTTCTTCCACTGACTGCGACATTATTTAATTTGTCTATAAGAAGAAAGTTTGAAGCCTAAACATTTCAAGTGTCCTTACATCAAGCTCAGACAAAATACAAGCAATGGTCAAAGCTTGGATATTGGTGTTCTTCTGCTGGAAGTGTCTATAGCTCTGCTCCTCTGAAATGAAAGACACGTGCTTATTTATTAAAAACCTCTCTGATTTCCCCTCATTCCCTATTGTGTCTCTTCGGGTCTTTAAATCTCATGCTCTCTCTCCCTTCCCTCCCCAGTCATGCCCAATCCTCCGGAGAACGTGACTGCAAGTGTCATGGCGGACAAAGACTGGCCTTTCCTTCGAGTGTCATGGGAACCCCCCAAAAAGGCGGACACCCGCTCGGGTTGGATCACTCTCATCTACGAGGTCCGAATCAAGATGGAGAATGAGGCCGACTGGGAGGTGAGCGAACCACTGCCAGTGCGACGGAGTGACCTGGTGGTTTGAGTATTTGTCTTTCAAATGAGCAACTTTGCATTTAGTTCAACACCCATGTTAGAAGACTAGCTGATATGTCACAAAGCCAGAATCTGATGCACAAACCTCAATGCCACACTCGCCTGACTCCTTTTTTAATATGTGTTTCATGTTCAGGTGCACCATGCAGGCCAGCAGAGGATATTCAAAATTTTCAGCCTGAGGTCAGGTGGTAAATATCACATCCAGGTTCGCTGCAAACCTGATCATGGCTTCTGGAGTGAATGGAGCCCCTCAGTCGACGTCACGGTCCCTGAGTGTAAGACCTTCACCCACAGATCTGCGCACAAAATGTACAGCGTCAACTGTCTTCAGAAGATCAAATCCACTCACTCGTTTGGTTGTTAAGAAGTACAGCTGCACCAGTTTTCACATTTTACATCCACTTTAAAACCATGCACAACTTTGTGTTGGTCTGTCCAAGTTTTATGCTTGCAACATAAAAACAAACGTGAAAAAGAGTAGGAATGTTTTTGCGAGACACTGTTATAAGGGGCCAGGAGCTTCACTGAATCAGTCAAGACAATCCGACAGTATTTCACGGCATCTAACCGTCACCATGAATGTTGTATGATTATTATTTTACGCTGAATACAAAAGGCAAAGAGCCAAGTGTGGATGTTTTTCTCTTTCTGGTCGGAGTGGACTCTACTTCTGCACCTGGCTTTTGTGCGAGTTTAGGGAAAAGATAAAGTGTCAATAATAAGTAATCTAGAGAGCTGTGGGAGGATTTATTTTTTAATTAAATCCACATCTATCCTTGCCATACTCACCTTTTGTGACCTACATGCTTACTTAACCCTATCGTCACAGACACAAGTAAGCGATTAACTATAAAGAATGGGGTGTCGTTGGCTCCATGGTCATCTCCTGCGGGATTCTAGCAAAAAAAGCCTCTAGGAGTAAATAATGCTACATTTATGCAACAATTTACCTGTTCTAAGACTGACTCTGTTTCTTTCAGATTTACGAGAAAAGTCAATGTGGATCATCTTCGTAGTCTTTTTGCCCTTCTTCATCTTCATCATCACCTGGCTGATGTACTTGAATATTCACAGGTAAGAGTAAACATGTATAATTGATTATGTGGAGTTAGATATTGTTAGATATTTATATCTTTTGATATATCCATATTGGTAGGACATGTCAGAGAGGCTAGTGCGGTTCTTACTTGTGCATATAAACCACCCAGTCACTGCTGACTGGGACAATTTTCTGTGTTTATTATCCAGGCACAGCAATCAACTGAAAGACTAATATTGCTGTAAACTGTCATCTTTATTCCCGCATCTCATTTATACGTATTTATTTAAATTTATTTTATAGCAAACAAAATTTGGATTGCATTTAAATCCGTTATTCTGTTTTATTTTAGCACAGAATCCATAAATTCATTCCATTTCTGTAAATGTAATATGAACAGCAGAAGAACATATCACACATACACTCTTGTCAAAGTGAGAGTTTATTTAAGCCAACCTAACCATTTATTTTAACTCTAACTACTCAGGATAGATTTATAGGAAAAGGGTTGAATGAAAAAGACATAAACTCAGTTGATAAACAGCTATCTATCAGTAGGTCCACTCGTCTGTGTTGCTCAGCAAATTTACATTTCTCCTGGTAAACTGAGTTGATCTTTATTAAAGTGACAAGGTGAAGTCAACTGGTTTCCTTATATAGGAACATTTTTGACCAATCTGTATAATCTGACCCAATCTGTATAATATGATTGAACTTGACTTTGTAAAGTGCCTTGAGATGACATGTTTCATGAATTGGCGCTATATAAATAAAATTGAATTGAATTGAATTGAATTGAAGTGGCACTAATATGATATAACTGATGAGAACAGAAGTCTGTTGGTTTCTGCACTGATTTTCACTGCAGAGTCACAACAGTTCAGTACTAGTTTAAAGATTGGTATGCAGACATTCAAACAGACATATGCAAAATTAACTTTTTTAGCCCAAAAACACATTTAGATGTGTACTTGAAATCTCTAGTTATGCAGAAAATTTGAATGTATTCTGTCCAGGAGCTACATAGATATCTTTGTATTCTTTTTAGGTCATATTTTTCGAGCAGTTCAGTTTTCTAAGTTCTCTTTTTCCGTTTTTTGCACTATTATGTCACAGTATTTGCTGCGGAGCTGCTGAACAAGGTTGTGGACTTCAGGATAAACAATTTGCCATTTTAATTTTTTCACTGCGATTTTGTAGTCCAAGCTCAAGGATGGGATAGCTAAAAGTGGATAAGTGAAAATGTTTGGTTGTTGGGTGTAGTAACCCACACAATTCCTTACACTGTCCCCCAACATGCTACAAAAATGGGCGAACGGGGTGAAGTGGAACACTCTGTGACCTGGAAGGGGGGCGGGGTGTTAAGCGGCTCCTTTAGTTTTAAAGAGACAGCACCAAAACGTGTTGCTCTCAGACGCACCTCAGAACAGGGGCAAAAAGGGGGAACGTGGGGGTAAATTAATGAGGAATTCAGACCATAGCATTGCAGTTCCCCTTTATATAGACCACAACTGAATGATTTCAATGTAAAAAGGAAGAACTGAAAAGCATGACATGTCCCCTTTAAATCTTTTGTGCAATACAAGATTTAGTTGAAGCATGAACCATTGCGCTCAAATGTATTTTCATTTTAGTGAAAAAATATTGATTATTGTATTTTGTTTATGATCAAGTACCTCCGATTTTATACTCAGTTTCATTTTAGACTTTTACAGCAAACCAGAAGTTAGAATTTAATGATCTTTCTGCCTTTCTGTGTGCGTAGTCTGAAGTACTGCCTACTGCCACCGGTGCCAGGACCTAAAATCAAAGGATTTGATAAACAACTTCTCAAGGTAACCCCGATCTGCTTGATTGAAGTTGTGCTTAATATTTAAATAGGGTATGTTAAACTACCTGTTTGCATCAATACCTCTTTGTAACCAGATACTTTTGTATCGTGTAGAACGGCAAGTCTGGGGACATCTTCAGCGCACTGGGGGTGTCTGATTTCCCCCCAACCACATCCAGCTATGAGAACTTTCTTGAGGAATACCTAGAGGTGTATGTTCCAGAGGAGCGAGAACTAATCATGGAGGGAAGCAAAGATCCTCAGGATGATAGTGTCAAATCTGAGAACTCCACGTGTGACAATGACTCTGGCCGGGGCAGCTGTGACAGCCACACCCTGCTCATTGACAAGGGTGGAGGTGACAAAGAAGATGAGCTGCAGTCGGATCAGGAGGGTGGTCAGGCTGAGACGGATGCAAAAAGCCACGAGGAAGCCTCGGAGGATGAAAATGTGCATAGCCCTGATATTTCCAATGAGAAAGTGAAGATCTGGCCCTCTTTGTGTTCTCCACTGCCCCAGTACAGCCTATGCCTGGTGAATCAGCCAAACCCCCCTGAGATGAGGAAACACTGCCTTTCTGACAGCATGTCCACACCAGACTCCCTGCCATCTTACTTCACTCAGCCTGGCTCCAGTGCCAAAAACGACTTTAGATCAAATTACTGGGAGTCTAACTTCAACCACAAGCCATCTCATCCACTCCATACCCAGACGACGGCCCATGAGCACCTCCTGGCTCAGAGTGACATCAGCACGGCCTGCATCGACCGCACGGGAGCACCCTCGGGTGTGCATGTGCCCAGTGTCAGGCCCAATGAATATGTCGAAGTCCAGAGGGTCAGTGATGAGAATATGGTTCTTCTTCACCCTGTTTCCTCGGGCCAAGAAAACAGCTTTACAGTGAGGCGCCAAACTGAGGACTACAGCAGGGTGAGGACACTGAACAATGGCAATGGGCTACTTCTGCTTCAGAGAGAGACCATGGAGCAAGAGATGGACATGTGCCCTAATGAAGAAGAAGCAGAAGGCAGTACAACATCCACTGGCAACACAGCGCCCATCACTCCCGTGTCGCAGAAGTCTATGGCCGGCATTAGCACCGCCCTTCCAATCCTGGACGAAAGGGCAGCCAGTGGTTACGTTGACACGGCCACTATGTTCGGCCTGTCCACTTACTAGGTGCTGCGGATATTCAGCTGGCAGCCGCCGGACAATGCAAGCGGCTCACTTTTAAGCTTAGAAACGGACAGGATGAGAAAAACCACACTGAACCTGAATGCATTTTTCCAAAAAATGGCTGCAAAGAGACTATTTTGCTCTCATTGAAATTTGTATTTTCCCTTTCCCTCCAAGGTAAAACACTGATCTTTAAGAGACACAAATGTTTTGGATGATTACCGGTATAATCTTTATTTAGATACGATTCAGTAAGATTCAGAGAGAATACAATTTGTATCAGTTTATGAGGTACTACATGTTTGTGCTTTGATTATGTTGTAAACTGTCCTTTTAACTCTTAACTCGATCTTAAGGCTGCTGTTGTATACTATACTATACAAACATGACAAAAAATAGAAAAAAAAAATTAACATTTGACCCAAGGGGTTTCTCGGTCATTCCTCCTTGTACAGGCCCAGTTGCTGCCTGTCAGTGCAAATCAATGCAATGTTTATCTGTTTTCTGTTATTTTCTTTGCTGATGTTAAGTAATCTGAATCTCATGAGAACATCCCCTTGATGCATGGAGGCGTTAAGGAATCATTAGATGGATATAAAAATGCCACCAGCTCTCAACACAGATAAGGAGCAGTAGGAAGGTTTTTGCAGACATGTTAAAACATTTCTATTGAAACATCATAAAAATGCTATAAGAGGGAACGCCACTTTCAGATATAAAGAGAGATTTATTCTATGATACTCTATTTAGTTTTTTATATATGTTTCAACATTGTGTGTATGTGTGTGTGTTTGTGAGTGTGTTTGTGAGTGCCTGTGTGTGTTTAAATGTTTAACAAAAGATACAATAAAAAACAAGCGAGGATTTCTTGAGCTATTTTTCATTCAGAGAAGAATTGTTATGTGCATACGTCACAGAAAACTATCAAGATGTGATGTTTTTGATGGGAAAATTGTGTCAGAACAGTTGGATCTGCCTGTAAAACACAGTGCTGTCTTTGTGCATTCAGATGTATACATATATAGCTACACCCATGGTGAACATATTTGCAATTCAGAAGAAACAGGCAGCAGAATATTTTTGAAAGCTTGCTTTAAAAATCCAGTTTATAATAAATGTACTTCAAATGTTGTCACAGTATGTTGCTTGCTTTCTTTTTACTTAAATAATAACACTAAGATCTGTAACACACAGTTCTAAAAAATAATTATTATCTTGAATAATAATTTGACTGGTTGCTGTACATTTATTACATTATGGGCATTATGTCTTTTTCAGATATAGCTATGTGATATTATCTTATTTTTACCCCTTTTTTCTCAGGTGGAACTAATGTCCAAGAGAGCGGCAACGCTACAGTGATTTTCAATAGCTTGAATGCGGTCACACAAGACTGACCTGTATACTTTATACATAGTGAAATGTCCCTTAACAAGTTCCGAATTCAAATGGCCGTATTGTAGCACTGACCCAGCTAATATAGTCCACACATTTCCTATATGGTTAAGCCCATAATGAATGATGAATGAGGTGTATTATATCGCCTATGTTGGTGCATTCGAGTCAGATTCTATACCTATTCAAAACTAATTGATCTTTGAAAGGGTCTGTTTTAATTTTTATTTTATTACTTTTATTAGATAACGGCAAATTCGGTTGAATTTGCATGTTATCTAAGCCATTACAAGGCTTTTGTTTGGCAATGGGATAAAGGCAATGGTATAAAGCTTGTTACTCCACATTACTCCAGATTTTTTTAATTGAGAAAGCTTCCTGGAGAGGAAGCGAAACGTCTTCTACTACGGATAACAAGTCCAGTTGCTTTGTTGTTTTTTTTTACTTTTTTTGGTATGATTTTCTTTGAAAGACTATTCATACAACCCTTAGTGGACTGGAAAGTAGGCATTTTCTAAACTTAGATATCTGTTAGATTTGTTTTATAACGCGGGGAAAAATGCACAAGGGAGCGTGTGAGCTTGGGTGCCCACCTAGGGTTAGAGAATTCTGTGCTGCGCTCCTGCATGCGCACAGCCCTCACGTCGTGGAAGAGGAAATAACCATTAGCGGAGCAGCGCCAGTCTACGCCCACCTAGCAGAGAGAGAGAGAGAGAGAGGTGAAAGTTGAACACTTTCATCGTCTGGTTCCAGTACAACATGCTAAAACTTGTGTCCCGTGTGAGGGGCCGTTGGGCACTTTTTACGGCACTTCCCGGCTTTCATCGGCCCCTTTCGGCTAAAATCCACTGGGCGAGCGGTGAGTTGCAATGGAGCCCAACCAAATCCAGATCTAACTAGTTCATAACTCCAGCTGTTCAGAGTATAACCAACCAAAAAGGTTGCAAGATTGATTTCTTCTTCAAAGCAGAATAAATCTCCATACAAAGCTATTGAATGTAATAGATTTTTTTTTTCTTGAAGTACATTATGCTAAACTAGACTAATGCACGTTTCATGCATCGAGATTTAAGCTCCAGCAGGACATCAGCCCTAAACATAGGACCAGGGCTGCAACATAATGACAGATCAAAAAATGTTTTCATGTACTGGAATGTCCCAGTCAAAGCGCAGACCTAAATTCAAATGAGAACCTGTGCCATGATTGGAAAATTGCTTTTTCAAGGATGCTCTTTTGTACTCAACCTGACTGACCTTACGATATTTTTTGAAAGGAACAAAGACAAAATCTTGATTTTCACGGTCTGTAAAGCTTGTAGAGACATAACCACAAAAGAACTATCACAGCTCTAATAGCAATGAAAGGAGGCTTTATACCTTTAATTCAATGGCAGAAACATCTGAATAAAGTAATGATTAAGACAGACTGTATGAAAAGAAGTGTAACATTTTCATTTGTAAAAACAAAATTAAATACCAGGTGTTCTTGCCCTTCCCTAATTCATGTAAAATCAAAATAAAATGTATTCAAGTTTGTGCTTGTGACTTGACAGAATATAATATAAAGTTCAATCGAACTCATTTCACAGGCGCGTCATGTCAGAAATCCAACTTGAGATGCTCTGCTACGGATATACCGGAGATGCCTGCTTGCAATTTCAGTCCAGATGAATACAAGGTAAGTGGCAAACTCTGTGGACACAGGTTAACCTTGGACAGTTTCGTTATATGTTACGTAAGAACCCAGTTACCTATCCATGTGACAAAGGTTTGCGGTGAAACAAAGACACACCTTCAGACTCAAGTGACACTGATAATAAGCATGTACTGTCTTATACTTTGACAATCAAAGATAAAATAAAACAAACCTGCTCTGCTGCATTTGTTTGAAGCTGAACTCTATATCCATGTGCCTCTCCAGGGAATGTCGACTGCACGGATGATAGAGATCCGCAAGCAGAACTGCAACCCCATGACTATGAAGGTTACTTACTATAAGAAACCGGTGTTCATCCATCAGGGACACATGCAGTATCTGTGGGATGTGGACGGGACCCGATACCTGGATCTGTTTGCTGGTGTGGCCACTGTCAGTGTGGGCCACTGCCACCCGTAAGGTCCTTTTTGTCCTTTCTTTCTGTCAAGCAGCAATTGTTTTTTTGTTCGCTCGTACGCTCAGTTTTTCCCTTGCTCGTGTATTTATACCTGCTTTTTGTATATCTGCGTGTACACAGGAAAGTAACTGCTGCTGCAGAAAAGCAGCTGAGGAAACTTTGGCATACTACTTTCATTTACGTCTATCCTACTCTCCACGAGTACTGTGAAAAACTTGCCTCCTACTTCCCTGATCCTCTCAAGGTACGGCGGTGTATTTCTAGACTAGCCATGGGTGCGTGAATTCATGCTGTAATTAGAATCCACGCTGGTCTGTTTCCCTGCGCAGGTGGTTTTTCTGACAAACAGCGGCTCCGAAGCCAACGACCTAGCAATGTTTATGGCTCGTCTCTACACTGGCAATTTTGACATAATCACTTTCAGGTGCAGGATTTTCTTCTCTTTTTTTGTTTTGAAAATAAACGACGGTTTTTGTTACAAATAAATAAAAATAAGTTATGAAATAAAAGATATAAATTAAAATATCCAATGACACCAAAGAAAAGCTCCCTATTAGAGTGCTTTAAACGTCAACATATTTGAATTATTTGTTTTTTGAATTGTATTTTTTTTATCTGTCAGGATAGCTGAATTCTCAGGAAAACCTGTCACAGTTAAACATTTCTGTAGTGTTTATAGTTTTTTTCTGTTTTTCAGAGGATCATATCACGGTGGCAGTCCGATGTCCATGGGTCTTACATCTAACGCAGCATATAAATACCCGGTTGCCAATGGTTTGGGTTGTACAAATGTATGTATAGCAGTAACATCTTCTCAAAAAAAGCATTATTTCATACATTCACTGCCCTGATTCATGGGTCTATCCGTCATGTGGCGATACCTCAGACTCAGCCATGCCATCTTTATTACACACATTTCTATTTGATCAGGGCATATATAGTGTGACTGAAAACAATATTCCTAGTAATATGACTTGATCAGTAGCTCTGGGAAGGACTCATTTCAAGTTACTATTCTTGTATAGAACAAAAGTGTGGAACATTAGTGCCTAACTGAAACATGCTGCTGTGGTAGACGATGTAATTTAAACTCATCCATGAATTAGAAATGATAAACAGGTGCATCTCCACACACCGAAAGGTTTATTTCCGTAATTAAATTCAGAAACCAAAAGTAGATGCATTCATCACACATAGCAGAATACAGTGCTTTGGAAATGTATTTGATCCCTTACAGATTTCTTCTTGTAAACACTTGGTTTCAGTACAAGAAACACATTTTAGTATCAGATATGTGTGTTTCTTAATATCAGATGTTAAGAAACACATCTTAATATCAAATGATGAAAACCTGAGAAAGTAGAAAAACCTGTTTTCAAACGATTCAGACACCATCAAATGTTTGCAATAACTGGCGATAAGTCTTTTACATCGCTGTGGAAGAATTGTGGCCCACCCCGTTTTTGGAGATCTGGGTGTACTCACACATGCCACGTTTGGTCTCCAGAGTTCGTTTCCCCTCTTGGACCGAGACCCACGTTTTGAGGTGGTCTCAGCCTAGCGGACTCTGGTGCGGCCCGCTTTTGGTATGAATATGAAACGGCCTCGGTCCGACCCTACTACAGAAAACATACGTCTTTTTGGACTTAACCAGCCACCGTAGCGGTAACGTAGCACCTGTTGTGTAGCAACACTGCTGCCAGCATGTTGTGGGACTCCCTGGGCATGCAGGACACATTCTCCGACGCCGTTCCAAAATTAGAAATAAAATGTCCTAAAACCTGCACCGAATGAGCAGCTCTTGACACTCACAGTGATTTGACAGCTGTAATAATAGCACAAATATGCAAAACAGAGGTGCTGCACGCAGGATTTCCATAATGGTTTTCCTCCATTGCCGGGTCTGTGCTACGCTCCGCCCTAGTCATTTGTTGCCCAACGCGAGTAACAAGGAACACGTGTGGCTTTGTTACCAGTTACAGTTCACTTGCAAAAAGTACAATGTGAAAGAAAACCACACAAAACCGAAAAAAAAATAAGTCCGCTTTTGGTCTGGACCAAATCAGCGGACTTTGCTGGTGTGAATGCACCCTAAACCAGAAACATTTTAGGAGTTTTCCAAGCGTCCTATTTCAATATAAGCGGCAACTTTGTGTAGGCCATTCCAAAACCTTTTTTTTAATCATTCAAATGTTGACTTACTACTACTGCTTTCCTTGTCCAGTTACATAACCCACAGGTTATCTAGAAAAAAACCTGAATTCATAGTTCCATACATTATGGCATGTTGTCCATGTTTTAAAGCAACAGAACAGCCCCCAGGCCACCACATCATGTTTAACTAAAGGCATAGTGTTTGTTTTCTGAAACGCTGGGTTGTGCCAGTCTGGGGGAGAGAATCCCTTTCAGATATTTCAACACTTGTCCTGTCAGGCCACATAAGGTTTTTGCCCAATGGTATTGGGGATTATTGATATGGTTTTACATGTTTTTTTTGTGTGCCAAAGGTTAGATGAGCTTTTGGGTTTTTGCCCCGAAACTCTCCCATGGATGCCATTTCTGGATAGCCTTTCTAATTGTTAAATTGTGAACTCTGACCTTAGCTGAGACAGGCTTGTGAGGCCATCAGTGCTTTAGATTTTCTTCTGTTTTTTTTTGTGACCTGAAGGACTTTTTAATGTACTCTTGTAATTTGGTAAAGTCAGCCCCTTGTTCTTCCCCCACTGGGAACGTTCACCAATTTTCCGGGCTTTCTCCAGTTGTGGATAAAGGCTGTCCCCAGGGGTTTCTCCCTGGAGACCCAAAGCTTCAGAAATCACTTTGTGATCGTTTCTATAGACAACACAGTGTCAGTGACTTTGTTTCTACCTCGTTCTTGAACTTTTTAGATTGGACCTTGATGCTTTGGTTTTCGAGATCTATTAGCCTAATCAGTGTGTCAGACAGGTTCTGTTTAAATGATTTCTTTATACTACAGGTCTGGGAGTAATAATGCCACAGTGTGGGTGTTGGAGTTGACTAATCACATATCATGCATGAGTTACCAAAGGGCAATTACTTTTTCAAAGAGGGCCTGGTTGGTTCAGATTGCTTTCTTCCCTTAATGAATGAGATCATGATGCAGTTTTTCTCAGGTTATGTATCTGATATTTAAATCAGTTTGATCTAAAACATCATTTTAAGCATGACAAAAAGCAATAAAAGAATACATTTGTAACATTTTCACAGCACTAATTACAGTTAACATTTACTTTTGTGAATTTTAACACTTATGGCTAATAGCAAACGGTAACCTCAAATTCATTTCAGAAAATCTGTCTATTTTATAAGACTGATCAAATAGGATTTTTTAAAAATATAGCAATACAACACAATCATGGGGATCGCCACTAACGTTACAGTTGTCTGACACTCCTTGACACCCTTCCAAAGGGAGTTAGCCATTAAAATTCATTGTTAAAAAAAGGCTGTGTCCAAGCCTGTAGATGGCATGGACATAGCACTCCAATTTACAGAGAAGTACAGTCTTCACAGTGCAAAATAAACCTAAAGTTTTTTTTATGGATTTTATGGTTGATATTCTAATATCTTATATAGTTAATGCCTGTTTTTTTTAAATATATTTTTCACAAATTAAACATGAATTCAGCATTCAGTTACAGCACTAAATCGACATAATTAATACTCGTGCTGTTTGCCTGGTTTTAAAACTTTTTCCTCTGCCTTGTTTTGTGGGAATCATTGTGTTTTCCTCCTTAACCCAGCTGTGTTGTCTTTGGCCAATTAAACAGACCATGTGTCCGGATGTATTCAGAGGTCCATGGGGAGGAAGGCACTGCAGAGACTCACCTGTACAGACTACCAGAGAGTGTAGCTGTGCTGAAGGTACACAAATACATGCACACAAGGCTCAGTTCTCATTAACAGCGAAAATACATCATTACATGGTGTCATTAAAGCCATGTATTGTTAGAAAATCAATGACGTCCCAGATCTAGAGTGTTTACTTGGCCTTTAAATAATTGCATAGCTTTCAATTGCACCGTACAATATTATGCCATATTGTAAGCAGTTCTTTACTTATTATTCTAGTTTTGCATTAGGCAAAAAAAGTACCAATTTTATTAAAATATACCCGAAACACTTAAAAGTAAAGGCGATCCACTATGTCTCTGAAACTGAGAAGTGAGGAGATGAGAGTAAGTGTTGAATGAGCAGAATAAAGTTCAAAGTGTCCTGTTGATCATTGACTCATTTTAGTTTTAACCACCATGAAATGGTCGGCTCTTTGCAAGGTTCATTCTGACACTAGTCCTTTACTGTGCTTTTTAGACATAGCTGTACAAAACCAGCTATGTTTTTACAAAAAAAATAATCTATGATCTGGAACTAAAAAACAAAAGTCAAAATCACTTAGGAGAGAGAGGTTGACCATTTCATTTAGTGGTTTCTATCCCTTTACTTAACTTCTCAGCATTTTCTGAATTTTCTGTTTTTGTGCTACAGGTCACTGTGTGGCAAATGAGCAATACATCAAACAACTCAAAGAGACATTAGCTACAAGCGTCCCACCTAGAATTGCAGCTCTATTTGCAGAACCTATTCAGGTAGGGTTTTTTTTAAGGTGCAGGAAATCATCCATCACATCAATTGGGTTTTCCCCCCCAGTTGTTTTAATGTTCATTTCAAATCTTACAAATTATTGTTGTTGGTTTCCATAAGTATATAGGTGTGGTAATTGAGTACATTTACAATCATTGTTCTTCTTGTCTTTCTACACCATGTTCCATGTTCTTACTGATATGTCTGGTCTATTTAGGGGGTCGGAGGAGCTGTTCAGTACCCTAAAAACTACCTCAAGGAGGCTTACAAACTTGTAAGAGAGAGAGGAGGGATCTGCATTGCTGATGAGGTATGATATATGTATATATTAGATGGTTTCTTCCTTTGAAATTAAGATCTATAATGAGTATGAGTAAATGTTTTAGGTGGCCATTAATGTAGAATAGCCATACATTTATAATTTATACAACCAATATGGGAATCATATTAACTATCATATTAGTTAAGATAATTGAATTATAGTTATGCAACTTTAGTTTTCTGAAAAAACTATTTGCGACATAATTGCGTTGTACATAAATTTTTCCCCTAATCATGATTGTGTACTTGTTAAAATTGGGATTTGGATCAGGTTGCAGACAATAACAAAATTGTGCCACGACTGGGACACTGTGACAATATTCTTAATTCATAGGTTTCCAAACTTGAAATGTAAATTTTCCCACGCCCATGCTAAGCTTAGTTTGGCAAACATGATCCTTTTGTTGTAGAACGAATTGTTGTGTTTGTTTATTTGAAAAAGCCTCTTTTGCATTAAATTTCAAGACCGACTTCTGATATAAAAGCAGATCACCGTTTGGCTAAAGTCTACCTGCTGCATGTCTTCAGAAAAAAACATAAACATTTCAATGGAAATGATGCATATGTACACATGTGGGTGGATTAGTCCATGACAACGCTGCTATGTTGTGTCTGGGAGGAAGCACTGCATTGCAATCACCACATCACAAGGTGCTGATGGTTCCCCATGTTCTCTTTTACTGCACCTGGCAGGTTCAAACTGGATTTGGACGAACTGGAAGCCACTTCTGGGGTTTCCAAGGGCATGACGTTATCCCTGACATGGTTACAATGGCAAAGGGCATTGGTAATGGATTCCCAATGGGAGCTGTTGTTACAACACCAGGTGATGTTATACATCATACTTTGACATCACGCGAATACACTATAGAAATTAGCTCCTGCTAAGCGTCTGAGACTGGGAATCATACACATCTACTTGCTTCATATTCACATCACTAACAATTCAAATACAGGTAGATATATTCCTAAATAGGAAAGTCATAATGTCTGCAGCAGTTTTAGGACTTGTTTATCTGAGATATTAACATAAGCAGTTGAACTGGACATGCAGAGCAGAAAAAAACGAATTTACTGACAGCAAACTGTGCTTTACATTTCCAGCTTGCAGCTGTAGTAAGACTATGAGCTGAACTTGAAAGATGAAGAGCTGTGAATAATGAGGATTATTTTGTAAAAGCACTTGTGTTATTAGGATCACAGCATAGAGCTAATAAAGATGTCTGGTATCCTCCCTACTGATGTAGCATTATGAGCAACCTGCGAGACTTATTGACTTGAATAATATCTGGGAAAAAACGAATAAAGCAGAGCTGGGAAAATGAGCTCTTTTGGCCCTCATCTTCGAGGTTTATTGATTTCTTTCCCCACCTTTTAATTTATGTATCCTTGTGTGCTGATTAATGTAAGGATTTGCGTCACACTTTCAAACAAGTAGGTCCTAATTCTGGAAGCACAACATCACTTGTTATTTGTTGTGAAAGGCGGTTTCCGTGGCACTCGGTTAATAATCAACTTTTGCATACTTAGAGACCCCTCTAGCTTTTTCAAGATGTTTGATTTTTCCAAAAACAAATTGAACAGGAACTGGAACCATCAGGAAAAAATAATACCCTCTCAAAATCCTTTTTTTTCATGTTTTGAATGCTTTGATTTGAACATGCGGTGGCTAAAGGTGTGAACTTGTTTATCCGTGCTTCTATTTTCCTCCAGAAATTGCTGCTGCTTTTGCCAAAGGTGTGCATTTTAACACCTTTGGCGGAAATCCTGTGGCTTGCGCTGTTGCTTCAGCGGTGCTTGATGTAAGTGATTTCCTTTCCTTTCACCACAGTGAAATTTGAAGGGGAAAAAAAGGGTAACTTTAAACTCTCAGGAGCGCTAAACTTTCCCTGATTGCTTCTTTTAAACAGACAATTATAGAGGACGGCACACAGAAGAACAGTCTTGATGTGGGCACCTATCTGATGACAGAGCTGGCAAAACTCAGAGACAAGTATGAAATCATTGGCGATGTCCGTGGAAAAGGGCTGCAGATTGGTGTGGAAATGATCAAAGACAAGGTACTGAGTGTGTGACAGAAGTGACACTCGCCTCTTCTCACATGTTTGTATAACATGCGTCTCTGGGGGCAGGGTTCAGCTGTGTCCCAGATAACCACCGGCTGCAACGTTGGCCATCTGTATTCATGAACAGGGCGAACCGATCAGCAGCGCACGTTCTCTAACGTTAGCTTTGCTGTTTTTCAGAACAGAAAAGAGCTGGGAAAGAGAAAACACCACAGAAACATTACTACGAAAATTACTGACTTCATCTGTTTTAAACCTAGTTACTACAGATAAGACTTGACATTTAAAAAAAAGTTTAGGTTTAACTCTTTTGAATGTCTGTGTTTGTGAGATGTCCTCGCAGTGTGATAGATTTGGAGAATATTTGCAAGAACTCTCTGAGTTCAGCAACTGGTTATAGAAGATGCACACAGTGGACTACCCTGATTTTACTGCCTGACATGGGTCTGATCTTTTGGGTATCCTTCCACAAGTTTACTGGAACTCTTGCCCATTCCCCCTGACAGAACTGGTGTTGCAGAGTCAGCTTTATTGGCCTAATTGCTCACATAAACATTTTTGGCTCTTTCCACAACTTTTCAGTGGGACTGAGATCTCAACTTTGTGATGGCTATAATTTGGTGGACTTCTTAAAGTCACAGTGTATTTGGAAGACTTATTTGTGTCCAAGCTTTAACTTCTTGGCTGATGTCTTGATATGTTGCGTTAGTTTTACCACATAATGTTCTTTCCCTGCCATCACCTTAATGTGATGTCCCTTTACAGATTTTATTTCAGATTCAGGTCTCTGGACTCTGGCTAGGCCACTCAAACCTTCCTGATTCATGCATTTTCCAGTTAGAGAATCTTGTTGGCAAAATTAAAGGACACCTTTAAAACCTAAATTTGCCAGGGATATGATTAATGTTGGAGCGATCTGTGGCAATCAGAGGACTACATCTTCCACTCAGATGTTTTTGCTCTTCCATTTATAGGCCAGCAGAGATCCACTGCCTCCTGAGGATATGGCTGAAATTTTTGAGGATGTTAAAGACATGGGAGTTCTCATAGGCAAAGGAGGAGTTTATGGACAGGTAACAATTCATGTTCTATTTCTCAAATTACTTTTTGTTGTATAATTGCAGGTTGAAGTAACAAATGTGGCACCTGTATTCCTGCCAAGATTTCTTTTTTGTATAAACCTTCGAAATTCATGCATCACTTTCTTTCACTTGATTGCAAGTGAAAGAAAGCTGGTGTGTCACCCACTAAAATACATGGAAAATAAATACAATTCCAGGGATATGAGTAGTTTAGCAAAGCACAATGGGATGTGGCATGACATTCAAATAAAGATGCAGTGGAGCGCACATGCATGTGATAATTTCTATAATGTAGTTTTCAGAGGGTAAGGGCCACAGAGGAACATCACAAAGGGATGAAAGTATATCAGATAGAACCTACTGACCTGGCCAAAAGCTGTAAGAAGAAAGGAGATTATTTTAGTCTGCACACACATGTCCTCACAAAAACTAATATAGGATTTCACAGTGTCAGTTTGTCCAGGTCAGTGGCTACAGCCTCAAAAACACTCCAGTCAGTGTAGTCAAAGCAGGCCTGTAACTCCAGCTTTGACTCACTTTTCACATTCTTTACAAGAGGTTTAGCAGATTTCAGTTCCTGACTTACTATACAGCTGGCTGGTTTTTTTTGTCCTCATATTGGACAAGTTCTTTGAAATACTCAGATTTATTCAGTGCAGTATCTCAAGATGGTTAAGAACGTGTCATTCTACTGACGTTCATAAAGGGCATTGTACTTTATTTATAATCTTGCTATAATCCTTTTAGTCCCCACTTCTGAAGGCTTCCTTTTCAGTCTGACAAAGCTGCCTGAGTTTTGCTGAGAGCCAAGGTTTTGGGTTGTTGTATGTGCAGAAGGTTTTAGTCTGCTCACACGTCCTCACAAAAACTAAAGTAAGATTTAGTGTCCAGTGTTAACTCGTCCAGGTCAATGGCTGCAGCCTCAAAAACACTCCAGTCAGCACAGTCAAAGCAGGCCTGTAACTCCAGCTTTGACTCATTGGTCCATCTTTTCACACTGTTTAAAACACGTTTAGCAGATTTCAGTTTCTGACTTACTGTACAGCTAGCTGGGGTTTTTTTCATCTTAATATTGGACATGTCCTTGAAATGGTTTTTGAAATACTCCAGTTTATTCAGTGCAGTAGCTTTATAAAAGCCACTTGAAGTACAGTCACTTTTGAATATGATGTCTTTTGAAAGAAATAGCTGTCCACATTCAAGCTGTTTTATATGAGATGATTTCTTTGGGTCTCCTTTCAATTTTCTTTGTATTTAATTTACATAATCAGTTTTATTGCCCAAGATTGTTAACAAGCAATGTGACTTCAGTTGAACGCGATCAGACCTTACAGAAATTAAGTATAAATATCTAAGCTTTACAGGAAATACATTAAAGGATAAAAGGAACAGTATGTACATATCCAGACATTTTTATATAAAGAAAAGAAGACAAAAAAGAAACCCAGGTTATGGCAGTGCAGAGATGCTTATTTTGCAGGTTAGCTGACAACTCAGGTTGTAAGATGTTCATGATGTTCATCAGAGTGACAGCCTGAAACTGGCCCTGTGCCTGCTGGGTTCTGCAAATAATGTGTGGTCTGTTGAGATGTTAGCTGCCCTTATCTTGACCCTAGACCTGGATGGACGGAAGGTCAAACCCAAATCTCTCTGCAGACCTAATTGGTTGTTGTAGTTTGGACCCATTCTGTTTTGTGGCTGAGCCAAACCAAACAGCTATAGATGTGCACAAAACAGATACAATGGCATGGTAGGAGATGACCAGCAGCTCCTATGCAAGGTTGTATTTGTTGACTTGCTGTAGCAGCTACAGTTTCTGCTGGGCTTTTTTCCAAATAGGGTATATGGCTATCAGGTCCCGAGAAAGTGTGGTTCCTAGAAACTTGAGGTGATCCAGAGCAGAATCATAGTTGTTGCTGTGATGCGGTTAAGGGTCCTCT
Organism: Fundulus diaphanus; assembly: GCA_037039145.1. Lineage (NCBI taxonomy): Eukaryota > Metazoa > Chordata > Actinopteri > Cyprinodontiformes > Fundulidae > Fundulus > Fundulus diaphanus. The sequence continues at coordinate 24,379,908 of CM073141.1, forward strand.
AAACTGCTGCTGGGTCGTTATCAGAGAAGCGACTTTATAGCTCCTTGCTGTAGCTTGTCTTAGCTTCAATGGTCTCCTTGGTCATTTTGTTTCGTGCCTGCTTATACAGTGCCTGGTTCCCACTGCTGTAAGCCTATTCTTTGGTCTGACGCCGCTTCCTCAGATTTGAAGTGGATTATGGTTTATTGTTGATGTATGTGCAGAAGGTCTTGGTCTGCACACACGTTCCCACAAAAACCGATGTATGATGACACAGATTTAGCAAACTCGGTAGTTAAAGCTTAAAAAAAACTCAACGCAGTCAAAGCAGGCCTGTAACATCTGCTTTGACTCATCAGTCCACTTCCTAACAGTCCTAATAACTTAAAGGTATACTATGCAACCGGGGTTGATTTTCCAGCGAGGCTCCCCCCAGAGGGCGAAAGTAAAAGTGCACTGTCGTAAAGATGCTCAGCTGTTCTGGTTTCTCCGTCAAGACAGGCGCGGTTGTTTTGAGCTTAGCAGACAGGCGAACGCAACGAAAAGTGGAAAAAACGGCAGTACAAACAATGACTAACACAGTGAAGGTATGAACATCAAGCTTCCCGCAGCGCTATCTTGGCGAGGCGGCCGCGGCGGCCGCCTCGCCAAGCCACCGCCTCGCCAAGCCGCGGCTGCCGCCGCCGCCTCGCCAAGCCGCGGCTGCCGCCGCCGCCTCGCCAGTTTTATTATTATTATTTTTTTTTTTTTTTTATGTTGGCGAGACGCTACCGCCGCCGCCTCGCCAAGCCGCAGCCGCGGCCGCCACCTCGCCGCGGCCGCCGCGGTAGCGTCTCGCCAACATAAAAAAAAAATAATAAATAATAATAAAACTCGATATGCTTGCATGTTTATTTGACGTTAACACGCGGTTCTTTGTTGTTGCTTTCGCGCGTGCATATAGTGAATGGCAGGGAAAAAACACATGGAGTTCTCGCCGTAAAGCGAGACTTCTGTGTGTGCGAGCCGAGGGCTCTTGCATTGCAAGTGCGGTATTTCCCCCACAGACCCCCAGGGCGGCTGAGAAAACCTTTGTTCGACCTGAAATGACTCATTTAATCATCCAAAACGGTATGGAACACATTAATTAACTGAAAAATGTTGCATAGTATGCCTTTAAAAGTTAAATAAAGGCTTGAAGGTTTTCAGTGTTTGTGTAACGAATTTGGATGGACCCAAGAAATACCCGAAAACAAGTAAGTAAAAAACTTGAACAGTTTTTATTTAGAGGATGGTGGCGTGGACCCCTGGTCTGTGCGGCTCGCACTCTGCGACTGGCAGCTCCTGGCCGCGCCGTGGGCAGAGCTCTGGCTCCAGGTGTCGACGGGGTCCGAGAGGGGGTTATCCACGGATCTTTATCCAGGTCCAGTCCGGGTCTTGTCGAGGGGGAAATCCGTTTAGTCCAGACAGCGGTTTCCAAGGGAGAATCCAACAGAGTATCCAAATCCAGGTCCAGGTCCAAAATCCAAAAGGCACAGAAAGAAAGGGAGCAGGCAGTCTCGGTAACTTACGGGCAGGCTGGGGTCAGAAGCACGGGAAGGCCGTCCAGATCTCTGAGGCTGATAGGCAGAACTCAGGCAGGCAGACAAATCCAAAAAGGGGCAGACTGGTTTAAAAAAACAGAGGCAAAACAGGTCGACAGGCAGACAAGTATTCAGAAATAAGGCTGGAAGCGCTCACCGTTAGGCTAGAGACGTTCTGGCACTGGAGACTGCGAGGAGCAGAGCTTATAAGCAGAAAGGGCGGAGAAAACACAGGTGCGCTGATTGCAATCAGCAGCTCCAGTGCCAGAAACGTTACAGTTTGTCTATAAGTTTGAATGAGAAGAAGCAGACAGTGATCAGAAAGTCCGAAAGCAGCACTGAGTACTGGCTGGTGTGCTTTTAGACCTGTGTAACAGTGATCCACTGTGTTTGTATCTCTGGATAGACACTTTACTTGTAATCAGTAATGATAAAAAGGCTATATATGTCACATAACAAAAGAGTTTACTAAAACAGGAAACAACAGAGAAATAAAAAAATTTTATATATAAAGAAAACAAACATTTCTTTTATAGTGTATATATCCCTAGTTTCTTCCCTGACATCATAATTCTCTCCAATTCTTTAAAGATAGTCAGAATGAAGAAATGGCAGTGTAGTAAAAAGAAAAGAGGAATGACACAACTATACTGTTATATGAAAAAAGTGTCATATTTGTTGTTTGGAGGACCCAAACGCAGGAAGGCAGAGTAAAATACAATACAATACAACTTTCTTTATAAAGCACTTTAAAAACAACACTGTTGACCAAAGTGCTATACACCAATAAAAGCAAATAAAATGCAGCAATATAAAACTAAAAAAAATAGATTAAAATAATAACATAAAAAATGTGTAATAAAAAATAAAAACTAACTTATCAAACTGAGTTAACAGCCAAGGAGAAATAATGTGTTTTAAGAGAAGATTTAAAAACAGCTTGTGAGTCAGCCTGTCTGATTTGCAGAGGCAGCTTTTTACACAGTTTGGGGGTAGCGACTGAAAACGCTCGCTCACCTCTCATCTTCCTCTTTGGCTTAGGGACAACCTAAAGTAACTGCTCTGCCAGCCAGAGTGAGCGTGAGGGAGCGTACGTTTGAATCAGGTTGGACAGTTACTGAGGGGCAAGACCATGCAATCACTAAAAAACAAATAAAAGAACTTTAAAGTCTATTCAGAAACAAGCTGGAAGCCAATGTAGAGATGTTAGGAGTGCAGCAGCGTTTTGAACCAGCTGAAGTGAAATTAAAGACTGGCTTAGCCCAACATTAAGACTATTACAGTAATCTAAACGAGTCATAATAAAAGCATGAATTAAAATCTCCAGATGATGCCATGAAAGAAAAGGTTAAACTTTACCCAATTGTCTGAAATAATAAAAACTGGACTTGATTACAGATTTAATCTGTGCATCACACCCAGGTTTGTTGCTGTCAAATAATCTGATAAAGGACCCAGATCAAAATGGACTTTAGAAACATTATTGGGTTTAAGCAACAATACCTAAAAAAAAATCCATGACATCCATACTTTGATTGCAGCAATACAATCCAGAAAGTGAAGTAGGAGTTCTGCTTTCCCTGTTTTAGTGGCATATACACTCACCGGCCACTTTATTAGGTACACCAACTGCTCGTTAACACTTAATTTCTAAGCAGCCAATCACATGGCGGCAACTCAGTGCATTTAGGCATGTAGACATGGTCAAGAGAATCTCCTGCAGTTCAAACCGAGCATCAGTATGGGGAAGAAAGGTGATTTGAGTGACTTTGAACGTGGCATGATTGTTGGTGCCAGAAGGGCTGGTCTGAGTATTTCAGAAACTGCTAATCTACTGGGATTTTCACGCACAACCATCTCTAGGGTTTACAGAGAATGGTCCGAAAAAGAAAAAACATCCAGTGAGCGGCAGTTCTGTGGGCGGAAATGCCTTGTTGATGTCAGAGGTCAGAGGAGAATGGCCAGACTGGTTCGAGCTGATAGAAGGGCAACAGTGACTCAAATAACCACCCGTTACAACCAAGGTGGGCAGAAGAGCATCTCTGAACGCACAGTACGTCGAACTTTGAGGCAGATGGGCTACAGCAGCACAAGACCACATCGGGTGCCACTCCTTTCAGCTAAGAACAGGAAACTGAGGCTACAATTTGCACAAGCTCATCAAATTGGACAATAGAAGATTGGAAAAACGTTGCCTGGTCTGATGAGTCTCGATTTCTGCTGCGACAGTCGGATGGTAGGGTCAGAATTTGGCGTCTACAACATGAAAGCATGGATCCATCCTGCCTTGTATCAACGGTTCAGGCTGGTGGTGGTGGTGTCATGGTGTGGGGAATATTTTCTTGGCGCTCTTTGGGCCCCTTGGTACCAATTGAGCATCGTTGCAACGCCACAGCCTACCTGAGTATTGTTGCTGACCATGTCCATCCCTTTATGACCACAATGTACCCAACCCATGATGGCTACTTTCAGCAGGATAATGCGCCATGTCATAAAGCTGGAATCATCTCAGACTGGTTTCTTGAACATGACAATGAGTTCGCTGTACTCAAATGGCCTCCACAGTCACCAGATCTCAATCCAATAGAGCATCTTTGGGATGTGGTGGAACGGGAGATTCGCATCATGGATGTGCAGCCGACAAATCTGCGGCAACTGTGTGATGCCATCATGTCAATATGGACCAAACTCCCTGAGGAATGCTCCCAGCACCTTGTTGAATCTATGCCATGAAGAATTGAGGCAGTTCTGAAGGCAAAAGGGGGTCCAACCCGTTACTAGCATGGGGTACCTAATAAAGTGGCCGGTGAGTGTACATTTCACTGAAAGCAACACCATATTTACAGAGAATTGAGCCAAGAGGAAGTAAATGAAGTGAAAGGGCCGAGCATGGAGCCTTGAGGCACTCCACATGTAGGGGTGCTACTGATGACTCAACATAACCAAACCGAACACAAAAACTTCTCCCTGTTAAACACAATTTAAACCATTCTAGAGCAACACCATGAGTTACGGCAGGCTGTGTGCTCGTTTATCCTCAGGGAACACCACACACTAGGATATCGGGCCTAGACAATCAAACATGTAGTTGTCAAGAAGTTACAAAAATATGTTTAATTAGGAATAGGAAAACTTGCTAAACATAAACACAGATTAATAATCTCTAGAGGAATTGGGAACAATGGAGAGTGGTTATTGGAAAGCTTCACAGGTTCGTACAGAGGTCATGGCTCATTTAAGATGAGAAGGAGATGGGTGGCTTGAGAGGCTAAAGCCAATTGATAAACAGATTGAATACAGAGGGAACTAGGAAATTGAACACAATAACAACAAGAAGAGATTACATGGGGGCGAATTTAAGGGTGGTTCATACAGCAGGATAATTTGCCCGATTTTCTCCCCGATCTATGCCCCGACTATCCGGGTGACTCTTAAGATAATTTTAGGAGATATTCCTGCCGTGTGTGGTGTGTTAAGAATGAGCTGGTCCACGCATAAGGACGTCAGGACCGCTCCAACGTCAAATTGAGCATATTTAACATGTTGGATTGCCTAGGCCCGACATCCTAGTGTGTGGTGTTTCCTGAAGATAAACGAGCCTGTTGAATGTGACTTGTAGCCAATCAGAAAGTGAAGTGAGGAAAACAGAGAAAAAAAAAACACAACGCACCTATATATCATAGTGCAGCAAGCATAGAGCCCTCCCATTCGTTTTGTTTTTGTAATGTTTTTTCTCTGTTAAAATTAGTCCACAAACCATTGCCATTGTTCTTCCTCGTCATCGTCCATGTTTATTTACTCTTAACTCTCATTTAATCCTGAGGGGTTTTGCGAGATTTCATGCCTGATATCTGAATGATCCTGAGAGAAGTTTGTTTGTTTGTTGTGTGCTGTGATTGTCATCTGACCAGACACCACACACTGTATGAGCAAACCTGGTGCATATATGATATTTTTTTATCAGGTTTTGAAACTTGGCTGACAAGTTTAAAATCTTACCGTGTGAACCAGGCTGTAGTTATTCTTGTACATGTAAAAACATTAATTTCCAATACAGACCTTAATCTTTCTGGTATGTCATGTTTGGGGTTTGTAAATGATCTGATTACAGAGACCGAATATGGCAAAAGCAGAGTTCTTTAATAATAAACAATAAGTAGAACTTAGAGGGACATTGCAGGAAGACATGGAGGACAAGCAGTGTGATAGAATAAACCAGCAAAGAACAATGAAAACCAGGGATCTTATACACAGAGGAGAAAATTGAGATTGACATTGCATGCAGGGGATTAGGAACAGCTGTGGTAGAAATTAACCAAGTATGGTAAAAGTGGTTATTTTCCACTTTTTGTGTTTAGATCTAGGTAGGAACAGACCTTCCAGCCACAAGGGCAGAATAGTTCTCTAAGATATGTTAAATTAATGGTAATATACCTATTGATTCTAGACAGGGGATATGTGGTGTTAATGTATTATTAATGATAGTTTTGTAAAGAACTACAAATGGCCATGCATTTAATGTGCTGACAGACAGGGATATTCAAGCCTGGCATGGTGTTGCACTTTAAAAAGCCTAACCAAAGTCAAAAGGATCATGACAAGATGAAGGACAAAACAGAGCAAATGAAAATATGAAGTGTTTGGTTACAGATGTTAATTTAAACACATGCCCTGCGATAGACTGCCGACCTGTCCAGGGTGTACCCCGCCTCTTGCACCTTGAATGCTGGAGATAGGCACCAGCACCCCTCGCAACCCCAACAGGGATAAACGTGACGGAAGATGCATGGATGGATCTTAAACACAGAGCCAGAATAACTACTGACTTCTTATGTATGCATACAGAAGCTTTTAAAGGAAAAGTCCGGTCAAAATCAGAATTCAAACTGCTGAAAGTACTTTAAATATAAAACTATTACATACTGTGCAATAAATTATACGTTTTTTTAATTAAGAATTATTTTCATTTAATCGTGTTTATGTGGCGAAATCCATCTTGGTCAAGAATAGTACTGTCACCTCCCATTTTGTGACATCACGAAGCGGACCCTGTTGAGCAAGCGACACTGCCGCACTACAGCCGACAGCAGAAATATCCCTCCGCCTCAAAACGCAAAACAGAAACAGACCACCACAACTTTTTTCCAAAAAAGTTGTGGTGGTCTGCACATTAGGCTAAAGACTAAAACACACAGACCAGCTCTGCCCAGACGATGGACAAAATAATAAGGCACATCACATGTGATATCCCTCCGCCCCTCTGGTCGGTAACCAAATATCCCCGCAAATTCTAAATTATAAAAAATAATAACCTACCGAAAATCCTCGCGCTCATGTCTTGTTCAAAACATTCTTCTTTGAAATAGTCGCTGCATATGACGTGTTTTTTCTCTGGCCAGAAGTTAGATGGCAAATCCGCTCTCTTCTAGTTGGCAATCCAGCGACGAGCCCGTGGTGGCTCATGAATCGGAAGGGTGAAATAAGCAATGTTTTTTCCACTTTTACCAGTTGTGTTGGAAAATCCTACGGCCATGCACGTGGGCATTGTTGCTTCAACAACAGCTCTCGTGAATTTCAATGGTGAAGTCCTCTGGAAAATCCGAAAAAAATGCTGATGATCGCAGCTGTGTCGAACGGCTCCTATTGACTTTGCTTGGAAAGCGGGGAGAAATGCCGTCGGCGCTCCGCTTTCCTACGTCAAAGGATGTGATGTCAGGCGGCCCTTACTGCCCATATATGGCCAGTAATGTCCGCCCCCATACACAGTGATCCAGACGACAATTTATGTTTTTATTTTCTTATTGATTAACGCTAAGTTCATTAAATAACCACAAACGTATTAGTTTTAGTTATAGCTGATGATCCCCTGATTTTTCCTTGTTGACCGGACTTCTCCTTTAAAAGCTACTTTAGTCAGAGGGCTGGATTATTTCATATCTGCCAGTGTGCTTCATTTCCTTATTTGTTGTGTTTACTGATATATTTCTTTTATGTTGTTCTGCTGAAGATCTTCCGCATCAAACCCCCCATGTGCATCACAAAGGAAGATGCAGATTTCTTCTTGGCAGTTTTTAACAAGTCCGTCCAAAACTACATGGAGAGAAGATGAAAGCTCGACCAAAGGTCAGGTGACTAAAAGGCAAGGACCAAGCCAGGAAAACCTGCATAGCAGTAAACAATGACTCTATCATTAATAACACTTAAATATCATTGTTGACTACCTCTAATATCAGTTTTTATAGCCATTATAAAGGGTATTTTTTAAAAGGCACTCTGTAATCACAGGCTCTTTATGCACTATTTTTACTAGACACATAAATATGTACCTCACGATGACAATAATCTACATTCTGCTTTCAGTGGGATCTTCTGCTGAATCTGATTAGCTATTTGTAATAATGAATCTCTGGCTTTATATCTCATTATAAAATGTTTTTATCTTTATAAGACATATCTTTTCAAAGACAGAATGTATTTTTGGATTATCAATGAACTGAGATTTTATTAAAATAATCTGACATTGGTGCTTGTGGTTCACTTTTTTATTTTGTTTAAAAAAAAATCTGATATACAGCGCTGTTAAAATCTTTTGCTGTTTTGTCACAATTAAATATTTCAGATAGGGCTGGGCAAGTTAACGCGTTAATTTCGCCTTAATTCATTAGACTATTAACGGCGATATTTACTTTATCGCGCATTAACGCATGTTGCTCACATGCTTTTATTTTGTGAAGGTCTGTTGCTGCGGTGTAGGGGTTTGAATCAGAACAGTAGGTGGCGATAATGCGCCAATAACCTCGCTGTCAGCCCAGCCTCGGATTCAAACAGGAAGAAAGGTGCTGGCTGGAAAAAAACAAAGCTGACATGGGGAAGGCGGTGTTTCCCGCAGGAATTTGCTTAGGCGAGGCGGTGAGTTGGTGGCCGGAGCAAGTTTTGTGCGGATGACCGGCGGAGCGGGGGGGGGGGAGGGGGGGCGTCTGCATCGACGCCGTCGGTGAAGTCGCTTCTCGCTTCAAAGTATCCATGTATTTTTGCCTGTTTTTTCCCTGCCATTCACTATATGCACGCGAGAAAGCAACAACAAAAAACCGTGTGTTAATGTCAAATAAACATGCAAGCATATCGAGTTAGCAAGCATTTCAGTTTAAAGTTCTTCCAGCAACGAATATGACAGAAACAAGTTAGTTGTAACCACTGCCAAGTTAAACTTTCTTATCACCGGAGCACCTTGAGCTTAACATATCACTTAAATGCCAAACACACTGTAGACATCACCAAACAATTCAATGACTCAGAGAAGCTAACCAATGTAATGGCGAAGTGGATAGCTACTGTAGACCTTTTTTGTGCTTCACACTTTGGTATTGAACATAAAATGGTAATGCTGCTCCCTGCTGTTACCTCAGAAATTGCCTGTTAGATTTTTTTCCCCATAAAGAGAATTTCCTGTCAGTGGCAATAAGCTTTAATTTATTATTATTTCTATTTTTTGTTTTACATGTTTAAGTTGAGCTTTACACTAAATATGTGTTATGTGATAAGTGCTACAAATGTTACAACACTTTTGTTCATATGGCAGCAGAACATTAAAATAAAAGTGCTCTTTACACTACTTTTGAATTCATTCTTGGAGTTTGCGCATACAATGCGATTAATCATGATTAATCAGGCAAATTATGCGATTAATCGCGATTAAAGATTTTAATCATTGCTCAGCCCTAATTTCAGATCATCAAAAACATTTTAAAATTAGACAAAGATAACATGAGAAGGACCCTTACCCTGTCAAAATGTAGTTTTTAAAAGATAATTTTAATTATTATCAGGACTATCGCACAACCACCATATTTGAATTTTCATATGATATTGTTTTCTCAACTACTGTTAGTTTTGCACCAGATGTAACAGGATGCATACTTTTCAGTTCCACTTTTGTCTTATAGGTCTACAGAATATTCTTCTAAGTTTTGGGGATAATGATACATGTTCTTTTGTGTTTGAAATGGTTTTCCCCTTGGGAAAGTGGACGACCATGTTTGTCCAGTGTCAGCGGTCACACCTGGGAAGGTTCACCACTGCTCCATGTTTTGTTCATTTTTGTACAATAACTATCAACGGGGTTCATTGGCATCTCAAAGCATTACAAAGAGTTTTGTAGTCTGTGATCTTGGTCTGAGATTCTATTAAAAAAGTCCTAAAGAGTTACTATTAAGGAAAAGTGTCCAGAAAATGCTGTGTAATAATGGATTTTATTTGTAATGCACTTTGCATTTCCAACAAATCTCAAAGTGCTATAGTCAATAGAAAACAGATAATAAAATAGAAGGAAATTCAAATGTAATTCACATACATGGCGCCATCTACCGGCAGTATCGCAGAACTATCAGAAAGCATTTTGGGCGACTACTAAATCACTACTAAATATTGCCAGACCGAGCCTGACCCCTCTGCAATGCCTCGCGGTAAAGCGTCAGCTCAGCATGATTGAAGACCAACCGTTATTAATTAAATAAACCGATCTACAGAAACACCAAGAGCCTCATATCAGAACATCAAGGAGAAAGAAGAAAGAATTCCCGTTCATAAACGGAAACAGGGACATAGCATCAAGGTAAAAACCAAACAATTAATCGATCTGCGTATAATGTTGTTTGTACTTCAGACTGTAGAGGCTAAGAAGAGCATTGCTATTCCTACTATAACAGTATTAATAAGGACGTTTACTCACGTCAATCAACTCTGCGGTCACATCTGAGCAATCGGCAGGTTAAGCGTCCGCTTCAACGAACGGCAACATTCATACTGTATTCCCAGCGCTATTCCAATCTCTTCTCTCTTGGAATCATATTTTTTTTGCGTTTTTTTACACTGAATCTTGGACCTTTCTTCATTGTTTCCACACCTAGCTGGGAGATGCTGATAGCCGTTTGCTGCTTCCTTCAGTGTCGCACTTCCGCTGCTATAAATAAACACAAAGGGCTTTATTTACTAACAAATTGAGCAAAAACAAAGCATTAAACACAAAATTAACAACTAATACGCCAGCAGGACGTGATAATCTTTCACAAAAACTTTGTATGCAACCAGGGTGAGCAACTGACAAATATATTTTTTTTAATTGTCAAATAACGTGGCTATGCACCTTTAAGACCTGTTTTAAAATGTGGCAGGGTCTGTAGAACCCTCAGATGTTGAGGCAGATTGTTCCAGAGCCGTGGGGCGGCACAGGAAAAGGTCCGATCTCCCGTGGTGCAGGATCGAGTCCTGGGAACGTGTAAAAGGTCATTGTTAGAGGAACGGAGAGTGCGTGAGGGACGATAAAGGGTGAAAAGGTCTTTTAAATAAGATGGCATCTATGCAGGCACTGGAAGGTAAGCAGAGGTTTGGTAGATGATCCGGGCAGAGACGGGAAGCCAGTCAAGAGAACAGAGAATGAGGGTAACATGTTCACGTTTTCGCACTCATCAGGTTCCTGGCAGCAGTTCTGAACATACTGCAATTTCTGTAGGTTCTAGCAGGGCACTAAAAGCAGTGCTGTAGTCAAGTCTGGAGGAGACCATGGCATGGAGTTTTGTGAGAACTTTGTGTTTTTGGAGTTAAATTTGCTTGTTTTTGGCACAAACATATAAACTAGCAACTATCAAGAATACCATTCAAATATTGCAGCAGTGCAATTTTTATCACGGTAGTCAGAATCTGAACCACTAGAATAAAACCTGATTCTTGTGGAAAACACATTTTAGTCTCGTTGCTTACACAGAAAAACCTTTTTGAGAGTTTCAAATATCCTTTAATTAAATCTCCCCAAAAATGTATTTCAATTTAAGGCCTTAAGGCAAGAAAAAAATGGAAAACAAGCCATTGAACATGAATAGCTGAAAAAAGCACTATGTCTGAATAGCACTTACGCACAATAAGTCTAACTGAAAACATTAGACTTCCAACTGCAGCTGTGTTGCAGTTCCTGGAAGAAACGTTGTAATTACATGTTGAAGTGTTTATCACAGGTTGGACTTTTGAACACTTCTGAACTTTTGTTTATATATATATATGTGTGTGTGTGTATATATATATATATATATATATATATATATATATATATATATATATATATATATATATATGAAGATGCTGTGTTTATTTGTCAAGTCACTTCTAAATTACATCTCCCCATCTGTATTATTGGACAGATGGTGTTTTCATGTTTTTGTTGACTGAGAATCTAAAGTAAATGGAGTTCAACTCTCCACCAGTTTATAATTGGATTAAAAGTCAATTGGACCATTTGAAATGTCATTAAGACAGAAATAACAAACACGGTGTGATATTACGCCAGATGTGGGGTGTTCTGTAATACCTTACCAAAAGAACAAAGTAAAGCAAATTCACCTACAAAACAATTAATTACTAGATTACTTTAATGGAAGCATGACACAGATGCAGTGTTTCAGACACCAGCCTTCAAACACAATCCCACAGACTTCCCACATATGTGCTTGTGCATCAGATAAAAGCAGGGCAAGAGAGATGAATTGCTGCGTTCATTCGGGCTCTTCAATGGCTAATGAATCTTTATAAGAAAAACAAATGGTGAATTATTAATGACAGAGCTCGGATTTCACATTGCCATAAATTCAATAACAGGGATTAAGAAGCTAGACAATTGCTTAGGGCTCTTTATACAACTGAAATTAGCTTTGTTAATATTGCACTTTTCAAACACAAGGAACCCAAATTGCTTGTCACTAAAAGAAAATAGGACACCCCATTAAATATTGAGGGCCTTGAAATAGATTTTCAAAAATGTGTGAAAAGTATGTGATAAACACTAAAAGTTAACCTTGTTAAACTAACGATATGTGTATTCTAACTGGGCAAAACGTTAGGACACCTTATTTTGTGATAGTAAGTCTCACCCTCTTTGGCTGATATAACTTCAGTGAGATACTATATGTAGCCATCTAACAGGTTCTGACATCAGTCAGCAGAACGTTTACCCCACTACTTACCTTTAGCTGTGAGATGTTTCAGGGGTTTCTTAAATACGAAGCTTGTTTCAAGTAAGCCGACAACATCTATGTATAATCAAGATTTGTGCTTCAATTCAGCTCAGGACTTTTTATTTCTTAATGCTCAGCCAGTTCTTGGTGGATTTACTAGTACAGGGGTTCCCAAACTTTTTTAGACGCACATCCCCCGAAAAAAGAGAAAAAAAATCTGTTGCAGTTATATCAATACAACCATCATAACAAAAGGTGTCGGAATGAAATTAGAACATAATTTCAATTAAACTGCAATAAAGTTGCAACATCCACAACAGAATCCTGAGGATTTTCAGGTGCATCAGTGGCTCAGCCTGGAACGAAAGAAAGACGCTCAGATCGGCCACACCTCCACAACCTGAAACGTCTCTGAAGCAGCTGCATTCACGGACTAAACTCTGATGTTGTACCTGTGCGTGTATTTCGTGCACCAGGTTATTAATCTGTATCACAATTTACGTCGCAAAATGCAAACACGAAGAACTTTAATTTGATGAGAGAGAGAGAGAGAGAGAGCTCCATAGAGATGTTATTAATCAGAGAAATACAAACTTTTACAGCGGTTACATCCAGCAGGTAGACACGCCCTTGGCAACACACCTCAGCTCCCCTCAGCCCCACCGCCGGTTTGTCCCTGTCTGAATATGCGCTAAAACCGCATCTTTAAAATGAACTGCGCCTGTCTGAATCACAGTGAAATGTATTGCAGCTCTGTGCGTGAGCATAGTCAAGAAATCGCTCCTACCACTAATATCTCCCCCCCCCCCCCTGCAGGTGTGGGCGAGTCATGCGCGTCAGTGCTGGTAGAGCTTCAGAGTCACCGCACCATGAGCAATGCAGTTTGTAGATCGAAAGAGAGACTGTGTCGCCCAATTTAATCTTGTAAATAAAACCTTCGGCCCGAATTCAATTTTCCCTTTCCCTTGACATACACGACGTGAAGCGAGGAAAGAGATGGAGGGACATGTGTCTTCTCCCAGATCCGTTGCAATTCTCTCGTCTGTTGCCTCCGATTCCCTGGTTTCAGCCAATTGAGCATATTTGCGAGAATGAATGAAGTAGAGGCACAAGCTGGGTGCGCATACGAAGCACAATGCGTAAAAGAAGATAACTTCATCTTAAAATGAAGCGTAGAACAAGACTTTTTAAAATAAATACATTTTCATGTCAACACATTTTATTTAAAGGCATACTATGCAACATTTTTCAGTTAATTAATGTGTTCCATACCGTTTTGGATGATTAAATGAGTCATTTCAGGTCGAACAAAGGTTTTCTCGGCCGCCCTGGTGGTCTGTAGGGGAAATACCGTACTTGCAATTGCAGGAGCCCTCGGCCCGCGCCCACAGGCTCAGAAGTCTGGTGCATCGCGAGAGTCGGTCTTGCTTTACGGCGAGAACTGCTACACGCCCCCAGTGAAAGGCATGCTCGGTTTCTAAATGATTGAACTTTCTTCCAGAACTCCTGGCCTGTCTATGTTCTCTCTAGCAAACTTCCGTTTGCTCTTTGTGTTTGTCTTACAAAGCATGAGTCTCCTCCTTGGGGTCTTCCAGTGATAGTTAAACTTGTGAAGTTTGTAGTAAAGGACTGCTCTTTCACATCAATCATAGAATGAGCCTGCAGTAATTCAAGGCAAGTTTATTTATATTAACCTGACTCATGCCAGACGTATGTTGCTCCGCCTAGCTCCACTCACATACATCTGGGACATCGCCCATAGAAAGTGATTTCTCCAACCAATTTTATGGTCTGGCCAATCAGAACGCAGGGCTGGAATTTCATAGATGTGACTTAGTGGAGACGCGACCATGACGTGAGACTGTTTTGATAGCAATGGCGGCTCGTCGAGGAAGCAAGCGTTAACATTGATGCTGCTATTTCTTCCGTGTTGTCCAATCTACCTAATACTGTTTCATTAAAAGAACATCAGAGAACGCCTCTGAAGGCTTTTGTTGGTGGAAACCATGTTTTCGCCCTTCTCCCGACCGGATTCGGCAAGTTTTGTTTTCCGGGGCGTGTCCGCTGCAGACGCGCCCCGGAGCGGTTAGCGCGGACCATATTAAGAGGCCTTTAGTCCTCAACGCGGTCGGCCCGGGATCGACTCTGACCCGCGGCGCTTTGCCGCCTGTCTTCACCCCTCTTCCTGTCAGCTCACTGTCAATAAAATGCGTGCCACTAGAGCCGCAAACACATAAAACACTTTTTTTTTCCTGCGTCGCTCTCATCAGCTTCACGGGTTAGCTTCGGTGTGAGTGGTTGAAATAGCACATCGATTAAGATGACAGACAAGTGGCTTATCCAATCATATGCAAGAATTTTTGATAAGGCCCAGCCTTCAATAAAGGCAATTCCTATGGCGGTGTCCCAGATGTATGAGAGTGGAGCTAGGCGGAGCGACATGCGTCTGGCTTGAGTCAGGTTATATTTATATAGCACTTTTCAGCAAAAAGACGATCCAAGACGGTAGGTCCCATGATGGCATTTTAGGGTTTTTGAGATGCTCTTTCAGCATCTTACCATCTGCTTTCAGGCTGAACTTGCTCTGACGGCCAGATCTAGCATATTGGCAGTTGTTTTGAATGTCCCTTCTCTTGTAATCCCTTTTTAAGTCTCCTGCCACAGTTGAACTGTTTATAATCTTTTTTTATGAGGGCCTCAAACTGTCATGTTTTGTGATAAAATTCTCACCCACGAGACAACGATCGAAGTTCTTGATCTAGAGAAGAGGATCTTGGGAAGTAACCTTGGAAAAACTCTGAGTGAGTTTAGCATAAAGCCGTGCAAGTAATCACTAGGAGATCAACACAAGAAACATCATGGAGGTCTAGAGGTACCACATGGGCTGACACTCATGCCCTGTCCCAGCACTCGCACTTCCAACCTTTTGCCCCTCAAATGCTTCCCATGAAGGAAAGGAGCTTCTTGTTGACCCCATGAAAGGTCAAGGAGCGGGAGCTAGAAGCTATCATTAAGGGTATTCTGTAAAAAATAAGGGTAAAAAATGAACAATATGAAACTAAACTAAAACTGCCCGGTAGTGTCGTACAAAAAGGTAAGAAATCAATACAGTTGTGAAAACAGCAGATGCAGATACTTAAATCAGTCTATTACATTCATGTACAAATTGTACTTGTTGTACAGTATATGTGAGCAAAACTACTGTTTCCAAGAATATGAAATCCTGTGCAAAGAATGGCCAGGAGGTTACAGAATAGCTCTCCATGCTTTCATAGTGTCTTTAATGGGGTTGTAGGAAGAAAGCTTAATGAGAGTGATATTTTTCAAGTTTTAATGAGCTGCATGTTCTGAACATTTTATTTGAGAATCACAAGAAGAATTAATTTTAAATCCTGCTGGGACAAAGCTCTATTTCACCTTCTTTTTCTCTCTGCCTAGCTTGAGCTCATTAGCATGGTTATTAGTTTCTGCTTCAGTAAGAACTTGCACAAGAGATGTCTTGCTTGGTGCCCTTGTTTGTGCACAGCAGGACTCATTTTATTCTTCGAAGATGGGGTTTCCAGTGTCTGTGTAAAATAGCCTAGAAGTTAAATGCTATTTAACTGCTATCTTGTGCAAATATTCAAAGTTTTTGAACCCCCTGTGGAAGCAGAAGAATTACAGACTTGCCATTAAATCCTTTTAGACTTTGAGATTCACTGGATGTTTCTGTCACGTTCTGGTTTGTAGAACACGAAAACAGCCACACACAGAGCTTCGTGTAAAAGGGTTTTATTGACAGAGATGAGTTGTGGATGAGGAAACCAGAGTCTTTTTACCGGACTGGAGCAGATGAATGATGAAGTCAGGAGCTGGGAGACAGAAGGAAGCTGGAGGACCGAGGGTGAGCTTGGCAGGATCGGAGTCCGAAGACAGAATGAGGGCAGAGAACAATCCAGGGAAGAATGACCACGAACCAGCAATGATGAGCTGACTTAGGAGTCCTTAAGTATACTGCTAAACAGGTGGAGTGAGTCCCGGTTGATTGGTGATGGAAGGTGGAGATGATCAGAGGTAAGTGGAACCAGGTGTATGGGAGGTGGAAGATGCCAAAAATGTCCATAGTGCAGCAGGCAAAGCTGCACCATGACAGTTTCATGTTTGCAATGATCTCTAAAGACAAGGACAGACTTTATTTGTTGTGGGAAAAGGGTTCAATTTTTTTTCTTCTGTTTTCTACAGAGAAAATCATGATTTAAAAAAAGAGACTTTTCTTCACATTACTGTCACATTATTATTTTTTGCATATGGGTAGCAGAAGAGGCACTATTATCAAGTATTTACTAAGTTTGACAAAAAATAAACTCTAATTAAATGTTAGTTTAAAGCCGATGTTAGGGAAGCAGACAAGTAATAGAAAAATATGATGTTTTAAAGTAATCGACTGATTTCTGATTACATCAACTTCAAAAGTTGCTGTGCCAAACTTAAATGTTTCAGATCAAATGAATTTCATTTAACACAATAACAACAGAGAGAAAGAAAAAAATCAGTGTGCAACATTGCTAGCGGGAGGCTTAGCCTGTCAGCTGCCGGTTTTAACCTCAGTCAAACCTAAAAAAAAGAACAACTAGTAAAAACACATTAAAAGCAAACCATTTTAAATGGCATAATCATCACACACACACACACACACACACACACACACACACACACACACACACACACACACACACACACACACTGTGGCGAAACAGTTTATAATTAACCCAAAACCGCGAAAAAACATCCAGCCAAGATTTTCACATTTGATATCTGTTACATGCAGATTTTCCCCACTAATTTAGGAAATGCTTTATAGTGACTTTTCAGCTGGAACGAACAGATCCAGTCTGCAAGAAATCACAGACAGTGTGGCCGACAAATTCAACAGCAGCAGCTGGGCTTGACACTGCAGTCTCCCCGGCGAGACCACCCTGTCAGCGGGTCTCTGCCGCTCCCGACAAGTCAGAGCAGAATTAAAATTGGCTCATAATCCCGATGAACTGACTGCACAGATGAAGTTTGGAGGTGTGCTTTCTGACAGAAAAACATCTAAAAACTAGTTTTTGTGATAAAGTAAGGGTATAAAATTAATAGGTTTGTAAACTCCTCATCTCCTTACTGCTCATTACTCCACCCTTGTGGTGAGCAGTTTTTCTTGCTGCATCCAACCTCCTCAACAAGCCCCGGGAAAGCAGACCAAAATACTGGGTCACTTGACGGGACCAAAGCCCCAGGAAAGTGAAATTAGTCGGGTAAATGTGTATTGATACGCTACCTGGGCTTTTGAGTGGCAATGGAAAAGGGGCCTTTGACTCCCCTGGTGCTGTTGATACATTTGATTTGCTGTTGATACATTTGGTGATTTATTAATAGGAAAATAATATTACAGTTGAGGCAAAGAAAACACCCCGATGATCTATAATCTAAAGTTTTGTTTATCAATGTTGTGCTATAATTGTCATGATGCAGCCTGAAGGCTGCATTCTGAACAGTTCTTGCTCCTTCCCCAGTGCAGCCCTGATTGGGAACACCCGTCAGGCTGCAATCAACCTTGGACTCGTTCCACCTGCTCACGCCTCTGTAAGAACTCACCTCAGTTTGTCCATAGTCACCGGTTCGTCTCCAGTCCACTGAACATCATGCCTGTCCTGGTCCTGGTCCTGGTCCTGGTCCTGGTCCTGGTCCTGGTCCTGGTCACTAGCTGAGTTTCATCAAGCCTCTTCTAGACTGTAACAGTTCATAGCCCTTGTTGTTCACAGCGGCAGGTTTGTCATCTCAGCCCCCGCCCTGACCAGACATTATTTCTCCTCTATTTACGCAGGGGGACTCCAAGCACACCGAAGGCTGAGTTTGAAGTTGTTCTCTGAGCAGATGTTTTATGTTTGTGGTCCGAACTGACCCAGAGAGGCATAGACAGAATCCTGCTTTGCCTTTAATCCACTAGCAATAGTGTTAAAGGGCTGCACCTATGGAAAATAGCACTTTAATTGATGCATTATAATGTCAGATTCTATGAGTATAAACGCACCCCTTTAAGCTCTACAAGTCACCAGTTACTACCGCAAATGAAAAATGAAAAAACGCTATTTAGGAACCGATAGTCTGGCCCCAGCATAATTCATTTTCAATGACACCGGTGAGGTGGGCATAAACAATTTTCCTCTTCAGTGCTGCTGCGCTGTGCGCGAAAGATAATGGGGAAAATGCATAAATACAGTCTGTAAAGGGCTCTTTTTAAAGAGGGAAGAGGAAGCCCCCAAGACCCTAAATGGCCCTTAAAATTACGTACCAACATTACTGTGTGGCTAAATTGAATATGTGCACCTGAATTCAGGTGCAAGGTGACGCAACAGTTCCACGGCCATCCCACTAAAAAAATAACTAATCCGGTGCTGCTGGCTCAGCTTGCAAACAAAGTAGAAAAAAACACGTTCTTTTTTTAATAATGTCTTTTTTTAATAAGACATTCTTATAATAATGGTTGAATGTCTCTGCAAAAAAGCTTTAATACCAATGAGCAACATTAACCATTGAATGATCTGGTTTGACCTTGAACTGCAAGCCGTGTTTTCAGCTTGTCTTCATTATAAAATACTTCTGGAGAAAATAAGGCTTTGAGGCACAGCTCATAGAAAAACAAAACAATCCAGTGAAATGTTTCCCATTTGATAAAACATCTCCTGATCCCGATTTGTTTAGCAGATTCAAAAATGACTTTGGAAATGGATGTGATAAACAGCCAGCTTAGTTTGATGAAAACAAATAAGGGTTGTTGAACCTGAAACATAATGAAAATTCACTCTCAAAGGGCCTCTACATTTGAGCAAAAATTAAAATGTTTCAGTTGTATTGTTTACATGTTGTTTGAGCTTTTGACCCGACAATTATTCAAGCTTAGTCAATACATTTTATTCAAAGGCTTGAACTTGATAGGTTTTCTCATCAAAGTACATTTCCGTATTTTTTATTGCAGGGGCATAAGTTCACAGTGGAGAATTTTGAAAAAGTTAACCTTTAATTGGAGTTGAATTCATTGGGTGAGGGGTAAATCATGTTATTGGCACCCCCGTTTCTAGCGCTTCATTCATCCCGTTTTGTCCATAAGAAAGCATTTAGTCTTCTTCTATAGCATTTTGCGAGGTTAGAGGTATACAGAGAAAGAGATGTTCGACCTTTCTCTCTCTGCATTTTCCAGAATCCTGGGACTTCACTTTTGTCTTTTCTTCAGTTGTAACTAAGTTTTCTTTTTAATCTAGATGACAGTGATGTCCATAGATAACGGTTTATTTTTGTGCCTGGTAAACCATTTATGTCTTAATATGACCCATTTTTGGATAACTGGCCAAGGGCCACCAGGGTTTCATAAAATGGGTCCCATTTCAGAGTTCACTCTGTTGTACATTCATAGAAGGTTCCAAGGGTTTAAAGGAAGAAATACACCGGGCACGTAACATAAGTGTTACGTAAGCGGCGCGGCTAACGGGCGTGTTTTTAAAAGCGTAAATTTACACCAGACGCTGCGAAGTACGCCTCCACAGCTGCGTGTTTCTGCTCTGAAAAGAACTATCGGCACATGGAAGGAGCACCAAGTAGTAGGCGCACCTTGGCCTTCCTTCCTCTAGTTGAATGAACTGATGTGAGAAGAAAGGCAGAGAGCTCAGCAGAAATGAGTTCATCGCATCAATCAGCAGCGTCAACAAAGTCAGTTGTACCACCTTGTGGCCGAACTGAGACTGGACTTTTGGGACACTTCCGGAAGTGAACTTTGACACAGGATATTTTGTTTTCCTGTTTATTCCTTGCCAAACAGGAGCGTATATGCGTCTGAAATTAGAACTTCAATCTAATTTAGGCGTTGCGTAGTGTAAATACGTGTGTTGTACTCACATATTATGCTTCTAGTGTACATTAAAAAATGAAAAGCTAAGCGTAGGATGTGTGTAAACTGCTTTGTTGCGCTTAGGCGCCGCAACACCTCCGTTGTGTTTCCTCCTTTAGGCCCTCCGCATCGCACATTCTCTATCATACTAAACAGTGGGCATGAGGTGCTTTTCCACTATTCTCAGTACTAGAAAGTATTTGTAACCTCCACATATTTACATTTGTGATGGTAGGACATAGAAGGTTTTTTGTCATCAGCGGGTTAGTAAGTGGTTAAAAGGCTTGTTCTTTCTTGCTACGGTTCTCTTAACAGCAAGCAGAAGTTAACCTTTCTCATCGTTATGCTAACTGTGCATGGTGGCATTATAAACATAGGCCCTCTTGGCCATTGGCTTAGAGGGCCCAAAAAAGCCAAAACATAGATTATAATTTTCGAAGATTCTCGAAAACTGATCAACTTGAAAAATAAAAGTATGAATTAGACAATGCTTTAATCATATTCATTTTGGAAGTCGTTGTTAGGGGTATCAACAACTGTGCCACCATTGATTTAGGTAAACAATTGTTTTTTCTTTGCAATGGATTTTGCTAATTGGTTTAATGTATTTAAGTTAAAGGCTGATTAAATATTTCAAAGTATTTTATCTCTTTACAAATATTTGCAGAAGTGCCAACAAATGTGGCCGTCTGTGCGCATGGCTCCCTCAGTGTGTCGCATGTACATTATGCTTTTTAACCCAGCACAAAAATATTAATTGATCTTTTTACAAGAACAAATGTTGAACTAACAGTTTAATTTCATACTCTCAGCAAGCAAACAAACTATACAAGGGCCTACTTGTTTACATAATTTATACTTCTCATCCAGATTCCCAGCCATTCATGCAAACAGGATGTTTGTGAATCACTGCTTTTCAACCATGGAAAGATTGCAAGCACACGTTAGTGAAGTGCTGAAGAATTGTATCTGCCGACGACATTGTGTCTTATTTTCACAAAAAGATGCTTAAAGCATCATTGAGGTCATAATTGGACCAGCTGCTTTGCCTGAGAGTGTGGCCTTGATGCAATAAGGGGGATACGAGCAGAGCCCTGCAATCTGTGTGTGTTTGCATGTTTATCTCCAGACTGTTCCTTTTGTTTGGTCACATTTCAAATATTTCAGCTCATTAAATTAATTTCATTATTAGGAAAAGAGAGCCTGTGTAAATACTGAAAGCAGTGTATACTGTACGGTGATGGATGGAACTTAGTCTCATCTGCCAAAATGTTGACTTTCTAGGACCTCACAATTTCAGCTAAACATCCCAGAATCTCATTCTGAGTGCTCTTGCTAGTATATGTAGCATGTATGAGACCTGATGCCATCTGTCTTTTCACTATGGCATCGTTTTTGCTTATAATATCTAAATAAAATTACCTTTTTTTTAGGTTACTGTTTCATCATGGCCATATTGGGAAACGTTTTGAGTGGCTGTTAAAATTTCAGCCCGATGTTTAATGTAATTTTGATTTTCAGTACCTTGTTTTTTATAAACATCGCCCATCATTCTTAGTATAGACATGTCTTTCCTGATCATACTTTTGTCCAAGCTGTCTTGGTATTCACATGAGCATCTGACTTGGCATGAACATTGAACCCAGCGTCTTTGGAAATGGCCTTCTTCCAAATGCTAGGTCCATTTTCTGATAGGAATACACTAGTTTTTGTTTTCTACAATATGCTACATTTCATGATTGAGAAGGCTCCAGCCATGGCAAAAAACTTTACCTCTCACTGTGGAAACTTCTTTTTGCTGCTCTGTAAAGTGTTTTGGGGAATGTCTTTAAATTGGGCTGTAAATACACACCAGGTGGTCCAGGTGGTATGTTGGGTGGATTCCCATACTCTGTGCTTTCCTTTTCACCTTCATCAGCTTAGTAGCTATCTTGTTGTAGATGCTGATGGCTGTAGGCATTAAGGATGTCCTGTATTGGTCTGACATTGGGTTGCAGGCAAAACATCTCCTAAATGTGCCTGTGAGACATCAACGTATGAGGCTGTGGAGCGGGAGGCAGATGGTGTTTGATACAGGACCGTAGCTAACTTTTTCTTGGACCCAAGATTATATTTATAATTATATAATCTTGATGAATTACTGTTTAATTAGAAAACTATAAGAGACTTTTGGACAAATAAGAAATTAATTCTTACAGGTATGATTATAATTGGCCAAATTGTTCTTGATTTCAAAACATGGGTGAAGCTACAATGTAGCAATTTCTAACAATACTAAAAACTGCATTATATGATTTCTGTGTTTTGTGTTTTACAGCTGAATATTTATTCTATGTACCATTCGCATACAGTAATTTAGTTTCCATGGTGTACAAAGGATTTATTGTTTGGAAGTTGGATGTCAACATCTAGAACTTGGACAAAAAAATGCTACTGGATACAGTAGAAAACGCACTAGAAACAAAACAGGAAAGGCCAGTGTAAAGATAAGACACAATATGTTTAGCAGTTGAACCACTATCACAACTGGTACTATGTATGTGTGATTTATTTGTGCTTAAACAAAGAACAAAACAAAAGTTTTAAACTTGCCTAGCGTTCTTTTTCCAACTGTGGAAAAAGTCCTTTAGAAAACCCCGGACACCTAGGGGATCTTTACAATATCTGCAGAAAATCTGGGCAGAATCCATTGAAGCATATTTGATACACAATTGATTAAGTGGGCCATTGTGCCAGGCGGAGTTGTCATTTATGTACAACTTAGCCAAATGAACCAAAACAGGGCCAAAAATCTGTTTTTGACCTCATAAAAAGGAATCTGGTCAAATAAAAGTACTCATTTCCATTGTGGTCTTTGGTCACAACATTTACGCTCTATATTATCAACTGTGTCCGGAACAGTTCCTAATGCAAACTGTGCGTAAAGCATGCCGATTATAAACGTGACTACCACTTTTATACCCTCTGTTACGCACGGAAAATGCAACACCTGAGACAATTGGAAAAATACAAGCGATAGGTTGTTGGAAAGCTATGACTCTTTACTTTCCAAGGGTACCAGCCATGAGGGGCGGAGCAAGGACATATCTGTGTCCTGAAGCATTTTTCCAGAAGAGTCCGCCATGTTTGATATACTTAAATGGCATCTTCTGTGTTTAAAGTGCTGTAAAACTGATGAATGTGGCAGAAAGTGCAGATGACAAGGCGAAGCAGGCCGTTTCTCAATTCACAAGAACGCGAGTACGGACTCGCGTTCTCTCCAAGTCCGTTCTTGGCCAAGTATGGACTTGGAGAGAACGGGAGCCCGCAGAACATATCTCTGTGTATTGGAACAGAAGCGTACTTGTGACATCGCCACACACACAGCTTGTCTGGACCTGCATTTCACCTCTAGTTATTAATAGTCTTTAGATGATAATAAATTATTACTTATATTGATCATAAAATGAAATAATTGTATGAATAATGTCTTCATTGTTGAATGTGAGCGGTAATATGTTGTGTTAAATAAATTATAATTTAAGATCTTTAGCCTTTTTTAACATAGACAACTATTTATACACTACACCATATTTTATTGAAAACATTTTTAAAACAATAATATTTGTAATATGTAAAAAAGCCTAAAAAAAATCTAAAAAAATACAGAATTGTGGCTATAAAACCAGAATCAACCTGAGGCCGCGGTGCATTCTGGGAAGTCTGCTCTGATGCATGCTCGATAAAGAGGGCGGGGCGAGAACAACATCCGGGAATTTGGTCTGTTCTCGGTCTGGTGTTCTTGGCAATTGGAACAGTGCTGGGGCTGATGACCTGTCACAAGCACACAAGAATGTTCAAGTAGGCATATTGAGAAACTGCTACAGACTTGACCATAGACATTATGTGACTATAGACGGTTGCATCATTTGGACATGATGGTATGGTTGAAGTCCAGCGCTACCTTTCGGAACCCGGTATTAGAATGGAAAATCCACTGGAGTACTGAGAGAGGCAAAAACTGTTGAAAAACCCTTGCTTCTGAATAAAATCTGCTTGTCCAAGTTGCACAAGCATATCCAAGCACTTTCACCATCTGTCTGCTTAAGCCCATACCATTTCACTGAAGTGAAAGAAAAACATACACAGCCTGGCATATAAGATTGTGCTTTTCTTAGAAAAATTACACACGGAACATTCAAAAACATTATACACGTATGATAATTATAGAAATGGTCATTACTAATGGTTATTACTTTTTACTGATAATTTCCTAGGGCCCTAATGGACAGAAAAATGCAGACAAGCATCACAGTTTATATTAGTCGACCAGTAGGTGGTTTCGTGTGCAAACGAAGCCTCAAGAAGTGAACCCTTTGCTGAAGTAATGAGCTCAAGTGGTCCAATGCCTCACGAGGCCTCCTCTCACCATCACTAGCAACTAGTGAGGGCAGGGTGACAACAGATCCACAGGATTGGCAGGAAGAGCGAAAACAGCACTGGGGAGACCCACATGGTGGCAGTGCGACAAGACGAGACGTTCCTGCAGGGAATGGTTGGTTGAGGCAGGTATATGTAGACGGTGAAGCAGGTGGCATGACTTGAGGATAATTAGTCCGTGGCAGGTGGAGCTAATTATGGTGAGAGTGGTGGCTGAGGTGAGTATGATCAGTCCAAAACAAAAGCAAACAACCAAAATCATAACGTAAAGGTGTGTTCACATTGAGAGCCAATGTGGCCGGCTGAGTGACAGATTTACATGATATCCCTATGCGCAGGTGCCACACAGGAGCCACGTGATGCTAGGTGAAGCTACAGAGGCAATTCTTGTGACACAAAACGCGCAATTTTGGCGATTAAAGCGATGCCAGAGCGACACGACGCCTGCGATGGATGTTAAGCGACAGTTGTTGGAGTTGAAAAAGCTGAACTTTTGCGTTTTGTCGCGTCGCAACAACCAATCGGAAACTGGATGTGGCTTTGATGTGGGGTGAAAGACTGCGGCGGAGGTAAAGCAGTTTTCATTCAACATGGAAGAAAAACTGATAGTGACACTCTGCGGTCAGCCTAAGTTGTGTGACTCAACCAGTTTTTTTTGGGGTTTTTTTTGAAGAAAAGTGAATGAGGAGACTGGAGTGGCAAGGAAGTGAAAGCGTCACTAGATAGCACCATTGTACTGCTGTTTTTCTGGCTTGTCGCCCGCTGTGCGAATTGCTCTCACCTGCTGTTTGAACGTTCGGCGATAATGCCAATGTGAATGCGCCTTAAGGGGGTTTTGGATGTTTCTGGTTTTCCCTGTATTCACAATAAGCATTTTGCCATTGCCCCCAGGAGAAAAAAAATACTTCAAATGAACCTTTTAAAAATGAACAAAAGTACCGGGCAGTTCAAAGAAGGGGCATTTAAGTCAAATTGTTGGTTTCCTTGCTGAACCTATTCAGCTACTGACTACTTTTGTTGTGGGCTGACCCCGCCATTAATGCATTTTACCTCTTCTTTTTGTTCTTATGCACCAGACTACTGCTTGGGTCAGTAAGGACGGGACCATGGGAATGGGAATGTGTTTGTTTTTACAGGGAATGGGAGGAACAGTGTGGTTTCCTAAACAGTACATCAGGGAGTCTTAAAACCTTTTATGAGAACGTGGGGGGATCCGTACTGCTGAGGAGGGTAGATTAAAGAAACATTGGACTGTATGGCAAACATAATAAACATCATCCTGGTCTCAATTAACGAGTTTTAAAGTATGTGATGGATACGGCCTTCTGGTTTTGGTTTGTCACACTTAAATCTTTCAGATCATCAAACAAATGTTTATATCAGACACCGGTAACCTGAGTGAATGGAGAACACTGTTTAAAAGGTGATTTCAATTGTCTTTATCCAAACCAACCTGGCCCTGTGTTTAAACATTAAACAATTTCCCCCTAAACCAAATAACTGGTTGTGCCATCCTAGGTAGGAAAACAACTACCATCAACTATTTTAAATAATTGTGCATCAGCCTTTTACATCACCTTGGAGGATTTTTTCCCCCGCTGTTCTTTGCAGAATTGTTTCAATTCAGCCCCACTGGAGGGTTTTCAAGCATGATTCGCTTGATTCAGTTTGTGTCCAGCATCTCAGCTGGATTTAAGTCCAGACCTTCCTTCTGTTTTTGTTTAAGCCATTCAGATGTGGACAAAGAGGTGTACCATGGGTCAACATCCTCCTGAAACTCAAACTGATGGCCAAGTGTTGTCCTTCAGATTGAGAGCAGGATTCATCCTTTCTTGATTGATGATTCATCATTAGCGGCAAGTGGTCCTGGTTATGATGCAAACAATCACGTTACCATCAACATGTTTGATTGTAGGACACACAACTTCCAAAATGGTCCACTTTGTCTCATCAGTCCGCAAACCAATATCCTATAAGGGTCATCAATTATTTATAATTTTTTTTGTAAATGTAAGACAAGCCTTTATGTTCCTGATCAGCCGCTGTTTTCACGCTTGACTTTGACTTTAAAGGTGCATGGTCACGTTATTTGACTTTTTTTTATTTATACGTCTGTAACATACAAAGTTTTTATGCTGAATTTGTTAGCAAATAAAGCCTTTCGTGTTTATTTAAAATAACAACAGCAGTACCTCACTGTGCATGCGCAGCAGGGGAGAAAAAAAGGAAGTTGCTAACGGCTATTAGCATCTCCCAGTGAAACAATGAAGAAAGGTCCTAGATCTAGTGAAAAAAATGCAAATAAATATAACTGGGAATACAGTATGAACGTTGGTTTTCACTGAAGCGGATGCTAAATATGCCGATTGCTCAGATTTGACCACAGAGTTGATTGACGTGAGTAAATGTTCTGATACGAGACTCTTAAAGTTGCTGTGTTAATTAATAATTGATCAAGCCAAGCTTTACTGCGAGGCATTGCAGAGGGTCAGGGTTGGTCGATATCATTTACAATCGATGTATAAATTAATAAAACCTGCATTATGATAGTTCTGCAATACTGCGGGTGGATGCCGTCACGTCTGTTTATATCTGCTCATCGTGCCCGGTGCTGGATTCCATTTCACCTCAAAAAGGACCATCAAAACACTTTCAGGATTGAGGCTTGGCGTATATAACCTTATTTTATCATGATCAAACAGTTTTTAGTATTTTTTTAAGCATATAACGTGACTATATAAAGTAAGAGAGGTCTGCAGAGCTTTAGATGTTCTGGGTTTCTTCCTGGATGAGTCACTGATGTGTTCTTGCAGCAACTATGATAAGCCAGCCACTCCTGCTAAAGGTTCACCACCAGTCCATGTTGTCTTCATTTGTAAATAAAGGCTATCCCTTTGGTTCACTAAAGTCTCAAAGCGTCAGAAATGGCACTATAACCTTATCTAGATTGAAAGATTTCATTTAGTTTCTTACTCGCCTGTCGTTTAATTTCTTTAGCTCGGGACATGATGTGTTGCTTTTTGAGGGTTTTTAAAGTTGTCAGACAGGTTTTTTTTCTGTATTTGTAATTTGTTTTTACAGAGCTTGATTTAACATTGTAATTGATCCAAAAATAATTCTAATCACAATGAAGTCTCAGTTCAGCAATGGTGGTGATTATTTTTCAACACAGGCCAAGTTGGTTTTGATAGCGCTCCTCCCTTAATCATGTAAACCATCGTTTGAAAACTGCATTTTGTATTTACTGTATTATTTGTCTGATATAAAAATAATTTTGATAAAGTTGATTGAGTTGCGATTAAACGCAAAAAACAACAAAATAAATCTGTAAGGGATTAGATATGTTCTCAACACACAGAATAAGGGTACATACTTTTTTTTTTAAACAATGTCTTGCTCCTTTGCAGAACTCATTGTATACTAAAGAAAATACCGTCCTACAGAGTGCATGTAGCCTTTTCTACAGCAATACAACCAGGAGACTGAAAACCATTTAAAACCTCAGGAAGGATGTGGTCCACTTGAATGATGATGGAGCCTTGGCCCTTGTCTCTTAACAACACTTATCAACAACCTAGGGCCTGATCAAAGAAGCACTCTGTGACATAGCTTGTGTATGTACATGCATTGCTTAAAGACTTTTGATTTTTACTTTGTGGAACATAAAGTAAATGGAGTTGGGCTTAGTCTTTCCATCAGCTTTAGATGTCTTTAAGTAATTACATATTCGAATGGACGAGTGTAGAATATAAATGGTAAGTTTTGCCATTTTGTTTCACTCACAGGTGAATAAAATGGTTCTTTATCTGTAATTTTATACGGGAGAGGAGGTTGACAGACAGACCCTTGAAAAACAAATGGACGTTAATTTGTCTTGTTGAGGCTCAGGGTCTCTTTAATTGTGAGATTATTCTGGAATTGACACTCCACGAAGGACCCATGGGGAAAACGTTGATAGAAAAAAGTGTCCGTAAGCGTATCTTGAGAAAGAGCAAATATATTCCGAGCTAGCACCACACGGCTGGCCGACGTACTTTAAGACACTTTTGGTAGCAGCTGCACGTCGGAAATTGAAATGGCTGCACTTATTTCTTTCTTGGAAGGAAAAAAAAGAAAAGCTAAACAACCTCAGAGTTGCAGATGTGGACGCTGCCAAGAAAGACAGAAGAGGCCAACCGTATG
The DNA here is from genome assembly GCA_037039145.1 of Fundulus diaphanus. Taxonomy (NCBI): domain Eukaryota; kingdom Metazoa; phylum Chordata; class Actinopteri; order Cyprinodontiformes; family Fundulidae; genus Fundulus; species Fundulus diaphanus. The sequence continues at coordinate 24,408,953 of CM073141.1, forward strand.
AAATAACTGCAGCAAACAAGAAAAACCTTCATTATTTACGGTTCTGTTCAAATTCTTACCAACCATAATGACAGCAGTCTATAAAATTACAAGGACTAAGCTCTCATTTACTTATAGTGAATGATCCACACATATGAAAGACCTTCATGACAATAGAAAGCATATATTAGGTGTTCTTTTAATTCACCTGTTACCTCTTGCAGTGCTTAGGAACTGTGTAATGCTCATGGTAAAATGCTATATAATGCAGGCTTTTATAACCTTTCCTGTTTTACGTCAGTCAAGATGAACTGAATCTGCTCTTTTTGCAAATTTCCGCTAAAGGTAACTAAAAGCAATACCGTAAACAAAAAACTAAATCCAATCAAGAATCGATGGCAGGATTTGAGGATTGCTTCTCTGTCCAATCTGAACGAGTTGAGGTATTTTGCCAAAACAAAAGAAGAAAAAAAGATGCAGGCTTGGGATGTATAGGGCTGCTGGAGACATAGCATAAAAGACCTGCAGCTGTAATTTCAGTGAAAAGGGTTTTGCAAAGTACTGCTTCAGACGGGGGCTGAATACAATGCCACATCACGATTTGGATACCATGCATCCTCCTCCTTACACTTTGCAAATATGCCTTGCTTTGTGTTATTCTGTCACGTAAAATCGGAACAAAACAGATGTTTTCAACGTGATAAAATTGTGGAAAGAGTCCAGAGTATGAACGCTTTTGCATCAAACTTAATTTGATATTCTTGGATAACGTCCGCGGAAAAGTTCTGGACATTGGCGAGGAAATGTTTAATAAAGCAAGACACTGAAATTTTCCTTTTCGTCGTCTTTTAATTCAATGTATGTCTGCGTCCTTGGGAAAAACTGGTGCCTGATGGGAATTTTTGCCATCATACAAGTTGCTACTTTCAGAAAGGAACAGAAGATTAAAGTGCCTTTTTTTCTTGGTTGCTTCCTTTTTTTGTTATATAGACAGAAGTACAAATTTCACTTAAAATATGTTGTTACCATTCATGAGCCACACTGTGGTTTAAAAAAAAAGAACTAAAAACGCTTACTTATCTCAGATTTCCTTTGTGGACGGCGACATTTTTAACCACTAACCACTGACCCAATTTGCTAAGTTCCCCTTTTTTTTAACTGTTATTTAATTGTACGTAACTCTTTTGGCAGCAGCTTTATGTCTGTGTGTGTCGCAGTTCAATAATTTAAAAGCTATAACATCTTTCTGATATTCAACCAGATTACCTCATTAGCAAAGAGGGTTGCAGTTAGATTTTATTTTGGTTTGTCATAAATGTAATGCTAAAAAAATTTAAAGGACCACTTTTTAACCAAATTAGAATATCTGGTCAGTTAAACTTCTGAAATATTGTTCAGGTTAGTTCAGTAATAGAGGGAGTTGTTAATCACTGTTCTGCTGTTAAATTACCAGTCGGTAACCATTACCATCAATGAGACGACCCCAAAATCAGGAATGGTTTCTGCTCCTCATTTTTTTTTTTTTACTGCTTTTCAGTAGTTTAACATTTGACCAGAGTCAGAGTCACTAGTGGTAGCATGAGGAGATACCTGGACCCTACAGAGGTTGCACAGGCAGTCCAACTCCACCGGGACGTAGCATCAATACGGGCCATTACCTGAAGGTTTGCTGTGTCTCTCAGCACGGTCTCAGGAGCATGGATACAAGATAAGCAATGGCACCCTGGCTGGCAGTAGGTATCAGGATGAAATCCTTGGACCCATAGTTAGTCCCTTCGCTGCACGCAAGCACGTGGGGCCATACAAAATACAGAGGACCATTCTGAGTTTAGCAAACTGCACTAACCTGCTGCATCAGTTTTTCCTTTTCCCTCTCTAGGTGACTCTGGATTAAGCCCTCAAGGGGGTTTTATTTTCATTTTTGCACAGTGTTCCTTTAGTTCATTCTTTTTGTATTCATTTTATTCAAGTTTCTTACATCTTTTATGTGTTTCATATTATGTTTCACTCAAGTTGTTTATAACATATCTTACATGTTGTTATATCGTATTTTACTCTAGTTGCTTGTAACTTCTTTTATGTGTTCATCATGTAAGCTCTACATATTTGTTCAGCACTTTGGTCAGTGGTGGTGTTTTTGAAGTGTTTATAAATAAAGTTGGCTTGGCTTAATTTGTGAGCTTTAACAGAATAAAGAAATGATTACCATTATTTATCAGGTTGATCAAATCCGTTTAGTCGACAACCAAAAGTAAGTGCAACGTTTCGAAAATCTGAAAGAAAACATTTAGTTCACATTTTCAAGCTTCCGGTCAGGCTGAAACAGGAAAGAAGCTCTGAGGTAAAAAGCAGATGGGAGGAATCCAGGAAGGCTTTCTTTTTCAGCAAAAAGCCACTTTGTGCTGTGATCAGTCAGCAACGGAGGCGTAATCGGGCTTTGCTCATCTTTCTGAATGAGCTCTGCTTAAACTTAGAAAAAAAAAAAAAAAAGATTTCCGCTCTGAAAAGCACTGAAAGGGGATTTGGACTATTGCTATAAATTAAATAAAATAAAGGATAATCAGTTGGAGGTGTTGTCAAGGTGTGAAGATTCAGCTGTCCACGTTGCAAATGAAACACAGCAGTGTATTTCTTTTGGATTACGCCAAACACTAGTTATAGAGCACAACTAATAGAAAGAGCGCTTTGTACTCAAGCAATTTTTTTTTTTTTTACAAAAACTGTACAAACTCACTCCTTCCACTGAAACTAGAAATGCTTCTATATAGAACCGGAGCTTTGTGTAAAAACTTTTGAATGGAAAATATGATCTCAATAAGATTGCAGGAGGTCGTTTGCAGGTTCGTATGAAAAGCCTGTCATTCTGCCGGGGCTGAAAAGAGCCCACCCACACTAAACTGTAACCATCTATACATCTAAAACCAGTCTGCAAAACTGCAGACGTATTTTACCGACGACGTGGAAGCTTTTTGAAGCAAGTCCAGGCAGGTTCAAGTGGTTTTCGCAAACGTAGACCCTTCAAGGCCATAAAACATGAGCTTAGCTGCTTGGACACAGATAGGAGCAACAATGTGATTCGTGGCGCTCTATATTGTGGTTTCTATGATCCATACGCTTTGTTTTTTAGTGTTTGCTCAGCCCAATGAGTAAGAGATCCCTCTGTGAGCATGAAGGACAGGCAAGTTTCCTCAGTGAAAGGGGGCTGAGAATACCACGTTGTCTAATTAATCATTAAACTTGTGATCCTGATCATTGTGTTGCCTGCAGCTGATTGTCCTATGAAGGTTACTTTCACACAGCCATGACTTGCCCACACACTGTAAATGCTCTCCAGCAATATGTAGGTGGTAGAAACTGAATATTTAGTCAAAGGAAATGTGCAAAATACCCTTGGTTTATGATATCACAGTATATTACAATATTCTTCATTTAAAAACCAAAGTATTGGGTGGGTGGATGGATGAGTCAAACTACTTAAACAGAAATAGGTTTGTTTTGTGCTCATCTCAGAGTACTTACAATCATTTATGGCAGTTTTCAAAAGATGGTTTCATTTATTGGGCGGAAAAAGGGAAAGGTCACCTGTTTGCGGTAACTGGCAATACGTCTTTTCACAGTTGTGGAGTAGTTTGGGTTTAATCCAGCCACCTTGGACGGTCTTTAGGAATGAACAGCCAGTTTCTGGTCATGCCACTGCATCTCAACTGGATTTAAGGCCGTTTACGAGGCCTCTCCAAAACTTTCATTTTGAGCCAAAACGAGGTGGACTTGCATTTGTGCAATTTGGATCAATTTAATGCCTCATAACCCAAGTGAGCTTGAAGTGAAGAAAAAAAAACAAACAACTCACGGTACGCCATCCTCCCCTTGGACTTTCACCTTCTGAAAAGTTTCACTTTTGTCTCACCACTCTACTGAAAATGTTCCCAAAGTTTTTAGGAATCATCAGAATGATTTTGATTTGATTGACTATTTTGTTTAGTTCTGGGTTTTGTTGTGACCTCCTTGGCCATAATATGTTCTTGACTCTCTTTAGACGTCATGATGTGTTGCTTTTTAAACTCTTTTGGCCTGCTTCATGTCGTCCGGCAGGTTCTCTTCAAGTGATCTCCTCATTCTTCAGGTCATGTAGTGATTCTACCTTGGTGTGATTAAAACACAAGTTGTGGGTAATCACAGTGGGTTGGGGGTCAGTTATAGTTTCACATTGTGCCAGCTTGGTTTGGATAGCTTTTTGTTCTATTAATAAAGTAATTCCTCATTTGGAAACATCTTTTTCCCCCGTTATTCACCTGACCTTTGTCCGATCAAATTTGCTTGATCTGAAACATCGAAGCGGGACAGAAAATGCAGACACAACAGGAGCAAATACTTTTCATGGCGCCGTATTGTAGTATCCTTCGCTTTGCTCAGAGGAAGTCTAGGACCTGTGTTCAAAGTTCGGGAAAGGGAGGGTCTTGCCACTGCTAATTTTATCCAACAAGTCCTTTTATTATAGGAAACAAAAGACTTCAAGTGGTCACAGTCAAGACTAGGTACTGCGTGAGTCAGCATCTGGCAGAGCCATAAATAATAATAATAAAAAAGATCAAGGGCTTCAGCTTTCATAAATGAAACTGTAATCACTATTTTCTCACCAGGAAAAACACAGTGCCTTGCAAAAGTATTCACCCCCTTGGCTTTTTACCCGTTTTGGTTCATTTCAACCTGTAATTTAAATGTTTTTTTTAAAATAATATTACGTGATTGATCTGCACAACAGGGTGCATATCAAAAAAAAAAAATTATTTCATTCCAGGTTGTGAGGCACCGCAACAAGACAAATGCCAAAGAGATGGAACACCCCAATCATAACAAGCAATGATAACGGCTTTGTTCAGAATGACCAACTCGATAACTATCCACACTTTTATTCAGGCGGCAGCTTGAAATGTATTGTGCTCCATCGTAGCTGCAAGCCTCTTTATGTGAGCTTTGCGCCACAACAGAAATATTCTGGGACAGAAAATCTCACAGAAGTCAATGGGAATCAAGATGAAAGGCAGAGTGCAGAAGGCAATTAAAAGCAGTAAGTAATGATTAAACCATTAGAGATGATTATTGAGAGCATGACACTACTCTACAGCTTTTACGTCTCACACAGGCACCACAGACTCACTACGTATTTTATTACGGCCAACTCTTTTGTTAGGCTGTCATTTGCGTCACCCAGTAGAGAAAAGGGAGTTTTTACAAACCAAACACCAACAGCCTTTTCATTTTTTTTTTTTTTTTATCAGATAAGTTCAGCAACCCACACTCTGTGTTCGGGCACTGCTTACAGTCATTGTTTTTCCAAGGATCTCATCCAGTGTTCTTCTCAAATTTCTCCCATTGGCTCAACAAAGTCAAGTATTTCAGACGTTTCATTTTACCGCTGCGCGTCTAAAATGCAAAGACAACATTGACAGATTGATTTAGCCGAGTTCTGCATTGGAGCAGTTAGTGGGCTGTTTTTATTCCCCCCCCCCCCCCCCCCCTCAAAACTATAGAAAAGACGCAAATGAAAGGATTATATTGAACAGAAAGCAAACAAGTCAGAAACCTTGTCATCACATCGCGGCCCTGGCCCCTGCTGGTTCTGGTAAAAACAGTACAGGTTCAGAGAAACAACAGCTTTATTTTTTCGTTTTTTTCTTCTTTCAGTGAACAACTGAGGGAATAAAAAGTCCTGCAAACCAACGCTGAATTTAAAAACCTACTTCAAGCAAAGTTAATTTTACACCATACAACTGTGTTAATGCCAAAATCAATAAATACATATTTAATAATACGTTGAGAGTGAATATTATCCAAGAAGATAAAAAAAATAAATAAAAAAATAAAACTCTCCTTGGTGAAAGCAGATCACAAGACTCAATTCTGCAAAGCAAATCTGCAAATCTTTGTTAAATTACCGGGCCAAAGAACATTACTGCTCATTTGCAAACATTTACATGTCATACATTTCAGTCACTTTAATGTTATTGCCTACCCGCACACGATTATCTCAAGATATCTAGTTGCACATTTCTGTGAATGAAACCCAATCTGTATAATCTGATTAAATTTGACTTTGTAAAGTGCCTTGAGATGACATGTTTCATGAATTGGCGCTATATAAATAAAATTGAATTGAATTGCACAAAAGCACCTTATTACCCCATTATTTGTTATCTGGAACTCATGAAGGACAACTATTTAACACAAACTTTTGTATCATCATCTTTTTAATTTTTTAATCTTTTGAACGCTTTAATGAGAGAAAACAAACACTGTAAACCTAATTCATTGCCTGTTTGTTTGTATGTCTTGTATGTGTACTTCGGCCGGAGTGGCCAAAAAGAAATGTCACCACGGTAACACGCAGTAACAATAAAGAAACTTTGAATCTTTGAAGAGGCGTTTTGTATAGGAATGCGCTTGCTCATTATCTACTTGTGACAAATTGTGCTTTACAAAATAAAAGCCTTTGACATGAGTTACACTAAAGGGGGCTCAGTCATTGCTACCATAATCTATAAAACTATTCGCAGGCTTCTTTTCCATATTTATCTTTGATTTTGACATTAATGCAAAATACTGCTTTCCACTTTAAATCTAAACTATTTGTTGATTTCGGTTTTCACTCAATGTGGTAAAAATAGTTCTGCTCTGATATTAGCAGAATGGACAAAGGTTGAATTTTATTCAGTTCTTTTATTTAGTACTTGAGACTGACTCCATGTCATGCACATGTCCATTTGTAAATTATCACAATTTCTTGTTTATTTCACCTTAATCCCATTAAAAATCTGAGGAACCTTAAAGAAAATGCTGCTCATATTCTTTCAGTTTGCCTGAACGTCGGCTACTTTGCAAAAAAAAACAAAAAAATATATAAATAACCCAGCATAACCAAACTTGCAGCAGAAACGGGTAATACAAAGTATTGTCTCAGGGGCGCTGAATACAAATGGAGGTCAGTTTTCAGGTTAAACATTATGGAAAGCATGTATCGTTTCAGCTTCATCTTTATGCAATACCTTCATGTCGTAACCAAACAAATACTTCACAAGGCAGCCACTGTATGCATGTATAACAGGGTAGATGCTGTACTGATGGAAGGGATGATGTTTTGGGCGTGGGCTTTTAAACGCGTCAAAGATCTGGCCCGTGTTCATGGTTGTGCTGCATGCTGTTAACAGGATCCCTGAACACGAAACAAGCTGATCAAAGTACCAGGGATTGAACCTGGAAACGCAGTCGGCCGTCATTTTTGAATCTGCACGGCCTGTCGTATAACGCATGCAATTATCAACTGATTTCTTTGGCCTTTCAGCCATTTATAAACGAAGCTTTTATTCTTTTACAGCAACTAACCTTTTATGCAATACAGGGAGCTCAATCAATCCAATTCTGATAAGAAAAACAGATTTTTTTCCCCAGGTTTCATTTTTTTTATTTTTTATCAAATCAGTTTTAAACCAATCTTTTCTGCCTTCACTCTACACACAAGCAGTGAACAAGGATCTGCAACCTTGTCAGACAAAATATGTTTAAAGGTTTTATTTTAAACCACATCTCATCTCACTCTCACTTACTGAACTTGCGAGATGGAGGTTTAGAGTCCTTATCTGAAACTTCTAACAGAAAATGTAAAAATACTTCTATCTCCATGATGTCTGGTCACAGATTAAGCAGCACAGATACAACGATAGGAACCAACATATTAGGCAATGCTTCACAAGTTTGTATCGGGCCAAAGTCTTATCAGAGTGTGTTATCTGTTCTTCCTCTTCTCTTTCCTGCTCTTGCTCGTGGAGCTGTGAATACCATTTGCAGAGAGTGCAGTAGCATGGCCGCTGGTCTTCAGATGGTCAAACAACTTGTTTCTGGTGGGAAACTCGTCGTTGCAGGTAACGCAGCGGAGGGTCACCTCCTTCTGCAATAGCAAACAGGGAAACGGCGTTTAAATCAGAGCCGCGCAGACGGAGGCCCAGAAAGAGAGACAAGGAGACACCTTTGGAGACATTTTAAGTAAATGTAAAGAGATTGTACAAGGCTAAACAGTGTGTGAGTTGTGTCTTATTGTACGTACCTCAGGAAACTGTTCACTGTGTGATTTGCCGTTCTTTGGTTTGTCTTTTCCTCCTCCCTTTTTTCCTTTCGTCCTCTCGGAGCTGCTGAGAGAACATTTTTTGTGACAGATAAACATCTTATTTGCAGAGTGCGGACATGCTCCAGATGACAGGTCAAAGGAAACTAAGCTGAATATTATGATAAGCAAAGAGACTTCCTGGGCCTCATTCAGCATCTGATATTCAGTCTCCAGGCATTCTTGTCATAAAGAAAATAATGTGCCAAGATTACACTTGGGGGTGATTTTTCAAAATACAAAAATCGTAACCCCGTACTGACGTTGTTTATGCACACGGGTCCGTTTTTAGAAGCTTCAGAAAACTTTAATAGCAAAGGGTGAGACAAACGTTTACAATTTGAATCAAGTTGCAGGTACTCGCTCTTCTACAAAGCGCCTCAAGAGATTTTCACAACATTTGCAAACACTAAATCAGACTAAGTCAGAGTCTCAGATTCACACAAAGTTTGGTGTGAAACCAATAACTTACATTTTGTCAACCTAAGAGGTGTTACAGTTACAGTAAACGTGGGGACGGTTCAGCCCCCAATCCATCATCCCCATGTCAGATTTATATTCGAAATAATTTGTTTCAAAACAGTGGTATCAGTTTTGAAATGAGCTATTATTGTTCTTGTATTTTGCTAAAATAACCCCGATCACCCTAATCTTTAGCTCCCTCCAAAGATTCTCTATCAGATTCAAGTCATGACTGGCTGGGCCGCTCCAAAATGTTAATATTCCTTCCAGTCGTAAGAAGCGTGCTAGTAGGGCGGTGCGATTAATTGACTTAATCAATTAATTCAAATTTGCAATTTATGAAGATTCAGGTTTTGGAAAATCTGGATTTTTTTGTTTTTGTTTTGTTAATGCACTTCCATGAGACTTTGAGCTACATCAGTCCCGAAAGGGGAAATTGTTTTGGTAATAGCATGAAGAGAATGTATTGTCAAAATGTCCTAAAGGGCACCTTAATTTATCCATTTAGATATTTTTTTAAGCTATTTTGATGCTGCACAAGTGACGTAAAGCCTGTTCTTAGATGTATACTCAAAACAGATTGTATAATACCACTAGCAACCCACAATTTGTGCTTTTTTATACAATGGCAGCCCATGCCATCTTGTTTCACAAGCATGTTTCATAGTTTTTATTGAGTTGCACCTTGAATTCGTGTTAACTTCCAAACAAGATGGCAGAAATAAAAGCAGGTCTTTAAAAACAATTTCAGTAATTTGTTTTTATCAAATGAAAGACGGGAAAAATGGATTGAGGTCATATTTCTAAGCCATGCCGCCCAGCCATACATGTTTATTTTAAATACATTTAAACCTTATTTTAAACCTAAATCTGTTCTGGCTCTTTAAGTTGGAGACATTTTTATTATCTCAGGACTTGAGTCGGGACTGTAAAACTACTCTGTAGATTTGAAATGACAATTAAGCCAAAACAGATAAAATAAAATAAACTAAGCACACATTGATAAAACAGCTTATAGAACCATGTCCTGCAACCATATCTTAAAGATTTTGCAGCCCTAGAGACACATAGACACATAGACCTTTGAACGTTTGCTAAAATATCTGACCTACGCTGTTTAAAAGGCCTTTGTCACGTCTTTAAATTGATCTAAAATGATCTTTTATCCCACAGATTTTGCCTGAACCATTATGATCTGAAAGTTGTTTCTCAAAAGTTACAACTTCAAGGTCGTGACCTGAGGTTTTTTGTTTGAATGCCTGTAAATACAGGTCAAAGAATTTCTTTAAAGTGGATTATCTTTATTCTGCTAGTTAAGAACTCCATGACCCTTTGAAATTACCCATAATACATTAGTTATAACCCTTTAGCTTGTTATAATTAATAAATTGTGTTCGGTGTGTTCGGAACCACAAGTTGTAACTGTAGCTCCACACATCTTCTCATGAACTTTGACCGGCTTCCCTGCCCCTGCTGGGCAGAAGCTTTCCCACACTATTATGCTGCCACCATCATAGGGGATGGTTTGTTCAGGGGGATATGCAGCATTAGTTTTCCATAAACCCATCTATTATCTTCCACTTATCTAACATTGGGTCACAGACTTAACGGGTCCACGAGGGAAACCCAGACATCTCTTTCCACAGGAACACTCTCCAGTTCACTGGGGGAGATATTGTCCCTCCAGCAAGTTCTGGGTCTGTTTTGTCATCTCGTCTCAGTGAAAGGTTAAAATGATCGTAATGCCATATTCCCCCTCCATTTATCTCTTTTATCACGGCAAATCTTTTAAAGCAACACTTGTTCAATCTTTTTCTAATTATACTGCCATAATCATGAACTTTTAACATGCTACATTTCATGTTATCAATATGTTTTAGCATTGGAAAAAGTGGGCCACTATGAGACTGACAAAAAATTTGATTTGGACAATTAATAAAATCAGTAGCTATTTTTAAATGGACAAAAGTAATCGAAATAAAGGGCCGATCGGAATAAAAAGGCATCACGTAAACAAGACAATCAGAATATGATGGTTGGATTAAGCCCAATCAGAATGAAATTGTGATCCGAATGAGAGGGGTGGTTTATGCCGATTGATTATCCAATCAATGTGCATATAAACGCTTGTAGGGATCAAGTTATTCTGAATGTGGTAAATTGACCCGAGTGCGCATGTGTGCCCGACGTAAACGTGACGTATTTCCACGTCGGTGAGAAGTGGAAATACGGCGGGAAGCGAAACTGTCGGTACTCCCGATACAATCATTCTGTTGGAAAAAAATAAAACAGCTCACAATTGTTGCTTAATCAGTAATGTTTCAACCGTAACTAGAACCTCATGCAAGTCCAGCCTGGGCGCTCAGAAGACAAACAAAGTCGTATAATACTGCTTTGTTTACTATTTTTTTTGTTTAGACAATTAATAAAATCATTACACAACAGCAAAACTACTGGAAATGGTCAATGTTGCTGCTGAGGAATTTTTTAACAAGACTGCGCCAACTAAAACATGATTTAATTGCTTTACCATTGTTTTAATATATAGAGAGTCAAGTTTACGAGTTGTACTTGAATGCAGCACAAAAGCTAATCTTGTGAGTAAACAATAGGTGGACTGACTCATCTGGACACAGCACTGTTGCATGATCGCATGTATTTAGGGTGGGGTTTTTCCATGTACCAGTCTGATGTTTACATTCTGCTAGACATTTAAATTCAGTGCAGAGTGAGCTACGTACCTTACTGTTGTTGTAAAACGCTGACCTAAAGAGCTAGCTTGGTTCACCTTTCTCCAGCCTCAACGAAGCTAAAGGAAAAACCTTAAAGCTTTTCAAAACAAAACGTTATACCTAAAACCTCTGTTCCCTTCTGCATTACCGTATTACTTGTGACGAGACACGTTTTTTTTTTTTTTTGAGAAATTTTAAATTGTCGCTCCACAGGCAGACATGCTCGCTATAAGGGAGCAGTAGCCAACTCCAACAACAGTAAATAAGCTAACCTCTAGATCGTTTAAATACAGAGCTAACTATGCACCTAGCTAGTCTGGATGAATAAAGAGGTGCGCTTAGAAGGTGTATATAAAGGGGACATATTATGCTTTTAAATCCTTCTTTTCCACATTTAAATCATTCAGTGCGGTCTTTATAAAGTGGAACTGCAATGCTTTGGTCTGAATTCCTCGATACTAGAGCTCCTCAAGCTCTTCTTTCGCTCCTGTTCTGAGCTGCGTCTGACAGCAACTCATTTTGGTGTTGTCTCTTGAAATGCAAATGAGGCAGTTCACACCCCGCCCCCCTACAGGTCCGAGAGCGTTCCACTCCACCCTGTCCCGCCATTTTTGTAGTATGCTGGGGGGATGATGTAATCAACAACCGACATTTTGGCTTATCCACATGTGGCTTCAGCATCCTTGAGCTCTGATTACAAAATTGCCCCGAGAAATAAAAAAAGCAGACTCACGAAATTGGTAAGTCCATAACATTGTTTATCAGTGCTGCAACAAATATGGTCACGTAATTGTTCAAAAAAACATAGTAGACAAAATAAATAAATAAACTGAACGGGCTGAAAAATATGTCCCAAACAGAATATAAAGATATCCACACAGACCCTGGACAGACTAAATTCAGATTTTCTGCATTCTTTGAGACTCCAAGTACACAATAAAATGTATTTAAATCCTAAAAAAAAAAGTTGGATACTGAATTTTGCATATGTCCCCTTTAAGAGCAGGTGCAGCCTCACTTGCTGCCATCACAAGACATCTAGCGTCCTGATCGGGGTATCAGTTAGGACACGAAGGCCGTGGTATCCCAAACCATATGGGACGTACCAATTGTAAAAACTTAAAGGGGACAGCAGACTTTAGTGACACCTAACAGTGTTGCACTTCCTAACCTACCCTGTAGTGGAGCAGAACGCAGTTCAGCAATTTATCTCCACCCATTATAGTTCTGCATGAGTTCATGTGATGCTGAGCTTAAAGGGCTGTACCAAACATTTTCAGAGGAGTAGACAGACCACTACACTGCCAAGTGTTTTGAAATTACATTTGCTTCTCTGAGGTCTTTTGGCATCGTTTCAACACCCAAGTATGCTGCAGGCCACCAATTGGCTTCTATTTTCTTTCTCTACCCACGCAACCTGTCCCATGTCGGTGCTCTATTTTCATACTTGAGGCTAATTAACATTTTTTTGAGAACCATTTAAAGAGTAAATAATTATATAGCCTTAAATATATGAAATAAATTGAAAAGAGTGTTCATATTATTCCCCATTTTTCATTAATCAGTTTTTGACAATCTTCTTTGTTTGGGGAAACTGAAGTAGCTGACATAAAGGGTGTTGATTTTTTCTCTTGGATGTTAAATTACTGCAAATGTTGTGTTTCTTTGAGTTCTGTGAGAACTACAGTTCGTCTTTCCTATAGTCTACCTGCTGAGCAGTACAGACAAAAGAGATGATATCCAACACTGAATCACATCATACTGGGACATAGAGAATGCTGCATGATTTGTATCATAAAGAAACAGAAAATTGCCCCTTTTTTGGCTTTTCTACTACAGTAATAGGCCATATTGCAGCTGTTGCTGGCAATATGGCCCAGAGATACTGACCTTTTGACATCCACAGAAGGAAGGTCATCTTGCCTCTCAGGCTCTGGAGGATTTTCTGACTTTTCAGGGGCTGCTTCCTCACAAGTGGTCTGTGAGGTTATCTCCTCCTCCTCCTGCTGCCCCTGCTGCTGCTTACCCTCCGGAGTACTTTGCTGTGCACAAAGAGAGCATTAATGGTGAGTTTATAAAAAACAACAACATCAGTTACCATAACTACGCAGAAGACGCACAGCATCACCATGTCACCAGGTGACTATGAACCCATCCAAGCTCTGAGTAAATGCTTAGAAGAAATCAATGCATGGATGTGCCAAAATGTTGTTCAATTGAATAAAAACAAAACTGAAGTAATTATTTTTGGGAGAGGAGCGATCAAAAGTTAGCACACAGCTTGAGTCGCTTCAGCTAGAAACCACTGATCAGGCCCAAAATCTGAGTGTAGTGATGGACATTTCCGGGATTAAAAGACTAATTGTATCAGTAGGATCTGGAAAACTAATGCATGCGTTTATCTTTAGTCAAATTGATTACTGCAACGGTTTTTTTTTACAGGTCTAGCAAAAAGTGGATCAGACAGCTGCAGCTGATCCAGAACGCTGCTGCCCGCGTCCTCACTAAGACTAAGAAAGTAGAGCACATCACCCCAGTTCTAAAGTCATTACACTGGCTCCCTGTATCTCAGAGAATAGACTTTAAAATACGTCTGTTAGTCTATAAATCCCTGAATGGCTTAGCACCTAAATACATCACAGACTTGTTATCAGTGTATCAACCCTCCAGACCACTCAGGTCTGCATACCAGGAACCAAACACGGAGAAGCAGCATTTAGTTTTAATGCTACACGTATCTGGGATAAACTCCCAGAAGACTGTAAAAGTGCTGAAAACCTGAGTTCCTTTAAATCAATCATAATCAGAATCAGACATACTTTAATAATCCCAGAGGGAAATTACATTTGTTACACGCTCCAGATATACAACACAACATTCCACACAAAGTAATATAAATATATACATATGTAAGTCTGTATATATATATATATATATATATATATATATATATATATATATATATATACACTACCGTTCAAAAGTTTGCGGTCACCCAAACAATTTTGTGTTTTTTTCATGAAAAGTCACACTTATTCACCACCATACGTTGTGAAATGAATAGAAAATACAGTCAAGACATTGACAAGGTTAGAAATAATGATTTGTATTTGAAATAAGATTTTTTTTACATCAAACTTTGCTTTCGTCAAAGAATCCTCCATTTGCAGCAATTACATCATTGCAGACCTTTGGCATTCTAGCTGTTAATTTGTTGAGGTAATCTGGAGAAATTGCACCCCACGCTTCCAGAAGCAGCTCCCACAAGTTGGATTGGTTGGATGGGCACTTCTTGCGTACCATACGGTCAAGCTGCTCCCACAACAGCTCAATGGGGTTCAGATCTGGTGACTGCGCTGGCCACTCCATTACCGATAGAATACCAGCTGCCTGCTTCTGCTCTAAATAGTTCTTGCACAATTTGGAGGTGTGTTTAGGGTCATTGTCCTGTTGTAGGATGAAATTGGCTCCAATCAAGCGCTGTCCACTGGGTATGGCATGGTGTTGCAAAATGGAGGGATGGCCTTCCTTATTCAGAATCCCTTTTACCCTGTACAAATCTCCCACCTTACCAGCACCAAAGCAACCCCAGACCATCACATTACCTCCACCATGCTTAAGAGATGGCGTCAGGCATTCTTCCAGCATCTTTTCATTTGTTCTGCGTCTCACAAGCGTTCTTCTTTGTGATCCAAACACCTCAAACTTGGATTCATCCGTCCACAACACTTTTTTCCAGTCTTCCTCTGTCCAATGTCTGTGTTCTTTTGCCCATCTTAATCTTTTTCTTTTATTGGCCAGTCTCAGATATGGCTTTTTCTTTGCCACTCTGCCGTGAAGCCCAGAATCCCGCAGCCGCCTCTTCACTGTAGATGTTGACACTGGTGTTTTGCGGGTACTATTTAATGAAGATGCCAGTTGGGGACCTGTGAGCCGTCTGTTTCTCAAACTAGAGACTCTAATGTACTTATCTTCTTGCTCAGTTGTGCAACGCGGCCTCCCACTTCTTTTTCTACTCTGGTTAGAGCCTGTTTGTGCTGTCCTCTGAAGGGAGTAGTACACACCGTTGTAGGAAATCTTCAATTTCTTAGCAATGTCTCGCATGGAATAGCCTTCATTTTTAAGAACAAGAATAGACTGTCGTGTTTCAGATGAAAGTTCTCTGTTCTGGCCATTTTGAGCGTTTAATTGACCCCACAAATGTGATGCTCCAGAAACTCAATCTGCTCAAAGGAAGGTCAGTTTTGTAGCTTCTGTAACGAGCTTAACTGTTTTCAGATGTGTGAACATGATTGCACAAGGGTTTTCTAATCATCAATTAGCCTTCTGAGCCAATGAGCAAACACATTGTACCATTAGAACACTGGAGTGATAGTTGCTGGAAATGGGCCTCTATACACCTATGTAGATATTGCACCAAAAACCAGACATTTGCAGCTAGAATAGTCATTTACCACATTAGCAATGTATAGAGTGTATTTCTTTAAAGTTAAGACTAGTTTAAAGTTATCTTCATTGAAAAGTACAGTGCTTTTCCTTAAAAAATAAGGACATTTCAATGTGACCCCAAACTTTTGAACGGTAGTGTATATATATTATATACATATACATATGTATAACTATAGATCCAAGTAAAGTGATAGTGACGTTGTGCAAGAACAGTGCAAAGAATGAATAAATGTCAATTACAGGGGGGGGGGGGTCTGAATCACTGAGGGAGGCGTTGTAGAGATTGATGACCACAGGCAGGAATGATTTCCTGTGGCGCTCTGTGGTGCATCTGGGTAAGAGGAGTCTTCTGTTGAAGGAGCTCCTCTGCTGGGCCAGTGTGTCATGGAGAGGGTGTGAGACATTGTCTAAGGTGGACTGAAGCCTGGACAGCATCCTCCTCTCTCCCACGGTCGTCAGAGTGTCCAGCTCCTCCCCCACAACATCATCAGCCCTCCTGATCAGTTTGTTCAGTCTGTTGCTGTCAGCGACCCTCAGCCCGCTGCCCCAGCATGTGACAGCAAAGAAGATCGTACTGGCAACAACAGACTCATAAAACATCCTCAGCATCGTCCCACAGATGTTAAAGGACCTCAGCCACCTCAGGAAAAAGAGTCGGCTTTGACCCTTTTTGTAGACCACCTCGGTGTTTCTAGTCCAGCTTGTTGTTAAAGTACACTCCCAGGTACTTATACTCCTCCACAGTGTCAACCCCCTGGATGGAAACAGGGGTCACAGGTATTTTTGTCCTCCTCAGATCCACTATTAGCTCCTTAGTCTTTGTCACGTTGAGCTGCAGATGGTTCTGCTCACTCCCAGTGAGGTTCAAAAGTGAGATTTTAAACAAATCAAGCTTGTTTAGAGTTGCCTTTAAACGTCAATGTTGAAGTTTGTAGTCCAAATTGTCATATATCTTGGTCTGCTGTTAGTATTTCACTGCAATGTGCTTTCCCCCCTCTGTAATCATTTCTTTATTCTGTAAAGCTTTTTGCTTCTTTTCCATTATTACTGAAAAGTGCTTGATAAATAAACTTGCCTCGTCTAAAGGGATGCAGTAAGTCTGGTGAGCAACTTTCCTTCTTAAGGTTGAGGCTAGCAAACTTCAGAACCAGAATCAGAAATACTTTAATGATCCCAGAGGGAAATTGCTGTTTCAGTACAACTGCCATCACAAACATTTCAGGGGGAGACGATTTACTGAGGCCATGCTGCCATGGACACCACACGGTGCCCACAGGCCGCTGCCATTACTCTGTGGAAAGATGGGGGCCACAAAAGGAAGTTGGGAGGGAAAAAACATATTTCAAACTTTATCCTATTAACAGGATACAGTTTGAGATATCAAAAACCTCGGCACGAGAAGCACAAATACGACGAGACACATAAGCAGAAAGGTAAACATTTGAGACTAGTCGCATGTAGGTTCATCTGTTTTTATGAGCATCAGTTATGTGTGTCTGTTTGGGTGAAGTGATTATATTTCCTTTTGCCTTTGCCTTCCAGAGGCCATTGTCCTTGATGTTATCAGCCGGCCAACAGTTCAGAAAGCATCCGCAGATGTCAGCGGCGGAAGAGTTCTGAGCATTCTCCGCCATAACAATCCAGGAGTGACTAGATAGGGAAGGCATAATCCAAATACTTTATTTGTTATGAGACAAGCTGCTCTGACTTTCCCGTCAGCTTTAAGTCTTTGCTGGCTCCAAATGGCGAATCCAATATTCCAAATTGTTGGGCTTTTCTGCGTTTCACATCAAGATTTTATTCCATCTCCCCTTGAGTTCAAACCACCAAGGCCAGTCTGCGTTCCAGCACATCCAGCTTTTCGGCTCTGCTCCTCCACCTTCCAGGTCTGTCCGTTCACCGCCTTAGTGAGCGCGTCACATGCAGCCGGCAGCCTGATCAAGGCCAAATGGCTACCGACAGCCGCTGTATTTGCTGATACATCAAAAATCCACCAACTCCAATAAGTAGAAATCCAAGTATCATGAATCCAAAAATGTAAACGTTTCCACGTCCAGGAAATGACAAAGTCGAAAGACACACCGTTTTCCATCCAAGAAAATAGGGTGTATCCCACGAAATGAGTCAAATCGGGACACATGACGGGTCCCCCTGTCGTTGCCTACCCGTCGAAACAAATTTGATCAAAAGCATTGCGAGACCAGCTTACCAGATTCATGGTTTTCAGAGTTCGGGTGATATGAAGAAAGTGCTCAGAAAGACAAAGACATAGCAGCAGAAGCGGGAGAGGGGGAGGGGGGTGAAGAGCTGGAGAGGAAAGAAAAAACACGACCGACCTCGAAGAGAGACAGAACAGACTTAGCATGCATGCAGAAATAGGCAAAGAGGTTTCCCACCTGTACAACTTTTTGTTGTTTCTTTTTCCTCTTTTGCTTTTTGGACAGCCTATGGACATGGAAAAAAAAAAAGACGTCAGTGAACTCAACAAAAAGCTCAATAATCAGCTCATAATAATCGCCTTGCTCCAACCAACATGACAACCAGGAGATTTGTTTTCAGATTCAGTCATCTATTGTCCGTTCTATCGTACACTTTCAGCGTAATACAAAAAGAGCATTCGGCTAATGTCATCCATCCCTGACGTTTGATAAGTGCGATGCAGGGCAGCTTGTGGACAGAGTTCATTGTCCTGACGGCCTGATAGAAAGGAGCTCCTCCATGGTCTGTCTGGACTTTCTGGTCCAAATGCCCCACATCCTCTTACCAGAGGGCAGGAGCACAAAAAATGGGCCCCGTCCCGCATGATGTCTGAGGTCTTTCTGATGCATCGATCCTTATGTCGTACCACACAGTAATGTAATAATATGTCAACATACTCTACATATTGTCCCTCTATAGAAAGCCGTTATGACTGATGCGGATGAGTTGTTGTTTTCCCTCTCAGGGGGAAGTTCAGGCATTGTTGAGCTTTCACTTTTGGTGGACCGGGTCATGCTATCTGCAATGTGTACCAAAAAGTATTTGATGCTGTACCTGCTGAGCCATTTAACAGCAGTGCCACCGACGGTCAGCAGGGGATGATCACTGCTGCCTCTGCCGGAGTCCAGGATCATTCTTTTAGGCTTTCTCCACATCCAAGGAGAGGTTGTTCTAGTCGCGTCACTTGGTTAGCCGTTTCACCTGCGCTCTGCACAGTTGGTCACTGTTGTTAATGTTAAGACTCACAGTGGTGTCATCGGCAAATTTGGTGATTAGGGATGACTTGAACGTTCAGGCACATCACAGAGTGTTTTAGCCGCAGGGATTTTAGCAGATTTAAGTCACTTTTGACCAACAGTCTGGTGGAGAGATGCGTTAAAAAATGTCAGCACAAACAGTTATTTTTATCCGCCCCGCGTCGGTTAATGGAGGACGGATTTCTCTTCACACTGGCCGGGGTATTCATCAGGCAGAGGTGTAGCTTTCTGGGCTGACGTGGTGTTTGTTTTCCTCAAATCATGCATAGGAGCCACTCAGCTGGTCAGGGAGCCACTGTCACAAATCTGTGACTTCCTTCTTGCTCTGTGATGGCTCGGACTCTCTGCCACAGACATCTTGCACAGGGATTGTTTTAAATGTTGTTAGATCATCTGCAGACTACCCGATGTAGTCCAAGGCAGTCACAGGACACTGTGTGGTCTTCGAAGGTGGCCGCCTCTCAGAAGACGTTCTAGTCAGTGGTCTCCATGCAGTCGTGTAAAGCAGAGATGCTTCTTTCTGCACAAACTCTCAGTTGCTTCTTGGTTGGTTTCACCACTTTCACTTGGGGTGTATGAGCAGCCTTGTGTACGCCCTAGGCCTGGATAATTCAATAACGATATATATCGATCAATAGACGTATATCGATGATAGAAAAAGGGTCAATAAAAAGATCAATAGAATAAAAGTTTTCCTTCCTTTGCATTGTAGCCACGTAGGTTAATATTACAGGCGTTGCATCCTCCCGACCAATCACAATCAGACCCAGGAACACTCCGCCCCCTTCAAAGAGTTCAGAGAGGACGTATTCTTGTTTTCTTTTTTAAAAACTTGTAGTTTTGGTAAAAATTTGGTTGAATAAAAGGCTGGGTTTTAATTCAGTGTTTCTGTGTTCTGTATCTAAAAACAAGTCGCTAACCAACACCATAAAATGGCCAGTGCTGCACTCAAAATATATGTTTTGAATTTGTTGATAATTATCGTTATCAAACAATATGATTTCTATCTTATCGATATGCTTTTTTTTCCTATATCGTCCAGCCCTAGTACGCCCTCTAAGAGTCGTGTCTGCCTTGCCCGGAGCAGTTTCCCCATCTTAGATTTTGTCTTTTTCTCACAGATTGCATCATGCACTTCATTCAGGGCCTGTATAGCATTAGCGGTGGAGGTAATATAGGTCGGCACAATGTAAACGCTGGTATATTCTTTGGGTAGATAATATGGTTGGCAGTGGAGCCTCCGCCGCTGATGAGCAATGCTTGGAGTCACTGTTTGAAGGCACGGCTCATTGTGTAGATACAGAGACGGCCTCCCCAGCTTGTCACGTAGACTTGTTCCATCACCTCCACGTAAACAAGGTCCGTCTAGTTCACAACGCCGCTGTCCATGATGTTTGCATTTAGAGAGGTTTCTGTTAAAACATAGTCAGAGCACACTGATTTTATGTTACATGTTCCTCTGCAGCATCAGAGGATCCAGGCTGCTGGACAGGTAGGGAGCCGCTCACCAGCCAGCAGGATGGGGTTGTACAGGCGCTCGGTCTGGATTAACTCTTAGCCTGGCATGAATAACTCAACAGTTGCCTTTCTTTCAAATCCTCTCACAGTGACTGCGGCGTATTTTCTCATGGGCTTCGAGTGCAAGAAGAGTCATGGTCTCTGGGTCTGTGTGACAAAGCAGGCCAAGTTCTTCTAGGAACTCAATTTGAAGTCTTGTGTCCATTCATCCAGGCGGTTTTCTGATGTCTAACGGCAATTAGCGACTGCAGACGTACTTACCGGAGCTGTCTCTAATGAAACAGTTCACAAACTCTGACCATAAACACAATGATACAAATGCAGCACCACAACCCAGTAGAGTAGTCGCCATTTGTTCTATTGCTAACTTGTATGGGAATAGATTTACTTTTGCCTTGGCTGTTCCTCTTCCTCCACCTCCTCCTCCTCATCCTGCAGGTCATTTTCATCCTCTCCATCCTCTTTCCCGTTCAAGCAGAATAAATTGTCCTCTCCCTCCAGCTGTTGCCGTAGCAACACCACCATCTCTCGGTGCTTTTTGGACTTTTCATGGTTTTTCATGCTGCAGAGCAGAAAAAAAAAGGAAGCAACGTCAACGTCATTTGGAAATGTGATTAAGAAAAGAAGGCAGCAGAATGGAAACTGGATCATTTATGGAATGTCTGTATTGAATTTGTCTTTTAAGGTTAAGAAGAGCAAAAAGCAGAGACACGGCTGTGGTTTTCCCTCATATAAATACAACATAAGCTGCTTCAAAATAAACAGAAAAAAGATTACGACAACAAACTATTATGCACTAAAGGCGCAGTTCCACGGAACCCGCCCGTTTTGGCTCGCCCCGTCTCGACTCCTCCCCGCACGGATTATCTTTGCCCGTTTTTGTGATTCAACTGGCTTAGAGAGGCCTGGAAGAGGAATCGCCTCCTGGCCGTTGTTTCCTCTTTTCCCGGTGTCCGAGCTCCCATCGCGGCCACAAATACCAAACCAACCGCTTCTTCCTCCAGCTGTTTTCGTTAAGAGTTAAAATGTAACGCTTTATATTAGATCTTTTGCCTCAGCCATGGTGGGAGCGAGAAGAACACGTTAATAAAAATTATTTTTAAGTTCAGTGAATTTTTTTTTTTTTTATAGGTTCAATGCTTGGACTTAATCCACGGGTGTCCCAGGGGAGCGAGCTTCAGACGTTTCCCCAGTTCGAGCTGCTCTAGAGCGGCCAGAGCTCCCGAAGGAAACCACTGCTTCGCTCGGGGGATTTCAGACACGTAGTTAACATTTAAAGCTTCATATTAGGTCTTTTGCCTCAGCCATGGCGGGAGAGAGGAGAACACCAGGGTTCCCCCCAGCGTATTATAAGCTTGCCGGGCCCCCAGGCTTTGGAACTGGGCCTCAATTTGTTTTGGAAAATGAGATACAATCAAAATAAAGTACATTGGTGTTTGTAGTTGTGATAAAATGTGAAACAGGTTAAATAGGGGTATGAACACTTTTGCACCGTCGAAGAGAATGAGAGCAGCAACTTTATCAAGGCCAGGTGGAAATATTTATACCTCCAAACTACTGCATTTAAACCCGTGAAGCACCGACTGATGAATAAACTCCACTGAAGTTAAAAATAAGGACAGGAGGGGGATTTCAGTGTGGAAACTCACGCTTTGTCTGATTTGAAGGATTTGTCACACGCTGGGCAATAAAGATCATCATAATAGTCGATGGTGGGATCCTCTTCATTTGGCTGCTCAGCATCTGTCAAGGCGGCACAGAAAAACACCACGGATCAACCCTTTGTTATATCCAGGTCCATTTTGGCATCGCTTTCACAGAAATGTCAATAATGCTATCAACAAATTATTAAATGGCACTTAATAAGAACATAATCAAAAGCTGCTGGCAAACTTCAAGACAGATATAGTTGAATGAAACTCGCTTACGAGAAACGCATTCATTCCTGTAGACTGAATTTCTGCGCTTAATTAAAAAAAAAAGACGTATTGTATAAATAAAATACTGAAAACAATAACTGCTAAGATTCATTCGTCATTTAATCCGTGTTTGCAGACGCATCAGCCTTGGGATGGCTGTCTCTCGCCTTATGTATTGATTTTATTTGAAGCGTAAACAAAGTGTCAGAGAATATTACGTCCTCTGGGACTACACAATCACGGCAATACTTTCAACTATTTGAAAGCCGTATTCAGTTATGAACATATAGTACTTATAAAGCTGTCATCACAATAGAATAGCTGTCTGGGATTTTTTTTCTATTACACGTTAACTGTAAGCGCAATGATTTGCGTGTTTGGCTGAAACCACAATGAACGTCTTTAGAGCGAAGGGTGCAGGCGGATTTTAGCTGCTTAATAGGGGGAAAATTCTAAAAACACTGATCAATTATTTAGCACAAATTAACCCAGCAAAGAAGGGGTTGAATCTTGCTGATGTGTTTAGAGAAGCTACAGAACATTTAATGCATTAAGGGTCAACCAATTCACTCCTCACCAGTATTGTTGGTGCAAACGAGCTGCATTTTCACCCACCCTGCTTCCATTTTATACCTGTAAACAAACCAGGTTGCACCCAACCATTTCTTTTCAGCCTCTAACTCTTTATTACTTCAGTATTGTAATAAACTGTGGAGTTTATTACAATAGCTTTTGTTTGTTTTTTTACACTTGTTCAGCAGTTATGTTAAAATTGATCTCAGATTTTCAAAACAAGAGTCTAAAAAAAATGATGAGTCAGGCACAGATAGTCATAAACGTTCTACAATCAATTTAAGGTTATGTTTCAAACTTTTTGTTGCAATATTGAAATAAGACATGTTGGCTTCTACAAGCAAAAACAAAAAGAATGAAATACAAATAATAGAAAATTAATCAAGTTATCACAGAAAATAGCGCATGGTTGCATTAGTCAGATTGTGCACAAGTGCAGTAGCACCAATACTTGTCGAAATGCATCAATGCAAGATTCACTCTTAGACGACGTAAACATTTGTCTTTTCAAATGTTATAATATTTTAAGACAACCTGGGCCTGCTTAATGGAAGGGCGTCCTCTTTTTTCTCAACTTTGACATATAGTTTATACATTCAAAAGGCACAACACAAGCCTGTAACTTCCTTACCTCCATCTCTTTCGCTGTTTTTTTTAAGTGTGTCCACATCCACCTCCTCTTCCTCACTCTCAGACGTGTCTCCGAACTCCTCTCCGTACTGAGCTTCAATCTGCTGCAGCTCCTTCTCCAGCTCAGACATGGCGGCCCAGCTCTGCTCCTTGTACTCCTCTGCCAGCCTGGGATGGAAACCAACAACCCAGTGAAACAGAGAGAAAAACAGCAACGGCCACATTTATCCGAACACCTTAATCCCAACCTACTTGGCCTGCTTGAGCTTCTGCTGCCGCCTCTGCTCCTCCATCTTCTTGATCTTCTCAGCGTTCTGCTCCTCCAGCAGCTTCCTGTGGGCCTGCACGCGGCGGTCTCTCTTACGGACAAAGGCCACCAGCTGTCGCACGAGGTCATTGCGCTCCTTCCGAGCCTTTTCCCTCGTCTTCTTGTTCTCCTTCTCCATGGCCCTTTTCTCCCAGCGGTTGGACGCCTGCCTCGTATCATATTCCTCCTTCCAGGCAAAGTTTTTGCGGGTGCAGAAGCTCTGCCAGTGGGCGTAAAACACATGGACTACCTGTAATAAGGAGAAGGGATGGTTAAAAACACAAACTGGATGCTATTAAAACAGCTTATTCTCACAGCTCCAGGACACAAACTAGCTCATCACATGTTTATTCTTTTTCTGCGCAGACATGAATGTTTCTATGTCTCCAAAACACGCTGAAACCCAGACTCCATGATATTTATGGTGCCACCAAAAGGTACATCATATTGCCAAAAGTATTAACTCACCTTGACTCGCATATGAACTAAAGTGACATCCCATTTCTAATCCATAGGGTTCAATTTGACGTTAGTCCCCGCCTGTGCAGCTATAATAGCTTCAACTCTTCTGGGAAGGCAGTCCACAAGGTTCTGGAGTATTTTTGACCATTCTTCCAGAAATGCATTAGTGAGGTCAGACACCGACGTCGGACGAGAAGGTCCGGCTCTCAGGCTCTGCTCAAATCATGCACACGGTGTTTTATCGGGTTAAGATCAAGACTCATTCCAGGCCAGTCAAGGTCATCTACACTAGACTCTTTCATCCATGTCTGTAAGGATCTTACTTTGTGCTCTGGTCAGGTTGGAGGAGGAAGGGGCCATCTATAAACTGTTCCCACAAATTTGGGAGCATGGAAAAGAACCAAAATCTCTTGGTTTGCTGAAGCATTTAGGGGCCATTTCACTGTAACTAAGGGACTAAGCCCAGGTCCTGAAAAACAACCCCACAGCAACACAGTCAGACAAGTACCGTTCCCCTAGAACCCGTTTCTGCCAAACCCAGACCTGTTCATCAGATTGCCAGAGAACACACCTCCACTGCTCTAGACGCTTTGCATTGTACTTGGTGACGTGTGGCTTGGATGTTCCTAATCGCTTCTGCTTTGTTTTAAGACCAGTGACTGACTGTGGAATATTTAGGTGCGAGGAAATTACACGACTGGACTTGTTGAACTAAACTCCTGAGAGCGACCCATTCTTTCACAAATGTTAGCGGAACATTTGTGAAAGAATGTGGGTGGGGGGGTGGGTGGATTATTAAATACAATCAAAATTTGAAAACTGGACTTTGTATTTATCCTGATTCTCTGTTTAAATTTGTTTGACGATCTAAAACATTTGATTGTAAAAAAAAAAAAAAAAAAAGGAATGAATTAATTGAATTCAATGTAAATGTAAATGGTAAAAGACCAGACACAGTGAGTTTAAAATTTTTTAATATTGTGGTGGTAACGAAGCTCTGAAGCTCTGATTTTTGCGATGTAAATCTACCGAGAGCTCCGACGGGCAGAACCCCGGGGACAACCTGGGGGACAGACGTTTTAACATGGCTGCAGCTTACTGTATCATAATCGCTCTGAGCATCTCCAAAGGGAGGAAACCCTTCTTCCTCTTCCTCGTCGTCCATCCTGCTGTGCTCCATCTCCTCCTTAACAATGGACTCAAAAAGATTCCTGTAAACCGTGTAAAAGCCCTGGGGAGAAAAAAAAAGCCCAGAAGGAAAAGTAAATTAGAAAATCAATGTTCTGAGAGGCACAAGGAATTTCCTTTCCCACAGTTTAATGGCACTGCCAGCCTAAACATGGGACGGCACACTCAGGGGAAGAGCTCATGTTGTTTCTGTCATGGAAACCTTGGTCACGGATGCAAATCCACTTCCCTAGTTGACAAAATAGCACCGATGTTGCAGTAGTCATTAGGCATGGGTGTGACACCGAAACGAAATTTATCAAAACCTTTATCTTTGCTTTTAATTAAATTGCAACTAAGACTAAAAAAAATGTCCAATATAAACATCCCTGTGTCCAGCATCAGGAAGTCAGACACTTCTGTCATGCAACGCTGAACCTTTATCCCAAAAATCTTAACAGCCCTGAATGCTCCACCTCCCCGGGGCTGTTTGTCGCCTGCCTTTCCACTGCAAGAGCCCTGCATGTAAATGAAACAGGCCCACGAGGCTCTCCTCCGCTGCAGCCTACAGCTGCAGAGTGTGTGGAGAGAGTGAAGTGTGCCTGTTTTTTCTTTGGAGTAACAGCTCATGAGTTTCAGAAATTAATTTATATTAGTTTTCTAAAATCCATAGCAATTTCAGTTTAGTAATTTACTCCAAACTTAGCGCAAAGGTGAGACAACCAAGTTTTAAAGGGGCTTCCAAGAACCTGAATTTCCAGCTTAGCTGCTGCTGGGCCCAGCCATCGGAGGAAGAAAAGGACTGAACTACACACAGGTGACACAAGATAATGCTAAAAACTCTGAATCCCAGAATGCACAGCGTTTTATTGGTGACAACTGCAGTTACACGTATGGTGCAGGTCTAACAGGCTTTCATGGAACGTTATTGTTTTCGTTGTGCTTTGGAAGATGAGGAGAGCAAAACATGCTAACAAATGGTTTGGAACCCAAAACTATTAGGTTACCTGTAAGATTTAATTGATGGCTGCTTTTTAAATTATTTCCAGTAAAGTTTAACAAATGAGCGTTGTGTTCGATAAGTCTCAGCAGTCGGAGCTCATCTTTGGGAAGGAAGTCAAAGTTTCTACTTTCTTCACAATCGTGGCAAAATTTCCTCCTTTTTCAGTCTCCCAGTCGTTCTTTAGATGGACAAAACTTTACTATTCATAATAAATTGGCTTTACTATGAATAAATTAATAAATGTAGGTTAAATACTTACAACTTACAAATATCAAATTTGTCCATGTTTTTTCCCCCATAACCATCCTGACTAACAAAATACCTCAAAACAAATCCATACCTTTCTACATAATCTTTTCCTCACTATGTAGAGTCCCTGCTAGTTACAGGTCAGAAAAATGTAGAATAATCCTTTATTGTCCCACAGTGGGGACTGCAGCAAGTAAGGGGAGAGTCCACAACAGGAGAAAAAAATATGTCACAGTTGTTTAAAAAAACCAGTGGGACTCACAGTTATGCTGCTAGCCACCAGTGGGAAAACAAGCCCATCATGTTTGTTTCTCCATTTTTTTGGGTTTAAACACTAACGTTACATGAGACAAACAGGGATTACATACCAAAAAGATGTGCCAGTGATTTAAAGAGATACGAATGATCCAAAAGGCTACAAAATGCATCATACCTGACTCTTTCACTGCATTTGTTTTGCATGTCATCCATATTGGATATTTAATCTGGAGCTGCTTAGAGACCTCTGACTTTCCCAGTCTAAATTTTACATTAAGGAGGCATTATTGTTGCATCTCCAAAGGAGAATTTGGAGAGTCCAACTTTGAGTACAAACACAACGCACCAATAACGCAGAGAACACGCAACCAATCAGAAATGTGTTGCAACCTCCTTCTAAAACGCTCAACCCCACAGGTTCAAGGTGAGCTCCAAATTACTACCACCCTACTTCTATAGCCATTGTGTGGGGTTAATGTCTACCCAACCAGACGATTTTTACTACGGTAGATGCAGCGGGAGAATGGGAGAATGGGCCCCAGAAAAAAGGCCTGTCCAGGGTTATACTGGGACAGCTGAAATTAGGAGTGTATAAACAAAATGGATATATTGAATGGGGGAAGGCGCCCTCTACTGGCCCATATATAGAATACAGGTTTTTCGGAGTGGCTGTCTACACTCTTTTGATCATTGCGTAAAATCAAAAGGTAGGATTGGGGTTTTGTCGATCTGTCTAAATCCAAAACACACTCTTAAATCAAGCCCTCTACAGTTTTTCTGAAAGTGCAAATGAGAAGGAAAAAAAATTGTCACAGAGAAAAACTTAAGGGGAAAAACAGGTGCTGGACGTCTCAAAAGGCTGAGTTTTGTTTGGATTGATTCAGCACAATATTAGCCACAGTAGTTCATTAAGCCTGTTGAGATTGTTTATCAGAATTCGTTAACTAATTGCCTCTTGATATTCTTGTAAACAACAAAAAAAAAAAAAAAGCTACAAAATGGAGAATTTAGTATTCTGAGTAAAAACTGGATCCCCACATCTGCTATTCTCTTGTGACACCAGGCTATTATTACTATTACTATAGTGGATTAATCAATACAAATAGCAGTGGAGGAGCTTAATGACGCTCTTGACAAAGGATAACGAACAGCGACATTTATTCTGTCTCGCCGAAAGATTTTCATCCAACTGCGTGCACAAAAACAGTATCCTTGCAGCCACTGCTACAAAGGCACATACCTTCTCGTCATCTCCATATCCGGAGTAGCAGGTGACAGTGAAGTACTGCAGTAGGTCAATGCTGTCGTCTTCATAATCGCCGCTCAAGCCTCCTTTCAGCAGCGCATCTCTGTGATTGTCATACCTGGCCCACAGGAGGAGAACAGAGCATCCATCAGTAAGTTGGAGAGCTGCTGCAGCTTACCGTCATGTAATCAGGAGGAAGGCTGAATTCACCAGGCTCTCTCCTGTGGATCGCTGAGGACGTCGTAGGCTGCTTGAATGAGCTTGAACTGCTCGGCGGCCTCCTCCGCACTCTCCAAGTTCTTATCTGCAAATTTCAGAAGGAAGACGCTTTGATGCAACACGCTTACACAGAGTTGTATTTAGATAAAAGTATTTCAACCCAAGCAGTTTATCTTCTGGTTAAAAAAAGCACGTCCAACCTAACCATATGTGAAAAAAAAAAAATCCCTCTCTACACCTAAAATCTTCTTTTGCTCACGCAGCAGTAAGAACCTCCATCAAGCATTTATGATAACAGTGTTTTATGTCATCGTGGAGTGAATTTTGGCCCACTCTTCTTTCCAAAACGCTTTTAATTCACCCACAGTTGAATTTTCAAGCATGGAAATCCAGTTTAAGGACATGCAACAAAACAGCTCGGACTTTGACTACTCCAACGCCATTTAATGTTTTATTTCTGAGCCATCCCTAGGTGATCTTGATGGTATGCTTTGGATCACTGTCCTGCTGCAGAGCCCACATACGCTTTAACAAAGGTTCACAAAGTGATGTTTGGACACCGGCCTTCGGGATTTTCTGGTTCAGAGCCTTATTCATGGTTTCGCTAATTGCTCATCCAGAACAAAAAAGAAAAACAGCCCCAGGCCTGACTGGACATTCTCATGCTGTAATATATAAACAACTAAACACCAGTATGTGCTACACTTGCATGTAATAACTTTGGACAGATGAGTGCGCGTTTTGCAAAGAACATACGGTAATCTTGTTAACAACAACTGACCAAAAACAGGGAGAATTAAGTTGGATTTCATGTAAGAAACTGAAATAAAAAAATAAAAATAAATGAAGGTTTCGTGTGTTTTTATATGGCGCGTGTAAATATCTAATTTCAGGAACTACATTTTAAGTTTAACCCTACATCGTTGGATATAAACGACTACGGTCAGAGCCGATGCCCTCCATGTTTTGGACGCGTCCTTACACGGACCCAGGTACGTCAAATAGCTGACTTACGTCCTCGGCATTATCACCAGGTTCTACAGGCGCCTGATAATCAACCAGGGTCCGTACCTGGGTCCGTTTATATCGTTTATCTGTTGGATTCAGGGGGCGGAGGACAGGGGAAGTATCTAAAACACGCAGGACGCCGGTTCTTGCTATACACCGTCTCAGGATCACATCTGGATGCTGACATGCAACGCGGCTCACCTGGGTGCCATTTCAAGGCTAATTTCCGATAGGATTTCTTCAGATCGTCATCTCCCGCGTCTCTTTTCACCCCCAACACGTCATAGTGACACCTCATCTCTGCGGAAAGCGCCGCACTTCGGGATAAATAACACTGCAAACACTCGCGTTTCCCCACGCGAGGCTAATAATAGCATCTGGTTGAAGTTCTCTATATTAAAACATTAGCGGTTCTTATCTAACAACGACAGTTCTGTCATATTTAAGGACATTAGATATAAAACTATGAAAACCGCTCCTTTTCACGAGCAGATAGCCTTTATATACGTTTAACTAGCGAATAATATAGCGCGTGTCCAACTATAGCCATATAGCCACTGGAGCTAGCTTCTTCTTCTACGTCGTCGTCTTCTTCTTCTTCTTCGCTTGGGGAAGTAGACTGGATGAACTAATGGTGTGTTGCTGCCATCTACCGCTCGCTATTGTCCAAGTCAATACTCCAAATAACCTCTACCCTGAGCCCCTCTCCTGTAGACCCGTTAATAAACAGCTTTTATCCTTCTTATTATGTGATCTCGTCTAATTGACCTCTTTATCATCATTTATGAAAATGGAGATGTTTTTTTTGTCAGAGCCGATGACTTAAAAAAAAAAACAATAGCAAGTTTTAAAAGTTTAACAAGATAATATAGCTAAAAATAAAGAAAATACATTAAGAATAAAAGGAGTTGATTTATAAACACATTGAATTACTTATCTATTTCGTATGAGACGTTGGGTATTCAGAAAAGTTCTTGTAAAGTTTTTCTTCAGTCTATCAGTCACTTTATTCGTGTATGTCTTGTGAAGTGGCATACAGTGGAGCCCAAAATTAGCCATAACCCTGCCAGAGAGGATTTTTATTTAAAGAAAAAAAATCTGGTCGGAAATGAGACAGGCAATATGTCCAAAAATACTAACAGTCATAATATAATAAAAGTATGAATTATATTTATTTGATGGTCAACAAGGTGGTTTTACTGCCCGCTGACTGAAACCTGAAACATTAGCGAGAAAGTCTATATAGACTCTGCTGTGGCACACTATGGAAACTACAGCCAACATGTTTCACTTTTTAGTCACTTCACTGATTTATTGTCTAACTTACTGACCATACAAGACAAGATGTCCTGGAATCCTTTGCGAATCCTTGTGTGAGAGATGATGTGCTCTCTAAGCAATTTTGTCAGACTCACCACTGCTCAATGTTTTCTCGGTTTGTGGATAATGGCTCCTCTCCTTGTGGTTTACTGAAACCCCAACGTCTTGGATATGGCCCTGTAACCCATTTAGAGGGGAAAGTACTTTGATTCTGACTTGTTCTTGAATTTTCTTAGATTATGGCACAATATGTTGCTATTAAAATCATTATTTGAAATGTACTTTTTTTCTATTCACTTTAATTATCTTTGTCTGACATTAAAATTTGTTTGATGATTTGAAACATTTAATGTTGACGAAAAATACAACAACTATCTTTTATGGGGCAAGTAATTTTTCATGGTCCTGTACCTGGAGTCCTCACGCCTTTGCCACGGGCTACTTCTGCAGATCCTCTGCCTGGGCAGTTTGCCAACCTGCAACAATTTACACCTACCTACCCTCCACAACCTTCAGTACATCTCCTCCTGTTGGAAATATATATATATATATATATATATATATATATATATATATATATATATATATATATATATAGACATATAGACATATAGACATATATATTATTTTTACCCAAAAACTGATTTTAGGTTTTACCACATTAATCTGACAAATATGAAAATGTTTTTTTTTCTCTTTATTTAACTTACCAAACCTGCGCTATTATACCCCATTTCACTTTAGAAAATGGATAGAAAAGGCTTCACAGGGGCAGCCTCCAGTTCACGCCTTTTTTTATTTAATTGGATGGGCAGGGATTCATTCGGCGATTCTTATTGGCTGATTATTGAAGCAATCACCTCAACTTGGGCAGGGATTGGCTGGACGGTCAGAGCAAAGTCAAGTGTCACAACAATTGGGCTTTTAAGCTTAGAGTTGAGAAAAGCGAACGGTATCAGCTGAAAAGCCCCGAGATATATCTGAATACATTTACTCCCCTGTACGTCTAAATTATGTTTCGGATGAGCCACCCTGGTGCGGTTTACGTTGTCCGGCTGTGAATCCGCCTCCCGATCCGTGCCGAGGATTAGATATCGCCGCGGACTTTACCACCGCCGCACGACAGATAGAGGAAAGTGGGACTTTATTGTCAAAGGCTAGCCAGCTAGCTTTTCAAAGCGGCTCGTTTGTTTGTTTGGGTATACCTGGGACCGCAGGCTATATGGCAACGAATTACGAGCCTATATATGGACTTTCAGAGGACGAGGTAAGCTTCATTTGTAATTAAGGCGTTATCGGAACGCAGAGTGGACTGGTCGGTTGTTATGAGGGGCTGAGATGGCTAACCATTAGCCGTTAGTAGAGCTAACAAGCCGTTACCCATGGCAGCGTTCCGCCGTGGCGCTCAGGTAGCTGTCACCCAGACCTACATCTTTTAGTCCACCTATATTTGTTTTAGTTAAACGCCAAAACGAGACACTTCGCCCCCCCTCTCAAGTTTTAAAACGAAAGGTGTACAAATTTGCAGCCTCACAGCATCCCCCGTTACACCAAACGTAGCTATTGCTTGGGGAAAAAAATAGTCCGTTTTTATCTCCAAGCTTGAAAAGGGGCGAAGCGTACAAGCGAGACCTAAACACACCCTGGCAGGTGGTAATCACCGCTGTTTGGCGGCGAGCTGACCGGAGAGGCATGTGCGGTCGTATGAGGTCACCCCCGTGGACACGTTATCTGTAACTTTAGAGCTACGTAAATATACAGCGGTCATGTTTAGACGGCGATTAGGCTGTGGTTTACACGTAGCTGCATCACGACCACGGGGAGAGCATCGCCCCGTGCGCGGCGCTGCGTCCCCGCGGAGCAGCTGTCCCGTCACCTGGCTGACATGTGGAGCGGCAGCCACAAGAAGCAGGGACTTTGGAGGCTTTTTTTTTTTTTTGGCACGAAACTCATCAGCGAGTCAGAGAGATTGATCAGTCGGAGTTATCAAATTCCGAGCTGTCGGTGCCGTGCATCTGGACGGCACCCCAGGCGACGTGCAGGGATGCTGTTGCATCTATGTGTCAAATGCAGATTTTGGAGG
Source organism: Fundulus diaphanus (assembly GCA_037039145.1). Classification (NCBI taxonomy): domain Eukaryota; kingdom Metazoa; phylum Chordata; class Actinopteri; order Cyprinodontiformes; family Fundulidae; genus Fundulus; species Fundulus diaphanus. The sequence continues at coordinate 24,441,928 of CM073141.1, forward strand.
GTGGGCGGGGGTATGGAGTATTTTATGGAAGTTTTTGCTATGGTGATCAAAGTACACTGCAAAAAGGGAACTAAAATTAACATTTTCTTGAAATGAGTGCATATGTCCTTGATTTGAGCAGATAAATAAGCTTGTCTGCCAGTGGAATGTTTATTTTGACCCCTAAGATAAGGCGATCAGATGCACTGCACTTGAAATAAGATGATGGAGATGAGTTGTTCCTATTTTAAGAGCAAGAATCTTATTCCACTGGCAGATCATTTGAACTTGCCTGCTCAAACCAAGGACCAAAACACTCATTTCAAGAGAATTTGACTTACCTTTAGTTCCCTTTTTTTGCAGGATGGCAATGAAACAAAAGTATTTTAAAACTGATCGCAGTGTTTCTGTTTCTGTTATCTGTTTTATGTTTATCACTGCTTACAATCAGAGCATCATAAAATAAAAATAAAAAAAAGTTCTAAAATTCAACTCACCGATGATCAAAAAGGCGACTCAACTAGAACAGTTCCATAAACGGTGCACCCCATCCCTGTTGTCAAACCATTGTGAGTTGACCTGTTGAGTGACATTTTTGGAATGGATGGAAAAAGGCTGCTTCCTCTTTGCGCTGGGTTCATTTCAGGTAGTAGTGACTTTGATCCATAAACAACTTGGTTTTCTTTATGTCCGTGGCTAAAGCTGCACCACCCACACCACCTTTGGCCTGTTGGAAGGACTTTTCCCTTTCCTCGATCCCCATACCGGGTGCATATTTTTACCGGCTGGGATGTTAAACGCTGCAAAGTGGGGTAGAGACTTTATGTCTGAGATATCATCATTGTGATACCAATTTTTTTTTTGTAATATTAACATGTCAAAAAGGCTGTTTTAGATTGCAATGTGTTGTGACTTTTTAAATTCCAAGTGTTATAAATGTAACGTTTCACATGTTGCAAACCTGGCAGATAAGAGTGGCCAAAATGCTAAAGGCTGCAGAGAAAGATGGAAGCATCGTGTTGGTAGACTGGAGAGAAAGGAGTGGGGAAAGCACGGTTTTGCTGCAACTGATATGGTTACGGCAACCTTGAAAAATACCACTGCAGGTCGCATGATTTCACTATATTGTGCAGGCCAAGGTCAGTTAGATTGGGATCTCTCCCACTTTATACAACAAAGTAGCACCTCTCTAAATGCTAAGTTCACCAAACATCACAATAGTGTAAAGACATTTTAAAACAGTATGACAACAGCTTGTTTTTTTTGTTGTTGTTTTGTTGTGCTACAAAAAAAAACATGTGTTCCACATAGGACTGGACGATAATTCAATAACAATATATACCGACCTATAGACGTATAGCGATGATAGAAAAAACGGTCAACAAGTATTATTAGCAATATTAGCCATTACATCCTCCCAACCAATCACAAACAGAGACCCAGGAACACTCCGTCACCAAGCTCCGCCCCCATCAAAGAGTTCAGAGAGAACACTTTCTCTTTTTTTTTTTTTTTTTTTTAAAACTTGCAGTTTTGGTAAAAACTTGGTCGAATAAAGGGTTGAGTTTGAATTCAGTGTTTGTGTGTTCTGCATCTAAAAATAGGTCGCTAAGCAATAGCATAAAATGCCCAGGGCTGCTCTTAAAATATATGTTTTGAATTTGTTGATAATTATCGATATCGGCCAATATCATTTCTATTTTATCAATATGCTTTTTTTCCCTATATCGTCCTGCCCTAGTTCCACGTTTGACATAAACATCTCCAGATTCCAAATTAGAAAAATAAACAGCGAACCCTCCTGATGTCAGCATTTCAAACAGGAATAGACGGAGACCTTTTATCTGCCACAGTCTCAAAATCCAACATGGCTGCCACACTTTACTGCGGCTGTAACAAACCATTTATTAGCGCTCTGAGTCATACCTGTTCGAAGCGATGATCAGGGTCCATGTCATCTGTGTGGCTGTTTGGGCTTATTAGCTCCACTATACAGCTAATTTGCTTTCATTTTATTGTGTAAAATGTTGACGCCAGTGTATCCTCTGAGCACCACCAAAGGACCAACAGTGGTACTCGTATGACAGCTTTGAGAACAATTTAATTCCAAAAATACTTCATTAATGGCAAAGGGAAATTAAGTGTCGTAACTCTCACCATTCAGGTTCTGGCAAAGAGTTGTAGATGCTGATGGCAGTGGGCAGGAAGGATCTCCTGTAGCGCTCCGTCTTACAGCGGGTCTGAAGAAGCCTCTGTTGTTGTAAAACTGTCCGCTCAGCGTCGTCCGTCACGTTCTTCATTTTCGATGAACAAGCCTTCTGTCCACAAACATCTCCTGAGGTTCTGGCGGAGTCCCTAGAACAGAGCCAACCTCCATTTTGAGGAGATGCGTGAAGTCCCTGGGTTTTTAGGAAGGTGAGCCGAATCCGGGGTTCTTACTGTTAACACAGAGATGGGGGACATCTCCATCTTCCATCGTGGTGGATTAATACGTGTTAAAAACCTGCCAGTGCAGAGACGTTAGAATATCGCCTCCCCCTAACATTCTAGCCGTTGCTTTTCTGTGCTGCTGCACATACACATCGGTTTTTAGTGTCCTCTTTTTTTTTTTTCTTCAGTTTCACAAAGTTAACCTGAGTGCTGGTGTGTCTGTTTAAATGAAGTCCATGTTTGAGTTTGGCAAAACAGCCTGGGTTTTTATCAAGTTCTGGGTACGACAAACAACAAAATCTCACATGTTGATCAAAACCTGTTCAGGAATCATCTATGGCCTAAATATTCTGTTATATTACACATTTACACTCTTATGGGACTGTTTATTTGCTCTGATAAGTGTTTCCTGTAATAAAATCCTCTTTTTGCCACGTTGTCCCCCCTTATTTCAACGTTCACTACTTCTTTCATCAAAACCGAGCTGATAAAGAACTCTTTCACTCTTTCTTGGCTGGGATGTAACGAGGCTCTACAGTGCATAACACAATGCATTCATTGTAGCTTGGAAGCAAACGCTTTAAAATGCAGAACAACAGGTCCGAGCAAACACCTCAGCCGGCCGGGACTCCCGCGAGCTCGGCCTCGGTTAGAACCAGCAGAGGTTCTGCTAAGTCTGCTGCTGGCCGATTGAAGTCCGACACATGGCTTTACTATGAGGTTATGAGACAATTTCCTCTGGCGATCAAATAAAGGATCTCTGTCATCTTCTTGTTTTGCAGCATGAAACGCGAGTGCTGCGGGTCAAAGTCATTGCAGGAATCGACCTAGCGAAGAAAGACATCATCGGCGCCAGGTAACTGTCACAGCCTCCCCGTCTTTGCCACAGAAGCAGCTGTTTTCAGTGCGAAGCGTTTCTCAAGGACCGCCCGTTTCACCGGCTGTTGTTGTTGCCGGTAATCGCTCAAGTTCAACTTGTCTGGTTCCTCTTAACTCTTGTCTTTTTGAAATTCAGACCAGGCCTTTACTCTCGCATCAATCCAGTCGAAACGGATCACGAATCGGGTATTACCTTTGTTACTGTAATAATGTGAGGGCTATTTCATAACAGAAGTCATGGTTAAAACAAGGTTATCTGTTGCTCTTTGACCTGCAGGGGTCTCCTGATTGTTTGTCTTTTCAACCTTGGACAGTACTTTATGAACCGCATTTTTTTTTAATAAATTATTGTTCCAAAGACCTTGAACTCTCCAGTGTTAATCAATGATTACCCACCTCTCCCATCCTATGCATAATCCACCCCAGCTGCACATTTTCTGGACAGAAGACTTCGACTAATAATTAAACGTGCCGCATACTTTCTCGCATGCAGATGTTAAACTGTCTTCGAGGATGTTCGTCCATCTGTGTCCTCGGTCTGTGATCAAGCTCCATGTAACGTACAATCTACCTCTGTGGATTTGGACAGTGCTTATGCATCTTGTCATGGTACAACCACAAGCTTCAACGTGTTTTAAGTGAATTTAAAATTCAGCCCAAATGTCTCTGATACCCTTAAAAAAACAGTCCGTATTTGTGCGTAGCGTTATTGCAGCTGTTCTCTGAGGGTTGTTTAGTTTTTTTTTTTAGAGAACATTAGTGAACAAACAGCATCATGAAGACCAAGGAACAGAGCAGGCTGGTAAGGAAAAGGGTTCCGTTTCGAGCGTATTCAGTCAATCATCCAAAAATGGAAAGCTTCTGGTCGCCCGCCTAAGCTAATATCGGTGCCGCCACGCGTCAGATATGCCCGAGGCATTCCCGCACCATTCTTTTCAAGACAAAAATGCCGGATGAATTCAGTGTGGTGATCCGTGGTGTTGGCCGAGCAACAACAGCGTTGTTTTTCTCACCTTCTTACGCCTGTTGTGGGAAAGGATTTCTGAGCGTCGTTTAACCAGGCTGGCCGTGTGGCGCATATAACGTTCGTCGTCATTCCGTCGACTCGTGGAGCCGACTCGGCGTCAGCTGGTACAGGCTGTGACCACCCCATTATTTCCACCAAACGCATCAAGATGGCAACGACGTGTCTTGATCCCGCTTGGAAGGGTTCTACCTCTTGAGGAGCTGGAGGGATTCGCGGCACAGGTGGGAGAAGCTGTCGACATGACGACTGTTAATTGTGTCCTCTTCAAATCTTGTGAAACCCTTAAAAGAAAGACCTACAGAAGAAGGCGATGCGGTCAGACGATTATTCTGTTTATTTATTTTTACCTACATTCAAAACGTTAAGTTTTGACAGCTAACACCTTACATCACCTTGAATCCACCCCCTCCTACCCAGCTGTGGAACATGATGGTGGCACCATCATGCCTTGGGGATGTTTTTCCTTCAGCTGGTCAGAGTTGAGTAGTTAGGACGATGGGGTTGGGTAAATACGGGCGGTCCTGTGAGAAAACCTGGAAGGGGATGTAACGAAATGAGGCCGAGGCTCACGCTGAAGCACCTTCATGAGTTATAATCTAGCTATTTTTTTTTATGTTTATTTTTTTGCTGACCAGATAAAAATCCCAATTGCATACGCTGAAGTTTGTGACAAAATGTGAAACAGTTCAAAGGTATGAATACTTTTTCAAGACACCAAGTCCAAGTCTGTGTTTTTTGAACTGTCAGGGCGCCTGATTGGTGGAAATCCAACAATGACTTTGTGCTTTAATCCACCAGCTGCTATCAGTAAAGCTAATGTTTATGTTTTTAATCAAGTAATAATTCTAGGTATGATCTCTGTGATGCAGGAAAATGGTGCCATCATTGCAAAACCATTTTAAATGAACCTTATAGGGATTCTTTTTGTTTTGTTATTTGGGTTATACATGTCTGCTTTGTGAAAGCTGTAAACTGTAATTTTAATAGGTGACCAGCGTAACATTTGAACTGGCAAACGGATTAAAACGAGATTTAAGCTTTTCAAATCCCGGATTCGTCATCCGAGCTGCGCCTGCAGCGCTGTGGCTGTTCTGAAACTCCCCCGAGAACACATTGAATACAACAGATTCTTAGAGGGCAGCGCGTACATTCCAGCACTCGAATGCCTGAATAGGTCCGTACACGATGGAGCGACGCAGACACACTCTGCAGTGATCAAAGAATTGCTGAGAGTTGGCACTCTTTTTCTTTGCCGAAACTGTAAACATGAACTTTGCCAATAGAATAAGAGACTAGTTACATTAAAATACTCTATCTGAGCAGAATACGCCCCGAATTACTCCACGCTGTGCAAGCTCTTCTATGGCTCTTCTATGCCAGCTCTGGCCTGGCTGAAGGCCAGAGCTGGGCTCCTCTGACAAAACACTGAATCAGGTCTGATGTGTGGCTAGCTCGCGCAGACGGTGCTGACTTGGCGGTCTGTCACCTACTTGAGAGGCTCAAGCAGTGCCAGTTTGTTCTTCTTTTTGCTCCAAATGTCTTTCTGTACCTGCTGTATTAGACCTACTCTGATATACAAAGCTCTTCTCAGTTATTTTACTTTTATTGCGTTTTTTAGAGGTGCTGATCGAGTCTCGATGATGATGTTATCTGAGCTTCGTTTGGAATCCAGCAGCTTTTATTGTGTTCAATTGATGTTTCCAGATTTTCTACGTCTGCAGGGTTTATTTTAAATGTTTTGTGAATATAGAAAAGCAGAATAACTGCCTCCAAAAAGAGTTGAGACACTAGGCTCACTGCTAATGTTTAGTCACTACACATGAAAGAACCACCCAAACAGGCAATTAGGGACTGCGGGGATCCCGGAGATGGCAATTAGCAATCAGGCAGCAGCATATTTGCTTATAAGGGTACATTTTCCGCTTGTTTCCTTCCATGTCTGTGCTCCTCTTTCCCCCGTTTTTATCTTGTGGATGAGAGGCGACATTCTTGCGGGAAGGCAGGATATACTTGGACTGGAATTTGATTTCTTTTCATGTCCAGCTGGGATGGCAGGCAATCCAGTCGAAACGGATCACGGCAAATCAAATTTGAAGCATATTCCCAATGGTTGTAAAATGCATCCAAATCAACTTTTGCTGAGCAAATGCCAACTGCAAGCTGTGACTTGGGATCCGGGAAGGAGGCAGCTAGCCTCATTTTGACCTAAAGCGGCAGCGAGGTTGTTCACCCAGGTCAAGTCAGGATACTGACAATCACATTTCTGTGACTAAAACCATTTGAAGCCAAAGATACTCTGTTCACAAGTAGTTAGTAGTAGTTTATTTTAGCTTAAAGGAGTAAATGTTTGAAGGACCCAAAGGGTGTAAAATGAGGCCACAGTTACAGGCAGTTAGTGTGTTGACCAAATGTCCCTTCTACAAATGTTATCTTCCCACGCCACAAAAATGCTGTGCGGGGGTGTTTGTGTGTAAATTAGCTCTGCGTCATACTAAATCATGAAGCCACTCTTGCTTGAAGAACAAATGTTGATATGAAGGTTCTCATGTACTGGTGTGATAACAGATTTAAAAGTGACCAACACCCCAAATGACACACTTTACTTCAAAATGAATTTATAGAAATGTTTAATCTCTTTTACATCAAAAAAGAATATGAGTAGTGATCCTTAAAGCCCCAGTGTGTAAGATTTTCACACTTAGTGGTGCACTAAATTAATTACAAATGAATTACAAATGACCTTGACTTGCCGTTAAGGGTGTAATAACTACCAAATGTGACGATGTAAACATGTCCTTTGTGTATTAGTTACTGCTAATAGCTACGGTCATCGTGTGAAATGGTTTTTGGCATGGTGGCCAAGTCCGCTTGTTTTTTTCTAAAGTCTTGGGCTCGTTTCTGAACGTGCAGGCGCTTATTTGGGGTCTAATAAGCAACTATGCGTGAACCGGCCGGCTGAAATATCCCTCCGCCGCTCCGGGTAGATGCGCAGGAGAGAGATGAACACACGAGCCATCTCCATCGGGAGGACAGAGTAGTTGCTGCTCTACGCTGCCCTGTTTCTAACATACTCCTCCACTGACAGCACGTCCTCATATAGAAGACAGATAGAGAAAACGTGTTTGGCTGACAGTTTGTCACCTTTCGGCTACTGAAATCAGAAATAGCAACACAACATGCTGCCTCCCAGTGGGTGCACCGACAGCTATACATTTATAAACAACTAATTCTAAGTAATGGGAAGGCTTTCATTTTTGATGTGAGGTTATTAGACTTTGTCAGAATATGTATTTATAAAAGAAATACTGAATCTTTGCTAATTAAAAGCCAAATTAGTTACACACTGTCCCCTTAACCCTGGGCACCTGGTTTACTGCAGGCTAAAGTTAATGGGGAATAAACACAAGTCTAACCCTGTTAACTGTAGAGTAAAGACAGATAAAGTTAAGCTTGTTGTGAGGAGCTTTGTGTAACTTACTGGTGTTATGTGAGCTTTTACTGAAAAAGCCTCATAAGAAATCTGCCTGATATTCAGAAACGGCATCGATTTCTGGATCCGTTTCAAGCATTCAACATCCCGAGATGAGTGAATCCTAATCGGCGCAGGGAGGTAGGAAGAGATCAAGTAGTATTAGTATTGTCACGGTGTCATTAGAACAGCACTTGTTCGTTTGTTTAAAAGGTATGCTCTTATTTTGGAATTTTTTGGTTGGATTCGAGCTTAAGCCCCTTTTTGAAGGCTGAAGTCACACATTTTGTCAGAAAGGGGAGAGGAGGGTGGGAGCAGCAGCAACAGCGTTTTCCTATTTGATGGAACATCTTGCGGTATACACAGCACCACTTCGTCTTTGAACAATAAATGACCAAAATTAAATTGTTTGGATTTAAAGACAGACAAATCTATCATGCGGTCATAGATCATTAAGTGGTCATATTAAATGCATACATAGGATCCATCAGTATCTCAGTGCATTAAAATACGAGCAAGACTTTTTGGTCAAGCTATGAATTGTTCATGAGTATTTATTAATTACGTTTTTGTTCATCATTTTTTATCATTTAGTCGTGGTTTTAGTTTGGAAAAAATACTCTCAAACTTATTTCTAGACTTGCTTTTCCGGAGAATGTCAAAAAGCACTATGTGTATTTTGTTTAGATGATGTCTGGCATGCGAATGAATACTTTGTTAGATATTTCGAGATGAGATTTAATAAGAAAGTCTCAGAGCAAATTTCAAGTTCAGGGTAATTTGTTGTTCACCTAGTACAATACATGCATTTTTTTTCTCCCCCAAATCATGTTAAAATCTGTAACGTCGTCGTTGACCTAGATAATTGTGATTCTTTGTGTTTTTTGGGGTACATATGGTTCCCCCAGAGTTGTGACACTCACGCTCTGGAACGTTTTCGACGTGTCCAAAAGATGTCTGGCTCTGCTGGTGTCTGACGCACAGGAAGGCAGTGCTGGAATGGTATTACCTCGAGGCAATGTATCTTCCTGTTGAAACACAAACCACACACATGCATTAGTTCGAAGGGGGGGCTTTTAATTTGCAAGCATTTTTGACATTGATTGTGTCTCACAAGAACGAAAAGTCTGCATTAGTAAAGTGGAAACGCTAAACGTGCAGCAATTTAGAGGTAATCCACCATGGGACCATCTTGGTCCCATGGTGGATTGCACGAGTGATGAACTAGCTCTTTATCTGGAGAACCATGACCAGTGGAGAATGAAATGGAAAGAAAATGTGCTCAGTCAGAGAGCCCATGCCCATGTCTGAACAGCAGTGAGATCCCATCACATGTAGTCCCTGAAAGCTGGTACCGGTACAATAATGGAAACGCTCGCTAGTGGGCTGAGTGGAGTGGAGAGGGGGCATTAGTAAAGTGCTTGATGTATGCTATACAGTTTAGCTGAGGGGTAGGTTTTTAACTAACCAATCATAAATTGATAAATCTTTACAGTTCAGGCAAGTTTTCGCAGTAACGCAAAATGGATTCTTTTCTGTGTTTGTGTTGTTTCCCTCCTCCCGGTGTCCAAGCAACTCTCCTGGTCTGCCTCTCTAAGCAGATCTCACCTGAGGTTTCTGCCCTGTCACTCTCCTCTGACGATTTGTGTTCTCACCTCTGTTTTTAAGCACCCCGCCAATACGACACTAGAGGCTTATCTCGCCGTTCCAAAAGGCCAGCAGTTTTTATCTGCAGGGCAGACTTGGGTTCGGCTTTAGGCGTGGAATAACATGCGTTAATGTTGCACACCAGTGTGATCCTCCACTACCTGTACGACGTGTTGGCAGCTAAGATGAAAATGGACTAGGCACAGACAGTTTTAACACTAGTTATCCTTACTGCGACTTTACATATGATCTGACCTCTTCACTTTTTGCACCTTTTCATTATTTACTTGCTCCGTTCCCCACAGAAGTTACCTAGTCCTGTAAAATGTTTTCCCTTCAATGAAGTGTTTCTGATTCTGATGACGGAAACGCAAAAGGTTCAAGCCTGATGCTTTGTGTTTCGATTATATAATTTCTTACATAACTTTAAAAACATTTGAGAATGTGTTAAGTGCTAATTAATTTTGCTGTTTTTTGTTTTTGTTTTGTTTGGTTTTGTGCAGTGATCCTTATGTCAAGCTTTCCCTCTATGTTGCCGATGAAAACAAAGAGCTTGCCTTAGTCCAGACGAAAACTATTAAAAAGGTAAGTCCAACAGAAACAAAAGTTAAATCACGTGACACTCTGCTGTCCGGAAGCCTCTTGTCCCTCACGTCAGGTCGTCAGCCCAATTCACTGTGTTCACCATATGCTCCCAAGACACCCGCCTTAAAAACTGCCACCAGCTTTTTGTATGAATCAAGGCACTCGTTTCATTGTATTACAGAAAAAAGCAGAGAAAGGCAGCGGAAAACAGTCCTGCCTTTTTATGTTCGGTGAGCTATTTTGGGGAGGAGATCGTTTTCACAGCAGGGGGGAGCTGTCAGTTGATATTCATTTTAATAGTGTTTAGTGAGGGTTTTAACTGCAAATTAGTTTTTGTTGTTCATAAAAATAAATTTTAATTCATTCTTTAGTATATTATTAATTTCCAAGCGCAGGTATTTCTCAGGATATGTGCTACAGAATACAAGGGGCAAAAAGTTGATGTAGTAGCCCGACTTGGCTGTCAATAACACCAATATTTTTGCCAGTATTTGTCATGTTCTTGTAGTCCGAGTTGGCTTAAAGCAATCCTCAAGCAAAAAGTCTCCCACCGTAGGAGTTGGACAGCTCAGGCCTCCATGCAGGCAGACATATGCTGCCAGTGGCTGCGATTTCTTTATGGGATATAAATAGCTTGACAATACTCTGCTGCACGGAGCAGGAAAAGAAGTATCAGTGCTCGGGCTCTTCTGCGGGTTCTTTGTTTCTTTAAGTGGGACACGTTAGATGGCATCATTATTGTTGGAGCAAAGTGGATGGCTAGTGGCTGAATGATATGAAGCAAGATGGAAAGTATGGCGCAGAGCGGAAAGACCTGATCCGGCTAACGTCGGTGTCAAGAGTTTGCCCTAAGGATACAGGGCTTTACACAAAGCCGTGATGATTTAGGATGCCGCCTGCAGATTTTACTTTATTTATTTTGTTTTGCATCAATTTCAGAATAAGAAGATGTCAATTTGCAGGGAGTCCAGTGGTTATTTTTATCACAATATATTTTTATTGCTGCTGTAAAAATGTTCCGTTAATTAAGCAGAGTAACTCTGGAAAATTCTGGCTTCGTTCACGTTTGATTGTTGGAGTCATTTTAGTTACTCAAGGGATTTTAATGGGTGAAATCAGGAATGAAATCAGGAATATGGAAGGCAGAAGGAGATTCTAGGACATTTGTGTCTGCTCATCTGATTCATCCGAGAAATACATGAAGCTCTTTATGACTGATAATTTAGAGCTGAAATGTTCACTAATTGAATTGAATTTGATACCAGTTCCTCCTCTCAAACATTTCAGAATCACTTACATAATACTGTGGCTTGATACAGCAACAAACTGGTCTAATCAGATTCAAACCTTGTATTTCAGACACTAAATCCTAAATGGAATGAAGAATTCTACTTCCGGGTAAGTTCAGCTTTTAAATCTCCAGTGTCCTGTCTTGTTGTGGGATTGGTAAACCCTGTCTTGTATGCTGACACATAGAAAAAAATGTGTTATGTGCATCTAAATGGGAAAAAGATTGTGTGGAACATCAAGTCCAGTCACATCCTTGTAGTATGCTGTGTCAGGGCATGGTACTGTTTGTTCTGTTTTTCTGTGAAGTCGTCTGATTTTTTTTTTATGCTTTTTCATACTAAAAGATCAATTGAGAAGGACAATTCAGTGCCTTTAGTGGTCATATAATTATTAGCCCAGGTAATAACGTAATAAGTAGAGCAAGCAGTCAGTCTCACTTTGTCTTTCAGGTATCCAGCATGCTGAGTTGAGTGAAGCATCTGGAGGGCGACTACATTGTAATTTTTTGATCATTGCTGAAATTTTTGAGTCGCAGTTGTGTCCAGGGTCCTCACCAGGATTTTTTATTTTTTTATTTTTTTGGGGTGGGGGTACGACAACGTTTGAGCATGTATTAATTCATTCTTTCATAGAACCCCGTCACTGGGCTGTTCCTCAAGCTAACAACAGCTAACGTTACTTATGCTGCCCAGGAGGTTTACAGCTTCGCTGATGCATGTTCAAGAGCTTTGTTTACCTTTTTTATGTTGCTCTCAAACATCCATGTCGAACTGTTAGCTTAGCGCGTAGCACCGTCACGCTCCATTAAAAATGGAATTTTGACAACTTTCAGCGTATAACGGCCCTTTATGCTGAAATGAGCAAGCGAGAACCCAGGTGCCAATTCTGTTACAGTGGTGGACGTGTCCAGTAAACATGGTGTGTTAGAGCTGCGGTGCTCATATGATTGTACACTCAGTGTTTAATACGTAGTAAAGTGATCTTGGAGACTTATGTCTCCATGGCATAATTTCTTCTTTTGCCTTTTGAAACAAAAGGTAGATGGGCAATAATTGCTGAGGGTAATAGGGTTTTTAACTCTCACGTTTTGTGATGTTACCACCACAAACTTCTTTTTTACGTATTTATTATCTATGTATAGAGCAGAGTTGTACTTGGTATACCAACACAGACTGAAGCGGAATTATAAATTAGAAGAAATGATGCATGGCTTTCATGATCTTTTACAAATGGAAATGCAGAAAGTGTGGCATATGTTTTCTAGCTCCACTCCCTTGTTTCATTGTAGGAATGGTGTGCGGGTTAAAATGTAATATTAGTTTTCCCAGCGGGAGCTTTGTTCTCGTTTGACCAGAGAACCTTCTTCCAAATATTGCTTTATTTCCTACATGGTTCAGGGTTCCCGCCAGCGCATTTCAGCGTAACGGGCCGTTATTGTTAAAACTTAGAAAACCATGATTCATTTTTCTTCCACGTCACAACTACGGGCAGATTTGTATTGGCCTATCACGTAAAATCCTAACAAAGTACATTCAAGTTTGTGGCGATAAAATGTTAAATATCCCTTGCATGGAATTACAGGCAGATGCCTTCAAAGGTTGTTGTCAATCAAAAATGAATTTGTACCTGACGTAACGACTAAACTACTCCAACGACAATGATAAATGTCATTGGCGTGATGATACTCATCACTGCTATTTTGTTACCAACACAGGTGTGCCCACAGAACCACCGGCTACTGTTCGAGGTGTTTGATGAAAATCGATTGGTAAGATTCACACTTCCTCCTCATACATCACTCTATTTTGTGCTCCCAGTTTGCTGGAGCTTTAATGTGTTTTGATAGCATCAGAGGCCATAGTTTTGGTAATACTAGACCTTTTGATAGAACAGTCTATTATGCTTTATTGTCAGGTATTCTAATATTTTGACACTAAAATAGAATGACTGTAGAATAATTTTGTCTAACATTAATTTCTTGCTTCTTTTTTTTTTTTCATTTATCTTAAAACAAAAATAATGAACCATCTACAATGAACTCTGTTGACCTAATCCTTTCTCCCGTGTGATTTTGTCATTGCTAAATGACACAGATTGAATATGAAGATTTTTAGCACTTTGCAGAGGCGGATTTACGCACCGAACAACTAACGGCTTGTTTGTCTGCTTGTTTTAGCGCTACAGCAGCGTCTTGGTTTAACGTCTCCTGCTCGCGTCTGTGGTTAAATATCAAAGTATTTCCCTCCCGACAAGAACAGATTGATTTCCTCCACTTGTAAAAATATCCCAACAGTAGGCCCTCAGTTGCCATAACGACTATATAAATGTCTAGTGCCGCAGCAATTAGCATTACAAGTAGGTATTGATGATGAATTTGGTCATCGATGCTACTGTGGAAGCTTGACCTCGCTGAAATGCCGATGAAAGCGGATGGAGCAGTGAAGTGGTTTCTGACATCATGAAAGACTGATCCCAGGGTGTTCCTGCGTGTTTATGTCTCCGGAGCAACTCCCAAGATTTGGATCTGGAGCGTTTTTGCTTTGATGAAACAAACATTACATGCAGCCAAAGTTAATTTTTATGTTCCGTGTCCAGATAACACCCGTGCGCCGTGTTCTTTGCTTCTCACAAATCCAAGGCTATTAGAGCACGCAGAAATCACGCCGTAGACCTCCTTACAACGCAATCAAATCAGGCCGTTTTTATGCCTAAATCTCATTCACCGATTTAGTCGGGTGACAAACTGGGAATCCGTTGGTCTGTGGTGCAGAGGCAACTCGTTGGTAACTCTTGGTAAGCTTTAATTTATTCCTCAGTGCAGCGAGAGCTCGCTGTTTCTCTGGAAAGGGAAGAAAGCACGGCGCAGACAGCCTCAAGTGCAGTTCACTCCTTATAAGTCTGAGGAGGTGCCTTCGGTCTGTCCCGAAGTGCTTGCCAAGGCAGCTCCTCCACCTCTGGCCTGTACTTTTTTTTTTAATGGGGCCGCTTGCTGTTTTATATCCATGGATTTACGCTTCTGTTATCAGATGGCTTTAAGTTTTGGCTACATTGAGACAGCAATGTAGCACTTAGGGTCTCGTTACACTAAATGCCATCTATTGTTGGTTGCTGCAAAACAGCACACGTATGACTTTAAAAGAAAGGTTAAAAGAAAGTGGTTCAATAGATCTACAGTACAGCATAACGTTTAATTCGAGGAAGGCAGGTTATATCATTTTCGCAAGCTGGGCTTGCTGCCATTGGACCACACATTGACATTTCCCTTTCTTTATACAGATCATTCGCCGTAACATTTCACACACTCATGTATCGACTGTGCCTAACACTGCAGGCAGTGTGTTATCTCCAAGCAAGACAGCCTGCCAAGACACAATTTCTTCTTGTACTGTAGCCTCTTTCCCTTTGTTTTCTGCACTCTTTTCCCTCTTTTTGTCTTTTTTTGGTTTGTTTTGTTGTAACAGAACATCAGCGGCTAGTTTCCAGAGCAGATTAGCACACAGATTGAATGGTCGCAGGAGTTAAAAACAAGGCGACTGCTTTCCAGGCATGAATCTCTAAAAAGGTCAAACGATGACTGAGGTTTTGTCGGTTCTCTGCGTTCTCCTCCACTCATGCCAGCTCAGGAAAAGCCGTCCTTTCTTTCCAGCATGCTGATAGATCGGTGAATCACATCGCCGTTGAGCAAAACAAAGCACTCCTTATGAATGTACGGCCTGCTATTAGAGCTGCTTAAGCATTATTTGAGAGTTTTATTCAATTCAGGATTAGAGACAAGGATCACAGATGAACTGTATCCTGGGCGATTTTTTTTTTTCTTTTTCTTTTTTTTTTTAGATGCAAACAGAGTAGCCTATAAACCAAGGCAGCCACTAAAGTGTTTGTCTCTGTTCTTGGGAGACTGAGTGTCTTTTCCGTGTTGTGTAGCTGGATCTCCAGAGACAACCACGTTGTTTGTCTTATCAGAGCTGCAATCTGTCAGATAGTCTCTTTGCTTTCTCTGCTCCATTTTTAGTAACAGTTTCCTTGCAAACCCTTATCTGGTTCCGAGCTAAAAAAAAAAAAAGTTTTATCCCATATTTAATGTTTTGTTTTTGTTAATTTTTTCAGGTGAAAAGGGCATTTAGTGGGTCAGTTTGTAGGAGAATTGTCTCGTTCTGTTATGCACTTTGTTGGAAAGAAAAAATGGATTCCTGTTTTTGTTGTCTCCTCCTGGCGAATAGAGCAAATTTCTGATAAATTACTCTTTATTTTCTTGTCTCTGATCACAGAAGTTTTTCTTTAATTTATCAATTCCTTCTCCTTTTGATCTAGCTTCTTAATGAGAAATGGATGTAAAACGCTGGATGATGTTAGGGATCACGTGTCTGAGGAGCTTGGACAGTTGCTGTAGTGCTGTGGCTTGATGGGCGGGGCTGGGGGGGGTCAATGTGCTGTCGTAACCTGAGGTGGTGGGGCCATTTGGAGTCACGTGACTGACAGGCAACCCTCTGTCACCTCGGCAACCAGGAACTGTGCACGCTCTTACCCTATCATGTCAGGAATGCTGGCTGTCACTCGACCAAGGCTATTTCTGCTGTCTGTCGCTAGTGCCTGGTGGTCCTAATAGTTTGTTATACAGGGATCCTCCATTTTTTTTAAATATATAGTTGCCCTTCCTCTTTCTGAACTCTTATTTTCCACCTCGTTTTTTGAGTGTTCTGCTGCTGCTGTTGTGTTTTTTGCGGTGAGACGACTCTGGTCTGTGTGCAGTTCATTGTGGGATAGGAAAGTTGTGGAAGAGACTGGGACTGAGGGGTGGGAAGGAAGGGAGGGAGGGGGAAGAAAAAAAGGGGATAAGTCATCGAGCCAGCCAGCCAGCCAAAGGAGAAGTGGGCGACACAAGGAGAGGAGGGAACCAACAGTAAGTGAGAGTTTTAACAGTGCGGGAGACTGAACAGAAGCTACGGGACATGAGGTGAAAATGGCTCAACGTCTGCGTTTGTACTTTGGATCTGGCCGCAGCAACACGGCTCCGGAGATGCTGGAAACAGACTCTGAGGATCAGCAAGGAGAGGGCGAAGCGGAGAGGGGCCACTACGTGGGGCCTCCTCCATTACCCAGGCCTCCTCAGGAGTCGGCAGCGCAACACATCCCGTCTGGAGCTTTTGGTTTGTGCTCGGAGCCTTCACTCAAAAGGAGCTCTTCCATGTTCATACCACAGCTGACCCCCTACCCCGAGCCTCGACCCACCAGGAGCTCGTCTGTGCAGATCTCCCTCCAGCGCTCCAACGGATCGATTAACAGAGATTCTAGTGGCTTTGCTGATGATGTTCCACCGCCTTGTTATACTCCACCCGGACCTGCGCCTGCATATCCCGAACCACGGGTTCAGGAAGACTTTCCGCGGCAGCCGCCTCCTCCATACTACTGTCCCGAATCTTTAAACTCCCAGTCGTTGCTTAATGAACCAAACCTTCCCAAACGCAGAGTTTTTAGCATTGGCCCTAGTGGCTATACGACATTTAGTGGCGGTCAACCCGGTTTTAGTGTTGGTACCATTTCTATCCAGAGGAGTTCTCCTGAGATGTTTGATGTTCAGCATTTCAGGATTCTTCCTTATGGTCGAGATGGCCAGCAGCAGAGTCGAGAGTCATGCCCTGGTGTTAATGGTGCAACGCAGAGACTAGTTTTCCAGCTACAGCAAAACCAGGATCAGACCCAGGATAGTCTGCAGGCTGCGGCATCCCAGGAGGGCTTTGGCCGGGACAGCCCGAGAGGTATCCGCGCGGTGCGTTACCCTAGAATTCGACTGCACAGGAGCTCCTCTCACCCGAGGCTGCTGGTGGAAAATAAACATCAGAAAAACGGGGCAGATTTCCAGACCATAGAGGAGAATCAGACTGATGTTGAAGTGGAAGCAAAAGATGGATCAAAATGTTGTACTTTTAAAATCAGTGGGGAAAATCCCAGAAGGCAGCCGCATTTCAAGATATTCTTTACCCAGAGTGGAGGCGGAGATCAGGATGTGAGTCTTGGCAAGAAATTTACAACAAATGATCCCAAGGTAAAGATTATTCCAGGCAGACCGTAGCCTGTTTTTTTAAAAGTTTGGAGATTACTTTTTTTTTTAACGTATTGCCTTAGATTGGAGGTTGGTGTAACATTCTGACGAGAAGAGACACAGTGATCACACTCCCTGTTTTTTTTTTTTTTCCTTCACTTCACAACCACAGGCATTTGAAATTTAACCCGCATCAGCCAATTGGGCTGTAAAAGAAAACGGCAATAACAGGGAGTTTGTCCCTGTACACTTGCTGCCTCCTGTGTCTCAGAAATCTAACACTCAAGTTTTGATAAAACTCCCAATAGCAGTCGGTGCGCTTTAAGTGTTGGCTGTTTCTATCTTTAGCCTCCTCTAAGCGCTGGTGTTGAGTTTAAGAGCAGGCAGATGGTTTTACTTCTCTGGCTCCAAGGCAGTGTGGATCACTGTATGCATCAACTGCTTTGCAAGCGATTGAAGGTGTTGATACAGCCAATTCATCAATTGGGAAATCTCATAATAGTAATCAGTGTTTACCAGAAACCATTTTGTTGAACTTTACCCCAGTGTCTAATTGGCCTCCTTCCTCATATGTGTTGCTTAGATGTAAGGTGATTGGCGAATGTTTTTTACTGGTTGTGTTGCTTTTTAATGATTTTGACCACCGGCAGTAGGGAAAAATGGATGACACGTTTAGATTAGAACTGGCAACCCACCAGTTACAGGGCAAACTCCTAGCTCCTGCTTCACTATTGCGGCATCTGCAAAGGAGAGAATGAACCTGGACCCCAAATGAGGGTCACCACAGTAGCCAATTTCAGTCTGCACAAAAGGCTGTCTATCCAGAAACTGCAGTAACAATAGAATAATGTCTCCAGTGGGGATATTGTTGCACACCGTTTAAATTTGTCATTTTCTATGCAACTTTACGCTCCCATCAGGAAATTTTGTTAATGTCTAATCAAAAATTCAAATTTTGCTATTGTGGGAGCTGATTCCCTATGCAGTAGGAGATTTTCTTCCTCAACTGCCTAGAGTTGGAGGAAGAGAGGAAAAAAAAAAAAGTTGGATAACAATAGAGCGTGCTTGTTGGTTTGTGTGTCTGTTCGCCAGACTAACTGGTGGCAGAAGGCTATGCCAGAGAGGCCTACCCTTATTACGGCTCTGCCGTGACGCCTGCAGAAGCCTATCACAAAGATCTCCTTATGACCAACTGCAAAGGCTATATTTACCTGAGACAGGAGGGGTGGGGGAGGGTTTTGTCCGTGGCAGGGGTTCTCTTTTTTTATTTTTGGCCTTTGGACTGTTAAAGAGATGCAAATCATTGTTGTTGTGAGGGGCTTTTCTCAGTCAGCTCCCATCTCTCCAATGGGCATAGCTTTGTAATTCAGTTGTGTCAGCACTGGGACTGTTGAGTATGTGACTTTTGACACCCGAGCCGAAGCCTGGCTCATACCAGTTTACCTTGAATGGTGAAGTCTTATCACCTCTTTTATGCCATCAAGTCATTTTGGGGAAAACTTTTTCTTTAATCCTTCCTTAAGGCATGTACATACTCTGGGTGTTTTTAATTTATTAGTTTTGTTTCACAGCTGCAAAAAACCTTTAAAGTGTTAGGACATGGACAAGACTATCAAAGACTATTCTGCGTTGTCTACTAGTATTGTCTAGTTAATGTCCAAAATTATTTATACCCTCATTTCTGAATATTGCCAACATATTTCTTCTGACTGGAGGTTATATTAAGGTTCTGGGGTGTCCCAGACCAATTTGGTAATTTGTCCTGGCAGCTAAAGATTAGGGTGATGGGAAGGAGGCCTTTCAACCTCAAAGACTTGGAGCTTGTCAAGATAAATCGTACGAATGCCAGTGGAAACAGGAAAAAAGGTGGTCAGCAGTTAAAGGAGCCATTTTTCCATTGATTATTAAGAAACGTACAAATAATTTTCCACTTGTAATTTTTTTAAATAAAATGCAAATGAAAACAGAAGCTCTTCTTTTAAAAAATACTGTCCTTTCATATTTTATAAAACAATATAAAAGGATAGTAATTTCTTAAAGAAAAGGCTACATCACATTGGTATGTTGGGAGTTGGTAAGCCAGGTCAACACCTTGGACAATATCTTTTATGAGGGATCCTGTTGCTCTATGCAGGGATGTAACTAGTGTGTAAAAAAGTTTGGGGTTGGTGGCGAGTGTCAAATTAACAACCGTGTGAATGCCAGTGTGCAGATTTTTCCAACAGAATGCTGGATGAGCAATAGCACACACTCTACCTTTCAGTGGTTGTGATGTTTTGGGTGATTAGTGTTCTAATCTCTAAAAGCAGACCTACCTGCCCAAAATGGTTGTTAGTGTAAAGATAGTGTGTGGTTAAAGTGATCTGTTTGTTTTATTGTCTGGAGATGGCCACCACAGGTCTCAGACATCTTTGTTCGTCCCTCCTCTACCTCTTGGTTGCTTGTAGCAAACAGCTACTGCTGGTGAAACCAGTTTCTGATGTCAGTTCAGAAGTGGCCCTTTAATGACACTGCAACTTGATCCTTTGGCAAAGAAATAACCCCCGTGTAAAGTTATTATTATGGTTAAAGTGAAAAAAACAAAACAGCCCTGAATTAATATTTATTCCAGAAGACTCTGTGTGAAGCAATAGAGACACTGTTGGGTAAATGGCAGTATGTTATCAGATAAAATTCCGAGGTTAAGCTGCCATACATGAGCCACCAATCATTTCATTATAATTTCCTGTATAGTGGACTTGAGACATTTCTCTGTACTTTCTGAACATGTTTGAAGTTTTCTTGCTATTTAAATTGGCGACTAAGTATATATTTAACCCCAGTTATTTGCTTTTAATTATTTTCTTATATCCCAGAAGTTGGTTTCCGAAATCCACTGATTTTATAAAATAATGTAAAAGGGGTATACTTTCTGAATGAAACAAACTTGTGTTTTCTACAAAAGAATGGCCTGTCAAAAATGTATACCCTAATTTAAAAACAATATATCTTTTATATTCCTAAAATAATAATCAAAAACTTATTCTTTAACATCTTTTTGTGTTTCTTCTGACTTCATCTGTAAACACCTCTCTGCTACTAAAAACAATAAACCTGTTGTCGTCTTCACTCAGTAACGGCGTCCACACTGAAGAGTGTGGTTGTTGTTGGTAGAGCGTAGGTATGTTTAGTTTGCTGATCAGGAAAAGATCCGATGTCTGAGTTCTCAACCAGCTGCTCGCAGGTCAGTGGCGGTCCAGCTGAAAGTCATCCAATTCCAGCTGATTGGACATTATACCTTGACAAATAATTAGTTTGAATGTATCTTTACTCACCTTATTTCTTAGACAATTGATAGACTTTCTATTTTTAGAGGTGAAAATAAACTGTTTTACTTTGCGAATTGTTATGTTCAGTCTTAGAAGTTGCTGTGGCTCTGGATGTTTCTTTCTGCTATCTCTGTTAATGTATAACCGTTTTAAATCACGTGAAAGTTGTGTAAGAAGGCAGTTATTGGTCCTGGTGGTTTGGGAATTAAAAGCAAATCCTGATGTCATTTTAGATACCTTTCCAAGAATAGTTCACCGGGTGTGCCTGTGTTTGCGTGTGGGCGGAAGTGTGTGCCTGTTTTTATGGGACACACTTACATACAAATTAAAGATTCCAACTTGTGTAAATTGTGGAGGGAGGCCGGTGAGCTCACTCCCCCAAAGGTTGCTCCACTTTTTCCTTCTTATCAAACTAAAATGATGTACCTGCTTAAAATATTAAGCTCAAACCAGCAGGGAGAACTAGATCAGTGGTATTTTTACTCCCATCCTATGAAAACTAAAGCATCTGTTGTATTGGTTTGTTTTTAGATTACCTTTTTTTTCCCCTTAATTTGCCACGTCACATGACCTTCAACGTAGGAACACCCATTCAAAAATTAACCAAGGACCATTTCACAACTTTTTCTGGCATGTACACCTCCTTAGATCTGAGTTAGATGTTGGACAAAATAATTGTATAACAGATCTCAAGCTGTAATTTTAAGGAGTTTTTATTTGCCGTTGAGATAACCCAGTCCAGGTTTAGCACAATGGACCTGATTCAAGTTCGTCCAGATGATGAAGAAAACTGCAAAGGTCCTCAACTACACTGATGAAACCAACTGATGTTATACCCCAGCAAAGTTAAGGTTTTGTACTCAAACGTCCGGAATGTTATAAAAACTGCCAAAAACAATATAGACCTCAAGTCTGGCATTTTGAAGTGGAACATTTGTAGGAACCCTGTGGATCCAGGTGGAGATGGAAGCAGGCCCGAAGAATGAAAGCAATGATTTTCCACATGCAATGCATTTCTTTTTCATATCCCCTTGAATATAAAAGGTTCACCAGGATTGGAGTTGATTTGAACATGTTACTATTTTATGCTTTAAGTGACATTCTTTAGCATTGAAACAGCTTTTATAGATGCTAAAACACTGAAGTTTAACCTTACAGATTGAAGAACATAGAACTATTCTTAAAAAGAAAACTTGTTTGAACTCGTAGAGTTTTATTGCAGGCTGTAGGGATGCTTTTCTTTAGTTAACAGGTGATTATGTGATTTTGACTTCTTTCTTTCCTTTATCACCCCCATGATCTACATGTTTCGCGAATCAGACTCGGATTAGTTTTTCAAGGATCAGTAAATTGTTTCAGCCCAAGTTCTTTGTCAAATCCCTTACAGCAAACAAACACTTTTGTTAGTCTGTGCCAAGTGTCTAAAAAAAAGTTGTGTCCCACACACAGGCTGCTTCCAAGAATGGGCTTTTTCATCTGGGACAGGTAATCATTGCTCAACCGCGGGCAAATCTGTGGGCCTCTGCAAACCGAAACACAAAACCTTTCCTGAATCTGCCCTGTCGTCACATCTGTCCTTCTCACCCTCCTTCAGTTGACTTGGCTTCTACTTGGTGGCAGTGGATGTTGTTGTTTTTTTCCTTGCTGGGTTCACACGGGTGTTTTTTTTATTTTACGCAACTCTGAGGTGGTTCTTAAAAGCCTGTCCATAAATAAAAACCAAATCTGAGCCTTGTTGGACACCTGTGGTATTCTGTAAGTTTGGAGGAGACTGTAGGCCTCTCATTAGGTTTTCCTGGATACGAATATCCAGATTTTAGGTAATCTATAGCCAGTATCCTGCAGGTACATTCCATTTTTTTTTACCAGAAATATCATCCAACTAAGAATTTATTTATTTTTTTTATCAGTGATCAAGCGTCATGCAAGATTATAAGTTACCTTTATGAACTCTAAAAACCATGTCTAGTTTACCAAATCTAGTTTTTTTTTTCAAATTTCTACAGGTGTTCATACATAAGGCTAGAAATTATTTCTGGATGGCGCTGCCCTTAATGTCAAAACCAATAAGCCTTTATCTCTCTATCTGATTAGAAACACTCAAAAACATAACTGTTTTGACTCTTTTGGTGCACCAGGCAATTTCTCTCAACATTGTGGTTTCCCCCTTTTTATCCCTGCTGGAAATTTGGGCTTTACAAAAAAAAAAAAAATTTACTTCTCTAAAGTTTCTCTTCTTCATCCCCCCACCACTAGACAAGAGATGACTTCCTCGGACAGGTCGACGTTCCTCTCAACCATCTGCCGGTGAGTTACACCCGTCTCTGCGTGTATACGTGCAGACTGGATGTTTTAACACTGTACTGAGGACTCAGCTGTTTCTTATCGTTCAGCTTTGCTGTGCTTGATTAACTCCCATGAAGCTGTGTGTGTGTGTGTGAGAAAGTGCCTGCCCCGTACCAAGCTTGTTGTTGTAAAGTCAAACGGCACTCTTGTGGGTAGGACTAGAGAGCCGGCACTGGACAGTGTCAACAAAGTGACTTTCAGTTGTGAAACGTCACACAGCCGATGGAAAAAGCTGCACGTGTTTTCGCCCTTGAGTGCTGGGATGTTGCTGTTGTTTGAAAACAACGTTTAGAATCACTGGTTGGCACTTTTTCTAGAAATAAATTTGTGAAATTTACGCTGATGACTGTTCATCATTCAAAATCCGTTCACTTAATTAAACTGGCTTTTGAAACACGAGTTAAAACCGTGTTTTTTTTTTTTTTTCACCCTTGTTAGATCAGTTTTAGTTATGCTAGGATATTCTCAATTGAGTCCTGAACTGGATTCTTCATTGATTGCAGATTCTTTAAAACACAGTTCTTATTTTGTGGCAAACATTTATTCTATTTACTTAATAGTTGCTCATCCATTGCAGTAGTGTAACTGTGCAAAACCAGCCCTGCTTTGCACCATCTTCATTCACTCAGCTGGGAGACGGAACGGTTCTTAATCAATGCATTGTCGTCTTAAATTAAGCATCTGCAAAGTTGCATATGACTTGTGAAAGTTTAGCCGGAGTTGTGTTTTGTAAATTTCCTTGTTATTTGCAAAAGACGCACGGTATTTAGACATCAAGAAATTAAAAGCCCAAATAAAAACACTGTCCAAACATAACTCAGTTTAAAAATAAATATAAGGAGATCATTTCCACAGAAGTACAATGATTTAAAGGGTGTTAAATAACTTCCAGTGATGGTGTTTTTATTTATCTTCTCTTGATTTGTGATATATATTTTGTTTTATGTGTGTATTTAGTTATTTGTTTATATTGTTTGTCACATTGTATTTTGTGTTGTATATTATTGATTTGTAATTTTTAAGTCCTAATTAAAACTATATATGGGCTGTTTACCTTCATCAAACCAACGTTCAACGGGTTCAACGTTAAACGGGTAAAGTTTTGCAGTTCAAAACGGCAAAAATTTACCCGTCATACCATTTCTACGCTTGATAGATGCTACAGAAAGTACCAGAGCGACTGGAGTCTTCTGCTACTGTCAGTAAGCACAGAATAATGCAGCATTGCCCCTCCCCCACTTGTTGCTGCACGCTTCCAGGCAGAATAAATGGGAATTGCATGCTTAACTATATAATCTATATAGTTAACTCTATTTCTGTATATGAATTGGATGCGTCTGCCTTGTAAAGTGTCTTAAGATACACCGGATGTGAATTGTTGCTCTGTAAATGGACTTGATTTGAAGACAAGAAAACTACCAAATGTCGCAGTTGAGAAATATTTCCGGTCATTATAAACTTGGGCCCTCATAGTAAGGAAAATAAACGAGCTGCCACCGATCACTCTTATGATATAAAGTAACACTGTTTTCAAACTACAGCTGGTAAAAGATGACAGGGTGGTAAGGCAGTCAGCTGCAGGTTGGCTACTCAAGTCTATAAACAACAATATGATTTTAATATTCTGATTAAGAAGCATGTTTACTTGAAAACACTTAATTCAGTGAATATTTATTCTAGATTTTTGCTTGAATTTGTTTATCAAAGAAAAAAATCATAACAACAAAAAACAGTGTTATATTACTAACCAGCATTAGGAATAGTTAATACGTTTCTTTTTTTTTATTTAAGCAGATAGACTTTGGTTTTTAATGTTTTTATTAATGCTGTGAAATTCAGTGTGGTAATTATAATCAAGTCTATCAGTGTATGAGAATCTCATACCCGTCCATGCCTAATGCAGACCAGTGACTTATGGGCCTTCTGCATGTTTGACAAGTCTGCTGTCAGCTTTGGTTGTTGCTCACTAGAGTTTTATCTTGCTTGTCAAGCCTGAAAAGCCCATTAGTGGACATTGTTGGGATTAATTATTAATGTCCTAGTTGTGTCCCAGCGGTCCGGGAAATTCTTAGCAGATAAAAGCCACAGCTGATTCGCGTCGAGAAGTGAAGGAAGAGGAGGTGTTGCTACAACTCAGCTAATACTGCATCTCACTTTAGCTGGTTATGTGTGAGGCCGACTCAGGGAGTATAGCACTTCTTCTATTGAGGTGTTTTCATACATTTCATTTATAATATACATTACTGTAAGCTGTCTTATTCATAGTTCCTGGACTTCTGAAGTCATCGTCTTTTCCACGCTAGTAGTTTGTAACACAGGGTCTGTTATGTGTCATGACATAAAGCTGACTCATGTGTTGTGGTTCGGCAGTACTCCGAGTCACCCACGTTTGCCGTATATGCCTTTTGAAACTTGGAGCGCGTCTTTACAGATGGACACACAGCGTTCCATTTTGAGGAAGTATACTTTTTGAAACCTCCTTCCATGCAATCTCGTGAGATTTTTTATTTACAGTTCACTTAAAATGTAATCAGGATCCACTTTTTGCGAGTTTGATCACTTTAAAATGTCTTAAAGAAAGGTTCTGATTGTGATAGCTTCCTCAGATATCTGGTGATAAATGGGCATTTAACTGTATTACGGACAATCCTTCCAGTTTGGTTACGCAAGCTGACAGTTTGAGTGAGTGGCTCCTTGCAGAGCAGCATATGGTGAGCAGCCAGCGTGGACTGGCTTGGCCCAGTCATGGAGGAGTGTTAGATTGCTGTGAATTATCTGCGACCTTTCTGCTCCTCAGTATGAAACAGGAGAACTTCATTATTACATAATGACCGTGGGATGGGTTCACGGGGGGGGGGCTGTGGCCACACTTTAAAAAGGTTGATTGTGATGATTTGTTTGTGTCTAAGGTCTTTACTTCCCCCATAAACAATTCTCTCCTCTCTGCAGACTGAGGACCCTGCGATGGAGCGTCCTTACACATTCAAAGACTTCCTGCTTCGGCCAAGAAGGTTAGTTTTTGCTGAAAGGGTGACAAAAACCCTTAGAACTCAGTTAGTGGAATGAAAAGTGAATGGTTTTCAACACTTGTCATTAGCAGTTAACAGCAAGGCTACGGCCATCCGACTCTCATTAGACCTCTAAAACTAAAATAACATCATGGGCTAATGGTGTTATGTGGAAACTGACCTACATTTCCAACATGTCAAGCTCATGTTGTTGTTCCAGTCACAAGTCCAGGGTGAAGGGTTACCTGCGACTGAAGATGGCCTATTTGCCCAAACAAGGAGGACAAGAGGAGGAGGCTGGAGAGATGAGGGAAGAGGCTGAGGTAAGGTCTCAGACACTATTGTTGTTAACTTTTTTTTTTTTTTTTTTCAAATGGCTGACTCTGCATTACCTAAGACTTTTTATTTATTTTTAAAACTAACCAGACAGAATCTTAGTTTCTTTCCTTTCTTCCACACAATGACAGCATCTCTCTGAGCTGAAAGTAAATGTCCTGCTTCAGTGTAGGAATGTCTGCTTATGGTGGGAGGAGGAAGGACAAGTCAATTTTTTATTCTTTTTCCTGAGAATTTGGGAAACCTCTGGTTGCCAGAATCTGTAAAGTCTTTTCCAGGTTGAGGTCTGGAAAAATCATTTCAAATGTAGACTGATATTTACAGAAATAGGAGCTTTGTCTCTTGTACTTTGAATGTCTGTTCTTCTATGTACTGCGTTTTAAGACAGTGGAAAGTTTTTTACTAGGCCTACGAAAAAGTATTCACACTCTTGAACCGTTTCACGTTTTGTAACTTTAAAACCAGTTAGTTTCACCAGGCTTTAACGTGATAAACCTGTACAAAGTAGTGCATGGCTGTGAAGTAGAAGGAAAAGGAAAAAGGGCTTTCAGAATTTTGCAAATAAAAATTTGAAAAGTGCGGAGGGCATTTGTCTTTAGCCCCTTCTCCCTCTGATACCTCTAAATAAAACCCAGTGCAACAAATTGCCTTTAGAAGACACCTGACTTGAGTTCACCTAAACTGACTTGCTGAAAAAGGAGAGCAGTAATCAAGACTAGCAGTAGAACAGGCCATGGAAACTTGGTAGGGGCTGCAGAAAGCCACAGCTTCCATTTTTGCACTATTCAAATCTGTCCCTTTACAGAAAAACCTAGTAAGAAAAAAAAGCCAATTGTTGAAAAAGCCCTCTTTGTCATCTGCTGGAGAAGTTCCTTTGGTCAGAGTAGTTGTCAAAAGTTTTGGCCTACATGCAAATTGCCATTTGTGGATGAAAACATTGAAAACCTCTCTGAAAACTTATGTTAAAAGCTGCTAAAGACGAGACTAGGATGGAGATAGGTCCTCCAGCAGGACAGGGCCCTTAAGCATTCGACCAGAGCTAGAATGACCAGGGGTCTGAACCACCAGTCCTTGAAGACATCTGTCCTGCCACTTTTAGATGTGTTCTTGGTCCAACACACACAAATCGTATGACTAAACTGCTTGCACAGCAAGCTATCAAGTTCTACGCAGTCCCCCTAGTCATCTAGTTAATTGATTCAGGTTTGTTGAAGCAAAAATATCATCCAAAAGTACATACTGTTGACTCATTGGAGTTAAATACAAATAAGCTCCAAAGCTTTCCAATTTTTAGTCGTCAGAAAAGTTGACACCATGTATTATTTTTCTTTCGTATCACAAGTACGCACTTCTTTGTGTTTTTGTATCACATAAAACCTAAAACGGATGCGTTCAGGTTGTAACTTGACACAAGGTTGTCAAGGTGGGGGAAAAAAACGTTTTATCTTTGTTGTAATTTACCTTTCAGTTAACCTGATATTAAAGCGAATAGATTTTTCTTTACATACCACAGTGTGGATCTGTCTTCCTCTTCCATTATAGACAGCATACCCCGTTCCCATGGGTGTGATCAGCTGTTTATTACATTCAGATTCTGCAACTTAGACAGCTTCTCTATGTATGTCCGTCTGCCTATGACATCACATTGATCGAGCAGCTTCTCGCATCCAAAACGACTTGGAGGAAAGGATACGCTGCCGTGATTATTAATCACCCACACAATATGCAGTCTGTCTGCACAAATGTTCATGATTTATGTCGCTGCCTCTGCGCCAGACTTAAAGTGACTTCATAGGAAGTGTGTGTGTGTGGTGCTGCCCCGCTTTGACCCTTCGGCAGCCGCCGCTCTTTCCATCTAACTTAGCGGTACGAGTTTGGGTCGCTTGGAACTACATTTGAGGTCATACAGAGATTAGTTTCGATTACAGGTTACTGCTTCTAATGGAGAAATCAGAAAACACTGAGCCCTGTGTAACCGTATCGTACAGTGCCTCACGATGTGATGGAGAAGTCTTTTTAGTCAGCCCGAGTAGATGTTTAAAGTGTAATCACAGGTATCTTGCCAGATACTTTCCAGACAAAAAGCCAGTAAATGTCATGTAAATAATTTAAAGGCAATATGAAGCAGAAAATAAAATGTAACCACTCACCCCTATAATGTTTTTCCATACTTTAATCATCCTCCTTTCCTAAATTTTAATAAGATTATCTGTACCCATAGGATCGAGTCTGTGAATTTAAATATCTTGCGCCAATTGTGGATTTTATTTCAGGTTTGGGATGAGTCGGCAGATTCAGGCTCCCAGCGGCCCCAGCAGCTGCTGCCTCCTTTGCCTTCGGGCTGGGAAGAAAAGGTGGACAACCTGGGACGGACGTACTATGTGAACCACAACAACCGCAGTACACAGTGGAAACGGCCTTCCAACGTGTAGGTTTGATCAGTTTTATGAACTAAGCTAAAAAAGGAACAACCGTGGTTGCTGATTAAGCCTTTTAGCCTTGGTGGTACCTTGTTAACCCCTCTTATGACTTTTTTCAATACTACCATAATTACTAATTGTGTTGTGGCTTTCATTAACACTTAATCTTTTACTTATTTTTGCATCTCCACTGACGTTCCCTGTTAATCTGAAGGGATGTGATCTCAGAAATT
The DNA here is from genome assembly GCA_037039145.1 of Fundulus diaphanus. Lineage (NCBI taxonomy): Eukaryota > Metazoa > Chordata > Actinopteri > Cyprinodontiformes > Fundulidae > Fundulus > Fundulus diaphanus. The sequence continues at coordinate 24,470,925 of CM073141.1, forward strand.
GAGAGTGACAATCAGCAGCGGCAAATAAATCAGGAGGCCCACCGTGTTTTCCGTGCGCGGCGCCACATCAGCGAAGACCTAGAGAACGAGCGCCTAGACTCCAGGGACATCGACAATGTGAGAGAAAAGACTGCAGACATGCCCAGAGTACCCGCGCACAGGGCCACCGCTGTCCTTAGTGACGAGGTTTGTTTTTCCTTTAGTCCTGGGAGCTCATCACCGAAGAGGATCCCAACGACAGCTTCGACCTGCCACTGCCCGCTGCCTCTTCCGTTTTGACCCCACAACACTCGCCGACGCCTGCTGCTGCTCAGGAGTTCTCTGAAGATTTAAATCTCAGGCTGTCGATCACCCCCGAAACGAACGGTGAACTGCCAGGGCCCAGCTCCTCTCTGGTAATGATGATTTATTTTTTTTTTGTCAGAATCTCAAGTGTGTGGCTCAACACTGACTATCTGTGTCTTTCTATCTAACCAGTTGAATTTGCTGGGGGGCTACTTGTTCTTTTCCAGCTAACATTTCGTCTATCTCCCCCCCCTTACTTTGAACAGAACCAGCTGTCAAACAGACTCCGGTCTTCAAGTATGACAGATGGTGTCAGTGATCAGACCCAAGCCCCTCCTCTAACGGTACATACATCTAAACTCTTACATTTGCTACATCCTGCTTCCTTTATTCCTCCCCTGCTCCTTATGCCCTAAACTGGTCAACTTCTGATTTACGTGTGCGGTTGCTTCAGGTGCACCATGTATTTAATCTTTTTCTATCCCGCTTTTTAGCACCTCTTCATACAAGGCAGTTGCAACCTCTTCTCTCTTATCCCTTACAATGTAATCTCTGCCTGCTTTATTGCACTTTTCAGTTTTTGTAGGGTAACTGCACCTCTTCCTACACACTCATTACTGTTCTTTTTGTGATTCATGTGCACCTGTGTTGGGTCTGTGGTGGAGATCTTAGCGGTGCGGCTGTGTGCCAGAGGTGGCGTTCCAGTAGGAGCTTTTCATAGGTAGCAGAGATTGAGGACAGCAGCACCAGTTCAACCCGCAGAGTCCACTGAGTCACAACACCAGTGATGACTGGGTTTAACGAACTGTCATATGATCTGAGTCAGATGTTGGTCGCAAAGCTGAGTCACAGCGTTTTAGATTTTGCTTTGTCAGGCCAATGAAAAGTACAGGTGCAGATGTCAGTTTTTCTCATGATTTATAATGTTTTTTTCAAGGAAGATCCTGAGGAATCATTTAGGAATGTTCATTGAGGATGCCTGTCAGATTTTCTAAGATCTCAGTTATTCTGAAGAAAAAGTATATTTTTGAAGCCTTATCAGGTGGGCACATTCGTTAAAGCTCTAGTTGGTAATCCTGTTCAGAAACACCTCTTGTTATACTGGGTGAAATGTTCCTTCCACCCTGACAGTAGTAAATGCATTAAATATTCAGAAAAAGGAAGTTCAGAAATTAGATCCCTGTTAAAGCTGCGGGCTTTAACTAACCAATCCCTGCGGGCTTTAAAAACTAACCAATCCCTGCCGTTCTGTCCTAAGGGCAGGGATTTGGCAGAGTTTTGTTCCTGCTCTCCCCCCCTCTGTCCCTCAGATTCCAGGGGTATCAACTTATCTATTGGTTGTCCCACATGCCGATCATTGTGATGCTCTCACGTAACACCAGAGTGCGCGCTCTTTCCTTGTTAGCTTCTGCTTGCTGGCTGAGCATGTACACTTCTAGTGTTTATGTATCTGGTTAGCTTAGCGGTTAGCATCTTAGCCGTTGATTGTAGCTCCACTGCTCTCACCGTATACATTGAACATGGCTGAGACTTGCAAGAAGTGAACGAAGTTCAGGTTTATGAGAAGAAGAGGAAGGCCTGGAGTGGATTTGCGAGATTTATTGTCATGCGATCCCCCTGAAGAGCGGAAGAGCTGGTAAGACGGTCTTGGGCATGCGCAATTTTTCAAAAAGGGACTTCCAAAAACTTCCAGGAAAAATTGCTGACTCTACCTTTAAGTGATGTTTAATAGTGTCCAACAAACAGCCCAGCAACAACAGCCTTGGTAGCACCCAACAGTGCACCGATCAGAATTGTGTAGCCGATTTGTAGTCTCCAGTTTTGCAATGCTTTGACCTGCAGATTTGATTTGACTGTCAGAACTTTAATATAAAAAGGAGATCAACATTCAAAATATTTTTTAGCCTCCTTGCCCTGAGCGCTCATCAGTTATTTATAGTAAGAGCAGAGACGACATCACGCTGCTGTGTGAGACTGAAGCCACTGTAAAGCAGAGTTTTATTGTTTTGAAATGAAGACGTACTGACGATGGAGAGTTTTATAAAAATGTTTTAGCATCTTATATTAGTGAGTAGTGCAGTTAGCACAGCTAGCAAAAAAGAGCTGTTTCTCTGTGTATTGCTGGAAGATGTAAATCCTCACCTGAAGTAGTCTTCCCCGAAAGATGGGTTCAAAGCTTAAAAAGAGAGAGCATCTTAGCTGTGCTTTGTTCAGCCTTCCTGTTATTTGCTGAAAGTCTCATCGCCATGCCGCTGCTGGAGTGATGTTTTGCATCTCAGTGCTTTCTGTTTACCACACTGATACTCAAAATGGCAAGTAACAGCATCCGCACCAAAAACTGTTGTGGCCATGACCTCATACCTCCCGGTCTGGTGCGTTGTCTGATTGGTCAAGTTTGGGTTTTATCAACTGATTATTGCTGATAATGATTCCTGTCCACAGCCGATTTCTTGGTGCATCTTTGCCAAACAGCTTTCCAAAAAAGAATGAGAGTTATTCCTTCAGGCACCTGGTAAAACGCCAAATAGGTCAAATTAGGTTCCATTTGTTTATATAAAAGTGTTTGATGTAGCTTTAGATCAAAGAAGCTAAATTGCAGACCTCAGGTGTTGGATCCAAATCTATTTTGAATGGCTTAACAGCATAAAAACAGTTGAGGTTTCTTGCTGGTTTCTGGACTTATGAGACTATTTATTTGTAAAGGGATGGGCACAGCTGTTATGGTACAGAGACATCTTTCAGTCTTTATTCAAATAATATCAATATTTTGCTCTTTCGATTGTTTGAAAAGAACTGGATTTTTCTTTTTGGAATTATTTGTTTGAATACGGAGTCTTCAAAAAAGAAAAAGAAAAAGAGAATTCGGAGTTTGTTGATAAATCTCAGCACATTAAATCACATCGCTGCTATAATATTCTTTAAACAATACTTATTCTTCCCAGTAACTGGGGCTTTAGTTTACTTTTATTCTTAGTCTTGATTAAAGAAACTGCATCGGCTTCGAATTAAATCTACGCATGAGGGAAAATGCGTTCTTCCTTTTAACAGCAAAATAAAACACAGTGCCAAGCCGCCTTTTTTAAAAAATAGTCCTTTGTGTTAATGAGTCACAGCACTTTCACACCCGCTGCACTTTGCCACCTTGGTCCATAATCCAACGAGTTTCCTCTTTTTCTGCCGCTCCCCACCTTGCTTTCAGAATCAATTCCCCTCCTTCATCCACCCAGTTTCCCCCTCACTCACTCGCCAATATTTCCTTCCGTCACTTTCCCTCTGCCTATGAAAACAAAGTGTAAACTAAAGATCGTGTCCTCCTGTTGTCTACCACCAGCAGGGTCCCCAGACCAGAAGAACAAGAGCTCAAACAGTCTCAGGTGGTGAGGAGCCCATGGTAATATCTCAGTTCATGTTCTGTTTAAAGTGTCAGTTATACACCTCCTTATTTCCCAACCCATGTGCAGTAAGGACTGTGTAACTTTCCCAACTTCACGAGTGTCCTATTAAAACTGAATTTCTATAGAGCAGAAGCCTGACTTCTAGCTGTCTATCCTCTAAACATGTTTCTTGGTTCGCAGTTTTATGTGGTTCAGAGAATGTTCACATTATATTGGCAACGTGCATAAAACAACACTACACACATTCTACCTGAAAGGAGCAGAAGTTTATCCTTCCTGATGGGAGACTTCATCTAGGCCTTTTGTCATACCCGAACAACGTCTTTCTTTGTCGGTTCCCTTACTGTTGATGCCATCTGATATGTTAGAATGCAGTTCTCTCTGGTATAAAAGGACATCTGTGTGTGTTGTTATGGGATCAGCCATCATTGTCGAGCTTTAAAGCCTTTTTTTCACATAAAATACCTGTTTTTGCTGTATTTTTTTGTGATGTTTGTGCTACAGCCATAATGACCAACAGCTTTGTGTCGTGTCTTGCATAAATATTCATTCTTTTTTATGAGAATGGGCAATATGGACTTAAAAATTTAATCTTGGGATATTGTCATATTTGTTTTGCAGAAATGATGAAAGTGATGAACTTTCACAAATCCTAAGGGTTCTTGGCAATACAGCTGTGATTTCACATAGTCAGAGCCCCACAAATGTAAACAGCGCTCTAAAAATGAAACCTGGCCAGTAATAACAGGTCTGCTTCTGTCTACTGGATACATTTAGTGCAATTGTGCCACTGAAACTCACACAGTAAATACATTTGATGATGTGAGTCAAACATATTGGTATTTATTGCTTTTCTCATGAAAACCAGCGGTGGAGCAGATAGTTCAAATAGTAAAAGTAGCTATCTCCGCCACACTGGAAGTCTTTTGGGGTTTGCAACCATCACCAATTGGACTTTAACATTTATCATAATAAATTACACTTATCATATTCTGCTTTCACCCCTGATAACTCAAAACCTTTGATAATTGCCCATCCTTATCTTTTTAAGCTTTCTTTTGACATTCTGTTACACTACAACCATAAACCTGAATGTATGTTGTTATAAAATTATGTAATAGACCAACACAAAGCAGAGCATACTTGTGAAAAGATAGGGAAATGATTGCCGTATTTTTCGGACCATAAGGTGCATTAAATATTCTTCCCAAGTGTGTAATATCACTCCGTCCCTCCCCCGTACACAGCTGTCTCCTGAGAGCGAGAGCTATCCGTCTCTGTCGGGAGGACAGAGTAGTTGGACAACACTGCCCTGTTTCTAACATAAGGCCAAAATAAACAGAACTTTCATATTGATTTAACTTACTTGGTTTATTGTTGCTAGCGCGTACTCTGGACGCGGGCTGTCTTACATGAATGCACTTCTAATTTCAACATTAGAGGCAGGCAGTCTTGTAGACAGCTATGGGGTCCGGTTAGGTAGTGACACACTGTACCGTAATGCTCCGCATAACCATTAAGTGGCGGGGCTTTGTTGCTTACAAAAGTCGTACTTACACATTTTAACAGGTTTTTGAGCGCATTGTATCGCATAAAATCAGTCAGTAAGCAAAACGGTAATCATATATTTTTGAGAAAATGTTAGGATTTCTAGTGCGCCTTGTCTGAAAAATACGGTAAGGGTTTAAAACAATTATTTAACAAATGGAAATCAGGAAAGTGTGACATGCATTTCTGTTCAGGCCCCTGTTCATTTTTAAAGCTACCTTTTGGTTGTAGTACAGCTAAAAGAGTTTTGGGGTGTTTTCTACTAGCTTTGCAGATCTAAAGGATACAGGCTTTGGTTAGCTCAAACTCAGAGAGATCGGAGGATGAGCGTTTGTGAACATCCGTTTTCAAGTCATGCCTTCTTCTAGATATTTGCTGTGTCCCCTGCATGGCTAGTGGCAAATGTCAAATTGGACCTGCTATTGCTTTCGTTCAGTATTGGGTCTTTGGATTCTTATTGCCGCTCCTGCATAAAGTCCTGATTTGTAAATTGGCCAATAGTGGTCCTGTCAAGATTGTTCTTAAATTAAATTACCGCAGGTTGACTCTGTTTACTAAATAGGTTACTGGATTTTATTTAGGGGAATCGGATTGAAGGGGGTAGTGAGTCCAAAACTGAAAATGTGTAAGTTTTCTACCTCTTTGTGATGACGTGCTTCTTTTTGTTGGTCTTTCACATAAAACCCTGATAGGTTTCATTGAAATGTGTCGTTCTAACTAAACCAAGTGCGGGGGAAAAATTAAATATGAATATTTTTGCAAGGCATTACTTTTATTTGTTTAGTACGCAATAGTTTTTGTGTTTGGCCTCAATGGCTTTTCCTTTTATTTATCAATGTGATGCTGTCTCATGTGTTCCCCCCTTATTTGGCATCTAAAGCAGGAAAGGGATGTCAAAGATGTTTTTGTTTTTAAACAAACCACGTGTGACTTTACTGGAAACCTCATTCTCTCTCAACTTTGAACAATTATTAGTTTTGCAACGCTTCTGCATTAATTAAGATTCCCTGCATGTCTTTGGGTTTGTCAGGCCTCCGCTGATTAGCTGTTTTTGGTTTGCTCTGTCTCTCCACGCTCGATCAGTCCCCCTCGGCAGCTTCCTACGCCTTGACCACCCCCGGTCTGCCCGCTGGATGGGAGGAGAGGAAAGACGGCAAGGGAAGAACTTATTACGTCAATCATAACAACCGCACCACTACTTGGACTAGGCCAATTGTGCAGGTACAGCGGGTCTGAGGGCTGGCTGTCGTGCCGGCTATATGCATGGGACCGGACCGACTTGGTTCCTGTTGTGGCGTTTTTGATCTGTGCGTCCCTCTGTCCCCCTCTGTGCCGCTGTAAACCTTAAGTCTCTTTTCCTGTCGTTCCTTCTGTCTAGTTTCCTACTTTGTTCAACTCTAATGTGTGTCTTCTTCCTCTTGTCCAGCTTTTTGCTTGATTGAAGTGCGTCTCTGTGTTGCTCAGAGCTTTCTGACTCCTAGCATGGATCTGTAACTGCAGCTCTTCTTCCCTTTCACCACCTCTACCCTGGTTTTCTGTCTGAACAGACAGCGAGGCCAATACTGAGGGACCCGGTGTGTTTTTGCTGATCATGTCGCTCATCTTTAATGATAACTTTTACCAAAAACAACACCAGCTTTTCATATACATGTTCATCACCACTTTGACTCTCTTCCTTTTGTGAATCTCATTTCTTTGTGTTTTAACTCAGGAAGAGAAGATCAAACTCTTTTCCCTGTTTTCTCAATGGAAACTCAACTGTGTCTGCTTTTTATTTAGCAAGTCATAAATCATTCTTTCCTCTCGGGCCTAAATGACTCTTGCTTTTGAGATGTTCAGGAACTCATTTCCTGAGTGTAAAGTTGGCTTCCAGACTATTCCAGTGCAGACAGGCGTATTTGACGAGATGCCTCATGATTTACTCAAAAGGCAACATCTATTCCTTTAATCCCAACCCCACTTAACCTCAGTAGTGCCGTTTTCACCAACAGCTGACTGAAGACGGAGCCAGCACCTCAGCAGCAGCAGTAGCATCTGGGGCAGCCTCGGCCCTGGTACCCGCTTCCACCCCTTCCTCCTCCTCTTCCAATGCTTCCAACCACCACCTCCATGAGCCTCAAGTCCGACGACCTCGTAGCCTCAGCTCTCCCACTGTCACCCTTTCCACCCCTTTGGAGGTGAGAATTAGATACCTCTGCTACCTTCTGTCCTCTTTTTCCACCTCCCCTCATCCTCCAGTGTTATCTCTTTGCACCATCTACAGGATGAAGGTCGTTCTTTGTCAGTTCTTTCTGGTTTAGTTTTTCCTCTTATTGCCAACCCATGTGGAATAGTCAGTCTTTATATTTAAGCGATTATTTCTCCCATTTTTTTCTCGGCATTGATGATTTTGTTTCTTCGTGCTTCTCTTTTTTGGCATCATAAATTAAGAATGTATAGATGACTGACACTGGCCCCAAGTTTAAGAGATTTATTTTTTAGTCTCCAAGTTTTCAAGGTAGTTTTCTTGCAGGTCTTTGAATTGTTAGACGACTGGTGGCATTAACGTTGCAGTTGAGATGTGCATTTGTGTTGTCACACCACTGATAAAGAAGCAGAAATTTAAATTCATCATGTATTCACTAATATTGTGTATATCAAATGGGTAGAAAAGTCCAACCTTTAATTTGAGTGCAATTATTCAGTGTGAGAAAACAAAGAAACTTGTTTTTAACAGAATCACTGGACTAAAATATGTAGCACGCCTGCTGTTTACATTTCTTACTGCCTCCTTTGTCCAGTAGTCAGCATTATGCTGCGTCCAGACCAAACGCCTTTTGAGCGTCAAGGGCATCATGTTTACCTGCAAAGTCTATGGTGGACGCACCTCGGGGGCATTGAGAGGTAAAAGCGCATCTTGCGCTGCGCGTTTTGAAGCTTTCAGCGCCTTTTGTGCTGCAAATTTGGTTTGCTGCGCCTCTAGGGCGGCCGACGCAAGACTTGGAAAATCTGAACCTTTGCAGCTGGAAGTGGGACGTCAACCAATCAGAGAGACGGCGACTCCGCTTTGTGACGTAGTGGCGGTTTTTCCAATAGGACAAATATTTTTACTTCGAAGCTCTGCTAAATATTAACATCGAGATGCCCAATAACCAGAGACAGATAGACAGATGCTATTCAGCTGAAATGGGGCGCCTGTACCTGGTTTCCTGGCGGGAGATGTGGGCACCGATGCCTGTCAGCAGGTTGTCAAACTGGGCTGGGTGAGCATAAATAGCGCTGAAAGCGACCCTCGTCTACACGCAGCTCCTGCTGTAGGTGGTAAAACTCAAAACGCCTCTGAATTATCTAGTGAATTCAGACACGGCGCAGATTATATTGTGTTATTCAGTAAGGCAAGTCATCTGCAATTTTACAAAGAGTCCGGCAGAGGAAAAGAACAGGGTATCTCCTAACAGGAGCCACTTTGTCAGACGCGCTGTCAGAGCGTTGAGGCTCTAGACGGCGCATCAGATGTTTATGTGCACAAGCGTCCAAGTTGAGGCGTTGGATGCATTTTTGACGCTCAAAAGCCGTTTGGTCTGGATGCAGCATAAGTCTTCTACTGTAAGATTTCAACAGCTTGAAGCATATATATATATATATATATATATATATATATATATATATATATATATATATATATATATATATATATATATATATAGAGAGAGAGAGAGAGAGAGAGACCGACCTTTTGCTGTACAGAATAACATAAAAACACGGCTCTTTAAACCCACCTGGCCCTTCGGGTGTCTTGCTTTGGCTCCTGGTGTTCAACATAACATTTAAAGATCCTCTTTCAGTTGTAACAAATGTAGAAGCTCTAATATCGCAACATGAGAAACCTTTCTGATGCAAACATGGCTTATATTTCATTAATAAAAAAGCTACTACTCTATATAAAACAATATTGCCTCTAGTAGGCATACCTTGCATGATGTAATTGGAGGGCATCATTCCTGAAGATGAGGGGGGAAGAAATGTGATCGCACCAGGAGACGGTGACAGATCCTGAGTATGAAAGTGGCTACAGGTTCAGTACTAAAGGCACAGGTCCATAAAGGTTTGAGCTAGCAGCTAGAGCTAATGTAAACAGACCAAATGGAGATCATGAACATATACAAACTCATGCATGCACACAGTCTTGGTAATACTAATTGGTAAGTGAATTTTATAAATGTAATGATCTGTTTATGGAAAAAAAAATTCTGACATGTGTCATAAAATGAATAACTGAAAAAAGGCGAGGCGAGTTTATTTGTAGAGCACATTTCAGCAATAAGACAGTTCAAAGTGCTTTTCATGATGAAAACATAAGAAAGGAAAACACATAAAGAAGATGGTAGTTGCATAATAAAGGAAAACAATGGACTGAAATTAATGAAGTTTTAGTTAATAGTTTAGAAAGAAAAGTCAAAGGCAGCTGCAAACAAACACATTTTTAACCTTGATTTTAAAAAAAACTCAGGGTTTAGTTGAGCATAAAAGCTGAATCCTGCTTCTTCATGTTTGCTTCTTATTGTAGGGATGCAGAGTAGACCTGAACCAGAAGACCCGAGTGGTCCCCGAGGTTCATAACAACAACAAATCTTTAATTTATCTTGGTCTGAGGCCATTTAGTTGTTTATAAATTAAAAAGTATTTTAAATTCTTGTGAGATACAGGGTGCCAGTGTGAAGACTTCAGAACTGGGGTGATGTGCTCTACTTCCTAAGTTTTACTGAGGACACAAGCAGCAGCGTGAAGCCATCTTAGTAATTGCCTCTGAAGGTTCAGCTGTGAGTCCATCACTGCACCCAGATTTCTGGCCTGATCAACGGTTTCTATCCATGATACCTTGTTTTGCTGACTCATGAGCGCTCTTACTTTGGAGCAAAAATAATTTCCAGTTTTGTATTTATTGAACTGTAGAAAATGTTGCTACCATTTATTCAACACTTCAGTCACCTGGTGATATTGTTCACTTCTTCCAGAGGCAACCTTCACCTTAATGAGATCAATGTCTGAACGCGTACAATGGAAGCCATTTACCAGCTCATTAACTGAGTTACATGACAAAGTGGAAGAATAACCTTGGATAAAGGCCTCAGTTGAACACTCCTTAAAAAGTATGTTCTTTAAATAATATCTCCAATGGAAACGACGTTTTCAAATATAACAGAAAAGGGGTCAGATCAGGCGACATCAGTTATAAACACCGGGGTAATGTTTAGACCCTCGTTGATGATCAAATCCAAAATATGGGCCTATTTGTGTGTTGGCTGTTCAACATGCTGAGTCAAAGGAAAAGTTTTAAGTTATAGTTAATAGTTGTTTTGTTTTTTTTACCCCCTGTGTCTTGGGGGTTGGAAGTCTCCAAAAAGGATTAAACAGTCATGATAAACACATGTCACAGATAAACAGTCATTTAAGTCGCTGAAGAAGCTTCAGGTTTTTGAGGCCTGTACACATTCACAAGCGAGGCTCAAGCAGGGCCCTTTGCCTCGACAGCCAGATATTAAAAAGATTCAAATTTTCCCAAGAACCTCTTTTTACACTTTAATAATTCATGAAGCAAGGTTGCCAACCCCTCCCCCTCCCTTATGTTCCCTGCTCTCACTTAGAAAATTATAATCGAGAGGCATTGGCTCTATCACTGTAGGTGTCTCATAACATCAGGGTTATTCTCCGTAATAAAGTTATTTAATCAGAAAAGAGTTTTCCTGACCAAGATGTGATATTTAAGAAACCCGGTTGAGGTGACGTCCCAAAAAGCAATCGATGATAAAAGAAAGGGCAACAAGCATTGCTCAAAAATCCTTGAGGGTCACTGATTTTTAAGCAATTCAGTCCACTTTTTTTTCTGTAGTTTTGACAGAAAGATGAGAAGATAAGAGTAAAGGAATGTAGGCAAACAAAGAGCAAGTGGAGAAAGCCTTTGAGCGAGCAGAGAGAAGGGAGGAAATAGCAGAAATGGCCTCGAGGCCATACTTTGGACACCCCTGGATTAAGGGTTTGAGTTTTCCTAAATATTTGGCATGAGATTAAACTAGTGCAGGGGTTTATTTTAGGGCATTTGACACATCTTTGCCTGAGGTGCTAATAAACATATTAATAATAAAGTTCAGATTTTAGATGGCAGTAGTTGCTAAATTGTAAATTCTATTGGTGTTCCTAACAAACTGAGCTTTTAGTCCGTAGATCATTGTTAAGATGTGTTCTGTGCATGGTTGACTGAGCTTCTGTAATCACATTTAGGAAAGTTAGATTAAAAACTGAACGTTTTAAGTTGTTGTGGTTACTGTATATTCAAAACAACTGTTTTTTTTAAACTGGTTAAAGTGTTAATAATCAGTCAGCTCAGATGGTTAACGTGTGAGCCGCCCGATCCCTGAAGTAAACCATTCCACTTTCACCTTCTTGTTTTGACCTTTTTTAGGCAGTAAGATCAGGCAGGTGGCTTTTTTTCTTTTCTTATTACAGCAGAAGGCTATACGTGGTCCTGTAACGCGTCTATATATAATATTATAAAGTCATTAAGGAAACACCGCTAATTAAAATCAGCACACCTTTTGGCCCTCCACCGCTCCAATCATTGCTGAGAATTCTTTGCTGCCACTGAGGGAGCAGACCTGGAAAAAGTTTAATTAAAGTGTGTTTGAGCACGCGGATGACGACGTGCTATAGGGGGAAGTTAGAGGAAAGAAATCACACTCTCAGAGATTGGTGTAATTACAGCTTTCGGTGGAGGTGGATTAATTAATCGAGATTTTCTTTTTCTGTCCTGTAAAAAAAAAAAAGGAAATCGTTAATTGACATTCACTGGTGGAAAAACAACTGATTACTGAGAAGTTCTTAAGTCTGTCTCTCAGTAGTTACTTTAAATATGTGGAAAAAGTTGTTTATTTTGGGCTTTTCTGCTCACTAAAATGTAAGAACAAAAAGATGTGTTGTATTGGAAATTGGTCAAAGCTGATTTGCTTGACAACTTTTCTACTTTCATCTGCAAGTTTGGAGCATTGGATGACAACTGGACCCCTTTATGTGTGACAGGACAAAAACAAAATACTCAGTTATAGAACGTGTGCTCATTTATTTCTTCAGAGTGGAAATGTTTGTTTTATGTCTGTCGTTTTTCTTAAGCAGACAATGAAGGAAATCTCTGAGCTTCCTGTCGTCTGCTGCTTTAAAACGTTACCGTTTGTGTCAAACTGTCCTGTTATCTTAATCCGTTGTCAGCTTTATGTCGTCGGTCTCTGTGGAGTGACGGATTTCTGTAATATTTTGTGTTTTTTGTGCCTCTTTTCCCCAGGGTGCCAACAACATCCAGGTGCGGAGGGCAGTGAAAGACACCCTCTCCAATCCGCAGTCTCCCCAGCTGTCCCCTTACAGCTCCCCGAAATCCCAGCACAAGACCCAGCAGAGCTTCTTGCCCCCGGGCTGGGAGATGAGGATAGCCCCAAACGGACGGCCATTTTTCATCGACCACAACAGCAGAACCACCACCTGGGTGAGCTAACACACTGCATGGTTAGTTGTGTGTAGAATCTGAAACGTATACATGGAGAGCAGAGGGTTAGCTTTGTTCATACTGACCTCTAGTGGCTTAAAAGCCAATTAAAACACGGCTTTCGTGAGAAGTAAGCTTTGCAGACGCAACAGTCTTCAGGATATCTAATGCTTTATCAAAAAACCTGACAACGAGGTTCTAGTTTATGTTTGCCAATAATGCTTTCTCTTTAACGTTCTGTTCCTTTTCTCAGGAGGATCCCAGGTTAAAGTATCCTGTCCATATGAGGAATAAGAACTCAATGGAGCCTGGTGAACTTGGTCCTCTCCCCGTAAGTCCCGTCACAGATTCATACGTATGGTTTTTTTTGGGTTTTTTTGGGCCCCGAACGCTCTCAGAAATACCTCAGTTACCGCATCCTCTGTATCTTTTAGCATCCCTGGTAAAGACGTGTAAAAGCCTTCACGTAGATTCATCTTTTATTTAAGAAGCACGATCTCACACAGAAAATTTGAGAAAAATCTTAAATGGGGGAGGATCAAATTCTTGAGATTGTCCAGAGTATTCTCTTTTTGTTGCTCTGCTGTTCAGCTCATGCCACAGAGAAGAGATGTAGGGCTGAGATGGCCACGGGAGATCACTTTGGTTTAAAGCATCGTGATTCTGAAACAGCTCTCGATGCCTTGTGCTTTAACGGGGTTCCTTGGGACTTTGGAAGAGAAACAGGCCCAAAGCGTTACTGAACCTCCGTCACACCTGGAAATGGGCTAATGTTGTTCATCCGTGGTTTTAATCCTTGGTTTCAGTTCTAGTCTCCTCTGAGCGAAGCACATGTTTCCAGCTAAATTCCCATCAGGGTTTTTAACATGTTTGCGTTTTTGATGGATTTATTTATCTGCCATCTCCTGCAAACAGCTGGGTTAGTCACGTCAGATAAAAGATAATATTAGGGCCGATTCGCTCAGTGGGTAGAGTAGACATCTTGCAATCCAAAAGTTGTGGGTTCCATTCCAGTTTTCTCCTGCCACATGATGATGCGACTGTGGGCAAAATGCTTCACCCTACTGACATTTTGAGCTCGACTGGTTTGAAAGTGCTTTGAGTGGCCAATATTACAGAATTTCTATATTAATTCAGTCTATTTTCCTTTTTTATGGAGACTTGGTGACCCCCGGGTACTACTTTTTGCTAAATGTCACTAACAACTAAAACCTCTGATTTTGCTATAAAAAACCCCCAACTCAATTATTTTCTTATTTGGATTTTTTTTATTATTTTTTTTTACAAATTAACCAAACTAAATGTATTTTCCATTTTTTCAGAGTGAGTTGGTGTCACTGCAATAAAACATGAAGTTATGTTAATTCTCCTCTTTACCTACCAATAATCCTGAAACCAGTTGTATGAAGCTTTTGCTGCACTCCACTACCAGATTTATTTTGTGAAATTATTTATTTTAGCACACTTTTCTGTCCAACCTAGAGGTATTTATTGAAATAAAAAAGTATCTGTCTTATAATTTTCAGAGACTTTTAAAAATGGGTATTCTCTGTAGATCTGTTAGCCTCTTGCGGTGGTCCCACTTTGAAACAAATTTAGGTTGTAAGCCAGTTGCAATCATGTCCAATTCTCAAAGGCAGCTTTAAGGTCAGAGACATCTTTTAAAGCTAAATCCATATTTTTAAAGTTCCACATATGTTTGCCATCCTTCCTGTGATACATCGCATTAGCTCACGTTTACTTAGATTGAGTGAATTAGCAATCTGGTAGAGAAAACCCCACTGGGACCTGTTTTAATGATGCTCAATGCTCTTTTGAGTAACCTGCATATGTTTTTTTAAAAGCTTAAATCTAGCTTAGCGCTGTTCATTTGGGTTGACGGGCCAAAGATTAATGAAGGCCAGTGATGTTAATAAATGAAAACTTTGAGTTTGTATATCTCACAGGCTTGTATGGTGTGTGTGTGTGTGTGTTCTCTTTCCTTTGTCTCTTTTCTTTCCATTCTGATGGATCTAATGTTTGCTACTTCTGCACCTGGCCATATCTGTTTGGCAGAACCTACCAGAGGAGGTTGGTTGGTGCCTCCCTCCTTCTGCCTGCCTACCTACCTGTCTGATCAATCGCCTGCAGACAGCCTTGCAGATTTTCCTTTGTTTTTCCCTGGCTCTCTCTTTTCTTCTCCGTCATGACCGGCATGGATGGATTGTGCCTCTCCTATCCTTTCAGTATTTTGGTATTTCCCTCCCCTCACTTTGTCTTTCTGTCAGCGCCTTCCCTGCACCATCACTATACTTTTTTTTTTTTTTTTTTTCTCCTTCTAAGCGATTGGTTTAGAGCTCTAAAAAGGCTCTTCCGCCTGCTTCATGTTTGCCTTCCTGTATTGGCATCTTAGGCGCAATTACACACGTCTGAAAAGCGGAATAAGGCAAACTCCTCGAGGAATATACGGAAACAGAGGGGCAGATTAAAGGAAGAAGGGGGAAAAAAGGCGAGCGCTTACCAGAGCAGCCGTAAATGTGTTTCAGAGGAAGGGACAGGCTGTTTGTTGCATGTGTTAACAGCTTTTGTTTGGCCCCCACTCATGTAGCAGCAGCATAATTAGGAACACTCAAAACATACATCCTGTAGCAACACCCTGTCCGACTCCGTTCCTCTCTCCCGGCATTACTCTAAACCCGCTGCAGCCGTCTGACTGCCTGATCGCTGGCGCCGTACGAGTGTGTGTGGCCTGGGGCACCGAGTGCCCGCCGTGTTAGTGGTGGTACACTACGCTGGCTTCAACCAGTGGCGATGGTCTGAGTTCATGTCGTGGTCACACCCCTGCCCTGCCTTGCTGATGCGTCTGACTCAAATAGGGCGGGAAATCCTTTTATTTCTCTTGCTGTGTCTGATTGAGCTTGCCTCACCTGCAGTGCTGTGATCTCAGTGTGTTGACCTTTTTGATGATCTGGCCAGCTCAATTCGAACAACAACCAAGAAGGAAAAATAAATGGATGGATTTAAATATCTTATCTGAGCTTGTGTAGTGGTGTCGTCTAACGTTCTCCTGCCTCACTGTCCCTTTCCCTTCTTTTCCAGCCTGGATGGGAGGAAAGGGTTCACACAGACGGACGCACTTTCTACATTGACCACAGTAAGGTTACTGTCTGTCTCTGTCATGCTTTTGTCTTGATAGCGTTATGCTTAGTTTTGTCTTTGACTCGCTAAAGGTCGCTGGGGTACATAACCCTGATCTTTCTTTTGCTTTCTGTCCAAAGTATAACTTATAATGCCTTGCAGAAGTGTTAAGTTGGCCTTGCGTTTGTATTAAACCCCCTTCACTCAAATATCCTTAAATAAAAGTCTATTGCACTTCTACCACTGTAAAAGTAACCTAATTGATAGAGTCCTCCATTGTCTTATTTAATCTCAGTTTAAATACAGCCGTTCTCTCAAGGCCTCAGAGGTGTGTTAGAGAACATTGGTGAACACAGAGCAGCACGAGCACAGAAGGAGCTCAGCAGAGGGGTCAGGGAGAAAGTTGTGGAGAACTTTAAAAGCAGGTTCCCAAGCTACAAACGTCTCAGAGGGCTGTTCAGTCCATCCTCTGAAACCGGAAAGAGTAGACATGGCCATCCACCTGGATTTCCAAGACGAGCAAGGAAGCAAACAATAGTAAATCTAAAGGAGCTGCAGAGACCCACAGCTCAGGTAGGAGCCTCTATGAACAGGACAGCCCTAAGCTCTCCTCTCCACAAATCTGGTAAGGCTGGCCAGAAGACAACCATTGTTGACACAAAGCCTCAAACGGCAGCATGTATGCAGAAGCGGGTCCTCTGGTCGGGTGAGACTACATTTGAGCTGTTTGGCCTACATGCAAAAACCCTACAGTATTTTTTGGACTATAAGGTGCACTTAAAATCCTTAAATTTTCTCAAAAATTGATGGTGCACCTTATAATCCACTGCACCTTATCTATGATTACTGTTGTGCTTACTGACTGATTATATGTGGCACAATGGGCTCATAAATCTGTTAAGACGTGTAAGTACGACTTTGAGTGCAGCGGCGTTGTTGCTGACCGATGAACATTCAGAGCGTTACGGTACACTGTGTCACTACCTTATTGGACCCCTGAGCTGTCTACAAGACTGCCTGACTGTAATGTCTAAACTAGAAGTGCATTCATGTAAGGCAGCCCGCGCCCGGAGTACACGCTAGCAACAATAAACCAAGTAAGTTAATTCAATATAAAAGTTACGTTTATTTTAGCTTTATGTTAGAAACAGGACAGATTAGTCCAACTACTCTGTCCTCCTGACAGAGACGGATAGCTCTGCCTCTCAGGAGAGAGCTGTGTACGCGGAGGGGCGCGCTGCAAAAAGGGAACTAAAAGTAAGTAACATTTTTTTGAAATTAGTGTATTTTTCCAATATTTGAGCAGCTAAATAATTTGCCAGTGGAGTTTTCTTACCCCTAAAATAAGATAATTAGCTATTCTGCACTTGAAATAAGATTGAGATTACTTGTTCTTATTTTAAGTACAAAAATTGTATTCTATTGGCAAATAGTCTAATTTACCTGCTAAAATCAAAGTAAAATACACTTAATTCAAGAAATTGTTTCTTACTTTTAGTTCCCTTTTTGCAGTGTGAAGTGATATTACACACTTGGGAAGAATATTTAATGCGCCTTATGGTCTGAAAAATACGGTATCTGTGGTGGAAAACTAATAGTGCACCTCTGCCTGAACACATTATACCCACAGTAAAATGTGGGGGTGGCATCATGCTGTGGGAATGTTTTATTTTTAATTCAAGGGTTATAAATACACTTGCACGGCACCGTAAAAGCCCTAAGAAGACAATCTTGTAGTTGTTTTGCCCTGTCTTGAGTCTGAAGCAATACTAACAGAACGTTTACTGCCTATTTTCCCCAGATACAAAGACCACTCAGTGGGAGGACCCCCGTTTACAGAGTCCAGCTATCACAGGGCCCGTGAGTAACTTTCTCTTCTAACTCTTCTTGCATATAGGTCACAGCGGTGTCACCAAATGATGCAAAGCTAACATACAGCTTTTAATTCATATACGAACATGTTCATTTCATTTTGTGCACCTGGATACAATCCTCACCATAAACATCCCTATTATTTGTTTCGGTTTTTTTTTTACTATTCAAGGCTGTTAGTCCGTTCTCAACCATGTTTTTTTTTTAAGTACTGTTTATTCTCTTTGCAGGCTGTTCCCTACTCTAGAGAGTTCAAGCAGAAGTATGACTACTTCAGGAAGAAATTAAAGAAACCGGTAAGAGGAGAAGTGTCTCTGGTGTCTTGCGGGGAAAGTTGAGAAGGATTGATCTAACTGTGAGCCAAACCCTACTGACTTCTCTCAGCATAGGAAGCTGCCTTTCTAGGATCGGACTGACTTCCATTACTCAGATCTGCCAAGGTTTTGAAAAGTTGCGATTTCAAATCTGACCTCTTGAGGTGCCTATACGAGGTGCCGGAGAAAATGCTGGAGTGACCCAAGGCTGTTGATAGCATAGAGTAACGCAGCACACCCAGTGCCCCTGCTTCTTCCTGTGCACTGCCAATCAGCTGGCTGAGAGAATGTCGTCACACGTTCCCCTTTGCTGACAAGAAATGCAAATGCAACTGTTTGGCAATACGCCAGGTCCTGAAAAACATGGGTAGTCATGGCACGAACACTAAAGGAGTGCCATCAAGGAGTATCAGAACTATACTTAGTATGCTAAAAGAGACGTGTCTGTTAAGAAGCAGACTGTAACCTCGCCATGTGAGTGGATAGCTCAACTTTAGAATCAGCTAATGCTGCGTTGGATTGGTTCTCTCTATTTTATGTGCCCCAACAATAGGGAAAGATGTTTACGAATACAGGATGTGTGCCTGTGGTTTCACGCAACACACGCCACAGAAGAACTAAAAAAAAAAAAAAAAAAAAAAAGTTTACACCCTTTATTATGTTTTTTTTTATATATCTAGTTATCATGAACTCTGAACTGGAAGGAGACCCCTGACTTTCCCAGAGGAATTTCTGCCTTCAGGAGGCGTCATGATTTTCTGCCTGGAAAATAGGGTAGTTGGACTTTCCAAGTGCGAATAAAATGCACCGTAATATTAGCTTGTTATACATGGATTGGTCTGTAAAAAGAGGGCAGTGGCAAAAAAGTAGGAATCTAAGTTTATCTGGTGTTGCTTAAAATATTTCTACTTCATGCAGTCAGAATTTTTATTGCAGTAAATGGGAAGTTGATGAAACATTTCAGATTTTTTAGTAGCTGCTAGTTTTATTGCTACAATGTCTTTAAAAAAAGATAAAAATTAGACAAATTTTTCTACAGAAATGTTCAGTATTACCATTGTCTTATTTACCCGTTTTCACCTACTTCTTCACGTGCTTAACAGTACATTTTAGATAATAGGAACAACCCAACCAATCCTTGAGACCATTGACATGTTTCTCTAACCTCTGGAGCTTAACTTTCTGATGTTTCATCAGTTCTAATCCATTTTTATAATAATCTTTCTTTAAAAATGTGTGTTTTTTTTTTTTCTCTGTTCCAGGCCGATATCCCCAACCGGTTTGAGATGAAGCTACACAGGAACAACATCTTTGAGGAGTCCTACCGTCGAATCATGTCCCTGAAGAGGCCAGATGTTCTAAAAGCGCGATTATGGATCGAGTTTGAATCGGAGAAAGGATTGGACTATGGCGGCGTCGCCAGAGAGTGGTTCTTCCTCCTGTCTAAGGAGATGTTCAATCCCTACTACGGCCTGTTCGAGTACTCCGCCACGTAAGCTTCTCCTTGGCTGTGTGTAACTAAGTCTGTAGAGGAAAAGCTTCAAATTTATGCGACAACACAGGACACATACAGTGTGGCGTAAAGATGCAACAGGACCATGGTGTGATTAAAAATAACCTCTTATGTGTTTAGGAGACGAGGCGTACTCATACTTACTGCTGTTCAGTTTTTCTTTCCCCATGAGACCTGTGAAAGCTTCCCTTTGCTATGATTAACTTTTCCTCGTATTCAAAAAGCCATCCTGAGGCTAATGTTTCCCACAAACATGATAATAAAAGTGCCATATGTTCTGTTCCCTTTCTTGGCATCACCATCATCATCATGCACTGACGCATCGCTGCCTTGTTAAATAACAAAGAGGTTGTAAAACTGTTCTTGGAAAACACAAGTTTAATTAAACCTTCAGGCTTTGAATTAGAAGCTTTTAGGTTGCTTATCGACCCGTCGCCTCAAAACAGCGGCTTCCTGAACGGCAAATAGAAATGATCTTGGTTTGTTTCTGTCTGGGATTGGTTATTGTTGGATAAACCCAAGAATGTGTCTCTTCTCTTACCAATAAGAAATGAATGTAGAATGTAATCGTGCCAGTCTGTTGTTATTAGTATGTGGTTTTAGCTTTAAAAAGGTGCATAAACGTGTATTTGTTTCTCTGTGCTGCTCGCTTGTCTTTGTCCAGGGACAACTATACTCTCCAAATTAACCCCAACTCTGGCCTCTGCAATGAGGATCACCTGTCCTATTTCAAGTTCATCGGGCGTGTGGCAGGAATGGCCGTGTTTCATGGGAAACTGCTGGATGGTAAAATTATTAATCTTACCAGCTCTTTATGGTATAAAACAAAATCAGGAATGACCCTGATCAAGATCATTTTTGTAACTGATACTTCACGGCAAAAAGGGAACTAAAGGTATGTAAAATTGTCTTGATGAGTGTGTTTGTCCTTGATTTAAGCAGGAAGGTTTAAATGATCTGCCAGTGGAATAAGATTTTTTGCACTTAAAGTAAGAACACCTCATCTCCATCATCTTATTTGAAGTGCAGTATATCTAATTATCTTATTTTAGGGGTAGAAATACTCATTCCAATGGTAGATAATCTCATATACCTGCTCAAATCAAGGACAAACACACTAGTTTCAAGAACATTTTACTCCTCTTTTGCAGTGTTGATACCTTATTGAATTCAATCTACAGTCATATTCAGTAACACATTATAAAGATTAATTACACAGACCGACGCTTTCAAGCCTTTATTTCTGTAAATTAGGATGGTTTTGTGCTCACAGCTGATGAAAACACAACTTTGAAGATTAGAGTAATACATCAGACAAAAGAAGGTTTTAATTTAATAAGAAATATGGGCTTAATGAAAGTATGTTTATTGCCTACTTTAAGGTTATTATCAAAAGGTATTTTTAATCTGACAAAACAAGCCTCATCTGGTTGTAGGTACTTTGTTTTTGCCTGAGACTCTAGAAGTGCTGTAAAATAACTACATTTTATCAGTATTACCCTTACATACTGATGAATGGCGTTGGAGACACTGCAGTCTCTGTTTTCTTTGACAGCGATGTATACTTTGCCCCAACTGGAGTTTCTGCTGATTAGTCTCAACATGCTGCAGCATGCAGGGGTTAACTAGGTTAGAAACCACTATAACCATCTGACAACCTAAAACACGCAAAGCTTTATTGTTGCTAAAGCAATGTGTGACTGGATGCGTGCAGATGTAGCTTTAAGGGAACTCCTCCTGGTGTTGGCATGCTTTGTATCATATGCTAGATTGCCAGAGGAAGTCACCCACCCGTCCAAATCATTGCATTTAGCTGGTCCCATCGTTTCCATGGCCACAGGTGTATAACATCCTGCACCTAGAGATGGCAGACTGTTTCTAGAAACATTGGCGAAAGAACTGGGTCACACCCAGGAGCTCAGCGATTCATATTGAAGCCTTTAGGTTAGGGCACAGACGTCATTCATTTCACTATTGCTCTCGGCAACCTAGTGTATTTTAATGTGGTTCTCGATAATCATGTCGCGTAAAACTTGCAGAAATCGTCTCAAACCTGTCAAAGGGTTATAAAAACCAAGAGCCTTGCTTTGAACGTCATAAACGTCGAAGAGTCGTGTTTCTGCTACTTTCCAAAGGAACGTGTAAAATAAAATTGTACATGTCGTGCACATAGAAATAAGCTGTGATGTAAAAACATTTAGGTGAAACGTGGCTGTGCAGCTCGTTGGGGGACAGAAAAGCAACAGAAGGATATTAGGAGGTGTTTCACCACGGACTCGATTCTGCTCATTTCAAATGCTTTGCTGGGGCTCGTTAATAAGTATCAGTCCAACATGTGAAGAGCTTTGGCTGCTTGGTCATTGTTGTCTTTTAGCTTTTCTCCACACATGCTGCTGTATAGTACAACGTCGTCTTTCGTCATTGCAGGTTTCTTCATCCGGCCGTTTTATAAGATGATGCTGGGAAAGCAGATTTCGCTCAAAGACATGGAGTCTGTGGTAAGACCTCTTTCTTTGAGAAGACCTGATTAATTAAACAGCTCTCCGACTCTGAGTAAATCTACTAATCCTAAAGAAGAAGTGATTCTTTTTCTGACAGGGGTTGTACTTTCTACTTATTACTGTAAATCTGACGCGTCCACCGATTTATTGCATTTAAGGAAAATATGTTTTATTTGTTTGGAGTGACTCTGTGTTCATCATGAAGCTTAAAAATCAAATCTCCGTAAGCTGATGAATGAACGTCATTTAAAAGCCCATCACACGCGTACGTTATCCCCACAGGACAGTGAATACTACAACTCCCTGAAGTGGATCCTGGAAAATGATCCCACAGAGCTTGACCTGAGGTTTTGCATCGACGAGGACAACTTTGGACAGGTGGGCCGACATCAAAACATCGTTACTGCTGCCTGACATTGAATGCCACGCTGTTATGAATGCGGTGTCAGTGGCATCTTGTTCCTGTTTTACTCCTCAGACATATCAGGTTGACCTGAAGCCCAGCGGCTCTGACATGGTGGTCACCAACGAGAACAAGAAGGAATACATTGAGTGAGTACCTCTTCTTCTCCCCTTTCCTCATTTTAAAAGATCAGTTATTTCCTGCATGTTTTCATTTCCTAACACATTTTATTAATCCGTCTAACAGCTTGGTCATCCAGTGGAGGTTTGTCAACCGGGTCCAGAAGCAGATGAACGCCTTCTTGGAGGTACTCACCTGCAGCGATTGTAAATGTCCACATGGGGGCGGCGTAGCGATGTGTTTTACAGTTATCCAGTTTTTACTTTGAATGTCTTGTAACTAGTTTTGTTTCCTTTTCAGGGATTCACTGAGCTCATTCCAATAGATCTGATCAAGATCTTTGATGAAAATGAACTTGAGGTATGGACACCTGCCTGCTTATGGCAAAACCGTTTTTTGTTATTGTAAAAAAAAAAAAAAAAAAAAAAAAAAAATGAAACAGAGGTTATTCTTTAATAATTCTTTAAGGTTGAAAAGTAAACCTTTGTGGGGTTTTTTATGGTTTGCACCAACCCTGCTGGACTTTGATTTGTGATGTTAAACTCTAGCATGTTTAGATAACATACATATTTATTGTGTTTTCTCCTCCTCCTGTGAAGCTGCTCATGTGCGGCCTCGGCGACGTCGACGTTAATGACTGGAGGCAGCACACGGTTTACAAGAACGGCTACTGTCCCAACCATCCGGTGATACAGTGGTTCTGGAAGGTCGGTTCCACACCCACAGATGAAGAGAGAAAAAAAGATCAGCTCAGATAGTTTTATTTGAAAGACTACATTTATTGTAAAACAACAAAACAAAGGGGAACAGACTAAAGGGCTACAATATTTTTCTCACTGGTTAAAAGTTGATGGGAAGTGTTTTTGTGTCTTTTTGTTTTTTAAGTCCAGCACTAATTGACTTAAATTTGCCCTGCTGACATAAACAAATGTTTTCCTGAAATATATTTATTTTATTCATATTTTTCTATTTAGTTTTTTTTCTTTTAGTTTAAAAAACGGATTTCCTGTTTATTTTATTTTAAAAAAAGTAAAGTTAGCGCACCCCTGATGCAGTTAAACAGCTTAGCCGCGGCTCTTTTCCCCGTAAGCGAACTCCACTTGTTAGACGTTGTTTGGTCACTTCACTCTGACCTGCCCTAGGATGGAAATATCAGGCCATTTTCTTTTCTTTTCACTTCAGTATCAACGTTATTGTGATTTCTTTTAAATATTATAAGTATAATTTCAAACGGTGTCCCAGCTTCTTTGCAAATGTTGTCGCCGAGGTTAGCATCCGGGATGAGGGCAAAAACGGAGCCGCTTGGAGTCGTGTCCCTGCGTGTTCGACCCGCCGGATCAAAGTCTGTTTGGAAGAACAGGCTTGTTTGCTCTGATGAAAGAGTCTGAAGTATTACATGCCCCAGATATTATCTCTGCTTGAGCCGCTAACTCAACTTAACTCGCACACATCAAACACACTTCTGTTTGATTTTGTTTGGTCTCTTTTTGGTTTTTTTTTTTTCTCGTAAGGACACTTTGACATCGTTTATATCCTAAACGTTGGCCGTCAAAACCAAATGAAGTTGACCCCAAAACAGCTTAAAGCCCTGTCTCTCACACATGAACGTCAAATCTGTGCCCTAAGAGTTGTTTTACGGACTGTAGTAAAATCCTTTATTAAGTACTTAGTGCACCAACGAATGATTTAATCTGTAAAATGCCATTGAGGGAGATTTTGCGTCTTCTCCCATTAGGTTGTCCTGCTGATGGACGCGGAGAAGAGGATCCGACTCCTCCAGTTTGTTACGGGAACGTCACGAGTCCCGATGAATGGCTTTGCCGAACTTTATGGTAATGTATATCATCAGTTAGCTTCTTTTTTGTAACTTTCCTTCATTCAAACCTTGTCCTAAAACTCTTGGATCTCTGTATTGACAGTTATTTCTTCCTGTTTGTAACTAAATAATCCTACTATTACCACCGCGAAAGGATAACTTATGGGATTTACTTGTGATAACTTTTATAAAATGATGGTCTGGCTGAAGCTTGATGGCAAAAAAACCACCTTAATGTATAGTACAGAATAAATACAGATGGTCGTTTCCATTTCAATATATTTTTTAATATAAACCCAAATCAGAACTACCGCAGGCGGCATTCTTTCTCAAATAAAGCGGTTCCATAAGCCCATAAGTGGCTCGTTTTAATGAATGGGATTTCCTAAATTAAGTAACAGACGATTTTTAAGTTCAAGACAACAGACGTCGATCAGAAGCAACATCTTCTGTAATCGAGATGAAAATGAGGAACTATATATCTTCCCACAGTAAATGGATAGCGTACTCATTCTTTCAGGTCTTTTGTGAACCCAAAACAGAAAGACTTTAACAGATATTGTTTATTTATTGCCAGTCTTGTCGCATAATGCATGTTCATTAAACTCGTTGAGTTCCACGTCCAGTTTATAGGTGAAGTCCCAAAAGTTGTGATGCAGGTATTTGACCTGCTCAACATTTTCACCTCACTTGTGTTTTCTTTTCTTTTAGGTTCTAACGGCCCTCAGCTGTTTACCATTGAGCAGTGGGGAACACCAGATAAGTTACCAAGAGCTCATACATGGTACTCCCCCTCTTCACATGTCTAGTTGAAGAATTATTTACGCTTTAATTTTTTTAACCTTACATTTTGGTCAATCCTTTGTTGTTCTTCTCAGTTTTAACCGCTTGGATCTGCCCAGCTACGAATCCTTCGAGGACCTGAGAGAGAAACTCCTCATGGCGGTGGAGAACGCTCAAGGCTTCGAGGGAGTCGATTAAAGCGCCTCCACGACCCCCCCCCCCCCCCTTCTGACTGAATCCAAAATCGACGACAACAGCAAGAAAAACAAAAAAAAATTAGAATCCACAGGGACATGAAACCAGCTGCTGTAGCAGTTTATGTGCAAGCATGTTGTACTGTAATGCCTGACTGTGAGCCGCCTCCACTGCGCGGCGCTTTAACGACTGTACAGCGACTTGCCGAGCCAATATGCCTACGTGTTTCTATCCTTTCAGTGCGGGAGGGCTCACTCCTTCAAGGTGGTGGGGAGACAGAAGGAAGCTCTGCACTGCCTCAGTTCTGAAATGTCTTATCTGCAAGCCGAAGCGGCAAGTAACCAGAGCTGGAAACCCCCGATCCACTATTTTGTCCCCTCATCCCCCACCCTGCGAAAATCTGCAGCGTTGGAAACAATGTCGATGCATTTCAATGGGGTCCCACTGTAGCACAGTGTTTGAGCCCCTTTCAGGTGGAGAGCTCTTAGCATGGCCTGAACGCGGCTCCTTCGTGCACTATTTCTCCTAAGACGCTGCAGAGGCACTATGACCTTAGATCTTTTTCGAGTCTATAACCCAACACCAGGTTACCTTAGGAATGCTAGCCAATCACATTTCAGGAAATCTGACACACCCCTCCGTAGAGCTTTGTCTGGGTCACGTGATCAGATAGCGCTGCTGCAGCCTTTATAAAATAAAACATTTTCTTTGTTTAAGCCACTGATAAAGATTCAATGGGGCGGGACATAACTACCCCCCCCCCCCCCCCCTCCCCGACATGATTTCCAACCCCCCCTTTTTTGATATATAGATAATTTTGTGGTCATGCAACAGAATTTCTGTTATTAATCGTTTGTATAACTCTGGCAGGATAATATGTTATGTATTTGTACTGATGAACAATGTTCTTTACTATTTCAATGACGGCGTATGACATGACGTTAGAAGTCGAGGTCTGGTTGGTCTGGGACGAGAAGAATCCATATCATTTGTTACGGTGATAGCAAATGTGTTTGAAAACAATGTTTTTACTGTAGTGCTTTAAAAGCAGCATGAAACCGTGCGTTGTTTGCTTTTTGACTACATACTAACTTGGAAGTGTAATCGCTCTTGAGGTCATGAAGGGAAAAGTCAAATTGTGGCAAGTTTCTGTGATTACCTTAGTGCTCCGTATGCCTGTTGCTGTTCATAATGCTGTAAAATCTTTCTTTTTCTCTCTTTTTTTTGGGGGGGGGGGGCATTTTAAGTTCTGAGATATGAATATATGTATTACATTTAACAGAAGTATTACTGATCAACACTAAAATGAAGCCGTGCGTGAGTGAATGTTGGAGTGAAAAGCTGTGATTACCGCTGAATATAAAGCAGCATGTTTCTTACAAAGAAAAACTGATGTTTCTCTTTTTCCTTTCCTTTCTTTCGTCTCCTGTTTTTCTAACACAACTGAACCTAAAGGGCACTTTATAGATAACTCTGAGGTCATGTCGCCTGATGTCTGTCTTTTCATTTACTTGAATGTGGTTCTTTTTTTTTTTGTCTTTCCTTTCGGAGCACTTCCTGGTGCAATATAAATACTCTGTAAAAAATAAATAAAAATCTGGGCTGCTGCTACGGTAGAAACGGAACTGACGACACTTCCTACTCTTAAGTTCATATCCGGTTTGGAGCTGTTTCTGGCTATTTTCCTCGTATGTTTCTTACCTTGGTGATCTCGCAGTTCTTCTGACTGACCTGTTTGTTTGTTTTTTTAAATCAGGTTTTCATTTTTTAATGGATACTGAAAAATATAATTTTTGTTAATGATTCCACTACTTTCTGCAACTCTTTGTGGTTCATTTAACTTTAAATAAAAAAAAAAGATACTTCTTATATTGTCCGGCTTCAGTTAATTGCAACGCAGCTTTTATGTTCCAGGCTGAATCTTCGCCTGCTTTGTTTATCCTCCAGCCAGGTTTGATGTGGGTTTGGGATCGCTGTTCTGGCGCCGTTCACGACAAAGATGCTCCAGCGCCTTCAAGCTTGACTGAAATTTGCTACTACCACAGTGGACAGGCCCAATGTCTTCTGGGGAAATGGTTTATAGCCAGACAAATATTGCGATCACAGAGATTGGAGGAGATGCTTTCAAACTAATAATACTGTTCAGATTTCAAGCACGGTGGTGGCAGCATCATGCTGTGGGCCTTTTTTTTTTTTTTTACGGCCAAGTGGTACCAGCACACAGCGCATAGTGTACGCACATTCAGAGCTGCAGATTTCTTCTGTTTTTGCTTGTTCGTCATGTGTTTCAGACATACTATGAGTAAATTCCAAGGAAGGTTATATAAAGTAGATTTTATTTCAGAGAAAATAACTATTCTAATCAACCTGGCTGCTGACTGAATGATTAGTTTAATGAAATTTGATGGAAAACTGGGTTCATTTCCAGTAGCCAGACCCAGGTGTGATCACTGCCAGGTCAATAGATTTTAGTAAAAAACTTAAACAGGACCTGTCCCACATCAGGAAGTAGGCGGAAAGTTCTGAAAAAGCAACACATCGCCTCCCAATCTAAACAAATTCAACAACAGATGGTTTCTCACTCTGGAAAGGCTTAGAGTCATTTCTAAGCATTTGGGACCACAGTGAGAGCAATTATCCACAAAAAGGAGAAGTCATGGTTTGATCAGCCTAGCAAAATTACTCCAAGAGAGCATCAGAACTCATGCAGGAGGTCAGACAAGAACCCAGAGCAACATCTTTAAAGCACTGCAGGCCTCACTTGGTTCAGTTTAGATCACTGTTAATTGTTCAAAAATGTATGTGTGGGTTCCAAAGACTGATGGACTGGCGACCCTTCCAGGATGTACCTCGCAGGTATAGACGATGGATGGATCCAAAGTTAAAGGCATTGCTGACCCAAAAGAACACAAAGAACCATCTTACATTTGCCAAAATAGTTAATAGTCCCAAAGACCTTCAGGAAAATACTCTGTTTATGACTAGAAACATGCAACATTCTGGTAGGTGGGCATGCTGTTTTGTCCGCCATCAAACTAAGAGCATTTCAGAAAAAGAAACTCATACCGATATTCAAAATGGTGGCGGTAGTGTGATGGTCTGGGGCTGCTTCAGGAGTAGGACAGCACGTGGGTGACTACGGCTCGCTATCAGGACATTCTGAAGGTGAATGTCCAGCCACGAGTTCATGACTTTAAACTCCAGCACACTGAGGTTATACAGCAGGACTGAAGCAAGCCAAGAAATTCACCTCTGAATGGCAAAAAAAAGCTTCTGGGATGGCATAGTCAAAGTCTGGGATTAAATTTAACAAGCAGTTTAAGTCTGAAAACCCTCCAGCGGTGTGTTAAATTACAATCATCGTGCAAAGACACACTGATAGAAAAGACTCATTGCCAGCACTGATTGCACAATTACAGCTGTTTTTTTTTTCCCAAGGGACTCTAAGTTTGTGTTGTTCACATTATAAATGGACTCATTTGGGCACTGATTTTGCATATCAAGTTATCTTTTTTCCCCACTGTTATTTCCATTTATTTGATGATCGGAAATATTGTGGCGAAGCAAAAACAACATATATACATTTAAAAAAAATAAAAAATATTCAGATGCTCACCCCAAACTGTTCAAATAAATTATTAAAAGCCCCAGACTGGTACGATACTCATTACCGTGAAGAGTGTATTTAAACTAGAGTTATGACTCTTTGAACTTTAGCCTAGAGACAATGTTTAACTACAGGCAGTCATTGCTCAATGAGTTCATTTACATCATGTCATATTTTCACGCATTAATAGGTGAGGTTGATATTTGTTGTTAAAAAGACGAATGAAACGTGAGCAGATTTATAAATACAGCTGAAGAAAAAGTGAGTCAACACACAATTAAACTAGTTTTTCTCCGAGGCGGAATATAAAGAGATTATAACAATAGTAATTTGAATTGGAAATACAGCAAAAAAAAAAATCCTTGTATATATAATTTGCATTTTTCTGTCCTGATATCTCAATTGCACTATGTGGATAATACTAAACATCTGTTAACTCACTGATTTTATGTGCTTAGATTTACTTGTGATTCCTTCATGATGGTACTTTGGATTCCTTCTTTTATTCATTTTCTGTTTACATCATATTGTTTTCTTCCTCACACTAAATGCATCCTGTCTGCACCCATACAAGGTGGATAATAATGAGCCCCGCAGGCCACGCCGTCGCTCTTTGCGGTGTGCATGTGGTTTGGTGTGGTGAAGGGACCTCAGTTCATTCACACAGGCAATCTGAGAGTTATCAGCTCCAAGGACGAGCAAATAAAAGCCAACCGGCCCCTCTGGGGACATTTTATCAAGCTCTCCCATTCCCTCCATCTGGTCACAAACAAATCAAGAGCCAACTTCTTCTTGGACTATTTCAACTACTCACGTGCTTAAAAAAATAGAGAGCTTAAATTACTGTCCTACACGTGAAATGATGGGATCGTCTATAACTATTCATGTTATTTATTTGTCAGAAATGGTCTCATTTTGAAATTTACAACTCCCAAAATGGGCAAGTAAACCGTTTCTGGAGAGAAATTTTATGGCCACACAATACAAAAATTGGCAAATTTAGCCCCATGTGCTAAAAAGTATGTTTGAAAGAGTCAAAATGAGACTTTTAGACTTAAGAACACTAAAAACTGGCCAGCACGGTGGCGGCAACATCATGGTTTGGGGCTGTTCTGTTACAAGAACTAGCATGTATTTGATAAAGTAGTAAGATTTTAAACATTCAATTAAATTAACATGAATGGAGTTAGAATGTGCGTTAAAGTAGTTTGAGATAAGAAATAACTTTTTATCAGCGCCGATTGGAATATCTGTTGTCCAAAACCTAGAATGGAGGCGATAAAGGATGGAAAAAAGATGCCAGCAATGAATGGAAAACAGGCAAATTTAAAAATTTACAAAAAGTTTGGCTGTGAACATGTGCAATGTTATAGCTTAACTCAACTCCACTTTATTTATACAACACTTTAAGATACAACTCAGAAGGCCAAAGTGCTTTACACACCCTAAAAAGCTAATAATTCAAAATATAACAAAGTAAAAAGAAAAAACAATAAAAGCAAAAACACAATAAAAAAGTAAAATAATGATCAGATTCATAAAAACAAACAATAAAACCACAAAAGCCAACATCTCACACTAGGTAAAACCCAAAAGAAAAAAAAGACGTGTTTTAAGAGAAGATTTAGAAACAGGAAATGAGTCGCCCTGTAAAGGCAATTCGTTGCTTAGTTTTTGTGCGATGACAGGAAAAGTGTGGCCACCTCAACGCTCTTTGATTTTCAAGCGACCGATAAAAACTGGTTTTCCTGAGCGAGCGAAAGGGAGCCTGCAGATATTTGGGGGCCATGCCATGTGTGTTTCATGAGTAACATCGCAGTGAGGTTTGTACTCTCCAAGAACTGTGAAAGCTGTTTAATATTTTAAAGCCACTCAGAGAAGAACATGCACGGCTGAAAGTCTGAAGGTACAGTGCTTTGCCAAAATATTCATACGTCTCAGTCCCATTACAAAGACAAATCTCTATGAATTAAATACAACTTTCAACGCTTCGCAAAAAGGTGGTTAAGGACGTCTTAATAAATAAAAATAAATACAGTGAGCTGGGGTTTTTTCAGCCCCCTAAGTCAGTGCTTGATGGAACTGACTAATTGCAATGTGCAGCTGCACGTCTTTTTGGGGTATCCCCCTTTCAACTTTGAACACATAGAGACTAAGACTCCCCCCATTGGTCTTTGCAAATATAGCTCAAACTAAGCCCGGATGGCTGCAGGTCACCTGGGTGCATCAGTTTTCAACAGGGTTCATATTCCTTCTGAAGAAAAGTCTTCCCACCGCATGATGCTGCCAATGCCATGTTTCATGGTGGAGATGATGTGGTCTGGGTGCTTTTCACCAGAGCCTCTTCTTCAAAATGTACCGTGTGCCCTAGATGGGTGTGGAAAACAGAAAACAGATTTTTTCTTTAAAGGACTTTCTCTTCCCACTCCTCCACAATGGTTAGATTAGTGGATTGGACAACTAATAGTGACCTGGTCCACAGATTCTCCCACGTGAGCTCTGGATCGCTGCAGCTCCTACAAAGGTAGGAAGCTTCCTGTCAGCTTAGGTGGACCGCCGTGATTTGACAGGTTTGGAGTTTTGTTTCCTCATTTTCAGATGATGGATTGAACAGCGCTGAACAAGATATTCAGAGCTTGGAAAATTGTTTGTATGGATAACTTTCTCCCAGACCCTTCAGATGTGCTCCTTGGTCTCTATGGAGCTTTTGGTTCACTGATGCTCTCTAACCCAGCGGCCCACATACTGGGGTCCCCGGACCCCCAGGGGTCCACGAACCACGGGTTGGGGGTCCATGAAACACATGTAGTCTGGCCTGAGGAGCCACTGCTGAGAGGCATCGGGGTTGAACTAAGTAACACAATGGACAAATATTTAACTATCCACTTCGTCAAGTCAGGTAAACACCAAATCAGCTAAAATTAGGAAGTATGACAACAGATACATTGAGTTTGGCTTTATCGAGAATGTGGCTCGGATCTCCACCAAATCTCTAATATTAGGTGTATTTATATATATTTTTGAAAACATACATAATTCCTAATGTATTAAACAGTACAAAAGGCTGTTTAAAAATACTATCACCATGAGGAATCTAAAGGGGTCCTTGGAAAAATGTTACCGCTGCTAAGGGGACCCACCCACCTCCGAGGCCTTAGCAGAACAGCTGGGTTTATTCTTTTGAAAGGCGATTGGTTGCCGTGGATTTTATTTCGGTGTGTCTGAGTAAAGGGAGCTGAACACAAAAGCAGGCTACAGCGTTTCGGATTGTAAACATGGTTACCATTTATCCTTCACCTCACATGTCACGATTTTGCACAACGTTGTCTCCGTCTCTGGCACACATTTCCAATGACAATAGCTTGTCGTTGCGATGAGACAAATTGTGGAAAAGAATGGCAGGGCACTGTGTTTTTGGGCTTCTTCCTGTTCACCTCCTATGTTGTCAGGATTTAAACTTTGTCACATTCAAGCTTTAATATTTTCTACTTGCCCAGCAACTATGTTGACGCTCTGCCTTTCAGCACCTTGATAGTCGCAAGTATCAGTGTGCACGTTTCATCTTCTTTAGGGACCTTTACCAACCCATCGCTTAGGTCAATGTGTTAAGTTCAGCTCGTGGTGGAAACTCAGGCAGCTTTCTGGTCCCCCCTCCTCCTCTCCATCCTTCACCCTCTGGTCAGGGTCGATCAATACTTCCCCCGTAGCTTATCACTAATGTGCAACTGGCTGTTTGTCCAAACTCTGCTCTGTCTACATAAAGACTTGGACGGGACGGCTCCTAACCCAAATGCACCACGTAGTACCCCCCGTGAATCCAGCAGCACTACTGGACTTAAATTTACAAAGATACAAGGAGCGGAGAGCAGAGGACGGCAGGAGACCCTCGGCAGCACAAGCAAGAATCTGTCTGGAGAGGCCATTCAAACACAAGGTAGGTTTGCACTTATACTGTTTTAGACTGATGTGTTTATTTGGAGGTTTCATCAAATTCATCAGGAGATTATAAAAAAAAGACGGACGTGACAGATCGGTCTGGATTTTGCTGTAGTCAGTAAATCTTGAGGCACGTGCGAAATCTTTCTGGACCATCTATTATTTTAACATTTACATTTTAGCAAACCTATTCCCCCTCTCGGATCAGCCCCCCTCTCTCCTGCGCACATCCACAAGCTCACACAGCTGCAGCCATCCCCACAATCAGTAAACAGGAGACACCCGGCTGGACTTTGGACACTTTGGATAAGCCTGCTAAAAGTAGACACTTGTTTCCTCTGTCGTTATCCGTGTTTCTACCCCACTTTCCTACGTTTAGGACCAATATGATTTGCACAAAGGGCTTCAGTGTGCCAGATCCTCCTCTGCTGCTCTTCATGTACTCCACAGATTAAACTGCCATTCTTTCCTTTTGTTCCTCCAGGGTCTCCCTTCCATCCCCCCCCCTCCCCCTCTGACCGCTCTCCATCTGCACACCTGCAGCAAAGCTTGTCCTCCAGAGCTATGGAGTGTGACAATGGTGTTTGTTTCCTCTCTATCAAACGCCATTATCACACTAAATAGCTACAGTGCGGAAAGGACCTCAGTGCCTTCCCTTCACGTTGGGGTTTGTGCAGTTGATTTATTGCGTCCTAAATGTTCTGCAGCCTCTGTGTTTTCCATTCTTCCAGCTGTGGCGGACGAAGGAACACGCGCGGCCCCCATGTGTCAGAGGTGGCGACAGCATGGGCCACGGTACCCCGGCACAGGAGGAGCGGGGATGGAGATAGACTTAAAATGGGTTGAAACCTTTTAAGTGACCCTGGTTCTTATTTATTTATTTCATTGTTATTTTTGTATGTAAAGCCTGAATTTTAATGTTTTTGTTTGGATTTTTCTTAGGGATATTTTTTTTTGACATGTAAGCAGTATTTATTTAATAATTCCTTCACCAATTATGTAACCGTTTATTAATCAATTAATTATTTAAATAGGTAATAAAATCTTTGTTTCATTTACTGTTCTATTTAGCAGTTGTGATTCCAGATAATAAAATAAAATGGATGTTCAAAGCTTTTTCTGAGCAGTAAGTAATGCACAATGTTCACATTTTCTCAGCAACAGAGTGTTGAATGCACATGTCTGCAGCTTTGCTCGTGGATTTAAACCCTAGTCAGAAAAGGGTCAAACACATGCAGAGGCTCCTAAAGCCTACACACCGCAGTTAAAACTAAGGTTAAAAAACATTTTTATACATTTTCTCACCTTTAATTGATATATATCCAGAACAATTCAGCTGAACAACAACCACTTAAGTAAATCTGACAATTGGCATGGGATTTTAAATGTGAATTCAATTATTTGCATAGGGACAGGTGTTAAGTATTAACAAATACCATAAACTTTAACATTTATAGCCTACGCTAATTTGCACCGTCTGACCCCTGCTGAGCTTTTGTTTACATTCAAAATAAGTTATTAAGTAAATAAATAAAAACATGATGCAAGATTTGAAACGCAAATACAAAACCCAATAGATACATAGAACCTATTAAAACCCATCAGAGCAATAATGAGTTATATTAAATAGTGAACATAAAACTTGAAAAAGCCTGGTTGCATAAGTGTGCACATACATGAACTCACACTTTGTTGAAACACCTTTGGAGATTTTGATCTGTACCACCTTCAGCGTTACTGTCGGCATCTTTGCAGCCCTCTGCTCCTATTTTCATCCTGTATCTTTTTACAAAGACACCCTTTTGCTCGCTACTAGGACAACTGACCTTTATCTTTGTTTTTAAACGGTTGGTGGGATTAAATACCTAAATAGTTCTCAAAAAAAGGGATGATTTTATCTTTGTTCATACGTGGTTTTTCAGTTGAACTGTTCAGGATACATGTCACTTTAAACTTGGAAAATGCTTTAAAATGATCCAATATGGGCCCATTTCTTTCATCACAAAAATGTGTGTAAAGTTTTTATGTCCCACTATAAATAGTAGAAATACTCAACAGATAAATGCTGATTTTATATCATTTTGTACAGAGCTTTTTTTTTTTTACCCCATACGCTGACAAACTTAAGCCTACCCATCTTCTGAAATCAGACCATTTTAAACTGATCTTAGAAGTAGAAAGGACTAAACCAATTTAAGCACAAATCATAAACACACACATCATAAACCTTATCAAACACATGACGCTCATGAACCCTAATATGTGCGCAAAAGAAGATTCTTAGTTTTTAGTCCAAGTTTCACTAAAGTAAGAAGTCAATCAAATCAGCTTCGCCACTGGACATGTCAAAGAAAGAAAAAGCTCCCACTCATACCGTCTGGTAAAATAAAAATGTTTTGAATCAATAAATAAAAGTTAGAGGAAAAAATGCAAAATATATATATAAACCATTTGTAAAGAAAATAATCCGAAACCAGCCAAGCGGTCTAAGACATGACAGTTTATCACTAATTAAGTATCATCTAAATATATCACAGGTTTTCAAAGAGTTGAGCGTCAATAACACTAGGATACACATAGAAATTGTCACAAAAATAAATACAATGGCTCTTCTCAACTGCTCTGATAAAAAAAAAAACAGTCTCTGACTGTATCACAATCTGTTCTTTTAGGGTAAATCGTTTCTTTTGTGGTTGGGCGTCTCGCAACACCAAACCAGTTTCTCCCCTGTAAGCTTTGCCGTATGAGGTCCAAAGAAGGCGAAGAGACCTTCAGCCCAATGTCCTCCTGATGTTACGACTTGTTCTTCACTGTTGGCCCAAATGGCTTCTTTTTAGGGACAGCAGAAAGAGGGGGTTTGGGCTTTGGAGCGGCTGAGATCTTTTTGGGTTTGGGCTGGAGGGATTTGAGTCCCAGGATCTCACAGAACTTGTTGCACTGGTGCAAAGCTTTGAACTGGTCGATGAAGGAGGTGGCACAGTTTCCTTTGAATCCCTTGTACCTGCAAAGACAAATGCAGTTGAGTCAGCAGCTTAAGCTATTTAGAAGAAGAAAACACACATTTTAAGGAACAGCAAATGCTCACCCTTTCTTACAGGTTGCTATCCCCACATCAGTAAGCTTCATGCCCACTCCTGAGGATAAATGAGACAGACTTCAGCACTCACACCTCATGATTTACGACAGAGTTCTTTGCAGGGATTATACTGACCTTGCATGTCAGTAACCAGCAGATTGCCCTCTGTATTGTGGTAGACCCAGTGCTGGAAAGCGCAGCATTTCTGCCCGGCCTCCGAGTCCCGTCTCATCACGTTGATCTCTTTGCCATCCTTCACCGAATACTTAACAAAGTCTCCAATAAGCTCCTCTTCTAGCGTTGCGTAGGGGATGTTGTTGGACGGACGGTGGACCAGGTAGATGGGAATGATCCTGGTGGAGGAGATCGAACAGGGCAGTGTTAGTCCACTCAGAGTATGGATGCTAAGGAGCGGCTACAGACGGGTAAACCTGTCGCTCACTCTGGGACGTCTCCGAAGGCTTCGACAGACTGAGCTGCTGACGTGTAAGCCTTGATGTACTCCCTCGCCGTGTTCTGGACCTGACACTCCTGCAGGAGAAACGACCAACACTGTAACACCTCTACCCATAAAGGCAGTCGAAGGTTTAGGTAACATGTAACAATGTCCACTGACTCAAAATAAAGAGAGAAACATGAATCAAGCTAACGCGAAAATATGAGGATTAAAAATGAATATTGATATTAAAGTAAAAAATGAAGGAAATTAAAGCCGAAACAAAGAGGAAGCTTATTTAAACAAGCAAATTAATAATTTAAAGAATGTATTATATAGACAATTTTATCTGTAGCAGATTAAAAAAAATTATACAATAAAATATTTTACTTTTATGTATTTTATGAAAATATTTAATGTTGGATTTAGCATCAGTGTATAGACACCATTGGATTACTTGACATGTTTTATTGTGCTACTAATATTTCCATGTTTTTAGTTTGTTATTATTATTTTACCTTTACATTACCAGGTATTTATCTGCCTATTTAATTAAGTTGCTTTTAAGTTTTAACTTGTTATTCAATTTGTTAAGAATGTCTTTTATCATTGTTGAAAAAATAAGTATTTTACATTTAGTTTGACCCACATATCTGCGTATATGGTTGAGGTAGTAAATGAAGGTTGTATCTATTTTCTAGCCGTTGTCACCACTTCAGGTATTTTTACTCTGAAGCAGGGGTCTGTAACATTTACGAACCAATATTGCCCTCAGTCCAGGTAAAATAAAAATAAAAAACCTGTTTAGAACTGTGAATACAATATTACAGAATCTTTTGAAAATAGACTTTTTTATATAACTTTTTGACAAATATCTACAAAAAAATAAATAAAAAATCAAAGAGCCACTATTTTATTCATAGTTTTAGGTTTTTAAATAAAGAAGAAGAAAAAAGATTGCAAAAAGAGGAAAAATATGTTTCCCTCCATGGGATGCTAAGATTAAAAAAAAATGTCTAAAAAGCACATAGTTTCCAACCTTGATGACAAGAAAAATAATTCTAAAAACGTATTACTAATTCTGTTGTGGACTTTCATCACAATTATTCTATGAAAAAAACTGCATCTGTTACTATATCTCTATTTAAAAACATTAGTTGGTTCTCAATCATTTTAAAACAGCCATTGAGAGCCATTGTGGATGGTCCAAAGAGCCATTTGGGGCTCCAGAGCCATAGCTTGCAGACCCCGATTCTAAAGCTACATTCAAATGTAGATTGGCAAGCAACTTGAAAATAAGTGCTTTGCCCAAGGGCACATTGACATGTGGGAGTGATGAGGAAGCTGGAAGTGAACCCACAACTTTCTGTAATGAAATTATTTGTTCAGCAGGGTACACACACTAGTATTACCACACCTTTACAGTTTAGGATAGCCTAGGTGATGAGGCACCTGTGAAGGTGCGACCCCTCAAACACGCTGTTTGCCTGTGTGACCTCACAGAAATGCCGAAAGAAAACAGGCAAGATATCAGGAAGCTAATAATAGTGGACCTCTACAAGTATACTGAATTCATCCTTTCCAAACGCCTGAAGGTACAATTTCCAAACGCCTGAAGGCACCAAATCCTGGACATTCATCTGGATGTCCAGCCATCACGCCTTTCAGGGAGAAGAAAGGATCTGTGTCCCAGAAATGAACAGATTTTGGTGTGAAATTATCCTTATCCAAAGTAAAACAAGTCCTGTACCGACATGGGCTGAACGACCACTCAGAGTGGAAGAAGCCATTACTCAAGAAACAATGAAAGAACAAGGTTACAGTGTGCAAATGCACTCAGAGGCAAAATCCTTAATATTTGGAGACCCATGGAGACTTGGAGACTGTTGTGGCCATAATCGCCACTGTTACATGTGGGAAACAGGGAAGCATACCAGTCTGAGAACACTAAGCAGCTCTAAACACTACCTGTGATGTACAAACGTGGCAGTTATGCTGTGAGTTTGTTTTTGTTTTGTTTTATTGCTGCAAGAGAGACTGGTGCACTTCACAAAATAGATGGCATCATAAGGAAAGAACGTGATGTTAAAATATTAAGGCAACATCTTAAGACATCAGCAAGTAGGTTAAAGGTCTTCTAAAAACAGACACATTAGTTACAAAGTGGCTTAAGAACAACAAAAATAAATAAAAAAAAGTTTTTGATGCAGAGCGCTGCTTTTTAAGTGTGTATTACTTTCTTGTAAGATCTTTAACTACAGGCAATTACCAAGTTCTGTTCTTGTGTTATGACAGTAATGTATGTTGCATTTCTTTACCAGCGTTACAATAAAGCTAGTTTACCTCCTTACCTCTACAGCCAAATTGAAGTTCTTCTGAAGGAGGTCGTCGTTGTTCTTGGTCCCATAGCTGATAGCGTTGTGCACCTTGAGCACGCAGGAGTGTCCCGGTACTAGCAGGGGGATCTGACCCGCCTTCAGCTTAGTGCGGAAAGCCCGCCGATGCATCCCCTCGCCAAAGTGGGCCTTCTCCGTTAGGATGCTGATGGGGTGGTTCTCTCCAAAGTACTGATCCGACAGAAAATCCTCTTTGAACAAGAGCCTTGAACAGTGGGCGTCCTCCTCTTCACTGCACAGCTCTTCAGGCATAGCTGAAAGAGGAAGAGACACTCAATTTTTTTTCCCCTCCCAGTATTTAAACTGATAAACTTTTTATTTTATTTATATGCGCTTTTGATCAGTACTCACATGAAACGATCTGTGGAGATGCAGGTATGACAATCTCACTGAGAACTAAACCACA
Source organism: Fundulus diaphanus (assembly GCA_037039145.1). NCBI lineage: Eukaryota > Metazoa > Chordata > Actinopteri > Cyprinodontiformes > Fundulidae > Fundulus > Fundulus diaphanus. The sequence goes on from CM073141.1 coordinate 24,510,154, forward strand.
TTGAAAACAGAAAGAGGTCAATGAGCTTGTCTGCATGTGTATTCCTTGGATCAGACATTTTGCGCCTTAGATAGTCGTTTACCTTCATAAGTGAGCACGTAGTCCAGGTAGACTGAACCATGGGAGCAACTGAGCTGACACGTGTATTTGCCCAAGTCTTTGTGGGACGCATTGGTGATGATTAATGACACTCTGCTCTCATCTCCTGCACTTCAGAGACACAAACCTCTCATTACTTAAGCAAATTGGTGACAGAAAAAACAACTTATCAATGTGTCATTTGTATGCAAGATGGCCTAGCCTGCTGAAGTAAGACACAAGATTTGTTACAAGCTAGAGTAGAATAGAAGGATTTTTTTAATTATTTTAACATTTTTTATCTTTATGTGCTCATTTTCTCAAAAAAAAGCTGTGAAAATTACCCAAATTCAAGAAAAAAGCAACTTAAACACATTACTGTGGGTGGATTTACCATGTACGTACTCCTGTCAATGCAAAACATCACAGTGAGACTCTTATTCTTATTTCTTTCCAGCAGATTATCAGCTATGCTAACTGAATGCTAATCCATGCGATCGGTGACCGTTTCTGAACCAGAGCCGTTTGCACCACTGTACTAAAAAGGTCAAGGATCATTTTAAGGAAATGTAACTCTGCGCACTGGAATGGAGAGTGGACAAGAAGCTGGAATAGATACAGTGCAGAGCAAAAGTATTCATTACATTTTGTTCCAATACGACGCCAAAGCTCAGCACTTTTGAACGGTATTTCATGTGACAGACAAGCAGAAAGTAGAGCATAGTTGCAAAGTGGAAGGATACATGATTGAAAAAAATCTTAAAAGTGTGCTAACTGTATTTTTCCAGCTTTGCTCATAGGCCCTGAATAAAACCCAGAATGAGAAACACAGAGGCAACCTAATTAGTTATTTAGAGTCTATCTGAGTGCGATGTAATGTTCGTACAAATCCAGCTGTTCTGTGAAGGCCTCAGAGTTTTGTAAGAGAACATTACTGAACAAAGAGGATCAAGAAGACCAAGAAAGAGAGGAGACAGAGAGGTCAGGGTTAGGTAGTGAAACAATACCCCCGGCGCTGAACATCTCATGGTGCACTGTTTTGTTCATCACACGAAAAAGGACAAGAATATAGCACACCTTAAATGTACGATAATTTTCCATCCTAGGTTGGCAGGCTTGGAAAGTAGCCAAAACTGCCTTTGGTTACTCTGGGGGAGCTGCAGAGATCCGCAGCTGAGGTGGGAGAATCTGCTGACGCGACCATTGTCAGTCTTGTACTCCACAAATCTGACTTTTATAGAAAAATAATTACTCACACCAGAGGAACTACCATTTTCAGTTCGCCAAAAGCCACCCAGAAAGACACAAAGTGTCCATGCTGAAACATGGCGGTGGCATAATCATGCTATGGTAATGCTTTTCTTCAGCAGGAACACGGAGGCTGGTCTTAGCGGATAGGCAGACGGATGGAGCCAAAGACAGGACAACACTGAAAGGAAATCTGTTAAGAGGCTGCAAGTGAGTTGAGACTGGGATGGGGATTCACCTTCCAGCAGGATAACTCTAAATGTGCAGCCTCAAATACTATGGAAGGGGTTATATTAGAGCACAGGCATCAGCGTCCAGTCCAACTCACTAGCTAAATCTAGTGAGAACCTTTGACAATGCTGTTCTCCAACATTCAAGGCGTTGTGACTGACTGATATGCACGTAATGTGTCTGAGACAGTGTAGAAAAATGGCAGATTTGACGATTTGGTCATGTCAAATGTCATTAAATACCTTCTGTTAATGTGAGCCAGCGATGTGCCGTCTCTGCTCCAGGTCACAGTGTAGTGCGAGTGGACTCCAGCAAACTGACACCAAAGACACAGGCTCTGAGGGTCTCCGCTCACCGACACGGCCTGGATGGGCTCCAACACCTTGGGATCTGCAAGACATCGAGACATCTCCATCACGAATTTTATAGCATGTCAAAGGTCGGGCGCTCTCCTCTCACAGCGCTTGATGAGCACCCTCACCTTCCTTTGGAGGGATCTTCTGTTTGACCACCTCGCTGTATGCTTTCTTCTGAGCAGCTGTGATCTCGGTCTGGGCCTCCTCTCCTTTTGCTTTTAATGAAACGTCTGCATTTGATAGTTTGCACTCCAAAGCATTGAGAATCTTTCCAAACTTATCCCCTGACACGCGTCGCTTTTTAATAACGTCGACATTCGTGAGCTCTTTCTGATCAGAGAGATGCAGAGCTGCCTGAGGCGACCTATCCTCTGGCTGCTGGGTCTTTGTTTCAGCAACAGCCGACTGACCCACGTCCCGCTGAGCTTTCCCGCCTTTAACCCCAAGTTTGGCCTCAAACATCTCAGCCTTTCCTTTTGCAGATTTTGGTTTGGCTCCATGCTCCAGATCAACTGCAGCTCCTGCTTCCTGTTTGACTGTTGCTTTGTGACCGTGTTTCTTTTTCTTCTTGCCATGCGTCTTGCCAGTTCCCACACCGGTCTCCATCACAAGTTTAGCCTCCTTGGCTTCAAGCCCGTCTTCACTGTTCTCAATAACACGATTTTCAATAGTTGTGGGGTGGTTTTCCTGCTGTTTCCAGGTCTTCTGGTTTGAAACGTGCTGAGATACACTCTCTTGTTTTTTGGGAGCCTGTGCGCCATGATGGTGACCAGCTGATTTCTCCTTTTTGGAGCGTGTTTTGCTGTCTGAAGGATTCTTGGAGGTTTTGTGAGGCATTTTAAGCTGAACCTGTTCAGATTTGGCAGCTGCGAAACTGGGTTCTGAAATCCAGGGGATGAATGGATCATTCAAACCTAAAGTGATGCATGCAACACGACCCTTCTCTGATATGAACAGATGATCTCCGGGGAAACCGGCGAACCTCGCTAGATCTGGGCTGAGATCGTTAATCTCCCCAGAGAGGAAAGGCCATGCAGTCTCATCCGGAGAGAATTTCTCAGCAGTGTTTATTGAGTCCTGCTTTTTATGAATCAGCTCCTCGTGACCTTCCGGAAATTCTTTGCCGGTAATTCCACCCAGGGTCGGAAAGGAAGTGCAGTCTCCAGCATGACCACAACCGATGCTGTCGCTCAGGCAGGTTTTGGCGCGAGTTTGATCCCCTTCCAAGCCGCTGGTCGTCCGACACACGAGGGCAGAGTCCCCACTGAGAGGAGCTACGCACATAATAAGCTCAGGACTACCTGACTCCACCTGGCTCTCTCCAACTGAGTCTGAAAAAGTGTTGAAGGGGACATGTGGGTCGGATTGTGTGTCCACACCGGGCTCGTTTGAATTTTTGCTTGAATTGACGCTGAGATCTGTTTGACCCTCGTTTCCATCAGTCTGCGCCTCGTTCACAGACCCCTGTGGGGGGAACGTGCATACACTGGAGAGTTTGCAGAGGTCTTCTCCAGAAGCCTGAAGATAAAATAGACAAATGACAAGACAGATCGTCTCAGTTTATAGATACTAAACAAATCTATGTCAAGCAATTTATTTGAACGTATATCGCCTTGTTCATAGATATTGAAATCTTCACAATTGCTGTGTATTTTATAAAGGTTTTTCTATGACAGACCAATAAAAACAGTAAATAATTAAGAGGGAAACAGAAAATCTTACATGGCCACACTTCAAATCCAGTGCATCCATTCCCATAAGAAGTTACATAACTTGTGAATAAAGTCAGTCTGTGAATAATTAATTTCTGATGACCAAGGAAGGCAGCAGGTCAGGGATAAAGTAGCGGAGAAGATTGAAGGAGTGTTTGTTAATAAAATGAAGAGTATGCTACAGCAGCAAAGGTACCAAGACATGGCTATCCCCCTAAATTGACAGGAAACACAAGATGAGCATTAATGAGAGAAGCAGCCAAGAGGCCCATGGTAACTCTGGAGGAGCTGCAGAGATTCGCAATATTTTCACAGAACAACTGTTCTGGCCTTTATTGGGGTTTGCAACTAACCATGTAGAGGGAAACTGCACATATGTGGAGGATAGTGCTCTGGAAAAAAATACCAAAACAGAATTTTTTGGGCTATTTTCAAAGCACAACATATGGCAGAAGACTAATGCTGCTTACATCCATGAGGGTTCAAAGGCAAGGAGAAAAACATTTTGTTTTTATTGAGTTTTTAAAAACTGTAAGAATTAGAGCCTGTCTGACCTCCAGCGGCAGCTCATTCCACGTTTTAGGAGCCAAAACTGCAAAGGCTCTGTCTCCACTGGATTTATAGAAAGACTTTGGGACGTCCAAAAGCACCTGATCAGCCGATCTAAGAGCACACAATGACATGTAAGGGTAAATCTGCTCAGACAAATAAGAAGGGACCAGACTATTAAGAGACTTAAAACAAATAAAAAGGATTTTAAAGTGGATTTGAAACCAAACAGGAAGCCAGCAAAGGTATGCCCAAACCAGAGATTTGTGCTCTGGTTTACTTGTACCAGTAGAAAATCGCGCAGCAGTGTTTTGTACCGGCTGTAGAGGTGAGAGGGAGGCATGGCGTACTCCAATCAAAAGCGAGTTCCAATAATTCAGGCACAAGGTGATAAAAGATGGGCCACTGTCTCTAGGCAGCGTCTAGACGGGAGGGGTTTAAATTTTGACAGGCGCCTCAACTGAAGGAAAGAGGACTTGACCACAGTGTTGACAAGTGAGTCAGGTTTTAGGCTGGGGTCCATTTTTACACCTAAATTAGAGGTTCTGGGTTTGTCATGAGGGCCCAAGAGGAAAAGAATTAAAGGAGGGAATACACCTGGAGCCACTGGATTTAAATAGCAATACCTTCATGTTTGTTTCATTAAAACTAAGGACATTGGTGGAGCTAAGTATAGGGCAATTCAAGAGGAAAATCTTTTAGAGGCTCCAAAAGACTTCAGACCAAGCCAGAGGTTTAGTTTCCAGCAGAAAGACAGCCCTAAATATAAATATGTAAATATAAAGCTAGAGTGGAATGGTTCAGGTCAAAGCCTAGCCGTGTGTCAGAATGGCCCAGTCAAAGTCCAGACCTAACTCTAACGGATGATATCATGACTTTGCTCAAGGCAGCTAAACACAAATCAATCCACACTTTTCAGATAGAAAGCATTTTGGAAAAACATGTCAAATTTGGCTTCATCTTCACAGTTATGCAACACTTTGTGTTGGTCTGAACATAAAATGGCAATAAAATACAAATACGTTTGTGGTTTAGATGTGAAAAAGAAGCAGGAAAAAGTTTAAGGGGTAATATTACTTTACATGCTGCTACTTCTGCGACCCACATTGTCCGAGACAAAATCTTGACAGAAATTATAATGTTTCAAAAATGCGCTTGTAAAAATAAAAAAAAAAAGGGGGGAAAAAAATAAAACACAGACAAGTAATTGCCTGTACAGGTTTCCTGGTAAACACTCACCTTTCTATCGAGCCTCAAAGTAAAGATTTACCAAACCATTTTCTGCAGCCGTGTGTACAGCTCATGCCCTCCACTTTACAGCCATCGCTCACACATGCTGTTTGCTGCGAGTGAAGAAAGGTCGGTCCTCTCCTGCCCAGGACCTTCGAGCCTCCTGATCTTGTGTTTTTTGACTGCGAGGCGGTTCAAACGTGTGCGTTTAAGGGCGTAAAGGACAGCTGGAACCGGGCAGAGTCGTGTTTCAGTTCTCAGCTGTGCTCTCCTCTCACCCCTCCACCCTGACACACCACAGATGCATGCTATTATCAATGAACTGTCAGCTATTATTAGATGCCATTTCTCTCTGTCTGAGGTCTTCTTCTCAGGCTCCTCTGATCCTGCAGAGCCGCTCCACCGTCGGGTTTTTGAGCTGGAAGCCAAAAGGGTTAATCCAAATAATGCAGGCTAAAAGTTCAAATCCCAAGCGGCTTCAGTCTCGTGTGAGGGGGGTTGTTTTCGTGACTGACGGGGCTGGAAGCATGGCAGCAATCACAAGGACAGGAGCGGGAATGTCTCTTAACATGCTTGCCTTGTTTCCAAAATGTGCGACAGGTTTGTTCGTTGGCCAACTCCGTAAAGCCGTTCGCTCTTCCCTCTGGCGTAAAGGTTGAATCTTTCCAGCATCTCCAACACTCTTTCACATCAGAGTGATGCTCTGCACGTATGCACGCGTGACCCCACAGGCACAGATCAATCCAAGCTGTTTTTTTCTCACCCAACTAGGCATACATCTGTCTTAACTTTACAATGCCACAAATTAAAATGACAAAGCCATCTTACCTCCTCAAGCACCAGCTCCCTCTGGACGTTCAAATCCACATCTTCTGTTATTTTCAGCTCTATTGGAGGGTCTTCATCGCTAGAAAATGCATCTTGCGGAAAGGACATTAAATACCTATCAAGCCGGGGGAGGTGTAAGCAATCCGAAGACACGGTTCCAGCACTGAGTGTCGCCTCAATCAGATCTGAATCAGGGTCTGCTCTGACCGAGGGCAAACCCGCTGATACATTTGGCAGAGCAAAGCAGGGAGAGGATCCTGCCTGGCTGCACTGGAGCTCCTCTGGCTCTAGTTCTTCGCATTCACGTAGAGATTTGACACCCTGGGAGCCTCCTCTGTTGCAAAGTTTAGGTCTTGGGGCTTGAAGACACAAAGAAAGACAGCTTTGTTCAGACGGAGATGAGCTCTCTGGGATGTCTGGAGTCTTTAGAGGCTGATCCTGCACGCCCATAGTCCGCCGCTTTTCCCCCAACGCCGTTGGCCTTGGAGCTCGCTGCAGCCTCTCTGGCTCCAAGTGAGTGGTCACCTCCTGTAGTGCTTGTGTTAAAGCATTTATCTCAGCCCCTATCTCTGCGAAGGCGGCCGTGAAGTCTTCCGGCGGATCTTCTATAATCCCAGTCCAGTCTGAGAGTGCGCTGGCCCAGCTGTCTACCGATGACCACCTCTTGACAGGTGACCTGCCAGTGCTCCTACTGTCACTGAGGTTGCCATCTGATTCTTTTAAGGTGTCGCTTAAAGCGCGATGATCCAAGACCTCCTTATCTTCTGCCTCCTCACCTGTCAGATACTGGCACGCGTCCAGCCAGAGCTCTGTGGGGCTGTGGCTGTGCTGCCGCTGAAGGGTCATAGCCATGACCTCTGCTGTTCCTGGTCTCACATCCTTTCCCGACACCCACCCCACCTCCCAGGCATCTGCAGCACTTGCTCGTAACTCTTCACGTTGGCTCGTCTCTGACACGTTGTTCTCTGTTGCTCGTTCCTCTCTAAAGCCACTTTGACACCGTGTCTCGATGCCTTCTAAATAACACATCGGGACATGTGCATCGCGTTCTTGGTCTGCCTTTCCTACTCCCAACTGGGATTTTGGCTGGTATTCAGGACATGTAAACTGAGGATCTGCTGTGTGGGTGAGGATGAACTCCCGTGTGTCGCTTTCAAAAATATAAAGGTCCGACAGAGGTGCTGGCACCTCAACAATGTCTAAATTGTGGGATTCAGTCGTACCAATTTTGTTCTTCAGACAGTACACATGGGATGTCTCTGGTTCTACGTCCGGCTCTGTTGCACTGGATGGGGCTGGAATAAAGTCATTGCAGAGCTCAGGCAATGGAGGCAACGCTTCACTCCCCGGTTCCAATGGATCCAAACAACAAGGTCCCCTGTACGCAGCCTTCGGTGGAGACTCTAAGCAAAAAGACATGCTGCATGCTGAACAGTTGAAGATATCGCTGTTTGCTAGTTTCTCCTCCGTGGAAATGTTTATTGTGTTATGTTCAGCTGGGTTGGGCAGCTCAGACTCCGTCCCTGGTCCATGCAACAGGACTCCATTTTGATCATCTGTGAGAAGTTCTGCTGGCCGCTGAGGGTCATGTGCACAAAGTAGCGACGGATCCATCGGGACTCCAGTAAGTCTGTCATGAAGAGGTCTTTGAACGAGATGATCCCAGCAGTGGAACCGGAACGTCAGGAGTCCTGGATGGATGCATGGGATACTGAAGTCTCTATCTTTTGGGATTATTCGTTCTTTGGATTCTGGGATTCAGTACCTGAAAAGTAAAAAAAAAAAAAACACAATCATTGTTAAAACTTGGTGCACATCTGTGATGAAACTGCCTTATGGAATCAGAGAAAAGCCCCCTGTCTCCCTCTAGCTGCCATTCAGAGGGATGTGTTCAGACATGGCTGGGTTTATTTCAGGGATCGTCGAGAGTCTCTATGTGCACCTCATCAAAGCAAAGCCTTCCTTCTGCTACTACTTGTAGATAAAAGTGCCTGCTGCTGTTTGGCAGCAATCACACAGATTACTCACCCCACTTTTTAGAGTCAAGCTCAACTCTACATTTATTTACACCTACCCAGATTTTACCACATTTGAACTAAAATTGAGAGACCGATCAAAAAGTTTGAATAAAAATAAAATAAAAGTGCATTTCACTCTGAAACATTCAATGCTTTTGGGTGATGGTCGTGATTGTCACCCAGCTGTCACCGGGTGAGAGGCTGTGTAAACCCTGGACAGCAAAACACATGTAGGGGGGGGGGGGGGGGGGCTGTGGGCCGAAGGGGAAGCTGCACCTACAGCTTTGCACCTGGTGAGCTAAGCTAAAAAAAAAAATCTCAGTGGTGATTTATGAGATTTGTCAAAGGGAACGATCTGAAATTGTATCATTTTTTTGTTTATTTTGCTCATGTTTGATAGCTTTGCAATAAACATGATGTAAAAATCTAAATAATTCTACCTCACTGCTGTTTTTGTTTTTTGTTTTTTTAGATCATGTTTACCCTGACATCATCAGGGGGGGGCACCTTGGGTGCAGAGAACCACAGCTATGGTGAGACAACTATTGCCGGCACCATTGCCATTAGAAGTTGTGTTTACAGTGTGTGATAAGCCATGTGGAGAAAAGGGCAAAACCGAACTGTTTGACTCACACGAAAATCACCCATGCGTGGTAAAAACAGAAAACTGCACATCAAACTGAACACATGGATCCCCCAGGGTGAAACACGGTGGGGGCAGCATCATGGCGAGGGGATGCGTTGGTTTAGCAGTTACAGTAAACCCGGTCAGCTTCGATGGGAAGATAGATGGAGCAAGATACAGAGCAACACAGGAAAAAAACCTTTTAGTGGCAGCTGAAGACCTGAGATTGGAATAAGATACAGGCCGAGCAACAATGGAGCGGTTCACATCAAAGTCTTTTGATGTGTTAGAATGGCCCGGTCAAAGTTCAGACCTCGAACCTTTGCACGTTACTTGATGTTTTTCCACTCACATTTTTAATCCAACCTTGAGCTATCTGCCACGCAGATGGGGGCAGATTTTAATTCTAAATCTTTCACCCCTTTAATTATGCAAAACTTGGTGTTGGGAATCCCAATTAAGCACTTTGAAATTTGTTCAAGTAAATATCCTAAAATTAACCATAAAGTGGTTAACTATTCCTCCGTACGGTTATACAGGGGGATGAACTCGTTGTGATATTTCAGACTTACTTTCCCTCTCTGGGATGCTGCTGTTGTTGCCGAACTGATTATGAAACGTTCCACCTATCTTTTAAAAGCACTGAAAACTATTTCCCCTGTTTTCTTGGTGTCCCATTTAACAATAAGCTGACAAAAAGCAGTTTCTAACATTCACAGGTGCTTGGATTCTTATCAACTACACGTGGTTTAAATGATTTGTGTTTTTTAAAATTCCATTTTATTAAGCGTCCTTGCTGTTTCTTTGGAAAGTTGGTCACATTTATGGGGGGGTGGATGTGAAGCATCGGCGGGGGCGTTGGTTTCAAAACATTCCCACTGATATATAAGATGGAAACTGGCGGCAGAGTTACTGGAAAAATACCAGCTCATCTTCACTCCTGACCCGCATTTGTCACATTTCAGCCCCATAAAGGACACCCTGCCTGAGCGCTGCAGCCCCGGACGCTTGTTGTGAAACACACGCCTCAGCTGCTGAGTGCGGACGGCAAATATGAAAGACTGACGTGAGAAAACATCCGGTCCTCCTAACATTTGCAAACTTCTCTAAGATGCAAGTGCATCACATCAAATGCGGCTTACAATATTCTGCAAGATCTGAATTATTCACCACTTGTTGTGCAGGGAGCAAAAAGCGGGAGGAAGCCTTCATGTAGACGCTTGTATTTGTGCGAAGCGACAAACAGCACTTTATGTCTGACATTTTCTATTTCATTTAGAACAAACCGTCAGACAATGAAGCCGGCAACACCTGAGAGCGATTTAAATGTCTTCTTCTTCTGATTCAGTGTATGCACGTTGCAGATTTGAAGAATGATTATATAAGGACAACATAAACTACACACTGTGTCTCGAATCTGCAACGTAACAAAAGAGGGAAAATCTGAATATTATAATCCAGTTTAATTTATGGAAATGAAAACTGACGCTCAATAAAATATGAAGCATGCAGCAGCAGAGGGTTTTGTTACAGCCATTAAGTCACAATTAGATGACAAGCTACCTCACAGCTGAACCATAGGTGATAAAACTGCAATAATTAAAAACACTTGTCTCATCTGCAGGGGGGATTTCCATCCAAACAAACAGACAGTACGTACCCATTTCATGGCCGTGCCCGAGAGGATATAGACCCATGATGTAGGACTTGAGGGAGACTTCAGGCAGAGCCGGCGGTCTCGGGGTGTTGGACTATTTTTAGATGTTGTCCCCCGCAAGTACAAAGTTAGTTATCTGATATTGTGAACATGTGCTGATCCTGAACATTTAAAACCTGATATGTACACTCACAGGCAGCTTCAGGGATGACCTACTTTGCCTGATGAATATTCTCATCAACACAAGCGGAGCCAGGTAAAATGTATGGCTCCTGAGAGAGAAAATAGGCAACCTTCACAATCCACAGTCCAGTTTAACAAAATTTGTTTAAAGCCACAAACGTTGCATGACCTTATGAAAAAGACAACTTATTATTTGTACTTCTATATCTATTATGGGAGATTTGTTGTCATTTTTGAAGAACTATCATTTTACCTCTATTTTTTGTTTTAAAAAAAAAAAAAAAATAAAAAAAAAATTCAAAGAAGATGGATGCAGTTTCTATCTTCTATGGGATGTTAATATTTTTTAAAAGAATGAAAAGAAATTACATAGTTTGCAAACTAATGACAACAACATTAGATTTGAAAGAAAGTTACTGCTACTTTTAGCGTCACACTGTTATGAAAATTCTGTGCAATTAATCCATTAAAAAACACCTTAACCCTGCATTTATTATTATACATTCATAAAAACAAACCATTAGTTGGTTCTTTGTAATTTTTAGCCAAAGTTATTAAATTCCATTGTGGAAGGTCCAAAGAGCCACTTGCGTCTCTGAAACCGCAGGTTGCAGACCCGTGATTTATGGCAGTGCAAATGTATTTATACCTTCTGCTAACAAGTAAATAAAGTGAAAAGTGGTTTTCATTTTTTTTTTACAAATGAAAAGCTAATGTGTGTGGCCCAGCTGAGTCAATGCTTTGCAGAACCTTCTTTCATTGCAATTACAGTTGATCGTTTTTTTGGATGCCGCTCCCAGCTTTGCCCATTCTCATTTGTAAAACAGCTCAAGGTTATATTAGAAGACAAGTGTATGTGAATGTCAGTTTCATGCCTTGCCTAAGATTTTCGGTTGGATTCAGTCGGAAGTTTGACCAGGCCATTTTAACACATGAATATACGTTCATCTAAACTGTATGTTAGCAACAGGAAGAAGAGAACCAGAACATGTTAGGTGTGTGAGACTCCACGCTCCTCAAGGGAAGCTGTCGAGGAGAGTTTAACCAGTGCGATCATCTAAACTTTTGAGACTATTGAAACTCTGTTCATTGTATTGTCGGCAACACAGGCCAGGACCCGCGCCTTCATCATTCCTGAGGTTGCTTCCATGTTGCACTCCTGAAAGAGACCACATTTCCTTTTAAGCAATTGGTGAACCTCACGTGGCTCAATCTGGTAAATATATTTAATATTTATTGCATGTATTAAATTATGTGTGAGCAATAATGTTTTAAAAAAGGTTGGCTGTGCACCGCTGCCAGCTGGCTGAGATTACGGCTGACGTTAACATTGATATGTGGTGGGAAAGTTCTGTTCCTCGGCTGATCTGGACCTGGATAATAATAGATTTAGAAGAAAAACAACTCCCAGTCCCTCCTGGTTGCAGCCCGTTACCTCTTAGAAAATAGATAACACAGCGATCAGATAAACCCGGAGATCTTCATACAAACCTCTGTTAACCTCCATTAAAACTGATCGTTTCATCTTAATCAATTTACCTTAAAAGGATTTCTGAATGTTCCCTAGCTATTCCAGACCCTTTCATCAGCAGACATAGTTTTTCCTTATATTTGTCTTTTTACAGTTTATAGTTTATTTCTGATTCAATGCATGTAAATGGATACAATGATTTGAACGGTTTTAGATTAATACTTTTGATAAAATCAGTAGCTCATTGTAATTTTTTCACTAGTCTTTCGATGAGGTGCTTTAACCATCTAGTTGAAAATAAGTTACAGTGCTGAAAAACATTGTAAAATTATATATCCTTCAATGGAAAATTAGTAAATAGATTGCTAAATTTTTATTTTTTGCAAATAGATTGCTTGAATAATGATGAAATGTACGAGGCTGATTTACTTGATATGTAATCGGTTGTATAATTTAATTCTAGGATTTACCAGCTTTCTGCAACCCGTAAGTTTATCCAAGCTTATCTGTTAAAACTGTGTTGTACCGTTGTGTAACACTTTTCTTTCCATACACCTGTTCATGTTTTGCCTCCTAAATCTACCAGGCAACCAATGAAATATTATTAGACTAAATGCATCTGTGAGATAGCTGAGACTTTTTAGTGACTTGCAAGAGCAACAAATGTGACCCTTTTCCTCATTCAAAGGTCCAAAATGGAACATTTGAATGAGTCCCTCATTAAATCTCATGCATGTTGAGCATGGCTTGTTGCGAGCTTCTGGAGTTGATGTGACCTCGAGGTCTCATGTCGTCATTAAATTGAAAGGATCGTCTTTCCAAAGCAAGCTATATTTTCACACAGACTGGCCTCAGCCTGGCCTTTGCGCTGCTTTCCAACGCCCGCAGGCCTGGAAGAACAGGTGGAAATCACGAGAGCTGCAACCTGATGTTGTTTGCCGTTGGTTAAAATGAACCCAATGGAGCAAGAATGCCTCAGCAGATGCATGCAAATTCTAAGACATAACTTTTTTTTTAGATTGCTCATGTTGTGTTTTGAATAAAAAAAAAAAAACAATTAACCTGGACAATGCACCTAACAGATGTTGGACTTTCTTTCGTCTTCGTACTGCTTTTAGACATAACATATGGCAGCTTTAAACTTTAAAAGACTCGTGTTTCGCTGTGCTTAATTCATCATGGTAATGTCAGATGGATAGAAAAAAAGAACCCAAACAGCAGCGGTAACAACAGCATTTCTTTAAGGTTGCTCACTGAGATGGCGTCACCACAATGCAATGCACAACAAAGCACCTGTTCCATATACGCTGTAACCGAGAAGCACGCCTGCAAACGTGGCTAATGTGTTTGACGTCACTTGTAACGAAACCCCTTTGTTATTTTCTGTCCAGTTGAGTCAGTGTCTGGTAAATGGTTATGACCTACTTGTAGAAGAACTTGCAGTGAAGTCATTTGTATTCTTGGGCGTACCAGCATATCTGGCAATGGCCAGTATACAAAAGAAAAAGCCGTGAGATGAAATAACGAGTCAGACACAGAAAGGCCAGCCAAATTAGTAAAGTGGTATGTTAATTGCTGTAATTGTAGCTCATTCATTTCTTAATGAGTTCTGAACGTCACAGAACTATGTAATGTAACAAGAAGTAAAAGGATTGGGGAAAACAGAAATTGCAACAATTCGTGGCTGAGAAGCATTCTTTGCATCTTTATGAGCTTTTATCAGGTGATCATCTCTGTCAAACGTCTCGATTCGTCAGAGCAAAAGCTGAATGGAAAGGCAAGGAGATAATAAAAGAAAAATATTTCTGAAAAAAAAAGAGCGCACAAAGGAGGGGAGTTATGCAAATTAAAGCGACAAAAATAAATGCTTTAAAAATAAAAAATAAAAAGTGAATGGACTGAACTGTTTGGATGGAATAAGTGGATTTATTTACAAAAACCCATAAATCAATCACTTAATCGTGAAACATAAAAAGCTGGTTTAAAGTAATGCAATGGAAGAGAATTCACACAGTGAACGATTTGAGATATATTTATTCGCTTACATTTGGCATCCTCCATATCAGCATCCCTGGCAGAGATACAGTAGGTAAAAGCCTTAAAATAAATTATAGTTTATTGCAGTATCACAATAACACCCTGAAAAGCTCAGGAAAACCCAGCCTTTAATTTGAGCACCTCCATCTCGTGGGTAAAATATGCAGTCATGGGAAAATAAGGACACCCTATTAAATATACCATTAATTATTTAGAAACTTTTATATATTGATGTCTAATTTCATTTTTTTTTCTATCTCTGAAGAAGATTTAATTACACTTAACTGAAAATCAACTCAAAAGATATCTACAGATATGTGCTTTTTGATGGAGGGAAAAGTTAGCACACCCCACCTACCTATGATTAGATGTTACACCCATTGGTTGAAATCTCTTCAATGAGAAGCTTGTTGTGGTCAGTCGCTGAAACTGACACACACCAAACTTCTAACATGGCAAACCTTCTTCATGCTGACTAATAATGTTCCAGTGTTCAGCATCTCATGCATGGTTTCAGAAATTTTATGTGGGATTGCCCCAATAATGAGAATGTCCTAAATCTATTGCTCACTAGAAAAGTATTTTTTTAATGTAGTTTTACAGAACATTTGTAAAGTGTAATTTTCTTCAGTTTTTACTTGAATTTCTCAGTATTCAAATTCATAATAAAAATCCAAATAAAGAAATATAAAAAAATATATCGAAAAGACCAAGCATCAGAATTACCAGAACGTCTGAAAATAGCTATGACATGAATGCAACTGAAGCATTTTCAATGTATAGTTTATGTTGATTACAGTGTAAAGTAACAATAAATTCATGATTTTTTTTATTTGCCTGGTGTATAAATATAATGGGACGCCCACTTCTCTTATCCACTCTCCAAAATTGGAAAAACAGAAGACCATGCCTTATAAACAAGGCATTTAGATCTTCATGAGTAAGGAAACGACAACAAAAAAACAGTTGCAAACCTAAAATTGCCCATATCTAATTTCAGGGCAATGATTAAAAGCTTTAAACTTCAAGAAGGAGCCAATTCTATCTTGTCACCAAGCAAGATAGAGGATGGTAAGGGAAAATCTTCAAAGCTTACTGACAGAGAACTGACACATTATTTTCAGTGAGAGGTTTTGCTACTGCAAGTAAACATGAATTTATTAAATCTTTTTACAAATCAATAGATACGTGAAGAGTGCTGTATTACACGTGACACTTTTTCTAGACGCTTCTGTGCTTCAGGAAGCGGTAGGGCTTCTCAACCAGCACTGTGAGAGCACAACTGACCACCAGAGTCAGCACCAGATGGCCGAGGAACAAGTACATCTGAAGAGGACAGACACCCAGTGGTGAAAAGGTAGGAAGAAAACAAACAGGAATGTTGCTCAGTTAATAAATGTTTGAGATCAAATCCTTACAAAGTTCATGTCTGTGTAGTGGATTGGCGTTTCTTGCAAGCCATTGTAGAGGATGATGAAGATGGGATGTGTCAGATAGCAGGCGAAGCTGATGTTGGAAAGAGGAACCCAGAAACCAAAGGACAAGAATGTCTTGATAAAACCTAGAGAAGATAAAACACAGACAGATAAACTGCAGTTTCATTTTCCTATATTGCAACGCCAACAGTTGAGAAACAAACTGAATCCACTATGTGTGACGTGATTCTTGGCAAACGTTACCAAAGACGAATCAAATATACACGCTTGTTTAAATCCCAGCGTACCGCCACATTGGAGATATATTTCGATTTGCTCTAACCTCCATAGCCCTCTTCACAGGCCAGTATGATCCAACTCACAGTCAGGGCCCACACTGGTCTGTGCAGCCCCTGATACAGAGCATGGGCCACAGATGGGTAGGCTGGAGTTTCTTTCAGCAGGTAGGCCAGTCCGATGAGCAAAACCATCAGGGAGAGACAGCAGAACCAACCAAGTGCTGCTTGCCACTGATTAAAAAGAAGAAGCACAGAAATGTGAGGCACGTTTCAGGTAAAAGGCTTATTGATTGTAATTATAGTAACACGTGTTTCTGAAAAGAAATGGCCGTGGAAACTGCACGACGTTTCAAAGATTCAGTTTTTCATTGGTCAACTAACAGGAGAGCACTAAAGTGCACTAGTGTAGATGGCTGCAAGGAGTTAAATATCACTCTGCAAAAAGGGAGAATCCTGCCTTCTTCAGATAAAGGTCACATAGAGAAACCATGTTTTTAAATGATAACTGACTAAAACAACCCAACCCGATGTGAAAAAGTAATTAGTAATTAGCTCTTAATTGGCTGTGTCAAACTTGACTGCATCAACCGCTATGAGCCATCTAGGACAACAGCTGGAAGATTTATGGCCCACAATCCTTTGTAAAATTGTTTTAAGTCAGTGGCGTACAGTTTTTCATGATAAACGGCCTAGTTAAGGTCATTTTATAGTATCCCAACTGTATTTAGGTCTAGGCTTTGACTAGGCCACTTCAAAGCCTATAGTTACGGTAATTAATATTATGCCAAAGATGGACAATCAAATCATCTCACCTTTTCCTTTAACAGTTGATGTTTCTTTGTTGCCAGGTATATTCCTGTTAGGATGCCTATGAGAAAGGGTCCATATCTCGTGTAGGGTTTCATATAGTAGTACAAAACATAGTTGTCTGATGTTCTGCAAAGACAAACTCTTCAAGGTAAACACATGGATTTTAAAAGAAGAGGTACATTTTCTGTCATGTACTGAAGCTCATTATCTATTTAGACAGGATCATCATGGTGGAGGCTTACATTTTAGATGGCTGAAAGACTGGGAGGTGCAGATGTGCTGTTATAGCAGCACTGGCCACAGTAGTAATCACCAAAAGACCTCCTACCACGACGGCAAACACACTCCTTTTACTGAAACGGCAGAAACAGAAAGGAAAAACTTATTCCTCCAGTTTATATGGTGCTTGAGATGATGGTTAAAGCTACCGGACATACAGTCTGTACATGTAGACCAACAGAGGGGTAGTGGCATAACACTGGAAGTCAAGAGACAAGTACCAAGTCCAGGGAATACACTGTGGAGAAATATGGAGAGGAAATGAGAAGTAATAGCTAGATATGAGCTGAAATGGCACATGAAGAGACATGAAGAGCTGCTGAAACTCACAATCTCGTGGACTGGTAGGAGGTTGCTAATCAGCAGTAAATTGGCCCACCAGTATGCTTTACAATCCATCAACGTTTCTACAAATGGGAACCAGTAGGGTCCCCACTGGACCAAAGAGATGAGGCTGATAGTGAGGCACATTGTAAACACATGCAGAGGCTGAATTCTGGAGCAGGAAGATGAGGAGAGAAATGTAACCTTTTAGTTCTCAGTAACACCTGTTCTAATTTTAGAAGAAGTGTGCAAAAACATATCACGGATGTATGCCTTTTACCCCTTAAACATGTTACTATTTTGTGGACATTTTGTTGCAACAGACTTTAAAAGGGCATAGTCACGTACTATGACTTAACACATTTCTATACCAGTAGCTCACTCTGTCTGACATGACGTGGGACGGACTTCAGAAACTGAGCGTCTCGTGCAATATGTATAGGCAGAGCCAAAACAAACTTTTTTCGTGTTCTTCACACCCCGGCTGCCAGAAAAAACGTTTTGTTCTCGTAGAGTCTGTAACAAGCTTCTCGCTGTTCTTTCAAAGAAGAAATGGTGGATTCTGACAAAACAGATGTGATAGCAGCAGCTACGCGTGCGTCCTCCTGCGCTGCCATGTTTATTTTAATTCAGCTGTGGGCTCGGCTGCTCCAGCTTTTGTCACAGGTGAATGTCCCGCCTTAAACCATAATGCTGCCATGTGATTGGCCCAAACTGATTTTTGGTTTAGTCCCGAACTTTTGAGGGGGGAGCGGGACAAGATGGGTTCTCTCGTGTATTTGTGAACGCACAATTACCGTGAGAATTCAGCTTGCTGGCAAGGTTAAACCAATGGAGCCCATAGATATGTATACACACGTTATAATGTTGTTATAATGAATAAATATAATCACAAGTATATGTTCAATCGAAAGATAATGCCAGTAGGTTTGGTTTGTACTGTGAATGGGTTGGTACAATTCCACAGCACATGAATGAGGCATCTTCTCCAAATCGCCCCCTGTGCCACTTCCAATATGGCGTCGACGTCGAAGTGCGAGTTAGTGCTCAATGAGGTGTCTACGTCTATATGCCTGTATTGGAGCTGAGCAAGTCAGCAATACCCAGTGGAGGTGCGAAAAGAAAGAGTAAGTATCCCTAATCCTGTAGTTGACGTTGGTCTTTGACCACGCCGTGCTGTCACTTTACTGTGAGGCGTAGCAGGGCGGTCTACTGACTCTTATAGTGGCTGCATCGATTGTCGCAATCTTGCTTTCTGCTGTACTGCCAACTGGCAAATAGCACAATAATGTTTATGCCCTGTGTAAAGTTCTTTTCAGGCTCAAAACGGACAAGTAAACACTAACAGGACGAATGCTTGGTGTATAAGATGATAGGGTGGTTTTTGTGTTTTCTTTTACGATCAAAATACTTAACTAGACCCCTCTAATGTATTTATTTGCATTTTAAGTGATAGACCAACACACACAAAAAAGGCCAGAATGTTGAAGTGGAGGGAATATATGATATTTGGTACAAAAGTGTTTTTTTTCTTACTTTTCTGTACTTCCCCTAAATTAAATCAAGACAACTAATTAGTAAATAACATCTACCTGTGTGAAATTGAATCTCAGTTTAAATGCAGCTGTTCTTTGAAAGCCATAGAGTTTTGTTAGAGGACGTTTAAAGCAGGATTTGGGTATAAATCAATCAGT
The DNA here is from genome assembly GCA_037039145.1 of Fundulus diaphanus. Taxonomy (NCBI): domain Eukaryota; kingdom Metazoa; phylum Chordata; class Actinopteri; order Cyprinodontiformes; family Fundulidae; genus Fundulus; species Fundulus diaphanus. Next base: position 24,529,198 of record CM073141.1, read on the forward strand.
ATAATGAATAAGATGCTACAAAAGACTTGAGATCGAGCTGGAGGTTTAGCACCTTGGAGCACAACCAAGGAGCCTAAACGTACAGGCAGAGCTACAGGGTATTGGTGTAAAGCAAAGCTATCCGTGTGTTGGACCAACACAATCAAAGTCCAGATGTCCAACAAGTCCCATTGAGGATCTGTGGCCCAAAAGAAATGCTGTTCAGACTCTCTCAACCTTGCCTGACAGAGCTTGAGGTGTTTTGCTAAAAGGATTCAGCAAAACTCGCAGTTGCTAGATGTGTAAAGCTGGTAGAGACGTATGCAAAAAGATCTGAAGTTTAAATTCAGCAAGCAACTGAGCATTTTCTGCAGATTTTTAAACGTAAAACAAAAAAAAACATCCATGATCCGTTTTCCTTCCATCTCAGAATAATGTTGTACTTTGTGTTGGTCTCTCACATAAAACCTTAAAGACTAAATAAGAATAAATGTCTAAGAGGTATGAAGTATTTTGCAAGGCACTGTAATTTAGTCATCCAGTCAGGTGATCGTGCCTTTTAATTCTCTTGAAGAGATAGTTTGCAACCAAACCGAGAATTAGATTGTCTTCTGCCTTGTCGATGGAGCTCAGCAAAGATGTGGCACTGAGCAAACCCCTGAAACAGCACAAATGTGAAGTTTAGAAGCTAGAAACCATTTCTTGCACCACAATAAGTCCACCAATATTTCAATAGTCTCACCCTAGCAATAAGAAGGTATCAACAGCCAGAAAAACAGGCCCGCTGATGGTGAGCACATATATTGGGTTACTTTCAACCGCTTTCCTCCATGATTTGTAGTTATCTACAACAGAGACATGGCAATGTAAATAAATTATTTTGAGGAGATTAGTAGTTAGTTAACTGCCTGTTTTCTTCCATACCCAGGTTGGTAATTACTGGGAACTGTGCAGAGTGGCCGGATATGATCCACAGCAAACTGAGAACACGTATGCCATTCAGAGAGGCGTAGTTTTCACACTGGACAGAGGAGGAGGTGCTGAAGACCCCCTTACATGTTGTTTGCAAGGAGAACCCTCGAAAGTAGCTGGAAAGACAGCTTCGAGATAAACACTGTCCAGCAGGACTGGCCGCGCCTGCAAAAAGAAACGACTTAGTACAGGCTTTGTCTAAATAGAAACAGGTGAGATAAAAATGATTTTTACCATTTTCCTCCAGTGTTCCGCCATTTATTTCATTGCCGGACAAGCCATTGCTTTTCAGGGTGCCGTAAAAGTTCAACTGGGAAAACTCTGTTGTGGGACCGACGGTGTTGCTCTGCTCTGACCTTCTAAAGGCTGTGAAAAGGGTAGCCGCAAGAGGAATGGCTAACATTACACAACACACACACCTGAAGTGGAAAGGGAACCAAGTTTATATCAACTATTGGCATTCAAAAGATATACATGCAGTTTATAGGGTTGTAATATCAAGGGTGAAAAGTGATGACTCATATGCTGACATGCAGGCAATGTCTGATGCATCAGTAGCGACTGCGTCGGCCAAACAGTGAGTCATGATCATCTCATGTGAAGACTGATTGGTCAGGATGGGAGGTAATGGACTAAGGAGGGACCTCTGGTTAAACTGAAGTCTGTCTGTTGGGAAGAATAGGGCACACGGGAGACAAAAACATGAAAATAACCAAAAACCAAAGAAACATAATCGGTTTTAAGAGCCACTCACCACACAGCACCAGTCGTTTCACGTCTTCTTTGCTGCAGGAGTCGGGAACACAAACTCCCACAAAATACTGGATGGCTCCCTGCAGAAGCAGGAGAAAGTACAGTTGTCTTCTCTAACTTCATATCCTTCCATCATGAAGGTAATTTATGCTATTCACCTGCTTCAGGAACACCTGGCAGTACTGCGCTGAGAAGCCGGGGCCGATGGCAGAGCGACACTGCTGCAGAGAACCAGGCTGGTTCACATTACCTTCTTTAACATTGCTACCCATCTTTCCAAAGGAATCATACACTTTAAAAAAAGAAGGGAAACAGCCAATGATGTGCAGTCTCAAAACAGCTGAAAAACACGATCTAAAGCCTATTCTTTACCTTTAGCAAGTCACAGTTGGGTACAATTTTTAGATTCTCCCTTATTTTTTTCCATAAATGAATGAGAAATCCTTTTAGGTAAAATTTCAAGATTGTTGGCAATATGACTACCTCATGAAGCTCATGCCAATAGTAGGCAAAGCAGTAATCAAAGCAAAGAGGGGCAATTTGGAAGAATCTTTTGAGTTATTTACCAAATTGGTGTTTGCTACATAATTCTATATACTTTTACATATCTTCACTATGTATTTATAATGTAGAAAGTCATAAAAATAAGAAATAACATTTAATGACAAACATGTGTCCAATGTTTTGATTGATAATATATTAATAGGTAAAGATTTGGCTCAAAAGGATCTGTCATTCCTTTGGATACCATTGTATAAATTTGAATATGCGCTCCGATGATCCTCGTATCAGATTAAAAGTTTTTTTCTTTTGTGAAAATAACCTTTAAGCAGATATTAAACATACTTTTCACCAAGCCCACATTTCTGTGTTAAATCATTATTTGACTGATGTAATACTCTAATCTTAAATGTCATGTTTTGATTAGCTTTAATCAAAAATCATCATGATTAACAGACACAAAGGCTTGAAAGCATCAGTCTAGGTGTGATTAATCTAGTTAATGTGATCCACTTAGTGAACCTGGTTGCAGAAATACATGACCTTTTTAAGCAACCAGATTACTGGAGTTCTTTTTAGATTTTTTTTCCCTCCAATTAAATTTGTTTTATGGGACTTGTAAAGGATATACATAAGTCATATCAAATGTCAAATTAAGCTTAATAAAGATTTATCAAAATCTCTGAGTCTTAAAATAATTGAGAAATTTTTGGGAGTGACTGTGCAGTCCAAAGTAATTCATCATTCTAGTCTGTTTATATTTGGTAATATCATACAATGCATTGCATGGACATTGTAAAAATATATGAAAGAAGTGGAGCTATGTGTAAAACAGCAAGGAAATTACTGCAAAATGTTAATAAACTAACTTTGAAGTCAAGTTTCATCATATATTTTGCAGACAAACATATTTTTGGATTTAAGAATTTCACCAATCCATGTGATTATACCAATAATGGCTGCTTTCCAATGTTGGGAAGAATTAAGTGTTTTTTTCATCACTAGTACATTTTACATTACAGGTGCTGGTTGGGGAAGAACTGGATCAGAACATGCACCAGCTTAGTTTCCACCAAACTCTTGATTCTGTTGTTAAAATAAGCTCTTAACGGTTCTACAGTGTCTAAATATGCCAAAAATGTAACTGCACTTACTGGAAGGCATCAGCACTTACTGAGAGCAGCATATTCCTTTGGCTTGTCCTGGTTTAAGTCCCAAAGGAACGTGTTGATATCCTTCATACATCTTTGTGACACATTGTAGTTTTGCGAGTTTCCTGGTACAACGCTGTCGCTCACGAACAGCAACACCACCATCCAACCAAAGGCCATTTCAGTGCCGACTGCATCTCTTCAGCCCACAAGGTGCTTAAATAACAAAACGGCCACATCATGAAGCACAGAGAAGCATGAAATCTATCTCCTTAAGGAGAGACGGAAAACAGCTTTGTAAACTGTTGCATGGACCTGATGGATTTTCTGCATCAGGAGTGAACAGGATTTAGTTTCTTGAAAAACAGAAAGATCAGAGCTGAGGACGTCACCGCACAGGATGAGAGTCATTTATGTGGGGGCCTAACAACGATGGCTGCGGCAAGCAAGCCGGTGCTCTGTTTCCTGTGTTTCACGCAACCAAATTCTGAAGCAAATTTTAAACAACAGCCATGTTAAAAAAGTGCTTAAAAATATCATTGATACTACACCACGAAAATGTGTACTTTGGAAATGAAATATTTCTTCGATGTTTCTTTTGATGTTTCTTAAAAACCTTTAAATTCAAGAATTTGCACAAACTTTATATTTTATATTTGCGTGTATATGAACCTGGCTTTATTCAGAATAGAACCGCTCTGACATGTGCAGTTATCAAATTGTCCATCAGTTCATGAACTTTAGCTCAAACAAACTCTGAAATCTAGCACGACAAAGATACAAAGCCCGCCATTAGCGCTGACCGTGAGTGCTAATCTTGTGCTTCAGATAACCAGATCTTTATCTGTTAATATCAAAAACCTGGTTATCTTTAACTGATATTAACATTTTTATGGTATGAAACATTGGTGATTTAAAAAAAAATAAACAGAAGAAATCTGAGAGGAGGCAAATACTACTGTGCTATAACTGCCTGAAACAAAAGTGCCATGACCTCAGAAGGATTTTGAGGTTGTTTGGGGGGATTCTGAAACTCTGTCGGGCTGCGCAGTGACACAATTGGGAGCAGCACTGCCTTGCAGCAAGAAGATCCAGGGTTTCAATCCCAGTGTGGGGTTTTTCTGCATAGATTTAGCATGTTCTCCCTGTGCATGCGTCGCTTGCGTTCTCTCCAGGTACTCTGGCTTTTTCCTAATCAAAAATATGACTGCTAGGTTAATGGGCCTCTCAGTGTCCACACAGTGTGCATGTGTCTCTGTGTTGCTTGGTGATGGACTGGCAACCTATCCACGGTGTGGAGATAGGCACGAGCCCCCCTCTGACCCTGCACGGATGAGCAGGTGCAGGCGATGGATGGATAAAACTCTGTCTTGAATGGTCCTGTTATGGGTAGCCTTTTGCTTGGCACCTCCTGGGAATGTTGTACCTCATTCTTCAGACTTAGTGAGCTGTGACTGATGTCTAATACTGTTAAGACTCTAGCCTCTTTCACAAAACATTTGATCTTTGCCTTAAACACCTTCTGGCCTTCTCTGTGTCCGAAAGAAGAGAGAATGGCCTGGAGAGTTGAAGTCATCCCAATGATCTTCCGCCTCTTATCCATTGTAGGTGAGGTATTGACAGTGCCATAATTTTTGACTTATGATGTAACATGTTGTAGCAGTCAGTGTGTCATTTGATGCTTATCACTTCTTGCCATTTTCACAGACTGGACTGGTTGTGCTAAAGTGAGTCGAGACAGAACAGACAGAACCTGGACTTCAGCTGTGGTATTTGGTGGTGACGCATCTAAAACAGAAAAGAAGCAGTGTGCCAGTTGCCTCTAATAGTTGTTTTTGTATCGTTTTACACCGCCAATACGTTTTACTCTTAAAAATGGGAAATGTCTGATACACATGTTACTGTTTGTCTAGTGATCACAGTTCCCAACTAAGTCAACGTTTGGCCCAGATTCATCTATAAAAGGGGATGATGATTTATCAATAAGCTACGAACAACCAGTAGCAGCTTAAGAACTTTGTGGCCATAGGACAGAATTGCTGAGTGAAAGAGGCTAACAACTTGAAACAAGGGAACATTACCTCACTTTATGAAAATCTTTAAAATAATGCCATTAAAACACTACTGAGATAGTGTTTTATTATACTAGCTGTGTGCTATGAAAAATTCAGCTTCACTGCCAACGTTACATTCATTTTCACCAATGTTTGAGGCAGTGCACATTCATCATGGTTCCAACATCAACCTACAAATTAAAACGTAGAAAATGGTATTAAAGTCAACAAAAAAACTATATATATGCAATTCAATTAAACAATATATTTTTTGCACAGTTTGAAATGTCATGGTTAGGTTAATCTTGTGTTCACCGTATCTACTATAATATTATAAAAAGACTGATATTTCATGTTTTAAGTATTTTGGTAAAATATATTTAGATGATCTATAATCTCAGAGCTGCCATGAAGAGAATATCTGGAGAAAGATGAAACGCTAACTTTACAAACTGTGACAATTGTTCTTAAATTTGGCCCAGGGTTTTTATGCAACAACATATCATCATTTTACAAGATCAATAAACATTCAAGTTTCAAACTCATTTTCCATTCTTCCATTCATAAGACTTTTTTGTTGAATGCATTTTTTTAAAACTAATTGTCCAGAAATCTTCAGAATGACTTGCTTCTCGTTTTATTTTTTGTTTTGTTTTGTTTTGGCATTAAGACTTTTCATGTAATTTATAGAATCCCAACTGCATTTTTCCATTGTGGCAATGGAGTAACACAGTTCATTTGTTGTCATTGTAATTTCAGAGTACAATCTGAAATTGAGGTCCTTACTAAGGTAAACTCCTGTACCTGTGGTATCAAACTTTTTTTCTGCCAGACTTTCAGTGGATATCAGCAGCACTAAAACTTTAGCAAACTGCTAATCATATGCAGATTATAATGATGGTTTACATTGTCTTGTATAGGACACATTTATGTTGTAGTGAGAAGAAAATTGTGGAAATAAACAGATCATCTTTGAAAACTCTACACAAGGTCTATTGAAAGATCTCCTTCTGTACAATACCTTTCTTGGTATATTTGCTGAAAGACACAGATGAGACTTTGATGTGTATTAAGATTTTTAGAATGCATATTCTACGGTTTACATATTGCTGTACACTACAACATCATGTATTTACAGGATAACCACAGCTATAGGAGGTACCACAGATTTAAAGAATTTATGGAATGGTTAAAAATCATCTTTCTCTCACTTTTGAGCAGCGCTAAGTGTCTTTGACCTTATGAACGCCATCCCATGTGTCCTCATGTGAGTCTTCAGATGTCCCTCAGTGTCAAACTTCTTCCCACACACCTTACATTTGGTATTAGGAGTCCCGTCATTGTTCTCATCAACAACGTCTAAATGGTTTTCCCATTGACTCTCTTCATCTTCCTTGCCTCTCCCGTTGTATCGGCCGAGACCCTTAAGCTCCTTCAGTCGATGGACGATGAAGAGGTGCCGGGCCAGCGAGCGGGGGGAGGTGTAGCAGAGTCCACACTCCTGACATTGGTGGGATGAGCCGTCAGATTTGTGCTGGGGAATGTGCTTGTGGAAAGCAGCGATATCCTCAGTGGTGAAGCCACAAACAGCACATTTATGATTTTTAAGGATGTTCACTTTGAGTCTCTTCAGCGGTTGTGAGTCGGAACCCCTGTAGTTCAACCCTGGAGACCCCTCGTCTTCATCTGACTTTCTTTTGGGGCTCCGGCTCTGAGAAGACTGTAAAAGATAAATTCAGGGTTGTAGCTTGGCCAAAAAGTGCAAAATTAATTGACATCAATCTAACAAATGATTCAGCATCTCAGGAAACTTAAGTCGAGCACTGGGTACTGGACAGTAAACCGCTTCTCCAGTTCATACCCCTGTTTCTAACCTATTAGTTTTGTCACTTCCTATCCATCAATTTTTATACCAATTAATCTAAATATAACATTTCAGATAATTTATCTTGGAATTTATGTATTTTAAGGAAATATAGAGAGGAATAATCCTAAACATAATTTTAGTTAATAATAGTTTTGCATGGTAATGGCATGCATGTGTGTTTGTGCCAGTTGACTTTTACTGAAAGCAAAAGGGGGAAATGAACAGCAAAACTCATGGACATAAAAAATAACTCCATATAGGAAAAACAATAAAGCTGAGGGGTATTTAACATTTCAGCTTCCAAACTGTGATAACATTTAACAACAACAACAACAAAGAAAACAGGCCAAAATAGTAACAAATCAAAAAAAATAATGGAAATAATTTGAAAAACACAACAAAATATTAGGGAACACCTATGAAACCAATTAGAAGGCATTTTTTTATATCAACATAACTAACCCTAAGAAAACAATTACTTCATATAAAAATAAAGAAAAAGAGAAAACACTTGAACAAAAACAACAAAAGCATGATACAAAACAAAAATCTATTTGAAAAAAAGAAATGAAATAATATCAATGTTTTCTGAAAAATAGAGAAATAATTAAAAACTTTCCTGCCTGTCACAACAGTTGAGGACTTTAAGTAATTGATGCTCAAGAGTCCATGAATTGCATGGCTAATGTTAACATTTTATCAATATTAGACGCTGTTACATTGCACATAGTGTTAGCTACTCTTAGTTTACAGGCTATTTGTACACATTAGCTAATATGAGTATATATTATACTTACATAAGGTATCGTTCATGTAAACGATGTTGTAGAAAAACCTCATAGCAAACCTCCTAGCATTAGTAAGATACTAATGCTAGCATGTTTGCTGATGCTAGCATTTACTGAATAAAAGTCATGGCTTATGTTTTCCTGATTTCAATCCTTGGTTTCAGATTACTGATTGGATTTTCAAGCATAATGCTTATGTCTATTGGTATGAACTCCCCAACAAAACCTCTGTTATGGCACTCTGCAGTACGCAAATGGCAGACCTTCAATGTATCTTAAAGAATTTTTTTCTTGTTTCTACAATATTCATATATTCATAAATGTAGTTCTGAGGCTCCATTAAGTACCAGCAGGAGGATGGACATCGATATTTTGAATTGATTAGGTGTGAACTGGTCCAATCAGAGTCAACTGGCCCATACAATACAGGAATCACAACCCCATTCAATTGAAAACAAGCCTTAACATCTCTTGGAAAAACATTATACAGTTAAAACAAATTATTACTGAGATTACGGAGTTTATATAATTTATCTTCATAATTTTCTGAAATGACTATACCAAGGCCTCTTCAAAACGGTCTCTGTACGGTCTCCCTAGCACAATTGCTGTGTTCACTGCTACACAAATGAAATAACTAATTTGCTTAAACTCAATGAAAACCTAAGGTGTGCCAACACCTAAAAAAGGGTTTTTCCAGGCATATTCAGGCTTTGTCAACACGGAGACGAACTTGGTACATTTTCATAAACGATTAAGAAAAAATGTGCATCCACATGAGAGGACACAGCACATCTGAAAAGGCTGTAGTAGGTATGCCGGGCCCATTGGTGGCACTGTGACACTGCCAAAGAAACATGCAAAAAGGCACCAGGTATGCACAGACAACCGAAGCAAACACTGCACCATGGCGGGGGATCAGACACAGACGTTTACACATGTTCAACGCAATCTTCATGTGAGTTGGCGGGAGACATACTGTGGAGAGCAGGCTTGTTAGAAAGGAAGAGTTTGAGGATGCTACTAACAGCCATAACAAAGCTGCAACACTGGAGGGCACCATCTTTGTTGTTATTTGTGAGAGTGAGGTGCATGCGGGTTACAGAGAGAGGCGAAGATACGATGTCATTGTTTAAGAAAACATGCAAATCACATGTACACAGGGAACAACTCTGGGACCCGGTTCCAAAAATGATGGTTTACTGTCTTCCAAAACACCGCATCCATGTGAACGCACAACCTGAATGGCAAAATATCTTTTTGGATACACCTAATCTCATCTCCGTGTAGATGGGGCCTAGGTTGTTGAATTCATGCTTACCGTTTGCTTGTCGGCTGGCGTCTCAACATTTTCAGTCCTTCCTGCTGGGTGTTTACCTCCATGAATCATGTGAATGTGCTGATCCAGCAGCACTCTTTTTGTGAAGGGCTGACTTAGAGCAGGACAGTGCCTGTTGAAAATTAACATAACAAATGAGACAAATAGAATGATTTCTGTTATTTGACTACATACATGGTGTTGTCACTTTCTTTATGTAAGAAGATCTTACCTTGAATTGAACAGCATTAGTATGATAGACACTGGAAGAAACTATCCAGCTGATATTTAAGGTTGATACAGATTTTAACCTTTTTTAAGTCCATCCAAATGCAATATTGCATGGTTTATGAGATAAATATCCAGAAACTTTAAGTTTTGTTCTGTGCAGAGAATTTAGCTCTGGATTATTTAGCATCTACAATCAAAGATGCAGCTATGGTTTTTTGTCAAGTGCAAATAGAAAATATAGATATCAATTCTTAAAAACTCTAAGGTGTGGATACTCACGGGCATGTGTAGACCTTCCGTAGTCCTTTGTGTTTTAGACGGTTGTGTCGGCAAAGACTGTGGGACGAGCTGAAAGACTTATCACACTGCCGACATGGATGCTTCTTCAGTATCTGGAGGTTATATCTGATAGGTCATGTGTTTTGTTATCCACACTCAATCTATTTTTTTTTAATAACACTGCAGAAACATTCACCTTGCCGTGTTCACGTCTCATGTGTGTCACGAAGAGCTCCCTGGATCTGAGGGTAGTGTTACATTCTCCACATGTGTATCCTGAGCTGACAGGGTTCCTCAGGTCTGCTGTAAAGTTGCTGTTGGTTGTCTTCAACGGTGATGATGAAGGCTTTTTTTCTCCCTTGTCTTTACCTAAAGCCTTTGCTCCATCCTTGTTGTTTTTAGGGATGTTGCTGTTGGTGCTATTGGAATTACTGGGCTTTGTGCTGAGTGGAAGGCTGATGCCCAGGTTTGGTGGACCCTCTATGGTTTTCAGGGTTCCATGTATGGCCTGAAAAGAGCCACATGGACACAATGGCACCTTTTAACATGCTAATACGTACCACTTATGTGCAAGAACGACATCACAAAATTAACATAACTGAAGTTATGGACACAGGAGGAGGTATAATTCAGCTTGGCTATAAGTTATAAATAAATTAATGATGTGTAAAAGTATTTTTTTGTGATTACCTTGATGTGATCCAGCATGAGCTGTTTCTGTGCATATTGCATGGAGCAGTCAGGGCATTTGAAAATGGAAACTTTGAAATTTTGAACATGCTGATCAAAATGTGTGCAGAGCAGGGACTGCAGAGTGAACACTGTATCACACATTGAGCATTTATATATCACCCTGAAAGAAAGAAAAAGTCATAATTATTTGCAAACCTTCAGACAAAGCGAAGTATAGCAGACTAAAAGCATTCTTCCTATCACTGTACTTCAGATTTCCTTTGCCATTAATACTACTTGAGCTGCAGTTGCCAATAAAAAATTATTAGGATTTGTTCAAGAAAAAAACTGTATTAGTTTAATAAGCCCCACAGTGATTTGTGAATGCTTTGTAAAATGGTTGGAAAGGTCTTCAAATGAATGGCTTTATAAAATGGTTGCATGATCCTACCATCATATGCAATACTTCTAACAGTCTATAGTGTAGGATTAGAAAAAGGACAACAACAAAGATCATTAAAGTGCCCGAATCGATATTATGCAGATTTGCACTAAATCAACACTTTCTTCTTGTTTAAAACACACACAAAAAAACAAAACACTGTAAATAAACAGTCATATTTAATAAATTTGAATATTATTGAAAAGTTCAGTTATTTCAGTAACTCAATTCACTAAGTGAAGAACAGTATTTAGATTAACATGGATGGATGATGTTTTAAAGCCTTCATTACTGATAATGATTTTTTCCACCTCCAACTAATAAAAACACCGCAGAATACTGCATCAAACCAATAGAAAAAGCAACATTTTTCATGCAGAAACGGGGGCTCGATGAAAAGTATGTTTAATACAGCTCAAAGGTTGTTTTATTTTTCAAAAGGTACTTTTAATCTGACAAACAAGTCTCTTAAAAATGCATATCCTAATATCAGTGGCGGCTAGCCCATAGGGGGCGCTCGGGCGCTGCCCTCCCTAGATGTGGAGGGGAGAAGTCAAAATATATATAAATTTTAAAAGTATTATTAATGTCAGTTTTTACCTAATAGTACGTGGCTACATGTAATAAGAATTATTAAAACACTTCTACTGATTTACTCTATCATTTAACAGTGCATTTCCACCAACAGAACGTATCATTTCTCTTCTTCTACACTTTTGGGGCTGTGACTGAAGTAGCCCTACAAGTGTAGCGAAATAACCAATCGTATACTGTTGCTAGGGAAGATTTATAAATATTTGGCCAATCAGCATCGCCAAAATGAATGGCTTTGGGGCTCCTGGAGTAGTAGCCCTAGCTGCACAGTGATAGGTGCACTTCACGCGTGACGTCACGAGCTACATCCGCGCTACATCCGGGTAACGTTGGACGGCAAACACAGCACTGTTTTCGCTTACCAGCGTGACAAAACGGGTGAATTAGAGCGTACTTTTAGTTTATTTTTGGAATCTAAACAATGCCTATGACTTGTTGTGCTCCCGGTTGCACACAGAAGCATTCCAAATCGTCGGATGTACGTTTGTTTCGTTTACCGAAGGACAAAGAAATAAGAAAGAAATGGATCATTTCAATGAAAAGGATGCAGGATGCCAATGGACTGTGGGAGCCATCATACTAAGATAGAATTTGCAGTCTACACTTCATCTCCGGTAAATACAACTTAATTTTGCACTAGTCATTGTTCTACTACTTAAATCATTATATAATTAAAAAATTAGGATACATATATTATAGTCAAGACGTAAACGTTTGTTTTGTAATAATATACGTACATGTACAATGTATGCAAACCCTCTTGCATGAGTCTGTGAAAAGGATTAACAAGACAAAAACACCAAAATAATCCTTTGTGAACAATGTTTTTTTTTTTTATTAATTAAATGCTTATTGTGGAATCGTAGTAATTTTCCGACTTTTAATTTAAATGCATGTACTGGGTTAGGCAGGGAAATCTATTGGCCAGCCCCACCAAGATTTTTTTTCACCAGCCGCCACTGCCTAATATATTGAATATGACTGTACATATGTACGCTTAATTTTTATATATTTATTTAAATAATGTCTTCAGAGCAAAGTGGAACCAAACTCAAATTCCTTGTCGTGCATGAACTTCACTAATAAATCTGTTTTCTATTCTGAATCTGTATTAGATTATGCTATTGCAATAAAAGATGAATGTATTTTAAGTTTTGTAAGCTTTTTTTTTTCAATATTGAATCTGCTCAATATGAACCACAGCTGTGGGTCAGCAAATAAACAGCTGCTTCTGAGCAGGTCTGTCATCAGGCGTTGCTGACGCTGGGTATTGGGTTAAGTTGTAAAAGGTTTCCTTGTGGAAAAAAAGTCAATTCAAGTTAAGCCACTGTATCCAAAAGCTGCAAATCCTTCTACTGATAAGGAAGCAAAGGATGGTATCCCAGACAGAAAGGCATTGGACATGGGTATTACATTACGTCAGTGCTAATTTGTGTGAGTAAAAGAGTGTGTGGGTGTCTGGCAATTTGTAGGCGTATGTTCCTTTAGATAAAAACAGTCAGGGAAAAAAAGGTTTACAGGTTTACAATAGCCAAAATGAAATGAACTGATTGAGTGTATAAAACTGTAAAATTTAAATGATTTTTTTTTTTGACACATAAACATACAAGGACCTACTTGGGCTCCCCTGCCTTGGATCCTGGATGCTGCGTGTAAGCATGGGAGTGAGTTCCTGGTGCAGACTTGAAAGCCATGGGGCAGAGAGGACATTTGTAGAAGACCTCGCAGTGCGTGTTCTGGATGTGAGACTTGAGGGTCGCAACATCAGCAAAGATCATGCTACAGTGAAAACAGCTGGAAACACAAAAAAATATATATGGTTGAACAAAATAGTAGTAAAATACCCTATTTAGCCCTATTTAAGGTTTCTTGCTAAATTATTTTCCAAACCTGAATATTGACCTACCAAATCCATTTGGGAAATATAACATTGCCTTAAACACATATTTGTTTCCCTCAAAACTCTACAACATTTCTAAATTAAAACAAATTGTGAGCAAAATTCAAATGACTCAATTTCACTTCCATTCCATAGGAATGTAAAAAATGCATGGATTGATGCCAGTCGTTGGTGCCAAGTGTAGAACAAGAAGTTAATTAGGTTTTAGGGCCAATTAAAACTTTTTAATATTTTCAAAAACTTTTTCTGTTAATAAATCAAATCATTTGAAAACTGCATTTTAATCTTACTCACATTATTTTTGTTTGATATAAAAAAAATTGCTTAATGATCTGAAACATTGAAGCATGAGGAAAAAAGCACAGGCCTGTAAAATGACACTTATAATGTATTTCACAAACAGTTGCAAAGATGCCCAAAAGCTTGGGGGCGAAAAACAGCTTGGTGACAATATAGAGTCATTATCTCTCATCATGGTAAATCAACATAAAATCACTGACCCAGCTCATCCAGAGCTGACCAATTGATTCAAACAAGCGAAGACCATGGAAAAGTAAAAAAATACACAAATTACATTGAAATGTAGCATTATATAAACCACTAAAGATTTTGTTATCAAAAAATGAAAAGAAAATCTGCTCACTAGCTCCTTGTTAGATATTAAGACCCACACGGGGTTTACATAAAGTCCTTTTCTTGAAGCTTATGCAATACCAACACCAGTAAGCTGCCAAGTTCACATAATTGTTACAGCTCAGCACCTCCACACCCTCCCACACAAGTTTTGTTGTTGTTGTGCAGTGTAATGGTTCCACTAGTTAGCTGCATTGCATCAGTTCACAACATATTCATCTCTTGCAATTGTTTTCTTTGTTTTTTCTCCACAATGAAACATGTTTTGTTAATAGAGCCTTTAGATGTATGTGTGTGTGTGTGTGTGTGTGTGTGTGTGTGTGTGTGTGTGTGTGTGTGTGTGTGTGTGTGCGCGTCCACCTCCGCATGTATAGCTATTGTTGTGAGGACCAAAACTTGACAGTAGACCAACGTTGTGTGGACAATTGGCATTGTGAGCACATATTGCAAGGTCCACACAATGCAAATTGGGCTAATGCTTAGGTTTAGGGCTAAGTTGTGAATTGAGTTTAGGTTGAGTTTGGCATGTGCCTGTGACCTTAGGTTTAGGATTAGGTTCAGGGTTAGGGCATAGAAAGCAATAGAAAATTAATGGAAGTCAATAGAAGGTCCACACAGTAATGTACATACCGACATGTGTGTGTGTGTGTGTGTACTTCTACTTGCAGCTGAGTGAGAAAATGTTTTGCCCATTTTACTAGTAAAGCTATGGGTTAGGTTTAGGACTAAGGTGTCAATTAGGTTTAGGTTAGGTTTAGGGTCAGGTATATACTGGTAATGGTTAGGTCTAGGGTTAGGATCAGGGTTATGCCATAGGAAGGGTTGAAAATGAATGGAAGTCAACGGAAGTCAAGACACCGTCCTCACTTTGTATTTTAAACAAGGATCTCTCTTTCTCTCTGTCTCTCTCTCGCTTTCTGTCTGTCTGTCTCTCTCTCTCTCTCTCTCTGTTGGTTCTGTGATAGACTGGCAGCCTGATAAGTGAGTACTTCACCTCTCTCATCCAGTGACTGTTGAGACAGGCTCCAGTCCCCCTTCGATTAAATGGGTATGTTAATGAGGGAATGAGTGTTTCACTGCATTTGACCTTTAAGGGAAAAAAAATTCAGAGTTGCTTGAACATAGGGTTGTAACTAGACAATTATTGTTGAATAAAAAAGGATTTATTTTTAAAGGATTTTATCTTGGATGACTTAACAATAAGGATTGTGACTGTCACCTTTCGTCCTTGTCATTTTGTGCTGAATGATATGACATCATGAGATATCAGGTGTCAAGCTGAAGCCAAACTGCCAAGAAACCGAGCTAAATAACTGTAATTAAACATGACAATTAAAATGGCCATTCAAGTAAGACCACTTAGAGAAATACATTGCTTTTCTTCAACAATGAAATCTTCACAACCACTGGAAATAATATCTCGGCAAAAGAGAAAATCTAAATTTGTTTAATTTTGGTTTTCGCTAAGATAAACTCACCGGTAGCCGACTCTGCGTGTGTAGTGCAGGCAGTTCTTGGTGACGTGGGACTGAAAGTGCACAGAGCGACAACTGGCTCCACACTCGGGGCAAATATAAGGGGACTTGTGCTGGTGGATTCGCTGGTGTGATAGAAAGCTGCACTGATTTGGAAGAAGCATCTGGCAAACTGTGCATGTCTTCTATAATAGGAAAAATAGTACAGAAATGTTAGTACATGGTGGTCTACTTTTATGAAATATGAAATATTATTCTAAGACATATTAATAATATAAATGATAAAAACTATAGGTCAGGACTAAAAGAAAAACAAAAACACTTTTCATATTCTTGAAATCATGCCATGTCTGACAGTTCTGAATATGACACTTATACTATACAACTAATAATTAATGAAGTAGACCTCTATATGTAACTAAGGTAATGATTTAAACTCAGACTTTTTTGGTATTATAACCCTAAACTTGATGATTGGCATTTATTGCTACCTTAAAAATATATTGCTTTGTCATGGCTTTGAAAGTACAATCCATCAACTACATCTGCTTTTTCCCTGGTGCCTACCTCTAGTAGATGGGGTACACTCATCCATCACACAGCACCATACAGACCCATTAAAGGTACATAAACACGTTATTTGACATTTTTTAATTAAATTTATACATCCGTAGCTCGCTCTGGTTACATACAAAGTTTTTATGAGAGATTATCACGTCCTGATGGCTTATTAATTATTATTTTGGTGTTTTGTGTTTTGTTTTCAAACACAGGACCTTCTTAGGACAAGGGAACTCTGCTAACAACTGTGTGACTGTGCAGTCCTTATTAAGCTTTAGCTTTTTTTAAACTAACACTATGAACTACACAGGTTGATAAGGAGACTTAGGGTGGAATGAGGAAGCACCAGAGTCTGTTCTGGGACACTGTCAGGACTGAATAGTCCTGACAGTGACTCTGTAGGAGTACAGAGAGATACTGGGTAAAATGATACAGTGACACAGTGACTCGTATGATAGGTTGGACAGTAAGGAGGGAGAGAAGGATGTATACAGGTTGGACTGAGACAGACATGGGAAGGATGTTCCGCAAGTTAGATTGAATAAGGATTGAGAAAGAAATGTACTGACAGTGTGATAGGAAGATGGAAGGAGTACTTTAAAGAGTTAATAAATGATTAGCAAAAATTAGCAAAGTTTAGAAAGGATGAAGTAAGGAAGGCATTGAAAAGGATGAAGAGTGGGAAGGCAGTGGGTCCTGATGATACCGGTGGAGGGGTGGAAGTGTCTTGGAGAGACAGCAGTAGAGTTTTGGACTAGGTTGTTCAATGGGATCTTAGAGAGTGAGAAGAATATCACATTACACATGTCAGCTTACATAATAATATATACGATTTAGCAATGGCATCTAGGTGTTATTCGAGTGTATCTGTTGCTTTATGTCTGTTGGTTGTGCTGTTCTTTTTGTGTCTCTTTCCAGGTGATGGAGCAGACAAAGAAGGTTTTATCATTATCTCCCTTTTATCTCCTCTTTCTTTCACCTCTACTCTTTTTTTTCCTTTTCTTTCACTTTTTGTTCTTCCTTTACTCTCCCATTGTCATGTCCATATAATTTGAAATTCTCCTTGCAGGAATCATAATAAAGCTATTTACAAGCATAAATCAAGTGGAGCACTATGGCGAAAAGCTGTTTGCTCCACTTGTAAAAGCAAAATCTGTCGAGCTCTATCTGGCATTGAGACATCAATTCCTATTGCCATATTGCTAGACAGGACACTGGGAAAAAAAAAAAAAAAAAAAAAAAGAGAGTGAGAAGATACCTGAGGAATAGAGAAGTGTGCTTGTACTGATTTTAAAGAACAAGAGGGTTGTGCTGAGTAAATACAGAGGAAGAAAGTTGATGAGTCATACAATGGCCTTATGGGAAAGAGCAGTGGACGCTAGGTTTGGTCAGAAGTGAGCATCTGTGAGCAGCAGTATGATTTCATGCGAAGGAAAAGCACTACAGATGCAATATTTGCTTTGAGGATGCTGATGGAGAAGCTCTAAGCCCCTTCTTGTTTACTGTGGTGATGAACAGGTTGACATATGATGTTAGACAGGAGTCTCCATGGACTATGAGGATTTGCAGATGGCATTGTGATCTGGGGTGAAAGCAAAAACTGTGGGAGGAAAATCAAGAGACATGGAGAAGGTGATGAAATTTATGTACTTTGGATCAATAGTTCAGAGCAATGGTGAGTGTGGAAAAGAGATGAAGAAAGGATGGAACGGGTAGAGAATATTGTAGGTGTGTTGTGTGATAAAAGAGTAACATTGAGAATTAAACAAAAGGTGTACAAGATGATGCAGAGAATGGCAATTTGTTATGGCTTAGAGACAGTGGCAGTGAGAAAGAGACAGGAGGTAGCAAAGATGAAGATGTTGAGGTTCTCGTAGGTAGTGGCGAGGATCGATAGGATGAGGAATGAGTACATCAGAGTGACAGCTCATGCTAGATGTTTTGAGGATAAAGCCAGAGAGGCCATACTGAGATTGTTTGAACAGATGAGGGATAGTGAGTACATCTGTATAAAGACACTGAGTCTGGATCTGTGAGGCAGGATGCCAAGAGGAAGACCAAAGCACTTTGAATTGTCTTGTTACTGCAAAGTGTTTTATAAATTAATCTGTCTCGCCTTTCCAAAGCGATTTTTGGATGGAGTGAAAGAGGACACAAAGGTAGTTTGTGTGAGAGAAGAAGATGTATTATAGAGTTAGATGGAGACAGATGAATTGCTGTGGCAACCCACAGGGAAGGGAAAGCCAAAAGAAAAGATTATGAACCACACATACCTGATTGTTGGATTCTGGTGCTTGTTGATAGTGCATGGCCAATGAACTGTCATCCTGGAATACGTCATTACATTCCAAACATTTCAAGTTGTGGCGACCAAGCTTTGATGCATCATCCTCCAAAGGCATAGCTGCTACGAGAGGAGCACTGCATGGAGCTGAAATCACTGCAGTTTGGTTACCAGTAGCAATCACAGCTTGGAGTTGACTTGCAGGTGCCGGTGCTTGAGACGTAGAGGGGTTTTTAGTGATAATAGGGGGCACTGGCACATTTTTTGAACTAATCATCTGATCTGCAGGGATGGGTTTGAGGATTAGATGTGAGCACTGCATGACCACACCCTTGTCCTTATGACCTCTTGCATGAGATAAAAGGCTACATTTGTTGTTGAAAACCAAACTTTTGGCACAGTGGTTGCAGGTGACCTCAATTCGCACACTTCGCCGCTCATAGTGCTGTGTCAGGCTCTTTTCAAGAGCAAACGAGTCTCCACACTCCAGGCACTTGTAGCCCCTGGAGGGTAGAGAAATACAGGCTGAGGTTGGTGGAGAGAGGTTTGGGACATATACAGGAACGGGATTCAGGCTGCTTAGTACTTTATTGAAAGCATCTACTACAGAGCTTTGAGAGCTCGTGAACACTTGAACCCGAGAAACTTTCTTAGAGGCCTGTCCAGCGAGACCAGTCTGTTGTTTAACTTGTGATCGTCGATTTTGGGATGGTTTGGAGGAGGACAAGACCTGCTGAAGATCACAGGCAACAGTGGAAACTGCCTGTGGAAGAACGCTGAGGTTACTAAGATGCACTGTCTTTGACACAAGTTTAGGATTAGCCAAACTGGAGGCAGGTACCATGACAGTTTGTTGCTGGATAGCATTTGCAGCTTTCAGAATAGCACTGCTGGCACTTTGCACAGATGCGGCAGGGATTACCGTTGCTTTGACTGTAGTGTTGTTAGCCAACTTAAGGTTAATAACTTGTGAACCGGCTGTCTTGATGGCAGAAACTGGCAGGAAAGCTGTTGCCACAGGCTTAATCATCATTTGTTTTGTGATTTCCATTGATGGGCACCCACTAGTCGCTACTACTGTTGTTGGCAAAGAGGACCTAGTTGTTGACGAAAAAACTTTGCTTTTGGTGCTGATAAAACATGCACTATTCTCTTCTTTCTTCAAGCCTTCTGTGTCAAATTCTGGAAGGACTCTAGTGACAGTATGCTTGATCTGCCCGGAAGAAGTCTTGATTGTTTTAATCTTAACCTTTGGAATGACTGGAGTGATGTCTGTGTTTGAAGTGGGGAAATCTTTGCTGCTGTTCTCACTGATGACCTCAGACGGACTATCTGGTTCCTTGGTAAGAAGATTCTTTGTGAAGTCAATGTCTGGTTCTTGCTCCTGTAGTCTATCTGTTGCTTTGGGACGATGTTCAAGTTCTTTATATGCTGGTATAGAATCTAATGCTTGAAATTTTTCAGTGTCCAATTTTTTGGTGCTTAGTGATGCAATAGCGGTTACACAAGAATACAGGTTTGTTGAGGATTTAGATTTGTCTTGGGGGCTACTTAACACATCAACAAGCCCTGTCGACTCTCCCACACCCCTGGACTCTTGACTCTGAGGTTTGAAAACATTGTCTTTAATTTTTTTTTCTGGTAAAGGTGATTGAGATGGATTGTAAGAACATCTGCCAGGGCTTTTCTTGCTTTGCGCCTGATTGCTGTTTTGACCAGATTTGTTGTCTCTCTTTGTTTTGGGAATTGCAGAATATTTTGAAATCTGGTTCTCCATTTCAGCAGTGGGATTAAAGAAGATTTGACCTCCCTGCATGTCAGTTGCATCAACAACCTCAATTTTGTCCTCATCATCAAACTCTTCAGCACTAGATATTGGACTGAACTTACTGAAAGTAGACGATTGGGTATTAACTTTATGCACACTATCTCTGGTAACTTTCCACCCATTCTTGGTGTCTTGAACAGCTGTTGGCATGGTTGGTAGACAGCCATTAGAAAATCCAATGGCAACAGACTGTTGGCATTTGACTGTGCTGTGGGGATGGGAGTTAAAATTCTCATCATTTTCAGATTTGGTTCCAACATGTTGACTTGTGTCCATCTTTCTAATGTTTTTTACAATTACACTAACACCAGCATCATGTGTGTTGTAGGAGTTGTGAAACTCATCTTCACTGGCAGTCCCCCCATTGCTCTGTTGTTTCAGTTGTCCATCATGCTCATCTTGGTGGCCAGATTCAATAGCAGCTTTAGGATCCACCATGTCAGGGATGTTAAAGGCCGCCAGTAGGTCATCAAAGTCAGGTGTCTTCATATCTCCCATATTCCTTCCCTTGTTCTAATAGGTAGGTCACCTGAAATATCGAAATCGAATGGAGAGAAAGCTTTAGTTAAATTGCTATTGCCCACTCCAAAATTATTGCTTTAATTACAGCATTTTTGGAACAGTTTGTATTCTACTCAATATCCACAAAATGGTCTGCAGCATGTAGAAAATTGAAATATGTCAATGTACTTCGAAATCTGGAAAAAAACATACAGTTTTGGTATTAAATATGTCAGTTTTCCTTTTGGAAGGTGAATTGTTTAATAACTGTAAAACAAATTATGTTGTGGTTTCTAAATCTTAAAGAAAAATCCTCAAGAGTGACAGTATCAAGAGGTGCAATATAAAAATTGTGCCAGTGATTGTGATGAACACTGACAATGACCATTTTGCAGCTGTAAGAAAAAGAGGTCCCTTTTGGAAAAATAATATAAGTTACAGATGTTAAAATTGGATGCTACAAAATATAAAATATTTTTATATAGTAAAATTATGTGATAATTTTTAATGATTTCATGTTGACAGTTGGTGCACCTGAGAGTTAAGGTTAAGGTTTTCAAAATCTGTATGAAGTAGCCAAAGCATTTTTATACAGGTGACTTTAACTCAACAGTTTTCTTAAACCATTTTTTTTTATTTGGATAATTGGAGATTAAATGCATTAGGCAATCTGGTAACACTTCTAAATATTGCATTTATGCTGATGATCTAATCTTATTGATCACTAATAAGGGGTAGTGCCTTATTGTCTTCTCTTGTCCATTGCATCTGTGTTCCAGTAGCCCATTTGTCATCACAGTGCCCTGATTCCTCAACACTTAACGCAGACCTTGTTTGACCAGGTGACGTCTGAGCTGGTACGGTTCTCTGTTTAGTCGCTCTCATCATATATATTATGACGTAGGCAGTTAGCCTTAATGATCTTGGCCAAGAACCAACACTGGATGATGTTATAAGCACGATATATATTCCTGTATATATATGCCCCGTGTGGGATTCGGACCTGGATCTCCCGCATGGGAGTTGGACATATGTACTGCTCAAAAGAATAAAGGGAACACTAAAATAACACATACTAAATCTGAATAATGAAATATTCTTATTAAATACTTTGTTCTATACATAGTTGAATGTGTTGACAACAGAATTATACAAAAACTATCAATGGAAATCAAATTTATTAACCAATGGAGCTCTGGAAAAACAGACTACAGGCAGATCCAACTTTGATGTAATGTCCTTAAAACAAGTCAAAAAAGCGTGTGTGGCCTCCACTTGCCTGTATGACCTCCCTACAATGCCTCAGCATGCTCCTGATGAGGTGAGAGGGATCTCCTCCCAAACCTGGACTAACACATCCGCCAACTCCTGAACAGACTATGGTGCAACATGCCGTTGGTGGATGGAGCAAGACATGATGTCCCAGATGTGCTCAATTGCATCAATGCATTAGCCTGACATGGTCATACTCAATTCTTGTCAGAATTTGAGTCTGATACTGCTCCATAGAGCTGTGATTATGGGGCGTGTTTCGAACGAACCAGGAACAAAAATTCCTCTGCACTCAGTTGGATAGACCTACAACCAATAAGAGCAACGGAGTGTGTGACGTATGTTAACCGACGCATAGTTGTTGTCAACAGAACTCAACTGTTAGCCTAGAATAAGAAGATGAGCGTGAACGATTTTTGCCGGTGTTGCAAAAAGAATGTAAGGATCCAAGGAGTCATTCTACACACCTCAACTCTCCAGCGGCAGCCATCGTTGTTGTAAACGAATTCAACCCAAGCGCGCTTTGGTGACGTGGTTGATTACGTTACTGTTGATCATCTGTCCATCATCGTATAAAGCCCGCCCTGACAATTTGATTGGCCCGCCAGATATTGGGCGAGCATACTCGCGCTAGTATCGAGCAATGCCAGACCAAACTTCCCGACCTAAAATGTTGTGGGCGGGACTAAGTTCGGAATGGCACCCAGGCTATCAATGCATAGCATCAATGCCTTCATCTTGCAGGAACTGCTGACACACTCCAGCCACATGAGGTATAGCACTGTCTTGCATTAGGAGGAACCCAGGGCCAACCGCACCAGCATATGGTCTCACAATGATCTGAGGATCTCATCTCTGTACCTAATGGCAGTCAGACTACCTATCATGGAGGGCTATGCATTCCCCCCAAAAAATGCCACCCGACAGCATTACTGACCCACTGTCAAACTGGTCATGCTGGAGGATGTTGCAGCAGCAGAACGTTCTCCACGGCATCTCCAGACTCTGTCACGTCTGTCACATGTGCTCAGTGTGAACCTGCTTTCATCTGTGAAGAGCACAGGGCACCAGTGGTGAATTTGCCAATCTTGGTGTTCTCTGGCAAATGCCAAACGTCCTGCACGGAGTTGGGCTGTAAGCATAACCCCCACCTGTGGACATTGGGCCCTCATACCACCCTCATGGAGTCTGTTTCTGATCGTTTGAGCAGACACATGCACATCTGTGGCCTGCTGGAGGTCATTTTGCAGGGCTCTGGCCGAGCTCCTCCTGTTCCTCCTTGAACAAAGGTGGAGGTAGTGGTCCTGCTGCAGGGTTGTTGCCCTCCTACTGCCTCCTCCATGTCTCCTGATGTACTGGCCTGTCTCCTGGTAGCGCCTCCATGCTCTGGACACTACGCTGACAGACACAGCAAACCTTCTTGCCACACCTCACATTGATGTGCCATCCTGGATAAGCTGCACTACCTGAGCCACTTGTGTGGGTTGTAGACTCCGTCTCATGCTACCACTATGTGAAAGCACTGCCAGCGTTCAAAAATGACCAAACATCAGGCAGAAAGCAGAGGAACTGAGAAATGGTCTGTGGTCACCACCTGCAGAACCACTCCTTTATTGGGGGGGGGGGGGGGGGGGGGGGTCTGCCAAAGGCAAACTGTCCATTTAAGAAGCAATCAGTGTTGCTTCTTAAGTGGACAGTTTGATTTCACAGACGTGTGATTGACTGGGAGTTACGTTGCGTTGTTTAAGTGTTCCCTTAAAGGAGGACTCAAGGTGGTTGAAACATGACCACCACTGGGTGTTGCAGTGGTACATTTATCTTTTATCACATGTCCAAGCTGCCTATATAACACATAAAACAAGTTCCCATGGATGGCCCTCAACCTCAACGCAATTGAAAATTGGAGGACTACACTTACATTTCGGGTTGGATCTAGGAAACAAACCAAATTAAATTACCTTTACAAATTTCTGCAAGGAAATTGGTAAAATATCCTGCCAGAATAATCCCAAAAACTTGTATATGGTTTCAAATACTCTGTAATGCAACTTGGTAAAGAGTATACAAACATTGGAGGGTATACATATTTTGGAACCAGGATGTAGGACATTGATCCTGTATATAAATTAAAGAAACTTTTGCATCCAATTCTTGTGTTTTTATTCTTTGTAGTTGCATCTTGTATATTCAGTCGATTCTGTTTCAGATAAATAATTCAAAGATCCAAGTTAGTATGACATGCGTGGATATGAAAGCTTTTTACATGGTAAGAAGACAAGGAAGTTTAAACTTGGCTTAAAATTTCAAACTGTCCTATAGGTCTGATTTTTGTTGTTGTGCGGTTTGTGTTCAGTCACACAGTTTTAAAAATCAAGTCTTTGGCATAGTGTTGGTTATAGTTTACATTTTATAATTGCTTGTGTTTGTGATTGTATAGGTCATATAAATACATTCTACAATCAAAAGTAAGCATTACAAGAAACAGGTATCTCACAAAAACTTCTGGTTTTCCATATGAATAAACAATCTTTGAATAAATGAAGGGGGCTTTAGTCACATATGTCGAGCTGATCTACTATGTAACTCAAAACCAGGGCCTTACTTTGATCCAAATGCATCAGCACACATCAGGACCCATGCCAAAAAAAGATGATCTTTGTCTGCATAAACCCTTGTTTGTTAACTTTAATCCATATGACTGGAATCACGGGGATGATATAAGAGAAACGGTAAAGAGAATGAGAATAGTTATGAAGGGAGAGGGGAGACAGCAAATCCTGTGAGGAGGAGAAAGAAAAAAATGGCTGATGAGCTGTGTGAAGCTGCAGCAGGGAGAGGGAGAAAGGCCTGGTTGGAAAACAACGAGTTTCAGCCATGACAGCCCCAGCAACCTGACGTAGGAAGCTTTAATGACGAAAAACAGGACAAACAACAAAGAATGACTTTCTATTCCAGCAGTTTTAATGCACATGCACCTTTATCAATAAGGACACTTCATAAAAGACAGCTGCTGTTTCAGTAAAGTGTTCATAAAATAATGGTGGAGACATGCAAGTGAATCAGCAAGTCCTCACCCTGTTGTCTTCGTTCAGTCCAGCCACTTAGCCAAACCTCCTTTCCTTGCTGCCTTCCATCCTGCAACAAACAGTCACAACAGAGCTAACCCACATGAGGTATCCACCCCACCCTGTCTGGAAAAAAAAAATATCTTCCCAAACAGAAAAAGGCCTAGAATATAAGGTCAGGTTACATCCACAAATCTGGTGACTGCTGGTGGGCCTGATATGGATCGTCTTCGGTCATTCTCTGCACCACAAGCAGCACTCAGATTTATAAACAGACACATAGATCATGCTCCTGTGTGTGTGTGTGTGTGTGAATGTTTGAGGCAGGGCTCCCAGGAGCAGATTCACAGACTCTCAGCAAGCCCCGTCCCCCTGCCCTCTTCCGTTCCCAAATCTCCCTTCTCCCCACCGTGCAGCTCTGCACTCCGACACTCAGCGGGCAAGGAGCAGGCAGGGGTTCCCTGGTAGCCACCATGGGTATAGCTGTGAGGGGCTGCCGTGCAGCAGTCTGAGCTATCTCTATCCCCACGTAGCATAGAGACGGCATTGTTCCCGTCAGCCCTCAGTCTGCCTCAAACCGGTTTGAGCTGGTTCTGGTCATTCGACATAAAGCCTTGGGCTGCTGTTGCTGCAGCAGCAGCACGGCCTCAAAAACGCGCAGGAAGAGAGGCAGTGTACCCACCACCTCCCAGGCATTTTGTCATCGAGATTTTATGAAAAAAGGAACATGTTATTATAAGGATGGTGACTCATTTTCAGAGCCACACAGTAGTCAGAAGAATAGGATTGTTTGGGCACAATTGTAATTTTTTTTTTACACTTTCGCTGCCATTTTGTTCCTTCCTCCTTCCATTTCCTTCCTGTAAACCTCTTACATGCTATGTTTATAAACTATTGGGTACCAGTTTATTTAAAATACCTACAAACCTAAAAAAAAATCTAAATTCTCACATACTATTTAATTAAAATATATATTATTTTCTGAGGACTTTATTGCACACATTGCTTCAATTGGCTGTCGTTATAATCCTGGAGTAGACCAGTAGATACTGGTCGTTTCAATTACAATTCTGTTTGTGTACAAAATGGAGCCAATGTGTAATGTCCTTGTATTTATACCTACAAAGAGGCATTTTATACCTACTTTGACAGCTGTAGATTATTATCTACAGTAGATTATTATCTACAGCTGAGTAGTGTATAAAAATGATCTTTTATACACTACTCATAGTCTACTGTAAGGAATATGTGGTTGTGCGACTAAAAAAGATCTACTAACAGGAGGTCAATTAGAGCTATTTTCATTTGATCAGGCAACCTATTCTTTAATTTTTTTCTTAAGCATCAACAGGCCCCAAATAAATGGAAAAAGGGGTTTTCAGAAAATAGTATTCAATTTATTAAATTATATGTGAGATTTGAGCTTTTGTATGACTGCAAAATTAGTGCTAATAAATAATGTTTAACTGAGACATTTAACTACATTTCCTTACAGTGGGCTATTGGTAGGATTTAGAAATTTCTTTTAAAATGGTTGTCAGTGTGAATCCAACACGTCCCCTTGGCAAATAAAAATTGATGCATGGTCGATACAAAATGCCCAGTGGCAGATGGCTCTATTTCATATCCAAACAATTCAGGCACTAAACGAGCAAGGCACAAAATGGAATAAGGAAGGCGGCGGTATGGCCCCTTATTGAGCCAAGACAAGTATGACCCACCTTCTGCTGGTAACTGAGTCATATAACCACAGCAGGCTATGGGTACATTTTAGAGAATTAATTTAAACCGGTTGTCATGATGGCCACAAAATATCGCCTTGGTAGGTACCAGTTCACGCATGGTTAGTAAAAAACATCCAGCTACATTTCACACCAAATAAAATCAGGAACGTATCAACCAACATTACAAATATGTGAAATTGCAAAGGGGCAAAAAGACCAGACAAGGATTTGTTAATTCAGAAAATCTGATTCAACACAGTGAAATGTGAAGATTTCTTTTCCACACCGTGAAACAAAACGTTTGTCTGAGTAATCCTGTTGGTAGTAGAAGCTCAGTCTGGTCTGCGTCTTATGCTCTCGGTGCTTTTTCAGCTACGGTCATACTGAAAAGCTTCAAAAGACCTATAAATGTGTTGTAATGAGAAGCTATGTAACACCAAGGCAACAATGCAAGACACACTTTCATGCTACTCCCTGACTAGATTTCCGCCCTGCTCCACTAGACCCCCACAAAGACACGGATGAACATAAACATGCACTCCCATGCATATATAAAGGTAAACGTAGCATACCCTTGTCAGATTTTTTTTCCACTCTGAGAGAAATCAGGGAGAAAAAAACCTTCCTGTAGAGGCCTCAGCACTTGCTTTTAACAGCCCGCTGTTCCAGCCTACTTCCTCCTCTCCCACCTCCTCCACCCCATCTTCCCTCTCTCCTTCACTGGGTAGTTATCAGTCTCAGTCGAGGCCTCGTTTTCTCACAAACACCATCAAGATCACCACCAACGCCACCACCGCGGCTGAGGGACGGATGACGAAGGAGGCAGTGTTCAGCAGGCGAATTAGGCCTTTTGTCTCCCAGTGTGCAGCAGGGTGAGGGGACTCTCCACTCTGGCTCGGGAGCAGGAGCAGGAGCAGCAGCTGGTGCACAGAGACACAGGAGAAAGGGAGGGAGACAGAGACATGGGGGAGGTGGGGGAGACAGAGGAAGAAAGGAAATAAGGCAGAATGGAGTTTAAAAACAGGCTTCAGTCTGTGCCCACTGCTAATGTTAAAGGCCTGTACTCTGAAACAATCCCACAGAAAGATTAGTTTTTTGAAATGGACTGATGGTCTTGATCATGCACATTTTTCCTCTGTGCTAGGTTAAATTCAACAGTAAATAACTAAAATATTCATAAAATCATGTGTACGTGTGAGTGCCATGTTATAAATTATTCACAACACAAATAGCATGGATCTACATTATAAAGAAGACTGACTTTAAACATCAACAAAATGTACATCCACATGTGATTTGTTTTTAAAGTTATTCCACCCTAAATGCTAAGCCAGAGAAACAATAACTAACAGATGACTCCAAATGACAGCATGTGATGTAGAAATGGTTATACAAAAATTAGATATTTTATAACCTACCTGGAAGAGAGAGGCTGCCAGTAGGGTAACACTGACTCTCTTAGGCCTTCTATGAGTCCTGGATTCACCTTGCAGATCTGCCAAAGGCAGCCAGAAATCCTGCAGAATAAACTAATTCTTCATCTTTATGTGAAAGACCGTAAGCAGATGTATTCATCTTAGTGCACTAATGCATTTTATGCACTGCAAAGATCAGCAGCAGAATAGCATATATGTGTGTATGATAAAAGGCCCTTGCGATGCCTATTACCTCCCTGCACTGTGACAGATTCAGTGCAGCAGAGGAGACTGAGGTTGCTCCCCACCCCTTACAGAGTCACATGACGTCACACTGCCTCCATTTAAACAGGATATAAGAAAGGCTCCTAAAAGCTGTTTCTGTTTTCAGCTGCTTTAGCGCAAGACAAAATCACTGGAATGCTAACGTTCAGGACCTTAGATGCTAATCTGTATGTTTTGTGTTTTCTGTTTCCGTTTAAAATTCAACAGTATTTCTGTTTTTTATATGTTTAATCAAATAGCTGAAAAGGAGAAACTGATTTTGGCTCTGGCTTGAACTATGACTCACCTGAAAGCAGCTGTTCACACAACCTATCACTTGTGACATGACACTTGTCATCCACTTTCACCACATTATAAAAACAAGTCACATCCATATGCAACATAAATAATAAAGTGTTCCCTCCACACTCCCCCTGGCATCGGTCGCTTGACATTTTGCCTCTCTCGCAAACAATTTGCGCAGACAACGCTATGAAATTTCGCCCAGCTCGCTTCAACGCGTCATCAAACAGGAGAATTGGTTGTCCGCTTGCCGGTTCCCTTTGTCTGTTCAACTCACATTGGCAGACCTCGATTTTACCAAGCCAGTCACGTTGCTGTATGTAATGTGGAAAGCCGCACAACGGTGTCAGCATCCCTGGGTCAACCAGATCCTCCAGAGATGCACCCGGTTCAGCGAGTACAACCGCCTGCTCCTGGAGCAGCGTCTGGGTGACAGTCGCTTCCAGCAGTACTTCCGTCTGTCCAGGGCCCAGTATAAGGACCTGCTGCCGTATGTCGGGGATGGATCCCCCTCTGGGACACGAACTACAGGGGCTCTATCCCTGCTGCAGAGTGCCTGTCCGTATTTATTTGGTCAGTAAATCAACAGAAATATAGCCTAATTGTACTGTCTAAATATGTAACATATATAAAAAACATTTTTGTGGTTAGAGTTAGATCTAACGCTTAGAACGTGACACAAATTGACAGAAAAGTTCAGCTTGTTGAACTTGAGCGACATTTCGCTTTGCTCTAGTCACCTGCTTACCGTGCCATTCGCAGTTTCACTTCGCTCTATTCACCCCATTCGTGGCATTCGCATCCTTCGCATTTCCGACCGTCTGTTCGTTGTTGATTGCACCTTTACATAGGGATAACATGTGAATCACTCGCATCATTCGTCTTGTTCGCGTTCACTGTGCATGCACCTTAAAACTGGTTTGAATATGTGTTTTTGATCATTGTCCAGCTCGAACCTTGTCCCAAGGTTCTATGATCCTTGGGTATTTGGGTTTTGGTTTTATTTTAATCTCTTCTGAGTTCTTTATTATTATTATTAGTGAATTTCTCCATTCTGTTCTCTATGTATTTTAATGTGTTCTCTTAGGTCAGTAGTAATCTTTTCCCCTTTGGTTTGTAGTTCCTTGTTAATTATTCACCTTACTTCAGATCCTCTGCTCAGCACTCACCTCTCTGAGCTATTCCACATTCCCCTTTTTCCCCCCAGATGAAAACGTTTGGTTAGCATAATTAAGAACAAGTCAGGACCCACCAAAGCTCAAGCCTGAAGGTTGTGGAATACGAGTGTTGCTGTCCACAGTGAAGTGAGTTTAACTTCAACATGAACTGAGAAGGATGCTTACTTACAAAGAAGAACCAGCTTCAATACCGTAATCTTCCACCTGAATGGAAATATTTAATTTCATATGTCATTCTATTTATCTGTGAACAGAAAATATTGAGCTCATAGAGATGAGATATAATGAGCAAATTATTGTTTTTTTTTCCCAGCTAGTTTCCATCTGCAGCCCCAGGTACAAGACAAATGAGGAAAGAATGCAAATAATTTAAATAAACTGATAGATTAAGAGACAACCAAAGTACTTGAAATGTCAGACTATTAAATCAATCAAATAATATTCGAAAGAGTATAAAGTCAGAAATAGAGCATTCACAAAAATCTATCTATGAATATTTATGTCATGCTGACATGTTTGCAAACTTAAAATCCATTTTCTTGCTTCTCTAGAAAGAAAATTACAAACTTTGTCTCCAGTTTTAGTTCTGCATGTAGCATGTCCATGTCGGTTTGGCTTTACATGTGAAAGCTGATTGTCCAAAGGGAGTTTTTTCATTTTGGGAGACTATACTGTCCCCTCAAAACAAACCTTGTTCCACCTTGCTCTTCATTGAAAGCAAATTGTGAAGACACAAGCCTAGTGTAGGAAGCTGATTCTGATTCTATTCACCTGTTGTGAAGTCAGATGAACGACATTCTTAAGGGGTCGAGGTGCGTTACTACTAAGAGTATATCTGGAAACATGATCATATATTTTTAAAACAGAATGTGCATACATGCATATAGATATAGCCTGAGGGTAGGTTGCATCAAAGACCTTGCATTGAACTAAAAGAAAGGCTTTTGCCACTCCACATTTGTCCAGATTTAATTTCAGAACTACGTTACAGCACGCTGTTTCAGTGGGTTGATTTGTTCTAAAGCCAAATAGTAACTGGTTTTCAGATTTAAGATGTTCCATTAACTATCCTGTAATCACATTTTTAACAGATTTAAAAAAAAGACTGGCGACAAACAGATGCGTCTATGATACCTGATATCTTTCTTACCCCCAAACTTGTTTTTGGGAGTTACAGTAACAATTTTCAGGGCCATGGAAAAGTACTTTCCTGAATTGGGTAATGACTTTGCAAGAGGGAGAGTTATGGTCATATTTTTGTGAGGAAAGTTGTGTCTAGACCACAAATATCTCTAGTGCTGGAGCTTGTCAGAGATTAATTTTATTTACCTTTACCTCTTTTGTTGTTTTGAGATTTGACTTTGTTTCATGGTTTAACATGTTTTCTTCAAATCTGTTTATGCAGCCACGAGCATGGACAACTTAAAAGTCCTCTGAAGTAATATTTATGGGCAAATTAGAAAATCTGCAGAAATTTAAAACCTGTTTTTCAAAATATCTGATTTATTATAATTTAAATAAATATTCCACTCAGGAAATCAATTTTAAAATTGAACAGATGTGTTAGCATACACCAACACAGTAGAAGTGCCATTTTATATAAGCTAAACATAATAAAATTTTTATACATAGAATTACAAAAAAAGGCTCACTCATATTGTTCATTTAGTGAACAGAAAAGATTCACATCGATCCTGCGATGAGCTAGCAAGGACAACCAAGACAAGATTAATATTTGCCTTTAGTTTCCATTTTTCTGTGTTTTATTTTAATGTTACGTATGCTGACAGGACCCTTGTTAGACCCATGCAGTTTTCATACAGAGCTAACAGGTCAGAGGATGATGTAATCAATTTGGGACTTCGTTACATCCTCCAACAGCTCCACACTCCAGGGACATATCCAAGGATCCTGTTTGTGAACTTCATCTTGCCATTTAACACCATCATCCTGGAGATCCTGGAGAAC
Source organism: Fundulus diaphanus (assembly GCA_037039145.1). Lineage (NCBI taxonomy): Eukaryota > Metazoa > Chordata > Actinopteri > Cyprinodontiformes > Fundulidae > Fundulus > Fundulus diaphanus. Next base: position 24,561,170 of record CM073141.1, read on the forward strand.
TTAACACGCTTAAAACTGTGGAGATGATCACAGACTTCAGGAGGAGCTCCCCCACCCCCCACTCTGCCCCCATCAGCATACTCCACAGCTCTGTGTCTTCTGTGGAAACCTTCAGGTTTCTGGGACCAACACTGTCACCATCGTCAAGAAGGCCCAGCAGATGATGTACTTCCTGTGCCAGCTCAGGAAGCTCCGCCTGTCCAAGGAGCTGCTGATCCACTTCTACGCAGCCATCATCCAGTCTGTCCTCTGCTTACAGCATGTTCCAACTTCTTCCCTCTGCTGGCGCTACTGAGCTCTGTATGCCAAAACCAACAGACTCAGGAACAGTTTCTTCCCACAAGCCATCACTCTAATGAACAGCTGACTCTGACTCACAGTGTCAGGAACAACTCCTGAGCAATAACCCAGTAATTCTGACTCTATTCAGCCACCTGTTTGCTGGCTACCACGTAAAAGTTATTGATTCATTATTTCCTATTTCAGTGCTGTTCATATTGTCATATTGTTTATACTGTATACCAAATCCCCCTACCTCACATACATAACACCAGACATAATACTTATACTCATTTATTCCAACATTCTTTGCACTCATCACATTGTTTACATGTATGTTTGTATGTGTATGTGCACCTGAACATCACTTCCACCTCTGACATGCACACAATAACATTAATAGCAATAATAATTTAGTCCTGCATCCTTTGAACTCTGCTCATTGCACTATTGCAACATAATCTTAATCTGTCCGTTTTGTTATAGTGTGTCTATATGTGTTTGCTTTACTGTAGACTGTGTTCGATTTTATTACTGCGTTAATTGTGTAAGCACATCGTGAGCACTGTAAAATTCAGAGTCAAATTCCTTGTATTTGTACACTCACCTGGCAAATAAAGCTGAGTCTGATTCTGATAAACATTTGTAAACTTCTGAACATATCCCTATCTTATACATACAAAAATAGCCCAATAAATGCAGCAGCTTCAATAACAGTATATGAGCAATATGTTTCTTCACACCCCTTCATATTTCCTTTAAATCCTCTGACTGGAGTGCAACAGAAAAGTGACGAAGGCCAAATGTCTCATGTCAAAATGTCCATTACAAGACAGACTCTGCTTGCTGAGAGGAAGAGCCCTTAAATGAATCCTTTTTTAACTTTCCTTAAAGCTGTCATTATTAAAGTCATTATTAATATGTCATGTGACTTTAAATGACTATAATGACTAGAAAATAGAAGAGGCATCAGTATAATCACCCCATGATTGAAAGCAATTTTCCCCTGACTTGTATTTTTGCATAAAATGTCTCAAAGTAATTTTAGAAATTGTGTTAAAACCCAATAATGGGACCTGACAATCCTAATTTCTTTGAACATGATGGTAAAACACAACAATTGTAAAGGCAATCTTAAATCCAACTAAATAAAGCCATTTTTTATGCAACATTAGTATAAATTTAGCAGCACCATGTACGATATATTTAATCGTTCGTCTTTATATGTAGATAACGGCAAATGGTTCATCATACAGAAGTCAAATATTGCACGAATGCACCCCACAGTGCCATCTGCTGCAAGCAAATAGCCAAACAGGAATAAAGAGTAGGATTTTTTTTCCAAACGTCTAGTGAGTAATAGTTTTAAAAGTTAATCTTGGTCAGCGCAAAGGTTTAATTACTGCTTTGTGAAAGGCAGATGACGTAGTCCTTCAAAGTCATTTGTGGTGTCTAGAATTGATAAAGTGGTTCTTAGTGCAGGTGATGAAGGCCAGACAATCAGACAGGAGCTGTTTGTGATCTAATGAGTTAATTAGAATCCTAAGTGACCGTCCTGCATGAAAGTGTTTGAATTTCTTGCATTTTCCTTTTTGTTTTATTAACATACAAAATGTACAAACACTTGTATTATGGTGTGAAATATGAAGGCAAAAATATGAAAGAAAATTGTTTTATTAAAGAACTTAATCTCAAATGTTCTCCATGTATCGTATGAATACCGAGATAGTATTCCTGGCATTCTTTATGTTTTCTTTTTAGTCCCTGGTAAAAACAAATGGACCAATGTTTCAGATGTCACTGTGCTGTGCATCCTACCTGTTGCTGCCCTTTGAACGTAGGTGACTCATCCTGTTTTGTTAAGGTCAGCCATGGACGAGCATGCAACGTGTTTCAAAGCATATGTACTCTTTTAGTCTCCTGCAGGGATGTGTGTGAGGTCGTGACCTGACAAGAGCCAGAGGAAACCCTCAACCTTTTCAACTCTAAATGCTACTTCCCCGTGCGGACTCCTTATCTGTCCTCATCTCTACTCTTTTTGTGCCCGTCTGTAAGTCAATACTGTCATAAGCGGGATCAGTCAAGGATGAGAATTTGACACAGGCTTCATGTGTGGATGCCTCACTGCATTTGAAGATGGCTTAAATCATGTTGCTACACTGTCTGGAGATGCAAATACTTACAAAAGATGTGTTTCATGCTTAGAAAGTTGGCATTCGCTGCATTGTTAAATACTCGTAACAGAGCGGCGGTTATGCATAGTATGGTGCGTCATTGTTACCGCCTTTGTGTTTGACAGTTTCTTTTTCTACTTTTTGTCCACAGTTCTGGAAAGATGGTGAGGTTTGGAAACCTGCTGTAATTCACTTACCAAAAAAACATACTAGCAGAGGATTGGGGAAAAAAATACAAAAGTAAAGGGCATGCTAAGAAAGTATTTCTGAAACATCACAGCTTCTTGGAGAAATACATCTTATTACAAAGAAAACACCTGTTCTATTTCATTGGCTTCCAGCAAGCCTGCAGAGTTCTTTGTGTTTGAATCAAGCTTTTGTCGTCTGAATCTTACTATGTCACGGTGTTCAAGGAACCAAATGTAGAGCACTGGTAGGTAGCCTAAAAGCTTTTAAGTTTTCTTGTGTGTCACCACATTAAGGCTGTGCACGCACAGTAATTTGTCCAAATATGCCAATGATTTGTTTTCAGAGATTAGTGCGGTGTTTGATGTTTGAATTATTATAATATGGTTTTCTAGGGAAAAAATAATACATTTATTTTAAGATAATTTATTCAATCACCTCCCAACCAAAAAGTTTCTTGAATTTGTGAACTTTGAATATTTGCAATTGGAGTTTTTTTCCCCTTTTCTTTCATGTGAAACTTATGATTTATGTAAGAGTTTTATGTTTTTGATATTTCAAAGTATGCTGTGTGATATTGTTATTATTAGTTTGAGTTTTAAATCACATTGTGAAGGTAATCTTGTAGCATTAGAATAATTACTCATTGCAGGTTGGGTAACCTAAGAGTCCTAGCTCCAATTCCAGCACAATAATCTCAGAAATCATTTCCAAGGCTATACAAAATAAAATTAATGTCTTGAACACTTGAGGTTATCATGGTAATCATAACCATATCTATTTTTTAACAAAATAAGGGTTAGAATTTAACTGAATTATCCTAACCTCTACCATTTATTGATATGCTTTGAAGCTGCCACTTTTGTTTTTCATTACTAAGTTCTGTGTGGTACTCAACATGATGTTGAGTATCAATGTGTGCTTCTGTGTTCTTTTTGTGTCTCTGCTATGTCTTCTGTAACCCCCAGTGGGTTGAGGCAGATGGCCAATCATGATGAGCCTGGTTCTGCTGGAGGTTTCTTCCTGTTAAAGGGGAGTTTTCCTCTCCACTGTCACCACATGCATGCTTGGTGTCAGGGATTGCTGCAAAGCCATCGACAATGCAGACGACTGTCTCTACGCTCTTTCATGAGGAGTAAATGCTTCTTGTCAAGACTTGATGCAATCTACCGGGTTTCCTTAGATAGGAAACTTTTTGACCAATCTATCTGTATGATTTGATTGAATTTGACTTTGTGTTGTGAATTGGCATTATATACATAGAATTGAATTGAATTCAATGTGATAAATCTGGCTGACAAACTTCAGTTACTTCATAAAGTAGATAGTTTTATGTCAAAGATAACCCTGTAATAAATTGCACTCTGGCATAGTAGAGCTGATCAAATCATTAGAAAAAAATTTGATCTTTTAAGAAATTAAATGAGAACAGTTACTATTCTCTGATTTTTAAATAAGATCTGGTTTTCTTTTTGTTTGTTTTAGGCAGATTATTTCCTGTCAGATAAATTGTATGCTTGAATCATACTCATCCTTTTGGAATTAATCTACCTTCTCCAACAACAGCTTCACAAATCAAAGAAAATTATAAGCCAAAGTAAAGAAAATGTGAAATCATTCAATTTTGCATGAGTCATCTGTGGCATTCCGTTTAAATTCAAAAATATTGTATAAAATAAATTTTAGTAGTGTTTATTGATACTACTCATCAAAATGCTCATCTATCATGAACAAAAAGCTTGTATGCGATGGTTTGAAACACAGGCAGGAAAACTATTGTTTTTTGCAAGAAAATGGAAGGGTTGGAATGAAATTGCAAGACGTGTAGAAAATTGTGGTGGGAACTGACAAAGGAGTAAAAATTACAACTTTTTTCTGGATCACTCTGATTCTCCAGAAACAGAAACGTTGTATTCAATCAGTACCTTTAAACCTCAGTCTTTTTCTGAGGATATGCTACATTTAGGTCGACTACTGAAAAAGAGGAAAAAGTGAAAACCCTGCTTTGCACAGAGAAGATAAAATTTAATAATAGAAACTAAAAAAGGCAATTGAAAAGCAGAGCAATACCTACTTTGGGCAAAACTTTTTCCTTTTCAGAACAGTGCTGCCCAACACAGCAAAAAGAAGCCTTTCACAGAAATCGATGTGATTGCCTCCAACTGGCAACAACACGCTATTACATGTTCATTCAGGAGCACCAAAAAAGCATAGAGAGAGATGTCCTAATCCTTAAAGTTGCATAGTGCGCGTTTTGAAGTTAAATACTATTTATTTTCTTCCCGATACATGCTCTTATAACTGCCCAGCATTTAAAATGAGTTTTCCTCTGGATATTCAGTTCATGACAGAATTATTCCGGAAAAATCCTCTGGGCGTGTGCGTGGGTGTGACGCACTACGCGCTCTCATTCAAATGGCTACTTTGTAAATCTCCACTCTAATCAATGCATTAACGAGAGAACATGGGCTAACTTCAATATTTGTAGCTTTCTTACCTCAGAAGACCTCAAGCCTCTAAACAAAACACCTGGGCAGTCACAGTGGCAGATGCTTTCCTCTCCCATGTTGGTGCACAACAGTAGTGTCATTTTAACTTGTCGCCAGGGGGGCAGACGTCTGCAAAAATCCTGCAACTTATACTGTGCTCCTTTAAGTTTTAATTTTCAGTTTTTTGCCTTAAAGGTAGAGTGGCCAATTTTTCCAGAAGTTTCCCCAAGTCCCTTTTTGAATAAAATGTGCAAGACCATCTTACCTTGCTCTTCTGCTCCTCAGGGGGATTGCGTAAAAAAAAAAGCTCCCAAATCCACTCTGGTCTTATTTCTTTCTACTGAGGCCTTCCTCTTCTTCTTCTCATAAACTTGTATGCGGTTTGCTTCTTGCGACTCTCAGCCATGTTCACAGTATACAGTGAGAGCAGCCGAGCTGAACGGCTAACACCGAAGCTAACCGCTAAGCTTACCGAATAGATAAATGCTAGATGTGTGCGGAAGCTAACAGGGAACGTGCACGCACTCTGACGTTATGTGAGCGTGTCAGCACGATTGGCATGTGGGACAACCAATAGATAAGGTAATACCCTAGAACTTGATGGACAGAGGAGAGTGAGAGCAGAATCAAAACTCATATCCCTGCCATTTGGACCGAACGGCAGGGATTGGTCAGAGTTTTTACAGGCCTGCAGCTTTCACAGAAATGCCATTTTTGAACGTCCTCTTTCTTGATACATTATGTATTTAATACTGTCAGGATGGAAGGACCATCTCGCCAAGTATAACAAAAAGTGTTTCTGAACAGGATTACCAAATATAACTTTAAAACAACTTTTTTCAGTAGTGGCATAACATGTGAAAAAGAGCTATTAACTGAGGTTTGAAGGTACTGTTTGAATAAAACATTTCTGTTTCTTGCGAATCAGATTGATCCAGAAAGAAATGTGTCTGGGCTTTTATTCTGACCCGGCTTTAGGTCATTGTCAGTTCACACTAGAATTTTCTACATGTCTTGTAGTTTCCTTCCAACCCATTCATTTCAGACTTTGAAAAAAATCTTATATTGCCTTATATTGTAAAAACAAACATAATAAAAAGTAATAACACAGTGTCGTTAAGTTCTTAGTCCCAAACCAAAGAGTTAAGCATTGTTAAATTTATCTTAAAAAGTCATTAAGCAATGGTGGTTCTAGACCAAATTTGCCTGGGGAGCCTGGGTGGGGCGAGTGCTTTTTCATTGGGGGTACAGAACAAAAGAATGAAACAATAAAACAGGACAATATTTTATTGTTTAATATCTGCGGCATCTCTGCATCTGGGGCCAGGGGGCCTGGCCCCACCAGATGTCGCTGTGGAGCTCTATGTTTGCAATAACCAGTGGGACATGATCATTCTTTATCAGGGACGTGCAGAGACCGTTGGAGGGGCAGGTGCTCAAAGTTAAAAGAGGGCACATGGGCCACGGATTTAAAACACGATACAGAAACATACCTTGCTATACATCCGGCTGAAATGTACCAACCTATACTATGAAGAATGTAACATGGAATCAAGGGTGTAGGTTTAATTTAAACTTCAACCCTAGGGACACTTCATTGGTCTGACATCATTGGTCCTACGCAGTATGCATGCTCCTATTTCTTTATGCTTGACTTGAGCGTCAGGACGCGTTTCTTCTGTCTAAAGAAAAAAGCAGTATTTCTTGCTACATTTATACAAATTTTATAAGCACGACACACACCAGATGCTTTTTGTTAATCTGGTGGCCTAGTGGTTAGAGCATTGAGCTTGGGTCCCAGAGGTTCTGAGTTCAACTCCCACAGACTACCACTCTGGGTCCCTGAGCAAGACCCTTAACCCCCCATTGCTCCCCTGGCACCGCACAGGTAACCTGATTCACGCCAGATGTACGTGAGTTCACTCACATATGTGAGTGAAGCTACGCGGAGCGACATACATCTGCCGTGAGTCAGGTTACCGCACAGTGGCAGCCCAGTGCTCCCCCAGGGGATGGGTAAAGATGCATAAGTGAATTTCTCCATTGTGAGATCAATAAAGTTCAATTATTATTATAAATTATAAAGCAGCTTCCGATCTGATGAACGTTGAATTGGGGCTTTTTTCCCACTTTGAAAAAGTTTGCATTTGAACTTACCAGCAACAGAGACAGATGGTAAAAACTTATCAATTAAACCAAATATATTCAAAATATGTCTGTTATCTAGATATATCCTCTATTTTCTTTTGAAGATATGGAAATGTGGAGAGATAAACCCCACCCTTTTTTTTTTAATCTAAGATACTCTGTCTGCATCATAAAACAGCAAAATTATACATTCAAGGGACTGCAAATACATGTACTGTATTTACTCTGCACTGGAAGTAGAAGCGTCACTGACACTGACAGCATTTCAAATACTAAATTCAAACTTCAACAAATGTACAACTGGGTTGTAGATGTTCTCCTTAGCCCATTTTATGTAATTTATCTTAACATTCCAAACACATTTCTTACATCATATATCTGAAGTGTAGACAACAGCTTCTCCTTACATACATCCTCTGAGACAACTAATTATTTCCCTAACAATAGTGAGATTTCAATGTTTAAATGTGCAGTAAACCTTTATACATAAGGAGCATGGAGGACCCAATACAGTACTTTGAGTAAGATTAGTGACACTAAAACTGATCTGTTACATGAGTGGTTGTCCATTTCATCACTCAAATGAGAACAACATACTATTGGTATATACTAGTAAGACTATTAAAGAACAGCAGATTAAACGTTAAGATATGTTAAGGCCTATATTAAATACATTTTACGACAACATCAACAGATTAAATCATTTTTACTTTTTTGGTGTACCAAATTACCCTCGTAATGAAGTAATATTTTTTGGGCTAAGCCCCTGATGATAAGAATGTCTAGCTCTGACCCTGGTTTGTATTAATTTACTAATGGACAGTGTGGAAAGCTTTGTACGATAATTATTTGTCGTAATTCTAATTCTAGAAGTAAAAATAGAGAAATAAATAGCACTATCATTTTGTGAAATCCTAATTATGCTATTATAAATAAGCAAAAGTCTAAACAAAATATAGCAGTTGTTTAGGCAGCATATAGTCTTGTTGTGTTGTATATCATGTAAAAGAAATATCACCTGCTATTTATACCTGAACTGCATCAAAGGGTCAACAAAAAATGAAAGCAATAATGACAACGAAATATTGGTAAAAGGGAAACCCTCACCTTTTCTTTTTCAGGCAGCTGTGGCTAAGAATCTGAATTTTTAATAGTCTAAGCTTACAGTCTTTGCTTTTCCATCTTTCCAGCAGTCTTCAGAACTCCTGCCTGGCACAGAATATTTAGTTTTAGAAAACAGATTAGGTTTCTGTTGATAAATGCATTCTACTTCAGAATTAGATGCTATTTTGAGATGCTAATGTTGGTTACTTACAAGTTCCATAAATCAAAACTCTCCCGCCTGCTTCTTTACAGAACTGCACTCAGCAGCTTTCACCTATTTTACTGCAGATAATATTTAGTTTCTTAAATGGGACTAGTTTCGTAGCCTAGTATTGATTGTGGTAACCGGCCGCGGTATCCCTGTATGAATCAAAACTGAAATCTCCGCTCCAAGCAAGCACCCACACAGACACACTAGAAAACAGCCAATCAGAAAGAGTGAAGGCGGGATTTAAAGCAGTATAACCAATGACAGTGGAGTTAAACAGCACAGAGCACAGTCAAGTGTGCTGCAGATTTAAAGGAGCAGGACAGACCAGGCAGCGCGAGGCAGCGGAGAAGGGAGCTGCGAGAGGAAAAGTAGGGCAGAGTGAGGGCACGTTATGTGGATCATGTAACCAGCCAGGGTAGATCTAAATTATTATTATTTTGGACATGCATCATGCACACACACACACCAACAAACACACACACATAAATAATAATAAATAAATAAATAAATAAAAAAAAACAAACAAAAAAAAAAAAAAACACTGACAAAAGGGCACTTTGGGCACCAGGGGGCAAAGGGGCAGGTGCTCAAGCCCCCTCCGCCCCCCCCTCTGCACGTCCCTGTTCTTTATAGAGTAATATATATATATATATATATATATATATATATATATATATATATATATATATATATATATATATATATATATGAAAAGGTCGCTTCCCTTACCAATAAAATTCTGTAACAAACATTTGTGTCTATATATCTAAGTCTGCCAGAATACTGACAAGGTCGGTAGGCTAAATCTGCTCGGATCGTCGAATCAAAATACTTGAATTGCACACGTTACGTTTATGTTCTGCCGGATATTGTGTGGCCATTTAGGCAAGGCAAGGCAAACTTATTTGCATAACATATTTCAGTATAAGGACAATGCAAAGTGCTTTATATGATTAAAACGTTGGAAAATAAAAACATAATAAAAGCTGGAATAAAATGTAGGAAAATTGAAACAAAATAAAACATAGGAAAATGGAAACTAAAGGCAAATATTAATCTTGTCTTGGTTGTCCTTGCTAGCTCATTGCAGGATCGATGTGAATCTTTTCTGTTCAATAAATGAACAATATGAGTGAGCCTTTATTTGTAATTCTATGTATAAAAAAATGTTATTATGTTTAGCTTATATAAATGGCACTTCTACTGTGTTGGTGTATGCAAACATATCTGTTCAATTTTAAGTTGATCAAAGTCAAATTGTATGCATCACAAAAAAAATGTGTTGCTGCTAATAGGTGTTGTGCCCCAACAAGTCACTTGGGGCTCTGGAACTGCAGGTTTTAGACCCCTGATCTAGCAGATGAGAACAGTGATCCTATCTCAATAACACTGGAGCTAAACGTAAATCCTTAACTGTAAAGATAAAACATAACATTGCCCAACGTGTCCAATCAGTTACGGTCTCTTTGCAAGTGCATATCATAGTGAGAAATGTTTTTAATGTTATGTATTTAGTACAGGGACCAGGACCAGTTCTATAGGGGCACTGGCCCCTGTTGGTCCCTGTCTAGAATCGGCCACGTCATTAAGAGGTCCATCTTACTACAATGCACCTCTTTACAAGATTTGGTGTATTTCTAAAAATATAATAGTGTCTCCTTTTACACAGTTCGTACATTGTTTAGTTGTTGTTCAGAAAGAAATGACAGAGAACTAGTTAAACACTAAGGTCACCAGCGTAGAACAGCGTAGTGAGTGGAAGATAGTTCCTCAGGTCAATTTAACCTTTATAAAGGCAATGACTGCCTATTACATCAGGAAGGTCTGCTTTTCAATGTATTGAAACACAAAATATGAAAGATCTGGAAGTGTTTTGTCTGCGATGAACACAATATAATTAATCAACAGCAATTCACAAAACAACCATCTTAGAATTTTGCGAATCATTTTTATGTTAAATTATCATAGTGAATTTTTTTCCGAACATAGTTAATAAATGTCCCTTTGTTTTTAATATACCTCTGAGTCAAACCTCTTCAGCAGCAGGAGAGAATGAGAGAAATTGCTCTGGGCTCCATGAAGAGCTTCCTCTGGTTGGCGCCCTTACTGATCTTGTGAACATGAACCACCATGTGATGGACTGGCAAACAGTTCAGGGTGTACCCTGCCTCTTGACGAATGGCACCAAGCCACTCCCACCCACCCACGATGACCCTGCACAGATAGGTGGGTATAGATAATGGATGGAAGACCATAACCCACAACTACTTCTTCTACTCTGATTGTGTTAGGGGTTCAAATTCCATCTGAGAGTAATACTGCTGCCCCAATCTGCTTTGGAGGACGAGTGTTTGTTCCAGTGGTGCGCTGGTGAATTATGTCCCCATGGGAACAACAAATCACTGGGGTTACAGAATCACTGGCTGAGGTGGCCACACGGGTTGCCAAAGAGTGGCTTATGGTGGCCAAGGCCACCCCCAGCAAACCCCTTGCTACGCCCCTGACACAGAGGTGCATCTTTCAAAATCAAAAGCAATTCAACAAACTAAGTTTTTACAAGTTGCAACATAGTTCTACATAAATGGTTGGGATGATTCTTAACACCAACAGACTTAAAATGCAAAGATACTTATACCTCACCAAAATTGTATTTATTTTAATTTATTCAGTTTCCATTTCTGTTTCTGTTTCTAGGTGTGAGACAACATTTATTTATTTATTTATTTCGGACCTACAATGTTTCGGTCAATATGCTGTAAAAACTCAGTTTGTCCATTACAGCTCTATAATAAGGAGACAACTAGTAGGCTACAGGATAGTCACAAAGTGCCTATCTTAAATACATTTTTATGCTGTTTTGTGTTTGAATAGTCAGAATTTAAAACCATGCAAGGAAATAGTTTTTTTTTTTTTTTTTTTACTACAAATTGGATATGCTGTAGTAATAATTTGTTAATATCAACAGAACTCCAGGCACTTGGATGTAGCCTCCCCTCTAAACATGACGGAAAGAAAAGAAGAAATTAGGAAGTTGTCCCACACAGAATCCTGAGCTTCGGTCCTCATGCTCCTCATTATGACCGCGACGCGATGACGTTCACACCTGCACTAAATAATACGGAGGCAAACATCTGCGACCTGTAATTGGCGACTATAAATGATCACCCATCTGCATCACTTTTCCTCCGTGGCACTTCTAGCAAAGACCCGCTGACGCACAGCTGTTTCAGGAGGGGCATTTAACTTTCCTCATTAGCCATTCCTGTCAAAGGCATCGGGAGAGGAACTTCTGCAGCTGGACTTCTTGCTTCCCTCCCTCCCGCTTGCATCGGTCCAACCAGCAGCAAAATCGACGATGGTGTAGTTTTTTGTTTGAAGTTAGACCGGGTTAAGTCAATGCAACGTAAGGACTGATATATATCGTTTGGTTTAGAGGCGACCCTTCCTTCCATCATGTGTGCGGTGCTCCGTTGTTCTGCATGTTCTTGCAGAACGTTCTGGCCGGTTTTTATCATCCTTGCGGCAGCGCCTTGTCTCCTGCTCTGCTCAGAAAGACCTGCTCTAGTTGTTGGGAAAATGTATCCAAGGGGCAATCACTGGGCTGTAGGTAAGAAAGAAGCTTTATGTTGGATCAGTTCATTTGAAATATTCAACTGAATAAAACTGATTGTATGTGATATTATTTCCTAGAAATCGTAGACTGCAATGTTTTGCTCAAATTTCGCCTTCAAAATGTTGTTGTTTTTTTTCTTTTAATTTAACTTAAAAAAATACAGTATACTTGGACAAATAAAACAAATTGTAAACAGTCTTAAATGCTAATAGAGAAATAGCAGCTAAGTTAATTAAATCATCTTACTGATAAGAAAATGTTTATAATTCAACAGATCTTATTACATTATATCATTTTGCACCTTGCAAGTCATTGCAATCGGGCTCAAGAATCCCTAATTGTTGTAACATTGTTTTAAATACCTCACCTACAGGTCATTTAATGGGAAAGAAGAGCATTAAGAGCCTGCCTGAAGAGCGGCAGGTATACCTTGACTACCTCATGCTTTCACAATCGGACAGGATCTTTGATCAGGACCAAACTGTGGAGGGTTTCTCACAAAAGAACCAGGGACAAACGATACCGCTAAGGCTGCTCCACAACCGCAGGAGAGAAGACAATAGAGGCAAACATCTCAAAGAGGTCAGCCTGCAGATTCAAACACTGTTTGCAACCTCTGAGCCTTAGTATCCTCACCCATCTCTGTTCAAATGTTCTGTAGATGTCAGACCTCCTCCTTCTGGCTTTGAGACTGCAGGACAACGAATCCTCCTGAAGGCAAGACAAGCCTCTGAAGTCTACTTCACCTGCTCTGTGATCACATATTTATAATGTATAAGCTCTGTGCTTTAGAAAGACACCTAGGAACACAAAAACAAAGTTCTGTTTTCAGTGATTTAGCATTTTTACTTGCAAAAAAATAAAGTGTTTCGACTACTAACTGACTGACAAGGTTGTGTTGCAGAAACCGAGAACCTGAAATAAATAAATAAATGTTGTGATAACTGCACTGTGGATGCCAGATCATGCTTTACCCACTGCACCATATCATATCCTATTTAAACCATAAGCAATCGTGGTCCTGCCACCTGTACAGTACGCCCGTTTTACCACTAGGTGGTGCGCAAGTTGAATTTTAGTAACTTTTTTTTTTTTTTGCAAAGTGTCGCATAAAACGTCAAACATAACCATATTAACATTATTAGTGTAAAAGGAGTCATTATAGTGTTGTATTGTTAGGTGAAGACTCTTCATGAGGTAAAAAGGACTAAATAAACAAACAAATAAACACTATTTGTGAATAGATGAATGGAGGACAAGCAGTATTGTTTTTTAGCTCCCAGGGGATTTAAGCAAACAAAGGGAAACACTAATTGCAACAGTTTAGCTAAACAAATGGCTCTTTTAATGCCGCAGACACATTTTCTCTTCCTCCTTCTCTTTAGTGATTTGTCACGGATGATTGGTGAGCCACTTTCACCGCTATTAGGAGTCTAATCCCAGGAGAGACACAGTTTAGTAATGAGGAGGAAATAGACTATCTGATGGGACTCATTCTCTGACACACAGAGAAAGTTAGGAGGTTTTAAACCCATACACCGCCGTGTGTCATTTAGTTTCTTTTTAAATATATAAAATGTTTTTTGACATATTAGACAATTCATATATAATTTTTCAATCATAAAATAACAGACAGAAAAAAATGAAAAGTTTAAAATCGTTCCCATTATTTCATTTTTTTATATTCCAATGTCAGATAAACTGTCTTTTTCTGAAAAGAAAACTGACAAGGCAGCTTTCCGCCACTAGAGGGCACTACAATCAATATTTCCAGTTACTCGTGTAAAAAAGCCCGATCTGATTTGTACATGTGTACATGTTATCTTTCTAGATAATATTAGACAATTCAACCAATAGATATTTTGCTCCTTTTTTGTTGCTCTAAAGTAAGTCCTGATATAAAATACATGTTTTTTTTTTTTTTTTTAGAAATGACATAAGATTTAACTGTGTCAAATATCTTAGATCAGTTTTTTGCATTTGGAAAAAATATTTTTGTATTTTGTGAAAGTTTATTGTACAGACAATATATATATATATATATATATATATATATATTACATTTGTTTACACTCCTTATCAAAAACACTGTGAATGACCAGCAAAAATAGATATGCTTGAGTTGCCATCACAAGAATTAAAAAAATTATACAAATACCAGCGGAGAGGGTTTGTTATATTGATAACTAAGCATTTTCCGAAATGAGACAAGGTTAAAATAAAACAATACTTCACAGTTTTCTAACAATAAATGAGAAGGAAAGCACATTCATGCCGCTTTTTTATACTTTAGATTCTTTCCCATTTTTTTTTTTACAGTTTTCCAGGAAGTTGTGTATCAGTGATGAGGATTATGACAATTTATTTTGGGATGTGTCCAAAAATTGACAATCCAATCAGCAGGAGGATAAAGTCTGTTCAAACCACTGTCCTCTGGATTGTCATGTCCATTTTAACCCTTCAGCTTGGATCACCACGTCTTCCCAATAGACTGAATGTGCTCCTTGGCTTTCATCCTCAGTGAGGCTATGCTGGAGTTCCTTGGGTTGGCTGAGCACTGGTATGTGGGTGGCGGGGGACACATAGAGCTGATGTGAGGCAGGTGAGGGCTGTGTCCCAGGACTGGGGAGTTGAATATAGACGCTGGCAAGGAAGGAGGCATAGATGGGGGAGGAGAGGGAGCGTACGCGCCCGGGAGGCTCTGCGAGCCGTTGATGAAGCCTGGCAGCGACTGAAGGGAGGCGGAAGATGTAATAGGGGTGGAGAGCCAGGGCTCCAACGGGAGCCCCGAGCCCAGGGAGCCGGTGGTCGGTCGACCAAAAGACAGGAGAGAGGGGGAAGGGGTGTCCTGCAGCTTGATGGCGCTCACCTCCAGCTTCTCCTGGCGACGCCACTTGGCTCGCCGGTTTTGGAACCACACCTAAATAGATGTTTCAGAACAAACCAGAGACTGAAAACAGTG
This sequence comes from Fundulus diaphanus, assembly GCA_037039145.1. Classification (NCBI taxonomy): domain Eukaryota; kingdom Metazoa; phylum Chordata; class Actinopteri; order Cyprinodontiformes; family Fundulidae; genus Fundulus; species Fundulus diaphanus. The sequence continues at coordinate 24,576,336 of CM073141.1, forward strand.
TAACAACAATGCACTATGTCATACATTTATATTTTAATCCGTTTATGTAAGATTAAAAGATATGTAGATATTCAAATATTTTAGTTTACAGCTTAAGAAAATTGTCACTATAACATGTATGTGAGTTATAAATATATTATGTTAAGGAACTGAGGGGAATTCTCTTTTCAATTTTTTTTAACTTAGTTAAAATTATGAAAAAGTATTATTATCAATATTATTATTATTATTATTCAAGCTGTTCTTATTCTACAGCAGCTGTTCCTCTAAAAATAGGTTTAGCAAACTGCATTGTGAACAGTGGAAAAAGTTTTATTTATCTTTTTACCTATGTGTTTATATGCTATTCTGAGTTTAGGACTATGATAAAACTTAATTAAGTCAATGTGTTAGTTCAAATGAATCAAATAAAAAAATCTGCATCTAAGATGTAAAGTCGTACTTTGTGTAGACCCCACAGACTGAAAACCAGAGCGTTTCCCTCCTGTTTACCATTTACAGCTCAGGATGTCATCATTATTTTAAATCTCAGCTTAACACCCATTTGCTTTATACTTAGAACTTCTTGACTTTTATTAGGCTACTTAATTACTACTTTACTGATTATAGGCTATTGAATTGCTGGTTTTGGTCTAGATTTTAAACGTACTTTATTAAAATATTTTATGGACGGATTTAAGAGGGGAAAAATGTAGGCACTCTAAAGCATTTTATGTGGACCTGAAGTGCCTAGTGTTAATTAATTGGTGTATTTTCTAAAGAGAACCCCCCACAGCATTATAGAAAAGTGCACATAAGCATGTTATTATTAACGAACTGACTCTGTATATTCTTCTGTCTATAAACCACAAAACAAGCAACTAATGGAGATATTTTGGGGGCCATGTTCTACCTGCACTCGGACCTCCGGCAGGTTGACCTTTAGCGCCAGCTCCTCTCTGCTGTACACGTCCGGGTAGTGGGACTTCTCGAAGGCCCGCTCCAGTTCGTGGAGCTGAAATGTGGTGAAGGTGGTTCGGTTCCGGCGGTGCTTCTTCTTCTGGTTCTCGTCGTCGGACAGCTTGCCGTCTCTCTCCGGTGAGTCTGGGCCTGCGAAGGCTTCCCCGCTGCAGACACCTGCGGGGAAGGAGGAGGCGTTCAGGGACTCAAAAAAAAAAAAAAGAAAAGGCCGGATGACAGTTTTTTGTTTTGGGAAAGCCGATTTTTTAAATGTCTCATTTGAATTTATTATTTATCATGGGCTAAAGCAAACCTAAACATTTTATGAAGCAACACCTGTTACAAAATTTGACTGATGGCGTTTACCGACGGGGCAAAAAAAAAAGTTGCTGCCATCCAAATCATTTTTGTAACGTTACGAGAAACAGTTTGTAGATATATCCTTTAAATATTCTAAATTGTCAGAAATACAATAAAAAAGTTGCAAAAAACCCCAAATCATCTTACTGTCACAACTGTCTGCGTAGTGACTTTTCTTCCTTTGGGTTACAACAACATCCCCGCTGCGCTCCGCGTCTTTTTGCGTCTCGGCGTAAGGGGCCGACTTGTGGAAGATGGTGTCCTCTTTGAAGCCCAGGATGGCCTCGATGCTGTGGACGGTGGACGGGTTGCTCCCCGGGCTCTGCCCTGCGCGCGCGGACGGAGAGATGCGCTCATCCATCATCATCATCATCATTTTGGAGGTAGATCCGAGCAGCCACATCGGTCGGTTAAAGTCCAGGAGAGATGCCAGAATTCACAGACTCCCACGGATCGTCTCAAACTTCCACCTCCCTGCTCTGGCCTTGAGTTGTCGTTTGGAAAAGTTGTCCCACAGAGTTGGCATGGAGCATCTTTGCTGATGGTTTTTAAAGTGATTGTGCGGGACATCCCCCCCCCCCCCCTGACGTCACAGAGGGGACGTCCTGCTGGATTTAGGGGGTAGAGGTGCAGCCACCAGCCTCCCCTCATCCAAGCAGAGCTCCACCCCCCCGTCCCATCCCAAGTGAATCAGCATGCCTCTAAACCTACTTACATAAATCTTAAAACCATCTTTCCACTTCTCCAGATGTCATGTTCATGTCAGTGGGTGGTGGGGGGGAGAAAAAAAGGGAAAGATTAAGCCCACAGATTAAGGTACAACAAAATCATAATTACAAGATCTCTGGTGAGAGCAAGGATTGCGAGATGACGGCTTAATATTTAATCACATCTTCAAGATATTGTCGCCAAAAATGAGTTTGTTCAATGGACTGTTTGTTCTGCTGATCAGAAAAAAAAGCAGTTTGTTTCTCAAACTGCCATACATTAAATGAGCGAATGGCAATAAATAAAATTAAATGTTTACCCAACAATAGATTTTTAACCAATGTCTTTTACCAATTACGTTTAATAGGGTGATTAAAGCGCAAAACAATAACAATTTGAGCCTATAGCCACTTAACAAACAAAGATTGACAGCAGTGTGGTAATCCTCTTTAAGGGGATTAGCTATTTTGCTCAAAAGAGTTAAAACCCCTAAAACTATTTAGTTTTTCCTAATTAAAGACGTTGACCTGCGTTGGCCCAACAGAGAAGGGTCCGGCAGAGGAAAGCCGGATGCTTAATAGCATGTTAGCTTACACCACAAAACAGAAGATAGGTGCATGCGGAAGTGAAGCGAAACCAAAAAAAGCTCCGTATGTTCCTATAATTTTGTGCTTTTCGGCGTTGTCCACTGACACTCATACGTCACAGTAATAAATCCATATAATGACAAAATGATTACCTTTTTATTTGACAATTCAATCTTCGAAAGCAGGCTAGGTTACTGCTATATCTCAAAGCTAGGCTAAAACAACAACTGCGCTGGAATGTGAAATAGTCTTTTTCGAGCCAAGTGAACACAAACTTTATGGTCTAGATGTTCTGCAGGGAGCAAATGCAATAAATAAATAAATAAATAAACATACAATTGACAGGGAAAAAAACAACAACAATACACTTGGCACTGTGGCACAGAACAAAAGAATAAAACAAACGAACCAGGGCACATTTTCATTGTGTGATCATATACGTGATCCAAAGTGCCTGTTGCGGCTCTCGAACTGCAGGTTGCAGACCCCCAGATGCAGCAGATGAAAACTGTGATCCTATCTCAATACGACGCATAAATAACTGTAAAGGTAAAACAAAATTAATTGGTTCAAGGGACCAATAAGTCATGAGTTTTGTGCTAGCACATATCATCATAAAAAACTGATTTAGTATTGTCTTCAGAACAGGGGCCAGCGCTTGTTCTACAGGGGCACTGGTCCCTGTTGGCCCTTGTCTAAAACCGCCCATGCTAATGAGGCTGAAGCTAACAAGGACAAATCAACCTTTTCGCTTTGTATTTTGCTGAATTAAAATATATATTTGTGCACAGATAGCAGTACCCTGTAATTACGACAAAGAGAATGTTTTGGGTAAGCAGGGATAACTTGTGGCTTTCTTGCGACTGGTTCTGTAGAGGACTCCAATTTTACTGTATGTTTTTAATGTTAAAATGCTGTTTGGCCTGTATAATTATTTTTTTTTTTGGGGGGGGGGGGGGGTAGGGACTCAAACCTACACCGTAGACAAAAAGTTAAAAGTGACTCGATAACACAGGAGTGAAACATTTTCATTTTAAAACGTCCCTGTTTCCATTAAAATACACAAGCTGGTCAGCCTTGGCAATGACTGCCTCAAAGATCAAGCGGTTGTTAATCATTTTTCTGAGCTATTTGTAAGCTTGTAGAACCTCAGCAGCTCATCACCAGGAGGCCATGGTGGGGGGTTTCTTACTGAAATCAATTCACATTTGTTGATACGTTAATCTTCACACCAGTCAATAAAGTCCTTCACCACAACGCCATCATCAGTTTCAGCTGAGATACATACATATATAAAACAAATAAAAGTGGTGAAGGGACACCGTCCTAAGGCAAAATGATGGAAGGTAACAGAATATCAGGTAAGACACCAATAACCCTCACCCTCTAGGATGTGTTTGGTAAAAAAAAAACTCAGCTTGCTCGCAAGCTAAATCCTGGTTGATGTGGTGACAGTTTGTGAGATTAGTAGCCAAAACATGGGGAGTAAAGAATTAAAAACTGAGAAAAAGTCAACAGAACAATTAAATGTTTCGCCCCTTCCAAGTAACCCAGGACTAGATGAAGTAGGGGTGTTCACAGCATGCTCAGCACCCCTACCTGCTCTATTAGTGAACAGTAAAGCATCTAAAATGCTCTGCCCTGCTCCAAAGACCTCCGCCGTTCTCAAGGAACTTCAGAAAGATCGAGGTAGGAGACACGGCACCAAAAACATTTTTTGGGGCACAGGAGCAATTACTGGATCTTTCCAGAGCCGAGCCACTCTTGTGAGGTCAGAGAGACTTTGTGAAGATAAAAAACGAATTGTTTTGCACCAAAACAATTAGCAAAAAAGATTTCAAAGCAGAGCACACTTTACTCCAGGGTTGCATCTTTCCCAGATACGAGTTCAAACGTCCGAGGCAAAATCAAGACGCATCAGTTCAAAAGTTTGTTTTGTAAAACGAGGACCTTCCTTTTCTCATAGTATATGACAAGTTCTTTTGGATGTTTCATCTGATTGTGCACAACATTGTGACAGTGGCTCAGTGGTCAGAGTAGACGTTTTGCGATGGGAAGGTTGTGGGTTTAATTTCAGATTCCACCTGTCACACGTCAATGTGCCACTGTGCAAGGCACTTTACCCCAAGTTGCCTTCTGATATGCTGGCTATAGTGTAAAGGACTCGAAAGGTGTTACAAAAATTCACTCCATTTGACCCTTCAAATAATTATTTTAGCCTTTTCTCATTTTTCATATTTATTTTGTCTGTGACCCAATGTTGAATGATGTTGATCAACATTTCAAAAATCTGTTAAATCACATCACCACCCCACAGAAACGTTTTATGCATCACAACTGCTCAGGAGTCTGTAAACTGCACAGGTATATTTTACCGCTTAAAAAGATGCCACTGGGAAAAAGATGCACTCAAAGGCAAGGAAAGAAGGCACAGGCTGACAACCTTGGCGGTGCTGATCCTATTAGACGTAATCTGCAGACTTTACAAATCCACAGCCGTTCAAACTCAGCTTCTCGTAAAACTCAAAACGTTGCGGCTTCCCATCAAACTACCCCCCAGCCCAATCCTGATTCTCTTCAGCCTAATCTTCACTAACTGTTTGGATAAAGCCCAATTAAATTAAGACCTGTTTATTTTTCACTCTGTTATCTCTGCTTTGCGTAAATAAGATTAATTGTAGCTACCCAGTGTTATATATTTCCTGGCCGTATGACTAAACGTGAGGGATTATTATCACAAAAAAACATTAAGGACATAAATTCAAAGTGTTTAAAAAGCTAGAGGCATACAATGAGTACAGGCATCCTCAAGCACAAGGTGCCGTGTCTGAACTTCTCTCCTGAGCATCATTGGCTATGCGATCTCCTCTCTACAATCCCAAATTCAAAATGTTCCAATGAGCAATTCGAAAATTTTACCCCTAATAAAAAATAAATAGGTATTTTAAATTCCACAAGAGACTCATAGCTTGCATTTGATAAACATTTTTATTTCAACCACAATTTGTCTTCTCACAATGCGGTGCCTTCGGGCATTTCAAGAAACACACACGTCTGTCGTCTTTTATCATTTATGTGTTTATACCACAAGTTTGTGCAAATCTGCAAATGCTTCTGCAAAGTGTTTATTCCAGTTGAGATTATTAAACCAGACATAGCAACTAAATATTTTAAAACATTTCTACACCGGACACAAGCAAAAAAAAGTGAGAGAAAAAAAAAGAATAAAACCAATAAAACCAAGAGGAAAATTGCAGTATTCAGGAAGGACTGGTTTTCTATCAGCACACCTTGGATTACTTTGAATATTTTGACAGAACGAAACACACACACACACACACACACACATTTAGAGACTACCCTGTCTCATTTTATGACAACACTGAACAATAAAAGTGGAAGGATGGGGCACCCTTGACGTAATATGACGTACTGTAAATTTGTGAGTAAAAAAACTGTAAAATGAAACAATTTACCGCAGATTTTTCTGTAAATGCAAACTGGCAGTTTTAATATAATTTCTTGTCATGACTTAGATTATTTTCTGTGACATAATATAACAGGAGAAAGGGCTATATTTCAAAAATATGTAGAACCTCAGATTCTTGACATGGTCAAGCAAGTTGTTAAATTATCATCCCAGCAATCCCCCTGTCTCTTCCCCCTCTGCTCTCCCAACCTTCTTCAGACACACATTCATCACCCTTGGCGATTCACATGACAGAGCACTTCTCCTCTGCTTTGCTCTTCAGCTCGGTGACCGTGGCAGAGGCTTTTTCCTTCAGCTGGTCCATGTCCATGTTCTGCAAGTTCTGAATCTGGCCCATTAGGGAGTCCTTGCCCTCCTCCTCCGTAGCGTCCTCATCCACCATCTTGAGCAGCTCCTCGGGCACGTCCACATCGTCCCCGGCCATCTCAATCATGTTGTCGTCCTGCTCGCTCTGCAGGTGTCGACATTAGGTAGGAGAACATAGTCAGGAACCAATCACTTAAAAGAGCTAGAAGTAAGATATGTACTGTAAAATCAGCCTAAGTCATTCTCATTTATCACCCCGGATGGAAGGAACATTCCCTATAAACAATTGGTCCTCTCCATCAACATGTCTTAGTCAAGTTTTTCTCCTTTCAACCTTAGAAGTACGGTCCAGAACTACTTTGTTTCAGAGTATAGCCTTTTTTTTTTAACTTCCTGGTTCCTGAGCCAATCATATGAGAGTTCTCAGGATTCCCAAAACAGAGCGCAGGATTTGGTATTTTATTTTGGCCAAAGAGCAGCAGCCTGCAAACATGGAAGCCAGTAAGAGAAGTGGACCAGAAGTAGAAGTGAATACAACATTATATACCTGTCCTGTGGAAATAAAAATTCTGTTTTACAAGGGCAGGACCATTGGGTAAATGGCGGGTCTCCGTGAAAGGCATTGTGTATGTGTTGTTCCGACTTTAACCACTAGGTGTCCTTATTACTCATAGTTCCTTTAACATCTTTACTGTGTGATGAATACATTTTTACAAAAATGTCAACTTGTCCTTCTGCAAGATGATCTGGGATTAAGGATGACATACAGATGCTTGCGTTCATTTTAAAAAGGGAAACACTAACGTCTTGTATCAACGTTTTTCAAGAACATTTGAGGCAAACTCCTATGTGGTAATCATCCCAGAGGCTTATTTCAAGGCTGATTAAAGGTAGATGGCCTGGCTGCCTGTTTTCAAAAACTCTCCTTTCATGGAACAAATTGTGCTAAAACGGACTTTTGGTTGTCAGGAAACTTTAAAGCTACTCAAAATAAAGAGAAAGCAAATGAAAAGAAAGGGGAAATGAAAAACAGTAAGATTTATTTGCCTTTAGCTTGACTTTTAGTTGATATTCACTCGGTAGTTTGTCTTTTTTTTTGCCATATTTGTTTTGTTGTTTTTATTTTTAATTTATGCCATCTGGTTATAAAATTTCAAAAAGGTTTTAAATTTGTTTTATTTTATTGTATGTTTATTACTAATGTTATACCTTTTTAATATAGCTTGTATTTCTATTTTAGATTTGATCATAGATTAAAAGCATTTTTGTTATGGGTAAAGTGCATTATTTTGTGTTTTATGATATTTGTATGGTTTATGTTGTTTATGTCTGTACGTTGTTATAATAAATACAGCTTCACTCCTTCAATTTAACACAATAAAATCTGTTTGTCAAATAACGATTATTATGTTGTTCACTTGGTTTGGCATTTTTGTTGTGATTGTTGTTCAGATGCTTTTGTTCTGTCGTTAACCTCTGTACACACCCTGTGCTCTAAAAATAATATCTTAACTAAAAGATTTTAAAAAAGGGTGAAAAACTAGATTTGTGATTGAGTTTCCTACTTCGCTTCTACTGAGTTGTACAATGAAAGCAAATACATGAAACTGCTCAAGTAGAAGCAAGAAAAACAAGGCAAAGAAGGAGTGACTTTTATCAACGTTATTTACTGTGAGCATTTAAGGATATTTAGTTTTTCATGCGTTTTTAAGGTTAGGTTTCCCCCTCTTTATCATCATATTACAAGCCTCATAAACCACTAAATGTGAATAGGCTCTGTCCTGTGACTACTTTAAAGTTCAATCTGTGGGATTATCTCGGCCCTGATTTAGCTGTTCCTCCCAGGTACAGTCTAAAGATAACCTCTGTAATGTTCTGTTACTGTCTACAGTCTTTCAGCTTCCTGTTTCTTCAGAGAGAGAAAATACTCAATCCTTTAGATCTAAATTATTTTTTTTCTGTTTTACTTCCAACTACACAAATCTAATTTACTAAAAGACCATGTTTTTTTTTTATTAAAACAAGCAAATATTCAGATTTGCAAGTTTTCCAGTTTTACATGTCATGTAAATGTACTCTATTTCAATAGAAACAATTGCATGTTATTTTTCATGTACATTATGTGTTTGCTTTCAAGTCATTATTATGTGGCTTTGAAAATGAATCAGTTAAATAAAATTACGTAAATTGTAAATTGGAAAGCATTAGTTGAAGCCTATTAGAGCAGCTAAAATTGTCATCTCAGCATAAAGATGTAATGTCATCAAAAAATAGATTTAAATATGCAGAAAAACATTTGTTTTACGTTATAAATGATCTCTCTACATACCTTTTTCCCTTCCTCCATTACGTGCTATTTGTTTGCCGAGGCTCCTCTGAAATCCACCAATTGTTAAGTTTAGGTCCGCTAAAGTAAATGTTGCAGTTTGTTAAAGCCAGATCTCTCTCCCGGGGTTCGCCCTAATAAGCTTGGAACACCTGCTCGGTGGCATTTGGTTTTCTAAGACTAAAGGTGCAACAAGCCTTTCTTAGTAATCTCCTGGTGAACAGACTGCAGCCGCCCAGTGCTGCTGTCATCCAGAGATGACCTCAGCTAAGACCCGGCCAAAGACGGAGCCAAATCGTTAGATTTTAGTTATTTCCCATTTTATTTACAAAGTCTGTTAGATGTAGCATCCAGTCCTCAAAGTAGAATTACAACATTCACACCGATGAGTCCATGTTTAAATAGGTTTTACAACATTACTAATTTTCTGCTGTTCTGGCTTCCTCTCCTCTTACTTTCCACTAATATATTACCCTGCTGTCTCCTCCGTCTCTAAATTGATTTAACTATTTCGGAGCTCTGCATAGAGAGACCGAAGAGAGCCTTTACTATCACATCCAGCAAATAAATAAGTAAAATAACAAATAAATAAACTGTTTTTTGAGGGGGAGAAGAAAGATTTCATCCTCTTAGTGTACACCTGTAGTTCAGTAGGAGCGTCCTAGTTTTTAAAATAACGCAGTTGGTTTCAGTATCACAATAACAGTTTTAAACAGTCACAGTTTCAAAGCTTTTAACATTTTCTGCCATATTACTCCTACAGACAGTTTAAAGTCCCTGTAATGAGATGCTAGAGCAAGTGACTGAGGGGTGGATTTTCCCCTCTTTCTCACCTGCTGCTGAGCACATGTGGTAGAAAAGGGGGTTCCTACAGGATTCCCTCAGTTAGAAGACAGACAAATTCTGGTATTTGGAAATATTTCCAACAATACATGTCGACAGCCATGGGGACTAAACTAAGTATAAAATAAGGCTGCCTAGAACTCCAAGAGGCAAACTTTGAGTTGTATTTACATTATTTGTTTTTGATATAACTCATTAGGGCAGCTGCCCAGGGCAGCATTAGAAAGGAGGGACACTTTTGCAAAACTGCCCTGAGATAAATAGGCAACCGTCTTCCCTGTATGGTATGACTGAAATGGCAAGACAGGACACACTCTTTATTGACTGAACATGCTTTTATTCTCATGTTCTCATGCATGTGTATGAAATACAGGGTTGGTGCCCCAATTTCTGGTTTGGGCTACCTTTGGTGATACTCCTCGGCACAATTATTTGCAAAGTTAAAATGAACAAGCTAAGATAGAGCGCTACAAACTACAACCAAACTTTTTGTTTGGTTAAGGTAGATGGATCTTTCCTTCACTGGAAACTTCTCATAACAGAAGTGTAGAGGCAGTGTTTCTTGTATGCTGTTTATCTTTAATATTTTAATTTGGATTTGGGAATGACCTTTAATCTCAGTTTAACTGTGTTTCAGTTACCAGTTTGAGAAAAAGTGGAATTGGACATTTGAAATGCTCAATGACCAGGCTAGCTACTGTTAGCAATGCAAGCTAATAGCAAAGTATTTCTTAGTATTTGTTGTTTTAAACACGGTAAATATGTGTGAAATATTATTGTATATTAATATTATTGTATAATATGAAAGGCAGCCATATTGGATTTTGAACTCTGGGTTGTTAAGAAACCTTCATCTTTTCCTGTTTGAAATTCTACATTTATGGAAAGTTTAAAAATTCAGCTTCTAAAGTAAAATGGAACTTATGATTAAACATAATACTTCCATCAGTGATGCAATTTCAATGGATTCAATTTCTTCCTTTTTCTTTTGGCTACTTCCGTCGTTTTGATTAAATAAGTCATTGAGACAGGTCTGTTGTAAGACAGCTTTAAAATTTGTGTCAAATATTAATATTTACTGTGGTGGTACCTGTTATTAGAAGGTTGAGAAGACGCTTGTTTAGCAGTTATATTGAAAATATGGACCAAGCGTACTTTCAATATGGAAAATAGGAAAATATAGACATAAATGTCTCGCAGTTTTTTACTGGTTGGAAAATATCAATACTAAACTTTTATGGAAACTATTAGTCAGTGATTGCAGAATTATATGAAGTTTCCTGACACACAGAATCACACAGATTTTACGCAATTCGGTGTTTAAAGATAAAAACAGAAGTGTTTACCTTTGGCAGTCTGTATTTGTCTCTGAGGCACACTCTGAGGGTTGCACGCTCGGCCTTTTTGTGTAAGAAATCTGCATCCCTCTCCATCCTGGACAGACAGAAATACACATTATTAGTACAGTCTCTTTCACTCTTATTCACACAAAAACACATTCCAGGTATTCACTCTGGCTTTTTCTTTATCATGCATGTAAGCTTGTGATTTACCTGTTAAAATATCAGTGCTGGAATTTCATGGAAAACCTTGTAGATTCAAAGGACAGCAGTAAATTGTACTGAGTACTGCTTTTCATAAAATGTTTTGGAAAGGTCTGACAATTGCCCCTTAAAATAATACTTGGCTGCCTATAAAGGAAACCCTAAGGAAAATATATTTGTGAAAGTGCTTCTGTGAAAGTGTTTCTTGATTTTACCTAGGTTTCTGGGCATTAACTAAAAAAATCTGCACAAATGCATCACAAAATCAAACATGTAAATAAGTGTCTGTGTATAAGAGTGTCTGAGACCTGGGTTGAATATTTTTGATAATACCTTTTTGGTTTCCATTCAGTAAACTTACTAATTTGAAACTGTCTGATTTAAAATATCTGAAACTGAATATTCTGCTATTTGATATTTACGGTGTGCATTTTCTCTTTAGCAATTAAAGAGATTACCAACCCAGAGTTAATTAAGCACATCTGAAATTTAGCAAAAACGTTACAACAGGAATGGTACTAAAATAATTATACATCTTCAGTTTCCAAACCACATATAATAATAAAAAAAATATTTACTGCCACACTATGTTAAAACACAATGTTTTTAACATCCCAGCTAACTTGTCTTCATCATGTTATATTACTTTAAATGTTTGATTCTTTTTTGATGAAAGTTATAATCTAAATTGATCTTTTAAGAACTGTAAGCACACCACCATGGTAAAACAGAAGGTACTTTAATCTGGTTATATAATACAGACAGGAGCTTGTGTGTTGCTGCAGAATTTTAGTTATTTTATTTAATAAAAGTCTGTTACATTTTAATAAGCAGATTTTGACACATTCATATTAAATACTAAAGATACAATTATCGAGAAATGTAAAGTACCTAATTATGTCAATTTTTTATTTCAAGCACAAGAGAACATTATTTTTGAAACAGTTGTTTAATGACAAAATGAATCTGCCACTTGATGTGTTTTTGCAACTGTAAAAGAGCTGCAGCCTTTAAGGCCTTAAACTAACCCCTTATCTTTAAAATAAAGCATTTATCTAACAGCTACTGATGCATCATCAAGTTGGATTCAAAAGAAAAGAATCCTATTCAAAACGGTCAATTTGTTAGTTTTTTTTCAACATACCATTTTTTATGTTGATCAATCCAAATGATGAAATATTTTTTTCAGCTTTACATTTAGTTCCACTGAAGTATAAAGATTATATATAAAGAAAAAATGACTAGTTTGTTCATTGACCTTCAGGACCAGATGCATCTTTTAAGGAATCAACTTTTTCCATTGTTCATAAACATAATAAACACAAAGTTGTTACATGTGGTGATATTTTTGTGGTAATAATAGATGTGGATTTTTGACAGTGAGGGGAAAGTAAAGAGTAAGAGGATATAATAAAATAATATGTCAAGGTCAATTTTATTCTCTGCAGCCATTTTGTTTCCCACGGGTCAATGGCAACAACTCAAAATGCAGTTTGCTCCATGTTTCTACTTACTTCTCCTCCACCAACTGTTTTTGGTACTCTTCATACTCCTCGCGTGTCATCCCAGCCGCTTTTGCAGGATCTGACGGGGTGGCCTCCTCCTCTTTGTCACCTCCACCACCAAGACCTATTCCTGACAGTGGGTTCCCAATCATGCTCTTGATCAAAAAAGCCATCACGAGTTCGGCGAGAGTTTACTCTCCAAGGATCGGGACGTTTTCGTGAACTGAAAAAGTAAAAACGCTCCTCCTCGTGCTACGCTTTCGCTCCCTGTAGCTTTCCAATCCAGTGGTAGCTCTCTAGCTAACCTCCTGCTTGTCTACAGAGTCAAGGACACACTGAAGACAAGCAACAGACACAAACCAGCGCACACAAACACACACACAGCCCGCCATAATCTGGATTTAATCCTTTCTGCTTCTCTATACTAAGAGGCAGATGGCCTGCTTTTTTTGTATCCGTTTTTAAATCATGTAGATCTTTCTGGATATTTCTCATAAAACATCTTTTTTTTTATGTTTTAAACACTTTTAGGGAAAAACTTTGACCGAAACTCATAGGCCTTAAGGGGACATGGATAGTTCCTTTCAACCAAACGCAGAGACTGTGTTGCTTCCACCCACTGCAGCTTAATCATATTAGTGAAGTAAAGACTGGCCAATGTGCAGCTTACACTGCTGAGATCAGGCATAGTGGAGAGAGGAGCAGGATTATACTGTATTCTTGTTTATCTCCACAAAGCCACCCTTCATGCGTTGCCATTGTTTAATAGGAGCGTGACAGGCTGAAGGTGTGAAACAGGGAGGAGTCACTCCATCGTACTCTTTCATGGACATGTAGATCTTTTTCTAAACACACAGATTATATTTTAGTAACCCAACAATATTATGTCTCTAACAGAACTATATGACTATTATGATTAAGATCATTTCAAGATGGCGCTGACGCAGCAGGAGCTGAGAGAATCAAATTAATATAAATTATGTGGTTACCAGGATGAGGTGGGAGCTCATCTCCTGGTCAGCATAATACATTTTAATTCTGTTCCTAATAAAACAATGAAATGTCTTTCGGCCATTATTCTTACATGACTGAACCCGTCATGTTTAAATTGTCCTTGCATGAAGAGAAAGAAAAAAATAAATAAAGAAATAAAGAAACATGCACACAGAGCGATTGTAGTTAACCGTTTATGAAAATTATTCAGGTGGATGACGTCAGATTCTGACAGCTTATTTTTTAAACTCAACCAGAAGAGAGAAACTGAAGGGGATCCTTGATGTATATGTCACCGGAAATCTGGAGCATTTTATACAAAAATACACACATTGTACATTTTTAGACACAGGTTTTCTTTTTTCTTTTTCCCGTTGGTTCAATTTCACGGAATGGGACTGAGGCAGATCCCAGATTTCAGAAAACAAAATCTAAGGCTCTGATTGAACAGAAATACTGTAAAGGAACATGTCACATCATGCTGAAAAGTCTCACGCTGTCATTCACACACAACTGTCTGACTAAATTTAAAAAAAAAAAAATTCTAATAATTAAAAAAAAAGTCTTATTCGACAAAAAGCAGTTTTCAAGTACAATAACTTACAATCTGAAAATGATTGAACCAAAAAACCAAAACAGACATTCCCTCATGCGCACGGCTGTTGTAGAAACCAACGTCATCAAAAGAACTTCTTAGCTGCTGCTTCCTGCTGACTTCTGCAGTGAGAACAGAAACACTCGGGTGACTGAAGTCATACGGACATGATACACAAATCGATACTGGAGTTACTTACTTGTACATGATGTAGCAGAAGAATAAAAGCGTCTGGATGACAACAAATACTGTGAAATGAACAGTCGATAAACAGGAAGGTATGGGAGGGATCTCGGGGCACTTTATGGCCTTATCAGCTGGATTCTGCATGTAAAAAAAGTGAAAACTGTTCATTACAAGCAACTCGTAATACCAAACAAACTCACCAATTTATATATACTGCTCAAAAAAATAAAGGGAACACTAACATTCTCGTTCTGTACGCACTCTGTGCATACAAAATGACAAATAAAGTTGTCTAAGTCTAAGTCTCTAACATAACACATCCTAGATCTGAATGAATGAAATATTCTTATTAAATACTTTGCTCTTTACATAGTTGAATGTGCTGACAACAAATTCACACAAAATGTATTAATGGAAATCAAATTTATTAACCCATGAAGGTCTGGTTTTGGAGCCAAACTCAAAATAAAGTGGAAAAACACACCACAGGTGGATCCAACTTTGATGTAATGTCCTTAAAACAAGTCAAAATGAGGCTCAGTAGCGTGTGTGACCTCCATTTGCCTGTATGACCTCCCTACAATGCCTGGCAATGCTCCTGATGAGGTGGAGGATGGTCTCCTGAGGATCTCCTCCCAGACCTGGACTAACACATCCACCAACTCCTGGACAGTCTGTGGTGTAACGTGCCGTTGGTGGATGGAGCGAGACATGATGTCCCAGATGTGGTCAATTGGGTTCAGGTCTGGGGAACAGGCGGGCCGCTCCATAGCATCAATGCCTTCGTCTTGCAGGAACTACTGACACACTCCAGCCACATGAGGTCTAGCATTGTCTTGCATTAGGAGGAACCCAGGGCCAACCACACAAGCATATGGTCTCACAATGGTCTGAGGGTCTCATCTCTGTACCTAATGGCAGTCAGACTACCTCTGGCGAGCACATGGAGGGCTGTGCAGCCCCCCAAAGAAATGCCTCCCACACCATTACTGACCCACTGTCAAACTGGTCATGCTGGAGGATGTTGCAGCAGCAGAACGTTCTCCACGGCGTCTCCAGACTCTGTCACGTCTGTCACATGTGCTCAGTGTGAACCTGCTTTCATCTGTGAAGAGCACAGGGCGCCATTGGCCAATTTGCCAATCTAACCCTAATACCACCCTCATGGAGTCTGTTTCTGATCGTTTAAGCAGACACATGCACATCTGTGGTCTGCTGGAGGTCATTCTGCAGGGCTCTGGCAGAGCTCCTCCTGTTCCTCCTTGAACAAAGGTGGAGGTAGTGGTCCTGCTGCAGGGTTGTAGCCTCCTACTGCCTCCTCCATGTCTCCTGATGTACTGGCCTGTCTCCTGGTAGCGCCTCCATGCTCTGGACACTACGCTGACAGACACAGCAAACCTTCTTGCCACAGCTCACACTGATGTGCCATCCTGGATAAGCTGCACTACCTGAGCCACTTGTGTATGTAGACTCCGTCTCATGCTACCACTATGTGAAAGCACTGCCAGCGTTCAGGCAGAAAGCAGAGGAACTAGTTTCCTCTGCTTTCTGCCTGATGTTCTAGTGGCTTTCTGCCTTTCTAGTGCCTCTAGTTTCCACCTGTCTATTCCATTTACACAACAGACCGATTGTCAATCAGTTTGATTTTACAGTAGTGGGATTGACTTGGAGTTACGTTTTGTTGTTAATTTTTTTGAGCAGTGTACATGCAGAGTTCTCCAGACAACCCTTTAATTGGTGGATACCGACTCTATTCCTTAATCCAGAGCCCCCACAAATCACGACCGTGTAAAACCAGCAACAGATCTGAAAGGTACCTGAACGTTCCGTTGCACCAGGTGCTCCACATCTCTTTTCACCATGTGTAGATTCTCCTTGATGTCGTTGAAGTGCTGAATGGTCTCGTACGCCCCCGCGCCGCCTGCGTTACCCTGGTGCTGGACTGAGCCGATCTGCTTCAGAGACTCGTAAAAGGAGTTTCTGCAGACACAAATAAAGACGTGCACTTCTTAAAGAGATGCTGAGCGGCTGGGTTGAGCCACCTAAGTGCCTCCCGGCGGACTGAAAAAGACCAAGCAAGGCTATGTTTGGAAACTTGGTGAACCGTAAATACACTCTGCGGTTTGGTTTAATTCCAGAAAAAGAAATGGTCCAAAATTAATCCTTTAATCCCCATTCACTCCTCCGTACATATTCTCAAAGTTCAAAAAGCAGAAAATTACCATCTGATAAAAGAGGTCATGATTGCCAAATTAATCCCTTCTAAAACATGTTCCTACAACAGATTACAAGCACAGGGGGTTAAGAAGCGGAGCAGAAACTATCTGGATTATTTCTAATGTATAAACAGGCAAGCCATGATACCAAACACCAAATTAAAAAGTTGATTTTACAGAAAGAAAAACTACAAAAAGAGATACTTTAGAAATTATCTATGGTTTAATATATTTGTGTTGAAAGTATGTGTACTTAATTTTTATTTTATTTTATTTGAAAAGCGTTTTGTAGGATTAGGAAATTACAAAATAGCGACGAGTGGAATCTTTTCCACAATATTTTGGAAGCATGATAAATTGTGAATATATTAAACAATGGCGATCAAGGAAATTCATAGAATTCTGCTATTGCTTTAACTGAGGTTCATCCTAATGGAAAGTTATCCAAGGTTTAACCGATAGAAAGAAAAACAACAGAGGTTCTTATATTCCCAGATTAGGTTTGACATTTGAGACCAGACTAAACTAAAATCCAAATTAAGGAAATTAACAACTTCTTCCAAGAAAATATTTTAATGATGGTGATCACAGGACTGTGCTGTTGCTTTAACATATTTTAATCTAGATACCAAGTTATCTTTTACTTAGAAAGGAAGAACAAAACAGAAAAACGGAGATGCTTATTGGAGCTGCACAATATTAGGAAAACACGCGATAACGGCAGCGACAGTTGCAATAACACTGTTACTTATTGCGGTGAGTAAACCAAAAATCAAGCAGCTCTTTTGGCTTAATTGCAAATATAAACCCCTCGGTCAGGACAGGTCTATTCGGCTACCGGAGGATCTTCATCTAAACGGGAAGATTATACTGAACATGGGCGAGAAAAAACAGAGAGACGATGGCACACCTGTGGCGTTTGTTGTGAGCATTAAATTAAAATATCAGACGTCTTTACCTTCAACGTCAACGCTTGACAGACGTTATGACCTAAAAGTGCCAGAGTGATTGTCACATTCCTGTCTTTGCCAGCAGACCTGATCTGGCTGACTTAGTAGGTGAATCTCTTTGTTTTGCACATCAGTACAAAGAAAGTGTTCCTGTGCGTTGCCCATGTGCGCACGCATGCTGCGTAGTTCACGAATTAATTAGATACTGGCCTGCTCATCATTAAACGTTTTTAGAATTAAATAGCATGATATTAATGCCAGGATAGCCCCGTTCCTTGGACACGGGGCTCTTTTTGCAGTCAGAACTAAAATGTTTTTTTACTATTCTGTTCAGGGAAGGTTTTTGTTGGTGTGGCTGGAAAATAAAAGGTTTGTTTTGTCCAACCTTTTCATTTAGGCACCAAGACACTTGTCACCTAAACATTTTGTAGACCAAACTCCTTCAGTTATTATAAACCTTTAGAAATGCAATATTAATCTAATTTGCATTATTTTTGTCTGGAATATTTATGTCACACTCTCCTAACTGGGTTATAAAATAATCCCTAAAAATAATTGTCTTACCACCCACAAAAGGACACTGAACCATAATTATACACGCCGATTGCCATAATTCCTTACTGATTGAAAAGGAGGTTGTAAATCTGCACTTTCACATTCAATTTCCTTTGTATGTCAAGTTTAAATAGAGAACAGCATTCTTGGAGAAAAATCTAAGCCGGGATCACATTTCTGGGCAAATTGTCGTTTCTTAAACTTGATTACTAACATGGAGAAAGCAATAAGTTTCCCTTATCATCTTAAAACACGTCTAAGGCGATTACGAAGTAAAATGTGCGCTTACAAAATCAACAGAATTCCCAGTAGCGTAAGCAGGAAGGACCTCGGGGAGGATTGCTGCGACAAAATCAATTTGAGAGGAAACCATGTTTTACTTGTGTATGACAGATGTATTTAAAGACCCCTAATCTGATGAGGACAAAAACGGTGCTAAGATGTGGCCTTTTCTTGCTGAGCCACATGGCAAAGTCTGAGACAGGGATGACATATAAACAAAATCTAATTTGTGTCACCATTGATGGGAAAAAAAAAAAAACACTTAAGGAAGTAAGCGAGCATTTTTTTAAACCCTGCATATAATCTTCATCTCCTACGACTGACCCATTTATGAGCAGAAAGCCCTTTTTGTATATTTGGAGATGAAGCCTGGTCATAAACTGTGTTTAAATGACAGAGCAGGATAAACTGAGAACTTAATCTACAAAGTAATACAGATCAGTCGCTCATATTAGCACTTTAGATGGGGGTAGCCGCAGCCTTTTGCCAGTGTCTGAACTTATTTAACGCGTCAAATCCTATAAAATCCCAACATTGCTTCTCTGCTTGGGTTAAAATGGAAGCCTTGAAAACATTTCATTTCTGCTGTCTCCTCTATTCATTAATGAATATAGACATCCGTAAAATGTTTGTTGGGTCAGAAATTGAACATAAATAAGTAGGAGTCCAGCAGTGTGGAAGCTATGCGTCTATGACAGACTCATGCAAGCTAAATATTTCTAGAATTGACATCCTTTTAGATTATAGATAAATAAACGTCTCAGTTCTTTTATAGCTCATGTAATAAATAGATCAATGTTACATTAATAATTTATCATTTTCTGATTTGTTTTTTATTCAGATGATGCGAAAATAATAACGTGGGAGTGGTTGCTTCTCAAAGAAATGCCGTTTTAAAAATCGCCGTTGAAGTATTAAGTATCAGCATGTCTATGAATCATTTATTAACGCCATTGTTATGAATTCAGTGATCATAATTCATACTTTTATTATTTTATAAAGTTTAACCCAATAGTTGCTTTTTAAGCCATTAAAGTTTATTTTCTGCCAAAATAAAAAGCTAAATAAAATTTAAATGAATTAAAGATAAGTTGAATTGACAGCAACACCGATTCTTACCAAATTTTGGTTTTGTGGAAAGAACGCAGCAAAATTTTTTTTCATTCCATATGTGCAAATCAGCAGATTTACAGAACATGAAAAAATATTTTCAACAAATAGAAACCATATTTTGATGAGCAGTGTATTTAAAAATACATTTTGAGTTAATTGGCAAAATAAAATGCCAACAAATCAAGCATATTGATTTCATTTACAATAGCAAAAAAAAAAATTAATACATTTCAAACTCAAACCAAAATACACAAACCAGTCTAGGACCTTTTCATCAACACAACCAAAATTATGCCAAGAAAGTTATTTAAAAAAAATTATCAGATACCCATGAGTCGTAAAAAAACTAAATGTGGTGTTATGGTGAAAAGCTCTTGCATTCAGGAAGTATCACCAAAGATTATTGAATTATTATTGAGGATCAAATCCTTTATGGTTTCTCATTTTCAAATGGAAACAATTTTAAGGTTAAACAATAATAAAATAAGGAGATTATGGCTAAATATCACTATGTCTACCATGCAGTAATTAGAGTTAGTCACACTAAAGTCAAATTATCTTGACGGGACAAAGTGTTAATTGTATAAAATTATTTAAAAGTTTACTCCCATGAGATCAAACCCATTGGTTTTGCATCTGGACTTCACTTTTTACAAAAGAGAGCCAATGCCACTGGAGGAATAGTTAAAGAAAGATGTATAGTCCCGCAACATAAAGATGTCGACACATCTCTTATCCTGCCCGTTATGTATGCATGGATGTGTCTAAAACATTTTATTTGGGTCTCAACGTAAGGAGTTAAAGTGGATTTTTCAACTTTATGTGCGGTCACCTTGATGAACTAGGTGCAATGATTACGTTTTGACCTGTTTTGCATTTTGCATGTTTTGGATGTTTTCATTCATTTGGCAATTATAAATCTGGGGTTCCTCAAGGCTCCGCACTTGGGCAAGCTAAATTCAAAATGATACCTCTAGTTCATTTTATAATGCTACAACCTCCCCTTACAATATGATGACATAGAACTTCACATCTGTGTCACCAGTTGACCACAATCCGCTACAGTTACTGAGCCAGTGTCCAAAATATCCATGAGTGGATAGGTCGGACTGTCTTAATGAAAAAAAGTCACCGTTTTTGGTTCCAAAATAGACAATATTAGAACTCAGCAACCAACCACACACTGAGGCTAGACCGTCAGAGCACAAAGTTAGGCGTCATCATGGACAGAGAACACAGAATAACTCGCCAATGCCTTATTCTTGATAAAAATCAGGCAGCACATCTAAAATACTGCCCGATCAACACTAGGAATATGAATCACATTGCAGCAGTCCTTGGATTAATCACTTCACTGGCTCCTCCGTTTGTCTGAAGGACAGCGTTTTAAATGTTGATGCTCCCTGAAGCACTACATGGTCTTGGGCCTGAGTTCAGAGACAGTAGTCAGGTATGAACACTGTAGCCCCCTCAGCTCAAGATACTTCTTCAGTGTTTCAATGACACCGAGTGAAGTGAAAACAGTGTTTAGCTCCTCAGCTCTTGAATCGAGCATTTGAAGACACGAAATGTGCAAAAACTGTCAGTTGCTTTAAATCAGAGCTGGTAACATTTTTTGATTTTCCATTGAGGTAAAAAAAAAAAAAAAATACTTCATCAGTTTATATTTAGAGTTGCACAATAAACTGAATTGCAATCATTTCAATGTTAGTTTTAAATTTTGCAATTGAAAAGAACTGCATGGGTGCAATATTTGGTAGGGTAATTTATCCTTCAGGTGTCGGACACCGGCACTGTCGATAGCATAATATGTCTGCCCAGCTGGATGGACTTCAATTGGCCTGAATGCTTGATGTATATCTTTAGTGACGGAGATATGAAAACCCACAGACAGTGGTGGGAACATTGTCTAATATAATAAGTCAGGAAAATGTCAAGTCAAAATTGTTCTCAATTTTCAGCCATAGTTCCTGATTATACACCTTTTTGATATTATTTACCAGAAATTGTTTTTTTGTATTTCTCCTCTATTAATGTTTTACAATTGCATTTTACTGGTACTTTGTTTCTTAGTTTTCCTATTATAATGCTCCTGAAAACAAGGAGCGCAGTCACATGTAGGCTTCTCATCCCTCGGGACACATATTTGCAAAACGTGTCAAATATTGTCTCACCAACCAAATTATATGAGGAACCTCATTTAATCTGTGATATTTGTAAAGAAAAAAATGTAACAACATACAGATTTATTGTAATGTAATTTTGTTTAGCATGCCTACTGTAGCGCTGACCAGTTTCGAAAAAAAATACATGAAAATAAGTGGAAGGCAGTGTGATGATTATCTTAAATCTGCGAGCGGCAGTCCTGTGCACTGGGAGAGCAGCAGAGTTTCATTAGGTGGTGGGCTCGCAGTGCAGGAAGCTGTTACAGCAGCTGGATTATCAGGAGGGCCAGTACCTGTGATTTTACAGCCATCCGGAGATTAAATATGATTTAGGAGATTTATCCAGCAGGATTTGCCTTGTTTTTCTCTGGTATCATGGATGTTTCTTTATGTTTGTTTGCGAAAACAACTAGTTTTTAAGAACAAGTGTTGCAGTGCCGGGCTCACCTAAGCTCGTTGAGGTTCCTGAGAAGCTCCTGCTGCGTAGATACAACAGAGCTCAGCTGTTGAGTCGCAGAATCGGTCTGAGAGAAAAAACACAGATTAACTCTCTGAGGGATAACAACTGCTGCGCGTTGATGTTGACAAAACAGTCGACTAACCTTCATAGTTTACAATCTACGCCGTTTGGCCCAAAATGATTCATACCACTGGCAGAATTAAGACTTCAAATTATTTCATTTAACCAAGACGTTCGTTTTTGACATGAAAGGAGTCAGACATCTTTCAAAAAGATGATACACGAATGTCAAAGGAGTATTAGTTTAAAAAATATTGACCCGTTTTTATTCACATCTGAATAAAAATGGTATGCTAAAAATTATTGATGCCCTTCTAAAAAAAAAAAAAAAAAAAATCAATTTAACAATTTTTCTGGGTATTACAGCAATCAAACCCTGCTTGTAATGACTGACCATCTTTTTGCATGTTTCCACTGATATTTTGTTGATTTATCTGTGGTGATGAGCTCAGAGTCTCTGAGGTTGGATGGACTCCATGCCACCACCCTAATCTTCAATATTACTTCCTGTCAGAATAACATATAGGTAAAATGAAAACATGGCTCTAAACCTAAATCTGCCAGGGGAATGAATACTTTGTTAATGACCAACTTTGGTGGAACCCAATGTAAGTGAAAACAACAGATGGCCGTTTCTGTTTTAAAGCCCAGCACTGTGTCGTTAGCTTTCATTTTTCAGCAAGTAGGTGCTACAGTGAGTCAACCATATAGGTTAGTGATTCTCAAATCCAGTC
Source organism: Fundulus diaphanus (assembly GCA_037039145.1). Classification (NCBI taxonomy): domain Eukaryota; kingdom Metazoa; phylum Chordata; class Actinopteri; order Cyprinodontiformes; family Fundulidae; genus Fundulus; species Fundulus diaphanus. The sequence continues at coordinate 24,599,253 of CM073141.1, forward strand.
TTCGAGGTCCAGTGTCCCTGATCCAACACATCTGAATCAAATGTCTGAATTACCTTCTCAAAATGCAGGAGTCCTGCTAAAGACCTGATTATTCGACTGACCTGTGTTGAAGCAGAGTAACAAATAACAGTTGTAGGACACCGGACCTCGAGGACCACTGATGTAGGTAATAAAGTGGAAAACGACTCCGGATGAAATCTCTCTGAACCCCAATTCAGTTTAACTTGCGTGCTGCGTAAATCCACATGTTGGTGCTCGTATGCTCACCTGTCCTGACCCGACACCCGTCCCCTTCTTGGAAATCTCTTCTGTGATAACCGAAACGTACCGACGCTGCTCATCCAGTATCATAGCGAGCTGCCGGTTGAGCTGCTTGATTTCCAGATGGATCTGGTTCTGGCCCTCGAAAACCTGACGGATCTCGCGATCATTCACACTTTCGTACAAGTCGTCAACTGAAAACACGCAGAAATCCAATTCAAAGGTAAGTCAGGGACGTTATTGTAAATGCACTGAGAAGTCGAAGCGGGTTCCTCTCTTTCTGTAATTATTGTACTTTAATTTCACCAAACAAACATTTCTCTTTCCTGGAGATTAATATTTTATGTTCAGTTTCTAACACTGTTTAAATGAGTTGGCAACGCAAAAGACAATGATGTTTTTAAAAGAGTCCTTTTAAGTTTGTATAGTTATAAAATTTGCTTGAAATAAAAGGCAATAAAGCTAAAAAAAAACAACTTGATGATAACTATGATAGAAAACTAACTTGGCTCTCCTTGGACATTTGGATGCTCCTTCTGAAACTCTTCTTTCTTTTTATCGAGCTCTTGCTGGAAGTTCTGAAATTCCTCCTGGTACTTGTCTTTCTCTTCTTTAGGGATCTCAGAATCAACTGAGGGCTTCAGTCAAAGCCACATGCAAAAGAAAAAAACATAAATACATAAAAAGAAAAACAGTGGAATGGACTTCAGGTGTACACTGGTAATGTATTTGAAGATAAAACGAAATTTGGATTACCGGTTGTTGGCCTGGCTCTGTAAGCCTGAATAATAAGAACGACAAAACATCGTGGTCGTCTGATGGAGGCAAAATAGATTAATTAGAAAAATAATATCACAATCAACAGTAAAGTACGTACTTGATGACATTAACAAGGTAAATGTAGACTGAATAAAAAGTGATTCCTGAGGCTTTTTGGAGAATAAGGAAGTAAAGGAAATAGTCATTACCATGATAACACAATAATTCTTCATCTATTAGCAAAAAAACACAATAAAGTAACACAAAGATCAATCCATAATAACTCTGAATCTTTTCCAAACAACCTACTAACTATACAATTAATATATATATTTTTTAATTAATCTTGTAATTTCACATCTAAAGCTTAGAAAGCAACAGAAAACCAGAATTATGGAGAAAAAAAAGAAAGGTGAGGAGAGAGTAATTAATTACAGCAAAAATAAAAAAAGGTATTGTACAGGTATTTAGGACAGGTAATAGATGGGTACCTGCTAAACCACCAGTGGCGGCTGAAATGCCAAAGAAGCCGTCAGCTGGAATGATCATGTTTTCCACCTTTGTGCAAAACTCATAGTCCTCTTTGTCTGGAGTGAATCCATTGTTGATCAGAATCTAAAGAGGAAGATTAAAAAAATATCAAGCCGTTTGTTAGAACACAACCAATATTCTTTATTATTCAGACATTCCCTGCTCCAAGTATGCGTGTCCCTGTGCTTTCTCCTACCGTCAGTGTCTTCCTGTAGTACGTTATTTTGGCTCTGATCGGATACGGCTTGTTCCGGAAATCTCTTAAACACGTTCCTAGGGCCTGCGTGGTGCCGTCGCTGAATGAAAACAACATTTAAAGGAATAATTTGGATATTTTTCATGACAAAGGCACAGTCCCGTACAAAGTCGGGAAGATAATTGACCAACATTAATGTTTTTGTAAACACTGCGCACTGTCTGACAAACTGGAGCGGCACCGAAAAAGTGATTTAAAGCTTTCACTCGCCCAAGGGAGATTAGAAAAGATAGAGGATTATTTACTTTCCAAGCAAATATAATCATATTTTCTAATCTCCTTTAAGTTGCTGAAATTTGAGTCGGTGATGTCACCAGAAGGACGCAAGAAATGTTTACTTACTTTTGGTGGTCATAAACAAGGTTGCCATTGTTCCCGACGACCAGTATGGCCGGGTTATTTTTCTAGGATGGCGAAGCGAGGAGAAAACACGTTAATCCTTTTGTTTTCTGAGGAGCACAGGTGGCTTGGCTTGTAGGTAATCCTATTCACAACATTTTTAAAAAAAACTCTTACATTTTTTAATAAGATAAAAACCCAAATTGAAAGAATATTTATAAAAAAATAGATATATTTCTATAGCAGAAACGGATGCCACCAAGAAACAACTCAGAGTCATGCGTGAACATTCCTCGGATTTTACTGATTAATGATGAACTATGATTGGAAATATGAAGGTTACACAAACCTTTCCATCGTTGTCAAAGGAGTCAAAGAAAACTCCAAGTCCGTTCCACCTGTCAGCGGCACCGTACACGGGGCCATCGAGGCCTTGTTCGCTGGTGAACCACACTGCCTGTTGAAAGAAGAAAAAACAGCATTAAAGGAATTCAATTTGGGTTTATTTAGCCTTGCTTAACCCGTGAAAAAGGACATCAAAAACTACTTAAGACTGGGTGATTACAGAATACAGATTTTAAAGAAGTGATAAGAGACAAGAAAAAGATATAAGACTACTGCAACACCTGAGCCTAACTGGATGCCTTAGAGCAGGGGTCTTCAACCTGCGGCTCTAGGGCCAGATGTGGCCTCCACAGGGGCAACTCATAGTTTTGGCCAAAAATGATTAAGAATTGAGAAATATGTTTAGATATAAAAAACGTAAAAGATGCTAGTTCTAGTATTTTTGAAGTAATTTTTTTTTATATATTTTTCACAACAGAAAGACACTAAGGCCACAATAATAATAACAACAACAACAACAATAATCTTTATTGTCATTGCTACATACATCCCTTAAGGAGCTGTGGGCTGCCACCGTGCAGTGCCTGGGACTCAGAGTGGCAATTTGTGGAAATCGAACCAGAAACCTTGCAGCCTCTACTGGACGCAAGTGCCCTGCTCTTTAACCGCTATGCCAGCATTTGTCCCAGCACTTCCTTATGATTTACTCTTAGCGAGTAAAAATAATCGTACCACTGAGAAGAGCGGTTTGTCTTTGGTACGCCATCATTTCTGGGTGGTGCAGCCGAACTACGTCAGCGCCATTTTAAATTGTGCAGTCTTGTTTTATGTAATTATTGAGCACATTCATTCTTCAATTTCTATGGGGAAGACACACCTTTGAAAACCAGCATCACAAGTTTAAAACGCATAACAGAGCTGGCCTGGGCCACAAATACCCTGAGGTGTTGGGTCAGAGACCTGAAGGAAATATTTGAACACAGAAGGAAACAAAGCCTGATGCTAATGTGCTTGGAAAGACCGGAGGATCTGGATATCTGAACTTGCCAAATCTCAACACTCTTGGTTGTCCTAATAAATCACAGGTTTGTAGTAACAAATTTGGGTGAACAGTGACAAAAGTGTCCTACAGCACATGTATACACCACTATACACTAGGGGACACCTGCAGGTAAAGACAGCTTGAACTAAATTTAATGATGTCACAGTAGCTTTATCTCATGCTGAAAAACAAAGAAAAGACGAAAATCTTGCTACATCTTGCCCCATTCTAAGTTTACTGGAAGATGCCACCAGATCTTTATTTAAACCAGCCTATTATTTCAAAGAGTTAACTGCTATGCAGTTTAAGTACATTTCCAGGGCCTCTGGAAGAGAAACAGGCCCAGAGCCTCACAGATCCTCCACCATGCTGAACAGTGGGCATTTGCGACAAATTTACACTTTGTTTTACATCAAACTCACCTGGAGCGTTTGTTGCTGAACAGCTCAATTCTTTCTAAAAGCATCAGGTAGAAGTCCCTGTCGTGTTCAGCAACCTCCGCTGGTTAACATTTGAGATGGCAGGACAGACAGAGGTTTTTCTGGCATCGTTCCCAAACACCTAGTAGTGTCTAATGGTTTGTTCCGAAGACTTTGGACCTCAAAATACCATGTTTTGCTATTGTTCTCCATCCATCTTGCTCACTATAAGTGGTGGCAGGATGGGTCCTCATCCAGCCTCATATATCACAGCTTCAGCTGTTTTCAACAGTTTTATTATTGCTTTGTCTGATCCTAGGACAAGTAGCTATTTTTCACAACCATTTCATTTCAATTTTATTCATATAGCACCAATTCGTGAAAAATATCATCTCAAGGCACTTTCCAAAGTCAAATTCAAATCAGATTATACAGACTGGTCCAAAAATGTCCCATCCAAGGAAACCCAGTAGATCGCATCATCGTCTGCATTGTCCATGGCTTTGCAGCAATCCCTCATACTGAGCAAGCATGAAGCGACAGTGAAGAGAATTCATGGCACTCACTACATACCTACCATACTGGAATGGCCTGCTCTCCTGTCTTTAGAGCGTCGGGGGCCAAGCTTCAAATAACCCCAATCAGTGAGGCTACACACAGAATCGCCTGAGCCAGCAAGGCGTTAAGCAACACCTCTCACTGCTATTCCACCACGCCAACCTGGAGAAATGCCTCTACACGATTTTCCCAACGAGTGAACTGGGCCGGCTCGTCAGCATTGTCACGGCACACCAAGAAATCAAACCTGCTTACCAAGCCGTCCGCTCCCATCCGGCCTCTTCCCGATACTCTGAAGGTCACCTCCGCCTCCCAGTGTTCAAAGCTGACTTTGTTTTTCGTCCACACGGAGCCCCTCTGACTCCTGAGGGAAGGGGTGATGCGCACCTGGTCTGCACTTGGAATAGCATCTGGAATCAAGACGACAGAGAGAGAGTGTTGGGATGAAGATGATATGCTTTTAAAGTAACACCTTTGGGAACATAAATAGCAACGGTGTGCCTTACAACTGGGGTTCCTCCTATTCTTAAGATGCATTCACATATAAGGCATCGTTTTCAGAATATACGTTAGTCATTTCCACTACAACACCCAGAACTGCCTGTTGTGCTTTTTTTGACTCTCCAAATCCGGATTCTTGATTTTCCACCGCTCTCCTTCAGCACAGGAGTCTGGGCATCATCGTCGAGAGGAACTCGTCGTTTACTTCACGCAACATTCATATCACCCAAACTGCCTACTTTCTCCCCCATGACATAAAAAAATGGGCAATAGACAATAATTGATTATTTTAAGAATATAATATTATGTCACACACCGTCTCTGTGTTATAATAGCTGCCAACGGGGGCTTATCCTCTCCCCGACCATAAAATGTCACCGCTGTGTTCAACTCAAGACGATCAGGACCCGTTATTACCACACACAAAAAAAACAACAACAACAACGGTCTTTGGCAAAGAAGTTGTCAGAAAAATAAAGAGACAAAATGAGGATTGACATTGGCCTCGCGTTTGCAAGGTGGAGAGCATTTGGACAGCAGAAGAAGCTCCAGTTTGACTCGGAGTTAGCTTTTCTCCTCCGGACTGCAGAGTAAGAGCATGAAGTCAAACGTTTTTGTCACCGTCTCGTTAGACTTGTGTTGCCACGTCGATTCAATTAAGCGTAACGCTACAATTGTGGCATGTGGGTTAATTGTTGGAGTTTGACCCGCAACGGGCCAGGCGTTGCCGTTATGCGAGGCGAGTTGAATTGAAACAGATCACTGGTCTGGTGCTTAGATTTTGGAGGTGGAGAGAGGCGCGGCTTGTCAGACATCTAGTGTTGCTCTACAGACAGTGCTCAGCAGCGCTCCAAGTGGTGAAACGTTGCTCCTTTAAGTGCCTCCGGTCTTCACTCACCCCCCCCCATTAACACCGTTTGGCATACTGGCTCAGAACGTACATAATTACACGCAGACCCAACAAGACACGATCTATCCCCTTTTATCCAAACAGTTGATTGCACTGGCCAACAACATCACTCCCTGAGGGGCTTACATCAGCGTGCACGTAGTCCACAGCAGCTAACGGACTCACTTTTGAGTCAAAGTCACATAGGAGTATTCGATATTGTGCAACAAATTTAGTGCCCAGGAATTTTGTGCCGTTCACCTGCTCCACCACCTCGCCCTGTATGCATAGAGGAGCGTGTTCAGCCTTCATGGACCTCCTTCAGTCCACTATGAGCTCCTTGGTCTTGCTGGTGTTCAGAACGAGGTCGTCCCTGAAGCCCCGCTGTGTCAGATTGTGGACCTCACCTCCGTAGTGGGTCAACCCTGCTTGTGGGGTAGAAAGCGGAGCAGTTGTGGGTGAACAGGATGACGAGAGCCCCTCTCGAGGGACTTCATGATGACGGGGGTCAGAGCAACAGGACGGCAGTCATCGAGGCAGGGGATTGTGTTTTTTTTTTTTTTTTTGGGGTACAGGCACAACGATGGAGATTTTCAGGCAAGCAGGGATCCTGGAGAGCTGCAGGGAGAGGTCAAAGATGTCCAGAAAAAAAAAATCCATTTCTCACCAAAGGTCTTGAAATAACCCCGCTGTGCTTTCTGCTGAGGTCCTCTTGCCTTTTTCTCCACTCCTCAATCCCATCTGTCCACAACGCCACCAGGCTAGAGCGTCCCCAGCTTTGGAATGCACTTTGTTTGCACACCGATTTATCAATTTCTCTGTCCCCAAATCTAAAAAACTGCCACTAATGTAATAGATACCTCAGCATTTCTCGCTTCCAACCTAAATTTTAGATTTTTGTCCGTCTACCTGAAGTTAGAGGGTGTATTTTCTGCAGATCTGTTTGCAGACCAACGCGTATCATTTGTCACCGCGACTTGACCCTTGGAGTTAGGAGTTTGGACATTTGTGGAGATTGTGCTTTGCAAACTGTAGGGCCAGTTTTTTACAACTCAGAAGATAAATGTGAGATTAGGAAGATCAATCAATAGGAGATTGTTTGTTTAACAGCTACAAATGTCAAACATTTTAAGAGTTTTAGCTTTATACAGAAGGGGTTTTAAGTATTTTGGCCTCTGAGTGGTAAAATGTAGAGTACCAAACTAAAACAATAACAAAGCAGGTGATTTGTGGCCCTCAATCACAGCTGACTTTTATATAGATATGAACCTGCAGCTCATATCAGAAGCTGGACAAGTCACTGCGTGGTGCCCTGGGGTCGGTTTCCGCTGCAGAGAAGTTCATGGCAGCCTTTTTTTGGGGGGGGTTGAACTAAAATAAAAAAAACTAAAATCATTTGCCAGTGACTCACTGGGGCTCTTGAAATTAAGCTACGTGCCAAGAGACCCATTCAAGCATTTTCTGCTGCAGGTTGAAAGCCGAGCAGCATCGCCTCTGAGCACCCCGAGCGGAACCGACAGCGAACGACACAGTCCTCGGTTGTCCTCGTCCCGCTGTCGGGCTCCAATCTAAAAAAAAAACAACAACAACACAAGCTTCTCCTAACCAGTTAGTTCCCCGATGTTGACATCTGGACACAAACTTACTTCCACTGTGGATCCAAAACGGGATACTGCCGTCGGTCTGAGACAGGTGCGGTCCTTTGAAGCTGTACTTGTACTCAAAGCGGCGGTGAGGAGACTCCTCCGCGGCCGAGCCTCCCGCCGCGACGTCGGCGAGACAGCGGTGAAATATTACAGCTGTGAGGAAACTTAATAAGAGCACTCGAGCGTTGGACACCGCCATGTTGCTGTCTCACTGCTGACGTAGCGCTCAGTCCGACAGCATGACGGGCTGCCAGTTGGGCCAACAGGGCGTTTTCTCATTGGTCGGTTTTCGGCTCCGTCCCCCCCCCCTCCCCTGCTTCCTCCTCCTTCTACTCTCGCTCTCTGTGCGACTCAATGGTGGGAATTGTGAGTCTTTTCTGAGATTCGCCTTATTTGGCTCAGTTCATCAAAAAGAAAAAGAAAAAAAGAGCCGGCTCTTTTTGTACTCGAACTAGGTCCACTTCCAGCTTTCACGCAAGCTAATATTTATAGGTGCAGAGTGCAAGTTTTGTAATTAAATATTATGTAATTTCTGTCTAATACATGCCCTTATGATTGCCCATCGTTTAAAATTAGTTAACCTCTATGTAACGCAGTGGCCTCAATGGGCTGGATTAGTCAGTTCATGAAAGAGTGGTTCGGGCCGAATCCTCTGAGCGGCACTCGGCACCACCATCTTGGATGGGTCTCTCCCACTCAAGGCTGGCGCAGGAGCCGACGAGAGTAAATGCAGAGAGAGCAGCTTTGCCTGTATTTTCTGCAGCTTACGGTTACAATGACCAGCGATAACTACTGAAAGTAGATCACATGGTGTAGCGTAACTTGTTATGGTTTCTCACAGAGCCTGCTGCTTTCATTTTCATTTGATACCGTGATTGGCTAAAACCAACCATTGAAATTCGGGCACTAGGTGTTGCTTCGCCCAATCAGCTTGGAGAGTTCTGCTGCATGTTCCTCCTTTCCCCAAATGGATTCGATGCAAGCAGTTCCAGATTGATAATATGCAGAATGGAGTGCTACACATTATCAATCTCGCTTGCCAGGTTAGGAAGTTACGCTGTGTTTCTTTAATTAGTATGTGTCCTTGTGTAGGTATGTTACAATTAGTTATGTGACACCCGAAATGCTTTGTTACTACTATCATGTTACCAAGCTTTTAAAATTTGCCAAGCCTGCATTGTTTCATGGTTAACTAGTGTACTGACATTGGTTCGTTAAAATGGCTGCAAGGTAAAGTGTGTTTTGCTGTACAGTGACCTTAGTAGTGTTGCTTTATTAAATAAGCAAATAGATTTTTGGGATAGGCTACTGTTCAAACCAGATATTTGCATACATCTTATAAAAAGGCACACAACTTCTTTCTCTCTGCCTGCCATTAAATTAGATTTAACTTTTCTTGTTTTAAATCAGTTAGAATTTATAAAACTATTCTATTTAACTATAGTCAAAATAGCATAAACACTTTTCAAAGTCGTAACTGTAAATTAATTTCCTTAATGATTATTATCATTGCTTTTTAAACCGCGTGACATGAGTCAAACATTTCAGGTATCCTTCTGGACCTGACAGAGCGAGTGTAACTGGCCTGCCTTGTTAGAACACATCTTTTCAACTCTGACCACAAAAAGCATGCAAACAATCCTTAGCAGCTAGACTAATTTTCAAGTCAACAAGTAAGATTGTAGTCTGCAATATTGTGCGTTAAATGTACATCTTCTAGTCACAAAACTGTGCAATTTGCACGAATGTCCAAACACACATTCCCTGAGAAATTGAAGTGTATACGAATACACATTTGCATGTGAGAGACAGTGTAAATAATTCTCATCGGATCAACAACCTGTGGAACCAGTACTGTGTTTGTAACATGTAACAGACTATAAACTGGGCTGGTGGTTCATTGATTCTCACCAGGGGGCGATAGGTCTTACAGCTTTGGGAAAGAAGTTTTAGTTTTTGATTCAATGTTCCTGAATCGGTTCCCTGATAGAAGTGGGACAAATAGTGCATTGCCGGGGGGAGGGGGGGGGGGGGGATCTGTGGCAATACTTCTTGCCCTTTTCTGGACTTGAGAAGCATAAACTGTGAGTAGATCATATAGCATCCCTGTGCTGTCCTCTCCACCTGTGCTAAATCCTTGTCATGCTTAGACACAAAATAGTTTCTATTGTAACTCTATAAAAAGTGTATTAACAGCATTTCAATCTCCTGAGAAAGAAGAGCCGTTGTTGGGCTTTCTTCATCAGGGCTTTGTGATGGCCTCTCCATAACAATTACATTTATGAACTTAAGCTACCTTTTAACTATGACAGTGGCAAAAGAGCTAGGGAGTTCCTCCTGTAATAGGTGGGTTGCCTGTCTCACAATGACTGAGACGGCTCTGACCAGTCGTTGTGAGACACACCTCACCACTTTGCCCATCGGCGGTGGTCAGAGGACGTGGTGGCATCGATGTAAGGCAGCCTTGCTTCTGTTAGTCTGCCCCAGGACAGCTGTTACTACCGTCAGGGTGTGAATGGCTTGGTGAACGACTGAATGTAGTGTAAAGCACTTTGGGGTTGTCAGACTTGATAAAGCGCTATTAATTGCTCCAGTTAAAGTGAAGGTTGTGCACGAGGACCTACTGTTAAAGGCTGTCAAAGGGTACTGGAGGACCTAGTACCATTAGAATATTTGACAAGCATTCTACAGCCAAAAACAGACTTTTCTGCAACGTTTGGGCCATGTTGTTGTGGTCTGAGTTGGGTTGTGTTGTAAAGTTCTAAAGATCCAATTAAAAAAAAATTTGGAGGTTGTTTCTGGGAAGAAAAACTGCCCGTGGAGATGTGTTCCAGCAATTAGAAGTGAAAAAAGGGATTCCAGGTTCACTATGATGTCTATAAATAGAGACTTTACAGATATGACTTGCAACTGAAAATGTAAGGGAATCTTTCTTCTCTGAGATCATCAGCAAAAACATTAATAATGCTCTGTCTTATTGGCTGCAGTCGACAGGTTAACAAACCCTGCTGCATCTGTGGCTTCTGAGCGCCACTTCACCAGGGCCTACAATGAATTTCCTAACTCCTTTACTGAGAAAATCCAAAAGGTTACAGGGGCAGTCTATACAACTATATCAAGTTCAGTAATAAAGCTGTCTCCAACTAGGACTGATTTCGGCAAAATTACCCAATTCAGCCAAATAAAGTATAAAAGCTTAGAAGAAATCAAGTTTATCCCTCCTCCTGTTATCTTGACTAAAAGCAGGCCACATTCCAATTACTCTCAATCCATCCGCCATATTTATAGAGGGAAATGCAAAATTTAAAGACAGGATCTACAGTTCGTTACATTTTGATGACATTTCTAGCAATAGTATGCATAATATGTACATAATATTATTTCAGGATGTGTAGATAATATTTCTTTAGTGGTTTTCCTAACCCTAACCCCAAACCCATTTGCTGTTTCAGTGGAGGCTCTATCTTTTTTGTCTTCAAAACCTTTATTTAAAATTATAAGAAATACAGACCAAGAGTCTGTTCTCGAGTCATCAAGAACATTAATCAACACACAAACATAACACAAAGTGCCAGGGGGGTACATAACTCAGTTTTTACCGGGGCTTTTTAAGGAGATGCTTCTTCTTTCTTGTGCTATTATACGCCCTGTTGCATGTAAGTGACATAATTTTTAAAGGAATAAAGGTCACATAACATGCTGCTTTTATAGCCGTGGGGTGGCCAAGGTACTGTTTCATGTCTAATACTATCATGTCCTGTGAACCACACATCAGCCTATTGCTCATGCAGTCCTTGACGGGATAATCCATTACGCTTTCCCTGACACAAAGCAGTCTAAAGGTTATTTAAACATAGGTGTTTGCAGAGAGTCAGGGGAAGAAGGCAACCATTGGTGAATTTACTTGAGAAAGTTGGCTTTTTTGGGAAGTGGATGAGACAAACGAACGTCTAATAAGGATTTACAGACGCAGGAAACAATGACAGACGCTGAGGTTCATTGCGCTGCTAAGCAGATTCATCCCTGGAAACCGTGTGGCACGGTAAGGAAGCTAGTATTATTATGAATGTCTGAAATTTGTCTGAATGGAGTGTGAATCGGGACGTGCAGCCAGACTGCCGGAAAACCCGCGGACAGTCAGCTGACTGTAAGGGCATGACGCGGTCTGCTCATGCGCTCTTTATCAAAAAACTGGGCCAGAAATAAAACCAGGCCGAGACCTACTCAAGAGCTGGTCTGCAGTTAGCGCGGTCCGGTTATGTTTAGCGCGGTCCGGTTCAGTCTGCTGACCGTTTACACACAAGAGTTATCTCGGTTACCGAGCTCGGACTGGTCTCGGCTCGGTTAAAAAAGTGTAGTGTAAACGGGCCTAGTGTCTGCAAGAAGGGACAGAGCCGACTGGACTTCTTGAAGAAGCTTTGGTCAGCGTCTATAGCAAGATGCTGCAGATCTTTTCTGTTATGTAGTCTGCTCTCTCTTCTGCCATTATCTGTTCGGTTAGCATCAGATGCAATTGACTTGAAGCATCAGAGTAACTGACTTGAAGAAAGATTGGTTGAGCTACTGCAAAAAAGAAAGCCAGCTCTTGTATGGGGACTCCTGTAGAACGTCTGGAGATGATTTTATAGGGAAGTATTCTTCACAAACGAAGAACATTATGGACAACCCTGAGCATCCTCTTCATCAGATTGTCATACAACAACAGAGTGTTTTCAGTGAGAAACTTCTCTGGATCCACTGTGAGAAAGGCCGCTACAGGAGATCCTTCCTCCATGCAGTCATCCACAGCTCATTGAAACTCCAATAACATGAGTTATACCAACATTTAATTTCCCTTTGGGATTAAGAATGTATCTTTTTATTAAATGTAATGAAAAAATTAATAAGTAAATTCATATTACAGTGATAATGTTATTTTCACACAATAAGCAAAAATTTAAATTTAGCCTTAATTCAAAAAGTCCCTGCAAAAGTGTTATCTGTTGTAGCAGCTGTGGAGCTGACTGCAATTATATGTTATAGTTTCTGCTCTTTCCTGGTTTGAAGTTAACATTCAAGTATAATCCTGCTTATAAAGTGATACCTCCAGCTATTTTACGAATTAGAATCTAACTTTACACATTTAGCATGGCCACATCTGACATTCATAAGCCTAAGACAAATGCACAGATTCTACTCCAGACTCCCAATAGTAGTTGAGAAGCCTTCACACAGACACCAAACGAGGGCCAATACAACTACAGGGGTTGGACAATGAAACTGAAACACCTCTCATTTTAGTGTGGGAGGTTTCATGGCTAAATTGGACCAGCCTGGTGGCCAATCTTCATTAATTGCACATTGAACCAATAAGAGTGAAGGTCCAATTAGCAGGGTAAGAGCACAGTTTTGCTCAAAATATTGCAATGCACACAACATTATGGGTGACATAACAGAGTTCAAAAGAGGACAAATTGTTGGTGCACGTCTTGCTGGCGCATCTGTGACCAAGACAGCAAGTCTTTGTGATGTATCAAGAGCCACGGTATCCAGGGTAATGTCAGCATGCCACCAAGAAGGACGAACCACATCCAACAGGATTAACTGTGGACGCAAGAGGAAGCTGTCTGAAAGGGATGTTCGGGTGCTAACCCGGATTGTATCCAAAAAACATAAAACCATGGCTCCCCAAATCACGGCAGAATTAAATGTGCACCTCAACTCCTGTTTCCACCAAAACTGTCCGTCGGGAGCTCCACAGGGTCAATATCCACGGCCGGGCTGCTATAGCCAAACCTTTGGTCACTCGTGCCAATGCCAAACGTCGGTTTCAATGGTGCAAGGAGCGCGAATCTTGGGCTGTGGACAATTTGAAACATGTATTGTTCTCTGATGAGTCCACCTTTACTGTTTTCCCCACATCCGGGAGAGTTACGGTGTGGAGAAGCCCCAAAGAAGCGTGTTTATGTCATTCCCAAGACAAATTGACGCTGTATTGGCCGCAAAAGGAGGCCCTACACCATACTAATAAATTATTGTGGTCTAAAACCAGGTGTTTCAGTTTTTTTGTCCAACCCCTGTATGTTTATGTATAAGTGTTAAGTAAGGCTCTCCTGATGGGAATTAAATAGATCAAAGGGTTTTACCTTCTGTAATAAATGTATCAAACAACAAAAATGTTCTTTTGCATGATCGCGACTAGACTCACATGCACAAAAATATATTTTACAATGTACAAATGTGAGACTTTTGTCACCCTTGGTGCTACCCTGCCAGTCTGGGAGCAATGTGAAGAGCTTGGTTTTCTTATGCTTCAGGCCCTGTCTGATTGTTCAATGTGAAGAAAAGGTATAAAATACTAATGAAAACATATAACTTTTAAAAAAAATTATATGTTTGAACTACAAGCCTTCATATGAAGTGATGGATTTATGCAGCATGATCTGAAAATATAGGCCAAACGTTTCATTGATATTGTGATTGAATAAGACAACTGTACTGTAAAGGAAGGTCATTTAATAAATAAATAAGGGTTAATGTTATGTCAGCAGCCCATGTGATAGTCTGATTTGTGTCAGCAAGTGTTTTATATATGCATTAAACTTTTTTTTAACATTGTCATGACAAGCTAGTAACATGATCACCTGGAGACAGTCAGAGTAACAAAATAGTAGCAGGGGGAGAAAGAAAAAAACTTACAGATGTAAGTTTTTTACTACAGTGGTTTTACTATTCCATGTTTTATACTAGCTCAGCTGTGTTAGAGTTGCATAAAATCTTTAGCAATATATTCAAAAATTAATAAAACTTACATCTGTAAGCTATATTCTTTCTCCCCCTTGCTACTGTTTTGTTACTTTGACTGTCTCCAGGTGATGAAGAAACTTTAAAATGCAAATTTAAAACAAATATATAGCTAAAATATGATAAATCTTAACCAATAATACAATACTTCATCTTTATAGGTAAACAGGTTTTCAGTCGTTTTTTGAAGGAGCCAAAAACACGTCAGGTTTGCAGAGAGTTCGTTCCAGAGCTGAAGAGCGTAGAGACTTAATGGTGCCTCCACCTGTTTAGGGGGACTTGGCTAATACCTGTCCTTAAAACGAAGAATAAAGGAAAACATATGGTATTAAGCAGTAAAATATCAGCAAGTGAATCACATCAAGTATTGAAAAGAGACTTTAGTCAGTGCTAATCAAAACCAAGATATTACTGTTCTAAAATACAGTATTACAAAATTATTAAACACAGAAACAACAACAAAAAGTTGCTTTTAGGGAAACTTCACAACATGTACATCCACTTGAGTGAACCAGCTCACTGAAGCCGTTTGGTTGCAACCAGTACATCCCTTTCATGGCAGGTTTTCCTAAGAGCGGCCTGTATTGTGAAAGCAGGTTGTCAGCAGGTTGCCAGCAATGCAACACACATAAAACCAGAATTTCTTAACATTGGTCCCTGGGGCGCACTCTCCTGCACGTTTTGGATGTTTCAACATAACCGACTGAAACGGAATTTCTTCATGAAAAGGGGAAGCGGATTATTCCTCTTGAAAATGGTGCTTTGCCATTGGGAAATCTGCGGGACAGTTAGCTACGAAGACCAAAGGGAAGGGAGCCTAGCCTCTCAGAGATAAACTAGGACAGCCTTCAAAATTCTTACTTAGATAAGACGAAAAGGCACTTAGGGAATATGAATATGTAAGTTTGATGTAGCTGTAATTATATGTCTAAATACAGTGTTATGTTGAACAAATGTATGATGGGGCCGTGCAACAGAAGACTTGAATAGGACAAATAACATTGGTATATTAGTAGGACTGATGCAGCCAAAAAATAAAATAATTAAATGTGGTCTATTAAATATAAGGTCTCTCCCTCCAAAGACTTTGTTAGTTAATGAATTGATTTCTGATAATCAGATTGATTTGTTTTGTCTCACAGAAACCTGGCTACAAGAGGACTACGTTAGTATAAATGAGTCAACTCCCTCCAGTTATTCAAATTTCCACATTCCCAGATCTGTGGGAAGAGGAGGAGGAGTGGCAACCATCTTTCAGTCTGATTTATTAATTAGTCCCAGGCCAATTAATAATTACAGTTCTTTTGAACATTTAACCCTCAGTTTCCCTCATCCAAACTGCAAAGCAATAAAACCTCTTCTGTTTATTGTTTTGTATCGTCCACCAGGCCCTTACACTCAGTTTTTGGATCAACTGTCAGACTTCTTATCTGATTTGGTGTTAAATACTGACAAGGTTATTATAGTGGGTGATTTTAACATCCATGTTGACACTGAATGTGATAACCTTAGTGTAGCCTTTAAAACTATCCTAGATTCAATTGGTTTTGCTCAAAATGTGCATAAGCCAACGCACTCTCGGCTCCATACTTTGGACCTTGTGCTGACATATGGCATTGATTGTGAAGAATTAACAGTATTCTCTCACAACCCTGTCCTAGCTGATCATTTTTTAATAACATTTGAGTTTAATCTAACTGAGTTCTCCACCCCCAAAAGAGGGTTCCATTATAGTAGATCTTTATCGGATAATGCTGTATCAAAACTTAAAGAGTCTGTCCCCCTCTTAATATCCTCAGTATTGCAGAAATGCCCTGTAGATGGCAGCAATGCTGTTTCTTCCCATTCACAAATAGATACATTTGCTAACAGTGTGACTTCCTCATTGCGTTCTGCATTAGATAATGTAGCTCCCTTGAAAAAGAAGGTGATAATTCACAGGAAGCTGGCTCCCTGGTTTAATTCAGAGCTGCGTTCCTTGAAGCACAATGTTAGGAAATTGGAGAGAAAATGGCGCTCTACACACCAAGAGGAATCCTACTTAATCTGGAGGGACAGTCTATTGTTGTATAACAAGACCCTTCGCAGAGTTAGAGCAGCATATTTTTCATCATTAATTGAGGAGAATAAAAATAATCCTAGATTTCTCTTTAGTACAGTTGCCAAACTTACTCAGAGCTGCAGCTCTGTTGATCCATCCATTCCCTTAGCTCTCAGTAGTAATGATTTTATGGGATTCTTCATAAATAAAATTGATGCCATTAAAAATAAAATAATTGGCATCCTCCCAAACATGATTACCTCGTCCTCAGTAAGTGAGGCAGCATTGGGGGAATCCTTAGAACCTGCGCAGTGTCTGAACTGTTTAAAAGCAGTAGAGCTTTCTGAGCTATCTAAAATTTTAGCTTCATCTAAACCTTCTACCTGTATGTTAGACCCAATCCCAACCAAGTTGTTTAAGGAGGTATTCCCTTTGATCAGTGGTCCTATTTTAGACATGATTAATCTATCCTTAGTAAATGGATATGTACCACAGGTTTTTAAAGTAGCTGTTATTAAACCTTTACTTAAGAAACCTTCTCTTGATCAAGATGAGCTAGTAAACTACAGACCTATATCTAATCTTCTTTTCTTATCTAAAATTCTTGAGAAAGTAGTTGCTAATCAACTTTGTGAACATTTACAAAGCAATGACCTACTTGAGGAGTTTCAGTCAGGCTTCAGAGCTCATCATAGCACTGAAACGGCTCTGGTGAAGGTCACTAATGATATTCTCATGGCCTCAGATAATGGACTTGTGTCTGTACTTGTCCTGTTAGATTTTAGTGCTGCATTTGATACAGTTGATCACAATATTCTCCTACAAAGACTTGAACATACTGTAGGGATTAAGGGGAAAGCATTAGGCTGGTTTAAATCTTATCTGTCGGACAGATTCCAGTTTGTTCATGTTAATAATAAATCTTCCTCAAACTCTAGGGTCACCTGTGGAGTACCACAGGGTTCAGTCCTTGGACCAATTCTCTTTACTATATATATGCTTCCGATCGGCAAAATTATCAGACAGCATGGGATTAATTTCCACTGTTATGCTTATGACACTCAGCTATATTTATCCATAAATCCTGATGAATCCAATCAATTACTTCGACTGCAGTCATGTCTTGATGACATCAAAAGCTGGATGACTTTAAATTTCCTGCATCTAAATTCTGACAAGACCGAAGTTGTAATCTTTGGGCCAGAGTCCTCAAAAAATAAACTTCTTAACCAATCACTTAATCTGGATGACATTAACTTGGCCTCTGGTAATAAAGTAAAAAACCTTGGTGTTATTTTTGACCAAGACATGTCATTTAAATCCCATATTAAACAGGTTTCCAGAGTTTCCTTTTTTCACCTCCGGAATATCGCCAAAATTAGAAACATTCTGTCCAGGAGTGATGCTGAAAAACAAGTCCATGCATTTGTTACTTCAAGGCTGGACTATTGTAATTCTTTACTATCAGGAAGTCCACAAAATGCAATTCAAAGTCTTCAGCTTATCCAAAATGCTGCAGCAAGAGTTCTGATGAAAATCAACAAGAGGGATCATATTTCTCCAATTTTAGCTTCCCTTCATTGGCTTCCTGTTAAATCAAGAATAGAATTTAAAATTCTTCTTCTAACGTATAAAGCCCTTAATAATCAATCTCCATCATATATCAGAGCTCTGATTACTCCGTATGTTCCTAACAGAGCATTTCGCTATCAGACTGCAGGTCTGCTGGTGGTTCCTAGAGTCTCTAAAAGTAGAATGGGAGGCAGATCCTTTAGCTATCAGGCTCCTCTCCTGTGGAACCAACTCCCAGTTTTGGTCCGTGAAGCAGACACCCTGTCTACTTTTAAGACTAATCTTAAAACCTTCCTTTTTGACAAAGCTTATAACTAGAGTGGCTCATGTTACTCTGAGCTACCTTTATAGTTTTGCTGCTATAGGCTTAGGCTACTGGAGGACATCAGGGCCTATTTTTCTCACTCTACTGATTTCTACTGTTCTCCAGATTTGCATTGCATTACATTGAAATGACTGTTGTCATTTCAGCTTTTAACTTTTTGTTCTCTCTCTTTTTTCTTCATAGTAGGTACACCTGGTCTGACGTTCTGTTGACTGTGAAATCATCCAGGGAGGACAGATCACCGACTATTACCATCTAATGTAGAACAGATTACTAGATCAATGTGTGCTTCTGTGCTTTTTGTCTGTCTTGTTGTGTCTCTGCTCTGTCTTCTCTAACCCCCAGTCGGTCGAGGCAGATGACCGTTCATACTGAGTCTGGTTCTGCTAGAGGTTTTTCCTTCCCGCTAACGGGTGTTTTTTCTTTCCACTGTCGCTTCATGCTTGCTCAGTATGAGGGATTGCAGCAAAGCCATGGACAATGCAGACGACTCTCCCTGTGGCTCTACGCTTCTCCAGGAGTGAATGCTGCTTGTTGGGACTTTGATGCAATCAACTGGTTTTCTTATATAGGAACATTTTTGACCAATCTGTATAATCTGACCCAATCTGTATAATATGATTGAACTTAACTTTGTAAAGTGCCTTGAGATGACATGTTTCATGAATTGGCGCTATATAAATAAAATTGAATAGTATGACAGTGTTATGTGGCGTTACAAAGCAGCATTGCTAATTAATAAAAAATTAGCTGCAATGACATTGAAATGCAGTTTGCACATTTTCACTTGATTTAAGATCTGGGATACTCCAGCAGATTAATAGTAGCCTCCTTTATTCCTTCTAAGACTAGTTTGGATATGTACCAGGAATCATTCATATGATTGGGCTGTTCATCCTGTATATTGCCTTGAGATTAGATTTTCTATAATGTGACGCTACATGAATAAAACTGCTCTGAAAGTGGATTCAACAGCAGCAACTCCATCATTCTCATTACCTGTACTGCCATGTGTTGTCAGCCTCTCAAAGGTCAGTAAACGGTTACCCAGTTGTGCCGACCGGCTGCAGGAGCTTTCACCGCAGCCTGAATGCCACAGCGTGAGGTGGAGAAGATACAATTATGTTCTGCTCGTTTTCCATTGACTTCCTCCTGCTGCATCTCCAGGAGAGACCTGGTGATTATGGGTTCAGCAACAAACCCTAAAAGTAAACGAACTATTGTGACACTAATCGGGCGATTTAGTCCTCTGTCACCTGGTCAGCAAATGCCAAAGGCGGAGCTGCACACATGTTGAGTATAAATCAGTAAAGATTTAAATGTAAGTTTTCCCATCAATAAATGTTGATCATTTTCTATGGGAAGATTAGGATATTCCATCAATGCGCAAAACAATTTGCAAGACATTACAGAGTAAAATTCAATCCTTTCACGATGGCCGGCAGTGGGTTTAGGGAGCACAGAGAATAGAAACCTGACCCCTTTTAGTTTTCGAGCCCTCATTAGAGTTAAACCACTCTTTCTGCCAGGAAATGTAGGATTTGAATTAAAAAGCAATGCTAATAGACCATTTACACGGTAACAATAGAACGCTTTTGGGATGTTAATGGGTCACTGGAACTGTCAATGGCCTGTCACACGAGTCAGCACAAATATTTGCCCAGTGAATTAAACAATGCTTCGGTGCATGTAATCCTGGAAGTGGCAGTTAGTTGATGTGACCTGATTTAGACTGTTGATTTGTTCTGAAAACTGTCTTTTCTGTTTTTGTTTTTTTTTACTCTTCCATTTGGACCGATGGCCATCGCATCTTCACGTTTCCTGAGAGTTTTATCATGCTAAACATGATAAAACTCAATGATTCCTGTTTTATCATCAGGTAGTTTTACCTGAGATTTAGTGGTAGTGAACAAGCCTTAACAAATAAGGTGGGTCTATTTGTTCTTTGAGGGATCAGGGCATATTAGGATGTTTGTATTACCAATGTCACATCAGGGGGAAAGGGAGAGTGGCTCGTCACCCCCCGGGGTGATATTGTGGATTAGTTAAACGAAGCCTGTTGCATCGTGGTGTTCAGCAAGCACAAAGAAAACCTGTGTTACATCAGCTGAATGGCGAGTGTTAAGGTAACGGCATGCAAGCACCCGAGCTCTTATGTTTTGTCAGCTCTCCTCTCTGGGATCACAAAGACGTGCCAGAAATTAACATATAGTGAGAGACACTTTCATTCATTTTTAGCAGCATTAGACTTCAAACCTACTTTCATACCTTTTCAACTTTGAACATGTTGCAAGCACAAACTTTGATATTTCATATGGATTTCTGAAAATCTGAAGTGTGCTGTGAATTTGCATTTTGATTCTTTGAGAAAAAGCGTTAATGTGCTTCGCTGCAAGATTTTTGGGCTATATCTCTACCAGCTTTGCACTTCTAGACACTGAAAGTTTTACCCGTTTTTTTTTTCATTATGACTCGAGCTCAGTCAGATTGAATGGTGTCTTTGAACAGCAGTTTTCAGCCCTCATCAAATACTCTCAGTTGTTTTTCTTTATTTTATTTTGCCCTTCTAACACGTAGATATGCTTTAATCCAAACAATTGCCTTGTACCTCTGTCTGTATGTTAGGTCATTGTCACTGACTGCCTGCTTTTCTTCCCAGGACTTCACCTCACAGCTCTCAGTCACCACCCACCCCCTTCCTTTCAGAAGTCTGATGAAGAGGACGCTCAGGGTTGTCCGTAACGTTATTCATTTTATGAAGAATCCCTCTTTGCACAGTCGTCTCCAGAGGTTCTAGAAGGGTCTCCGTACTTCCACGCCATGCTACAGAGTGGCTCTCAGCTTCCTGTCCATCTCTGATGCACCCAACGACTGCAGAGTCATCTGAGTATTTCTGCAGATGAAAGTAATCTGAGGTGTAAAGAGTGAAAAGGAAAGGCGAGAGTACAGTCCCCTGCGGTGCTCCGGTGCTGCTCACTTTAGACACACAGCCTTTCAATTTTTTTAGTTTTTTTGTCTTTGGAGCTACAAGCCCAGCCCTTGTCCTTAACATCTTTTTTATGTATATGTTGGTGACTAAAGTGTAAATGTTACTGTATTGAACTATGTGATCTAATGATGCATTTAATGCTAACTTTCACATTCAGTTGTGTTAGGGGAGTGACTCCGGGCTTTTAATTAGTGTATTGGACATTGGAATTGGAATTGGACATTTGTCAAAATGTCCAATTCCAAATGTATGCTGATGATGCTGTTATTTTTACACCTGCTAAAAGCACACAGGAAGCATCATCCGTCCTCACATCAGCCCTGGACAATATACAGCTCTGGCTCCTTCAATCATGTCTGTTATTGAACAAAAAGAAAACTGTTTCTATGATGTTCTCAAAAAAAACCCATAAAACTTGAGCGGTCCAATGTGTTCCTGGGGGGAGTGGAACTGGAGCTTGTAGAAGAGTTCAAGTACCTCGGGGTCACACTGGACACAACACTTTCATTCAAAAAACACATCAAAATCACTGCAAACACAATTAAATTTAATATACGTAACTTTAAGCAAATCAGATCATCGATGACAATCAGTTCTGCTAAAATGTTCCTACACTCAATGATATTTTCACACATAGACTACTGCATCACAACCTACTCACTCACTGGAGACACAATTTTAAAACCAATAGAAATATTATTCAAAAAATCCTTAAAAATCTTTGATCGAAAGCCCCTGTCATTTCATCAGTGTAACATTTTGGAAAAATATAATATGCTCAAGTTTGAAAATTTTATTCATTTTAAAAATAGTTGTTTAATTTACAAAGTTTTGAACGGATTAGCCCCACCTCCACTTTCTACCTACATTAGACCTGGCAGACGTATTTGCACCAGAGCCTCTTCCAGAGGTGACCTAGAGATCCCCCACAGAAGAACAACCTTTGGACAAACCGTTCTATCAGTCAGAGGGGGTCACTTCTGGAACAGCCTCCCAACAAACATCAGGGAATGTCCCACTTATTGATATAGATGTAAATTAGCAACTATGCTATAATCTGGCTCAGTTACAATCTGTACAGGAGTATAAGATTGTTCATTAATGTGCACTGTGTCAGGGTTCTCTTTGTTGGCTGCTCTAACTCTACTCCTCAGGTGTGTCTAGTTGGCTGAGGAGGCGTGGTCCACACCTGCAGCTCGTTGCAGGCGGCTTCCTCTGGCTTCTTAAGCAGAGCACTGGCAGATGGAAGACGCCGGAGCCTTAACCAGTCGTGGTACGACGTGGCCTCTGTCCCAACTCTCGGAAACCAGCTTGTGAGTTTTTTTTGTTACTCTTCTTTTTTGAGTAATTTTTTGTACCTCTCTGTTGCTCCAGATTTTGGTGCTTGGATGCACTCACCTGTCTTGACGTCCCGTCCGAAGAAACAGACCAGCAGACCCGTCTGCTCAGATTTTGCTCTGGCGCTCCCCTCATACTTCCTGGAAGTTACCCAGCGAGGCCTGAGATCCCCTTTCCCGGGTTCTGTTGGTTCTGTGCTCACTCTGGTCAATCCATCTGTCAACCGCTGCCGATGAGGTCGCCTCGGATTCCTCGCCAGCTACATCTGCCGCCCTCAGCCACTAGCCACCTATCTCCATCTGAGTAGTCACATAGAGTTCTCATGACGCTACTTCTTCCCGGTTAGGTCCGCCCAGCCTAAAGGTAAGCAGTGCAACTCCTAGCAAGTTTCTTGGCTCTTATTTCAGAAGAACTCACTTGCTCTTTCTTACAGACTCTCCAGCCGTGACGTTCTGACCCAGCCGAGTCACCTGTAGTTCCGTCCATAGACCTGCCTGTTTTCCTTTAATAAAAGTCTTAAAACTGTGCATTGCCTCCCGTTCGTATCTGCATGTGGGCTCGTCATCTGAAAACCATGACAGAAGAAGGCTCCGGCCACCAGAGTCCAGCGGATACGTTCGGGCGGCAGATAGCCGCACAGCAGGAACAAATGCAGTCGCTAGGTTTTGCTGTCAATTCTACTCAGGAACAGCTTCAGAGATTAGCCGCTCAGGTTAGCCTACTTGTGGACACAGTCACTTCCGCGAAGACGTCACCTGTCACTCAGGATCACGTTACCCCGCCTTCCGACGCTCCGAGCATGGAGAATCAGGTTTGGACTCCACCACTTGAGGGCGCGTCACCTTGTCCGGAGAAATTCTCCGGTGACGGTGGAAGTTGCGGTGGTTTTCTTTTCCAGTGCAAACTGGTGTTTAACCGTTCTCCCCAGACTTTCGCCTCTGATGAGGTAAGGATATCTTATGTCTTACGTCTACTAACGGGTAGGGCTCTTAGGTGGGCCGAGGCTCGATTCCCTGATTGTCAGTCGTTTGGGATTACTTTTCAGGACTTCATTGCTGAATTTAAGACAATTTTTTCACCTGAGTTGGATTCGGCACAACAGTCTCGTCATCTCCTCACTTTGAAACAGCGCGGTCGACGCGCATCTGATTTTTCCGTGGAGTTTCGTACGTTTGCTGCTGCTGCGGGTTGGCAGCCGAGACCGTTAAAGGCAGCTTTCTTTCAGGCTCTAGACGAGTCGTTAAAGGATGAGTTAGCTCGGGTTGAGGAACCTGAGGATTTTGAGGAGTTTGTAGCACTTGCTATCCGTTTGGATTCTCGATTACGCAGCCGAACCCGTTTTAGATCCAACCTTGCCTTGCAATCATCCACCTCCACCTCTTCTACATTTACCAAGAAGGAACCCCGTTCTTTTACACCTCCTCCTGAACCCATGCAGTTGGGGCAGGTTGGTCTTTCCAATAAGGAACGTCAGCAGCGTGTCTCGGAAAACTTATGTCTTTATTGTGGAGGTGAGGGTCATTACCTCAGAGATTGTCCTGTTCGGCCAAAAGACCGAGTCCGCCGCTCTTAACGGGGGGATCGGTGGACAGGTTGGGATCTATTCCCCGGGAGGCTGTTAAGGCGTCATTTGGTTCTCCTTGTTGTTTACCAGTTACTTTAATATTCGACCAGGAAGGTTTTGATGTTTCAGCTCTAGTTGATTCAGGCTCTGATTTTAATCTCATAGATCAGGCGGTTGTGGACCAGCTTCGAGTACCTGTCGATCTTTTACCCGAGCCACTCCAGGTCTCGTCATTAGATGGGCAGAGATTGACTCTTATTACCCATCGCACCCGACCATTGGTAGTGATAGTTTCCGGTAACCATCGGGAACAGCTTTCCTTCTTTGTCTTCCCGGTAAAGCGTTCACCTGTGGTTTTTGGAATAGCCTGGTTAAGGGTCCACAATCCGCAGTTTAATAATAATAATAATAATAATAATAATTGAACTTTATTGATCTCACAATGGAGAAATTCACTTCTGCATCTTAACCCATCCCCTTGGGGAGCAGTGGGCTGCCATTGTGCGGCGCCTGGGGAGCAATTGGGGGTTAAGGGTCTTGCTCAGGGACCCAGAATGGCAGCTTGCGGGAGTTGAACTCAGAACCTCTGGGACCGAAGCTCTGTGCTCTAACCACTCGGCCACCACTGGGCTGAGTCCCGACTGGAGTCATGGTCATCTACTTGTCATTCCCGCTGCTTGCAGTCCGCTCGGCCCGTAGCCGTCTCCTCTACTTCCTTGACAGATTCCGGAGACATGATTGACCTCTCTCGCGTTCCAGAGGATTACCACGACTTACGGCAGGTATTTAGTAAAACTCAGGCTTGTTCTTTGCCCCCACATCGCCCATACGACTGTGCGATTGACTTGTTACCTGGGGCCCCTCTACCGGTGAGTCGGCTCTATAACATCTCCAGGTCAGAACGTCAATCGCTTGAGAAATACATCAGTGAGTCTTTGGCTACGGGGTTAATTCGTCCTTCTTCCTCCCCATTAGGGGCTGGTTTCTTTTTTGTGGGCAAGAAGGACGGGACCCTTCGACCCTGTATAGATTATCGAGGGCTTAACCAGATAACCGTCAAGAATAAGTACCCGCTTCCTCTATTATCATCAGCCCTCGAGCCAGTCCAGAATGCCAAGATTTTTACTAAGCTTGATCTGCGCAACGCTTATCATTTGGTTCGGGTGAGACGGGGGGATGAGTGGAAGACGGCTTTTAAGACTCCGTTAGGTCACTTTGAGTACCTAGTCATGCCCTTCGGCTTGTGTAATGCCCCGGCAGTTTTTCAGGCATTGGTTAACGACGTCCTGCGGGATTTTTTGAATGTTTTTGTTTTTGTCTATTTAGATGACATCCTGATTTACTCTTGTGACCTAGAACAACACAAGCAACATGTGCGACTTGTTCTCCAGCGATTACTAGAAAATCGCCTGTTTGTAAAAGCCGAGAAGTGTGAGTTCCACCAGACTTCAGTTTCGTTCCTCGGTCTTGTTTTGGAAGGCGGTCAAGTGAGGTCAGACCCAGAAAAGATAAAAGCAGTAACGGAGTGGCCAGTTCCTGAGTCACGTAAACAGCTTCAACGTTTCCTTGGGTTCGCTAATTTCTATAGGCGTTTTATCAGGAACTACAGCCAGATAGCTTCCCCGTTACATGCTCTTACCTCCACCAAGGTCCCTTTTAGCTGGAGTCCTGAAGCCGATGAGGCATTTAATCGACTTAAGTCCCGTTTTTCCCAGGCTCCCATACTCGTTCACCCTGATCCTGCGAAACAATTCACCCTTGAAATAGACGCTTCTAACACAGGTGTGGGAGCGGTCCTATCCCAACAGTCTGAGATAGATAAGAAGTTACACCCTTGTGCATTCTTCTCCCGTCGCTTGTCCCCTGCCGAGCAGAACTATGATGTA
Source organism: Fundulus diaphanus (assembly GCA_037039145.1). Lineage (NCBI taxonomy): Eukaryota > Metazoa > Chordata > Actinopteri > Cyprinodontiformes > Fundulidae > Fundulus > Fundulus diaphanus. The sequence goes on from CM073141.1 coordinate 24,625,297, forward strand.
GGCGATCGTGAACTGTTAGCCATTAAGTTAGCCTTGGAGGAGTGGCGGCACTGGCTAGAGGGATCCGAGCAGCCCATCATAATATGGACAGATCACAAGAACCTCTCCTATCTGCAGACAGCCCGTAGACTCAACTCAAGGCAAGCCCGTTGGTCATTATTTTTTTCTCGTTTCAACCTCACCATAACCTACAGACCAGGCTCCCGAAACATTAAACCAGATGCTCTGTCTCGTCAGTTTGCCCCATTTGAACAAGAGAAGGAGCCGGAACTTATTCTTCCCCCCACATGCACTGTTGGAGGTCTGCATTGGGATCTGGAGGACAGGATTAACCAGGCCCAACTATTAGATCCGGATCCTGGTACGGGTCCACCGGGACTAAAGTATGTTCCCCAATCTGTTCGTCCGGAGGTTTTACGCTGGTGTCACGATGCTAAGTTTTCCGCCCATCCGGGCATTTATAGAACCCAGTCTCAGGTGTCCCGGCGATTCTGGTGGCCATCGTGGACCAAGGACGTCAGAGACTATGTTTTAGCTTGTCCTGTCTGCGCCCAGAATAAGTCTTCTAACCAGCCACCTTCTGGGTTGTTGAATCCTCTTCCTATCCCCAAACGTCCATGGTCCCACATTGCCATTGATTTCGTTACTGGACTCCCTGTTTCCCAAGGCATGTCAACGATTTTGACTGTTGTTGACCGTTTTTCGAAGTCTTGTCATCTCATTCCCATCCGTAAGCTACCTAACGCCCTCCAGACTGCCCAACTCCTCATTAAACATGTTTTCAAGCTCCATGGTATCCCTGTTGACATTCTCTCTGACCGGGGTCCCCAGTTTATTTCTCAGGTCTGGCGGCACTTTTGCTCCGCTCTGGGTGCCCGTTACACGCTCACCTCCGGATACCATCCTCAAACCAACGGCCAAACAGAACAAATGAATCAACAATTAGAGACCACTCTCCGTTGCCTCACGTCATCTTCACCTACCGACTGGAACAAGTTTTTGCCTTGGGTAGAGTATGCCCTGAACTCTCACATCACCTCAGCCACGGGACGTTCACCTTTTGAAGTTGCCTTAGGATATCAACCTCCACTCCTACCCACAGACGAACTCAGGATTCCCTTCACCTCCGTCAACGACTATATTGCTCGCTGCCAGAATATATGGAAAGAGACGGTTACAGCACTCACTCGCACCGCAGAGCGGAGTAAGAGGTTTGCTGACCAGCACCGCAGACCAGCTCCCCATTATCGCCCCGGTCAGAGGGTTTGGTTATCATCCAGAGATGTATTGACTAACCCATCCGCCAAGAAGCTTGCTCCCCGGTTTACTGGTCCCTATGAAATAGAGACAGTTATCAACCCGACCACCGTCCGCTTACGTCTTCCCCCTCACTCTCGTGTTCATCCCACTTTTCATGTATCCCAGATTAAGCCCGTTTTGGACAATGATTCATACCCTCCTTCCGGACCCCCTCCACCCTCCCAGGACAGTCAGAATCCTCGCGTCATCAGGGTTGTGGATGCCCGTCGACGAGGTAGGGGTCACCAATACCTCGTCGATTGGGAGGGTCGCAGCTCTGGGGATCGCTCATGGGTGTCTGCAGCTACCATCGCCAATCAGGATTTGATTCGGGATTTCTGGTCTACTCAGCCCAGCACTTCTTCGTCTGGGCCGCCAGGAGGCGGCCGTTGAGGGGGGGGGGGGGTAGTGTCAGGGTTCTCTTTGTTGGCTGCTCTAACTCTACTCCTCAGGTGTGTCTAGTTGGCTGAGGAGGCGTGGTCCACACCTGCAGCTCGTTGCAGGCGGCTTCCTCTGGCTTCTTAAGCAGAGCACTGGCAGATGGAAGACGCCGGAGCCTTAACCAGTCGTGGTACGACGTGGCCTCTGTCCCAACTCTCGGAAACCAGCTTGTGAGTTTTTTTTTGTTACTCTTCTTTTTTGAGTAATTTTTTGTACCTCTCTGTTGCTCCAGATTTTGGTGCTTGGATGCACTCACCTGTCTTGACGTCCCGTCCGAAGAAACAGACCAGCAGACCCGTCTGCTCAGATTTTGCTCTGGCGCTCCCCTCATACTTCCTGGAAGTTACCCAGCGAGGCCTGAGATCCCCTTTCCCGGGTTCTGTTGGTTCTGTGCTCACTCTGGTCAATCCATCTGTCAACCGCTGCCGATGAGGTCGCCTCGGATTCCTCGCCAGCTACATCTGCCGCCCTCAGCCACTAGCCACCTATCTCCATCTGAGTAGTCACATAGAGTTCTCATGACGCTACTTCTTCCCGGTTAGGTCCGCCCAGCCTAATGGTAAGCAGCGCAACTCCTAGCAAGTTTCTTGGCTCTTATTTCAGAAGAACTCACTTGCTCTTTCTTACAGACTCTCCAGCCGTGACGTTCTGACCCAGCCGAGTCACCTGTAGTTCCGTCCATAGACCTGCCTGTTTTCCTTTAATAAAAGTCTTAAAACTGTGCATTGCCTCCCGTTCGTATCTGCATGTGGGCTCGTCATCTGAAAACCATGACACACTGTCCTGATTAATTAAATAAATAAATGTGCACATGTAAGACTTTTTGTTATACAAGAAGTATGGCCTTTACTAAATGCTTGAATTTTTAATATTTGTTGACCTTAAACACCTGGTCTGGGGACGACAGTTGAAAATGAGCTTTGTAGCCAATACTGACACATTTACAGAAATGTTCATTAATGTGTACTGTCCCTGTTAAATAAAGGATTTCAATCTCACACATTATGGTCTGTTTTTCAGGTAGTCTTTGATCCAGGTGATTGTTGAGGTCTCCATCTGAGTGTTCTGGGGTTTCTGACAAAGCAAATCAGGCTGAACCGTATTAAATGCACAGGAGAAATCAAAGAACACGATCTTTACGGCGCTGTCAGCCTTGTCTAAATGACAGTGGGTTTGTTGAAGCAGGTGTATGAAGGCGCTTTCACCTCCAACTCCACAGCGATAATCCAACTGCAGGGGGTTCTGATAGCTGCTTTTTTTGAGTCTCTTTAAGACCTTTATGATGTGGGATGTCAGGGGAACAGATCTATAGTGATTTAGGGCTGTGTGGGTTTTCTGTGGTACAGAACAATGCAGGAGGTTTTCCACAACACTGAAACCTTCTCCTTGGTCAGACTAAGGTTGAGGAGGTGAACTGCAGAATCCCAGAGAGCTGCTCTGCACAAGCCTTCAGGACTCTGAGGTAGACACCATCTGGACCTGGAGCCTTGTTCCGGCTGCCCCTTCACCTCACTTCTAGAGAAAGAAAAGTGGAAGGGGGAGGCAAAGGGAACGATTATGCGGTTTGTTCACTAATTCTTTCCAGCAAACCTCTGAGGTTTGGTAGAGAAAAATGTTCAATCACAAATCAGATGGATTACCTAAATAAAATGACATGCAAAGTGATTCTGTTTGCTAATAAAGTGACTACCGTAGGCCAACGGTTTGACTGGATTTTATTCAGGGGTATCAAAATAAAGGTAGCAGAATATAAACGCGCGCCACACTATTCAAATCTTTTTGTAAAAATATATGAAACCAATATTTTATTTTTGTCCCTCCTTCACAATTAAACCTTTCTTTGCCTCATCGTGTAATATTCTTCTAAAATACATTAAAGTCTATTGCTGGATGTCTAAGAGGATTGAAACCCATAGCAAGGAACTGTAAAATCTGATTTCATAACCGGTACAGATTTGATTACAATCAGGAATCTGTAATGATGACTGTATTCCATGGCTATATGGAGGCTTGCTGCTGTGATATTTGCTGGCTCAGTTCTGTGCACATAGCCCCCATACTCACCCCGAACAATGCTCAAGGACAAAACCTTTATTTCACATTGCTTCAACACGGTGCACTGTGGTCCAAGCAAGAGAGGGCACTTGTTGTACCCTGAGGACTTTGCCACATTCATTGGAGGGGCAGCCCTCTCTCATTATTAGCAGACACACTAAACGATGGACTCCAAACAATACCGAACAGATCCCTTTATGCGCACAAGTGCTTGGCGTTTCTGCAACCACTGGGTGCCCTCCACCGCTCCCTCTCCTTTTTAGATACCTGCACATAAGTGAAAGATGTGGGGGACACAAAAGCTATCCTCAACTTTCCTTTGCGTCCTTTCTGAGAGACAGGCCCATTTTAAAGCTCTTATTTGTGCAAAGCCTCTCATTAACTCCGCTCATGCTGCCTCCCTCAGCTTGCCATCGCTTAAGTGCTGGGTGTTGTAAAAAAGCTACCAATTAGTCACTCATCAGCTCCAATTAGAGGAGACAAAGCCTGAGTAAAGATAACTCAATGAGAGGCAGAGTGTGTGCTTCTGTGTGTATCTGCGCACATGTGCGTGGCCCGGGGGCCGGCACAACATAGTTTTTAATCAGTGAAGAACTTGTTGCCATTCAGGGTGACCCATTGCGGCGCAGGGCCATTCACTCTCCGGGGCTCCTCAGCGGACCCTTTTCTCTGGGCCAAGTGTTGTTATGCTGGGAAGACAGGCCCCCCAGGAGTCCCAGAAAGAGAGCCATTCAGTCCCCTCTACCTGTTTGCAGCATGTAAAGCACTCAGGCCCGGGCCGATCTCTCAGCATTGTCCCCGTCGCTCTCAATACTTCCTTAAACTTAGGCCTCAACAAGAGGAGGCCTTTTCAGAGAAGGGGAATAGGGGATGTATGTTAAGGGGGTGTCTTTCACCTCATTAGAATTGAATTTGCACTGTCTTGTAATTACGTTGAAGGGCAACAATGTATTTTTTTTTTCTCCATCATAATCTTCGCTGAATAGAAGATTTTTTGGGGCAGTTAATTTGCTGCCCACACTAAAGCATTAATTAATGAATTGGGGAACACTAATTTTCTCTACCCTGTGTCCCCCCCATCTATTTTCAACTGTTCTGGGCAGCCGTTTCTAATAAAATTACCTCATTAGGGCCTCTGTGGCAGCACAGTAACTTCCTCATTCATTTGCTATGAAACATTTTCCACGGAAGTGTGTGTGTACCCGTCCAGTGCTGCATCTTTTTGTGGGTAGTTCTAAATAATGAAGGGGACGGGCAGGGAGATATAATTAGAGACAAGGGGGCACTTCAGAAAATAGTTGAATTCATTTAAGGCTCCTCTTTGTTTGTTGGTGATTAATTATTTCCAGAAGGGATTTCATAGACATGCATTGTCTTGTTCTTCTTGATCCACTGGACATGACTAGCTGAAAGAAACAATGTCAATGTACAGTAGAGTTTACTATAAGTGGCCTCTAAAGAATAGCCTTTTTGACGTGCTTTGTTATTGTGTGCCTGTCTATACAGAAACTCCGAAGTTAAACTAAAAACTGAAAAGTTCCTAAATTTGGTTTTGCCTTTTTCCCATTGGCATCGACGATGACGAAGGAGGGTTGATTGGTACAACTTTATGCAGGGGCTGATATTACCGCTAAGGCTATACTAGTGTTTAAAATATGATGAAGATAATTAATTTCTTCCAGGGAAAAAACTGCTTAAAACAAGTACTCCAACAAAGACAAATCCGTTTCTGAGTGAGCGTTTTGTTTATGGCCATCTGGGAGCTTGAGTTCTTAAATAAACAAGAAAACAGTCACTAATCCCATGGGAAGAGTTTCCCCTCAGAGCTCCAGTTATAGTTGGGTTTTAATTATCATATTGCGCCTCTTTGGGATCTGCACTGCAAAGTTTAACACGTTTATTTTGCTCCATTTCCCACAATCTACCCAAAGGGCTGGAGTTGCAATGTCTGAGAGAGTGAACGGGAGAAGGCTGCCATCTAGTGGTCTCAAAAGGGATGAACATCGTTTCAATGCGGCTTTTGGTAAATTGGCCATCCTTTTCAAGAGGACAACAGAACATTGTATGAAATTTGTTCTCACTTTCCCGATAAATCAGGGAAGGTTGAAGTGATTTTTAAAAAAAATTATAAGTGTTTCCATCTGTCTTTGCAATTTCAAACATACTGTTTATACTGGGCAATGGTGGAAGATTTAGGTTTACCTTGAATCACTGAAATAATCTTTAGTATAGCTTTCTGAGAACTGTGTCCCATCTGTGTTACATGGGGTCGACCAACTCCTGGCATCTGTGAACCGGTATAGCATCCTGGGAAGATTGGAAAACTTTTGCCCAATCCTCTGCATTTCTGGGTTTTCCATCAGAAACAGTATGTTTATTGTCACCTCACAAGTTTTCTATTTGATTAAAGTCGGCGGAGTGGACTGGCCTTTCCATAACGCTAATCTTGTTGGTTTGCTAACTTACTTGGTGTTAAAAAAACTTTCCCACCTCAGCAGAAGGCAACATGACCTCTCAAAGTATTTGGATGTATTTGAACTGATCAATGATCCCTGGTGTTTTTCCCCCTCAACAATGAGCCTTTTAACAATGTTTCTTCTAAAAATGGCTCCACATAGGCATCTTCTAATTTTATTGCCCACCAGTAACACCCTGCATCTGATCATTGCCTTTGCTTTACCTATAGTCTTTGGAGTTTTCTGCTTTTTCTCCACTTCTTTCAGGTTTCAGTTTTAAGCCATTTGAGAAAATTTGTTCTAGTTAGATGTACTCACATTAGGAAAGTAATCACAGAATTGGCAGCAATCAAAACATTATCTACCTATTGACCGATTGATATAGCATATTTAGTTATAGTGACGCTTTCAGGAATGAAAGCAAAAATCCTATAGAGAGACAGCTAACATGTAGACAGCAGATCACAGTCAAACAAGCTGGCACCAAATATGCAGCTTTAGACTAACATTAACATGTAAGCTTCTAAATCAGTAAATGTTTTATTAGCTGTACCTTGTAAATTACATTAAAATCTCTCACACACGGAAGAAAATGGCCCCGCAGCAACCAGCAACATCTAATAATGTCATAATTGACTGTTTAAAATGGAAAAAGCCAATAATTTGAGGGTATCTTAATATTGCTTTTGTCATCCATTACATTTTGTGTAAATGTAATGGATGACGTGGGTGAACCCGATATTGAACAAAACACAAAGTTACGATTTAAAAGGTTTATTGAAGGGGATGAGTCGTGGCAGGTGAGGCAGGCAAGCAGAACCAGACTTGACCAGATGCAGGTTGACGGGGAAACAGGCAGACTTGTGCAGCACGCAGACACAGGCAACTTTTATCAGAAGAGTCCAGCTGGCTGAGCACATAGGAACTGGTAGAGGTAAGGAACGTCACGCTAGACGAGATGAGAAGATACGTTCTGGCAGTGAGTGGGTGACTGAGGCAGGTATATGTAGGCAGGTGAGCAGAGTTAATCACTGCCAGCAGGTGGAGTTGATCTGGGCTAATTGACTGGTGACCGAGTTGATTGGACAGTGGCTGGTGGCTCAGAGGTGACAGACTGATTCAAGTCCAGAAAAGTCCAAAATAACCAAACAAAAACCTAAATCTTGACAGTAAAAGTCCTTTGAAAGTCTTTCATGACTCACAAAGCCATGATGTAATTTTAAACGCATGTTTACTGACTGACACATCCATCCATCCATCCATTTTCTAACACGCCTATCCCTTGTGGGGTCGCGAGGGGTGCTGGTGCCTATCTCCAGCATTCAATGGGCGAGAGGCGGGGTACACCTGGACAGGTCGCCAGTCTATCGCAGGGCTGACTCATACATTTCACATTAATCTTAATGGAGTCTTTGTAAAGTCACCTTCAACCTCTAAATGTGTTTTAAAACCTCCGCGTGATGTCTCCCTCTAGTGGAGAAAACTATTAAAACATGTTTGAAAATGTCAGCTTTTCAGTTGGCTTATTTAATGAGCTAACAACATATCCTGCCTTATATTAGACAATAACGCTGTTTTATCGTTTGCTACTTCTCTCCATTTCAGAGCCATTTCTCAACTAAACAGAGAACTGAGTCACAATATTATATGTTTGCACCAATTAACATCTTTTTATTTGAATAATCCACTTTTATCCACACATTAAAATACCAGGTGCTAGCTTGCTTGTCCCACTACAAGCAAAGCTAACTATTTTAAATTTTAACATGGCATTTATTGTTTTTATACTAAAAAGTAAAGGTGGTACATTCCCTAATTCATATTCAAGTTTTTCAAGCATACAGTAAAGACTTTTCTAAACTGAGCATGTTTTTGGCAGACGTGCGCATTTTTCCTAATACTTGGACAAAAAAAGAAAAGGAAAAAATAAACAACAGCTACAAAAAAACTGAAAAATACAGTACATGTTAACAAAATTGTTCAGACTGCAAATAACCTTAATGTGCACTTAAATATTGTCGATTGTCAGTCAAAGAATAAGTAATAGAGCAGTGCTGCCACTTTCCAATTATTTGTACCGTGGTAATTAAAACTAGTCTGGTATTTTGTGGAGGGCATTAGAGCCACTTTGATAAGTTCTAGTGCTTTACTGCATCATGTGAAATTATGTGTCAATGCATATTGTGTTGCTCTATATCTCATAATTTACAATTAAAAATACACAAATACAAAGTTTACTGACATTTGTTAAAAGACACAATATTTTATGTGTTATAAAAAAATAAACATCTGTTATAAAACAGCATAAAATATGTTCTTAAAAATCCATTAAATATAAAAGCAAACCACTTCAATATTTACACCTGAAAGTATTCAAAACCACCCTTCATTATCAGGCAGATCACTTGGCTCTCTCTCGTCCTGATTTTCTCTTCTTGTTCCTTTTGGACCATCGGCCTGCTTGAGATGGAGGTTCCTTATAGTCCTCCCCTGATCCTGTGTCCAAACTGTCCGCTGTGTCCCTCCAGCTGTCTGGCGCCAGAGGAATGTCCTCCTCCAGAGAGTGCACTGACCGACCGTACACCTTGCTCTGCAAGTCAGCGATGTCGTTGCGGATATCTGCCATCAGCAGAAGCAGGAAATCAAAGGATCCCGGAGGCCCCTGGGACATTAGCAAAACAGAGGAAAATAAGAATCCTTTATGGTCTTTATAAATATTAAAATTAATCTAAGATCCCTTTTCAATAATTGTTTCGACCCCTTGTGGTTAGCATGGGCATTTACCTTTCTTGCACCACTAATTACTGAGATGAGACACTTGTGGACCTGGTAAGTCCCTTGCCCTCAACTTTTTTTTTTAAACCCTGGGTGCCAACTAATCTCTCTCTGCTCTCCTCCACAGGTATGCTGCTGCCTTTTTGCTTTGTAGGCACACTGCAACTCTTCCACATACATTCTCCACTCACGCAAGCCACACACCACTGATTTTACTGACTTCCTCGTTTCATATCAACAGTTTTGGTTTTAACCTTAGTGTGATAAAAACCTTAAATATGGTGTGTCTCCCTTTTTGTTATGGCCTTTGAGCCAGGTCGTAACAGTAATCATTTACTAAGTACAAAATGAATCTCTGTATTTACTTTCTTATGATTTGGAGTTACTTTCTATACCTATTTATTTCATTTTTTAAGAGAAAGATAATTTATGATAATGTGTTATCACCATTTCTTTTAATCAAAACTGGATACTGTCTAAAACGTTGCTGGTTAATTTACTTTCCACTGGTAAGTTATGCAGCAATGATGCACTGGACAAGTCTCTCCTTTGCGCCCAATGGCTACTTCTTTTGTTTTCAGAAATTTGCAATCAGTGTAGAATAATTCTGTATAGCTGTTTAAATTCCAGTTTTCACGCTCTCCCCAATTTAAGGGGATCCTACTACTAACAAAACATTGCACAAGCTGTATTTAGTGTTTCATAAATAGAATAAAGGTTCTATAAAATTCACACTGTTCTATAAAATACCTATTTTGAGTGCAGGCTAATGAAGTTTAGGTCTGAAAAGTATGAGTACTTTAGGTTTTGGATGAAAGATAATCTAAACTACTACAGATTCCTTTGAAAATAGCCCTTTAATTTAACACCTAACAGAAATCTACTTATTAGGTACTAACCTCACTGCCTTTAGCCTCTGGTAGTGTACAGTAATATTTCTTAAAGTGCTAACATGATAACAGCAGGGGCCAGGGCACCCAATTCCGACTGATTGGACATCCAAGTAAGCAACAGAAAACTCATTCGATGCCAATTTCATAAATTTTTTCCCCTCCAATGTTCAAGCTTTTCCCTGATGTTATTGCACCCTGGGCGCTGAGTTGGATCGTGTAGCCCTGTTGGCTATTGTCAACCGTCTTACCCAAGTTTCTTTGTCACTTGATTTAATGACTGTCGTAGCATAATTTCTTTTAATATAAATGAAAGTATCATTTTAGAACAGTGTATCATCAGCATGAAAAGTGTTATTCTTACTGGTGGTCCAGCAGGCCCGGGAGCTCCTCTCTCCCCCTTGGGAAACAAAACAAATATTTAGTTTAGTTGAATTACAGTGGAGAAAAGAGGGGGTGGGGGTGTTGCATGAGAGGATGTCATAATATTGTGTTCAGGAAACTATTCAGGGAGCCAGAAAGGGGACTATAAAACAATGCCCCTGGATGGGAGAGACCACAAATGCAGCAAATATTAAAAATAAGAAGAAAAAAAGTAAGAAATTGCCAACATATTGAGATCCTTTCTTTGTATTCCTGTTGTGACCAGGCTGAAAACATCAACAGGTTTGTCTAAAAGTTAAAAACGGAGCCGGAGCATGAGCCGCTGTTTCTTTTAAGCATAAAGCCTGAAATAATGAAACAATGACACAAAAAGAAACAAATCATTGGGATAAGCATTGAATTCTATGGAGATTGTTTCATTCACATGAATCAAAAATTAAATATATGTGTAAACTTCCAGGAGGGTACTGAAATCCTTTAAGATTCCTTGTTTTTAGGTCTCTAGGGTAAAGGTGAAAACCAGTACATTGCACCTTGAGTTTATTTTTTATTTTTCCACAAACGTATCCACCTTGGGTCATTATTTAATAAATAGTGACATTATGGATGGTTGTGTATTGCTTTATAAACATGCTATTATGTGTGAGGAATCTTTTCTGCTGATGCCTGTTGTAAGCCTTTCTACAGTTTTTGCAGCTGCACCACAACAGTGAGCTGTGTGGTCATGTTTTGTACAAGAAGCTGAAACACTAGTAATTAAATTTTATGATGTTCAAAGCAAGTTTATAAAGCAGAACAATGCTTTTCATCAGTTTTCTTGATTAGCTGGAGATGCATTAAAACATGTTACCAGACAAAATATTAACAAGTCACTGCAAGTCAAGAGAGTGTGCTAATAATATACTAATACAAGTTTACCACTTCAGCAAAGTACTCCAGATTAACTCATAATCAGCCGCAACAAGACATGTTTCTTGAAAACTATAGATGTGTGTGTTGAGCCAAATACTGGATATCGTTAGAAACAAAGGACAAAGCTTTGTGTGTTTCAGGTGACAGGTTGTTAGGCTATCATAGCAGCATTTTTAACCAAGTTAGCCCCATGTTGGATCTACATGTTGAGGCTGACCTGCAGAAACTTTGGCTTGGAGAAAATTTCTATGGGAAAAAACAGAAAATAGAGTCTGTGCAGCCCTGAAATTCATTGGTGAATGACTGAAGTCTGATGTTATTACAATAACTAATCTAGAATATGGGAAAGCACTTATATGTAATGTGTTATTTTGCTTCATTTAGCCTACATAGAATAGATTACTGCCAAATGTTGGCCTTAGACTCGGTAAAAAAAAAAAGTTAATTTACACTTTGATCGTTTTCGGGGTTAAAGAATCATGAATACAACATCCTGATTCAAAAATAAAAAATAAATAAAATAAATAACCCCCCCCCCCCCCCAAAGAAAAAAAAAAACGTAGCACAAAAAGAAGCCATACTTTCTTTTTAACATGCTTCCTTGAAAGCCTCTAGACACATTGTACTGTGATTAGATACACCACAGTCACCAGTAAGCTACAAGTAATATACTGTATAACCTATTTTTCAGTTATTTTGGTGGAGCTTAATTTTGCCAGTCACACCTCAGAACATTTCCAGGCACAGTCTACACATTGTTGACAGGATTGAGGTCAAAAATGTAGAAATGTTGTTTCAAGACCTTAACTTTGGCTGCTTTATGCATTACACAATCGGTTTTGATGTCTGTTTGGGATTATTGTCCTGCCGGAGTCCCAGTTCTGTACAAGTTTCAACCATGATAGTCTGAAGTTATGCCAAGTGTTGGAAGCCATGAGCCAGTCCCTCCTCTTTAATTATTCCATCAACTTTGGGCAATCTACCAACTCCACTGGCGGCAAAACATACCCAGAGGAAGATACTTCCAGTAAAATATTTACCAGTCGCATGGTGAATATTACTGATGTTGAAAGATAGGTTTTTACTTCTTTATGATGTGAAGATTTGTTCAGCTTAAAATTGCTGGCTTTAATTTTTATTGGATAATAACCTTTAAAATATGATAGGTAAACATTTTTTGACCCATTATACTAAATTAGGGTCTTCTTTTACTTTCACTGAATTATTTTAACACCTCTGCTTTAAGTGCTAAGACTCAAGATCAGTTCAGTGCAAGCGTAACCCAATATGTGATTTACATCCTCTCCAGCTCCAACAGCAAGGTCTAAATATTTGACAAAAAATATCCAACAAAAACAATCCATCACTTTAGTGTTGCTTTTTAAATTCATTTTCTTACTTAATTTTGTGATCTAGCACTATAGTGTCTTTAGAGTTGATGTTGGGTGCCTATTGAATGGAAATGGCAAGCACTGTGTTACAATGCAGTTATGGTGTGTGATGGATGATGGCCAGAGTCTGTACAGCATACCAACTATGTGCCGTGTCCTCTACATTTCTTTGAGACAAAGTGCAATGAGCAGTCTAGTGTATGACTAATAGTTGTCCTGTCTGTGGCTCCTCCAGTCTCTTGGCTGCTTCTCTGAAAAATGCTCGGATTGCACGGCCTGTCAAGTTTAGATGTTCAACCATGTCTGAGTAGGTTTGCTGCTTTGTCAGCCTCTTTTGACTTTTTTTTTTAAACAGTGCCCAATGAGATGTTCAAAGCAAATATTGTGTATAACATAACCATGCTTTAATTCCATCCACAACTTTATTGCTAACCTCTCTGCTGCTATTTGTTCACTAATGTTCTGCAACAAACCCCTGAGACCTTCAAATAAGAGGGGCATTTGTAACGATATGAAACTACACAAGGGTGAATTGCATTTAATTACTAGAACTAATTTTGTTGACTTCTCAAGGCATTTAGTTACAGGTTTTATCAAATTAAATAATGCATGACAAACAGTTCAAAATTTCATTTCTAAAAGTGTTTAAAAATATCTACCATCTTCCCTCCACCTCACAATTTTTCACTCCTTGTTGTCATTTAAAATACAAATAAGCTAAACTGATTTGTGGTTGGAGTGTGACAAAATGTGAAAATGTTCAAGTTAAAAAGGTCCAACAACAACCTGAGAGTGTTTAAATAAAAAAAATATCATCAAATACATCAATAGGTGGATTATGTGTAAGCAACTACACTGCATGTTATTCAGAGTTGTATGGACTGCTCTGGTGCTTGCAATAAATTGGTTTCTACACATGTTTCATTTCAAAGTTCACACTTTTCCAGAGTCAAGCTTCTACCATTGTCTTGTCCTTTTTGCAACATTTTAGACTTTGAAAAAGTTAAAAATGTTGGGACATATCTTTAGGCTACAAATATCACAAAACAACCCTGTGCTGGTTTGAGTGTGGTATAGGACCATTTCACAGCTTTTCTGGTATCTGGACTAAGTGAGATCTTCCCTAATTAAAAATCTTGTACAATAGTAACTCAGGTTTCTTAAACTAAAGACTGATTAATTAAAACCCAGTTTGTGACACTTACTACCAGGGCTGCACAGCATCAGGAAAACATGGAATTGTGATACTACTGCTTAACGTTGGGATGGTGATAGAGACAAATTTACCCACATTTTACAAACACTTTTCTTTTTTTTTTCTATCTATACTAGGTTCCCACCATTTTCTGAGCTTTAGCATCTCAGCTGCTTAAAATATACAGTATGTTTGGCATGTAGAACGTGAATGCATGAGACTTGAAAAATAAAATCCTACCAGGATTATGTCAAATAAAAGAAAAAGTATCAATACAACATTAATCCCATTAATACATATAATCAATGTAGTTATTTACTAGGTATTGCAATATATTATTCCTTTAGAAAATATAAGGAAAAATGTCCCAAAAAGCAAACTTTTTTTCCACACTCAATTTAAAATTTTTCATACTTATACAGGTCAGGAAACCTAATGTGAATTCTTGAAATCACTCCATATTAGGATTTTCAATTTGCAAACTACAATTATAAATGCAGAAGAAATTCACATCTTGTAAAGGCCTTTAAATCTTAATATTTTAATTTGATCTTAAATATTAATTGCTTACACTATGACTTGAATAGATTAAAGGATTTAGGTGGACCTTTTTTTCATTGATAGAGTACCTTGGCACACTCTCGGTAAACATGGGATGTTTGTGTGGATAGACTGGAGAATGATGATAATCTGCCTCACCGTGTTACAAATTCAAGCCATCTGCCAAAACACTTGCAACCTCACTATGACCCTGAGCTACCAACAGTGTTCCTATGCTGCCTGGAAGAGTACAGAATTTGCTATTTTTAGTTTTCATATCGTTCTAGTTTGCTAAGAGCCATTTTATCCACCATTTGTCCTTGAGCCACAAAGCAACGTTTTAAAAAGTACAATTACAGCACATTAAATTGTGGTACATTAGGTGAAGCCTTCTGATTCTGCAGGATGTCAGAATCAATTTGAACTGAGAAGAGCCAGCTCAGGTAGTTCGGGCAATTTAAATAAAATCTCACCTAAAGTGGGCCTGAAAAAGACAGCAATATGATTTTAATGTGTTAAAGACACATGTTTTCATGAGCAGGACTGCTTCTTTCTGTAATTAGATGCCACAAATTAAATACATTTGCATACAAGCCATAATGTTAAAAATAGATTGTAACAAAGAGATAAAATCTGTATTGTATCTTATTATTCTATTACTTCACAATAAGTGTTTATAATACTTGACATTAGGCTTTTCACACAAAAAGTAGAGAAAAACATGCATCTTGAAAAATTGGCCATGTCCCCTTAGCCAGCCTTATTAACCTTTTATAAAAACCACATAACCTTCAGGTATCTCAGGGCCTTACCCCTGTGGGTACCAGCATAGCACAATTATGCCAGGGGAACCAGAAGCAACGAGTTTCATGATAAATGTAGAGCCCACTCAGGACATAGTAAAGAAACGTTGGTAATTTTTCTCATCTAAAACAACGATGAGTCTGTACACAGACAGGATGGTGGAGTGGCAGGTCCACTGGTGAGGTCAGAACCATCTGAAGCTTAACCTGCTCAAGATTGTGGAGTTGACGGTGGACTTTTGGAGAATATCTCTTCATGATGTATATTTATGTCTTCACAGAGAGAAAAAAAGTTGAACCAAAGTCAAATTCCTTGTTTTTAGGCACAGACTTGACAAATTAAGCTAGTCCTGTTTCTGAAGATGATACCTTCATTCAGCAAAACTCACCCATACATTTATTGGGTTCATAGATTACACAACAGTTTGGTCCGATTCACTTGTATCAACTTGTGGTAAAGTTTTCATCTGCAGACCAAAACTTTGCCCGGGCAACATTTAGCTGAGATTTTGCTACATTCTGGCACTGTTTTGTGCTTCTCATAACATACAGTTCTGAAGATTCTGGATTAATAATTAGAGATAATTGTGTGTCAGTTGAGTGATTTGGTTTTGGCAAGTCTGTCCAGTATATTCACAAGGATGGGATTCTCCAATTGTAAAATATGACACAACAAACCAATTATAGAGATACTAGTGCCAACACTTTCTGTACTGTTTAGTCAATATAATGAACAGGCTTACTTTTGTTTAGAATGGTGTGGTTCCTGCTGAAAAGCTAAACATATAAGATTACTACATAGCGTCTGATCTTACCTTTAGGCCATCTCTCCCTGGTGCTCCTGGGGAACCCTTTCAAGAAAAAAATAGAAGATACATAAACATTGTTTTAGGCATATTTGACCAAACTCCCTGGTTTCTGGAGGTGACTAAGTCTCACTAATGTAGATTTAATATTCCCATGCCTGGTAAAATAAAGTTTTTGTTAGATAAATGGACACAATCTTGCAAACCACAAAAACTGTAAGCTCCATTATGATCCACTGAGAGACATTGACTTAGGGCCCCAGGACTTTCCTGAGTGACTTCAGATCAATGGCAGAGCCTGCTTTGATGTCTTTCTTGGAATAATTATCTTCAAAGACTTGTGAACATATTGCACAGGGAGAAATGCCAATATTCAGCCAATTACATAGCTATGAGAGCCACACATTAATCATGCCTAAAATCCTTGCATGCAGTCAACCACATGTGACCTGATGTCCAAAACCCCATAGCAGCGCAACACCCTTTCAGTCTCACCTCACCAACATGTGGACTGATTAACTGCATAAACAGGCTGGAAGTATGGAGAGCCATGATTGAAACGCACATCTAACTGTTACACAAGCAAATACCCACACTTGCAAAGCAATAGATTACGTTTTACTGTGAAAACACAGGTCCTGACTTCATGAAATGATTCTGTGCAGCTTCTGATATGACCGATTGCAGGTGTTGATGTCTTGATTCAACCAACAACGAAATGAGACAGCAGACAGCACGGGAGCTTTAAAAAGCAGAAACGTGTCTGGGTGGCGATATCCTCCACGTTCTTGATTAATACTCCTCACCTCAACACCAACGGTTTGCACCAGGAGGTGAGAGTGAGCGCTGCAAATTGTGCAAACCAAAGAAAACATCAGAAGCTGTGAATGGATTTGGTCTGTTGTTATTACCATCACCATGCGTCATCCTTTCTAACCTATCAGAAATGAGGGTCAAAAAAAGACAGCGTATTTTCTTACTCTCCCCTGCGTCTGTCTCACAATGCAGGATTGATGAATTATTTGAATTTGTTTGGTTAGTAAAGCCCACACGCCAGCAGAATCTGTTTTAACAGACAAAGGTGGAAATGAATTTCTTTTTTTGAGACAACTATTAAGAATGCGTCGTAAGTCAATGCAGAGCTGTGCAGGTCAACCAACAGAAACCTCTCAGAACTGTTCATTACAGGAGCGAAGGGATTCCCCATCTGTATAACTGACCTTGTAGTTATTTGTGTTTTTGGTCCCACTTTGGACAAAAACCCAAACTGTCACTGATAGCTGAGAAGAAACTGACATGGATGATCAAAAATCAAAGCTGGATCCAGGAAATACAAACCAGACTAACCATGATTTCACCAAAATTTTGTTGTGTGCTTAAACTTGTGAGGTAGCGCCAGAATATCCACAAAACAAAAGGAGAGACACTTTCCACCAAAGTGGTTCCTGCAGTGATTTGGATCAAAAATCTGAGTTGGAAGCATTTTCTCTGTACTAAATCATTCTATTTTGGGTGTCTACCAAACATTACATCCAAGTTTCTTTTTAAATGTTGCACACATTGATATTGCCATGATGATTTCCACAATAAAAGAACAACCTTTTGCTGCAAGTGGAAATAAATGGTCAGTAGGAATGGAGGCAAGGTTAGGGAGACAAACCAGATCAAAGCTAGATAGTAACTCAAATGCAATCATCATCAGAAAATCAGCTTGTCCAATATCTGAATTGCAAAGGACTACTTGAATGCAATATGCCATGCTCTTTGCATGCAAATTATATACTTATGCTGGTTTGATGGCCTTCCACTGCCTTTAAGGTTCAAACCTGATATAGTTACATTTTCGTGACCAGGATAAAGTATCTTACAAAAAGCGGTAACATTGATGATGAAATGCCCCATTTTAATATTCAGTAATAAAATCAAAATTTTGTGTTTTCTTTAACCCTGAGCAAGTGCAGAATTAACTTTGCATGATCTGAGGTTTGACCCCAACATAAAGTAGTAGAACAGCATGACCACACTGATACCTCTATTCTCCTGCTGTATATTGTTTTCCTCTTCAAAACTATAATTTTGCACTTCTGACTTCTTTTGTTGCCATGGTGACATTCAATTTGCAGATTTTAAGATCCCAGAATGGCACAATTTGCAGCAACAATAACACATTCTCGATTAGAAGTTGTGAAAGCTATTATGAATTGCCCAAACCATTAACAAAAACAGGCAGGCCTGCTTTTAAGAAGTAACTGTTGTTTGCAGGAAAAAACTAATTAGATGAACAATCAGATATGAGAAAACAAGGTTCTGGTTGGTCTAGCAGAATAATCAGTCAGAGATTCTGCTGCTAGAATCTAACACCAAGTAGTTTTGATAGGCTGCGTATCGGAGCTTCAAAGATGTACAACTACCATGCCTGAGATAAAGAACCTCATGGACTGTCGTACAACAAATTGTATAACAAAGATGGAAGCAGAGCTAGAAGTGTGTTAAAATTAAGACATACAAATTTACTGTAGATGAACGGAAACATTTACTAGAAACTGACCACAGGTCCTCGAGGGCCACGTTTGATGTGGTACAGATCTGGTGTTGGTCCAATTGGTCCCATCAAGCCCCTGGGACCAGGTGGACCAGGAGGCCCCACCGATCCCGTAGGCCCCACTGGTCCTGTATCTCCTAGAATAAGGGCAGAAATAAATATAGTTTCTCAGCCTATTGTTTTGGATACTTCTTATGAATGGCATGTAAAATAGCCCCAACACTGGCAAGGTCACTCAGTACACTTTGTTGTGGACTAAAATGTGTCAACCATCTATGATTTTCTTTTTATCTTGAAGGCCTAATCTCTTCCATCCCTCCAGGGTCACCACCTCCTTTAAATACATGATGATAACCTTTGTTATGAGGCTGGAGGTAAAGAGGTTGAGAGGTGGCCCTTCTGTGGGAAGGCCACCTTATTAAGTATCTGAACCTCACATTGCACACAGTTGTGTGCCTCAGTAAATTTCTTAGCAAAAAAAGTATCTGACAAATAAATGATATGAAATCAATGTCTCTTCACCAATGGAAGATTCTAAAACCGATCATTTTCTCTCTGTGATACTTGGTATCTGTTGATTTTGGTATTTGCTCAGTCTCAGAGAAGGCAGAAAAGACCTCTCTTCATTTTAACCACCTGAAGGTTTTGGATCAAAACAGACTGGTAAATGAAATGGTCATCATTTTGTTAACTTTGACTAACATGTAATTTTATCTGAAGAAAAGTAACCCCAGATAATGCTGCTGTCACCACCATGTTTCACTGTATGTAGAATGTTCTTTTGTGTGGTTGAAAAAAAAAATCCAGTTTGCTTTAATCAGTGAATGAGAGATCCCCCTAACAGCTTTTAGAAGCCTTTACTCAGGCCTGGACGTTTTCTTTGGGAGAACAGGTTCCTGTCTTCTTAGTCCAGACATATAGAAAATACAGGAGACTGTTCTCACATGTGGAACACAACCAGCACAAACAACAAATCCCTTCAGCAGCTTCAGTATGGCTGTATGTCTCTTGGCAGGGTACCTGATCAGTTTCCGTTTTGTCGTTCCATACATTTTGGAGAAATTAAATTTTTTAATGTCACTGTTCTCCCATATTTTCTGCAATTACTGATGGCCGTTCTCACTGTGTCATGGTGCGCAAATAATGCTGTGGAGGTTTTACACTTTTCCTGACTGATACCTTTGAACAACAAGATCTTTTGAATTCTTTAAAACTTCTCTGAATGTGATGCCTTTAGCGAAAGGATGCCAGTGTCAAGAAAATCATACTAGAACATCCATCCATCCACCTTCTATACCCGCTAATCCTCGCAAGTTGGCAGGTAGGTCGGTGTAAACAACCCTACACTCTCCTAAGGGCAATTAAGATAAACAAATTGACCCAACAGTCATATTTTCAGACTGAAGGAAAAAGCTGAAGTACTCAGAGAGAACCATCACATGGATGGGGAAAACATGCAAACTCCATGCAAAAACCCCAGGGCAGGATTCAAACCCAGGACCCTGTTGTTGCAAGGCAACAGTGGTTACAGCTGCATGCAAAGAAGCAGCCTTTTGCAGCTGGATTTACAGTGGAGATGAAGGCTGAGGTAGACTATGGTGGAAATAGCAAGTGTTTATTTCTCCATCTTTGGCACAACTTGATAGAAAATTAATGGCTTGTCAAGCTTTCCTGGAACAAAAGGCTAGATGATAATTATTAAAATAGTCAATAGATATCAAACCTTTCTTTTGCAGTCTACTAATTATCATGTAATTGCCTAGTAGGTACTTAGCAAGTTAGTATGTAATGAAAACTAATTTTAAGAAACGGTTACCCAATAAAAATTCAATGAATAATTAAAACATCTTGTGTGCAAATTGTTACTGATATACAAATCTATGCTTAAAGTGCAGTGCTAAATAATTGGCTGGTTAAAATGCTTTTAATAAAGTGAAAAAGTGGTGACTAAGCGCAGCTACCACGGTAAAAAAATAGTACCAGTAAAAAAAGACATCCTTTTTATTCTGCTCCATTTTGCAGCTGCTAGTAGGGCAGTTATCATCGGTGTTAACTGTATGCCCAAGAAGATTAGAGGCTGGATCCAAAAGTACATAAATAATATTTATCTAAGGGTGTCTACACTTATTCGACCAGGTGTTTGAATCTTCTATTTTTCAATTTTTTCTTAAACAGTTTGTGGAGGATGTACATACCATTTAAGTTGGAAATCGTTTTGAAATCATTTATCATGGATTTTCTTTCCCAGAACAAAAACCTAGCCAATTCAAATTAGGTTTATATACCTTAGAGATCCACTTTATTAATGTCGTAAAATGCTAAATTAATGGGTCAAAAGTGGTCCTTTTCACATTAGAATAGATTTTCTCATCCACACATTCATATTAGCCAAGCCAAGCCAACTTTATTTATAAGAATTTTAAAAACAACACACCTGACCAAAGTGCTGAACAAAAATTAACAGCATAACTGATAAACACATAAAATAAGTTAGAATCTACTAGCGTGAAATACAATATAAAAGACATACGAATATTATAAGTAACTTGAGTAAAACATAATATAAAACACTTAAAAGATGTAAAAAACATGAATAAAACGAATAAGGTGAGCTCTGTAATGATACGTCAAAAGCTAATAAGAAAAGATGGATTTTCAGAGCAAATTTAAAAATAGACAGTGAAGAGGCCTGGATCTACAGAACAGATGATGCTGACATCCTTAATGACTAATGTTTAAGTTCTTCTGCATGCATGGGTATTTTCCATAAGCAAGACATTTGGACACAAATTAATTCTTACCTGGAGGCCCCGGGGAACCTGGAGGTCCTGGTAAAAATACAGGGGATGTCAGGATTTTCTCACTTGTCATCTGCACAGGGACATCGGCACTATTTGACAGCAAGGCCATCTTGGAAAAGAGGCGGACATAGAACAATAACAAAAATGGCTGTAAGAATTGGTTAGTGATATGTGAAATAAAAATAACTGGATGGAAGGTTTTATTTTATTTAAAGTGATATCAAGCATGAACAAATCCAAAAGTGAAGTTATTTTATTTGCTCCCTAAATGCTTTTCATTAAATTATCCATTTAATGTCTGTACCCTCAAACTTTACAGGAAAACTACACACTGGAGAGCTAACATCATGTAAAATTATGCTAAAATTATATACCCTGCCAAAAGATGAAAGCTGATCTTGTAGCTGCACTACATAACTAGCCATGACCAAAACAGATGGAGTCAAGGCAACCCAACTGCGTTATGCAGCATGACCAGGACAGCTCCTGCTCTGTATCGTAAGCGGCATCCTTGGAAATAGCTATCTTTGATCTTTGTAACATTTTGTAGCTTTGGCACTCCCAGTTGAAAACATGTATAAGATCTTCTCAATCTATGACTAAGAACTCCAGCAATATTTTGAAGTAAACTGTGCGTTAACACACAAATATGTATAAACAGAAACTTAGAGATTTGTATGTAGGGATCTCCTTTTAATTCTATTTCAGTTTATTGAATTTGTGTTTATTACTAGTGTGCATTGGTAATTGCAGATGAATCTAAATACATTTTATTCATTTTGATTATTATGGGTTACAGCTGATGAAAAAGTTTCTTAGAAGAATAGATTACATAACACCAATAAAGCAGAGTTACATTATGGTTTATACAGTAACATGGCAGCCTGGTGACTTAGCTTTGCAGCAGACAATCACTGGCTCCCTCCACATGGAGAGGAAGCCACAAGAAGTTAGTGCTAAAGAATCTGGCTGTTGAAATAGTGTTGTATTTAAGCTTTAGCAATGAAAGGTGGAATGAAAAAAAGAATGGTAGAAAAATGTGCTCAAGTAACGGAGATAACCGACGTGAAGTAAAGGCTATTTTTAAAATTGGGAGAGATTACAAGGCCTGGACTGCAGCTGGAGTCAGACTTTCAAAAACCTCCACACCTAGACATATTCAGGCCATGGGGTTCACAAACCTTGTGTTAAACTACTCCCGTACATGTGATGATGTGAGAATTGTCTTATTTGGGCCATGGAGAAAAATAACTTGACTTTTGGTCAGTGGTCAGAAGTCATCTTCTCGGGGAAAAAAAGTTATTGTAATTTAGCATTTTATTTGGAAATCAAGGTCCCAGAAGTTTAAGCATCAGCGGAGAGTCACAGAATCCACATTGCTTGAGGTCCAGTCCAAGGTTTCCAGCGTCAGTAATGATTTAGGGAGCCCCTTCATTCACTGTGTTTAGTCAAGTCCAAAGTCAGCGCTGGCCTCTACATCATGCTTCCCTCTGCTGTGAAGGTTTGTGGAGATGCAGACATAATTTTTCAGGAGAACTTCACTCCTGACCAAATAGCTTATAAAATAATACTTGGTTTTGTGACCATGTTATCACTGTGCTTGATTGACCAGCAAACTTACCTTACTCAATGTTCTGTTGTCAAGAGGACATCAGTTGCCACAATTTAGGCCAGCTGAAACAGCTTTTGAAGCAATTTGGGCTGGCTTAACACCTCAGCAGAGTACTGGCTGAACCAAACAGCACTGATGCAGTAATTCATGCAGAAGAAGTCCAAGTATTAAGTGTGACTGCGTATACTGTACAATCCTTCTCACTAGCCTGAATGCTTAGCTGCTTAGTTTCAAGCTACATATCAAAATTAAGAGAAATAATCGCTTGAAATACATCACTCTTAAATTTTGAATGTAATTCCAATTAATTGAGTTACATCTGTGTTTAATGGTCTCCACAAGGTTATTCATTTTACAAGATAAAGTCCTAATCAGACCAAAAAAGTAAGACACAAACACATACATAGTGGGCGAAGTTATGCTTTACTAGTTGAAACTAGCCGCCCTTTGAAACATCTGAGCAAACAAATTGATGTTCTAAAATGTATGCTACAACTTCCCTGTGATCATGGTCATATAATAATAGCCTTCAACTTATGCTGTAAATGACATAGTAATCAGCAAAGACAACATTTTTCATGGTGTTTTCTTAATATATGCTGAACCACATACGTAGCATGGAAAGACCACACAGCTGGAAGCAATACATCATATGTTACAATGCCGAGTGTTGAGAGCTGCTACTGACAGACACGTGCTCAGAAAGGTTCAGACGTTTGCAGTAACACAGATGGACATGTTAACTCCACAGCTGAATTTTACATCAATGTCCACCCAACTCATGTGTAAGAGAGATGCATTGCCTGCTATACACCAAGGATTTTTTAAGTATTTTATTTTTATGAGGTTAGAAATTGCATTAATGTGGCTCATGAGAGTTATTAATATGTACCTGCAGCCAGTCCTGCAATACATCTGGGGGCATGCTTCATGGGCAAACAGCATTGGCAATGAGGAATGATATAGAAAAGGAATACTTTTATACATGCAGCTAAAACAAGATCCTTGACAGGTATTGGCTGGGCATTTCAGTAACCAGTTCTATTGTGTATTAAGGTATATAAGTGTTGGTGTAGTGTATGAGATAAAATAGACTTCAGTTTTTACTTTAATCAGCCAAATGTTTCTTCTCTGTTGTCACAAACCTTCTGCTTAAGCTGCAGCACGGACATCTTCATCTGGAGGAAGTCTTCACATGTGGCTGAGCAGGTTCCAGTATTCATTAAATTATCACACTTCTCAAAGAGATGTACTGCTGGGAAATGGAGAAAATGTCTTGAGTTACATAGGATATGATGAACTTGTCAAAAAGCATATAACTGAAATTGACAAAAAATGTCTGTGTTGGTTACGAGCTTGTAAATAAGAGGACTTTACTATGGAATCTGACCAAAGGCACCTATGTACTCTACATTTCCTCAGTTGCAAGGAGCCAACACTTGAATTTCCAGGCCTGAGCAAGTCAGTCGTTTCTCTCAAAAGACTTGTGATCCTGTGTGTGTGTGTGTGTGTGTGTGTGTGTGTGTGTGTGTGTGTGTGTGTGTGAAGGTGAGATGGGATCTTAGTGTCTGATTATTGGTATCGGATGATTGACTTCTGACTTGCTGTTTGTAAGTCTATTGTTTCAATAAGCTCTATTATAAATTAAAACATAGGCCTGTAATAATACATATATATTTCTTAGTATTAGCTGTAATTCTACACAGATTCAGCGGGTTTCTTCCTCGTGTTTGATCCGTTGTGAGAGAGGCAAGGACAGCCTCTCCTACCTTTCTACTAATACTGCTTTCTTTCCGCTCATTTTGTGGCCTCTACATTTCACCCAACCTTTAAGATGTTCTATGCTGGGTTTCTTGATTAAAGAAGGTTGAAATGAAGCTCCTGGGACATCGTCATCTAACAAAACGATTGGCTTTGCAGTTGTTGTCATTCTAGTTTGTACTCAGCTTGTTTGACCATGCGGAAAACCTGAGCTGTGTCCGGGCAAATGTGACGTCATTGGAGAAATGTCCCATTAAGGTTTGTCAATTCACCCCCACCCCCTGCGGTGCCCTTGTGGTGTCATTTAAACTGCCACTAACATAGTGAATAGATTCAGGTGACGCAGGCTAACTTTTTAGTTTTACCAACAAAAATATTATAATTTTTGCCAACAATAGATTGATATTATGGTCTGTTATCACCATAGTAGATAGTTAGCTAAAATGTGAGTGTCAGTGGGATCATGTTAGCATGTTAGGCTAAACCCATCATTTCAAGTTTATATAATGTGTTATTGCTATATCTGACCATTAGCTAACATTAAATAACAAGATTGTGTGAGCCAACATGGTATTGCTAACATTTTAGGTTTTACTACCAAGTTATGCAAATTAAAGGTAGGGTGACCACCTGCTAATAAGCCCAAGGGGGGACAAGGGGTATGTTTCTGAGGGACAAAGTGGGACACTGCTTGGCGCGGCGGTGCCCCCACCTCACGGGCAGACTCACTGATAGGGGTTTACACATTTCTAGCACATACCACCTTACATGGTATATTAATAATGCCCTATTCCCATAAACATGTGTAATTGCTGATGTATGCTCAGGAATAGGCCAACCAATGTGTATTTCTTTCTAAATAAAGATTCATAATACGTTGAACATTCAATGAACAGATGCACTTCCAATTCCGATTTACTTTAGCTATTTAATTTTATTTATTTTTCATTACAATTTATTCACTTTAAATAAATTATAATTTAAAATTAAAGGATTAACAGGAATTGTAGTTGCTCTACACCACAGGAACTGTACAAAAGTCTTAACTCACGACTCCAGAGGTTCACAGAACGAGAAGGGGGAGGAAGGATGGTGAACTTGGATGTTGGTAAAGGCAGGCGCAGGAAAAAAAAAAACTGTTCAACATCCTGGGGACACTTTTAGGACTTTGGGGTCACCTTTAGGACTCAAACCTTTTCAAGCCAAAACATGAAGTGGGCAGAATGTTTAGATGTCCACTTATAACATCAGTTTAATCCAAAACATTACAAAATTAACTGACCAGCAATCTAATCACAACGAGCCAACAGCCAGGATGTTTCTGAATCAGACCATTCATCAGCCTAACTTCCATAAGGTCGCCGCTGCATGACTGAAGGCTTCCCCTGGAGCCGCAGCACCAGAGCGCTCCGGTCGTCTCGGTAGAGCCGGTTGATGCAGTCAGGATCCAGCAGCGTGAACGTCGGACTAGTTTTGGCTTGAACGGCCAACAGCCTCCATGAATACCAGGTTATCCTTGTTGATATTTATTAACACCGATTCAACTTTTTCACTGCGGAGGTTCGCCTCGGTAAAGTCGCACTGCCCGCACCAAGTGACGACACGAAACAGGTTAAAATGTCCTCGTACTTTATATGAGGCACTTCTTCATGTCATCCTCTCAGTCATGAATAGTTTGAAGCTGTGGCCATAGTTACTTCGTCGTTCGAAAATAAGGTGGATAGAGCGACCAACTTTTTTTTGAGAAAGCATTGATTATGCGTGACACGGTCTCAATTTGCGGGACGCATGAATTGGGCTTCAAACGCTGTGCGCGCACGCGCTACGCGGGACAGGTGGTCACCCTAATTAAAGGATACAAGCTGTGGTTATCACAGCAGGAATGGAATAAGGGATTTAATTATTTTTTTTAGTGAAAAGCTGATGTCTATTTTCATGAACTTGCCAACCAGACCTTTTTTGTTGTGCATTGGAGTAAATAAGTGGCAAAAAACAAATTATCAAGGAATATTTCTAGTTATTAATGATTATTTATTCATGTTTCATTTTTTTTTACAAACCATATGAAAACTAACTATTTGAAAAATAAAATTATATCACTTGTTTGGTTTTGCCTCCTGCCTTTAAAAGTAATGGGGTTTTCTTGCACAATGGAGGGGTGTTAATGTCTGAATACCATGTTCACCCCCCTTATGTTACAAAGTAGCAGGACATAAATCATAATCATAATCACATGTATCACGCTTTCTCGCTTTTTAGCCTGTTCTGAAATGTTATAGCAGGTAACGGAAGACACTCTCAAGGGAGGAAGTAGCAAATCTACAGCCCCTAACTGCTTCATTATGAAGTAAATCTGTGGCAGAAAAGATGTTTTTATCGCCTTGACGTTTTGTGTTTTCTTCACACGTATTCAGCAAAATGAGAAGACCAGGAGTCAGAGCGCCAGCAGTGTGTTTGGGTGGCTGAACTGTTTTGACATGCACAAGAGGCAGTGATGTCTAATGACTACCAGGTGTCTATGTTTGTAGTGCCCCCTCCCAACTTTCTCTCTATTACACACCAAAAACACTGTGTAGTCTTCTCCTCACTGCTCTTTGATGAGAATAATGAGAAGATGTAAGCTCACCTCTCTCCCCTTTGGTGCAAGTCTTCCCATCATCTTCCAAGAAATAGCCTTTCTCACACTCACACCTAAAGCTCCCTGCGGTGTTGATGCAGATCTGAGAGCAGGCGCTCATGTTTTTGTCAGCACATTCATCAATGTCTGGGTGTTGAAATGAAAGAAGGTAGTTAGCCAGCTAAAGAAAGGAAAATGTTGATTAAATGCATTCACATAACATGCCCACATTCAGCAAAATAAAAAGCAATAAAAATATGTTACTTTACCTTTACAACTTAGACTTTTAATCATATAAATTTAACAAAGAATGTTTGATCAGAATAGGAATCTTCAAATTTTAGGGTATATAAATAATCCAACTCACGGGCTATCAAAGCATTTGAAACAGTAAAATGTTTTCCAATTTATAAACCGTTTCATGCAGAACAAAGAAAACCGACAGATAATACTAAATTAATCTATTTCAACTATCAGATAATGATGCATAACCTTAAGCAATTTATTATTTTGTTACAGTGCAGCAAAACAATTTTTTAGTGATGTAAAATTGAGTTTTCATGTGGATGAAAGGCCAAAACTCAGATATGTTTTTTTTCCCCCTAACATAGGTTTCCTAGATATCCGACTTTCTGAGGGCAAGGCCTAAAGCTTGGCCTCATGAACAGGAAGATGATTTATAGTTGTCATCTTTATTATCAGCAACTATGCCTTCTCTAAACTCTACAAGCATAACAAACTGCAAAAAAAGACCTCTTATCTTATCACATCACTCTGCTGCCATAACAATGAAGTATTTAGAGCAACTTGTTACATCCCACATTATGGTTTATCTCCCTACATCACTGCATTAGACCAGATTGCCCATAATCCAGAATGATCCATGGGGCATGCATTATCTACCACAGTGCACAAAGTGCTCAGTCATCTAGACAATAACGACACCTATCACAGAATCTTGCAGATTGATTTTAGTTCAGCATTTAACACCATCATTTCCTTGACACTAATAGAGAAGCTTCTCCATCTTGGCCTGCACACTGACACCTGTGTCTGAACTTCCTCACTGAGAGAAAACAGTCAGTTTGTATCAAAAATCAAGAAGCTTTATTGTAAATGTGTTACTATAGTGAACATTGTGGTGCGGCAAACACTGGCTCAGAATGCACATAACACAAATCCACAACAAGACACGATCTTTCCAAATTTTGTTAACAAACAGTTGATTGCACAGCCCAACAACAACATTCCCCGCAGGGGTGAGTGTGCATATAGTCCTAAGCAGCTAATGGACTCATTTCCAAGTCAAAAAGTCAGATAGCAGTCTACAATACTGTGCAATAAATATTGTTGCAGAATTATGCAATTTGCATGGATGGCTAACCAGAAAGTTTTTCAGAGATTGAAGTGTGTGAATACACAGTTGCAAATGAGAGAGTATAAAAGTTTTTCATCAGATCAGAAACCTGTGTAACCAGTAGCGTGTTAGTAACATGTAACAGATTTTGAACTGGGCAGGTGGTTTGGTGATTCTCAGCAGGGGGCGATAGCCTTTACAGCTTTGGGAAAGAAGCTGTTTTCAAGTCTGTTAGTTTTTGATTAAATGTTCTTGAATCGTTTTCCTGATAGAAGTGGGACAAACAGTGCATTGCCTGAGTGGGTGGGATATGTGGCAATACGCCTGGGCCTTTTCTGGACTCCTGCAGCATAGACTGAGTCTAGGTCCTGTAGACGACATCCCATAATTCTCTATGCTGTCCTCACCACCCATGCTAACTGCTTGCTCTCCTGCACTGTGCAGCTCCCGTACCATACTGTCACACTGAGACACATATTGCTTTCCAAGGTAACTCTGTAAAAGTTTTTTAACTGCTTAGTAGAAAGTCCAGTCCATTTCAATTTCCTCAGAAAGTGGAGCTGTTCTTGAGCTGCAGTAGAAAGACTGCAGTAGAAAGATTGCTGTTTTTTTTAAATATCTAAAGGATGCATGTTTAATAAAGTCTTACCCAGACAGTAGGGCTTCTCTCGGTTTCTGTGGCGTTCACGGTCATATCGGTAACCCGGGTAGCAAGTGCACACCACGCGACCGAAATGGTCAGTACACTGCTGCTCACAGGGCGCACCAGCACACACATCATAGTCTGGTACAAATGAAAATGGATCATAGGGTGACAAAATGCAGCTTTATTACAACTTTGAAACAGGTAACGAGAGATATTGAGAATAATCAGATACTTTTAAACTAAAGAACTTCAGAAATGATTGGCAGGATCCTAAAAAGTGACATCCAAACTGTTTTTCCTACCTTCAGGAATGCACTGGCCCATCACAAACTTGAAGCCCTTGCAGCACTTCCTCCTGTAAGATATCAAATTGAGCTTAACAATAACTGAAATCTTGACAAAGGGAAATATAACCTGACAGCAAAGACGCACACCAACAAACCAGTGGCTGCTGCTTTCATTAGTGTCAGCTGGCTTGTTCATGTGTTATATAAAAAGAATAGGAGTTAAACTGTCCCAGCAAAGTTAGTCTTTTTCATAAATTTCAAATTGAAATTAAAATCTTGATCTGCTCAGTATTTTTTTTTCAATCTAAGTGATTAAAGCAGAAATGAAGTGACTTTCAGTGTTTTCACACTACAACTTGGTCATCTGCGAGTTCAGATTTAGGCTTTTTCCTTTAACTCTGACCATGTAATTTTTTATCTAGAATGGTATGAGCATAGAAACCTTGTGTCTGGAAAACTATGCCTCTGTAAATCATTTAGAATGGGGTCTGGATTTTTTCCTTGCTGATATAACTCCGGACTGTTTCAATTTAAATGTTGGCATTAAAGTGACATTTAGGCTCTGTGTTGTGGATGCTTGCACAAAGAGGGAGCAAAAACATGATGTTAGAAAATGGGAATTTCAAGTTTTGTCAGACTTTTTCCTTCTAGCTTTTTTGTTTCGGATCTCTTAATTTGACAGCCTGAGTGACACGATACCTAAGTAACATTAGTCTTACTGGGCTCAGGAGGTAAAAGTGTTAGGAACAGGGCTTTTTTCAACCTGTCACATTTTTCAGGAATTACACAAACCATACTGTGAAAACATACCAAGATTGACAGCTTGCTTAGTTTGGCGCAGTGGTTGCCACTGATTAAATTTTCAGCCAGAATATCACCAATTGTAGAAATAAAACTGTCATCAGTCATGACAAATTAGCAAATACACACAGCTATTCACCTTAATTATATTCTGGGTCATGAAAACAAAGTTTAAAACAAATCCTTAAGAGTTTTACATACAGAGTGGCCAGCTTTGAGACTTGTGGGTCGGGGTTCTCTTTTACTAGCCAGGATTCACAATATTTATCTGCTCATTGAGTGTGATCCACTCAGAATAATTAACTAGGATAAGAACTTCTTTCAAGTCTTCCCAAGTGATTGTGTTGAACAGAAACCCAGTTTGTAAAGTTTCCTTGAAGTTTCCCGATTTGTCTTTCTTTTTTCTGGATGCAACTGATTGCGTTGAGTAAAAATAGTCATTCTTCCTCCATTAAGCAAAGAATAGCCAGAAGAGGCCCGGCTGAGGATTCCTTGGTACATTTTCAGGGCTGGGTGCCAGAGCTCTGAGCTTTTTTGTATCTGTTTTATTTTTAATCATGTCTGTTAAATCTGCTCTGTGCTTCATTCACCAATGCATCTGTCTTTATTGCATATACAGTAACTCCCTGTGTTCAAACACATCTGACCCAATTATTATCTATTGTAATTCAATATAACATAGAGGGCATTGCAGAAGTATTCATATCCATTCAATGTTTTCAAATCTTGTGCCCTACAATTAAATAGTTGAAAGTATGTTGTTAGGATTTTATGGTTTTACATACTTCTATTCATCAACTCTCAGTAGCCTCTCTGTCCCTGCTTAATAGAAGCATCCCCACAGCATAATACTGTGACTTCCATGTTTCTCAATGGGAGTATGTGCTCAGGGTGATTTGCAGTTGTGTCATACTTTTCCTATTTTTATTTGATGAACTAAAATGTGCTCCCTGAGATCAAAGTTTGAGATATTTTCTTATATTATAATGTGCTTTGGTGTTCTCTAGGATTTTATCTCTCATACGACTGACTGCTGCTTTCCTTGGTCTTCTTGATGCTGTTTGTTCACTGATGTTCTTTAATACACGTCTGTGTCCTTAGCAGAGCAGCTGGATTTGTACAAAAATTAAATTACACACAGGGGCCCCTTTCATTTAGGTGTCTTCGGAATGTAGTTGGTTGCGCTTAAATTATATTTAGTGGATGTCGAAGTAAAGTGAAAGGTGTAAAAAAATGTCACCACTCTCTATATTTTTGTACAAACATAAATTCTGTTAAAAAAAAAAAAAAAACTTCTAAAAACAATGTACTAATTTTCCACAACCTATATCCGCAGCCTATGTGCTACTTTGTGTGGGTCTATCAGATAAAAGCGCCCCAAAATACATTGAAGCAATTTGTCGTGACATGATAAAATCTGAAAAAGCTTAATGACAATAAATACTTATCCAACATAATGTACACATTTCTAATAGGCTTTTCTTTTTCCTTTCAGCAATTTTACTTTGTTTAAAAGTTGCACTTTTTTCACTGTAACAAGCAATTACATATTTAAATGCTTCTTTTGTCTGTATTGTGTATGTAAACATGCAATACTTTCCATGTTGCTACACTTGTACCTAACCTTGCAGGTTTTGAAGCCCTTTGATTTTATTATGTTTTATGATATTTGCAAAGGGGTATGGTTACTGTGGATAGCTTATGTCTCTTAACCATTTGATCATTGACATTTGCTCATATTTACAGTACAAGTACCATTATAGCAAAAATAGACAAAATATGTCTATGTTTAAATACAAAGAACACACAACGGTACTGGAAAAATACACTAAAAACACACCCTCCTTAGAAATTGTACTTTTACTTTTTGATTGTCAGCTCTCTCTATATAAAATCATTAAGTCCAGTATTTTAATCACCATGAGTCTTGCCATCAGACAACTTTAATAATTTTGTTCAAAATCAGCCCAGCAGAAAAGTGCTTACAGGTGCTTGTTTTAAATAGATGACAAAAGTGTCCAATCAAACTCTGAAGTCATTGCTAACATGGTGCCGTCATGGTCTCTTTGATAACAGGGTAATGCTAAACAGCTTTATTCAACAGCAGTAATGATGATAGCACCATTTATTAGTATTTTTCTGCTTACAAGGAGAAGACATTTAAATTGAATTAAATTACATACCGATTAGCTGCACGAATAGAGAGGGTGTGACTTTTATTTGACAAATACAAATCCTGACATGCTGGTAAGGGTGGAGGAAGCTTAATGTTACTTTTGCATTTTAAAAGGGAAGCGTTGTCATGATTCGTTCACACCCACACATGTTCGCCACATGGTTGCACCATAGAAAAAGTCATAGCACTCAGATTCATCAACAGATTCAAATAAATTATTGGACAATTTCAATTGACAGAAATCATTCTGATGACTCTAAGCAAGACAGATTATGCTGTCTGCAAGGCAGACCATTCAACAACCGCAGACATATGTTTAATATATTTTACTTGACAGAGCAGAGATACGAAACTGATCTTCTCACGGAGGCTTTTAAATAGAGGTATGTGAAAATTATAGTCAGCTTTTCCTCCCTCTACTTTTAATCTAAAAGACTCACTGAAGGAGGTTAAGGTATCTGATACAGGTGCCTCCTGGACACCTCATTTTAGAAGCTTTCAGACAACATCCTGCTGGAAGAAGTCCCTGGGGAAGACCGGGAACCTGCTGGAGGGTTGCTTAAAGCGTTGCTAAGGGGAAAAAAAGATACCTGGTTTTCCCTCCTAAACCTTTCAGTGCTATGGCCAGATCTTAGATAAGTGGAAGACAACAGATGGATGAGTAGATGGATATTTTCAATTGTATGTGTTCATTAAATAATCTATATCAAATGAGCAGGGGTTTTGTAATCTTAAAAATGCATGCCCAGTTGCAATTGTCATAAGACAGTTCTCTAATGTTTCTAATTAGTCTATAAAGCATCCTGTTGCTAGTGTAAGTTGTACAGATTCTTATTTATTTGACAATACATTTAAATTACATAGTTATGTGTTTTTATTTGCCAGTGAAATGATATTAAGTAAATTTTTTTCATAATTGCTGATTCCATCATGCCTGTGCAAATTCTCAGTTATCCGGGTCATTGCAACAGCAAATAGGCTTAAATTCGAGGCAACCGGACTTTCGCTCAGTTCTTTCTGCTAGCGATTTGACACCTATCAAAGCAGGAGTATTTGTCAATTCTGGTGGCTCGCACTTGAGCTACATGATGGAATGATGTTTCCATCATGTAATTGATATAAGCGATTGTGTTGATATGCTGATGTAATCACCACAATATATATGTTATTTCCTATTCAGAATACATATTCACCTTTAGTCAGAGTAAAAATCTCCTGAAATGCTCCACAGCATGATCTACTGACTTGATTTTTTTCTTTTGCATTTTAGCTACTGTTAATTGTATTTTTTCTAAATTGGGTATTAAGGAATAAACAACTCACAAGTTACACGTGGGCTTAATTCAGCCAGGGGTGTTTAAAGTTAAGAGTTATACAATAATATCAACAGGGAAATTTTTAAAAACATTGAAAAATGAGAAACGTTTCTCTTTCTAGCCTTTTCTCTTTTCTTTAAATCATTTTACTATTTATTGTGTTACCTGGTGTAAATATAGAAGTAGCAGCTTAAATATTTGAAGGTTTGAAAAAAAAAAACAGCTAACTAAGAAATAAAATTGGTTTCTGTTATTTTTATATTTTAAATCTATGTAATTGGTCGTTTTTATGATTCCCAAAAATACCATAGTCCCCCCGCTAAATTTGTTAATTTAAATCCAAAGATTTTCAAACATTTCCATCCTTTCTGTACTTCATGTTTAAATAGCAGCCTACAAGGAAAACACTGTTGAGTGAGTGAGGCTTTTTACTTTGCTTTCAGTACTACTTTCAAGATGGTTGGCTGTAATTGACTTATTATTTGGATTCATGCCAGTAGATTTATCTAAAATAAATGCCACAACATAGATCTTTGAAATGTTGGCACTTTAGTATGATACATTTCTACATTGGTATTACTACTTTAGCATATTATATTTAAGTATGCAAAGAATAAATAGCAAACAAGCAAGTGTCGCTTCCACTGCGGGTGGTCACTCTTCAAGCAGGCATTTACCAGAGACCTGAGATTCACTTTCTATACAGTATCTTGGTTGTTTACGAGGATCAGGGCCTTTCTGGACATCTGATGTTTCTAGGATATGCTGCCACCTCCTCCAAGTTTGGGGGTGACGGTGCTGAGTGCTTCGATGCCCAGTGGCATCACTGTAGCCAAAACTTTAAACAGCTTTCCATCTTCTTTTTATATCCCCTGGTGTTTCATGAGATTTTCATGTTCTGCTTTTAATCTTGTTATTACGCAGGATATGGCAGTAAGAAATGTGTGGACCCCACGTCAGAGTTGACTTTGGATGTGTGACCCACCGTTTCTAGCTCAATAATATCCCCCTGAGGACTGAATGCACTCATAGCAAATAATCAACTTAGCAAAAACAAACAGGGTTAGCTTAAAAATCAAGATAAAAACAAACATCTATATCCGCTTCCATAAGATCACGCAAAAGACAAAAGCATCCCAGGGAAACTGGGTCCAGATCTGTGTGGAACTTAATTGTTGCTGCAGTGTGTGTCTATTAAATCATTACACAGGGAAATTGTATTTTGTTCTTATCTTATAGTGCTATTTCTCAATACATTACTACACAGATGACTTTAAATTGGTTTGATTACTTTGCACATTACAGAGCTTTTTAAATAGAATAATAGTATTATCTTTTAATTTTATTAGGCTTTCCATTGGCAATAATTAACTGATTTCTTCCATTACTCTTTGGCTAACCTCCTGTACCACATATGTGTAAATCCAAAGAGAAATTAGACAGTAGCTATATGACCTGTACATAAAGTTAAAACAACAGCATGACTAAAACTGTTGTGAAGGTCAGTACACCAACCAGCTTTATAAACGCTGCTTGTCTGTCAGAAAACACACTTTATATACTACAAAAGGTCCAAAAGGCAAGTACTGCAAAACTGTGAAGTTTGTACTCAGCCCCTTTTATTCTTTAAGCTTTAGATAAAATTCAGTCTAACCAAAAGCTTTCAAAGGTCATCTGTTGGTAAAGAGAGTCCAACTGTGTGTAATTCAATCTCAGTATAGATCCGCTGTTCTTTGATGGCTTCAGAGGTTTACTAGAGAACATAATTAAGCAAAGATCATCATGAAGACCAATGAATAAAGCGTGCAGGTCAAGGATAGACTTATGAAGCAGTAAAAAAAAGCAGGGTTGTTCCAGAAAACAATACAATAATGTTTTTTGGTTTATTAAAATGTGGCAATAAAATAATACAATTTAGTGGCCTTTATGTCACAAAATGTGAAAAAGTTTAATATTAGTATGTCACGTCACGTGATGTCACGTTGAAAAGCTCTTCATGTAAGAACAGCAGCAACAATGCAAAAAGAAGAAAAACACCTGAGCTTTAATATCCAGAGCCTCGGGATCTTTGCTAACATTAGCTAAAAATAAATTCCTATTTGTTCATCTACCTCATGCTAATCAGCAAACAAACCCAAAACACATGTGGATTTCATTCATATTCATGAGTTAAAGAACAAGCGGGAAAGATTTCCCACACGCCTTCGTGACTCTTTTCTACGAGAATATCAATGAGCCATGTTTGCAAGGTCACACATCCACACGATGAGGAGCGGCATGTTGTGACTGACATTTACTTTCAGACAAAGAGCTCTGCACTTGTTCAGTGTGCAGGACATCACAGAAAATCTGTTTGTTTTGCCACCTGTGCCTTTTTTCACCCCAAAGGTTACTTCATTTTACCAGTGACACGTATCACTTTACACGGGCCCCTTGAAATCTAGACATAAACTAGTCTGACCTCAGTTGCCTGGGGTGAAGCATAAGCACTTTAATCACCTTATAAACAGAGGCCCTCTTCTGAAACAACATGGTGAACCAGCTTGGCCTGAACCTGTCTTGAACAGAACTCGGTAATTCCTGCTGACATGTAAGCTAAAGTGGAGAAGTACTCTGAATTTATAA
Organism: Fundulus diaphanus; assembly: GCA_037039145.1. NCBI lineage: Eukaryota > Metazoa > Chordata > Actinopteri > Cyprinodontiformes > Fundulidae > Fundulus > Fundulus diaphanus. Next base: position 24,661,785 of record CM073141.1, read on the forward strand.
AAAGCAGAAACCAGATCAGGATGAAAAGGCTTCGGAATCGATTCAGCCGAGCATGTTCTCGTTTCTAACAATTATACATCTAAAAGATCACAAATACACAGCTGTGACACAACACAAGCAATCTGTGCAGAAGCTTATTTGTGTAGCCATTTCTACCCAATAACATGTCTGCATTCCACACATGAGAAGACATTTTATTTAGTCTGAAACAACTTGTTCCAACAGATCAGAGTTTTGACACTGAACGTGGTAATAAACATTAGAAAGTATTCAGGTAATGATTATTTTTAGTGTTTCCAGTTCACTGTAACATGAATTTGTTTGAGTTTCACAGAGCTGGCAGAACAAATAAAAATCTACAACTTGCTGAAGATAATCCATTAAGAGTGGAACCAGCAGCAAAAATGTATGTGTTTACCAAAAGCACCCCTATTATTTTTTGTCACTAGAAGAACTATCTGATATAGTCACAAATTTGACACCTACCCATTGTTAAATGATGTCACAGGGAAACATGTGTGCAGACCCAGTGCATTAAGCATCGGGACCCTGGTTTTAACGAACAAAGACTGTAAACTATTTACATTGGCTTAAAAATATGCAATGAAGGTTTGCAGAAATTTTGTCTCAGCTTTTAGCAAAGTAGACAGTTGCTGAACTCAGACAAAAAGCCTCATGTTGTTTGGCTGTCCTGCAGACCGAGAGCAGAACATTGGCTGCAATGCTGGTAGTCAATGTCATCTGAGAAATTACAGACAAGTTAAATAGATAGGCCAGACTATTCTGGATATTTGCATGCACTGCATGCAGTGAATACAAATTTACAACTTTTACTTTTTAAAGATGTTTTAAAGTCCAAAATAAGAGCTACATTTAACACTTGTTGCCATTTGGTGGTCGAAATATCCCTGTTAAAACCGGTGTCTTGGATGCTGCGGTCTTTGAGTTTTAATATTGTGGTTATTGCAAACGATTCTAGTGATAATTTGGTTTTAAAATGGTATTACAGACCATAGGCCAAGGCAATCGTATTTGTACAGGACCATCCAAACACAGGACAAATCAAAGTACTTTCAAGAAAATCAAAGGAAGACATTAAAACAGCGATCTCACTGAGGTGCTCTGGTAGCTGCCTACCAGTATCAGTCAGACACCGGTAGGCAGGTACAAGAAGTATCTAACTGAAGTTATTTAAGCCAAGGAGAGTTAGCTTGGTTTTCCTGAGCCAAAATAAAACAACAAAAAACTGAAAAAAAAATACAATCTTCTTTTACATATTTTGTTTAATTACTAAGACAAGGTCAATGTTTGTGGTTTAACTGTAATTAAATAAAAAAAATTTGCCAGGGATTGATAAATAATTGACATTCACAGATTGATTGTGCATCTGCATGTGAACATCCCTGAATATGTCCGAACTTTTTTCACACCACTCTGCAGAAGACATTCTTTGTGTATTGATGAGAGTGTAAAAATGTGACTGTAATGAATGCTGGTGAACCCGATATTCAGCTCGACACAGAGTTACGTTTTTAAAAGGTTTATTGTGACAGCTAAGGCAGGCAAGCAGAACCAGACTTGACAGATGAGTTATGGCTGAAGGTGCAGGCAGGCACAGATGAGCAGGGGACCAGAGGATGCAGGTAGTGACAGACCAGAGCAGGCGATGTGGACCATGGACAAATTTTGCATGTCATTAATGTCCTAATAACCAAAGATTTCTTTAGTTTAAAGAAATCTTTAAACTTTAAAGAAGTTTAAAGTCTGAGTCTGTTTCTTCTCTTTCAACCTTAGTGCTGAGGTCTTTCATCACATTACACATTCTGTTTTCAGAAACATTAAATGGAGATACCCCAGGTTTGTAATCTAAATCATTTGAAACAAATTGTTCCACAGGAAACTGAAAATCAATATAGTGCTTTGATTTAAATTATTCCAAATGTCTCTAAAAAGTTGGCTCTTGTTTTTGCATGCAAGATGCTGGGATGGTTTTTAGTTAAGCATTGTGCAATTCCTCAAATGAACAGCACGTTTGCAAACAAACATCAGTAAAATCTGATGCTTTCTCAGCTACTGTAACTCTGCCTAAATTCTCTTTCAGTGTTCCCAATCTTTATATAACATTGTTCATTACTGGCAAAGTCATGCAGTGAAGAAATCCTAAAACTGTGTAAAAAAATGAAAAGATTCATTTAAAAGTTACAGTGTGGAGCTGGCAATCATAAGAGAATAACGGATGCACCATTCATCTACACAAAACAGAGTTGAGAGAAATATTACCTGCTGGGACACGCTGACAGAAATAATTCTGGCAATTTAGCAGTCAGCCATCACAAATCCTGACGTCGGTGAAGCAAATCATTAACAATTGGGATTTGAGCAAAAGTTCAAGGTTAGAAAGAGCAGACCGACAACATTTGTTATCAATTTTTAAGCCACACTTTTTGTATTTTTTAGATGTTTCTCGATAAACTACAAGATCTCTTAGGAGATTATCAGCTGCTCAGTCGAGAGGCACAATTTCCTCTTATATAACAGAACAAAAGAAAGTATTTTTATTTCCTTTCCTTTGAGCCAGAGAAATTCACTCTTTGCCTTGAACTTTTCACTAGAGATAAAATGTGAGGTGACAGTTTAGCTGCTGCTCAGCCTGTTGTGCACTGCTGAAATACCATCTGGATATGATATCATGATACAAAGAAAGAAACTAAGCTATGTCCCCATCTGTTCAAACACAATTAAAAAGTCCAGAATATTTTAAACACCAAAACAAGTAATAAGGGAGACAATAAAGACAATAGGCAGATATGCAGGGGTGAAAATAGGGATTGGACATGTCAATGTTTTTCTCTGTAAATATATTTCTAATGAGGCTAATGGCATCTAATTCATTCCAGATGCCCGTAACAACCTAGGTTATTCACATATACAAAGAAATCAAAACACATTAGTCCATAAATTAAGGTATGTGTAATAAAGTGGAATGGCAAGATGACATTTATTACTTAGTGGAAAAGTATTTATTTCTAATGATAATTTCAAGATACCACCTGTATGGAGAAACCATTGGCATGCATCGCTCTTGTGTAACTTCGTCTGCAGTCTTATCCGTTCTTTCCATGGTTTTTAAATTGGATTCAAGGGTGACTGACTGGGCCATGTAGCAGCTTTATTTTCTTCCTTTGAAACCAGAGGAGAATCTACTTGGCTGTGTGTTTTGGATAATTATCTTGCTTAAAAATACAGCCTCATTTCATCTTTAGATTTTTATGAAGAATGCTTTAGCATTTTTTTCCCTTCATCCTTTCTTCAAATCATAAGAAGTCTGCAATTGCCATATGCTGAAAAAACAACCCACTTCATGATGTCCTCACTCCAAAACTTCCCTTTGGAGGGTGATGAGCCGGGCAAACATGGGTTATGCAGAAACAGCGTTAGAGTTTAGTCTATTCTGACACAACCGTATTCTCTCAGTATTTCTTTGGCTTTTCTAAATATTCAGCAGCAAACTTTAAACAGGCTTCAACATGTTCTGTCTGCAGCTGTGAAGTCTGATGAAATAAGTTTCCATAGAAGCCATTGGCATTGGGTGCATCAGTTACTGTTTTCTAGAACAACTGTACAACTCCATGACTTTCTGAAGAGTTTGTTGAGTGGTTCTTGGCCCTTGGACAACCTTTCTGATTTTCCTTTAAATTGCTCTATCTTTCAGCGTTTGGGTTTTGACCACAACAGTAGCTTCGAAATTCATCTGGACCCAATGTCATCAATATGTTTCGCACGACTTTAAACTCTCTCTCTTCCTGAGAGAGTTTTTTGCTTGCGTCCTTCATCAACTTTTTCCTGTGTGACAGCATGTTGATGAAAATGCTTTTTACTGGTCATTAGTCAGGACTAAACCAGCCTGCTAAGGACTGATATTTAAAATCTAACGGATTTTAGCTGTCTTGACTTTCTATGCCTTTTAGCAGCTTTTTTTTTTCTGCTTATCCTCTAAAGTCTAATAAAGTGTCATTTCACATTATTACACATTGAATAGTTTATATTTTTATTGCTTTATGTCTCAGTTATTTGGGTTGTTACTGAGATAAGGCATGACATTTATGTTAGAACATTTTGAATTGAGAAAGCTTTCTGGATGGGAAGCGAAAAGTCTTCAAAAAAGTCCAGTTGTTTAGTTTTTTAACTTTTTTGGAATTTATGTTAGAACCCTCTTTTATAACAAGAAAAAGATTGACTTGTTCAATCCTTATCTTTCGTACTGAGTGCTTTATGATTTCCTCACTCCTCAGTGTGTGTGCTAAGAAACAAATGTAGAAAACCTCATGCAGATACAAGATCAACCTATAAAACCTTTTGGTTTGGATGACTGTTCTGGGAATTCACATTAATATAATTTTGAAGTAAAAAAATAATAGTGGAAGTCTGATAATGCAAGTATAAAACTGCAATTGCATGCCAAAATGACTGCAACAATGATTGGTTGTCAAGATAAACAGGAGATAAAGTTGAGCAACACATCTGTAGCTCCAAAATTAGACAATTCAACATTACATTTGCAGAGACACATCTGCCAGTGCTGCATCCAAAGAAACCATCCCTTGACAAAAAAAAAAAAAAACTCGGCACAGGGAGTGCATCGACTGAATGCCTGAATACCTTTGAGTGTCTCAAAACTCCCGACTCTTAAGAAACCTTGGAGAGGTCATCTGTTCAGCTAAAAATACATCACTCAGAAATGGAAGTACATTGATACAGATTATAGTTTTTGTGGCAGCAGACCTTTACTAAAACAGTAAATGTTTCTGCATAAACAAACTGTTGCAGTTAGGATTTTCTGTCAAGACTGTTGCCGTATCTTTAGAGATGATACAGTAGTAATATCAGAGATGTATCTCTTGGCATGGTATACAATTAAACTTAAAATGAAGGAATATGACTGTTTAATATCGGTGTCGTGGAGGTAACTACAACCAGGTGTAAAGAAAAAAGGCATAATTTAAGTGGACCATGACAGCCCAAAAACAACTAAGCTGTTTGACAACTTCCACACAAATAAATTTAGTCAGACACACTCCAACAGACATTATCATTATGGGGTCCTTAACTGAACAGAAGCTGTCAAAATTAGGTTTGTGCTTGTAACACATTAACAGATTAAAATGTCAAAAGGCACCCGGGAAGACATAGATCCACACAACATTGCTTTCAGACCTACTATTGAAAAGGGTATGTGTGTTTCTAAGAATTTACAAACTGCCGGAGCCCGCTATCTTGCCGTAGTTTGCCAGCTGCTGGCGCCCACCAGCTGCAAGAGCCCGCCAGCCACCTCAGCCCACTCCCTTACTAGTTCCCAGCCCGCCAGCCACCTCAGCCCACTCACTTACTAGCTGCCAGCCCGGCACCCACCGAACCCCCTACCTAGCTAGCCAGAGCCCGCTAGCTATCAGCATCGGGATTCTCACAGCCATTGGCTGTTAGTAGGTGGGCCGGAACAAAGCTGTTAGCTCACTCCAAACGCCTTGTTAATGTTTTATTTTCCTCTTCAATATATATTTTTACAATGCTCTTCATTCTTATTCATTCCATGTGGGTCAGTACTGTTGAACCATGGTAGTGGGGTACAAAGACATGCCCTGATCCACCATTGGGTCCATCCAGGTCAGGGATCTGCACCTGGTCATATGCTGTTGATAAATTGGCCCTACATACACCGTTGTCCTCCTGTCACACAGGATTAATTTGTGCAACACACATAATGCCCCTTCATTGACTTTAGAATTTCCAAAACTGATGACAAGGAGTCAATTTTAAAATTAATACAAAACTGTTTTATTCTTCTGTGACTATCTGGTTTACAAAGATTTGCGGAGCAAATCCATCTGGATTTGCTCCGCATATCCATCTGGAAACCTTCCGTTGAAGTAATTTTGGGAAGGGGCGAAAATACTGGTTAGCAGATTGGCCTATGTTGGTGATAGACGGGCTAAATAAACCAATCAGATCAACGAAGCATATGACGTACTCGTCAACATGCTTCGTCGCGACGACGAAAACACAACCACAAGCCAAGCTACTCTTGCTGCTGCAGGTAAAGGCTCGTTAGCTCAGCAAAGAAATACTCTGTAATAGACCCCTTGCAACCACGTGATTCCGTTACCCAGAACCCCTTGCGTGGCGGCCATATTGGTTGGCACGCCATTTGACGAAATGACGAGTTCTCCGGGTATTTTTCTTCTTTAGATAACGTATCACAAGATCGTTTTAAGACTAAGTTGATGGTTGATGGTGTCAGATTGCCAGATCCACACAGCAAAAGTCTGAAGGGATGGAGCGAGTCTGTGAAATGCTGGCCAAGGGTTTCGTACCGCGACACAGCTGCTTTATAAACACGCAAGCCAGTACGGACAAGAGAGCACGAAAGCCCCTGAAACCACTGGACGGCTGCAATTATTTTATATCAGGTAAAAGGCTCCAGCAAACGCCCGCGACGCCATGAGGGATTAAGCGGGTCAGCAAATGGATGGATGGATGTTCAGACATGTTTGTGCAACAGCACAAAGCAGAGAGGAAGACCCGCCCGGTAGGTTAAAAAAACATTATTCACTACAGATTATTTTGGTGTTTTTGTCTTATTAAAATGGGTGGGGGTGTTGGCGACATTGCAGCGTAAACACAGAAGTACTAGCGCCCGTGAACGGGCGGAGGGGAGGTGGCGATAGTTACACTGGCCGGAGAGCCGCCGCTGTCTGAAGCAGCAGACAGCGGCTGCTGCGGCGGCTGCTGTAGCGATCGCTACACGGGCCGCTTCTCCGGCCCGTCTAGCGATCGCCACCTCCCCTCCGCCGCTATTTAAGTAGAACAATGAATAGAGCAGAATTAAGTTGTATTTACCGGAGATGAAGTGTAGACTGCAAATTGTCTCGTAGTATGATGGCTCCCCCAGTCCATTGGGAGTGTCTGCCTGCGCTCTTTTCATTGAAAATATCCATTTCTTTCTTCTTTCCTCATCCTTTGGTAAACGACAGAAACGTACATCCAACGATTTGGAATGCCTCTGTGTGCAACCGGGAGCACAACAAGTTGTAGGCATTGTTTAGATTCCAAAAATAAACTAACTAAAAGTACGCTCTAAATCACCCGTTTTGTCATGTAGTAGACGGGCTGTCAGGCTAGCGTGCCCACCAAGATGGAGGCGCGCATCCCCGATCACGCGACTGTGACGTCAGATGCAAGGGGTAGCCACGATAGCCACGCTAACGCTAGTTTCATCGGCTGAAGCCGCCATGTTCTTTAGACTGAACTGTCGCGCTTCCCGTTGCGTCACACCTCAACCCGCCTCAAAGCCAACGCTGATTGGACGTTCGTTTGGTGAACGGCTCCAAATTTTCTTTAACGGAGAGTAGCCAGACTCATCTGTGAAACCTTGAAAGCTCGCGAGATCAGGATGGTCTCACGAGGCTACTATCTGGTTATGTTCAACCTAAACCCACTCTCAAGATTATTGGCACCCCTGATAATTTCAGACAGCTAAGACTGTGGCATCTTAAATCTAAAATTGCAAAGTCTGCTTCCTAAAACTGAATATGGTAAAGATTTGGGTACAGACAGCTGAACCTCATATCATTGTTTTGTCTGAAAGTTGGTTGACTAAATCAGTCTCAGATCATGATATTCCTATAAACAGTTACAATGTTTTCTGCTGTGATCATTCCAGGAAAGCCATTTATAAAAAAAACAAGTTTCAAGCGACTCTCCTATCCTCTGTATCTATTAGTAAGCAGCTTGAATTTTGGGCATTGAAACTTGAATTTCAGCAGAGTCCATTACAGTAATGGGCTATTAGAGGCATCCCTCCGCCTGCAGCGAGGCTCTAAGTTCTTTAAATAACTGTGTCTCGGGGTTAAACTCCAGTGAGTTTGTGTCAGAGGGGGATCTAAACCTTGAATGGTTGTCATCACTCTCTGACTGCTTAAAGTCTATCCATGATTAACTGAGTCTAGGTCAATTAATCGACAGCCCAACTCGGCCTAACTTTAAATATCCTCCTAGATTATTTCCCTTTGATCTAATGATAACAAATACCGCCAATAAGTATAGTGATGCTGGTGTTTTTGGGAACGATCTGAGCGACCATTGTGCGATTGCAGTGGTCACAAATACTGAACTCCCTGAAACTGAACAACAGTTTCTTCTTGAAAGAGACTTTAAACATTTTCCTTAGCAGGCTGTTTGGCATAACCTGTTTATTTTTGAGTGGAAATGAATCTCACCACTTGATGATCAGTTGGCCTGGAATTTTTTTCATAATTAATTCTTGAAGCCAATTCATAAACATGCCCCCTCACATATGTTTAGGATAAAGGGGTGAAATAATCCCCGGTTTTCCACTGCAATTGGAAACCACCTTAAAATAAGATCATTCCTGGACCAAGGCTTGAAAAACAAAAATAGAGGCCACAAATTGTACCTCCTTATGATCCCAAAAAAGTTTGGGACGTTGAGGGATCTAGTGTTAGTGCTTTGTCCTCTAGTAAACTGTCTAACCCTATAGTCAAAGATTAGGCAAACCTGACAGCGTCGCACTTTTTTGATTCTTCACACAGTAATTAAATCTTTTATGTGACAAATTGCTGTTATAAGATGTTCTCTTGTGGATTGTTCTTTTAATTTTAAACCTGTGTTTTTGACGTCCATTGTGTCCTAAAGAAATTGGACTCTGTTCTGAAATTTCACTTGTATTTTTAAACTAAGCCTCAACACAAACCTTACTAAAATTTGGCAATCAGCATTTGTCCTTCCACTGCTAAAAGGAAGCAAACATTCAACTGAATGAATATAAGACTATAAGGGAGTTTTCAAATGAAACAATATTCTGAACCCTCTTTAGTCAGATTTTAGGAAGCAGCACAGCCCTGCTACTGCGCAGAGCTGTGTTTGAAGCACTGGATTAAAAAAAGCTTTATGTTGCCCTGCTAATTGACCTATCCAAGGCGTTTGACACTAAAGCATAGTCTGTTGTTAAACATTCGGCTCAAAAATGGCAACTCCAAAAAAGCCGTCTCCAGGTTTGCAGATTATTTGGCAGATAGAACGCATTGTGCTCATATGGCTGGAGTTACTTTGACTTTTCTTGAGGTCACAACAGCTACAGTACAGGATCGGTCCTAAAAACGACCCTAAAGGGATTTAAGACCGATCCTGTGCACAATCTACATTATTGATCTGTGTACAAACTTATCCAATGCCTCCAACCATCTTTATCTAGAGGATTCTGTAATTGACTGCTGTTCAAATTTAGTCGCACACAGCCTTTTGAATTTCTGCAGTCTGTCTTTAATGTAGTAGTTAAGCAATTGAAATCAGTTTTAAATACTGAAAAATCATAATTAATGTTTAAATCAAATTAATCTGTTTCCTAGGAGGACATATAAACAATTAAAACTGGCCAAGGTAAAACTCTCGAGCTGTCATGATTTGTCTTAGGATGAACCCGGACACAGCACGCACGCACAGAGCTGGTTTTAAGAGAGTTTATTGTACACGGTGGATGATGGATGACATGAGGAACCAGAGTCTATTACCAAGCTGGGTTGTAGGGTGCAGAAGCTGGCCGGCAGGTACAGCGCGGAGAGAACTGACCAGGAAGGAACACTGGAGCCGAAGACTTGAGACCAGGACGGAACACAGGAGCCGAAGACTTGAGACCAGGACGGAACACAGGAGCCGAAGACTTGAGACCAGGACGGAACACAGGAGCCGAAGACTTGAGACCAGGACGGAACACAGGAGCCGACGAACCCTTGTCTGCGGGCTGAGCTGGAACAGAGTTTCTGGCTGTGACTGAGCTGGAACAGGAGTTGAACCTTTACGAGCCGGCGACCAAGAGCAAACTGAGGTGAGTTTAAATAGTAGTGTCAGCAGGTGAAATAAGTCCAGGGCTAATTGCAGCCCGACAGGTGAACCCAATCAGGCTGCGCTGGAATGGGAGGAGGCAGGAAAACTCAGAATGCACCCTTCAGGCTGCATCCTGACATTACCCCCCCCCCCTCAAGGCCGGACACCGGACGGCCCAGAACCTCCTACTCTGGGTGGGTGGAGGGGGGCTCAGGATAGCGGGCAAGAGTAAAAAAAAAAACAGAACACTGGGGAACTAAAGGAGCTAAAGAACACTGGGGAACCAAAGAGGCTAGAGAACACTGAGGAACTAAAGAAGCTAAAGAACACTGGGGAGCTATAGGGTGTACGGAAACACTAGAGGGAAGAACAGGCGTGCAACAACGCCAGAGGGAAGGACAGGCGTATGACAACGCCAGAGAAAAAACCCGCCGGGGCATGAGGGAAACGCCGCTGCGTGAGGGAAGAGATCGCCGGGGCGTGAGGGAAGAGAACGCCGGGGCGCGCGGGAAACGGGAACATCTAAAACTCCAGGAACAAGAACAGAGGGCGTCCTAACACGCCAGGGAACAAGAACGGAGGGCTTCCTAACACGCCAGGGAACCAGAACAGAGGGCGTCCAAACACGCCAGGGAAACAGAGAAACCTAAATACCAGAGACACAGAGGAACTAGGAGGACTCAGGAGGACTAGAACAGAGAAACTAGGAGAGGCCAGAACAAACAGAAACTACGGAGGACTAAAACCAGACAAAACTAAGGAACACGAGAACCAGATAAAACTAAGGAGCACTAGAACCGAACAGAATAAGGAATACCAGGACCATAACAAAACTAAGGGGCGAAAAACAGCTCACAACCAGGGAGCTCAGGAACCTAACTAGCGTAGGGACCTAAATAAGGGCTGGGACCTAATTGAGTGCTGGGACCTTAATGAGTGCTGGGACCTTAATGAGCGCTGGGAGAGCACAGGAACCCATAAGCACAGGAACCCATTAGCGCAGGAACCCATACCGCGCAAGAACCCATACCGCGCAGGGACTAATAAATGAAACTGAGACTAGGGGACTAAATACGGAGCTAAGACAGGAACTACAGGACTGAGACAGGACTAGAAAATGTATGTGTCACTAGGTGAAGAAAAATAATAAAATAACTGGGGCAGGTACAAGTACACTAAAGTAGGAACTAGAAAACAAAAGCAGAACTAGAACACAAAGCAAGACTGAAACTAAAGAACTCTAAGAAATCTAAGAAGCACTAAAATACTCCTAAGGAATGTTAAGTAACTCAAAACACAAGGACCAAAAAATAACTCAAAACAAAAACAGAAACTAGAAGGCGCTGGGCAGCAAATTCTTAAACATGCTGGGCAGTGGCAACAGTTGCGCTGGGCAGCGACGACCTGAAACGGCGTCTTTTAATGCTGGGCAGCGTCAGAGGCGGGCCTCGCGGAGAGCGATCCCGGGGAACAGAGCCAGAGGCGGGGCGTCGCAGATGCGACCCCGGCGAGACGAACCAGAGGCGAGGCGTCGCAACACAGCGACCCAGGCGAGACGAAACCAGAGGCAAGGCGTCGCCGCACAGCGACCCAGGCGAGACGAAACCAGAGGCGAGGCGTCGCAGCACAGCGACCCAGGCGAGACGAAACCAGAGGCGAGGCGTCGCAACACAGCGACCCAGGCGAGACAAAACTAGAGTCGGGGCATCGTGGACTGCAACCTGGGCAAAGCTGATCCAGAGGCGGATGGCATCCTCGAAGTCCCCGAGCTGAGGCGGAGTCGATCCAAAGGCGGGGCAGATCCTGCCAGCTTCTGCACCAAGCTCTGTGCGTGCTCGGGTTCATCCTTTTGGCCGGCTCGTAATGTCATGATTTGTCTTAGGATGAACCCGGACACAGCACACACGCACAGAGCTGGTTTTAAGAGAGTTTATTGTACACGGTGGATGATGGATGACATGAGGAACCAGAGTCTATTACCAAGCTGGGTTGTAGGGTGCAGAAGCTGGCCGGCAGGTACAGCGCGGAGAGAACTGACCAGGAAGGAACACTGGAGTCGAAAACTTGAGACCAGGACGGAACAAAGGAGCCGACGAACCCTTGTTCCCTTGAACCCATAGTTTCTGGCTGTGACTGAGCTGGAACAGAGTTTCTGGCTGTGACTGAGCTGGAACAGGAGTTGAACCTTTACGAGCTGGCGACCAAGAGCAAACTGAGGTGAGTTTAAATAGTAGTGTCAGCAGGTGAAATAAGTCCAGGGCTAATTGCAGCCCGACAGGTGAACCCAATCAAGGCTGCGCTGGAATGGGAGGAGGCAGGAAAACTCAGAATGACAGTTACAAGTTCCTTGGATTAATTATTGATGTAGAACATCCGTTTAAAGTTCACATTAAAGTTCATCAACAATTGATCTGCAAATTAAAGGTGATGCTCAGTTTCTGTTACAGAAACAAGTCACGTTTCACCCTCAGAGCTCGGACACTTCTGATGACAGACACTTTTTGGCATATTATATATATATATATATATATATATATATATACATACATTCTTACATCTATATGTGCTTCAACCATGTGCCTATAGTCCTTGACTCCGGTGTACCAATGTGCCCTGAGGTTTCTCACTAGTATGGAACTGCATGCTAAAGCTCATATGCCTTCCTTGAATGTAAGGCAAAATACTCACTGGAAGATTTTGGTTTACAAGGCTCTTACTGGGTTGCTTACAGATGGCTTCGACTCCCTCTGCTTGGAATGACCTAAAGTCTGAACTGAAACTGTCAGAACTTGTTTTGCTGATGGCCTTCCAGTCTATCTAAAGAAACCGACAGCGGAAACCCATCGAATGTTACTGTTTAAAATTGTGTTACTGTAACAATAACTCTTGCATTTTATTTATCTAATGGTTTACAGTTTAAGTGTTTTAATGGTTGTTTTGTTCTCGGTGTCTGTCTTGTCCACCGTGACATGTACTGCTGCCTTTTTGTCTATTTCAGTTATAGAATTTAAAAAGTAAAACATATTACATAGGTTCCTTATACACATATATTTTGAATCTTTTCTTTCACTCTTGGTGTTGATGATTTTAGATTTAATCTTATGAAAACCTAAAATTCATTTTTTTCTAATACTAGAATATTTCAAACTACTAAAAAAAAACGATTTATAATGCAGAATATTAACTTACTAAAAAATATCTCCATGTAACCTAAAGAGTATGAAGCCACTATATATTTGTAGATCTCATTGCATGAATTACTGCATCAATGCTGGTTGGCATGGAGGAGATCAGTCTCTCATCTTCCTATTGAACATACTATAATTATTATCTGAGGAGTAAAGGTCAGGCCAGTTTGTTGGCAAATCAAGCACTGTGATACTGTGGTCATAACACTAGGTACTGATACTTTTGGTAGTTTGTGCAGGTGTCTGATCATACAGGAAAATTAAATCAGAACCTTTATATAACTTGTCAGCAGAGCATGAAAATATCCTGGTTGACAACTGCGCTGAATGTAGACTTGATAAAACATAGCGGCAAAAACCCAGAACATGACATTGGCTCCCCATATCATCAATGACTGGAAACATCCCACTGGACTTCAAACAAACTGGATTCAGTGCCTCTCACCACTTCCTCATTCAGGGAACTTGATTTGCAAATCAAATGCTAAATTTACTTTTACATCTGAAAAGAGAACTTTGGACTGAGCAACAGCCCAGTCCTTTTTCTCCTTAGCCCAGGTAAGATGCTCCTGATTTTGCTGGTTTTGAAGTGGCTTATAACAAGAAATACATCCACTTTATGTCATGTCTTTGATACTTGTGAGTGTTGTGGTTCTACAGCTCCTACTCCAGGTGCAGGTGAATTATCCCCCAGACTCTTCAATGGGCTTGGCCTCACAATCTACTCAATGTTGTGATTATATTTGTTGCTTCTGCTCCTTTTCTCGCCATACATTTTCCTACAGTGCTTCAAGTGGTCAGTATGACTGGAAAAGCGCTATATATAAGTTCGGTCCATTTACCATTTACACTGAACTTTCAGTAAATCCAATTTTATTCAGGACTCTGTGAAAAAGCAGGTTGTATAATGTCCTTTTGATGCTTATTCTCCTTATGTAGGTTGCTAGAGACCGTCTAACGGACAACTGTCAAGTCAGAAATTTGCCCTGTGATTTTCTAGGCCACAATAAGGCCATAACATAACATTATAGTATTGGAAACCCTTTTTATTGGTTCCATGTAATATTCAAACTTTCAGAAAAACAAAATTTTTGGTTTTCCTTTGTTGTAAGACATTTACACTTTCAAAATACTTACCTGATAAAAAAAAATGTACATTGAACAGCACGACATTGAACAGATTTGGAATGATGTGATATACCTGAGGGGCTTTTAGTTTACTAATAGAAAAGCTGGAAATAATTCCAGGGCTACACTGAAACATCTCATCTAAAAACAAACTATTTAATTGGCTTTTTACCAGAACATTTCCAGCATATACTCCTTAAATAAAATCATCTGTGCTCCTTTGAAGATTAGCTGAAAAAGTACATAAGTTCCCGAGTGTTAGAGAACATAAGTGTGGTCAGAGAAATGACCACGTTCCCCTTTGATCAATAATTACCATAACTAACTGGTTATGACCGTTTAAACTTGAAAAACACAACGACCTAATAGAATAACCCATGACGGGGCTCCCCATAAAAAAACAGAAATTACAGTTTGAAGTTGTTTAAATTCACCGCTCAATTTATTGTTCCTACTTTGAAACCGATTTACTCTTGCCCTTTTGTTTTAATTTCGTCTCTTCTGACACAATGGCAACATAAAGACTCGGTGAGAGCAAATCATAGTAAAGAATGTGCTGAGTGTGAAGCAATACAATTTATTGCTGGGGTTTCCCTGAAACCCCACAGTGGTGGTCAATCATCCATTTAAAGTAAAGTTCAACATTTTTAGAGGTGCTCTCTTTTTTCCGCTGGGTGTTATGAGAGATGTTTTTATTTCACATTTAATATACATTCAAGCATTATTTTTCCATTTACAGAAAAGAAGCAAGTAACATACAATACAAGTCAAAAGGTTTAACACACCTTTGTTATTCAATGGCTTTTCCTTATTTTAATTACTTTCTACATTGTAGATACATATGTTGAAGACATCAAAACTATGAAGGAAAAATTTAGACGCATGAAGCTAACCAAAAATTGTAAAATAACTCAGAACATATTTTTTATTTTAGAATATTTATAATACAATCCTCCGCTTCCCCTCTATGAACTTCCTGATTTGGTTTTAATGCAGGCTAAAAGGAGTTCCCCGAGGTAGCGATAGAAATAAAGACAAACCATTGAATGAGAATGTGTGATGTAATAGACGCATCACTTGAAATGGCAGATGTTTGAAGGCAGATATTGTCTAGCCTGGCCAGCCCGGCTGACTTACGCTGTAAACACTACGTATCAGTCTGGAAAGGAGCTGGTAGAGCCTGATTTCAAAGGCTGGATTAACAGGGTTAGCGTCAACAGGTTAAAACCAATCAGATAACTACGGATGTGATGCAAAACTCTCAGAGCGATGTGCTCTGTTTTTGTAATTTGTAGTAAGCAAAACATGTGATGCCATCGACCAAACTCTCCAGTGAACAATTTTTGCTGCTTTTGTCTAAAAATATCTGAGGATACATGGTGTACTAACATGTACTTACGTAATTTTCCAAGGCACCATTCAACAAAATTATCTGTATCTATCTGTTATGGTTACAGAAAAGTGCTGCTGCATTATGGGTAATTCTGGCACTGACAGTGACGCATTGTAAAGTCCCACCTCCAGCGCTATGATTGTGTTATGCTATTTTCATGACGGGACAGACTGCATTTCCCATGATGCAATGTGGTCAAAATGGCCACCAACTCCCATCATGCAACACGGTCAAAATGGCCACCGGCCATAGCAACGAGATAACGTTGCTATGATAAAGGTATTTAAAACGGCCGCGCATTGCAATCTTTGTTGTTACTTGCCGCCCCGCCAGACTGGAAAGACACTCACAGCTGTTCACTCCGTTGGGATTTTCCCCACGTGCCACGTGTTCGATTTCTCGCTGGACCGAGAATTTTCGAAGCAACCCACCCCTGTTTGGTGCAGGAGGTCGACTTTAAAAAGTACTTTGAATCCACTTCGATCAAAGACTGAGAGCTGTTATCTCCCAGTGATCGTCGGACCACGCTTTGGCCAAACAGAGCACCTGAAGAGCCTGTGAGACAACACAAGTAAACGGGACTTTGCCCTTTTATTTCTCTTCTCACCCATAAGGTGATATATTTTGTGCCTGGGCAGAAACCTATCAGGATTTAGTTTAATGCTTAATTACTCCAAGACGGAGTTTGTTTTAACTGCTGGATATTTCTGATGTATGTGCATGCATTTTATAAGTGATTTTGGCTGTGTTTGATTTGTGGTTCATGAGTGACCCCGCCGCGGGGTCACTCATGAACCCGCGGCGGGGTCACTCATGATGGAGATTTTTCCATCTTTTCCCCCCTTTTTTTTTTCTTCTTCTTATCTTCAGTTCAATCTCTTTCTCTGAAAATTCCCAGTTCGCGGCCTTTCTTTGAATTCCTCGTTCAGTTTAGACCGCTTCCCTAATCAAGGCACACCCCACACCAGCGTAGGCGCTGATTACGTCATTAAGACCTCCCCCTTATGCATCACGCAAGGTTGTAGGTCATGTGTCGTCATAGTCGCCATCTTGGGAAGGTGCAGCGTAGCTAAGCTGTTAGCTAGCTTGTTGAAGAACACTGAAGCGCTCATCCAGCTTCTCAGAGCTATTTTTGTTTTTCAATGCCGCTATGTCAAGTGCCGACGTCTTGAATGTTCAGACAACTGTGAGTTGAACTAAGATTTGCTACCTCTCATTTTAATCCATTTTTGACTTGTTTTATTTTCACTTAGTTTTCTTTTGCATGTCTAGTTTAGTAGTGAGTAGAGTTCCTAGGTTATTGAATTAGAATAATTACTGTGACAGGAAGTTGTTTAAGACTCGGTTCAATAAATAATAATGTGTGGACTAGTAATTGTGTTTATTTCGATACAGAGTTTGCATGGTCTTCAGGATACAGAGCTACCTCTTTTTTTTTTTTTCCAGTGTCCTGTCTAGCAATGTGGCAATAAGAATTGATATCTTAATGCCAAATAGAGCTCGACAGATTTTACTTTCACAAGTGGAGCAAACAGCTTTTGCCATAATGCTCCGCTTGATTTGTGCATGTAAATAGCTTTATTGTGATTCCTGCAGGGAGAATTTCAAATTATATGGACACTACAATGGGAAAGTAGGAGAGTAAAAGAAAAACAAGAGAAAAAAAAAAGAAAAAAGAAAGAAGAGGTGAAAGAAAGAAGAGATAAAAGGAAGAGAATGATAAAACGTCCTCTGTCTGCTCCATCACCTGGAAAGAGACACAAAAAGAACAGCACAACCAACAGACATAAAGCAACAGATACAATCGTGTAACACCTTGATACTATTGCTAAATCATATGTATTATTATTTAAGCTGACATGTGTAATGTGATACCTAAAAAAGAAAGTAAAAGAAAATAAATAAATAAATTATAGCCTTTCTGTATATAAGTGAACATTTAATAACTGGGACCCAGCCCCTGTGGGAGTTTGTGAAAGTACACTAGTTTAGGTGAAAATTATCCAGAAGGAAATAGTTCGATAGTGATTGTGGAGAACCGAAGACCCACCTTCCCCGAGCACAGAGGCAGGAGTCAGGGGACCCGTAACCCCGGACTCCCAAAGGGGCCCCCAAAGCAATGCGACCGAGAGGGCCTTCACAGGAAATCCGCAACCCCCCCCCCCCCCCCCGAGGAAAGAGGAGAGACGACCCCGAGGAAATCCCCCAGCCACCGCAAAGCCGACGCCCCCAAGAGCCGCGGGGACGAGCCCGTGGGCTCCGCTGGCAGCCGGCCGCGCTGAAGTGGTCCTGGCCATGGGCCCTGGGGGCCAGAGGCCCCAGGGGCGCCGTGCCCCCGAGGCAGGGGCCCCGGCCGCCCCCCGGGGGTCCAGGCCCCGCGAAGCCACCGCCGGGAATGGGCCGGCGCCCACCCGGGAACCCGCCCCAAACCCGAGGACCGTCAACGCGCCAGAGGGCCAAGGCGCCCGCCAACGCAGCGGAGGAGGGCAGGACGTGGGGGGATGGGCTACCTCTTTTTGAGTTAACATCTGAGATTAATACTGAGACATTTACATTGGATTGGTGATAAAGGAGTAAGGATTAAACTCTAATTGCAGTTATAAATTGAGTTATCAACGCTTGCTGGATAAATCTCATTGGTCAGAAACCGATCAGATCACCTTGTTCCAGCATAAATGAGTTCATAACAGCTAATTAATAAATGCATTATTGGTATTAATCATTACAAGCTTATAGCCGTGGGATCACCACCATTTGAAACCATATTTTGTTATAACTACCACTTGAGTTTGAATTACCTATTATTAAAATTATAATACCAAATTATAATTACTAATAATAATAATCATATTCAAACAGTTTTCTGGCATAACAATAGGTACAGTCTATTTTAAAGCGGAGAGTATGGAGCCTTTCCAGGCTGACTTTTGCCCCATGTATGTCAGTCAAGCTGGTCAGGCTAGATACTGTCATCAAAGTTAGCTTAGGTTCTCTTTGTCCAATATCAACATGTGTTTGATGATTTTAAACATTCAACTATAACAAAAAGAAAACAAAAATGTCTACAGTGCATAATAATCCTCACAGCACTGTAAACATGGTATCCACAGACACATTTCTCTTGGCTACTTTTTAAAGTGGCAAAAACAATAGGAGTTATTCAGAAGTCAGAAAATGTCTTTAAGAAAGTAGTTATTGGCCTAAACCTACCCATATTGAATCAAAGAGCAGCATTTAAAAAGGTCTGTGCCACCACAAACATTCAGAAGGATGGTACAGGAGTTTGAAAACTGCAGCAAGGAGAGGCATCTTGTGGTCTCCAAGTCTCTAAAACGTGAGAAAAAATATGAGAAGCTAAAGAAAGGGTTTACCAGATAAAAAAACGAACCTTCTTCCATGAAGATCTGAATTTTTGCCCATTAAATAAAAATAACAAATCTAAACATGAACATATCTCAAATGTTTGTTATAAGAATATGCCACTTCAAAAAAGAGATCACTTTCTTTCTAAAACCTTTTAATGTCTTTATCAGAATGCTAACATTAAAGAAGGATATTCTGTATTTTTTATTTTAAAGTACAGACCTTACTTTAGAGTCAAGGATATTAAAACAGTACCAACCTGATTCAACAGAAGCAGCCCATGCCTCCAACTCTATCAATATTTTTCACAGTTGGTGTTCCCATCTCAAACTAATTAAAGTTGACTGTAATCCCTTCTACTGAAATATTAAACATCCTAAACCTTACCATATTCAATCTATTTTTCCCCAGTGTCACAGTTTAAGTTGAAAAGCTCTCATTGCCATCCAAAGAAGATCTGCATTTAAAAAGTTACAGACAAGTGCGAGCTGTGTCTGATGTCTGCTGTGAAACTGATTCTTCAGGAAATTATTCAGAGCACCGCTGTCTGTGGGCTGTTACTGTAAATCACCATGAGCACTTCCATGTGAAACTAATGCAAGCCAGTCTTCACAACGGAAAAATGGCCAAAATAACAATTATGTGTTCAATACTGAGGGTCAAATGAAAGCACTGGACTTCTACTTCAAAAAGAGCTAAAATATTTTTATGACCATTAGTAATTGAAATTCCTTTTAATTATTCACCAATGATTAACATCATGTGGATAGATGATAAGCTCTCCTTCAATATACATGTTACTGTTTTAGTTAAGAAACTTAAAGTCAAACTTGGCTTTTATTTCAGAAACAAATCTTGTCTTACTTTTAGTGCTAAGAAGAAACTTGTGGAAGCTACTTTTCTGTCTGTAATTGATTATGGAGATATATTGTACATGCATGCCACATCTTCCATCTTGCGTCATGTTGATTCACTTTACCAAGCATCACTACGATTCATAACAAATACAAAGTCCCTCACTCACCACTGCATTCTTTATGATCTATTTGGTTGGACATCACTTAAAATTCGTAGACAACAGCACTGGTATATCTTTATCTATAAAGCTATACTTGGTAAACATCCACTGTACCTCTGTGACCTCCTCTCTGTTTGCTCTGGTACCTATTAGCTACGCTCCTCAAAGTGGTTGCTTTTAAATGTGCCACGAGTTGCAACCGAATTGGGAAAAACCGTCTTTTCTTATTCAGTACCTTGGGGTGGAATAATCTACAGAAAGAGCTAAAATTAGAAACCATCATGTCCATTAATGAATTTAAAACTACTGTAAAGAATGTTGTGATGGAGACAGTTCCTTGTTTTTATTGAGAGTCTCATTGTGTTTTTAACATTTTGTATTTCGTTTATCACGAAAATGCAACTCTGTGTTTATTATGTACGCATTTGTTGTGATTTGGCTGCTACCTGTCATGATTTGCGGAGGTTGTGGACCCAAAGTGCAGCAAGAGCGACGGCGAGCAACCATGAAGAGTAATATATTTAATAACTGAAAACTTGAGGACAGTGACAGATTGACAAACAGGGCAGAACGTCAGGTAGCGTCTACAGAGAATCCAGCAACTAATGAAGAGAAAACAGGAACTTAAATACGCTGGGAAGGTGAGTAACCATCAAAAGAAATACACAGCAGGGGAGGCAACTAAGGTGGGAAACTAGGAGGGCATGAACCACAGATGAACTATATACAAGACAAACATTAACTGAAAGATGCCCAATCCAAGGAACCTAAAAACTACTAAATAACCAAACACCTTAGGATTGTGACGCTACCTTGGCCAGGTCTCTCTTGTAAGAGATTCTGAATCTCTATGGGACTTCCTGCTTAAATAAAGGTTAAATAAAGAAAAAAAATATGATAAAAAAATATGATCCTGATATGAGAGCATAATAGAAAAACCTTGACTTAACTGAGGCAAGGGAGTTCTGTATATGCTATAGATGCTGTACTTTCTTCTTTTGTGACATCCCAATAGTGAACCGAGGTTCATTATTACATGTTTTGTCTATGTGACGGTAATGGTTCTCGCTGTGATAACCTTACAAATGGTTGCTGGTATAGAACGCGACCTAAGTGATCTGATTGTGCTAAGTGTGAATCCACTGCAGAGAGAAGATGTCATTTGTCCAAAAACCGTCAGAAATGGCCTGACACAGCATTAGTGAGAAACTCTTGAACGTTGAGCAGTTTGGCACTCAGTCCGTCTTGAGGTATTTTCAAGGATTAACCACTAAGGGCACACTACCCCCTGAAGCAGTAGAGTTACTGGGTTGGCTATTGGTAAAGAAAATAGTTAAAAAGCTAAATTTTCTGTTCCCAGAACAGGTGCTGCTGTCAGCTAATTCAAAATGACTCCTAAACTCCATTTTGGAATACACTGAAAGTAGGACTTTTTCTTCATAAAGGTTTTGCTTGTTGGAATCCTCTAGGGTTAATTTCAGGTCGTTATCCGGACATTACGTATATAGGGAGTGGAACAAGCCTTCTGAGATGTGATTTATTTTTACCATTTTTTTGAGCTGGCTGGACCTGTTGCAGCCACTGAATTGTGAAAGTACTAATGTAATAGACAATATCTTTCCATATGTCGAATGTCCAGTTATATTTCTGAATCCATGTGCATAGACCAATAAAGATGAATCAGCAAGCTTCAGTTGTACCGTAGTGTTGTTTTACCCTTTAAAATATCTGGGCACTGATGCTGAGTTTTGTAAAGGCTCACATTATTTATTCTCTGTTTCCTCATACTGCATCCATTTAGTCACACCAGTGAGAATAAAGACTTTGTAATGGAAATAACTCATTTTGATGTCTGAATAATACCCTAATCCAAGTGAAAGGAATGTAACTAAGATGTCTCAGAAGGATCAACAGACCATCTGATGATTGCGCAGGGGGTTTTCTAGTCCAACCTTTGACGTGGCTAAGTGTTTATTTGCACGCAATGCAGATAAAAGTGGTCTGACTACTGAAGAAGAAATGTAATATCAAGTGCCCATGTTAAGCTAGTCTATGTACATCCTACCAGGTCAGCTGAGTGACCCACATCATTGACTTTGTTTTTCATTGGTTCTTTAAAATTCTAGTCAGGGACATGATGTGCTGCCGTTTGAGATCTTTAAGCTTACGTCATGGTGGTTAACTGCAGGTAATTCATTATTTGTCACAGAAGGCAACTACTTTTGTCAATGGAGCCTCCATAAATTAAATCCTCATTCAAACATTTCTTTCTTACATTCAGCCACTAAGCTTTTCCTTGTCTAATGTTAAAATTGGCCTAATGATTTGAAGTAATTATGAAAAAAACACAGAAGAAATCTGTGAGGTTGCAAATACTTCTTCATTGCACTTTAAGTCATTGAAAAGAAATGTGTTAAATACAAGACAGGTTTGGGCCTTAATTGTGGATATAACCATTACATGAAAAAAACAATTTGTATCCTTTTCATATGTTCCAATGACATGCAGTGAGTGAGGTAACTAAAATATGGGGCATGTTAGCCCACTTGAGACTTTATGGTTTCCATGTTAGTTTAGTGCCAGAGTGAAATTTTATACAGTGCCCAGGAGCTCCCCACAAACATTTGTCAACAGTGGTTAACTCACGTTATAATTTAAAGTAATGCTTCATAATGTGCGGGTTACCTTACAAAGAAAAACACTTCCACTTTCCTCAATGCAGAATAGAGAGCAAAGAGAAGGAGGACGAATGCCAGAATAATTTAAGCAGATTGGCAAAATTCAACTGTACAATTAAAGTATAACAAAAACTTGACAGGTGGACTAACACACCGATGGTGTTGGTAGTAGGTAATATCTAGAAAATGGACTGTAACTGTCCCACAAACATTGTAATTCAGCGGTGAATGAGCACAAATTCTCAAGGGAGGAAGAAACATCTGTGCTGCTAAGAAATACCAAACACGAGCTGCCTCTTCAAAAATCTGTTATTAACGTTGAATGCTCCATCTGTTTACAATTTGAAAATGACGGATATATAGAGATGTGTGTTCACTGGTGCAAGTAAAACATATCCTTTAGCTATAAATGCTGTCCTTTAGGGCTGATAAATTAGCTGCTCATTATTTTCACTAATGGGAGTTTAAATTAAGTCTTCAAAAGTCTAAGTTAGAGATGAAAAACAAGAGGATTAGCAGAAAGAGTTTATCAAACTTACAACAAATTGTTGTACAAATATCATTTTGTGCCAACTGTAACTATAGTTTTAGTTTATTTGTAATATATTTCAGGGTAGATTAAAAAAGCATGTTAAAAGCAACGTAGGAGCAGCTCTTGGATAATCAGAGTGAGAGAACAGAGGCAGAAAAAGCTCAGTCTGTAGACTACTTATCGCTGCATCACTTAACCACTGCAAAACCACAGCATGACCAAAACGTGACCACACAACAGTTCTCGATGGAAAGAAACAGATGGTTTGATGAGAGTCAGCCAAAAGAAACAAGAGCGGGGTTTTAAAAAACCAAAATACTCCCTAAAAAAAGTTGGGCGGTAATTTAAAGCAAGGATAAGTGCCCGTGACTTTAAAGGTTCAAGCTGAACGTGAAACGGTGCATGGAAGGTCTTAAAATGATCGGGCAGATCTTACAAATCATTTTGTGTGAGATGTATAACGTGCTAGTGGTTTGAAAACATATATTATGGCCAGAACAGTGGGAACAGACATTCAGCAGGAAAAAGCAGAGACACAGTTCCTTAATCCATTACATCCTGGAATACCTTCCTGCACAAGTGTCTGCGTCTTGAATATTTCCGACAGTTCCTCCAGATAATTTACACCTAAAGTCTGAGAGTGATGGTGCTAAAGCAACCTCAGCATCAAGACACAATGTGAAGCATTTTGAATGCTCTATGGGATCTTAAAGAGATCAAAAAATGCAGAAAGTGAAAAAAGCAACAACAACAAAAAAACAATTACACTCTGTATTGTAATGCCAAAAGAAAGATTGTTTATAATCAAAACAGATGATGACAAAATTATGGTTCTAATTGTTAACACACAACAGCAAAGCAAGATAAAAGGTCTCCCATTCCTAATTTATGATGTAACATAGTGGAGCAATAAAAAATTATATGACATAGTGGAAAGATTTAAAACTCTGATTTCTGATGAAATGTTGAATTTATTAGGAGCAATAAATCAAAGCAATATGGCTGAAGAGACAGGATGTTTGCTAGTGTTTGTGCTCTACATCAGTCATCAGAGAACACTCCCTAACACTAACAAGTCCTCCCCTGCTCTGACCGTCATAATTTACACTCAGCGGTATTCAACTCAGAGCAGAGGAAGGATGAGTTGCTGGATCATCTACTAAAGTCTTTCACTCAGGATGATTAAACGTCCGTTTCCCATGCAGTGTAATGTAGAATCAAATTTAATGCTAAACATAGGCAGTAAAATCAACCTGCGCTGTTATGTTTGGGATTCCTAAAATTTTTTTGTGTCAAGTCATCATACCTTTCTGGAATCTAATTTCCAGAGTTTAACAGGGACCGAGAAGACGGACGGACAGATATCTTTTTTCATACTCATCCATACCTGGAAAATACTGTCATATTTTCTGGATGATTCCAGACTGGGTAGGAACCCTGAACGTGTTGCTAGACAGGAAAAATCCTGCAGATTTTACACAGAACCACTTGACTCAACTTCTGTAGCACTTTCAGCTTAATGCATGACATGAATGGTGACATTTTACAGCCGTGAATGAGTAGCTGGTTCAAGGTGAAACTACAGTAGCAAAAATCTAATTTTTGCTTTAGGTTTGAAAAACTGACATTACAACAATAGCCTTTTTCACAGTAATAACGTATTTACAATGAGGTCTAAAGCCAAGGACTGCATGTGCAGCTGCAAATATGACCATCTGTACTAAAGTATTTTTATAAGTGGGACAAGCACATGGGAAGACACAGGGACGATTCATCAAAACACTCAATGAACAAAAATAACCAGACAAGAAAGTAAGGCATACAACAACATGATTGTAACTGTATGCTCATTATAAAGCACCAAACACATTTACACATTTTCATGAAAATAACAGTAAAACTATGGAAGTGTTTAAAATAATGATTTTTTTTTTTTTGTTGTGCTTTGAGAAAGGCGTATAGGTAACTTATGTGTATTTTTAGACAGAAGACAACTATTATACAATCACTTGATACCTTTACGACTATCTAATTACAACAAAAAGTCCAAGAAAAAGGAAAAACCTCAAACGGCACTCTCTAATCAAATGAGGAAGGACTGTGCTGTCCATCAAAGGTTGTAGTCGAAATGAGTTGCTAGTTAATGTAATGTTAATTTAATTACAGAGATCAGAATTTGTGCTAATGTGTGTAGTCCAACAGCGTCGTTACAGGCTATTTATAGACTGATGGATTTATAGGCATGGTAATGTGCTGAGGCAGGCACACACTGCTTCCAACAAACACTACAGTATCAGTTGTTTCTACAGACATCCATGTCTTAAATCTTCTCTAATAGATGAGGGGAAATGTATGAATCTGTCACACAATACCACTGCTCAGCCACAGTTACCTTTAGACTGTAGACTGTGGCTTCTTTTAACCACAAATAGGATCACTCTTTTAATCCCCCAAACTAGGATGCTTCTCTAAAAAACCTACTGTGAACCAAAGCTTTTTTACAGAGATGGATCAACATTAAAACAGTTATTTATATGTAAAAATAGAGCTTGGACACAAACCGGTTTTAAAAGAGGACAATGGTCCAACAATACATAAAAACTGGTGTTGGGATGAATAACTCTGAGCATCGCTGCACCCCAGCAGTCTGGGGTCTCCCAATTCCTCTTCTCTCTATACATAAAGAATTGCTCCTTAGTGGACCAATCTGTAAAACTGCTGAAGTTCGTGGACAGCACCACTGTGATCCAGGATGCAGATGCACCAGCCTTCAGACAAGAGGTGGATCGGCTGGTTCACTGCTACAGTCAGAACTACCTGGCGCTTTACCTGCTTAAGACTGTCAAAATGATGATGGTCTTCCCACTAAGCCTCCCCTCACCTACCTGAACAACACTGTTTCTGGTGTGGATCGCTTTCACTTCTCAAGAACCACCGTTTTCCCAGGACCTGAGATGGTCCTCAGACATAGACACTGCTCAGAAGAAGGCCCAGCAGAGGCTGTACTTGTGAAGAAGTACAACCTACCACAGAAGCGCTGGTCATCAGGCCTGACCTTTCATCCATCCAGGACTTGTATAGGTCCAGGGTTAGAAAAAGAGCACCTAACATCCCTGCAGACCCATCCTGCACACAAACTGTTCAGACTTTTACCTCCAGGTCAGTGCCACAGAGCACTATTTGTTAAACCAGCTGTAACAGAGGCAGTTTCTTCCCCCTAGCTGTCACTCTGATTAACACTTATCAGTCGGAGTACCCAGATTGATAATGTGCTTATTTGCTCCAATCCTTTTTATTTGCTTAACACGGGCACTTGTTAACTCCTTTTTTGTTACCAAGCATATATCCATATTTCCAAGAAAAAAAAAAATCTATTGACCTTTTCTGAACATTTTTCTTAAATGTCTTCATTAAGAGCAAAGTGGAACTGAAGTCAGATTTATTGTTGTATTGGCTATTAAAACTGGTTCATATGTAGTCTAAGCTCAACTATGCTGATGATTGGTGGACTTTAAATGACCTCTACCTAATAAAAAGTGGTTAAATATTAGGCCAGAATAATGCCAGAAGCTTACTGAAGTCTTCAAAAGGTCTTTGGTCAAGGTGCAACTTGCTATGGTTCATTTAACACAGTAATAGTGGGGATGTATGTATATAGCATTTAAGTCTATGTGTGTAACTTATAAACTTTTATACTCCTTATAAACTCTATATGAACAAAAATAGTACAATAACTTCAGACTTGAGTCCAATTCTTGTTTTTTTTTTCTTTTAAATCATTGGGGTTGCTTGCTCAGTAATTATTCTGAACCTGGAAAATAACAGTTTCAACAAAACTATTAGGAGCCCCAAATGAAAAGATGTGTTTTCTATTTGTTCTATATTTGCAGCTATGAAATTCTCATTTCATAGGTTTCAGACAACACATTTAGATTAAAAGCAAAGTCCCTGCAAATATTCAGGACACATTGACTGTCCAGCTTTGGCTTTCTGAAACAGCAGAACATCCTTTGAAGATTCCAAGCTGAAATCCACGGCCACAGTGGTGACCGCGTATTTTGTTCTTCATCCTCTGTTAAAACCCATTTCTCTGCAATGTTTAACAAGGTTTAAAACTGTTTCTTGAAGGATGGACTTTAATATATTCTCCCACTTGATCCACAGCAGGGCTTAAATCAGACAGAATGAGATTGCCCGACACAAGAGCTGACCTGGTCGTTGGTGACTTTACATCCTTTTAATGTTTAACTGTGTGGGAGCTGTCACTGAAGAGCAAAACCAAATGTTCATGTCAACTCCTTAAATCTGCAGAACAATCTCCACACAAGCAGTTCACTCCAGTTGAAAGCCTTCATATCCTCTTTCCTACCATTGATACAAAACAGATGTTGATGCCAGGTTTTTTTTCCTGACAGGACATTATGCATCATTTCAAAGACGTGGTTTCTCTTTGTAGAGTATTTCTATACATATAGTCAGTTATTCCAAACATAGTTCCTTAAAGTGGTAACATTTTATAGCATATTATTAACAGAGGTACCTGTATTGATATAAAGAAATCATGCCAACCACTTTCACTACCCTTCTAAAAGCTTTTCCTATCACTTCGCTGAAATGAAAAACTAAAGCTATTTTGGACTGGCGTGTTTTTTTTAGTGGTTATCTCAGTAAAGTGAATTTATCAAAGTTTTCTTTTAAGGGTTATTGAGAAACAGCTTGGGCTAATTTTATACTCTTTCCTCAGATAAATTGTTGACTGAATCATGATGAATTCCTGCCATTCAAATGCTATAACTACACAGCTGAGAATGTTGCCACAGCTCAAAATAATTAGCAATTTTGCTCACTTAAATGCGACTCTTGTGTATAAAACTTAGGAGATTTTGGATTCTTTTCAGAGTTTTTCGGGGACTCTGAATCTGATTAGTCAAACAAATACAGACGTGAAAGTATTCATACCCCTTAATACTTCGCAAAATTATCTTTTTTGTGTGGTATGCATTTCTATTCAGCCATTTTACTTTGCCACCTTGAAATAGAATCCTGTACAACCAAATACTTTTAGAAGTCAACTAAATTGTAAATATCCAAGTTTATCTCAGTACAAATACAGCTGCTCAGTGAAGGCCTATTAATTAGAGAACATTAGTTAACAAACAGTATGATGGAGACCAAGGAAGACAGCAGACAAGTCAAAGATTGTTTAAGTTGTGTAGAAATTGAGGCATGGTTAGGTTATAAATCAATATTTCAAGCCTGAAACATCTCACAGAGTACTGTCCAATCCCTCATATGGAAATACAGAGTATAGGACAGCTGCACACTACTAAGACAAGCCTGTACAACTAAACTGACAGGTTGAAGGAAGGAGTCAGGAGGCACGAGGTAACTCATGAGGAGATCCAGAGATCCACACAGAGATGCTCTCAACAAACCTGCTCTATATGGAAGACAGAAGAGAATAAATAAATCACTCAGATGGAACCAAAACTGATCATTTGGGTTAACATGCAAACATCGTGTAACACTGAACATCACCCAGAATGCACTGTCCCCACAGAGAAACATGTTGGAGAATACTTTAGCAAGTAAACAGCAAAAATAGAACAATTCACTATCTGAACACATAACTACGTATAAATGTCATGAATATGTCACTAAATATTAATGTTATAGCCTAACTGATCAAACCAGCCTCTCTGTGAGTATACTTTTAATGAATTCACTTTTAATTTCCCATGACACAACACTCAAGTTAAAAAAAAGAATGTGGCATCTATTCATGTGACCTATCACATCACTTATTGTCCACGAAGGAATAATTGAGTGAGGCTTTTGTTTCATGATATCATGTCAGAAGGCCCTGCATGGAAGACCCTCTTTTCGAATAAAAAAAAAAAAAAAAAAAAAAAAAAAAACCTGGTCTGAAGGATGCCAGATACATACTCTCTATAAATCTGGGCCCACTCTTCCTTTTCCTCCGGAACATTTGTATCATCATCAGACATGCTGTAGACCAAGAGTTGTAGACATTGTAGACCAAGAGAGCAAGTACACAGTCTAACTGGGGCATGCTGAACTCCCTCAGAATTGCCAAAATGTCTTTTATAGAGTTATGATCACCAGAGGAATGATGACGGCAAAAAACAAAACAAAAATAAAACGACGTAGTGTTCAATGCAGAACAATATTTGAATTGGTACACTGAGAGGAAGTCCAGCTGAGACAGCTACTCCAAGGTGTGGAATAAATTTAAATCTAATGTGAAAAACAGATTTTATGAAACCAAAGGAAACAGGAGAGAGTTCAGGCCTTGTGGCCAAGATGAATAACCAGTTTTAAGTGATCGCTCTACTCGAGCTTTACGGCCCCCTTCTCTGCTTGAATCAACGTGGGAAAAGCACTATGAATCAAATTAATCTACTTGGTTTCTTTAATAAATTTCTGAACTACACCAAGTTAACTGAAAAACAAAGCTTAGAGTTAAAGGATGCACTGATGTCCATAAGGAAATCAACAGGAATGTATGTGTTGCTATAACGTCCCATTGTTCAGTGTGTCTGATGAAATGTTATCGGTTTGTTTCCCCTTAAACCACAACTCCAGGGTTCCTATGACAAAGAGTGCAAATGAAACATAACTAAATATTTAGTACCTCCATAACTGTTTCGAACAATAACAAAGCAACAATTACACATGCCGAACACCAATTATGTGTAATTGTCAAGGAGGTTTAGAGAGCAATGTCTGACTCTGACTGTGTCCTGGTTCTTCTCCAGGAAAGCATCTCCTTCACAGGATGGCTAAAGCCGACAGTGTATACATAATAAATCAGTGAAATCAATGTTTCATGTACCTTCTGGTCACAGCAGAGGTTATAAACAAAGATTATTAATGTTCCTCAGTCCTGAAGACGGTTAACACACTGGATCTGGCTCTCATCCTGAATTGTCAGAGGCTTGGGAACTAGCCCAAAAAGGTGCAATAAAAGTGCAGAGACTTAGTGTTTTCTAACAGTCACTATGAAGTATATTCTCCTCATTTCTGGAAAAAAGAAGTAGAGCTATTTTTAGCTAAGTGGATAAATGCTAGGATGAATTTGAGGTCCAACAAATCTGCAAGCTGGAGTGAAATAAAATCTTACTCTTACTACAGGCATCTAGCCTATTCAGTAATCCTGATAATCTTGTGTTTTGTTATAAACCACAAAAAAGGGTCTTTGGACCTAGAATGTAATGGGTTTATGGAGTAGGGACTGTGGTTTTGGAAAAATACATTATGAAAAAAAAAAAAACAGAGTTAGCATTGCCAGCACTTACCAGCAGACCGACAAAGGAAAGAAACAAAAATCTTTATGCAGATAAGCCACACTACTGTAAATAATGATCATAAACTGATCTCTGGGCAATTCATTGCAAACACGCAGCAGGCCTCAGCTCAGAAAGCACTGCCAAAGTGCGACAAACAGCTCACAGCTTATCATCTTAATCAAACCCGTCACTGGTTTTAAGGAAAGTATTATGTTGCAATCACAGGAATTTGTGATTTAAGTAGGTTTGGAACAGAAAACCTACAAGTCTCTTTCTTTTTTTTTTTTTTACATCTCACTTTTGAGCCAAGCACATTTACCTCCATGGTCTGTAAAACTGTGAATACAGGCAGATAGTCTGCTAGCTGCACATAAGGCCTTTAAAACAGAAGAAACCAAACAGAATGATCTCTATGTGAAATAAGTGAAACAGTCCAAAAGAAGAGGCCTGAGTTGGCACCAGTCTCTGGTGTCTCCTCTGCTTCCTTTCACAACATGATAAATAGCTCCAGAATGAAACCTTAAGCTCTGCACACTGTTGCGTAACACATATCACAGCATGTGTCTTTTGTGCTGTCTATTTAAAACTTCTAAAACTGATTTATCGAAGAAACACATCCTCCAGAAATCGAATAAATTCAATTGCTCAACACAAACTGCTGGGTGACTAAAAACAATCATTATCATCCCCATCTTCATCTTCAGAAGTAAAAGTTCAGCCATTACTGCTAATTTCAGAGGCAGTCAAACTGGCACCGATAAACAGTACCTTGCAAAAGAATTCACACCTGTTGAAAATGCTTCTGATTTTATCACCTTACATCCTCAAACTTTGATGTATTTCTTTGTTCTGACAACCCAGACCAGACAAGTGATGCATGCATGTACGCTTTCTGAATCATTACTATGTAGGAGCATCCTTTGTTGCAACTACAGCTGCAAGTCTTTTGTAGGGTAATACTATCAGCTTTACAGACTTGTAAGTCAGATTGGACAAAGCCTGTCTACAGACATTACATTTTCAGGTCTTGGCATCGAATCTTAATTATTTTTAGGTCTGGACTTTGCCTGGCCTATTTTAATACATGAAAAAGGGTGATCCATCCCGTTATAGCGTTGGCTGTGCATTTAGGGGGTGTTGTCCTCCTTGAAGGATAGCCTCCACTCCCATCTCAAGTCTTTTTCCAGATCTTCTTCCCAGATTGCCCTGTATTCATCGCCAATCGACTCTGATCAGCTTCCCCACCGCAGCTGAAGAAAAGCATCCCCAGAGCATAATGCCTCCACCACCATGTTTGAACCCTGAAAAGGGCTGTGTTAA
Organism: Fundulus diaphanus; assembly: GCA_037039145.1. NCBI lineage: Eukaryota > Metazoa > Chordata > Actinopteri > Cyprinodontiformes > Fundulidae > Fundulus > Fundulus diaphanus. The sequence continues at coordinate 24,693,612 of CM073141.1, forward strand.
AGATTGTGTGCACTGTCACGTTTCTCCACACATAATCTGTTCGTGTAGGCCAATTTTGGTTTTCATTTGACTACATCAGTGGTTCCCAACCCTGGTCCTAAGGGACCCCTGTCCTGTTTGTTTAGACATGTCTCTGTTCCAGCTCACCTGTTTCAAATGACTGCATGAACTCATCTGCGTGCCAGCAAGGGCTGCAGAAGCCTCTTAATCATCCATTAATTTAGGTCAGGTGGGTGGAAGCAAGGAGACACATAAAACATGCAGGACAGGGGCCCCTGAGGACCAGGGATGGGAACCACTGGACTAGAGCGCCATCTTTGATTTGCTGTGTCCTCCATATGGCCTTTGGCAAACTCCAAACCAGACTGGGTACAACTTTTTTTCAGCTGATTTGGAGAATGCAGGACCAACACTTAACCTTGCATTGTGATCAGAAGTCGTGTGGACAGATCCTCCCACCTGAACTGTGGATCTCTGCAGCTCCTCCAATGTGACCACTGGACCTCTTGGCTCTGTGTTTGCTGTGTCTAATACATGGCCTTTAGCAAACTGTTAAATGGGATTTCTTATTTCTTCTTAATGTCACTTTTCCATAAAGACTAGACTTATAAAGCACACAACTACCGTTCTCCCAGACTCTCTTCAGTTCCTCCAGAGCTAATATGAGCATCTTCTCTGATTTACTTCTCTGATTAAGGATCTAATTGCGCAGCCAGTTAGCTAAGGTGAATGATCGTGTTTCTGGTTCGTTCTTAGTCGTGAAATACTCTTTCTTTTTCCAGATGATGGATTGAACTGGGCTCTATGAGTAGTTTGCTGTTTGTTCACTAATGCTCTCGAAGAAACCCGTGAATCCTTCAGAGAACAAGCAGATTTACACTGCCAGGTTCACACTGCTTACTAATCAGGTGACTTCTGAAGAACATTGGGTGCACTGGATTTTATTTAGGGGTATCAGATTAAATGTGGTTGCATAAAAACGCATGCAACAGCTTTGTTTTTTTTCCTTTGTTAAAATATTTTAAAACCACATACAGTCTTTCTTCTACAATTGCTTGCTACTTTGTTTGGGTATATCACATAAAATGCTGCTAAAATACACTGACTTTTATGGTAGCAATGTAACAAATTGTGACAAATTTCAGGGTTTATATCTGGGGGTAAACTTAATTGGAAATAGGTCTTTAATAGGTTTTATAACTGTGCAAGTTAATGAGTACCATAAGCACAGCATTTTTTTTTTTAGCAATGTAAGTGTGCCAACTTAAATCATGTTTAAGTAATGCCCAGGCACATTAGCTCTGGAACAGAAACAGTATGATGTCTCCTCATAGATGTGATCAAAGTCAAGGCACGCTTTTTAGTTTTTGGTGCCCTGCATAAGATCCTTTAACTGATGATTCAGGGGATTGTTGGGTTAGTCTCCAGCTCATGCTGTGCAGGTGACCTGAAATGCACCCTGGGAGACATCATCATGGCTTTCAGCAGAAGCAGTTTTTCATCTTTAAATAAACAGTGTGGGAAACAACTTGTAGCTGCAGCCAATAACCATAAACCAACATCATTATGTTAAGAGCGTGTTTTAGATGAGAAGATCAAACAGGATGTCACTTAGCCGTGGCCAGAGGTCGGTTGAGCAACGCAAAACCCTTTAAAAGTCCGTTTCTTGGATGAGATCCCCAAGAATCTGCCCTTTCTTTAGCTTTAAAAAAAATCTTTCCTTAAATGGAACCCCAGGACGTCGATTTGCTATAAATGAAGATCTTTGAAACATGTTTGAAATTTGCTCGCAAAGTTTTATGATTGTATTTCTGAAGCGAAAACACACTTGCCTTTTAGCATAAATCACAACCAGTCTGTAAATAGAGTATCCCGTTCCATCTGACCATTCATCAGCCACCCCAAGCAAGGTTACAGCATCCTCAAAAGTTTATAATCAAAGCCAATCTAAGGAAGTGGTTTGGATATGATACAGTAGCAGTTCTGGAGCTTTTGTTTTAGTCAAATGATTAATCTTTCTGGAAGGCTTATTTTCAAACATGAACACTAATGCTTGTTTAACTGTGCTGCTTTATACAAAATCCATACTGTTTGTCACATGTGAGTCATTTTAAATCCTAAACTTTCCATGAGGTCAGCGGATTTCCAAGTATCTCTTAAAAAAATAACATCTTAACAGGAGTGAGTTTTCATTTTGCCTGTGAGGCTGTGAGTACTGAGGCTAGATTAGCTTTAAACAATTTGAACCATAGCCTCTGACAGGAGGTTTATCCGTCATTTATAAAAACTCCCAAGTGTCAGAGCACAACAGGTTTTTAATAATGATGCCATTATATGACAAAGCAGACTTCTAATGGAGTTTAAATATTTTTTGTATACAAATAGCACCACATGATAAGTGCATAAAGCATGTAGATTAACTTGTTTGTGCAAACACAATTCTGAAGAAATGTATTCAGTGTTTTCTGACTGATTTTTTTGCCTCTTTTGCTTTATTGTTATTGAGCCAATTAATAATATCCGAATATTTTAAGGTTGAAATACTATGTAAATTAATTAACAACCGAGCGATATGTTTGATCGGATTTATTACAATATATTCCAGGTTAACATCATCAATATGCCTTACACCTTTTTCTACTTTTACCACATAAATTTTATTTGGTGTACCTGTAACACGTCGTAACTTCTCCGTCCGACTTCACGCAGGGGTACTTCATAGTTGAAATGTTATTCTCAGAGCATTTCTCCCTTGGAAAAGAAAAAAAATATTTATAGAGAGAGAGTTTGGAACTGAGCTCAATCTATTTGTTTTTCACCGTTAGTTTAAAACTGATGACAAAAAGCAGTTACCCCTCACTGGCATCCTCTTCCTGGTAAGACCAAAGCAAAGCTCCGGAGAAGCACATGCAGGTGACGGTGAGCAGGAGAGGACTCCTGTTGGGCTTCAGCAGCATGACGTCGGTCTGTCGACGGTCCACGCTCGGAGCGACTGCCTCCTCGCCGCTTCAACTTCAGCGGGTAAAGTTGGGAAGGAGGCAGGCAGACCCTCCCATTCACACAGCCATGGTGGATCTCCGACAAAAGGACCTAAGATGTTTCCTAATTCTTTTGATGTCACCACCAACAATTATTTGAACGAGTTGTGTGCAGCAATACATAAAATAAATGTATAATTTATACATTTAATTTATGTAGAAATACACACACACACACACACACACACACACACACACACACACACACACACACACACACAGTCACATTAAGTGGGGGACACGTTAACGAACAAACAAACCTTCAGCTTGAGGGTGAACTGTCGGAGAGACTTTAACAACTATTTGCGCGAGCAGTTCCCACAGACGCGCGCGCACAAACACGCGCTCCTATTTATTGTCGGTCGTGGTGATCTTTGCTGCCCTCGCGCGGCTGTAAATAGAATAGCAGCTACGTTCTTATTACGCGCGAGAAGGGGATGCGCATTGAGAGAAATTAGGCACAAAAGTCAAGGAAATAATGAGCCTTTTAGACCCAGGGTTGAGTGAGGTGGGGGCATGACGTAGAAAACAGCCAGAAAAAAAGCTTTACTGTTACTGTAAAATTCACAACTTGAGGCAAGTTACTTGTATGTGTTACTTAATTGAAAAGGTGGAAAGAATAAAACAAGGTAGAGAAGAAAAGAATAGCAAAGGGGGAGGGGGGGAGTGAAACAAAAGTAATAAAAATAAAAAAGTGCTTCAAACAAAGGAAATTAACAAAGACAAAAACATAAAAGTATTATTATTATTATTATTATTAAACAACTGAAATAAATGTATTTGATAACTAGCTAAATTAAGCTTCTGCGTTTGTAGGGCATTTGGATTGAACAATAAAGTTTTTAACCCTGTTTTAAAGAAGCAAACTGGTTATGCACATTTAGATTTACTCAAAGATTCTGCGTTAAGAAACATTGAAACTAAACATTGCCTCTTCTTGTTTACTTCTGGTGCTGAGGGCACTAGGCGAACACGTCTCTATCTGATGACCTCAAAAGCCAAGATTAAAAAAATGCAAAAGTAGCTCTGAGATGTATCCAGGTTCAAGACCATTTGGTGTTTTATAGATCAATAACAGGGTTTTAAAATGTTATCTTTTTACAAAGAGCAGCGATTCAGTGACTGGTGGGATACGATCAGTTTCCCTGCCATTATCTAGGACTTTAGCAGGGATATTGAGCTGCATTTTGAATGAGCTGCAGCTTCCTGATTAATTTTCTATAAACACCTGCAAAAATACGAGACTTTTTCAGAGATTTTACAAAACCTTCCACACATGCCTGCCACAGTCAATGAAATGTGTCAAAAACATACATCTTGTGGAAAATTATTTAGATTTTTTTTTTACTGTAGACATTGGAACTATTAAAAATGTAATGTCTTGCATGATTGAAGAGGAGCTAAGACCAAATGCAAGGGTTCTTGAATAGTAATCAGATAATTTTTGTAGATTTCAATTGAAAATACAAAATCTGATGTGCAGTAAGCACTGATGTGATTTCATTTCCAAAACAATTTTGAGATTAGTCTTTCTACAGTGTTAAGAAGATATGATTATATTAGAGTGCATTTTTGTTTACATCACTGTGATGTCAAATGAGATTCCAAGAACTGCTGCAAGAATGCAGCAGCAATGCTTGCATGAGTGGCACCCTGGGCATGCGCCTTATTTTACTGCCTCATATGCAACAAAACACACACACACACTCCTCCCATACAGGAAAGAAAAAAAAAAAAAATTTTACTATGATGTTTATCAGAAATATTGAACAAACAATCACTTCCATTGGTTACAAACATTAGCCCCCCCAAATGGCTGTGTTGCCCTGGGCAGAAAGCCATGTTGTCAAAGTATGTCAACAACGGTACCATGGCAAGAACAGCACAACTAAAACAACTTTCCTAAATAAATTAATAATTAAACTAATCATGACATGACACTCTGACTACAGAAATCCGAAGGCAGAGATTTAACTACAGATTTTACCGAAGTCTTTTGAAGTATGAAACAAATTTCTGTATTAATTATCTATGTCAGAGCACCAGGGATTTATATCAGCTAAGTCATCACAAAAAATAAATAAACGCCAAGCAGTGTGTTGAAAGAGAATAGCAGACTTTGTGATTTAATTGCGCATCTAGGAAAAATAAAATCTACCAAACTACTGCAGGACAAACACACTATTTTTAGCCTGAGTCCCAGTAGCTCTGCATATGTTTCATCTTATCACGTTGAAACGTAACTGATTATGTGGCCAACCTATGAATTAAAGCAACGTTCATTAAAAGCTGCCCATTAGCTATGCGGGGAAGAGCAGTTCCTCTCACTCTGACAGATTCTAGGGTAACAACATATTAGGCAGCATGATGATCAGCAGGAAAACACATTGTTACTTTCATGCTCTCCTAAACCACCTTTACAAACACTCATTAACTGGGTCAAGGTATCTAAGAGGTGTGGCAAAAAAACCTCTCAGATACTGCAGACCTTATTTATGAGTTACCTTGACCTGAGTGTGGCCCCATCGCCTGTGCGCCTTCAGTGTTTACCTGCACCTGGAGAGCTGAAGAGTTCTTCGGTTTCTCAGGAACACAGGTTGGCATTACAGCAGACTCACTGAAGAGTCTGTAACAGATATCCTCGTGAAACAAGAGGACCGTGGTGTCGCTTACATCTACTTAGGTAATTTTTTGTTTTTTTTTTATCCGGGAGGGCGATGAGGCATGAGTAAACTCAATTCTGGACATTAGTGACACAGCATTAGTCAGTGCCTATACAGGGGAAAGGTAATAAAATGGATCCAATTACAAGATATATACTCTTGAACAGTGGGAATTGTACCTCTTGGAGATTCATTTGGTAGAAAATTACACCTGGAGTCCGATTCAAAGGGCCTGCTGAGGCGTGACCGTTTTCAGTGCAGGAGAAAGCGGTGCTTCACTGGTCTGCTGGCTTCATTACAACAGATCCTCTACTACCACCGTATACTATCTGCTCCAGCTCTGCTCGGGAGGGCTGCACTTCAGCTCCTGGCCACTTGATGGCCCTTTCAGCCAACAGATCTCACCCCCCAACCACCACCACCCCTTCTTTCGCCACTATCGTCATCATTGGCCACAAAATGGATGACAGCTTTTTTAGAAATACCAGCGTGCGTCACGACTGTGAGTTGCACTTGCTGTGCCGTTTATGTTCCACCTGTTCTGATGCTTCAGCAGCCGGAGAGGCAGGGAGAGATCATGCCTGCAACAAACAGACTAATGCTGTTGGTCTAATACTGCACAAAAGCAAGAGGACCCAAGAGACACAACTCACATCTTGTGCAACAGAAATATAAAATAATTATCTGCGACGTGTGATCCATTCATTTAGAATGCCGAAAAAGACCCTTATTCTGTTCTGCATTTTAGGTTGTTGGTAAAAAGCAGAATTAAAAACATGTTTTCCATGCTTTTTACCACTGTTAATGATGACCTTGCTTTTAGAGATGCCTTTAAAAGTGTAACGATCTGTCTGAAAATTGCACAAATTAGTTTTTCACACCTCTGTGGATTGTTTAGGCCACTTTTACCCAATAAACCATCATTCTTATTATATCAAATGCAAAGGGAGATTATCTTTAAAACAGAGACAGCAATCGGCACTGAATGACATCAGACAAGAAAAACATTTAAAGAAGGAATGCAAGAGGACGGGGTTTAGCATGGGAAGAAAAGCAAGCCCTATCCATTGTTTCTCTTGATTAAGGAACCCATTGAGATATTTGTAAGAGCAGAAATTTAGCATTGGAGAAACCTGACCTGGCTTATTTTACCAAACACACTCAGCATATTCATTTGGCAAGTGAACAACCCATACAACACGTGTTCTCGTACGCTGGTGAATTAGAATATGTGCCATGAAAAGTGATTCACTGTCTTGTGGGTTGCCGACATTGACAAGAAGCCTTTCATGCTTAATGGATTCTTCACCATGCAGGCCTGCAGCACAGGACTACCCACAAATATGTTCTTTTATTCTCTAAATGCTTCTGCACACATGGGACAGCAATGAGAACCCTCCTCTCCTCCCTCTGTCTCTCTCTTTGCACAGTGCAGCACCGCAGTGCCTCTCTGCACATGCTCAGACAAAAAGACGGAGGGACAGTCACAGAGAGTTGGAGCTCACTGAAAATATGAACAGCCTTCATCATAGACATTGTGGTTCTGCAACCAGGCTCTGGATCATGACAAACTTAAGAATAATAGGCAACAATGCTGCTGACGTGAGCAAATTCATTCTTACATGAATGAACATAGTCTTTTTATAGAGGCATTTCTGCTTTGTCAAGGTCACTCTGTCTCTCTCAAGCTCAGACTGCTCAGAATGAGTCTCTTAAGAGAGGGCTTTATTATAGCACGTCACTAGCACTGGTTGTGATTTTTATTCCTTACAATCTGGTATTGTTTGGGCAATTCATTATGATCAGTTTGTGACTCTCTCCTTTACTTATCCTCTCTAATTAATCTGAATATGTGGTCATTTACTGAGAACACAATACTGTTGATATTGTAGGCACCAAAATTTTACAGTAAACCTAGGAAGTGACTATTTTTCGTGCTTTGTTTCATAATTAACACAAAAGGTGCCTTGCAAAACTATGCATACTCCCTGAAGCCTTTCACTTTATACACATACGTAGATGGAAACACAGACATAAATGTATTTTATTGATATCTTGTGGTAGACCATTATAAAGTAGTGCGTTATTGTGAAGTGGAAGGTAAAAGGCATATGGACATTTGGGGAGTGAAGTGCAGGGAGCATTGTGTCACTATCGCCGCGTTGCCGTAATGTGCGTCAAGCAAATAACAGGTAGCGTGTTAGCTATTTAGACCTGGAGCTTTTCGGACCATTTTATGTCGCTCTCAAACATCGACGCATTTAAAATAAACAAACAACACTTGGCCTGGCAGGGGGGTGCGAGTTAAGCCTGGCGGCCCGGCTTGCTTATAATACACTGAGGGAAACCCTGGAAGTGTATCTGTGTGAGAGTGTGCTTATATATGTAAGATTTGTCCATAAGGGAAATGCTCAATAATGGTTGTGAGGCGCCAAAGACCCACTTCCCCACAGTACAGAGACGGACAACAGGAAGACCAGAGCCCCAGACGTCCTAAGTGAGCCAGCACACACCGGAACACCCAGCCCCGGAACCCAAGAACCACCAATGCCGGTGGGTAAAGGCGGCAACCACCGGCAGGGAGCCTGATGGACATCTCCACACTTAGTGGAGAGGTTTAAAGCAGGTTTAGGGTATAATGCAAGATCCCTAGATTAAAAAAAAATCATGCGAAAAACTGCTCAATCCATCATCCAGAAATAGAGAGAGTATGGCACAACTGCAAGTTTACTAACTCACGGCCGCCCACCTAAACTGAAGCAGCATTAATCAGAGAAGCAGTGAAGAGGCCCGTGGCAACTCTGGAGGAGCAGTGGAGGACCACAGCTCAGGTAGGAGAGTTATTAGACATGCACTGTACAAAAAGGTCTTTATGAATGACCAAAAAAAAAAAAAAATGCAACTATTAAAAGAAAACTTTTAGCAGCTATGGTTCATGCTTGAATAGCACCCTAGGTCACAGCATCTTTTTAGAATCAAAATGAAATGTATGTGATTGACTGATTGTACTGCATCAGCTATATATTTCCTAATTTAAAATGGATTTTTCTTCTAAAGTGTTTGAGATGAAAGTTGTTGTAAATGGGAACGTTAGAAATAAATTAAATTGAATTGAATGGAATTCTGCTCCACATCCTTGGAAAACCATTCTACTAAAAAAACCTTTAAGTTTTTTGTGTAACTTCTTTGACACATTAAGACCAAATACAAACATGGCTCTGTTTTAATTCAATTCAATTCAATTCAATTTTATTTATATAGCGCCAATTCATGAAACATGTCATCTCAAGCACTTTCCAAAATCAAGTTCAATCAGATTATACAGATTGGGTCAGATTATACAGATTGGTCCAAAAATCCCTATCTAAGGGAACCCAGTTGATTGTATCAAAGTCTTGACAAGCAGCATTCACTCCTCCTCAAGGAGAGTAGAGCTCCAGGGACGGTCGTCTGCATTGTCCATGGCTTTGCAGCAATCCCTCATACTGAGCAAGCATGAAGCAACAGTGGAAAGAAAAACTCCCCTTAAACGGGAAGGAAAAACCTCCAGCAGAACCAGGCTCAGTATGAACGGTCATCTGCCTCGACCGACTGGGGGTTAGAGAAGACAGAGCAGAGACACAACAAGAGAGACAAAAAAGCACAGAAGCAAACATTGATCCAGTAATCTGTTCTACATTAGATGGTAATAGCGGGTGATCTGTCTTCTCTGGATGATGTCACAGCTAACAGAACGACAGACCAGGTGTACCTACTATGAAGAAAAAAAGAGAAAGAACAGAAAGTTAAACGCTGAAATGACGACAAGCAATGCAAAACGGGAGAACAGTAGAACTCAGCAGAGTGAGAAAAATAGACTCTGATGTCCTCCAGCAGCCTAAGCCTATAGCAGCATAACTATAGAGGTAGCTCAGGGTAAGCTAAGCCACTCTAACTGTAAGATTTGTCAAAAAGGAAAGTTTTAAGCCTAGGCATAAAAGTAGACAGGGTGTCTGCCTCACGGACCAAAACTGTGAGTTGGTTCCACAGGAGAGGAGCCTGATAGCTAAAGGATCTGCCTCCCATTCTACTTTTAGAGACTCTAGGAACCACCAGCAGACCTGCAGTCTGAGAGCGAAGTGCTCTGATAGGAACATACGGGGTAATCAGAGCTCTGATATATGATGGAGCTTGACTATAAAGGGCTTTATATGTGAGAAGGAGAATTTTAAATTCTATTCTTGATTTAACAGGAAGCCAATGGAGGGAAGCTAAAATAGGAGAAATATGATCTCTCTTGTTGATTTTCATCAGAACTCCTGCAGCATTTTGTTTTTAGTATTTTATTGTCTGAAAACATTTGATATTTCTAGATTTCAAGAACATTTTTGAGAGATCTTGAAATACCCCTTTTTCCTTTTTTAAAGAATAGGTCATATAAGTGTAAACAAATTCTGTCCAGATTGTGCCCATCTATACATGGTCAATTTCAAAGTCAGTTTGAGGTGGGCCTAAGGCAAAAATAATATTAAAAAGCTGTCTTGTTATTTTATTAAATAACTAGAATAAAATCTTTGCACACCTCAAACTGTTTCAAAGACTATCAAAAATACAGTCCAGGATTGACCAATGTTTCTAAGCGATAGAGATCAAAAGCAGTTCAGATTCCTTTAAAAAATATGTTAAATTATCTTTTAAGTAGGGACCAAATCAGAAGCTGTAAATTGGATATCAACCGTATTTTTAGTGAACACATTTGATAATTAATAAACTGACAGTGTGAATGACAGATGATTTAAAAAAAAAATTCAAGTGTTTGTGGCTTACCCCAGACCATGCTGCCCTGGGTAGTGAACCATATCCTCAACCTCTGGTGTTTTTGGATATAATTGATAAAAACTATGTAGGGGACCCAGCAAAAATGCCCTCTCAAATAAAGGCCAATAATGGGGTTGGTTATCTATCATAAGGTGGTATGAAGCTTCTTCGTTAAAGATGCAGTAAATATTTATTTTCTATGCTTTCTTCTTGAGGGGATAATGAAACAGAGATGTGGTTTTATGCAGAGAAAATATCCCTCAAGACACACTATAAGAAACTCTTTTCAAATTAAACATGACTATCTGAGAACGAATGTATCAACCCTACAGCTCTACATTCAAAATTTCTAAGACCACCAAGAGGGCTGTGAATATTCTTCCCCCACTGCTATTAATGGAAAAGAGCCATCCCCCAACTTGTTAATCACACTGCTTCCTTTTCCAACAGCTTGGGGAGACCCATTGTTTTGGGAGTGATACAACCCAAAAGAAATTCTAATGGATACCTTGTGCATTCACTCATGACTCACTGTCCTGTAGAAACCTTCATCCTGCTCATTCTCAGATGCCTGAACTCACTGGAGATTGCAAATGAGGAATGCCAATAAGATGTGTGTGTGTGTCTGTGTGTGTAGTTTGGCCAGTTACCTTAAAAGCAGTAGATTACTCTACTTGCACTCCTCAAGCAGGTTTTCTACCAGGGTTTGTCGCCACTCATTACCAGTTCATTGCTTTATCTTGAGGATGCTGTTAGTTTTTCTGAACCATTTGTCTGACTCATCGTCTCTGTCTGTCTTTTCATTCTTACAGTACTCAACTATTTTAAGTAAACTTTATTTATATAGCATCTTTCACAGCATAAAAACCACAAAGTGCTTCACAATAAATACAACCATAAAACAACACCAAATAAAAAGATAAAACGGCATAAATGCAACATCATACCAGATAACTAGTTAAAAAACTAGTTAAAAACCAGTTGAAACAAATGGGTCTTCAACTGCTTCTTAAAGTCATGACAGCGTAAAGATAAAAGCAACACATTCCACAATCTGGGGGCCATAGCTTTAAAAGACCGATCCCCTCTGGTCCTGAAATTAGTTTGTGGAACCATTAACAGCCCTTGGCTGGAGGACCTCAAACTACGAGAAGGGGAATATAGTTGTAAAATGTTGGTAATATAAGCTTGAGCTGGGGCACTCAGGGCTCTAAAAGTAAAGACTAAAATTTTAAAATGAACTCTAAAATGTAGTGGTAACCAATGTAAAGAGATTAAAACTGGGGTAATGTGCTGTCCTGCTCCGTTTCTTAAAAACATTTTAAGTCTCAAATTGCTTTTCTCCCCCTACTCATCACTAAGATGCCAACTGCCAATACTCTGACTATCTTTGGAATACATCTGTTACAGTATGACTGTTTTTTTTTTACCACCTCAAGCATCCAAGCTGAGAAGCTAACAGTGATTTTCCGATTTCCACAGAGCTATGTATAGTAGTGAGTTAGGGAAAATATGCAGTTCCCCTTGTAGAAAATTACTCTCTGACCTTCATCCAGCTCTAAAATGTCACTTGAGCAATCTGGCTGAGTCACATCAAGTAAGTATGGCTTGAAAATATCTCACACACTGATGTATTTTTCTGTTGTATTATTGTAACCTGATGTATCATTAAAGTCACAATCAATAAAGGTGACTTTGGACATCGTTCCAGTTGCTGCAAATCAATACAACATGCTTAACTGATTTACCTTCAGCCATGACTAAATGTTTGGTGTTAACACGAAGTCTAATCCTCACATTTTGTCACATTACAACAGCAAATTTTACCGCTGAAGATGCCAGAACTGTTGATATTTCTACAGAAGGTAGCTCTCATGGAGATTGCTCGTTAAGGAAATTAGAGGTAGGCACTTAGCCAAACAAAGCACTGAAACCAGTTCAGTTGGTCATCAGACAAGGGCTCCATCCGAATACCCTTAATTAAAGCTTCTAGCTCCTGTTCCTTTACCTTCCACAGGGTCAACAGTAAGAATTATATTGTGGACAGGAAAGGAGCTTTGGACTGCTGTGCCGAATTTGGACAGCGTTTATCTCGGAAATGGATGATACGAGTCAAATCCGGGCCTACAGCCTTCCAAAAATTAACTACAAAGTGCTTGACCTCTTCTCTCTGGAAATTTTTATCGATTTCCGTGAGGGGGCTGTGCTGATACGTCATGTCACACAAAGAATTATGGGATACCTTAACGCTTCTTAGTGCCGGTAAGGGTTGTCGTGAGGTTCCTAGGCAAAACTAGCAATGGGAGGGAGCATACAGGCTACTTTTCCTATCTCCTTACTTATTGACTGCACTATTTGGACAGCACTTATCATGGCGACCGCTGACACACTTTCGCTTTGGCTAAAGAGTCCTTGCTCTATAAGGGTATTCTGAGTGAGCCAAGGGGTTGTCTCACAGCTCCTTAAAATTCCAGCAGGTTGATGAGAAAGTATCAGCCAGGTGTGCATTCTGCAACCATTGGCCACACCCTCTTGAAAAGACCTCATGGTTACACACAAACACACACACCACAAACACACACTGCAGTGCTCCTTTGGTGTTCTTGATGCTGATGTTTCACAGATGTTCTGAAACAAACCACTTGGACCTTCACAGAACAGCTGGATTCATGCTAAAATTAAATTAGGTTGACTCCATTTACTAATTACCTGAATCCAGAAGGCACTTGATTTCATTTGATGTCATTTACTTCAGAGAAAAGGCAGTTGCAAGCAAATGTACACCACACTTTTCACACTTTTATAAAAAAACTGTTACATAATTTTAAAAGGTTTAAAGAACATTTATTCTATTGAAAAGCACTGGCTCTCCTTCCTTGAAGATGATGTGCCTTTCCATTTGTTTGATCAAAGAACCTAAATGGGTTTCATGAGTATTATCCAAAACGTAACCACTTTAAACACCTAAAGGCACTAGCATTTGAAGAAATCACGGTGCACATTGACATCAGACCTTCCAAAATGTGTAAAATCAACGGTAAGGTGCCTTAGAGCTGCTCTCTTCAAATAGTATTCCCTCTCTGACATGATAGAGTTTTTTTTTATTTGTCATCAGTCAGAGTGTCCACTTTTGGTTAATAAAAAATTAAATCATGTATTTAATCACCCAAATCTTAAAGGTGTTCATCCAGTCCCACACTAATGTTGTATTCCATTTGCAGGCAGAACTCGAAAATCCCTGCTTCCGATTGGAAAAATCAACTGTTATGGTCACCATAGTCAGGCTTTCCCCTCAGAAAGTTGGAAAAAAATTTTTGGATCCAATATGGGAGCTGCTCGCAGCAACAACAGTAAGCGGTGATCAAACATGTTTATTTTACAAGACACAGTTGTAAGAGTGTGTCTAAAATCTAAAAAAAGTTACATGTAGCAGCTGTAACGCTGAACTGAACAATTAAAGACCAGAGTTTGCTTGTGGAAAGTACAGCTTTAAAGGACATCTATAAGAGGTACTACGAACAAAACAACAGCTTTCCTGGCAGGCACCATATTGGAACCCTAGCCTTGTTTATTTTTATTTATTTTTTTGGAAAAACTTTTTACTTGGGTTTACCCCATTCCCAGCTCGTATTTTTGTTTTCTGAGGCAAATGAAATCTAAAAAATTTCTTAGCCGGGGAATTCTCAGTTGTGACGTAATTTTACTTCAGTTTTTGTCCTGCCAAATTTAGCCCTGATCAGCAATATTTTAAAATCACAGAGCTGTATAGTTTAAAAGATAAATCTGGTCCCACATGTTTCACCATTAGTGAAACTATTATCCATATTTTACAGCCAAAAAGCCCAGGAATCCATCTGTTTCTCAGCACTGCAACCTATGCATCTATTGTGTATCAGAAACAAAGACACATCACCCAAGCTCTGAAAGATTAATCATCCAAAGCTACTGCTTGAATCAAAGTGTACATTTAGCATTAATCTAAAAACCCTTTTATACCGGTTACCTGACGGGTAACAAAAGCAACAAACCAGACCAAGAAAAACTAACAACAAAGACGCATAATCTACTTCTGCTAATCTGACATTACACAGCCTTTGACCAAAATAATTAACCGTACCTATTACTAAACCGATTCAAGTCCCAAGAATTGTAAGACTCTGATTTTTTAACTCTGTATTGGAAAGTCTTCTTGTCTTTGTCTTATCTATCTAGCTCTCAAAGGATGGGGGATGACGGAAACAGATAAATGGAGTGCATAGTCCATCCAGTGATCTTGAACCTTACTGTGACCTGTAATATAAACAATCCCACCTAGCTGGCAGAAGGCTTCAGTCTGACATGATAACAGCACGGCCCAATACCAGACCAATGAATCCCTCAAGGCAGGTAAATATTGACACAGCATCCTTTGTCGCCTCTGGGGATTGTTTCAAAGAGGTTCAACCAAAAGCTTATCTCTCTTTCTCCATAGGTGTTCAATTGAAGACATTGCTCGGTTTGGTACGGCTTTCAGCAAAGTGGGGAGGATGTTTTAGTTAAATCTCTTCCACAATCATAATCAAACTCACAATCTCTTTCTCTCGAACGACAGGGGAAAAAAAACCCAGACAGGATTAAAGAACATGGATGATACTCTCGCCAACCAGTCTTGAGTAACAGCGGATCCCCCTGATGTGTCTCTACTGTAGCTTGTCAGTTAGGAAATTCTTCTGAAGAAGACGTCTTTATCACGTCAGCAAGAGTGAATCAAATCAGCAGCCATTACATACTGTAGTGGATGCTGTGTGTTGTAGAGAGTTGTAGTTCTAAATCTACAATTTCATTCAGTCTTATCAAAATGGGAGACATAGCTCTCACAGAATTGAGAGAAAAATCATTTGGAACATTTAATAATAGCTCATTAAAGCATTCAAAGAACAAATATTGTCAAAGCAAATGATTGAGGATCTGGAGACATTTTTTCTTTCAGAAAAAAAAAATCTGTTCAGAATCAATTCAGGGAATTAAGCAGCACCATGATTCAATGAGTAATAAAAGCTCACAGAGGTAATGAATAATGTGTCAGCCAGCATGAAATTTTTTTTTTATCTCTTCATGACCAGAATCTGTGGAGAAATCAAAACAAGTTATTCTGTTGAAAAACACAGCATAATGCAGCATAACATAAATTACCTGAACAAGTAAGCTGCATCCTAGTGTGGGTGCCTTTGGAGTTCTCTAGGTTAAAAAAAAAAAAAATTGGTAGTTTTAGTTTTCTTCAGCATTTGACTAATGTACCTTTCAAATTCTAACAAATCAGAAGCTGGAGAAATGATAATGCAGCCAAACAGGAATGGTTTAAAAGGTTTATTGAAATGCTGGTGTGGCTGGAACAGAAACTGGCTGGAGCACATTCTGGAACCGCTGCAAGGAGGAGAGAGAAAGGTTAGGGTGCCCAGACCAACTCAGTGGGATGCAAAGTGAACTGAATAAAAGCCATTTTGATCTGTTTAAAAATGAGCTTA
This sequence comes from Fundulus diaphanus, assembly GCA_037039145.1. Lineage (NCBI taxonomy): Eukaryota > Metazoa > Chordata > Actinopteri > Cyprinodontiformes > Fundulidae > Fundulus > Fundulus diaphanus. The sequence continues at coordinate 24,709,614 of CM073141.1, forward strand.
TTTACTCTGGATACATCTTTAGTTGAATTGAAAAAACTAAAACCCAAGAACAGAGGAAATAACATTTGTAGTTATAAAGACCAGGAAATATGTGAACTGGAAGAGCAGAAGGAGTAATCATCTAACCCTCATCTTCCTTGCTTGCTACGTTCTGTTCACGTACGTGCACGTCCGACTGACTACGTTATGTTAATTAATGGGAACGGTTCCACATCCTCCGTGACTACTCCGAACATCACCGTCAACAGACACGCTCTCCGTCGTTTATCATCAAATTATGGACCAACTCCAATTTTCTGTTCCGGTCCATCAGGCGCCAAAACAGGAAAAAGAACAACAATTAGGTTTGTCAAAGTTAAATAGTGTAAATAAAGATCGTTCCCCACAAATTAAGTACATTTTTAAAAGTTTACAATAAAATTAACTGTTTTATTTAAATAACAAACTACCTTTTTTGCACCAAACAAGGAAGCAGATTTGTAATATGAAACATGGTAATCTTTTCCAAATAAATTTGCTTTCTGCTTGTAATGACAATGATCATACATGCTCTCTTAATTACAGGTAGCTCTATGTTACAGTACCTTGCAAAATCTTCACCCCCTTCGCTTTTTACCTACAGTTTTTCGTTACATTCCAACTTGTTTTTTTAATCTTATTTTAAGAGATGGACCTTGAAATAAAAATATATACTTTGCATCTGAAAATAAACTGAAAATTGGCATTTGCAAATGTATCCACCCCTTTTGAGATTAAGCCCCTAAAAAGTTCGTCTTTCAAAAGTCATACAATTAGCAAAATGAAGTCCACCTGTGGTCAGTCAAAGTATCACAGGATCTGTCTGTCATATATATATATATATATATATATATATATATATATATATATATATATATATATATATATATATATATATATATATACAGGGTTGGACAATGAAACTGAGGTGTGGGAGGTTTCATGGCTAAATTGGACCAGCCTGGTGGCCAATCTTCATTAATTGCACATTGAACCAATAAGAGCAGAGTGTGAAGGTCCAATTAGCAGGGTAAGAGCACAGTTTTGCTCAAAATATTGCAATGCACACAACATTATGGGTGACATACCAGAGTTCAAAAGAGGACAAATTGTTGGTGCACGTCTTGCTGCCGCATCTGTGACCAAGACAGCAAGTCTTTGTGATGTATCAAGAGCCATGGTATCCAGGGTAATGTCAGCATACCACCAAGAAGGACGAACCACATCCAACAGGATTAACTGTGGACGCAAGAGGAAGCTGTCTGAAAAGGATGTTCGGGTGCTAACCCGGATTGTATCCAAAAAACATAAAACCACGGCTCCCCAAATCACGGCAGAATTAAATGTGCACCTCAACTCTCCTGTTTCCACCAAAACTGTCCGTCGGGAGCTCCACAGGGTCAATATCCACGGCCAGGCTGCTATAGCCAAACCTTTGGTCACTCGTGCCAATGCCAAACGTCGGTTTCAATGGTGCAAGGAGCGCAAATCTTGGGCTGTGGACAATTTGAAACATGGGTTGTTCTCTGATGAGTCCACCTTTACAGTTTTCCCCACATCCGGGAGAGTTACGGTGTGGAGAAGCCCCAAAGAAGCATACTACCCAGACTTTTGCATGCCCAGAGTGAAGCATGGGGGTGGATCAGTAATGGTTTGGGCTGCCATATCATGGCATTCCCTTGGCCCCATACTTGTGCTAGATGGGCGCGTCACTGCCAAGGACTACCGAACCATTCAGGAGGACCATGTGCATCCAATGGTTCAAACATTGTATCCTGAAGGAGGTGCCGTGTATCAGGATGACATTGCACCAATACACACAGCAAGACTCGTGAAAGATTGGTTTGATGAACATGAAAGTGAAGTTGAACATCTCCCATGGCCTGCACAGTCACCAGATCTAAATATTATTGAGCCACTTTGTGGTGTTTTGGAGGAGCGAGTCAGGAAACATTTTCCTCCACCAGTATCACGTCGTGACCTGGCCACTATCCTGCAAGAAGAATGGCTTAAAATCCCTCTGACCACTGTGCAGGACTTGTATATGTCATTCCCAAGACAAATTGACGCTGTATTGGCCACAAAAGGAGGCCCTACACCATACTAATAAATGATTGTGGTCTAAAACCAGGTGTTTCAGTTTTTTTGTCCAACCCCTGTATATAAAACACCTTTTCTGAAAAGGCCCCAGAGGATGCAGCACCGTAAAGACCAATGAGCTCTCCATACAAGTCAGGGACAAAGTTGTTGAGAAGTACAAGTCAGGTTGGAGTATTGCAAAACATCCCAGTCTTTGATGTTCCCGTGAATCTCCCACCCATTCATCATCTTCAGATGGAAAGCACATGGTACCACAACAAACCTGGCAAGAAAGGGCTGCCCAACCTAAATTCACAGACTGGGCAAACAGAGCATTAATCAGACAGGGAGCTCAGAGACCAAAGGTACCCTGAAGGAGCTGCAGATCCTTCAGGGTACCTCACTCATCTTAACTTAGTCTTAGAAATAAGAAGGCACAATTTGAATTTGCTAATGTAATGATTAATGCTGGTGAACCCGATATTCGTCCGGACACAGAGTTACAATTTAAAAGGTTTATTGTGAGGATGAGTAGTGACAGCTGAGGCAGGCAAGTAGAACCAGACTTGACAGATGAGTAAGGGTTGAAGGTGCAGACAGGGATGAGCAGGAGACCAGAAGATGCAGGTAGGGTGAATGGCAGAACCAAACTGACCAGGGGTTGCAGGCAGTGACAGGCTAAACCAATGATGAAGGCAGGGACAGACCAGTACAGGTGATGTGGACCGGGAAACCACCAGAACGGGAAGAGCAAGCAGCTGGAACCCACGTGGAAACAGGTAGACTTGTGCAGCACACAGGCAACTAGTGATGTTACGTGATGTGCCGAGGCTTTGACAGCTTTAGAAACCCCACAGGCTCCATTCAAAACGTGGGTTGTTGTAGGCGAGTTGCGGTCAGTTGAGAGAGTGGATAGAGTTTTGATAGTTTCAGTGTTTCCCGCAGCACTATGTTGGCGAGGCGGCCAACATTCCAAAAAAAAAAAAAAAAAAAAACTAACTCGATATGCTTGCATGTTTATTTGACGTTAACACGCGTTTTTTTGTTGTGGCTTTCTCGCGTACATATAGTGAATGGCAGGGAAAAAACAGGCAAAAATACATGGATACTTTGAAGCGAGAAGCGACTTCACCGACGGCGTCCCCCCCCCCCCCCCCCCGGCTCCGCCAGCAGTCATCCGCGCAAAACTTGTTCCGGCCGCCAACTCACAGCCTCGCCTAAGCAAATTCCTGCGGAAACACTGAGTTTGGATAACTGAGTTTGGATAGTGGTTATTTAGTTTGAGACAGTTAGTTTGGTGTTTGGAGAGTTTAGGAGAGAGATAGATGGATAGGATATTTAGGAGTGCGAGGACAGAATAGGAGTAGGATGGAGCCGAGGAGAAAGAGGAGGATTCCCCCTATGGAGAAATTGTTGTTTCTTAATAAAAATGCATGAAATCATCCAAGTTGCACAAGCATAAGCCCATTCACTACCCCCTCCCTAGTTCCACAAGCACTTTCACTGTCCTCTGCCTGATTAAGCCCATGCTATTTTTCTAGAGTCACAGAAAAACATTATTACACAACATGCCATATCACATGACACTACTATTTTGGGAATAATTACACACAGAGAATACATTCAAACAATATTTTATTATACACATATGTGTATACATAATTTATGTAGACAAATTATTTCGTCCTACATCCTTTTGTGAAGTCATTCCCAAGAGCCTTAATAGACAAAAAATCAATGCATCGCAAGATACAGCTGGCTGTGATTATACACCTAGCCAGGAGGTGGTTTTGTGTGCATATGAAGCTTCAAGAAATGAATCCTTTCTCGAACCCGTTGGCTCAAGTGGTTCAATGCCTCATGAGGCTTCATCTCACCATCACTACAGGCAACTTTATCGGAAGACTCCAACTGGCTGAGCACACAGGAACTGGTAGAGGAAGGGCACAGCACAAGAGACAAGATGACGAGTTCTGGCAGGGATAAGTTGGCTGAGGCAGGTATATATGGACAGGGAAACAGGTGAGCAGAGTTGGAAGTAATTACTAGCATTAGGTGGAGCTGATCTGGGCTAATTGACTGGTGACTGAGGAGACTGAGCTGATTGGATAGTGGCTGGTGGCTGAAAGGTGACAGGCTGATAGGAAGGTGGCTGATTCAAGAAAAGTCTGGAAAAGTCCAAAACAAACAAACAAAAACCTAAATCATGACAGCAAAATGTGACTCTAAAAAGTGCTGACCTTAGGGGGAGGGAGTCATGCATGATTCAAGTTTTCTGTTATTTTGTTCTGTTTGTTTGCTTCACAATAAAAATTTTAAAAGTAAATCTTCAAAGTTGTAGACAGGTTCTGTAAATTAAATGGTGCTAGCTCTTAAATAATTAATTTTAATTCCAGGTTGTGAGGCAACACAACATGAAAAAATGCCAAGGGAATGAAACAGTCCAAATTGGCCGGACATTTGTACTGTGATTAGGAAAATGTAATCTTAATTATCACTATATAAGCACTGTAGGAAGGCATGAGGACGGTGTTGATCAGAACCAGCACAGGTCTCCTGATGTAATTCATAATCACTTGAAATATTTTTGAAGCTTCGGATTTCGGTCCTGCTGTGAATCTCTGGCCCAGATGTTGGTTGCATGGACCACTAGACTAAACAGGGCTGTTTTAGTAGAGACTCTATTAACATCCCCAGTGGGTTCCTTATTGTTGCCCTGGGATATACAGTTTAAATTTAGAAAACTGTGACAACCATCACTGATTTTTATAATCCACCTGCTGACACTTTAGGAAAATCTCATGTGTTTTTCTCACTACATATGAATATCTCTTAATATCAGAGGTTTGGTTTAGAGTCGATGTGTGTACAGTTCAGGATACACACAATGCTGAGCTGTGAGCAAACAATAATCATTCCCGGCAAGCTGTAAACACCAAGGTGAGGATATTCCCTCCGGATGATTTACTTCCCTCTCTGTCTCTTCTTCTCTGTGTCAAGGCAAACCATAGACTGCTTCTAGACATAGACTGCCTCACTTATTTAGTATATAATTCTGCAAAGGGTTTTCATGTTTTAATATTAATTGTCTGTTATGCATATTCTAAATATCTTCAGCTCAATTCAGCATAATTTGCACTATTTATAGGACCTGAATTAAATAACAGACAGCAGCTACATTGTATAAAAGGGACTCATGTTGACTTTTGCAATAGTGTAGACACCTGGCACAGCTTCTGGAAATTAAACTGCAGTTTAAATATACAAACCCAAGAAAAATAGAAACCAAACATTTCAATGATGATCAGCCGATCATCTGGATACACACAATGCTGTGGGGCAATGCTGGGCATACACACTATGCCCATTCGGTGGGGGGGCGATCATCTGCCATTTCCCTCTAACATAGAAAGGATTTCTCGATCAATGTGTGCTTCTGTGCTTTTGTGTCTCTGCTCTGTCTTCTCAAACCCCCCAGTCAATTGAGGCAGATGGCTGTTCACACTGATCCTGGTTCTGCTGGAGGTTTTCCTTCCTGTTTAAGGGGAGTTTTCCTCCCCACTGTCGCTACATGCATGCTCAGTATGAGGGATTGCAGTAAAGCCATCGACAATGCAGACGACTGTCCACTGTGGCTCTACGCACTTTCAGGGGGAGTGAATGCTGCTTGTCAAGACTTGATGCAATCTGCCGGGTTTCCTTGTAGGACACGTTTAGACCAATATGTATGAATGATTTGATTGAATTTGACTTTGTAAAGTGCCTTGAGATGACATGTTGTAAATTGCCGCTATATCAATAAAATAAAATTTAATTGAAAGTTGAAAACCAATAGCAAGTTTTCTGAGTTAAAACTGGGATTTGGCCCTTTATGCATGTTTTACCTTCATTTGTTACATTTTTGTAAAATTACAAAAGTTTGACTACAGGTTTAATCTAATCTAATACAAACTGACTGAGTAGATATGCATTTCCTAAACAAAATAAAATGCAAAACAAGCTGAGTAAACTTGAAGGAAAAAAGTATGTTATTCAAAACAGCAACTAATGTGTGTTGGAGTGATGTGCCTTAAAGGAACATCAATTAAGAATGAGTAGATTTGCAAAGTTATTTTGAATTACCAAAAAACTGGCGCTCATCTGTGAGAAAATTGATTAGCATTTACTTAAAAGTAAATCTATGAAGTTTTAGACATTATTAAAATTAGTTTGATTTAGCATTTACTAAATATCTGGACACAATTGACAATACAGTAAAAAATCTTATATACACAAGAGCACTCTCGCAAACACCTACAGGTACTTGGATTCATGTGCTTACAGATTCACTACCTGTAAACTTTATCGGTTTGTTTTGTGGCTATTTTTACATTCAATTCAATTCAATTCAATTTTATTTATATAGCGCCAATTCATGAAACATGTCATCTCAAGGCACTTTACAAAGTTAAGTTCAATCATATTATACAGATTGGGTCAGATTATACAGATTGGTCAAAATTTTCCTATATAAGAAAACCAGTTGATTGCATCAAAGTCCCGACAAGCAGCATTCACTCCTGGAGAAGCGTAGAGCCACAGGGAGAGTCGTCTGCATTGTCCATGGCTTTGCTGCAATCCCTCATACTGAGCAAGCATGAAGCGACAGTGGAAAGAAAAAACACCCGTTAGCGGGAAGGAAAAACCTCTAGCAGAACCAGGCTCAGTATGAACGGTCATCTGCCTCGACCGACTGGGGGTTACAGAAGACAGAGCAGAGACACAACAAGACAGACAAAAAGCACAGTAGGACACATTGATCTAGTAATCTGTTCTACATTAGATGGTAATAGTCGGTGATCTGTCCTCCCTGGATGATTTCACAGTAAACAGAACGTCAGACCAGGTGTACCTACTATGAAGAAAAAAGAGAGAGAACAAAAAGTTAAAAGCTGAAATGACAACAGTCATTTCAATGTAATGCAATGCAAATCTGGAGAACAGTAGACTGGAGAACAGTAAAAATCAGTAGAGTGAGAAAAATAGGCCCTGATGTCCTCCAGTAGCCTAAGCCTATAGCAGCAAAACTATAAAGGTAGCTCAGAGTAACATGAGCCACTCTAGTTATAAGCTTTGTCAAAAAGGAAGGTTTTAAGATTAGTCTTAAAAGTAGACAGGGTGTCTGCTTCACGGACCAAAACTGGGAGTTGGTTCCACAGGAGAGGAGCCTGATAGCTAAAGGATCTGCCTCCCATTCTACTTTTAGAGACTCTAGGAACCACAAGCAGACCTGCAGTCTGAGAGCGAAGTGCTCTGTTAGGAACATACGGGGTAATCAGAGCTCTGATATATGATGGAGCTTGATTATTAAGGGCTTTATACGTTAGAAGAAGAATTTTAAATTCTATTCTTGATTTAACAGGAAGCCAATGAAGGGAAGCTAAAATTGGAGAAATATGATCCCGCTTGTTGATTTTCATCAGAACTCTTGCTGCAGCATTTTGGATCAGCTGAAGGCTTTGAACTGCATTTTGTGGACTTCCTGATAGTAAAGAATTACAATAGTCCAGCCTTGAAGTAACAAATGCATGGACTAGTTTTTCAGCATCACTCCTGGACAGAATGTTTCTAATTTTGGCAATATTCCGGAGGTGAAAAAAGGAAACTCTGGAAACCTGTTTAATATGGGATTTAAATGACATGTCTTGGTCAAAAATAACACCAAGGTTTTTTACTTTATTACCAGAGGCCAAGATAATGCCATCCAGATTAAGTGATTGGTTAAGAAGTTTATTTTTTGAGGACTCTGGCCCAAAGATTACAACTTCGGTCTTGTCAGAATTTAGATGCAGGAAATTTAAAGTCATCCAGCTTTTGATGTCATCAAGACATGACTGCAGTCGAAGTAATTGATTGGATTCATCAGGATTTATGGATAAATATAGCTGAGTGTCATCAGCATAACAGTGGAAATTAATCCCCTGCTGTCTGATAATTTAGCCGATCGGAAGCATATTTATAGTAAAGAGAATTGGTCCAAGGACTGAACCCTGTGGTACTCCACAGGTGACCCTAGAGTTTGAGGAAGATTTATTATTAACATGAACAAACTGGAATCTGTCCGACAGATAAGATTTAAACCAGCCTAATACTTTCCCCTTAATCCCTACAGTATGTTCAAGTCTTTGTAGGAGAATATTGTGATCAACTGTATCAAATGCAGCACTAAGATCTAACAGGACAAGTACAGACACAAGTCCATTATCTGAGGCCATGAGAATATCATTAGTGACCTTCACCAGAGCTGTTTCAGTGCTATGATGAGCTCTGAAGCCTGACTGAAACTCCTCAAGTAGGTCATTGCTTTGTAAATGTTCACAAAGTTGATTAGCAACTACTTTCTCAAGAATTTTAGATAAGAAAAGAAGATTAGATATAGGTCTGTAGTTTACTAGCTCATCTTGATCAAGAGAAGGTTTCTTAAGTAAAGGTTTAATAACAGCTACTTTAAAAACCTGTGGTACATATCCATTTACTAAGGACAGATTAATCATGTCTAAAATAGGACCACTGATCAAAGGGAATACCTCCTTAAACAACTTGGTTGGAATTGGGTCTAACATACAGGTAGAACGTTTAGATGAAGCTAAGATTTTAGATAGCTCAGAAAGCTCTACTGCTTCTAAACAGTTCAGACACAGCGCAGGTTCTAAAGATTCCTCCAATGCTGCCTTACTTACTGGGGATGAGGTAATCATGTTTGGGAGGATGCAAATTATTTTATTTTTAATGGCATCAATTTTATTTATGAAGAATCCCATAAAATCATTACTACTAAGAGCTAAGGGAATGGATGGATCCACAGAGCTGCAGCTCTGAGTAAGTTTGGCAACTGTACTAAAGAGAAATCTAGGATTATTTTTATTCTCTTTAATTAATGATGAAAAAAATGCTGCTCTAACTCTGCGAAGGGTCTTGTTATACAACAATAGACTGTCCCTCCAGATTAGGTAGGATTCCTCTTGGTGTGTAGAGTATGGGGTAAGATAGCTTTCTAAATAGATTTGTACATAAAAGGATAGTTGTGTCCATATCAGTCAGAAGTTGTGCATAAAAAACATTTATAAACTCATAATAATTTAAATCGCATTCAAAAGATACAACATACAGTTTAAATAGTTACAACTTCAATAACTAATAAATACAAATTTCAAGTTTAAATTTGTGCTTTACTCTTTATGAACACAAACAGTAGCGGCTGCTTGAGAATACGGATTTTTTCTTTGAGAATACGGATTTTTTCTTTGAGAATACGGATTTTTTCTTTGAGAATACGAATTCACAACAGTGGTCTGACGTCACGGTTTCCAAGGCTGGTTAATGGAGCACAGAGTGCGAAGATAGGAGCCGCGCATGCGTTCTTCAGACTGACCGTCTCAGAATGCACCGCGGCTGCAGCTTCATTCCAGACAGCGCAGAGCTCACAATAGTAAGTTAAACACTCCCTTTTCTGCTGCTGTTGTTCAAAAGTACGTTTTCAGATCGTTTGAGGCGAGAACATTATACTTTTAAGCTTCCCTACGTGGCCTGTTTACAGAGTTAGTGCGTAATTTAAAAAAAAAAGAGTGATTTATTTGTTTTGTGTTTATCAGGCTGACGCGTGTTGCTTTATTAACTCAATAATTGCTGGAATAAATTGTAAATGTCTCCAAAGAATGACAGCAGCATATAAAATGGAGCTGGACCATAATTTAATAACAATATATATCAGTCGAAAGACGTGTGGCACAATAAGGGGAAAAAAGGGTCGATAAAAGTTGGTTATAGAGACAGTTTTTCTTCCTTCCTCTTAGCCTATATTAGTTGATGCTACAGTCACTGCTTCCTCTCGACCAATCGTAATCGCGGACCCAGGCACACCGTCACAAAGCGCCGCCCTCTCAAACCACAACACAGAGCACGTGAATATGTCGCAGCAAGGAGCGGCGGAGGAAATTGTCCCAAAACGGGGTTTTACTTGTTCGCCAGCCTGACTGAAATAAACCACAGTGAACTGTAAAATTTGCAAGGAACCGGTAAAAACAAAGTCTGGTAACGCAACCAACTTGTTTCATCACGTAAGCCGCTCCGCCGCTCACTACCGCAGCAGCGCGAGCTGTGTCAGCCCCGCGCGACTCCGCGTCATCTTCTTAGGAATCTTATGGAAGTTCTTCCAAAACAAAGCAGGTACAGCAGCTACTGGGCTCCGTTCTTTGTGATAAAATGACAAAGCGTCCTGGCGGCGTAAGGACATCACGCATGCAGTAACGTGCTTCATAGTGATGGAAATGCTGCTGCTGTTTTCTGCAGCTGAAAAACCTGGCTTCAGACAATCACTCGCCACTCATGATCCGTGATATAAAGTTACGGGCTGCAAGTTTTTCTCTAACAGCGCCGGTCACTTTAGTTTATTCTTTGTCAGTATTTAATAACATCACCCAGGTCTCTTAAGTTAAGTCATTTTTCATTAAAAAAAAATCAGTTATAATTAAAAATGTTGGTTAAATAATAATTAAATTGGGATTGAGTGTTTGTGTGTGATATATTAAATCTTTTTGATAATTATCTATCGATCAATATGCATTTTTTTTATCAATATGCTTTTTTCTTTATCGTCCAGCCCTAATATAAAATCTATAAATAAATTAATAAATTCTATAAATGTTTTTCCTATCTAATTGAGTTTCCTCTGAGTGAGGACACGAGGAATCGAGAGAAGAAAGAGGGAAAGAAAACAATAGTAACAATATATGAAAAAATACAGATATTTATTTTAGACAAATGTTTTAACTTTGGAACAGAATGAAGGTGTAACATATTCAACAAATTAACAGTTACTAACGTGGTTTAAAACAAAGAAATAACTTCTATTCACATCTTATACAAATAGACAACACCTACAAACATACAATTAAAAATAGTTGGAATGGAAATTAATTTACTGATCATTTTATGTATTTTTACAGGTAGTGAAAAAATGAAATTAAGCAGCATGTGGACATGACTAGAACTGATCTACATTAGGTCAGGTGTAGTCATGTTCACTTAAACATGCAGTCAGCTGGAGCAGCTCCCTGTCTTCAGCTGCTGGATGGTCATCCTCCTCTGGGTCAACCTCCTCATCCTCCACGTCCAGCTGGTCACCTGCTGCTATACAAATATTGTGAAGGATGCAGCAGGCGGCGATTACTTTTGGGGCCAACGTCAGGCAGACCTCCAGCACCCTTAAGAAGATGGAACGCCACCGTGTCTTCAGACCACCAAAGACACGCTCAGTGATGTTTATCAGCCTTGGCGTGGTGCCTGTTGTAGCGTGCCTCCACTAGACCTGTACCAAATATAAAATTAACTTGTAATTTAGGTAATATGCTGATCTGTCTTAATCTTCTATCCAATTAATATAATCTATCAATTGTGTGTCATTGCTGGCTCTATTTAAGGACAAGAAGGTAAGAGATCTTACTGGCAAGCTGTTTCCCTATAGGATGCACCGCAGGCCAGCCAGTAGAGGGTCACCAGCACCTCTATCTCCCCTGGCCATCCATGGACCTTCTGGATGGGCAGCAGCTGAAGGAGGAGGACGATGGTGGCCCTTCTTAGCCTGAAGGCTGGTTTCAGGTCCCCTTCATTAAAAAATATTTGGAGGATCGGTACAGAAGTGTTTATCCTCGCATTTTTTGTTTCTGTTTCTTACTGTAAATAAAAAAAATGCCAAATGTTACCATAATTGTTTTTTCAATTCTCACCTTTTTACACCATAAAACTATATGTGGTTAACATGCAGATTAATATATGTATAGTAGTAAATGTAACAAATGGCTTCCCTTCTCTGGTATTTCTACCATTTCACTGAAAGAATTAACTGAACTAACTGCACACAATTTATAGATTAATCATTGTAAAGGTGCAGACAGAAATAACTTTTCCTTAATGAGCAATACTGTGAAGGTTAGTAGGTGCAACAAAGTAGCTTAACCCTACTCCCTTTACTGTTATAAAAATTATGTTTTCATTTTAATTCTTTACAGATAAATAGTCACAATTTCAACGTGATCACATGTTTAATACCATCCTCAATGTTGTTTTTTTAAAAGATAAAAGTAGGAAATAGGCTGTCAGTCTTAAAAAACCTACCAGTTGGCACAGACGCTCAACGTCGGACTTTTTATTAAAATTACGCACTAACTCTGTAAACAGGCCACATAGGGAAGCTTAAAAGTATAATGTTCTCGCTTCAAACTACCTGAAAACGTACTTTTGAAGAACAGCAGCAGCAGAAAAGGGAGTGTTTAACTTACCACTGTGAGCTCTGCGCTGTCTGGAATGAAGCTGCAGCCGCGGTGCATTCTGAGACGGTCAGTCTGAAGAACGCATGCGCGGCTCCTATCTTCGCACTCTGTGCTCCATTAACCAGCCTTGGAAACCGTGACGTCAGACCACTGTTGTGAATTCGTATTCTCAAAGAAAAAATCCGTATTCTCAAAGAAAAAATCCGTATTCTCAAGCAGCCGCTACTGTTTGTGTTCATAAAGAGTAAAGCACAAATTTAAACTTGAAATTTGTATTTATTAGTTATTGAAGTTGTAACTATTTAAACTGTATGTTGTATCTTTTGAATGCGATTTAAATTATTATGAGTTTATAAATGTTTTTTATGCACAACTTCTGACTGATATGGACACAACTATCCTTTTATGTACAAATCTATTTAGAAAGCTATCTTACCCCATAGTAGAGCGCCATTTTCTCTCCAATTTCCTAACATTGTGCTTCAAGGAACGCAGCTCTGAATTAAACCAGGGAGCCAGCTTCCTGTGAATTATCACCTTATTTTTCAAGGGAGCTACATTGTCTAATGCAGAACGCAATGAGGAAGTCACACTGTTAGCAAATGTATCTATTTGTGAATGGGAAGAAACAGCATTGCTGCCATCTACAGGGCATTTCTGCAATACTGAGGATATTAAGAGGGGGACAGACTCTTTAAGTTTTGATACAGCATTATCCGATAAAGATCTACTATAATGGAACCCTCTTTTGGGGGTGGAGAAATCAGTTAGATTAAACTCAAATGTTATTAAAAAATGATCAGATAGGACAGGGTTGTGAGAGAATACTGTTAATTCTTCACAATCAATGCCATATGTCAGCACAAGGTCCAAAGTATGGAGCCGAGAGTGCGTTGGCTTATGCACATTTTGAGCAAAACCAATTGAATCTAGGACAGTTTTAAAGGCTACACTAAGGTTATCACATTCAGTGTCAACATGGATGTTAAAATCACCCACTATAATAACCTTGTCAGTATTTAACACCAAATAAGATAAGAAGTCTGACAGCTGATCCAAAAACTGAGTGTAAGGGCCTGGTGGACGATACAAAACAATAAACAGAAGAGGTTTTATTGCTTTGCAGTTTGGATGAGGGAAACTGAGGGTTAAATGTTCAAAAGAACTGTAGTTATTAATTGGCCTGGGACTAATTAATAAATCAGACTGAAAGATGGTTGCCACTCCTCCTCCTCTTCCCACAGATCTAGGAATGTGGAAATTTGAATAATTGGAGGGAGTTGACTCATTTATACTAACGTAGTCCTCTTGTAGCCAGGTTTCTGTGAGACAAAACAAATCAATCTGATAATCAGAAATCAATTCATTAACTAACAAAGTCTTTGGAGGGAGAGACCATATATTTAATAGACCACATTTAATTCTTTTATTTTTTGGTTCAAAGTGATCCGTATGGATTTTTATTAGATTTTTATGATTTGTTCCCTTTAGATCAGTTTTTGATCTGTTAAGTTTTGGCCGTGGGAATGACACCGTCTCAATAGGATAATGGGTGGGTAACAGTACAGAAGCTGCAGAGAGGTGTGTTAAACTACGGCTCTGCTTCCTGGTCTGGACCCTGGGTTGTCAGCATTTAGGAGAACTAATAAATCCGGCCAGATTCCTAGAAAGAAGAGCTGCACCATCCAAAGTGGGATGAATGCCGTCTCTCCTGATCAGACCAGTTTTTCCCCAGAAAGTTTGCCAGTTATCAATGTAGCCCACGTCGTTTTCTGGACACCACCTAGACAACCAGCGGTTGAATGATGACATGCGGCTAAACCTGTCATCACTGGTCAGATCAGGCAGGGGACCAGAGAAAATTACAGATTCCGATATTGTTTTAGCAAACTCACACACCGAAGCAACACCAACTTTGGTGACCTCTGAGACGGAGAAGCCATTATGAGGCTAAGGCTTGGCTAGCGCTAGGCTAACGCTAGGCTAAAGCTAGGCTAGCGCCCTGTTATCACGCCAAAGAACAAACCGTGTGAAACACGAGGAGTTCCCAAACGTGATGAGCAGCCACAGAAAATGTTTTAAACGTGCTTATGTTTGGAAACAGATGTTACAGCAAAGAGGTTTAAAGATAAAAAGCGAGAGAGCCTGGAGCAAAAATCCGTCGTTCACACAGCAACAACAGGAAGTGACACAATACGCCTTACCGCAAACAGGAAGTCCGGTCCTCAAAGTCTCATCTCTCTTTGCAGGTGTAGAAGCAGACTCCCGGGATATTATCTTGCTCTCTCCTTTTCCTCTCCTCTATTTTTCACCTTTTCTCCATCTTAACCTGTTGTCTCATCAAAAAAGACAATACAGTAAAACGTACAATTTTCCTGAGTATATTAGTAAAGATTACCAAAAGATATTCAAAACAATGGGTTTAATTGACTGTGCAAATCTGAGTGCAATTCAACAGTTTCTAAATAAAATGTGTAAATCTAAATCTTAATAGAGCATCCAGCATTTCACATCTACTTAATTATGTTATGTGTCGCCATTGTTGGTTATAGAGTGATTTTTCACTTGGACTTATCTTTTTTGTCATTCAGATTTGCATCATCAAATACATATCTGGACGAGATTTTGTGGCAGCTGCTCACAACAGGTGCAGAAACAAAGACAGCCGTGTCATTTCTATATAACACTAAACAAAACTAACCCTCAAAAATGTGGCGAGAAACATTTTCATAAAGAGATAATGAATGTCAAAAATATGAAGAATTTCAAACATACATCCCTGGAGCAAACCTAACCAGTGATCAGTCTTTTTTGGGTGTGTTAGAGAAGGAGGCGTGGGGGTTAATTTGAGTTCAGCAGTCTTATGGCATAAGGGAAGACGCTGCTGCAGAAGCTGGCTGTTCTACTTGGCAGGCTGTGTAGTCTCTTTTCAGTTTGTGATGTGGGGTCAAGGTGTCCTTGGTGATATTCTAGGCTCTGGTCAGGCTCCATCTTTTTGAAATATCTTGAATTTGAGGAACAAGATTTTTTTTATGCTATCCTTACCACCCTCTGTAGGACCTTCCAGTCAGAGACATGGGACACTCCAAACCAGACAGTGAAGCCCCTGAAGAAGGTGGTGAGACCAGAATGGGTGGAGGTGCACCTTCCTCCGTTGGCAAAAGAACTGCTGAGTTCAGGACCAGGTCAGGGTGTCCGTTTTCTGTACCCTTAGTGGTGCTGACCCTCTCTACTGGAGTGTTGTCAGTGGTGAGAGAGGTGTGTGACTGGGCTGACTCCTCCTGAAGTCAAGGCTGATCTCTGTGGCCCACTACTGTTGTGTCATCCACAAACTTCACAAAGTGGTTTGTAGTGGATCTGGGACAGCAGTCACCTGTCATCAGAGTGAACAGGGGCAGACTCAAGACACAGCTTTGAGGACACCTGGTGCTGAGAGAGATGACACTGGGAGAGTTCTTGTCCACCGACACAAATGGCATCCTCTGTAGAGCGGTGGGAGCAAAAGGCAAAACTGGTTTGGACTGAATCTGAGTTGGAGTCTGGAGATGGTATCTCCTTTAAATGATCATTTACTAGCCTTTCAAAGGAATTCATCACAATGGGGTGGAGTGCTGTTAAGATAAGATAGTCTTTATTGATCTCACAATGGAGAAATTCACTCGTCACATCGGCTCATACAATGTGGGTGCCTACCGCAGACTGAGCTAGTGAGATGTTAAAGATGTCGGTGACAACACCAACCAACTGGTCAGCAAATGTCTCGAGCACATTTCCTGGAATTTAATCCGGGTCGGCTGATTTCTATGTGTTCACTCTGTTCTGCAGATGTTAGGTGTAGCCAGTCTGAAGCAGTGGCCACAATCTAAGTCTTACCTCTCTTATAGCAAAACTTTGTTCAACACATTGCAATGTTAAAAATAAAATTTTAAGCATTTATTTAGCAAAAACACTTTCAAAGATATATTTTCCTAAATATTCCGAGTCCAAAATATATTGGCAGGAGAAATCAGAGGAAAAACACCACAGAAACACCAGGAAGAAGAACACAACAATCTGTACGATAACATGTAACTCGAGTACCAAGCTCACTGAAAAACCGTGAAGGGTCTATTTGTTCTAATTAGCTGAAAAAGTACATCTGAATAATATACATTGCATGTCACACAGTTTCCATGCTCTCCATGGTTTTCTTTTTCATATACATAGTTTAGAAATTAATAGTATTTCACAGCATCAGAAAGCATGATTTTAAAGTTATTATATCTATCTTGAAATTCCTTCTTAAATTCATGGAATCTCTCAGAATGTCAACATTCACTGAGGGTTTGTGCAGAGAGTGGAAATAACGCTGATGCAAGACATCAAAACAGCTTCATGGAGCTATCTGAAGTGGTCGTGTCGCTCTGGAATCTATACAAATTCATGCTGGACCGTCAAGTACAAGATCGAGGAAAAAGGGCAAAACTAACATTTGCAAAAAGAAGACATGCTGCATTTTTTCTGGAATACCGTTCTGCTGAGCAGCACAAAATGAAGCCAGTTACTTAACAGAAGAACCCAACAACATGGCAGAGGTCATGCTGTGTGGCTGCTTTGCTAAATGTTAACCTAAACTGTGACTGTTTTTGTGTGTAGCGCATGCTTCATGCTACATCTGGGGTGAGATTCCTGGACATTCCAGCAGGGTAGAGACCTGAACTAAACCAGGAGCAGAAACAAAGGGCTGAAACAATAAGGGTGTGCTGTTTTGAACGAATCCACAATGAGTGATCACCTGAATTGCACTGAAACTGTCCTTTGGACACAGCGAGAATGGAGAACGTTGAACCCATAGAAATAAAATGAAGTTGAAAACCAAAAAGAAAGATACCTCCTCTGAGGATGGCTGGATGGCTCAAAAAATGTAAATGTAAAGGCTGTCAAGGTTGTCAAAAGCAGCAACCACACTGTCTTAGGAGTTTTTTTTCATATATGAAAGACTTTTTGTATTTAAAATGGATTCTTCTTAAAAAAACATGTAATCTCTTTTAAGCCCAAGCTTTCTTTTTATTCACACATTAGTTAACTATGTATCAACTTTTTATGCACGCTACCTCCATATGACCAAATAATGAATATTCAAAAATAAAGGGATGTCCCCATAACCTTATATGACTAAAAATTATTTTGTTTTTAGAATTTGCTTTACTTTGATCCCGCAACATTCAGTAATGCATTTCCAGTATATTGCTTTGCGTTTTTGGTCACAGTACTGAGGGCACAGCCTAATGGTTGACTACATGTGTGGTGAATATTTAGGTTGCAAACAAATTAAACCAATTTTTCACAATATTAATAAAAAGGCAGCATATTCTCTAGTTCACCCTGGTGGTGTGCAAACATTTTATCCTGTTTAAAGATAAAGGTTTTCCTTTTGAAAATACTTCTGGAAAAAAGCACCTCCACAGTAAAACTCCTCCCTAAAGCTTAAGGGTTTCTGCAGACATACCGACTGCTTTTGGGTGAGTGGCAGCTTTCATCAGCAACACTAGATGATACGATTACCTCCAAAATGTTTTGACAGGTTCAAATTTAAGAGCTCATTGTTCATCAGGTAGGAATTGGACTAACCGTCCACAGCTCAGCCTGACTTTTAATGCAAATACATTCTGCAGCGTCCAACTGACCCTTCTGAGAGACAATCTGTTAATTATATTGTATTTCATGGACTCTGGCCAAACCTGTCAGTCCTAGACCCCTTCCAGTCCAAAATGTTTACAGTTTCCTTGTTTTTATTGACAAGTTCTTGAAGGATTATGCTGATTAGTTAGTCATACATTTTAAATGTCAGTATACAGGCAACAGTTGGTGGATAAATAAACAACGACTCATGCTGACTGTGTTGGTGGCGTCCACGGCTCCAATGGGCTGCGGGTCTTTCAGTTTGCAACCTTGTCCAGGTGGGATGCAGTTTACCATAAGTAATGCAGCATGGTGCCGAACCTCTAAATTTAAACAAACACCATGTTAAGTAGTTGTATGTGTCTGGAGGAAAATGATTTATTAGTTCCTGTACGCCATGACATCTTGATCACTGAAGCCTATGTCTGCAACCTCAAGCCATCTAACCTCTAGCATCCACAAACCAAAACATTATGAGACAAGCATCAATTTCAGACAGTTTGTATGAATGCAATTGTTATCAATACTCACTTCTGAAAAGTGTGAACTTTCCCCTGGTTGAGATCGTGTTCTTTTTCACCTACACAGTTGATAAACTAATAGTATTTCACAGCGTCAGAAACCACGATTTTAAAGTTGCCAAATATATCTTGAAATTCCTTCATATTAGGTGTTAATTTGTTTAGTTTCTTAAAAGTTTCCTTACATGGTCAATTGTTTTTACTTGGGTTTTAAACTCAGTTCTGTGAAAATGTATCAACTGCTGAAATCTGGTTTGAAATACATTATTGTACGATAAGATAGTTGTCCACATTCCCATCTTTTTAATATTATTCCTTTGGATTTTTGTTTTTCTGCCCCTACCCAAGCTTATGCGAGACAGAAGCGTTTATCAGCTGATGCAAAAATATTTCCAAGGGTATCAGAAATTTATTACAACACATACAGTTGTCACGCAGCCGTGAAATCAATGAGTAAAAACATCATAGTTCATGGCCCTCTTGAATGCTTCTCTACAATATGGTCCAGATCTGCTATTTCAGGTGGAAAGCCATTCTCTATTTTGATTTCAGTTGTGCCGCTGTCTTTGCAATTTTGAGTCATGGATTAAACCATGTTCTGCAACAAGTTCCAGGTTTGGAATTATGTCTTATAACCTAACCTTGCTTTAAACTTCCAGAAAACTTCCTCTCAGCTTCTTTGGTCTTTGTGATGCTGCATGTTCACTAATGTTCTCTGGTAGACCTCTGAGGTCTCTACAGAGCAGCAGTATTTATACTGAGATCAAATTACTCACAGGTGGACTATATCAACTGATTAGGTGACTTCAGAAAGTATTTTATTATTATTCTTGTTGAAAGCGTCTGAGTAAACAGGGTACGTCAGACTTTTCAGATTTCTTTCCAGTTTACAGTCAGGCACTAGTTGTCTGTCACATAAATTATCACATAAGCATTAAAGTTTGTAGTTGTAAGAAAAATATCAAGTGACTTCTTTGAAAGGCATTCCAAAACAAGCTGCAAGTAATGTTCAATTGCATTAAAGTTGTGTTTCCTGGCAATATTTTTTTATTTCCAGCAGAAAAAACAATCATGCGTATAACAACCTGAGCTTTATGTTTGCAATGCTCCTGAGTAAAGGCATGCAGTTTGTACAGCAAAAGGTGGGACAACTGAAAGCTTGGACAACGTTTTCAGTAATCTTTATGTACCATTTGTTTTTCATGTTAAAGTTAAAAACTGTTCATTTTTGTCCGTCAAATTTTAATTGTGGGACTAAAAAAAGAATAAAACAAATTTTAAGTGAAACTTTTGTAGTTTAAGGATTAGCTAACTACAGTCACATATACTTTTCTGCTATGTTGTTTTCCTAGGTATCCTGATTGAAGCCAGGTTTAAGCAAACCTCATTTGAGTAATTGTTCTTTGATCTGTTGGATTCTGCACAACCCAACAGATTAAAATCCTCTTGTGACACAAGATTATGAGTCGGTTCCTTTGCTTTTTTTTTTTGCAGAGTTCTCAACATTTAGAGAAAGGTAGCTCTCATTTTAGTGCATGCAGCAAAAGTAATCGTCAATTTAATTGTGAGTAGGCACACAGGATGGCGTGGCTACCTAGCTGTTTACTCAATCATCATAATCAGCACCTGAAACCATTTTGACATTTCACACAATGTTAACATATATATAGTGGGAAGAAAATGATTTGCAGTTTTCAAGTATTTCTTAATAATAATCTGAGAAGTGTGGAGCATTTTTGCAGACAATGAGGATAAAGTTGGGTCAGTCAAAGGATATATAATACCACTGTAAATTCTAAAAAGAATGAATAATTTTTTGAAGTGATTTACTTTCCTGCTGTTTCTCTGACCCTCAACCACAAAGTGGACTGGATTGTATTGTGCAGGAGGCAAGTATGATGGCAGCAGAGAGAGTTGCAGTAAATCAGATGGCTGGAGCAGAATGCATCACCGGCTTTTCCCCAGGTCAGCAATAAAAAACCCCACCTCTTCATCAAAATTCAATTATGTCTTGACTGGTAGCGTGGATGGTAGTCTCAGAGCTTCTTTTGAGATACCACTGGAAAGCAGGCACAGACACTGACTTGAATATTTATGATCAGACTGAAAAAGGATTTATGGTGTATTTACCGTGCCAGTGAACAAGGGGATCTACCAGGTTATTCTAAAGGGACACATTCTTTTTTGCTTTCTGATAAATTTCCTTGGGAGATGTCAAATGTAAAATATAAGAGTGGTTACCAGTTCCCTGGAGCCTGGGCCTCATTTTGGGTTCTGGTCAAACCAACATGAAGTGTTATTAAGCAAATTAACGAAGGGAGCAAGCTTTATTTCTAGACCCTGTTTCAAATGTATTTAGCAAAGTGCTTTAAAAAAATCCAAAATAAAACTAAGGCAAAAGAAGACAGATAATGACAATCAAAGCATACAAATACTGACAAACAACCGAAATTCTGACACGGAGG
Organism: Fundulus diaphanus; assembly: GCA_037039145.1. Classification (NCBI taxonomy): domain Eukaryota; kingdom Metazoa; phylum Chordata; class Actinopteri; order Cyprinodontiformes; family Fundulidae; genus Fundulus; species Fundulus diaphanus. Next base: position 24,730,665 of record CM073141.1, read on the forward strand.
GGTTGATTTATAGAAAACTACTCAATTATCTGTGCCTTCAAAATAATATGACTTGAAGCTGTCATTGAAAAAAAAGGGTCTAAAATGTATCTAAGTGACTTCTCATTAAATAGGTGACTTGTGGTTGGACCATTCATCTGCATGAGAAAGAACAAACCCGGGTTATACAAAAAGCTGGAATCATGCTCAGTAGGTCATTATGTTTTCATCGCAAGGATTTCATACAGATCAAACAATATGAAGAATGGGTGGAGAGAAGTCACCTGATATAACGCAACTTTTGTCCTATGTCTACCAAATGGCATGTGATTTCTTGAAGAAAATGGAACCCATTAACAGGAACATATTCTGTCACCATTTTGCTGTTATTTTTATTTACAAGATGGCCTAAATACAGCGGCAATTACTTTTGTGATCCAAATGACCGGGTGTTCTGTGATTGAGCGAACGGTTTCTGTCCCATCTTCAGTTGATGTAGATGTAGATGTTGAGTTATAAAAGAACACAAACATTTGGTCATTAACATGACGACGAATCACACATAAGTTCCTTTGCTAGGCCGAAAAAAGAAAGACTGATTTCAAGTCAGTGTGACAGAGCTGCAGATCTCAGGGTACAACAGGGTTTCCTCTCATTCTAGGTGAGAATGTCACAGAGAAGCTTTGCAGGGGAACATCTGAGAACAGAATGTACAAAAGACTCTCAGGGGACATAAAAGAAATCAATTGGACACCGTGTGCATTGATTGAACAGATAAGACTCAAGTGCTCTAAAGTGAAACAATGATTTGTCATTGTAGGTGTAACAACCCTCGTCATGAGCGAAATACTGATCAAATGTTGCCATGTATCCGTTACCCAAATCGTCAGAGCATGCTTTGTGGCATGACAGACAGGGTGTAAATTTAATGGTGACAGTGAATTCAGATCAAATGGCTGAAGCCCGTTTCCAGATCTGTAACTGATTTATGGATGAAACTTTTATTGTTTGTTGACCAATCAGGAGACACCAATGCACTTCATCTTCCAGAATCTATCTTCATTTAACTCCGGGATGCTAAATACTACGCAAGTTTACTTTTTTTCCCCCATGACATTAAAGGAGTGTAGAGGAGGAAAGTATGAAAGCATGCACTCCTTATTTGAGTGGATCCACATCCAGGGACATTAAAATGACAATTGGGGCAATTAAATAATTTAAACGACAAAATACGGTGCTGCTTTTGATTTTAAATATATATATATATATATATATATATATATATATATATATATATATATATTTATATATATATAAATATCCTTGTTAAGGAATATCAATTGCACTAATGATATGACTGCGGTCTGCATTACAACTATAGGGCTATTTATTGTACCCACCATATTATCACTTCAGGTTTAATATTACAGAAGCATCTGGTTAGTAATTGTAAATAATAATCTGTGCATGTATGTCCTTACTGTGATGTAATAATTCTTTGTGAAGAAACAGGAAACCATCAGATTACCACATAGCAGCTGTCAGAGCAGCAAGGGCAGGTCCGGCCATATGAGGGTGAGGTGAGGTCACACAGATTGCTTTTTTTCAAACATATTGCTAATTTTTTTCCTGTTTGAAGGTTTTCTTCTCTATCAACAGTTTATGTATACGTTTCCTGTGTTTCACGTGGAAAACTCGATTTTCTTGTGAACAAAATGTTCATTTATTTGTTGATTTATCAATTCTTGGATTTTTATTTGGTCACAAACACACACATTTTATGTCTTTGAATGCATAAAATGGGGCTCGATGATGAGCAAACAGGATTGTCTTGGAAGTTCAGTGTCCTCGCTGGATGTGCCGAAGGTCAGCTGAGGCTTTCAGCTGAAGGAACAAATCTGCACCACCCTTCTCAGAGCGCTTGCTTGAGAAATTCAGTGGAAAGACTCACTGCTTATCATAACAATGAGATCACAGACCTTTTAGAAAAAAGGATTACATTTTTTCTTTTGCTCCAACCTTACAGCCAGATTATGTCTGCATCTTATCAGACATCTGTCAGGCAAGAAGCCGACTAAACTGCACAATATGTGAATGTCAGGGAGGAAAATTTTAATCTGTTGACCTAGGCAAGTCAGATTCAGAGACTTTCAGACATGCTACTTTGATCATAAGAAGCATCAGAAGGACCTGGGATGAAGCAAATTGCACACACACTGGTTGCTTTAGGACAGGCAGAACGTGCGAGTTTTTCAGACTGCAGTTAAAACGCATTGTCAAAGGTTTTTGTTAAACTGGAACCAAAAGCAGTCAGGAGGTAGGAAAATCACAAAGGCAATCTTAATAATGGAAAAACAGAAGCTTACAAAAGAGAAAGACAAACCAGGAACACATGATTTTTCATCAGAACAAAAACTGCCCATACGACACAGGACACCTGAAAGCAAAAGGAGCAGTTTGTAGCAAACAGGCATGGCAACAGGAAGATCTGAGACTGTACTAAGAGAGCCACAAGTTACAAATGAGACAAACAGCTGAGAGGCAGGTGGATTCCAGTTAAGCACAAAAGTGAACAAAACTTTATACACAAAAATGTAAACAAGGGAAAGGACCTCAATAATGTGAAACCAAAGTGACATAAGCAAAGCTGATCTTCATAACCCTTAATAATCAAGCTCCATCATATATCAGAGCTCTGATTACCCCGTATGTTCCTAACAGAGCACTTCGCTCTCAGACTGCAGGTCTGCTGGTGGTTCCTAGAGTCTCTAAAAGTAGAATGAGAGGCAGATCCTTTAGCTATCAGGCTCCTCTCCTGTGGAACCAACTCCCAGTTTTGGTCCGTGAGGCAGACACCCTGTCTACTTTTCAGACTAATCTTAAAACTTTCCTTTTTGACAAAGCTTATAGTTAGAGTGGCTCATGTTACCCTGAGCTACCTCTACAGTTATGCTGCTATAGGCTTAGGCTACTGGAGGACATCAGGATCTATTTTTCTCACTCTACTGAGTTCTACTGTTCTTCAATTAAGCATTGCTTGTCATTTCTGCTTATAACTTTTTGTTCTCTCTCTTTTTTCTTCATAGTAGGTACACCTGGTCTGACGTTCTGTTAACTGTGACATCATCCAGGGAAGACAGATCACCGGCTATTACCATCTAATGTAGAACAGATTCCTGGATCAATGTGTGCTTCTGTGCTTGTTTGTCTGTCTTGTTGTGTCTCTGCTCTGTCTTCTGTAACCCCAGTCGGTCGAGGCAGATGACCGTTCATACTGAGCCTGGTTCTGCTGGAGGTTTTTCCTTCCCGTTAATGGGTGGTTTTTCTTTCCACTGTCGCTTCATGCTTGCTCAGTATGAGGGATTGCTGCAAAGCCATGGACAATGCAGACGACTCTCCATGTAGCTCTACGCTTCTCCAGGAGTGAATGCTGCTTGTCGGGACTTTGATGCAATCAACTGGTTCCCTTATATAGGAAATGTTTTGACCAATCTGTATAATCTGACCCAATCTGTATAATACGATTGAACTTGACTTTGTAAAGTGCCTTGAGATGACATGTTTCATGAATTGGCGCTATATAAATAAAATTTAATTTAATTGAATTGAACCAACTTGATCTTGATTTTCCTTTTTGCCAATTCATCCAGTTTTTTTTTTAATTTGGTAAAAAGAAAAACTCTGGAATCACAAATACAAGGCCAGAGGATGAAGAATAGAAGAAGGAAGAAGAAGAAGAAGAAGAGAAAATAGCAACCGGCAGACCCTAGAGTGTATAATACAACTGTACAATAGTCATAACTGGAAGTAAATTCACATTTCAGAGTCTCATGGTGACTGAAACATTATCTATGAAAAATGAATACATTTCTGATTTTGTGTGCATGAGTCTGACTGAATTCGATGATATATGCAAACAGATTGCAGAGCTACTTCTGAATCAGAATCAGCTTTATTTGCCAGATATGTGCACACATACGAGGAATATGACTCTATGTTACAATGCATACACAAAACAACAGATATACACAGAAACTCTAGTTTGTAACATAAAATGTCAGAAAACATATTTGTGAGTGGGATTTAAATTATGATAGGAGGACCAAGAAACCTTAGGAATATTATGATTGTCTTCCCACTCAAATGGGACTTTCCAAATTTACCACATTCCTGCAACCTTCAAACAAACACGAAGGTCCCGGAGAGCATGGGGCAGTCTGGGTTGATGTGAACTTGCAATCCACAGTATCTTTCCTTTACAGACGTTTACAGCCAACAGTGCAATGATCAAATTGTATTAAATGTCAAATACTACAGATAGGGATGCAAAATACTAAAAATATTATGTTATTGAAATATACAAACCTACCAAAAAAACCATAAACCACTACAGAATTATAATAAATCCTACAAATCATTTTGATTTAATCAGAGGTAACAGATGTAGTAGCATTAGCAAAAGAACTAGACGTACTGCGATAGAATAATAGCTTCCTTTGGCATTTTATTCTGGCAAACAGGAAAATGAAAGAGAGAAAAGCTTATGCTGTCTAACAGACGGTTCGGGATGCCCCATCTTAAATTTGACAGGCTGCAGAGGTCGCTCACTGCTTAATCCATTAAATTACAAATACATATTTTGCATGTCTGAGCATTTTTCTGTCTATCTCTCTAATTCCCATACTTTTTTATTTATTTTTTGTCTCTCACTTTGTAATTTTAATGGCAAAAACACCTCTACAGTATGTTCACATTCTGGTGTTGATAAGAAAAAGAGGAGAAAATAATGGGAAAAGCATTATATTACCAATAATATGGTTATGGAAACTACAACAAGCTGTCAAGCCATAAGGGATTTGCTCTAATCTGGCTGGGTTTAGTGATGGCCGGATTATTTACTGTCAGGCAGGAGGCTTTAGGTGTCACATGTCCATGGAGTCTGGAACAGGAACAGGACTCCACATTGGTGGGAAACCTCTCACATCCGTTTGCCCTCTGGCTGACAAGATTAATTCTCTTTAGACTGACACTGACCGACCAGGATTTGAGCCCATCTACACATTGTATCGCCATTAATAATCTTTCACCCGGACTTTGGACATATGATCAGGTACAAAATCCTGACATTTTTAAGTCACTCGCTCTTATGTCGCATCATTTTGCAGCTTGTTACCACTGGTTTCAGTGTGGACATCGGTAGCTCAGCCAAATGTACAATAGATTATAAAGTGCAAAAGGTTGCAATAACTATTTTTGACGCTTAAAGCATCATTTCCGCACCCACTGTGTAACAAGTGCTGAAAAGATGTACAAAAGCCGTGGCAGGTTAGGCTTATTTCACCATATCTTACTACCTTAACACATATCCGATTGCATTTTATTTAGAAAATTACCAGAATAAACGTATTAGTTTAAGAGAATAAACTTGTGCACCCTCCATTTTGAGGGACTTTCAGACTAGATTACGTTCATTCGTGCTTGAACACAACATTGGACCTCATCAAACATAATCCACCAGTATTCAACTCAAGATAATAGTTGTTGTCAGTTCTCTAATATAGTATAATAGATTTACCCCACAACCGTGGAGTGCTCTTTTTTATTTATAGACTGACAGCATAACTTTTTTTCATTATATAAGACTAATATGCAAAATTAATATCTTTTAACCAGGATTTACCCTCATACCAAGATGCAGATACAGCTAGCCAGTGTACATGAACGGAACCATAACAACTGCAGCTATGTTATGTCAAACAGTTGTTTAAGTGTTTGCATTATAAAGAAAGATAAATAAATGGACACATGAATGAATAAATTGATTAAAAAAATGGGGGGTTGAATAGGTGTGAAAATTATTTGTTTAACATGTTATACAATAATGTCGATTCCTTGATAGATTTTTTTTTAAAAGGTTGCCACTGTGACAAGAGAACAATAAAGAATTTTGTATCAAACATACATTTTGTATTAAATGGACCAGTATGAGATTCTCATGGTACTGTAACCCTGAGGGAAATTATTTGTAGATGGACATTTCTGTAGTATTTATGTGAAACTTTAAATTGAAAATGTATGACATGATTTAGCTGCTGGGCTGCGCAGTGGCACACAGTGGTAGCATTGCTGCCTTGCAGCAAGAAGGTCCTTGGTAAATATCCTGGCCTGGAGTTGTTCTGCAACAAGTTTGCATGTTCTCCTTGTGCAGGCATAATTTTTCTCTGGCTTCCCTCCGCAGTTCAAAAACATGACTGTTAGGTTAACTGGTTACTCTGAATTGCCCTCAGACTCTATGTTGCATTGTGATCTGTGATTGACCGGCGATCTGTACCGCACTTTGCACCCAATGCCAGCTCCCCTGCAACCCTGTATGGCAAAGTGGGTATAGAGAATGGAGGGATGATTTAGTTGCTTTTAAAAGTCACAATTATACCAACTATTGCTGAAATTATTTGAGCTACTTATGTCACCATTATCAATAAAAGTTTTATTTTAATTTAATACGCTTTTAATAATTAGTCATGTGAGCATCTATGTTGTTCGTAGTTCGACAACTTTAGTCAGACAACTTGTAAATTTGGATTTGGCTAGTAGGCTTTGACTTCCTCCCACCCATTTCCATGTTACTCAACATGTTACGGAAAGATGAGGATCTCCCCTCCCTGAACTTTTTTCCCTGCATGCCAGGGAATTAGGAGACAGTCTCTGGCCATGACAGGATATTAGGGTGGTGGAAGAGCTGAAAAGCTGCAGGCAGTGGCAGCAGCAGCAGAGCATGACATGCAGGAAGCTCCCAGTTTAAACAGATGGCCCAATTTGGATGAGGTTTGTTCGGTAGGTTCTGTGGAGTGTGCAGCACCACAGCTCAAGTTGACTACTTGAAACAACCTGCGGGTATCTCCTCATTTCTCAGCATGTCACTTTAAAAGATGAGTTGGGTGATGCTCCTTTGGTTTGCATGGCATGACTGTTTGTGTTTTATTTTGCAGCAGTGGAAATGTGTATTTCTTGTGGCTTAATATGTATAATTGCCTTATTTCAGCCACTTGACTTACTGTCATTGGCAACATCACTGAAAAAAAGAAATCTGGCATCTTTTCATTTTATTGAAGCATCTTTAGTTACTTGAACACTATTTTTTCATGTATTTACAGAACGTAATAATATTGTGTAGATACTACATAATGTGAAAAATTTGCACATCGGCATGTTCAATTTAACTTGATTAAAGCTGAATGAATCAATTTAAGTTGAGATGTGACAGCAGGTATCCTAAAATTGAAAATGAGGCATAAGGTCACAAAGTTAAATTAACAAAAACACGCCATCATTATGTTATCTTGTGTACTGAGAGATAGATGTGACTTCATGTTCAAGAAGATGTTTAAGAACTAATCAAAATTAATGCGACTAGAGAAATTAATTTTCCTGAAATAATCTGTGACCCTCATTGCACAGAATGTGCTACTGGTTCATGTGGGTTGTGTGCTTGCTGCACACAAGCGTATTCTACTTGCGTGTCTGCTATCCACTAAATTTAATGTTACAATATGTAGACCTAAAGAGGTCAGGGGAACAGAATATTTAAGGAGAAATTTCACACAACACAGAAGCCTAGACTCTGATTCAAAGTCCAACAACACCTTTTCTAGTACACTGATCAGATAGCTCACAAAACGAGGAAACACTTAGTAATCCACAGATCGCAGGGTTGAACCCAGTGAGGTTACCTATCACTTACAACACCACCCCTCGGTTTTAATTGGTCCAATATTTTTGTAGGGAAGCGATTGAGTTGTGTTGAAGTGATCAATTCGTCTTGAACCGACACAACATTGTAGATTACTGCAAAGGCAAAAGGTTGATGTGCAACCACTGTCCACTATTAAATTAAGTAGATCTAATGTGTTTTTTTCCAGTGAGGGTGAGGACCAGTGCTCTGTTACACTATACACCGTACATCCAAAGCAAACTTTGGTCACTCGAGCATTTTCCTCTAAACCTTGGTAATGGTTCAAGCAAAGGTTATTGTACTGAAACTGTCATTCTCAAATACCTTGATTTCAAAAGTAACTAATGTCTAGCACTGCATCATATAATACCGTTAGATTTTATGTGTTTCAGAACTGGACAGCTCCAGCAAAGGCTGCTCTTCTTCAGGTTGTGAGGGCGATGTAAGAGCAGCTGGAGATGAGCCAGCAGCAGGTCAGACTATCAGATGACAGCTACAGTGCTGCTAACGTGGGAGAAAAGAAGTGATATTTTGTAAAAGCAGGCAAAGAATTAATGTTCTGTTACAACAGCACAAAGCTTGTATTATGTTTTATAGATAATATGCTTCCTTTAGGTGACTTTGACCATGGAGATAACTGTTATAATTTCTGGGAGACATAGCTGTAGAACTGCTGGAAAAACAATGCTTTGACGCTAGACATGGGTTGGCCTATGATTTGTCCAAATGTTTCACAGACACAGCAATTATTTATAACCATCTATATCCCTGTTTGTTTTACATTCTTTGAAAGATCTCAATGTAAGCCAGCAAGCCAGCATTTGTGTATGATTTTCTTCTTATGATAAAGACCTCTTGCAGAGCAAGACCAAATATGGGGTTTCACCTGAGACTTCTTTGATAGTATATTTATAAGAAGAGCTTTTTGTGGGCCTCCTGCGGTCTCTTCCCCACATTAAATCCACCAACTGTGTCCAGAGAAGACAGATGTTCCCCCTGTTTACTCTTTCTGGTATGTTTTCAGTATTTTAATGCAACAAATATGGACATTGCAAATGTAAAAAAGAGTGACAGATATGTATTCTGTGTATCCCACCTTTCTCTCCACTAAGGACCATTGTTGTATATCTGGAGACGATCTCGAGGGGTTGACAAAGTAACTAATAATAAATTTCCTGGATCAAACCCTTTTACTTTTGCCAGCCTGCAAGCCAGAGGAAGTTTAGGGCAAATAACACAGACGCAATACAGCAGATTGCAAAATTCTTTCCCCCATCACTTTTTTTTTTTACTGACCCTCAGTGGAGAAATTTGTTTTGCGGTGTAGGGTGACAGACAGCATACATACCGCACACTCACAACAATATTAAGCATCAATAAAATGAGTTTAAAAATTATTTGATCAATGAAAAAAAAAATCAGTTAAGTATCTAATGCAGAAGATTCATATCAATTAAAAATACTTTATTAACCCCAAATGGAAGTTAAATGTGTTTCTAACTCATTTTATGCAGGTTTCTTCAAAGACTGATCAGTCTTATTTATACCTATTACTTTTGGCCCTCGGGAGCCCGACTTGTTGCCCCAGTGGGAGAGGCACACACTCCTCTGAGAGTGTGTGATCAGGGCTGGCCAAAATTTGCCTGTCCCTTTTTTCAAGACTCGACCATCATAGATGTCAGACAGAGAGAATTGCTGTATGCCAATTATTTTAACAGTTGCTTTGACAATGTCTGACATTCGATTATTTTGTTCCATATTGTAAGGATACCATAGCACAAAACACAAAATTACGATCGATTTAATAAAGGAGTTGTAGAAGAAATCCATTAATGTTTTGTCCACATTAAAAATGTTCAGTCTCTTTATTCAGGCCTTTTTTGCAGAAAGCAAGCTTGTTGAGTTCATTGCTCAAACTCTTGTCGACGACTGTATAGAGGCATTTGTAGGTCTCTACTGTTTCTGCTTCTGAACCCTTTATGTCTATAAGGTTCTCCTCCTACAGTTGACAATCATATCTTTGGTTTTTGGAACATTTAATTTCAGAAAGTGAAAGTCACACCACTTCGTAAAAGTCCTCCAGAGCTAGTCCGTTATGGACCTCTCTGTCCTGGAGCAGACTAATTAAGACTGTGTCATCTGCATACTTAAGTTCTTGTCGTTGCTCCTTCAGTCATTTGTAAAAAGAAAAGAACAATAGTGGAGACAAGATGCACCTCTGTGGAGAACCTTTTGGCCAACTTTGTCTGGGAGAGAGGACCATTTACCATGACCACTTGCAGCCAACAAGTTCAGAAATCCAGCCCCCATTTCACCATTCCAAGATTGGTGAGATTAAAATCTGACAATTATTTGTTAAGTGGAACATGTAGCAGGGTTGTTAAGAAGACCCTCCAGCATTGGATTAAACTGGCCCTGGACCTTTTCCATTAGGGTTTGTTTGACCAGCCGCTCAAAAACCTTCATAACCACACTGTAAAAAAAAAAAATCTGTTGATTTTACTAAAAAACTTTGGCAGCTGTGGTTACCAGAATTTTTTTAGTAAAAATACAGTAAACATGTAAGCAAGGTTACCCACTGACCTGTTTATTTTACAGTAAAAATGTAAAACAGTTTACAGAATCATGTTTTTATTATTATATGTTTTAGGCTTTTTTGTGGCACTAGTGGCCCTTTTTATTGAAGGTAGGTTGACAGGAGGGGAGGCTGAGAGAGAGGGGGAAGACATGTAGCAAAGGACAGCAGGTTGGAATTGAACCTGGGTCAGGCAAGCCAAGGACCGAGCCCCTGCACACCAACTGTTACTTTTAAATATATAAATTATGATTTTAAAAAGTATAGTCATGGTACTGGTCATAATCATAATATATGTGTTTAAAAGTAACAATTAGGGGGCACTGCTGGTGCAGGGGTAGCATGCGTGACCCATGTACGGATGCCTCAGTCCTTGGCCCAGGTTCAATTCCAGCCTGCTGTCCTTTGCCGCATGTCTTCTCCCTCTCTCTCAATATATTCCTTCCATGTCATTGCAACATTGTGCTGGATAAGAGACAAGTTAAAAAGGTCAGAGTACCTGTCACATAACACACAGTCCAGACTAATGATAAAAGCTGAAATCAAGTGAAATCAAAGACAAAAAAAGGAAACGGGCCCATTGGAAAACTAGACACTTGGGTGAAGAAGAACTGATTCAGCAGTAGACCGTCAGGTGAGGGTATCTCTATCCAACCAAAACACTAAAACTAAAACCAAAAGCAGGATTTAGTGAGTCACAGTCTGGCTGTTACAGGAGCAAGAAGTTGGAGCTTAGGTTGTCTCTCTGCTCTTTTATTTCCTGCTCAGTCAATCACATCTGAAGAAAACATATGAGAATAAACACAACCAATTCATGAACAAATGTTGACATAATGGGTGGGAGATGTAATCTGGTTTTCCAAAAAGGTAAAAATGTCATGCCTGTTAGAAATATTGAGAAATAGGAGATGCGAAAGATACAACTGAGAATTGATATACAATATTCTTTTGTTAAATTCTACAATTCCCAAAAATATTTGGGCATTTAAGTGTGGATCTGAGCATGGATATTACAAGATTTTCTCATGCCTGATTTAAAAACTAGTAGTTCTTTATTCTAAACCAGTCCAGATAATCCCCACTGCGTAACCTGATTACCACTTTGGCAATCTAATCAGAATCACCATTAATCTTCTGAAAATGTCAGACCCTTCTGTGTGTGTGCAGCTCTGTCACTGTAATGGGAAGTCTAAGAATTAATTATTACACATATCCTCTCTACAGTTAAGTGGAAGCTCATTACACTGTAAAATGACTGACGATAAGGAGAATCCTGATGGGACAAGTAGGGAGAATTGTGTGCCACATAATAAGTTGTTGCGCTTCTTCTGAAAGCTTCAGATGAGACATTTCTTCTGGTCATGCACTCAAAAATGGAAAGCTAAATTTCTAAAGCAAAACAAATGTAACAACCAAAATGGACGCATTTATAAAAGAATGCAATAGTGTTGTGTCTTTTCTTTGAGATACACCTCCCATTCAGAGTGAAAATAGAACTTTTACTATAAATAATAATTTTGTAATCAACTGGCTTCAGTATGTCGAATAGACCAGATCTGTGTTGCCATGTTTAACGCCAGCTTAGATTGTTATCTCTTCCGTCAGTCTGCCCCAGGGCAGCTGTGGCTACAAATGTAGCTCACCACAATCAGCGTCTGAATGTGTGAGTGAATAGGTGAATGTATGAATGCAGTGTAAAGTGCTTTGGAGTCCTCAAGACTTGATAATGCACAATACGAGAGATGGCCACTTAACATTTGCAGGCCATTATCTAAAATTATGAGGCAATCAAAACAGAAGATGCATGTTTCTTCATACAAAAAAGTACTTGATTTGTTGTTTCCTCACCTCAAACCCAGTAAATATTTGGAGGACTCATCTGTGTGTACAAGTTCTTAACCTCAGGTGGATTTGACTTGCTTTCCCTACATGTTCATTTAAAAGGCCGGCATGGTTGGGGATTGTAATAATCCTGGCTTTTTCAGAAAGATTAAAGTTGGGGAAAGAAAGCATCCATGAATCCATCTGTCCATCCATTCATCCAATTGCAACCAAAGTCAGAGATAACAGTTTAACTCTAATGACCAAAAACTGCAAACTAAGCTCTTGTGCCAATCATCCAGGGAATGAATTAGCCATATCAAGAGGACCATAAATCCACAAAATACAGTCATATTAAGCTTTTTTTCTGTTAATTATTATGATCTTTTTTGCTTATAGCTAATCAAAAACAGCATACAACATTAGACCAATACAAAATGCAATTATTTGAAAGTATGTTTTCTACCTCCTTAAAGTTTGTTATTTTCAAAAAGGTACTTTTAATCTCACTGAGGCTCATCAGAAAACATATTGTAATTTATTGAATATGGCCGTCAATGAAGACTGCATAAGAAATCTATGCAGGAATAAAGACCAGGGTTCTACAAACAGAATTAGTGAAACAATGTTTCTTCTGAAAGTGAGATTTGACTCCGTTCCATTACTCTGACATAGACTTTCCCTGTACAGGGGCAAAGTTATTTTATAAAAGTGAGACTGACTTAGAATGCCACTCCATTCACACTCTATCAACCTTCACCAAATATTACCCACACTTGTCACTCAAGACAGCCCAACAGCATTTGAGGCTTCAGAAACACAGCATGAATCTCATCCAGCCTCAGGGCTCTGATGCTTCAGAGTTATTTAATTGCTGCAGCACACTTAGATCAAATTATTGGCCAGTTCTGGTACTCACATTGCAAACTAAAAGTTGTAAAAATCATGTAATTTGAATGAATGGTTCTTACAAATCAAGTCTGGGAATTATTTTGCCTTTCTAAAGAAGACTTGTTTCCCCATGCACAGAGTGGGCGTAATCTCTTATTGACTGTCAGATGGTATCATCAATAAACTAAATCCCGCTCCCTAATGTTTCTTGACAGTACTTTCATTCTGGCCATTTCCCTTGAGTGATTTGAAATTAGAAACACTTTTTTTTTTCCTACCTGGTGGATCAGGGGAGGCAAAAAAGATGCACGAATGAGCTTCAGAGGAGAGAAATCCCTCCGGTGTAATTGATTGACAGACCCGTCTCCTGATGACAAACACTGCGTGCTGACAGCTCATCGATTCGTCTCTAAGTCATGAGCATAACCCTCCTACAGGCCACCTCAGAGCAGGTAAAATACTGCTTAATGCACTTGCAATCTTAACAAATGTATTTGCAGGGTTAATTTATCTTTTATGTTATTCGTCAAATTATTTCGTGGTTTTCAGTTCTCATACTTCCTCACTCAAAGTCGGGAACCAGAATTTCGCTAATGCCAGACATAAAAAGACATGTCCTCAGGTTGAAAACAGAGTAGGGTTATGAGTGTCTGTTCTGCGTGCATGTTGGAAGCTGGACATGACTCACAAGATGACAAGGGGCCTCCACCGCTAGGTCATGGCAGAAGTCCAGCTTTCATACGTATCTGAGGTTAATTGCTAAGTGAAAGGCAGGTCATATGGAAAGGTTGCAGTGACTCACCACACATGTGGCCATTACAAAGAAATAAAACAAAAATAAAGCGAAAAACAAATGCTCCTGTTTGTAGGAAATGTTTTTCATATCATCCTGATGCTGCAAGCTGCAGGTTGTTTCCAGGTAGGCTAAAAGTGCAGAGAAAAGTTATGATTTAAAGTTAGTAGACAAGCACTCTGTATCTATAGAAATCAGAGTGTTTTCTGTTTTCACACTCTCTGACGTTATGCTAGTTTGAGTGACATGCAATCAGTGTAGGTAGAGAAGCCTACCCAAGGCTAAATAGGTATTTTCAACATCCTACATTTCCCAATTTTATTTCACACACCTTATAATGTTCTGATTATCGGTTCAGCCTTTGAATGTCATCATATTCTCTGGATTTGTCTGCGCTTCCATAAAATGTTAAAATGTTCTGTTAAAATGTACTCAGAAAGGCAGACTGTTATGCTGCCTTTTACACTGACTCAAACACCTACGTCGCTACATAAACAAGCAGGCTGGCTAGCAAGAAGGCTTCTACTGCACAGCCAAAACAAAGAAATTTCTTCATTTTCAAAGAAAGTCTCTCGTTAAATAGTGCCATCTCTCACCGAGGGCTTAGATCTTAAATGTAGTTTAATAATAATGACATTTTTTTTATACCGATAGCAATGATTATAGTAAATTGTCTAAATTGCTGCACGTTCCTATGTACAATAGTTGAAAATCCCTGGTCATTAGAACTGATACCAAGGAGATTAAAGCAGCACTATGTAAATTTTGACCCAAGTGTTTGCTTGATTTTGGACATATTAAATGATTTTTCAGGTCAATATACAGCCCTTGGCCTGGATCAATGCTCCGTGAGTGTTGCCTTTCTCAAAAACTTGAGAGGGTTGGATACGTTGCTGAATGGGTCATTTGACCTAGAGTGGCGCTCAGACTGCCGTGACAACAAAACAAAACAGATATGACACTTACCTGATCAGACATATTTTTGGTTCTCTGATGGAGGATTTAATCTGGAGGAGTGGATGTGGTCTTGTCTTTACAAGTAACTCCATGACTTCTCAATCTGTTGGTCCAAACTGGCCTGCTATCGCATTCCAAAATACGGAGTGAGACTGTTTAATTATGCGGCAGTGCGGAGGTGCCACGAAACCTGGAAGTAAAAGGTCTAACGCCCCTAGAGGCTAAAAGTTACACAGTGCTACTTTAATGTGTGAATGGCATCACTGCAGCTTTATATGAAGCACAGTAAACAATAACTATATTCCCTGAGTGTCTCATCCATCGGTTTCTGCACTTTCTCCCTGGTTTCTAAGATTGTATTCTGAGAAATTGTTGGTTGTTTAGTCAGATTTTCTCAGTAGTTGGTAAAATTACCTATCAAATTTTATGACTTGGGTCAAATTTTTTAGATTATCTATAGTTTACTGGGATTTTAGCCCATTCAGCCAGACAGAACCGATGTAATTATATCAGGCTTGTCAGTGGATACACATTTACAGCTCTGCCTACAAGTTTTCTATAGGACTGAGATCACGGTTTTGTGACAGTTGCTTCAAAATGTAAACTTTGTTGTGCTTCAGCCACTTTGTTTGGAATATTATTGGGGTCACTGTCAACGTCTTTCTTCCATCATTGTGGCATTTAGAAAATAGAACTAATTTTGGTAATCCTAACTGACCCCAAAAAAGAAAAGGTTGAAGTTTGAGGTTTGGGACTGAAACATAACAAAATGCGACAAAGGTAAATGGCTATGACTGCTCTACATAGCAGCTGATATTCCATAAACTGGGAGGAACTTTTCCCGACTTTCTTTGAGAATGCCCAAACTAGAAAAAGCCAGAGGTGATCGTGACAAACTTTTCAGTTAGTCCAGACTTCAATATTGAGCAGATTCTCCTCCTGCTGTGACCTTTCCTGAGGAGGATTTCCAACATGCTGACTTAATTTCCATCGCATGACATTACAGCCTTTATCTTTTAGCTGTTCGCACAGGTTATGTAAACAGAACAAGATTTACCAAAATTTAATCAAATGCTCCTTTTGTCTTTTGGTGGATTTTCAACAAAAAGTGTGTTTTGCCATCACAGGCAGGTATTGGGATAAAAATATTTTTCTTCCTCCGTGCAACAGATAGGCAAAGAGTTTTGAGGTCAGACTGTAATCAGTCAGAGGATTTTTGTGCTGTTTTTAAATATGTAGTTTAAATACAGATGCATAAAAAAACAGAGCAGGAGAGTGGGGAGGTCAAAAAGCAGCTGGGAGGCTTTTGTGCTCTAATCATTGTCGCTTGTTTGGCTTCAGGATGTTTTTCTTAGCAGGCTGGATCACTGTGCAGTTTTCAAGGATACCATGCAGACTCACACAATGGCAAAGCTGACTTAGAATAGATGGGAGGCATCCAGCATAAACGCATTCAGGTGACTTTGGTTCAAATGAAAAATTAGATGAGTCATACAGATGAGTAATAAATGAATCAAATCTGAACTGTATTATTCCTGATTTGCTGTTTGCAGGTGGTATGACCTTTGATGGGCACCTTAGGAAGCCAGTCATGTCTTAATGCCAATGGAGTCTGCAGATAATAGCTGGGGAAAATACAGTTGAGGCAAGCAACTTTCTGTTATATTGAGTTCTACAGCTTAATGAAGTTAGATTTTAGTAGACATAAGACCCATAATGAAATTTTGTTGACGTCTCTGTGAAAGCTATCCACTCTTTAAGCTCTTCTGATCCTTCTAAAAACAATCAGGGCTCTGCCAGTTATTACTGAAGTCTACAGCCCAGTCCGGCTGGAGTTTTCCAATGACCAGCCCACTCAGCTAATGAGTGTTTTCATCCTTTTTGCTTTTATTGTTCTGGGACATCCGAAGAACGAACAATGTTTCTATATTTCCTGAAATATATTTGTAAATGTCAGGAAATGGAACCAATGGAGCTCCATAAGGCATTTCTGATTTATTCCTAGTACAGTGGGTACTCCCTGAGCTATGTATACCTAAGCAACACCACTAACATAAAATTCAGACCAGATGTTGGCAACAACCCAAGTAATCCCTACAAAAAACAAGGCTGTCATACATGAGGTAATGTGTAATGAAGTGAAATGACAGGGAATAAGTATTAAACACATGGAAAATGGATGTGTAAAATGGAATAGAAAATCCAATAAATAAGCTGAAATCTGTTAGTTTTTAGGAAGCATTCCTGTTGCTTTGAGCTGATTAATACTAACAGGTTTAATATTAAGTAATGGCCTATAAAATGTTTTCTCAGTACAAAGGTATTTCCGTACTGGTATGATTAGAGCAAAGAGACTTTCACACAAAGTCATACTGTTGCAAAAACATACTAATAGCAATGGTTTCAACCTAAATGAGTCAAGACCAGGTGCCCTTTTGTAAGATTTCTGAAAGAAGAGTCAAAAGAATAATCAAAAGAGTTGTCCAAGATTTAAGGAGCACTTGCAAAAGAAAGACCTGGAAATAACAGGTAAAGTTTTTTTTTTTACTATGAAAGAATAATTAATACACTCAGATGGAAGAACCTCTTTGAATTCACTGCATAACACTCCAGTGCTGAAGACATTTAAAAAAAAACCACACATTTAAGCTGCTGAACATTTGGACTAGCCAGATAAATACTGGGAGCGGTAAGTCTGGACAGATGAGGCCAAACTCTTAGTTGGTATGAGATAAAGAATGTAAAACTGCTAGAACGGCCCAATCAGGCACCTGAATTGTACCCGATTGAAAATTAATGGAAACAACAGCCCATTAAAACGTATAGAAAGGACCTGTCTCCTGTCTGGGCCTGCTTGGAAACCACTGCTCTTTGTGTGCCTCTCGTTACCAATCCCCTTTGCCTAGCCCTTCTGGATACCTCTACCCTGTGGATTGCTTGTTTTGTTTGTTGGATTGAGTTCATTGTGTTTTACTGGTGTTTTTCTCTTCATCTCTTCTAACTAACCTGCATAGTCCTTATAAGTGTGCTAAATTGTGTCTCCTTTACCGTAGCTGATAAAGCTCTTCTTTTCGGAGAGAAGTTGTTTGTGTTCATTCAATATATGTGTCCAGTCACTGCTGTCTGGGAATGCCTTTGAACAAAGTCCCTCCTTCATCTATTGCTCTCCGATCAACACCTCACCAGGCAGGTATTCATAAAACAATAGCCATTAACCATGTGGTCTTACAACTTTCCGCAATTTCTCAATTTCCAGTTTGAACATCTGATCATTTGTAAGCCAATTTATTCTTTTCTTCTTATTTAATAACTGTGCCTGATTGGATCTATTCGACAGCCCCCTTGCTCATCACCATTGTTTGGTATGTTCACCATTTTTGACTTAGGAATGCACAGATGCTTCTGTACTAAGATCATTTGAGATTTCCAGATCCAGTTTCACAACATGATATAGGCAACGAGCTACATGTTTTGGCAAACAAATTACAAAATGAAACAAACTGAAGCGATAGATGTTGTAATTCTCGGAGCCTTGCTTTTCCTAATCTTTACTTCACTTTATGCAGATGCAGAGGAGAAGCCTTAATAAATCCACTGTAAGAGATCCCATTTAGTTATCTTTAAAAAAAACTAAGTTATTTTTGTTGTGAATACGAGCAGCAACATGTACAACATTGCACACGTTGAAGTAAAATAATTTCTACCGCATCTTATGAAATGTGATGTAGGACAATGATTTTTTTTTTGTCAGAGAAACTGTAAACCTTCCAAACATATTGCAGTGAATACTGAACTGCAACAAAAAAAGAAATGAGTATGAAACCCAACTCTGTATATACGGGTTTTAATTCTGCTTGAAAGCATTACTGTTTCAACTGCTTTCGTAGCCACTAATTAGTTTTATTTATTGGCGTTCTAACGGTCTGCACAGAGGCACAGTTGGTGGGACTGTTGCCGTGAAGCAAGATGGTCCTGGTTAAAATCCCATTTGGCACATGGACTGCATGCTTTCATTGTGCATACATGAGTTTCTCCAGGGTTCCCTCCTACAGTCCAAATACATGCTTATTAGGTTAATTAATTCCTCTCAAATGTGCTTGTGCTTGTGTAGACCTCTCTATAATGTACCCCACCTCTTGCCCATTGACCACTAAAGACAGGCAGCAGCGTCTGAGAGACCCTGAAAGTGTTTATGGGGAATGGATGAGTGCCGCTCTAATAAAAATGTTAAAACAGCATTATTACTACACTTTGTGTTGGGTTGCCTTTGTTGTGAAAATATAATTGCAACTGTCTGTCTTTTCTATTCTTCAATATTCCCAATAAAAAAGACTAAAATTTGACTTGAAGATATTTTTATTATCTTTTCAAAAATGCTCTCTACTTCTAAACTTTTTTTCTTAAGTCATTCAAACTTGGCTTGTCAAAAAGCCTCTGATCTTGTTCTGTGTCTGTTCTACCTGATAGAGAGAACCAAGCTAGGTATAAATATAAATACGATAAATGATGCCGAACAAGGCTAATTTCTGAAAGAGTTGCAGTTTCATGCCATCCTCACAGCTAAATCTCACCAGGATGGATTCCCCTCATGAGAGTTCAGCTGCCTGTCAAGCTTAGGATTTTGTAGATAATGAATAGAAACCCCTCTTGGCCATAATCACCTTGTCTGTATCTGCTGACACACACATAACCGAGAGACTCTCTGAATCCTGAATCACTGCTTCGCATCTAAAAATACTCCCGCGCCTTCTTCTCCAATAATCAAATTGTAAATGAGACCGCCTGCATGTTTTATGCAACAGAATGAGTCACACCCATTTTAAATGACAATATGTCGTTTATTTTCTATATTTTCAAGGTTTATTATTTACAAACTAAATAAATGAAAAAAAAAATCAAAAAGAGTTTTTGACAAACACTGTTTGTCTGCATATTATCGTAAGAAAGTTTACATTGATCCTTCTTTGCTCCGTTTTAAGAAACCAGCATACAGTTTGTTTTCTCTAAGCCTTGGATTATGTGAATGAGCTGAACAGTGACCATGCGAGTTGGGTTTGCACAACTCAGATCATCAGTAAACATATGAAATCTGTGATCATCAAAACCAAATAAAAATCTGGTTCATCCTACACGAATGTTATCAGTTGTTTTTGCATTCCACCTCCCCACAAAAAAAACCACCAAAAATAAATATATATATATATATATATATATATAAATAAATTATATATGTGCTGGTTTGTTGACAGTCCCTAAACTCTAAACTTATTCTTTGTTATACGTCACTGATAATGCCCGTTCCAGTATGTTAGTAGCGATTTGTTTAGTGAAAAAAAAGCACATAGTTGGGAAGCTCTCCCTCCAAAGGCAAGTATCAAAAACAGCACAAACCAACAGTGCTGCAATCCATCTCAGCTGTGTACTAGTTCCTATACACTATGGCATATTCACGATTAAGCGCTCTCTGTTGCAAATAGAACACCTCCCCACCCGCTCCCGTTTAGAAACTCAAACTAGATGAGGGCAGCAAAAACTCTCAGGGATATAGCTCCCTTTTCTACCTCATCCAGCACCTAACCTAACTGAAAGAACCCCCCTTTTCTCATTAGTAAGTCAGAAAGTGCAATTTAAAAACAAAGACAAAGACTTTGAATGTTTTGCTTTGGCCAGTTTCTTTTCACGCGTCTGTACTCAACCTTTACATTAGTGGCTAGCTACAAAGAAAGGTATAAAGGTGCTCCAAATTTATACAATGTTTCATGTCTGTGATATATCTGCAAGTCTAAAGATTGCACTTTTTCTTTTAACTGTACATTACCTCATAACGCTTCTATATAATTTGAGAGTTTTAGAAGAAAAAACAAAAGAAAAAGAACCGCTTCCAGCAGTTTTCACCGTGAGTGAAGATACCAGCTGCATACACTGAGACGTTTGGCCATCATTATTGTTAACTCCTTCCTCGTCTAAAAACACTGAGACACAAAACACACACAGAGTATAGTAAGAGTGAACGCGCAGCCGTGTGCAGAAGTGACGCTAGTGTGCGGCGAGCTCGCACCCGCAACGAAAAGGATGGAACATGGCGATAGTTTTAGGCACAAATACTTCAGACCGTTAATGCAAAAACAAACAAAATCATCAATGCTTCTGTTTCAACACACAGATAACATCTAGGCAGAAGGACAGTGAACAAAAGAGAATCTAACATTAACATTTAACGTCAACATTTTCGAGATAGTTTCTATTTAAGTATTGGTGACAACGCATGCTTTCATGACTGTGGTGGGTGGACTGTATTATTAGTGAACTACCGACACAGTCTGGGGTGAAGACTTGTAATCTTTTAAAACAGTATCTCAAAGGGCTTAGTCACTGTGAACTGATGGGGTCTTTGGTGCCATAAAAGCGGCTGCTCTGAATCGAAATTCTGCATGACTGAGAGTTTGTCACATTTGATTATGGAGACAGCAGTAAGGCTTTGAGCACAATGTACAACCTACTGTATGTGCGCGGAATGAGCCTGCAAGCAGTGACGATAGCTGCTTTTGTTTGAGTCGTCAGATCATGTGTTATTCGTGCTTAACTTTATTCTTGCATGCCTCAATTTCCCGGGTCAGTTTAGAGTACCTAAGCCCACACAATGGATTTACATGAGACAGAAACCTTAATGCAAACCAGCTTTTCTTTACCCTCCACTGTTGATCGGTTCCCTTTTTTTTAACCATTTCCTGAGGTCTTCTTAGTGTCTGTGATGTGCGTTATTAAAACACACCAGGATTACAGTAACAATGCCCACTTATTACACCTATCTTTTCTTTCATATTTCTTTTTGTAGCTCCTTTAAAGAGGAGTATTTGACTTTATTTTTCCTCTTTCTTCTGCTGGGTGTGCGCGTGTGTGTGTTTTTGGAGATGGTCGTATACACACAATTACCCTAATGCCTAAGATTAGTAGAGAGTCTACAGTATTCTGCCCGACTGCTCACACCAATATACTAGGAGTTGGCAAAGTGTTAAGAAAAACTGTTTTAATCTGTGAAACTAGTACTACCCTTGTCTGTATAGGCTAGTCAGTTGTTAATTATCTGTTTTTTAGGGATGGAATCATAGCAAGTTATGTCTTTTCGCAAATGCAAGAAAACCATAATAGTTAGTATGCTGGTTAAATATCATGTCACAATGTGTCCATGATATATCAGCAATGTAAATTCTGCTCTGTTGCAGTTTTTTCGAGTATTATGAACATAAAGGCTCCTCATTTTTACTATGATCTTCTTTCTGGAGATAAATTAGATACTGTGGGAAAGAAAACATTATCAAGGTCTACTTTTTAAAGTAAAGAATATCAATTGAAATGGTAATTTATCGTTTTTATTAGTAAAATAAAAGGCAACTGACAACAGATCTGAATTTCTTGGTTTTACTTCATGTTTTGTTAGGTAAATCAGGCAGTTTTGAGTGGACCACTCAAAACTGCAATCCAGTTTGTTGAGTTAGAAAAGAGACTTAGGAGTATCATTCTATACTGACAACCATTCTACATTAATCAATGACCCGAACAAGGTTCACTGAACATCTTCATCAGGATGAAATAAGAAACATTATGGTGGTAAATATATGCTACATAATAACTGTAATATAATAGGGTCCTGTTACTTTAGTTCACACAAGAAAACAAGTTTGATCATTGCTAGCTAGGTTCAAAATTCAGAGATTGTGGTCTTTATGCACTCTAAAAACTTCAGACCTTTTTCTTCAAATCAAATGCTGAGCTCCATACTTTTGGCATAGAAATTGGCTAACTTTAATCAAACTTTGGGTTACAAATTGTGATCCAGTTTGTTGGGTTAGGAAAGACAAGAAGAAGCCTCATGATTTTTTACAGGCTGCCAATTTGAACCACAGTACAGTGGGAATCTGATCAGGCTTCACTGAACCTCCTTCACAGGATAAGGTGAAAAAAAAAAAAATGAAGAATGGTCAAATTGTGCAATATAATAATGTCAATGGGTTTTGTCTTTAACTTTAGTTCAAACTAGAGAACGAGTTGGTTCACTTCAAATAACATTAGCATTTATCCTGCTAAGTAGTTAGCCCAAATCTTTGGTAGCTTGCCTGCCTTAAATACCCTTTTGATCAAAGATCGTGTCATAAACTCAATCTAGAGAGGCAAAGAGGCCATACAATCTAAGTTTATTAGTCTAATAATTAATTCATTTTGAACATTTATTCAAATATGCTGGAGAGAGCCAAACTATTACATAAGTGTTATATACTGAGTAAAGTATTTGCTATAAAAATCTGTTAGTCATCAAAAGTGGTATAAGGGATTATAAAGTTGTCCCTTTTATCCTTTATTTTAAATGCAGATATTTTCAATTAAAATATTTCACGTTAACCATGGTTATTAATCCAGATTATAGGTTATTCTTTTCAACACGCCCTTTGGTAGCCTTAACCTTTTAGACATTAGTCACTTCTACCTACGTTTTGGGTTGTAGACCTAAACTAGTATGCAGATTCAAACCCAAAACCCAACCTTGTTATAGCTTGATTGGTCCATATTTACAAAATAACCCAAAATGAGTTGTTTTAATGCTTCAGTTTTCTAGTTTAAAAGGCCATCAACTTCAGTTTGCACAATTTTTTTACAAAAAATAAGAATGAGAACTATGTTTCTGCACTTGAATATGAACAATAACGTTAGTAAAAATAATTGGAAAATACATCTGCGTCTCTCATAAAGTGGGGTGATGGTAACAACTTATCTGGAGAATCATAAAGGCTCTTCAAGCTTTTATTTCTCTGCACCAAGTCCTGCTAGCTCTTGCATTAAGGTTTGCTCATCTCTTATGAAACATACGTATTTTGTCACTTAACCTTTGTCGCATATAGATGATAGAAGTAAGACATTGTTATGATAGAGAATGCACAACACAGTTTCTGTAAATCCTAGATCTACAAAACTATTTACAGCACACATATAGGTATTTGTTATGTCACAGTCTATTGCATAATGGTGATAATCTTTAGTTTATAAATATTATAAATATACACAGAATTTTTTAAGCAACATTATGTAAGATCTCATCTGAAATCAGAAATAGAAAAAAAAATAACATCATCCATCCATATCCATCTCCACGCTCCGTCTTCACCAAAGAAATGAACAAAGAAAGCAGCATTTCTATTACCTCATTCCCTTTGGACCCATAACACTGTCATGGTTTGAATCTGAGCCGGCCTTGGGGATATAATGGCTCAACAGACTGTATTCTCATCACTGGGAGCAACTTAATACTCGGTTACAGTATTTATTCTGATCACTGAAGCGAGGTTTCAGTAAATTACTTTTTTTTTTCTTCATGAGTATGTGCTTTTTTAATTTCTTTGTAGGAGTTGTTTTCATTAATAAATACTCAGTGATGCCTAAAGCTGCCTAACAGGAGAAGACAGTCTTCCTCTTCATCGAGTCAAATAAAAACACTAAACATAATCCACATTGCATTCAAGTTAAAAAAAGAAAGAAAAAATAATTAAAAATAATGAAAAAAAACATCATACATGATATATAATTTCATATATTTCTTAGAAAGGAAGACTCATTTTCATACTATAGCTTTAAATTGCCTTTGCCAATATTGTATTCGGATTTTACACACTTGCACACATCCATCCTCTCAAGCATCCATTCGCACGTATCTGTATAATATACATTCTTAAGTTTAGGGAGACAAAAATGTCTAAAATATTATACAAGGGCTTATATACATATAAGATTTCTATGAGGTTACTTTAGAGGAAAATTGGAGAGAAACAAATACAGAAATTCCTCGTTTTTACCTCTTTTGTTCTATACCCATCATAAAGATGAATTGAAACACATTTAAGTTTAAAAAAAGAAAGTAAGGGGAGGGGAGTATGGAATCATAAATTTGATGCAAAACGCATTTTGTCTTGCTCAGTCTCTGTACTGCTCAGGATAGAATCTCTTCTAGATCCGGGGGATTCCCTGTGCTGGGTCGAGGATGATGACGACGCCGCTGCCACTGCCGCCGCTGCCGAAGCGGCCGAACGCACCGGGGGCAAGGCTCCCGAAGACATCTGGCGGAACAGACTGACCCTCTGGGGAACCGTAGTGCGGATGCCGCCTTGTAGACTTATCCCCTGGATGGCTGCTGCTGTCGGTGGCACAATGGAGGCCAGAGACTCCCCAGAGGTCGGGTGAACTCTGGGGCCCAGAGACGTGTCATGTGGCAGTGATGGTTGGGAGGCCGACAGGTGTCTGACATCTCGACTCAAGCTGCCAGACTGAAGAGCTTGTGTGCTCTTGTGGATGTCTCCCCGCTGAGGTGAAGGGACCTGCTGCTGTGCCGCTGAGGTCGCAGCGGCATTAGAAGCAGCCAGCTGCTGACCGAGCTGCTGCTGGGTGGGTAGAGATGGTTGGCCAATGGGCTGTTGGATAAGCGACAGCTGGGAAGCCGTTGGTGAGCCGTACTGGAAGCTCCGGCTAGCCAACGGGGTCTGAACGGGCGGGCTGCACATGGCCGCCGTGAAGGAGCAGGGTGACATGATTGCTCCCTGCTGCTGCAATGCTGTCTGTGAAGCGGAATTCAGGTTAACTTGGGAAAGACTGGAAACTGGGAACCCGCCCTGTGCCGCGGCGGCGGCGGCGGCAGCGACTGGCAGCATGCGAGCAACAGAGGCGTTGGCAATAGCTGAAGCACTATAGGTCATAGGTACAGAGGACTGCTGTAGCTGAGCGGTGCCAAAGGCAGTGGAGTAGGGTGGCTGGGCTGGCGAGTTAATGATGGAGTTTCCTGACATTGGAGTCGAGTTCATCCCGGTAACTGACTGCTTGCGATCCACCATCATCACCATCTCCCTGTCCTGACGAATAATCTGCTTCAATATCTCGTTCTCCTGTGTGTTGAACACGCCGGCGTTCAGATCCTTCTGGAACTTCTGAAGCAACAACGAGTTCTTCTTCCCTGTTGAGGCGCAATCAGGACAGTTAACAAACACGGCAATGGATAACTTTGGATGCAAAAGAGAAAAGCAGAACGCTGGGTGACAAAAATGCAGCTCGTATGCTTCAGTCGTACCAAAGCATACCTAAATTTGAGTTCTAACCTGTTTAGGGTGTCCATTATATATATATATATATATATATATATATATATATATATATATATATATATATATATATATATATATATATATATATATATATATATATATATATATATATATATATATATAAGACTACTGAATTATGTCTCAGAAGCTGCATTTTTATAGACCCACTAAGCACTGCTACATTGTCATAATTACTGAAGGACATTTAACAACCATGACTAGTATAAAGTTTGAGAAAAGTAAAGGACACACAAGAGACAAAGATTATTGAGGGGTGTGACATGATGACGTAGACTATGAGGGTGGTGAGGTCAAAACACAGAGGAGTTATGGATGATTTGTACCCACACGCCACAATACTGGACACTTTGTAAAGACGGAAAACACAAAGTCTAAGCTCAGACGATGATATTAAATCACAGTCTAATACACTACTCTGAGAATTTTGCCAAAACGTGTCACAAGGACATTTAAAATAAAATTCCAACACAAGGAATCATTCTGCTTTATTGTTCTATGATAATAGTACATTTATTTTAAATTAATTGGACTAATTTTCACTTAAGAAGAAGTTTTGTTTTTGGTAAAGGTATTAAAATGTGTAAAAAGTCTTAAAATTAATATACTTTTTCATGCTGAAATATTTAGAAAACTCCAACCTATCTTAGGAGTACATTTATAACTTGGACAGAAAAAAAATCCAAGAAATAGTACCAAAAAAAGCATTAGTGTTATCAACTAAGAATTTCAGTCAATAGTAATAAATTTAACCGTCACATTTCAAAAGTGTACTTTTAAAGCTTTATCAAAGCTAAGACCTGCTAACGCCTGGTAAGCCACTTTCCATAATGGAAAAGCCAAGAGAAGATGTCGTTCAACTATGGCAGAGGCATCTCGATGTTACTGAAAATAGCATAAACGTACCAATCTTTTCCCCAGGGTGGAAAGTTTGATTTCATGATGAAAAGTATGGGCCTAAAAGCATGACATGACTGAAACATCATTAGTTCAACTTTGTAGTCCAACTGTTTTTAATATTTACTTTTAGTTTCTATTTTCCCATGTTTTATTTTGTTTCTACATTTTATTCCAACTTGCTTTTATTCTGTTTTATTTTCCTATATTTTAATCATGTAAAGCACTTTGCATTGTCTTTGTACCGAAATGCGCTATACAAATAAATTTGCCTTGCCTTGCTATTTCTGGAAAATGTTGTGTGTTCTATAAAGAACATTTTGTGCCCAAATAAAAATCGTTTCCATGACCATCAAAATGGTTGGGCCATGGAAATATATGGGACTAATGACTTAACACCGAATTCATGTTGCTTTTGAAGTAAAACTGTGGCAAAAAAAATAGTAAGAGCTCCTAAAGACATCAAATTTATGTCATAGTTACCAGATTTCAGACTAAAGATTAGCCTGCTTGCTTCGAGTGACTACATCTGACTGTCTTTAAAGAACGCGTTTCCTGTAATTATTGCTGTCCTTCTGCATTGACAAGCCATGAAGCATTGTCAGTAAGAAAGACAGAGTGGACTTTCAGTCAGGCGAAGGCTTTCACTTCAGTCTATCAATCATTAAATTCTGTCCTTGAGGGTGAACAATTTCTCCACACAGTTTACCGTTTAGCAGCATTTGCTGTACCCAAGGCTGCTGGTAAGCTCTGCATTCAGCTATAAGATAGGACTTTGCAGCTGTAGCTGCTAAAAAATGGACGGATGCCGCTTTTGGACTGTTTTGTTTTCAGAATCCGCTGCTAAGTTTGAAGCGGATGGCTTGGATTGAAAGAGCCACTACAGGGTCGGGCAGTACAGAGCTAAAACAAACACAACAGGCTGACTGCAAAACTACTGTCAACTTACAAGCTGTCTTACATGGCAATTTTAAGGACGAAAGGGTCAAACTCTGTAGGATGGAATGAAAATACATTTATTATTTTAAAGTGAGCTGTTTTAATAAGTTCTGTCTGCCGGTTACAGATTCGAACAGGGATCAATTTTAACTCTGGAAAAAAAGAGAAACCAACAGACATTTAATTTCAGTATACTTAAGAAAAATATTGTGATAGAAGGTATTAGAACATTAAAATGCAAAATAACTAGTATACATTGTCAGCAGTAGAACGTGCCCTCTGTCTTATCTATTAATCTCCTTGCTATTGTCAATTTCCTATCATTGCTGGATGTCTTGTCTTCTTTATTGGTCACCTCTAGGTAAAAAGTTGTTTTTTTGTAGAGCTACAGTTAGTACATGATACACATATACATTCTATCAATTTTGTATTTATTATTTTTTTGCGTAAATGATTCATTTCATTTAACCAGCTCCTTTAAGCTGGTATGTTCCCATGTTCCAGCAGGGCTATAGACGCACAGCTATTCATCTCAAAAACCTATGTGGTGCTGTGTGTGGGCTCCATCCATGCGGCTCTGAATGTCTAAGCAAAAGCATAATTTAAAGAAACCCCCCTTCTTCTTCTGATATGTTAATTTAGTATTATTCACAAAAGAAACAACCCTTAAAAGGAGATAAGGAGGTAGGGTTGCAAATGTTAATGTTTGTTAATGATTGTCCTAATACACCTAATGCAATATTTACTAAAAACGAAATCTTCTGGCCGAATTAAAATACAAAAATACTTGTTATAAACTGCATGTTGCTGTTCAAAACCTGTTGTTACATTGTACATATGCCTACTACAATTTTGCTATCAATTAATTTAAACTCTAAAATGAATCCTTTTTAGGATAAAACCATAAGGGCATTCATAGATTTTTGTTTTCCAAACAAGCCACTTCTTCATAATAGGAAACATTCCTAGACCTACTATTACCGCAACATCCAATAATGTAAAAGAAAAACAAAAGATGCATTGAAAAGAAAATGAAAATTGTAAATGCAGCTTTTGACCATTTTAAAACAAAGTTATGAAGGATCTATAATACTTTTAAGTTTAATATTAACACATCAAAGATATATAAAAACTTGGCAATACAATGTAAAAATAAATGTAAAGCAAATGAGCAGACGCTTACAATTCATTTGGTTGGAAACTCAAATGTTTGATAATTTTCTGATCTTTGAATGCACCATTGCCTAAGCACTAATAAGCAGCTCTAGGCATAACAATCTTCAGTGTGGAAGTTTCACTGATGGAGGAGGACTATTTTCGGTATTAGGGTAGTGTTTAGAAATTTAGTCTCGTCATCCAGGCTGCACACCAAAAGGCTAAATTTCAGCGGGCGCTGGTCATGTTGCTCCCTTACCATTTCATAATTTTGTACCAAAGGTTTTGGGACACGAACAGCAGCTGTGTACAGGTAGAGGTCAATTAATTCCTGCGTTAGGGACGTTTTACTGACTTGGCAAAGGGTAACCTGACTGAGAGAAATACCAGGAATGCTGAACATATTACAGCAAAATTACAAATTTGCCGTTAGGGTAGAAGTCTGCAGTCCATGGGTACAACACACCAAGACCGCTGATTGTAGATCCTAATGCTAACATTGCTAATCATCCATGTCACTAATGCAAGATGCTGAAGAGTCTAAAACAATGACCTTAAATCATGTCTTTGTCTTGAATATAAAGATGATTTATCTGTTCTCTCCATCAAACACATGGTGGAATAGGATCTCTTCTCCAAATTTCAATAAGTAATCACAAAAAATGTTGTATGACTATTTGGTACTGACTGTAGTCAGTACCAACATGTGAAAAACTTTACAAAAAAAACAAACTTTGGAAAATGGTCACGAAACTGTTTGATTTGTGTTAAAAGGTAAACTCAAAGTAATGATGGGGAAGATTTAAGAACAACATGTCCTACTGTTTATTCATTATAGAGTCGACATTAGTGCTCCATTCCAACAGGGGCCAACTACACATAAATAAAAGCTAAAAAACAAAAACAAAACTGTATCGTAAAGACATACAAATACAAAATATACTGCAAATAACTGTGTAGTGAAAATTTCACTGTAGTCTAAAAACATCAGTAATCACAGTTTTTGGTTGCTGCATCTACCAACGAATGGTGGGGCTGCCATAAAAGCAGAAAACACAAAAACTAAGTATCGAGAATTTGCATTTATACCATTTTCGCTGGGCTGCACCTCATTTAAGACGGACTGGGACAAAGTGGAAAAGTTTGGGATGTGATTCAAGATATCCCTTTTGGAAACTGTGAATGAATCCTTCGGGCTAAAGAGGAGGGACCAGCCTGCTGTAATCGCTGCACAGTTAAAAAGACGACATCTGCGATGGTACGGAGGCGCAGCCATCCACATGACAAGTGGAACTTGCACATCTGTGAAGGTCTCATTAATGCTGATTTATAATTACAGGTTTCAGGGGGAAAAAAAACTGCTGAAAACTTTTAATGGACACAGTGGCGTTAACCTTTGGTAATTCATGTTGCTTTGACTGTTAAAATGAATATAGGGGTTACATCTCTCATATTGTATTTTAAAACGTTCCTCATTTGCTTCAATAGTTTTTTGATGTGCAGTTTTACTGCTCCTCGCCTGTTTCCCAGCATCGTTATAAGGTTTATTTTTGCTAAAAAATTAGGTTTAAGATCTATGATACGCCTGACGTTCTTCTTAGGAGATGTGGGACAGATAGTGCCTGAGAGCCTGTGTCCTGCATGTTAGAGATGTGGTCCAGCTCCTTCACTCTGAATTTAAGTAAGTGCTGCAGGAGCCTGCTAATGACCCCTTTATTGACACCAGGGGTGTTCAAGCAGTGAAACACAGGGCCCCCAAGGACCTGCATGACCCACACCTACTTTAGAGCTTCATCGTTTTTTTTCCACAAGACAGAACAGACATTTCAAGTCAGACAATCAGAAACAAACTTTTTGTAGGGTGAAAACATGAATAAATAATGAAATGGGACCTTGGATGTGTAGTGAACTGTATGTGGTGCTGCATTAGTAAAATTCTTACTAATTTGAAGGTATGGTTTTTCTGAATACACTTTCAGGAAAGGATTCATAAGAAAATAGATAGGTTCAACAATCACAGCTAATCATAAACTATGTGATTTTTCAGTGAGG
The DNA here is from genome assembly GCA_037039145.1 of Fundulus diaphanus. Lineage (NCBI taxonomy): Eukaryota > Metazoa > Chordata > Actinopteri > Cyprinodontiformes > Fundulidae > Fundulus > Fundulus diaphanus. The sequence goes on from CM073141.1 coordinate 24,761,612, forward strand.
ATTAGATTACATATAAAAATGGCATGTAGAACTGGATGAGATTCCTTTGTTTCTTTGATTGTCTTAGTTGCTGACATTTTAATGTGTCCATCAGAATGTAGGAAGCTCTAGTGTGGGTAACTTGGCTGATGTGTTAAGGATGCAGAAATTAAACAAGTAATGTAACCTCCAGCAACAAGTCAAGCTGTCGTGATGAAAATTGTCAGACTGGATTTATTTAGCAAGGCTGAATGTGTTAAATCTGGCCCTGTCCAAATACTGGAATCAGAATAAGAAGTTTACCTGGTGCCTACTCGTCGGCCAGGGCATTCTTGAAAACGAGATGAGCTCGTCTCAAGATGGACTCCTGGTCAAACAGTTTTTAGATAGATAAAGGATAACGTCAAATGTGCAACATAATATTGTTCTCAAAGCATAGTTACTTTTTTTTTTCTTTTCTTTTTTTTTAAAGAGCAAGACAAGCAGGTAACCAAATGCAGTCAATATGTAGAAACGATACAACCAGCACTGATCATGACAAAATATCTTCCATCGTATGAGACAAAACCCCTTTCATGTTTAGTCTGAAAGGACGAATCTGCTCTGCAGCACTCTGAACTGTGTCAGTGCGCACAGCTTTCACTGTCCAATATCTAGTAATATAGTGAGAAGCTAACTCATCTGGCAGTTCTGATACAAAGGGCAAATATAGGTTAACCAGCTGACATTTAAGGGCACATTGGAAGAAAACCCTGCACTTCCCTGAAGAACATTCTCTAAAAGCTACTCTGTCTCCTTAGAGTTATGTTAATTTGCGACACTAAAGGATAATTCCAAAAACTTCGTACTGAAAGTATAGAAGGGTGAGCTATTTTCTGTTTGTAATGTTTTTTTTTCATTTTCTGTTCTTGTTGATTTCAAACGATACTTTATAGATTGTTGATTGCTGAAATGAACATTTATTTCTAATTTCGCTGATTATGCTCTGTAAAAAAAATAAAATAAGATGTTTTCACAGAGCCTGCTAGGGTGCCAAAATAACATCAGAGGTCAGAAAAAGATATTTTTGTTTGAGAACTTAAGATTCTTCATCCTACATATAAATCCTTGCACGTATAATCGGGCTCTAATTTATATAAAAAAGCTTTTTGTGTTTAGCTCTCGTTTTTTTCCTGGAAAGAGCCACGAATCGAGCTGTTCCTATCATTAGCTTTGAGTGATCCCTTTGTCCTTCTAGTAAGTACTCCTGGCTCAGTGCATTCGTGTTTAGTTGATTTTGGATAATGCAACTGAGGGAGCTTTTGCTGCTTTAAGTCTGTGTATCCTTTATAATAAAAAATAAAAACATGCACCTGTGGTTCTTTATTTTTCTGTGTGTGCCTCCTGGCCTACCTATGCCCTGACCAAGGGTGGCTCGTACTAAACCTGGTCCTGCAGGAGGCCTCTCCCTGTTCCTCTCCACTGTCGCCACATGCTTGCTGAGGAAAGAGATTGCTGCAAAGCCAATGACGTGGACTTTGTTTTATAACTTTTTACCAAATGTATTGTAGCTCACTTTTAGAATCCAGATTTAATATGACTGTATCTACGTGCATCTGTATCTGACTGGATGTTTCAGTTGTACTGGAATGAACTGAATTAGAATTTCATTTATATCTAATTTGATAGTATTTAATTGGATTGAGAAATACGCCTGTGAACTGTAAATCTCCTTCCAAGGATGAATGACATCTAAGCAAACAGCTTACAAAAGTAAGCAAATCATTTCCTCTCAACAGAAGAAAACTATACTAAGGCCTGTAGTCTGATTTAAATCGAGAAAGTGACACTCTGAGCTGATTGAAGGATTAGGAACAGTCAATAAATAAACAATGATAAAGAATGTTTCTATAAATGTAAATGTTCCTATTTGTTGACATAAACATGATACACCAATGTTTAGTTTGCAAATTTCTGACTTTAAGATAACGATTGGTGGTGGTATATTCAGTGCTATTCATATTCCAGTAGGGTCATACCAGGATATCAATTGATTTAGATTGAAACTTATATCCATTCAACCATAAAAAATTTATTTTTTTCTTTGTTTTCTTTTAATAGGATATGAGCCAGGTATCTCTCAAACGATAAAACTTTGTAAAAGAATCCTTGGACTTTCTTTGTTGACATTACAGTAAAAGTAAAAGAAGGCTGTTTTGACAGTTTTACTGGGGCGTTGGAAGGCCTCCTTGTCAGCACGCTAATATTTAGCTTCCCCCACATATACACATGTCACGACTCTGGCTGGGCCGCTCCAAAACCTTACTGTTATGTCCAGTCAGAGGAAATGTTGAGACATTTTCTAACATTACTAGATTAGAGCAGATTTAGAGCAGAAGTGTGACTGAAAATCACAGTCACAAATGTTCTTGATATTACAGATTCCTCCATGCTCGTTTCACTTTCCCCATTTCCATAAACACAAACCTGAGTTTATTTTGACACCAAGCACTTGAAGAGCTCTGCAGGTTTTTTCCTACTATTTTGAAGATATATTGGGTCTGCTCAGCTATAACTGCTGACTGATGATTGATCCATGCATCAGACAGTCAGCAGCACCACGTCTCACACTTCAGATAAGGTTGTATAAAAACACAGCTCCAAGGCAAATTTCTGAACTTTGATAGATAACAGTAGTGGAATGCTAATTAATTGTTCTGTCTTGATAAATGAGGGCTTTTGGACTTGACTCAACCTTGTGCTGCAAAGCGATTTGAAATCTTGGAAATATTTATCTGTGGCAAACTGATCCACTGAACACAGCCATGACAATGAAAAACAGCCCAAAGTGACAAATTAGATTCGGGTCTCAAGCCGAACTGCTATACTGCAACAACATTTGCACAAAGTCTTTATATAAATGTAAGCACATTTTAATGTCATATGAAAATGTTTCATCAATATATTGCAGAAACATATCAGCAAGCGTTTGAAGCCCTTCTCTGAACATAGAGTGGATTAGTGAAAAATTTAACATTTAGAAGGTGATGTTTACGTTTCATAAAGAGTCACTGAGAAGCACCACTTCATGAATTAAGCGGAGTGAAGCTGTGTATATTGTAAGATTTTTGAAACAGTACTAACGTTACATGTGAACTTCAAGAGCCACTCAATATTCAGTTCATATTGGATGAGAAATAAAAGTACATCTGTTAATATGGTAGGATTTATTTGTTTTACATGCTATTGTCTAAAAGATATTGTGATATTTGAAGCCTCCTGGGAGTAACTAACAAGATTACCCAAATCGGCAGTAATCACATTAGTTAGTCCCTGATCCCTACCAGATCTTACAAGAAGCATGACACTTTCTGTGACATTGACTGTTCGGAGTAATGCTCAGTAAACACTTAGTGTCGTCAGGTTTGCGTATCAAATGTGCCTTGGCTGAGAAGTAGCTGAATGAAGATTCAAACATTTATGACTCAGATGGAGCGGGTTAATCAGGATTCAAGCAAGCTACATTTATATACATTAACCAGTTATTAACCAGTTTTTACTTACATGTGCCCTTTTGTAACTGCGAAAGGTCTGTGTGGTTAGAAATTTCGATTACGTATCCTCAATTTAATCTGCCATTGGAAAATTAATCTTATATTGTTTTATCAGTTAGAAGGGGAAAAAAGCTTATTTGTTAATTATGTAGTGGAAGGCCTTGCAACAATATTCATACCCCTTATAAAATGCCATATTTTGGAGGTTAAACCACAAACTTCATTGTATTTGGTTGGAATGTGATGTGATAGACCAAAACAAGCCAGCAAAGTAACTGTGAAGTGGAAGAAAAAGGAGACATGGTTCACATCTTTTGCTGATAAAAATCTAAAACTGGTGCATGCATTTGTATTTTTGATTTCCCACTGAAATTACTGTTAAGGGCAAAATAATTTATACCTTTTGTCAGATTTAGGTTTAAACTGTTTCACTTTTGATAGGAATTAGGACAGACATCTCCTAAATATTTTATTTGCTTTTATTCCGTCTTTATTTTCCTATGATTTAATCATGTAAAGCACTCTGCATTGTCCTTGTATTGAAATGTGCTATACAAATAAACTTGCCTTGCCTTGCCTAAATATGTTAATTGGTGCTACAGCATTCTGACTGTAGAACAGTACCAAATCAGACTGCACTTGTAATTTCTGACCTACTTTTTGCATGTTTGTACAGGTATTTTAACAATTTATCTTTAGTACTTAGCTTTAAATCTTAGAGGTTGGAAGACACTCTAAAACATATATATTTTGCCTAGCCAAAATGAACATTTTGGTAAAACTAAAAGACTATATTAAACCAAACTTTGCCAGGGATATTAATTTTGATCTTACCTGTATATAGTAAATAGCTTTCAACTGTGTGAAATGTCAATGTAAATGCAACTGTGAAGGCCTAAAATGTTTGTTAAAGACCAGGAAACATGCACTTTATCCAAGCGGGACTCAGATTAAGGGGTGAATTATTTGGGTATGCTCCTCTCTGCTGATCCATCACAGAAAACCACAACAAAACACCTTGAAGTTTGTGGTTGCAATGTCACAAAATGTAATAAAATTCAACAGCTATCAATATTTTTGCAAGGCACTTTAATCTTCATGTTAAATTGATCAGGAGCCTGTTTGACATCCAACTGAGCTGCACCAGATGGTAACATTTCTCTTGGCCCTGATCTTAATTTTGTTATAAATCTGTAATTGGGTGGGGTGCTGCTCATACCCAGGAGTTTGGATGAGTGTACAGAGAGCCAGACACACATGCACGTGAGGTTAGCTTCCATCTACTCGGTGACTTCCAGTGGGGTGGGGGGGAGTCAACACCAAACCAAAGAAGGGGGCGACCAGACTCCCTCCCGAACAGCGACATGCACCGCCTTCCAATTAATCCAACCACAAAATGCTACTTTTGCTCATTAGGAGGATTAATACTGGTAACAACTTGAATGTTATTTACGAAAAAGGAGACACACATAAAAGAAAAGGTAGCATACGGGTCATGCGGCACAAGATGGCACACACAATGCTTTTATGGGGAAATAAGGGCAATCAGAATCTGATTTAGACAAGACAACAAGGCATGATGACGGGCAATAGATTCAACCAGTTAGACGCCAGGAGAAAAAGGAGGGTCTTACCGATGCGGTCCAACCGGTCAATGGCTACAGTTTCAAAAGCACGTCGCATCATGGGGTACTCTTCTAGCACCTCATTGAAATGGTCAACAGAGAGGGAGAAGAGTCGACAGTAGGTGTCGGCGCGCACGCTTGCCGTCCGTCTGCCCTTGGTGAGCAGACAGATCTCTGCAAAACAGGGACACAGAGGCACAAAGAAAAACACATCAAGGAAACAGTAGCAGGACTGGAGTACAGAAGGCCATAAAGGAAATTGTCACAGTAATTACCGTACACATTATCATACAGATGAATCTTTTGAGAACAAAAGGTCTGGGAGTCAGAAGAGCTAATGTGAATGTAAATAAATTGAGAAGCTTATAAGCAGCACTGTCACATTCATTATGCTGAGATAATTTATCATCCTGTAGAGGGCTAATAGTCCCATACTATTATACAGTAGCCGGCTTTACTGTCAGGCTCCAAGGCACTGCGTCAGTTTCTAAAATGTAATGAGTAACTAAAGACAGGGATGACTTTACAGCGTTCCTGTTTTCCTGTTTGTAATGCGACGAAATACAAGGACAGCAGCAGAACAATGCATCAGCAACATATCTTTATTCCCTGCTTTGCCCCCATCAATCACTTTGATCACATTACCTCTGAGCAGCCACAATATTAAAGCACCCTGACTTCCCAACGCTATTAACACAGAATCGTGTACAATTCACTTACAAATACAATGACAAAAAAAGTGTCACTACTCACATGTTGTCCCAGACAATAACATCACTTTATGTGTTTGCATATTTTGCAAGAACAGAGACATTTGTTGTATCTCCCAGGACTGCAAGGAAAATTTTTTTAAACACATCTGTATGGCTTTGTTCTGATTATTTGTATTAAATGTCCAATATAAGCTGAAAAGTTTAATGACCTGCAAGAAAATGTAAACAATCTAAAGGAAAACCAGGAATACAATTTTCTTTGGGAGATTTCTTAGCTTTGCACTGCTTTGACCAAACTCAGGATATCTGTCTTTTGAATTATAATGCAAGTTATTGTCAACATTATGGCCATCTGCAAGTTGAGAACATGCATTACAGCAGTTCTGTTGGAGTCTCGTGGACAGTGTAGATTTAATGGATAAAAAGTATCTGTTTAAATTATGTTCAGAGTAGCAAAACTGGATCCTGAATGCTTCTGCTATGAATATGACCACTTGGGGGTTCTCAAAGGCTATTTTGATAATATAAAACTTTTATTCCCAGACGGTCAGACAACAATTGTTAAGAAATATAAATTTAAAAACATGTAATGGTGATGCCATGCAGAATAACTGTTATGACTCAACAGCACACTGAACATTTGACACCCTTCATCCTAATACTTAACAAAACAAGCAACATGTATAGTTTGAGGATGTGACACGACTTGATGTTTCACAAAAGCTGTTTTTTTTTTACAAGACTAATGTAATATTTGTTTTTGCCCACACCAACATGCATAGTAAGATAAACAATGTGACAGCAGCCTAACACTTGCAGTGCCTGACTGAAACAAAATACTTAAAAAAAAATAAACCGCCCCCTCATCTACTGACCTGTATCTGTTTTGACACTCCTTAACCTCCACTTACAGCTGCACCTGTACAGTCTACCGTTTTTCTTTTTTTTTCTCCTTCAAATGGCTGACGTCAACCTGCTACGGTGTAATTCTTCTTGGCTCTGCCGTGATACATCATGGAAGCGGGGCACAGACTGTGCAAGATGTGCAAGCAACACTCTCTCAAGCTGTGAGTGTGAAGAAGGTTTTAACACCACTGTAATGGAAAAGCAGCCTTTACTGTGACAGGTACCTTGGTCAACACGGGCAAACGCACGAAAGAACGAGAGACGCTGACAGATGAATGCATCATGTTACATGTGGCTTCAGACGTGTGGGACATACACGAGTCAAAACAAGTACAGTCGGTGGTTGGTCTGTATTTAAAGCGACATGCTAAGCCACTGACAAGCTTACGTGACACAACAATGGCAACATCCGGAGATAAATGCGGGACCTGACACTGAGAATCCTGTTAAAGTGGGCTAAACAGCAGTGGGTGAGTTGCTAATGACTTTAGCGTCTGATTCTGAAAACCCTTTAGAAATATTTGACTTATTTTTCATTCATTTGGCCAAGTCCCCTTGCTTCCCATTCCAATGTTAGAAATGTCCTCCCTTACCAGTCCTTACCGGTTCCATTATCTTTTTTATGATCAGTTTTACAGGAAGAAATTGGGTTTTAAATCCCACAAGGGTTTTCCACCTTCAATGTCTTTTTTTTTAATTGTTCTGGTTTTCTTAAGATTAACCCTAACCCTGACCTATAAGTAACCATTGCTTCAAAGGAAGCATGCATTTTGATCACATTTAAAAGACAATTATAGAATAGGTAAAGATTGTTATTGCTTTTTTCTGTAAAGCTTCAAAAACAACACTGACAAAATTCCTATTTTTATGGTAAATTATGCCTCAAATAAAATGTTTTTCAAAGACTGACTGAATTTTCTTTCACTTGCATTCCTAATTATAAGTTGTTCTGATTTCAAAACACTATTTTTATTTCTCTACTGAGGTCTAAAAGGCCTTTTTGTATAGCTGACAAACTTAGGTAAGAACAAGTGATGCTGATATGGTATCTTTTTCCTGTATTACCCACTTTGGCTGTTTATTTGGCTGTTTATTTAGCAGCCTATGGTTATACATATTCAGCTGCATCTGTTCTTTGCCGTCCCGGGTTGCAGTTTTCTGTTAACATGCAGAAAACACCAGCCCTGAAATGAATGGTAAAACTCTTTTGAAATGTCATCTCTGTCCCCTGGAAAACCTCAGGTGTTGCTGTGGGTTTGTGTACGTCAGGGACCCGTTATCACTCTTCATGATGTTGTGGTTTGACACGTTTCTGTTGTGCTGTCACCAAGCAAGCACACGGCTGACTCCTGGAGCGTTGCGGATAATTTACCATCACGTCATGTTTCACATATACACTTGTGGCAACCGGCTTCCCTCCTGAGAAAGCGCGGAGGGTAAGCCTCATATGACTAAGACACCAAAGCCCAAAGGGGATTCTCGTCTGCTGTCTGTCGTTGTTCTAGCATCATACTGTATTATTCCTGCAGCCACACAATGACTTCACTCCCGAGCCGTGTGATAGTAATATGTAATCCCATCCACCTTGGCCCGGAGGTGATATTATTTCAGTGTGCAGGTGTAGTAATGACCATGGCTGAAGGTGCTTTATGACCTGCTGTCCGCCGAAATGTCCCGCTCATCATTACGCTATTAGTTTCCGATGGCTTTTGTTCTACAAGAGCAACACCAGATGGTCCCTGACTCTCACAAAGAGTAAATCCTCCAAAAACAACGTTAAAGTATTCATACCCCTTTGAATCTTTTTCACGTTGTTTCATGTTACAAACCCAAACTTACACATGTTTTATGTGGATTTTAAGTGCTGGACCAACAGATCCTCAGAGGTTTGCTAGGGAACATAAGTGAACAAGCGTCATCAAAATGGAAACAGTATGGCAGAGCTGCAAACCTACCAAGACATCGCTGTTCACCCAGACTGATAGGCGGGGCAAGGAGAGCATTGGTCAGAGAAGCAGCCAAGAGGCCCATAGCCACTCTGGAGGAGCTGAAGACTTCTATAGCTCAGGTGGGAGAATCTGTTAAGATGATAAGCATTAGCATTGCACTCCACTAATCTGAACTTTATGGAAGAGAGGCTAGAAGAAAGCTTTTGTTAAAGGAAAGCTATGAGAAGTCCTGTTGGCAGTTTGCTACAAGCCACCCAGGAGGCATGACTGACTTGTAGAAGATCCTTTGAACAGATGAGGTCAAAATTGAATGTTTAGACACTGTGAGTAGTGAAACATTATCACCCTGAACAGACCACCGTTTTGGCAGCAGCATCATTCTGTGGGGATGCTTTTCTTCAGCAGGGACAGGGATGCTGGTCATATGGAATATAGGTAGAGCTAAACACATGTAGGACTACATGGAAAACCTTTCAGAGGCTGCAAAAGGCTTGAGATGGGGAATAGTTTGAATCAAAGCTTATTCGTGTATTGAATAGCTCAAAAATGAGAATCTGCAACAAGACTTGAAAACTGATGTTCACTCCATCAAATCTAACTGAGCTGGAGCTATTTAGCGAAGAAGAAGTCTGCAGAGAAAATAAAACTCTAGCCGTGCAAAGCTGACAGAGATGTACACTAAAAGTCTGGCAGCTGTAATTGTCATGGAAGGTTGTTGATTGATTCAGGGGAATCTTGATACAAACTGTCCATCACAGTTTTCGGGTCTTACTTAGTAAAAAAAAAAAAAAAAAAGAATCACATGGCCTTTCCCTTTACAATTATGCGCTACTTATAGATAATCTATCAAATGCACTACCGGTAACATACATTGAAATTAGTGGACATTTAATGACAAAAAAACGTGGACAAGTTCAAGACTGTTCCAAGGCACTGTTTTTTCTTCTTTTGAGCAGACATATAGATACATTTAGAGGAGGTCCTGGAACAGAATAATGGTCTTGGATTATTCAACAGGGAGACTTCTTGTTTCCTTTTTGATTTTCTGCCTCCTTTAGCTCATCAACGAGGCACACAGTGCATTCAACAGACACACCAAAGGGAAGGTATTCTTAGACTTCTTACCCTCCTCCCATAGCAGGGGTGAACTCAAGAGATAAAAAAAAATGCGAGACAGCCTAAAATAGTAAACTTTGCTTTGCGTTCAAGAAGACACAGCAATGTCTGCATGTAAATTTTGGCAGCGCAAACAACCTGGAATGAAATTACAAGTGACATCTAAAGACATAATGATATCTTGAGCGTCTTGTAGAGGATGAAGATTAGAGATTTAAAGTAGAGCTGCAGGATGAGAACAGCAAGGTGCTCTTGACTTTAAGGAGAATAGTTTTCAGTGGTTAGTGTTAAGTAAATCCAGCGAGAACGCATGGAGGAGGCGAGGAGTTCTTGCATGCAAGGGTGAGCATGGGGGAGGGACCTCTGTGTGTGTCCTGAGGGATGCCTGATCCGTGCCTTGGCCCACTCCAGCAACCAGATGAGAGATTATGTAAGCACAGAACCAGCTGACACTGGTTATTGAGAATCTACAATAACTTCCAACGGCATCAAACATAAGCCTTAGTCGGCTTTTCTATCTAAGCATGTCACATGTACACATATACGTACGATTCTGAACAGCCTGACAGGATCATGTAATTCGTGTTTGCATTGTTCTGTGTGTTTAGAAAAAAAGAAAGAAGCTCTTACCCCCAAAGTAGGATCCATCGGTCAGTTTCATCTCCTTGTTGAACTTGGTGATGACGCTAACGACGCCATGCTGAATAAAGTACATCTTCTTCCCAACCGTGCCTTCCCTGATGATGTAGTCATTAGGCTGGAAAACCTCAAACTTCAGCTTGCTCAGCATCCCTGTCACAAAGTTGGGGTCGGCATTGGCGAACAGCGGCATGGTGGCCACAAGCTTGCGGCAGTTGAAGTTGACAATTTCCTGGCGGAGGAAAAAAGGAAAAGTGTTTGATGAAGCGGATCAGTGCGTGCCATAAATAATTCACTTATTTCCACCTAAACACAGAGGAAGAAATGCAGCAGTTAGGTGGAGCGACTCAAAATCCCCCCCCCTCAACCTTTCATCTCTGAACCGTTATCTGCAAACACAAATGAAATTGGACACACGGTGCTGATTTAGGCTTAATACATCCAAAGCACTTCCTGTATCTCTCATGAGAGCAAACTTTTTGGCACATAAATCAGATCCTGATGAGTTTGCCCTCTGGTGCCGGCTACGAGCCATCTCGCCGGTCTCATCCTGTCCCCTCAAACCCAGCAGGAGATTAGGAGCTTGTTGTCTGTTTGTCCGTTGCATCTCTGTTGCTGTGCAGATGGAAGGCTGGGGCACTTGGCAACCGCAGCGACGTGTTGTTGACCCCACATGAGTGATAACTCTCCCCCCAGTGACAACGGGACATTAACAGGAAGATAACCAATCTCTGCAATGTTTGCTGGCTTACATGAGTGCAAAAGGAAAAGAATGTTAGCACAGCCTCAGATGTGTTTGTCAGCAAATGCCACCGGGTTCTGACCTCAATCATGCACCAGAACTAATGAATTAGACAGTAAGTAGTTTTCATAGCCGGCCAGCATTCCTGTCTGGGAATAAATCTTTGGCTATGCCTATTTAAAGATTTGTCATGTGGCTGTCAGGGTTTTATTTCCCTCGTATTGACAATTGACATTTTTCACAATGTCCAAAAGTGAGCATAGATATGTAGCCCATCAAAATAAGTTTGTTATTTATTAATACCACTATACTTGCATGGAGATGCAGTTCAGACAATGACTGTCTTAGATTGTGCTGGAAACCAACATGGCTTGAATTATCCTATATATTTTAAAGGTTGTGATTTGTGCCATCCATCCATCCATCCATCCATCCATCCATCCATCCATCCACTTTAGTACTTGGGTGAAAGTTATTTTCTCATAAATGCAGAAAAAAGACTAACAAAATAAATTTTGTCTTAACAAATAAATGTTTAAAAAGAAAATCTGCATTAAATTGACAAATTGCACTATATGGGAATTAATATGCTTCTTAAATTAGTTTTTCATCCATTTTTACCTAGCTTTATACTTGAACCCACATGAAAAACGGGCTAAATTTAAAAAAAATGTGACAACTATAATTAATCAATATTTTTCTCATTAACATCAATTTACATCAATTAACTGTAAAATAAACTGTTAGAATGCATGGATGAGTGGGGCACAATGACTTCAGTATGCAGCAAAATTAAATGCCATGGCCTAATGAGCTTGCTAAAGCTTTTTCATGTCGAGTTTTAAAGCTTTGGGCTAAGATTACTGAACTACAAAAGACTGTTGTTATTTTCTCATATGATATAAATGAAGAATCCAAGGGTTTCCAGTTTGCATTACATTATGTTTGAACAACCATTTGTGTAATCATATTTGAACGTGTTATAATATGAATTTAAATCATTAGTTACAGAAAATTGATTTTTAGCACCAACAAAGAGATCCATAGCTGAAGTAAAATAATCTGTGGATTGGGGTAACTATTAGGTGTGTCCTCCACACTTCTTGCCTTAACGGAAGAATGGTTTTAAGGTCTTTGTTGAAAGAAAGCCATAAGACACCGCGTTTGCAGTTCACCGCAATCCATTAGGGAGCATGACAACTCTGGACAGATGAAGATAAATTTTTACTTTTTAACCTGCATGAAAACTGCTGAAGGTCAGAAAACATCCTAAACGTCCCTATAGTGAAGCAAAATGGTGGCGACATATAAAATGTTAGCATTTTCTAGGAACACATATTTCATAAACCACATTTTAAGATTTTTCTTTCTGGTTTTGTATTCTTATGAAATGTTTGCCTTTTTTTCATCAGAACGTCTTGTGTAACATTTTTCTGTTTTATTGTGTTCCTCAATAATGTCAGATCCCTTTGATTTAGCATTTTCTAAAGTTCTACATTGTTTTAAACAAGATTTTCCTTTTTACTTACCAAATTCTGATTCTCCATTTAGCTTGTTGTGTTTTACCCGGTGTTGTTGCTTCACCGAGCGACTGAGAGCTGCTGTAATGTGATCTTTTCTATCGACTAACAGGGATTACATGTTGTGTTTTGCTCCATCCTTGAATGCAACACCAAAGGTGATTTTTTTTATGTTCTCTGTGATGAATCACCTGTTTGCAACAATGGCTTATTCATTATGGAAACAGTTTAAGTCTCACTTTATATAAAATATTTCCATATTAGGTCCATATCCACAACCAGCATAGTTAGGAAAGGATAGCCCACCAATCCAAATGCGCTTTACTCCCTGAAAGAGGGTTTTATTTTAATAATTCATTTTCCAAGGAATGTTTGAGAGCTTGGCCGATTTTCTCAGTTGTCATGTGCCGACCTTGAACACTGCTGTTAAGCAATGACAAGGAAAATTATACTAAGTGGATTTGTTGATTTTGTATATTAGGACAGTCCATATTGTTCAAATTGAAAAGATTGACCTGATTTTAGGCTGAGCAATTTGTCTGCACCTCCTGAATTTGACGGTTTTAGAAAACTGTGTGTTAGGTATCCAATCTCATGTGAGGGAAGGGCATAGTATGGCTTTTAAACACCAAATCTGTCTGATATGATTCACAGAACCTAAACAATGAAGACACTTCCTACCCAATATTTATGTAGATATGGGCCCTATATGCGTTGAAAATTGGCTTAAAGATGGTCCCAGATAGGATTGCCTGATGGCTACATAGTATCCCAAAGTTAGTAGCCTACATAGATTTTACAGGTTGGACCCAATAGGTTCCTTCATTTATTGCCCAATTTGAACAGAAGTCATCAATGCCCATTTCAGACCCCCTACAACCTAAATAGGGGGCCCAGTGGCTTTGAATTGGTAATATATCACTAACCCAAGCAGGTCCCACACATACTGCAAATGCCTACTTAGTATCAATCCAGCCCCAGCTAAAGCAAATTGGGCCCACATGTGATATGATGGTTGAGTTAGGTCTTTATTTGGGTGAACAATGTAAAGGTTAATAAGACATGCAAATATTCTGCAGGATCGTCACAGAGGAGGGAGTGTTGATGCCTGTGGAGTATCCTGACTGCAGGTATTTCCCAAAAGACATTCAATGCTGTCGTTAAAAGTTACACTACCACACAACATGCCACCACAAGAGCAAACAGGAATCACACTCTTAATGCACAAAAAAAAACAAATTTAGGATGACCCACATCCTATTCGCAGAAATTTTAATGACAGGATTCAAACATTTTTATATTGATAGCCTGGCGTACCTTATTATTGGGTTATTGGCCACCCCTACTGAAAAGATAGCTGAACAAATGAATAATTAGAGAGGGACTGTATGATTTTTCGTCGTAAAGATCAGCAGCTTGAGGCTAAAAAACAAAAAAACTAAACTGTAATGTGATTTAGGGATGGGTCACAGGATCCTAAAATTGCACCACATCTTCTGTTATTCATGCGATGATGAAATATCACATTTCAATGCAGTCTTTTTTAAAGTTAAAGCATTTTTATTTGCTTCTCTTGGAAGGAATTTGGTTTGGACAGAAGGTTTTACTGCACTGGCTCACATTGCATTTGTAACTTCACAACAATTAATAAATAAAACCATTCTTTACCTAAAAAGCAGAAATTTATAATAAAAAAACAACAACACTTTATTAAAAACAGTTGGTTAGAAAAGGTTAGTTAAACACAGTAAAAAAACAGCGTCAAATTTAGATGATTTTCCTCCTGGTTAAGGGAACTAAAAAAGCATGCTCCTCCTACCCCTTTTTAAATATGACCACAGAGCCAAACTTCATAATGAAGAATCATCTATCTGCCAAAAATCTAACACTGCACATTATTCAAAGCCTCTGACACTAACATCGCTGTAAAAAAAATTTACTTACCCCATATAAAAACAGGCTACTTCAATATTGCATAAATAAGTGCAACTGTGGAGCCGAACAACACAAGATACAGTTTGAAACATATATGCAGCATCTGGGAGCTTGAAAATAAAATCTTAATCAAAGGATGGCAAATGATTAATGTTAACCTATTTCCAATATCAAACGTTTTTTTTTTGTTCTGTTCAGTTCAGAAAATGACAGTCTTTCTTGTCTGTGCGCAGGTTTTGACTCTGCTTTTTTACAAACACTGAACTACCCTTGCAGAATATATTTGTGTTACATCTTTAAATCACTTTCCTTACCTCGTAAACATCTGGAACCACATAGCAGAACCACACAACAGCATTCGATTTGACTTAATGAGGCTAGAAGAAAGATGGTACTGAGGTACTGAGGGCCATTGCTTGCTTTGCTGTTTATTCTTCTTCCTCCCAACATTCCTGCACTCCGGATTACTCATGGGGTAGAGAAACTAATATGAGGAGCTCAGATATGAAACTGGCCCCAAACTATACAGACATTTTCAATATTATTTTAGATGTTGTTGCTGTAAAGATTATTTTTACACCTTTGTAGACTTTCAATCAAATACCTACGTTTTTTTCATCGACAAATTAAAATTCTCAGTTTGTCTGTAGATTATTATTTCCCTCTGCCAAACTAAAACAATGTGACACCATCTTTCAGAAACGCTTTTCAGTGTATTTTTTTTAGACTATGCTAAAATACAATTTAAAACCTCTATCAAAAGAAAATGATATGGGGTCAAAGCAAAAATTCACTCCCGTGTTTCATCAGTGAGGCTGTCTCACCTCCTTGAGTGGGTCGTTGAGTTCACTCAGGATGTTGTCCTCATCAAAAATCTTGCCTTGATAGCGGTGCTCATAGTAGTCATGGATTTTCTGCCGCATGTCGGCTGGAAGCTTGTGAAAGGACATGTATTGCTCCACTTGCTTATACTGAAAAAAAAAAGGCACATGTTTTAGTTCAGACAGATTAAACAGCATCACTATAATCCTTTGCATTTCATTATGTTAAAATATGCATGTGGATAAATGTCATTTCAAAGTAGACTTTGAATCAAAAGCAAAGTCGCATAAAGCATAGTCGTCCCACAGTGTACTTTTGTGCCCCTGTAACGAGGACAAGTTGTGCTCTCACTGAGTCACAGTGCCATGTCCTGGTTGTGTGTGGGGAGAGAGTGGCACAAAGAGAGCGATGCAGGTGGTGAAGGAACGCAGGAACAGGAACAGACCGAGGGCTATGTCAGACCAAGGTAGCAGCTCTGATAACCTAACCTAGCACTAAATTAACAAGGCAGACTCTACAACAGGGGTCACCAACATGGTGCCTGCGGGCCCCAGGTAGCCCTCAGGGACCACATGTGGTGCCCTCAAGCCTGTTCAAAAAATATCACAACCTTCAAGTGAGCTTCATTTATAATGCTATTTTATTCAGTTGTTCTTCCTTTTTTTAATCATACTTATATTTACATAGATTTAAAAGGATTAAAAACATGTTTATATTACATTAAGTTAAGGTGAGCTCTGACTCTTTAGTTCAAAGGTCAGTACAGGTAGCCCTTCGTGTGAAACAGTACCAATGAAGTAGCTCTCAGTTTCAAAAAGGTTGATGCCCCCTGCTCTACAACAAATAAAACTAACTGAAAACTAATGTTTGTGGTGCAAATTTGATTAAATATTCTACCTACTTTTTCTTATAAGGTTAATCGTAAGACTATAGACAGCTCTCCCTGTCACAGGCCGTCACAGGTTATGGACATTTTAAGCAGGATCTTGAAACATTTCTTTAAAACAAAAAACTGTGTTGTACTAGTAGTAGAAGTCTTTTAATTGTATTTTGATTATTTTGGTCTTCTGCTTTTGTTGACCATATATATTTTCTGAATATTTATAGAGTGGAATTAATAAAAATAATGTTAAATCATTATTGCACCATTAAATATTAGTGTCCTAAACCTATATTTCCTCAGCCATCTCAGGTTGCTAACATACTCTACATATTGTTTCTATTTTGGTCTGATTTGTTTGCGTTAACAGGACAATATCAAATAATGGAATATAACATTTTGAACAATCTTCAGTTTTTTTCCCCCAGACATTCAGTGACCACACTGTCCCCTTTGTATGAAAAATAACTTAACTAATGCATAAAAAAGAATTTGTTTATGGCTTCATAGCATCGTTAGAACCCTTTTTCTCACAAGATAATTAGTATGTAGAAATGACTAGCTGAGCTCTGTTCAAAAGAAACCGGCCTAAAAGATTTGACTCAGTGAATCAAAATGGCCATTAGATTCAATTCAATTCTATTTATGTAGTGCCAATTCACAACACGTGACATCTCGAGGCACTTTACAAAGTCAAATTCAATCAAAAGATTGCAAAAGACCTTTTCGTTATCCACTTTAATCCTGTGGTTTTGTGTCTGTGTTTGTCTGCAACACATATCTGAACAGGAAGGACGAGAATATTAAGCAGACAGAGTGGTAGTTTTTTGTAAACAGCTTCCATAAGCCACTTCTCCACAATAAACCACAGGATTGGATACACCACGATCTGGAGTTGTGATGCAGCTGATTATGTTAGGACCAAACAACTGTACAGGATCCTTGTTTTGTCCTTCAGAACACCTTATATGTGTTTCTAGAATATCATATTTGATGTCAAGTGTTTCATTTAGCCAAGGTCACAGCTCCTTTAAAAACAAATACTAACAACAGATGAACTATTTACTAATTAGGTGTCCTTTGACCAGGATTTCATTTAGGGGTATGTATACGTCTTCTACCACTTCCCAAATATGTACAATTGTCTATTTCTGTTCTACAGTTCTCAACAAAATACATTTAAATGCATGGAAGTAATGTGAGAAAGTCTGCAAAAGTTCCAAGGACATTGCGAGTTGGCTGAAAACCAAGTGTCACAGTGACATTAGTTTGTTAGGATTAGGACAGAATAGTCATTGCAGAAATTTGATTTTTTTTGTTATAAGAAAATATCAAAATGAACTCATACCATGTTGTTGTTGCCTTAGTCAGTATTAGACAAAGTCAGTATTCTCCTAGAAACACCTGAACATACTGTAGGGATTATGGGGAAAGCATTAGGCTGATTTAAATCATATCTGTCTGACAGATTCCAGTTTGTTCATGTTAATAATAAATCTTCTTAGAACTCTAGGGTCACTTCCAATTCTCTTTACTATATATATGCTTCTGATTGGTAAAATTATCAGACAGCATGGGAATAATTGCTACTGTTATGCCGATGACACTCAGCTATATTTATCCATAAATCCAGACGAATCCAATCAACTACGTTGACTACAAGCATGTCTTGATGACATCAAAACCTAGATGACCTTGAATTTTCTGTTTTTGAATTCTGACAAGACAGAAGTTGTCAGAACTTCAAATAAATTGGCCTCTGGTAATAAGGTACAAAACCTTGGTGTTATTTCTGACCACGACATGTCATTTAAATCTCAAATTAAACATGGCTCTTTTTTCACCTCCGGAATATTTCCAAAATTAGAAATATTCTAGAGACCAGTCCATGCATTTGTTACTTCAAGGCTGGACTATTGTAATTCTTTACTATCAGGAAGTCCACAATATGCAGTTCAAAGTCTTCATCTGATCCAAAATGCTGCAGCAAGAGTTCTGATAAAAATCAACAAGAGGGATCATATTTCTCCAATTTTAGCTTCCCTTCATTGGCTTCCTGTTAAATCAAGAATATAATTTTAAATTCTCCTCATGTATAAAGCCCTTAATAATCAAGCTCTATTATATATCAGAAATCTGATTACCCCGTATGTTCCTAGCAAAGCACTTTGCTCTCAGACTTCAGAATCAGAAATACTTTAATAATCCCAGAGGGATTACTGGTGGTTCCTAGGATCTCTAAAAGAAGAATCTTTCAGTTATCAGCTTATAGTTAGAGTGGCTCATGTTATCCTGAGCTATCTCTGTAGTTATGCTGCTATAAGCTTAGGCTGCAGGAGGACATCAAGATCTATTTTTCTGACTACTGTTCCCCAATTTTTACCTTGTGTGTTATTTCAACTTTTTCAACTAGGGGCGATGGGCAGAGGTTAGGGAGTTTGTCCTGCAATTGGTGGGTTGCCGGTTCGATCCCCTGCTCTGACTGTCTCTGTCGTTGTGTCCTTAGGCAAGACACTTCACCCGCATTTCCTGCTGGCAGTGGTCAGAGGGCCCGGTGGCGCCGGTGCATGGCAGCCTCGCCTCTGTCAGTCTGCCCCAGGGCAGCTGTGGCTACTAACATAGCTCACCACCGTCAGGGTGTGAATGTGTGTGTGAATGGGTGAATGACTAAACTGTAGTGTGAAGTGCTTTGGAGGTCGTCAAGACTAGTTAAAGTGCTATACAAGTGCAAGCCATTTACCATTTTAACTTTTTGTTCTCTCTGTCTCTTTTGTCCTCATAGTAGGTACACCTGGTCTGAAATTCTCTTCGTTGTGACATCATCTGGGAGAGACACATCATCCGCTATTACCATATAACATAGAAAGAATTCCTGGACCAATGTGTGCTTCTGAGCTTTTTGTGTCTCTGCTCTGTCTTCTCTAACCCACAATCAGTCAAGGCAGATGACCGTTCACGCTGAGCCTGGTTAATCTTTCCTCCCTGTTAAAGGGGAGTTTTCCTCTCCACTGGCGCTTCATGCATGCTCAGTATGAGGGATTGCTGCAAAGCCAGATGACTGTCCACTGTGGCTCTACGCTCTTTCAGGAGGCGTGAATGCTGTTTGTCAAGACTTGATGCAATCTGCTGGGTTTCATTAGATGGGAAACGTTTTGACTAATCTGTCTGTATGATTTGATTTAATTTGACTTTGTAAAGTACCTTGAGATTACATGTGTTGTGAATTGGCGCTATATAAATAAAATTGAATTCAATTGAATATAACTTCTACAGTCACAATTTTCATCGACTTGTTGCTTTTATCAGGTTTGAGCGGTGGTGGGCACAGCTAACCAAAAAGTTAACTTCACTAACTCATATTCCACAAACAAAAATATCAGCTTCACTCCCACTATACTGATGATAAATAAGACAATTAGTGGAGGCTAATGCTAGCTGCTAACCTCTAACCAATGGCTGTCAGTCAGTGTTACACGTCTTCAGACAACAGATGCTACATGCACAAATATGGCGCTTGACGGATGTGTGCAGTGCTGCATGTTTGAGGGGGTAGCCATTTTAGAAAAATACGGTGTGGATGTGGGCTGGAAGCCACTGTTGCCAATTATTGCAAGAGAAACAAGCAACCAACTCTACGAAAACAAACAAGCCCAACAGGCAACCCACCATACTGTACTACAGAGGTCCTTTGTAAACAGTATATATGAAGAGACTGTAATTTGTACAGAAGTATTTGAAAAATAAACAAGTCCTAGTGTGCCACATGGTGACCCAAAAGCCCAGCTACGAATCCAGTCTCCTTCCGCCTCATGGTAATATTACAATAGCACAGGTAATAAACTCAGAAAACTTGGTTCCACTACTTATTAAATGTGACCACCATCAGACTTCTGTCTGAACGGATCAAAACCCCAAAGTGCATGCGCACATAACAGATGACGTTACAGAGGTTGTTGTGTTGTTGAGCAATGGGAGCTGACAATAAGACCACATTATAACAAGAAGAAGAAAGGCAAGTAGAAAACAGCTCAACTATTCACAATGTTTTTTTGTGGAGCTGTGACTGCTACTGCTGTAGAGAAGTATGTGTGGATGTGTAGTTTGAGGCAGGCCAGTGACGTAAACGCCTGCTGAATATCTTGTGAACGTTGTTAGTGTACTTACGGGTATCGAAGCCCAATTTAGTGGAGGCGAACTGGTCCGCAGTTTCTAAACTTAGCAAGAACAATAATGCGCTGAACGAAATGATAGTTCCACAATTATCTGTTTCTGGATTAGCGCAACTGTGCCCACTACTGGGTTAGAGTTACCAACAGACGAATTCACCTCTAATATTAGATGAAATATTAGATGAAGACGGCTCACCCGTTACTACCATCTAATGTAGAACAGATTACTAGATCAATGTGTGCTTCTGTGCTTTTTTGTCTCTCTTGTTGTGTCTCTGCTCTGTCTTCTGTAACCCCAGTCGGTCGAGGCAGATGACCGTTCATACTGAGCCCGGTTCTGCCGGAGGTTTTTTTTTCCCGTTAATGGGTGGTTTTTCTTCCCACTGTCGCTTCATGCTTGCTCAGTATGAGGGATTGCAGCAAAGCCATGGACAATGTAGACGACTCTCCCTGTGGCTCTACGGTTCCCCAGGAGTGAATGCTGCTTGTCGAGACTTTGATGCAATCAACTGGTTTCCTTATATAGGACATTTTGACCAATCTGTATAATCTGACCCAATCTGTATAATATGATTGAACTTGATTTTGTAAAGTGCCTTGAGATGACATGTTTCATGATTTGGCGCTATATAAATAAAATTGAATTGAATTGAATTGAAAATAAAACTTCACATGTAGCTGTTTTCAGGACCACTACGGGTTTCTTTAAAAGTAATGACCTATTCTAATTTCTTAGAGGTCGTCTTTGAGATACGGAAAGAATAGAGTAGGCTAATCTCATTGAATCAGATGGATAAAAAAGTGTTCGAAGAAGGAATAAAAACAAATATCTGGCAAAACGTTGCACCTGCCAACAGGAGCACTGCAAGAAGTCTATGGAAACCCAATGGCCTTAGAAAATGGGATAAAACAATATTAAGATAAAGAATACAGGAGAAAATATTCAGTAGGAGTTTTCTTGAATTTCTTACGCTGGCAAATTAATTTTAAAAATCTCCTAACACATTTTAATACAGGTCTCATAAAAATCAAAAGGGGAAAAAACAAGCGAAAGCCAAAAATATTGTTTTAAATATAGTAAAATACAGATCTGCGACAGACACAATCTTCCCATCCAGTCCACAGCCCAGACAGCTGAAAATAAACAGCGTCTCTCACAGTCCCCTGGGTAATCATAGCAGAGCAGTGGGGGAGAGCAGACATCAGCTGTGAGGGTGGTAGCTCAGGCCAGTGGCAAGCTCTTTGACCAGTGTGCCGCAACCGGCCCTACAAAATGAATTTTTTCAGCGAGAGAGAAGACACTTGAGTCACAATGCCCCCCTTTATTGATTCCCTCGCCCAGCTGCAGAAAGGTGATAAGGGACCAGGGTTTTGTTTGTGGGAAATTGATTTATTTTGAGTTCACACAGTTGATGCTGGATAGTGTCCACTGCGGCTCTAGCTGGCCAATTTGAGTCAGTTAAACAAGTTGGGACAAGGAGTTGGGTGAAAGTGGCAAATCTGAATTATTATCAGCCTGACCTGCTGCTTAACATAGTCATTTAAGTACAGATAAACGACTAATGATCAGAATATGATGATTTTCCGCTTGATGAGCTCTGACTGAACAGAAATGGGAAAATCTGACCTATTTCTGATAAGAGGTAAGCAACAACAGATATTGCTACCCTTAACACTCTTCATAGTGGACGCTGTTACAGAGTGACAAAGTCTCTAACAATGCTATTTCAGTATCACTGAAGTGTTTAAATATTAAATTAGACAAAACACATGGATATAAGGAGCTATTTAAAAAAATACTTTAATTTCATGTCAAAACATGTCTGAAGTTCATTCAGGCTGCAAGAAAGACAGAGAGAGCAACATTTTCAGAACAGGAAGGCTGAGCATATTGCAGAAAAATTGCTTTGTTCTACCCTTTTGATCTTCAGTCCCTGTCTTGTAAGGAGCATGCAGGATCTGGAAGTGTTTGCCTCCTTTTGGAAATTTAACTTCCTGGTGGTTAACATCCTCCAGGAATATACACCGAGACTGCTCATAATGTTGTTGACTGAATGAAATCCTATTTTAGTGACTTCTCTCTCACAGGTGAAGTAGAAAGTTCAGCTCCTGATAAAAATAATGAATGACCACATCTAGCAAGAAGGCTTACAAAATATTTTGAACGCAGTTCCTATGCCTTCTTATGTCATCGTTCTAAAACAAAAAGAAAAAAGAATTGGCTAAAATTGTCTGGTCAAAGCTATGCAAAAACATAGATCAGAATTCAGATGCTAAATTCGTAGTGTTGCATTCATAATTCTAAAATCTAGCTTTAAGTTTGTGATGAAGTAAATAAGTTGCAGAACTGACAAAACCCATCTCATCCATTGGTCATTTAGTTCTTACAGAAGTCCATCTCTCTGCTGTTCCCCTTGTTTAGTTGGTGCTTCAAGATGCTAAAAAAGTATCCTGTTTGTGTAAAATATAGGCAGCAGTGTGGTCTTCTGCCTTCCTCAGCTGAATGACACAGATGTCCTCTGGGATGAAGTGATTCAGCACCATGACGTCCCAGCAGGGGTGTGTTAATATCATGCATACTTTACTCCCTCATTTCCTTCTCTCCCCTCCAACAATCTCTCTGACTCCTCTACACTAAAAGTGCTAACTCTGTTTTTCTCCCCCTCTTTGAATCATGATCATCTTCTTTGTAAGAAATATATTTTTTGTAAAGTTGTACTAAACAACTTAAGAGAACCTTTAAGAACAATGAGTATTTAGGTCACGCTTTCCCAACACATCCTTGTCACAAATTTCATCTGCTATAAAATTACTTGTAACGAGCTTTTTCACATCATCCATCTTTGCATCCGCGTTTCCAACCTCCTCCACTCCCCCCCCCCACCCCCCAGCTGTGGCAGAGATAGATGTAATGACTAGAGGCTCAGCACCCTGAACTCATCCCTGCTGCTCCTCATCCTGCTTCACTGATATGC
Organism: Fundulus diaphanus; assembly: GCA_037039145.1. NCBI lineage: Eukaryota > Metazoa > Chordata > Actinopteri > Cyprinodontiformes > Fundulidae > Fundulus > Fundulus diaphanus. The sequence goes on from CM073141.1 coordinate 24,785,115, forward strand.
ACAGCCATGCAGCAAATCAGCCCTGGCTGAACCTGGCCACACACTGGGGTTTCTGCTCCCACAAACAAGGCATATTCACAGCCTCAAAGCTAGGAGTTCAATGCCCGGGGGGCTGTTAAGATGGTAGGTAAAACGGGAGGAGGGAGGGGGGGGGGGGCAGATTAAGACTATTTGCTATGAAGCAGATGCACATCACACACTGAGCAAGAGACATGTCACTAATTCAGTAACTTCAAACTCCAGAATCGTTTGCTGTGGGCAGCTATTTCTCAGTGTTCTGTGGCGTGCCTTTAGCTGACTACAGTAAACGTTCAAATTATTTTTTTACTCAAGTGCAGTGAATTTGTACTGGCAGGATCAACATTTTTAGGTTTCCATTTTTAAGATTAAGCTTCCAGGGAATGCATATGAGGGATTCTTCAGAAAAAGCATTCTGGCAAAAGCCCTACAGTAATGACCAGTTTTAAGTGGCATGTTAAACAGCTCTGTGGAGCCGTGCCAAACGCAGCAAAGAGTGCTTTTTTAGATTGCATCGACCATGAAAGCGTCTGGCAAGGTCAGGCCGTCGTGCTGGAATAAATTAAAACCATCTAAATGCTTTTATAAGCAAGGTGTAAATTAATGAACTGGTATTTTAACATGTCCTCTTATAGTTACAGACAAGGTGACTCTGCTGATCTGAATTATGGTAACAGCCTCCCAAGGGGAAAGATAATGTGTATCACTTAAGCATTTGTGTTTGTGCTATTGCACAAATCAGCACAATGAGTCTGCAACTAATAAACAGATAATCTTGAATCGGTTGTTTTTTTTAAATTGCAGGTATTAAACAGTTAAGGATTTGTACTATACCGTCCTATACTGCACCCCATCATATTTTGCTGTATTGAGTAGTTTTACAGTATATTGTATGTACTGTATTGTTATTTTTTCATTGTATTATTTCAAATCATAGCATATCCTATCACACTGTATAGTATTGAATCAAATCTTTTTGCACTTTATATCATATCATATCATATATATGTTATAGAATCTTGTACTGTGTTGAATTGGGTAATAATATTACCCGAACAAAGTCAAGATATAATGAGAATATTTCAAAGTTCTGATACTAATTATATATTTTTTACTGATGTGCTAAAGAGATTTTGAATTTCCTTATTGTGAAACCGATACCAAAGTATGGCTTTACAAGCTGCTTAACATTCCTCATTCTAACACAAGGGGGAAGACTTCACTTTTATGTAGGAGTTTATTTCTTTATTCTCCTAATTTCCAAATACCAAAAATAGAAAAGAAAATTCATTGAATCAATTAAATCGAACTGTGTATTCCAGAGACATATGTCTCAAATCATATTGTAGTGTGCTGTATTTTATCAAATAGTTTAACAATGTATAGTGTCATGTCAAACTGTATGATACTGTAGCTCATGGTGTTAAATCATATCATGCTGTGGCATATCAAATGGACAATGAACTGTACTATATCAAAATGCATTGTAATGTTTTATACATTTTGTATCATACTCTACTGTACAGTATCCAATCAAATCGTATCATGCTGTAATGAATTGTATGAACTATGTGTTAAATTTTAACCAACCTTATGTGCAGAAAGAAAACTTCATTCCAGAGCTTGTAACACGTATACATGAATTATTCCAAAACTTAACTTATCTATTCAACTCTGCAATTCTGATTTGTTTATAGTTTACAATCAATTTCCTATGAGAATAGCAAGCCTGTTTTTCTTTTTGCTGTGTGCTGTTCTAGCTGTTGCTGACAACCTATAGGCTGAACCAAACAAAAATGCGGAAGAAATAGCAATAGGTGGTGAAAACATATTCCACATGCAAACATTCAACAGTTAGATTTTCTCAGTAAAATGGGGAAATTTAACATTTGATTCATACTGATACATAAGTCAGTTAAATGCTATCTAGGCTAATACTGATCTCCTCAGGAGTTCCCAATTAACACCAATTTGAGGGCGAGACAAAATTTAAGAAGGCTCAAAGTGGCTTTTATTATTGAATGAGAATCAAAAGAACTACACATTGATTTCCCTAATCATCTAATTATAGCACCTCTAATTCCACATGCTGCAGTATCTTATAAATGGTATCCGAGAATCTTGTCTGAAATAGACAGAAAATCATTTAACCTTTTCCTCTTCTGAACCCTTGTTGGAGACTTTTTATAGCATGCTAATGAAAACTGGAGAGGTTTATCACTGGTACGATCGTTCAAGTGTTTATGGCAACATATAAGGCTGAGAATAACATAAAAAATATTAAACTGCATCAGAAAAACTATTATGTTTGTAATATCTTGATTTCCAAAATCTGAATATTTGCAGATCCTTTAGCTTTTCAAAGATTTCTGTAACTCGAGCTTTCACTTATTTCACAGTCCTTCTACAAAAGCTTTGTTCTTGAAAAAAACAACTATTTTAAATTAAATAAATGAAATACATGGCGGGCAAATCAGTTTGTCTAAGCTGGCATTAGTGCTGCTGCAGCATAAGGTAAAGTTCAGCTTTTTGTTTTAATCATACGCATGTCCTGACATGACTCAACTTAGAGGACTTTAATCCCCACCACTACACAGTCGGATGTACAGCACGGTAAATAGATTTCTGCAGCATAACAGAGAAGTATGGAAGTTAAACTTCCGTCTCGTGTGCAGACCCGGAGCACATCGGGGCATTGCTGGCTGTTCTGGGAGAAGCCCAGGCCCCTCAGGATGATCACAGATGGTGGCTGGGTAAAATGCGAAATAATCACTCTCCATGCGGAAAAAAACCCATAATGATGTAATAGGGAAAACTAAAAGGAAAGAAAAGGATAAGGCAACTTCTGACAAACCAGCCCTTTATAAATCCAATCCTGACCCCAAAGACCTTATATTTATCTGTTTAGGAATCCTCTTTTCTGGTCATTATTCTGGATTGTATAATCTGAGAGCAACTGAGAGTAAAGCTAATTTAGGTTTTGCTCCAAAGAGCAGAATCTTAAGCAATTTAAAAAGAGCCAACCAGCCAAGCTAATACCTGATAATTCTGCTATCTTACTGTAGGCCTCACACCGTGTAACCCATTTGTTAGACATCTGGTATTATGCAAATCAAGCAAGACCAATCTACTTTTAGATTTTAAGCATTATGGTTCCTGTATGCAATGACATGACGCTTACCTTTTCTTGGTACTGCCTGCGTGAGGAATCCAGTGACTGGATCAGAGCAGTAGCATGGCCCACAAACATAGCGTAGCACGTGGCGCCCACGATCATGCTCAGCATGGTGATCCACAGGTCAGACATACTGACGGGCGCCCGGGCGCCATACCCGATGCACAGCATGTGGCTCATGGCTTTGAAGAGGGCATAGGAGTACTGCTTACCCCAGGACACGTTCTGCAAGGACAGAGAGAGGAGAGGGGGAGACAGAGAAGGGTTGGGGGGGGGGGGGGGGGGAGTTACTGCAAGGCAAGGCATTTGAGAAAGGATGACTTTTCTTTGATGCAGCTCTGGCTTTTAGCCAGCGTACTTGTCAAGCCTACGAGCTTAATGTCCTCATTCTACCTGTTTACTTTCCCTCACTGCTCTCACTGTGCGAAGAACTACCTGACCCCACAACTATTTTCTCAAAAGCAGGGGGAAAAAAAATCAAAGGTACGCTTCTAATCCCTAATGGCATGTGCTCCGTTGACCTGATTAGTTTATCTTCTGCACCTGCCCTTAACTACACAATAGCACGTGAAGCTGGATTTGTAAGGTCCCTCTCTTGTTTATGAGTTTATGAGCAGCAGTGTCAGCTACAGCTCTCAGGAAATAATCTGATCAGGGACTTGCTCAAATGGGTTACCTGACTGTTGGAGATCAGGCTTTTATTGGCCTACAATTTCTAATTAGGGCTGATTCCAATTTTCTTTTTGAAGGACTGTATTATAAAATCCTCTGACTACATATACAGAATGTAATAAACATTGATCATAACAGAAGAAAAAAAAAGTGCTGCATGTTCCATGAGTGATATGGTAGTTTTATATTCAAAAGAAAATTATTGTTTTGCAAATCCCATTTATGCATTAAAGGGGAACTCCGGTCAACAAGGAAAAATCAGGGGATCATTAGCTATACCTAAAACTAATACGTCCGTGGTGATTTAATGAATTTAGCGTTAATTAATAAGAAAATAAAAGCATAAATTGTCGTCTCAATCACTGTGTATGGGGGCGGCCATTATTGCCCATATTTGGGCAAAAATGGCCGCCCCCATTTGTTAATGGGGGCGGCCATTTCTTAAATGTTTCCCCACAATATGCATCTGTTAAAAGAAATAAATAACAATGCACAAATGCTTAGCGATTTAGCTAAATCTGACTTAAATCCACACTATGTAAGTTTTGACCCAAGTATTAATTTGAGAGATATTAAATAATTTTTTTCATGTCCATATACAACACTTGTATGGATGCTGAGTGCAGGATGCCCTTCTCAAAAACTTGCCTATTTAACTTCAGAGGGTCAGACCCATCGCTGAATGGGTCATGTGACCTAAATCGCTTTTTTAGCTCACATGACCCATTCTATGTTACAGCAGTTTGAGCTCAGACTGCAGTAACAACAAAACAAAACAGACATGACACTTACCAAATCAGACATATTTTATGGTTCTCTGATGTAGGATTTAATCTAGAGGGGTGAATGTGGCCTTGCCGTTACAAGTAAGTCCTTGACTTCTCAATCTGCTGGACCAAAGTGGTCTGCTATCACATTCCAAGCTACGGAGGGAGACTGTTTAATTTTGCGACAGTACAGTGTTGTCAGTGGTCTTCAGAGGTACTAAGCCTGGAAGTTACAGGTCTAGCGCCTCTAGTGGCTAAAGGTTACACTGTGCTGCTTCAAATCAAAACATTTTAATGAGTCTATGTCTAAATAGAAATAACTAAAATTCTAACTTTGATAATCAATATACTTTTGTTATTTTAGCAGAAGTAGGAATACCTTTTTCCATTTTTGAATATAATTAAGCCTATTATGGCAGACCTGCTTTGGAGAAGGTAAATGAAATAGCGTGACTTTCTGAGACATTTCCATCTACTTACAGACTGCTGTTAAGGGGGAACTTTTCAGGATTTTTACCTCATTCTAAAACACTTGTTTAATTTCTCTATTTTTACATACAGAGTTGTTATGTATGCAGCAACAAACTTAACCCTGGGGTTATAAAGTCTAGAAGGGGGCATCAGTTTGTATGTTATTCCAGTGATTACTGATTTACACCGTCTCTGATGTCAAGCACTTTCTCCCCTTGCTTGATGCTGCTGTTTATAACAGCTGTGGCGTCATATCCCTGGCCTTCAGGCAGCCTCCCCTATCTGTTGCCCTTTTTATGAATAAAAAGCAGATTTGAAATGACTTACTATTGAAACTGTGCTGTGAAGCCATTAAAACGTGTTAATGCATCAACATTATGACAATGCTGGGCTTGAAAAGCTTTCTTTCCAGATCTCTCTAATGAGTTTTTTTTCCTGCACTTTTGTTGGTCTGAGCCATGACAGTCATGTTTAGAAGCGAGAGCTGCAGGACTTAGCCTCCTCATTAACACAGCACTTATCAAATGTGAAAGTGTGCCCTTTTTCCCCTGGAGGACGTGCAGGATCGCTAGTAAGCAAGTGAACAGGCCCTCTGAAGTTGCGGTAAGTCTTTGCACAGACCAATATGACAGCTCCCTTGTACAGGTCTTACAGCGACAGTCACTATGCTGACTCCTCCAATAATATTGCTTCCTGCGAACAGAAATTGCTGAAGATTTGCTCCAAATGACAAACTTATATATGTAGGATGACGGGGAAAACAGCAGCTAGATGCAGTTAGCTTGAGTTGCCATATGGAGCCATAGAATCATTCGGGTTTTTCTTTTTGTCTTTCCTTTGACGTTCTGTAAAGCACTATGAATTGCCTTGTGTATGAATGGTTTCTATATAAATAAACCTGCATTGCCTTTATGTATTCCCCAACAAGTACTTAAAGCACCTATAGCTTGGCTTGTCTATGGCATTTATACATTTGTAAATCAGTCTAAGTGTGGTTTATGAACACAGGTCAATGTAAGTAAACAGTTAGTGGCTGGATGAGTTAACAGAGCTCCAATTCGAGTCAGACACTGGAGAGGTGGAGGTGGGGTACTAGTATGGGTTGGCATTATTAAAGAAGAGCGGTTGCACCCTTTCAAGTTGAAGATGGGCTCAAAATCCACTCCCAAACCTTTCTAGAAGATAGTTTCTTCAAGCGATGGTACAGAAAGTATGGATATTTCAAAAAGGCAATGCTTTTTATGCAGAGAAATGCTCCTTCAAATGAATCCGAGTACTTCTCTGTGTAGCTAGCCAGTAAAGGCATTAAAGATGACATGGCCCCCTTCCTCACCTGACCTGAACCCAATTGGGAACTTGCAGGCAGTTCTTAAACAGGAGATTTACAGTGAAGTTCACCTCTCTGAACAATGTCTGGGAGCCTGTGGTTGCTGCTGCATAACAAGGTGATCGTCAACAGATAACACCGATTTTTTTTATGTTTATTGGAAAGTTTTGAGTTTGTTTATGATTCTCACTTAAACAAATCAAAATGTGACACATATAGATATTGTTCTAAAAAAGACAAAACTTCACTTTCACGGTCTTAAACATTCCTGTTTGCGGATCGTTAACATTTTGGATTAACCGAGAGCTCTGTAGTTGGTGATGAATAAAGACAATTCTCAAAAATAAGACTAGCTAAATAATTGTGCACACATTGAGAGCAAACCAGTCAGACACAACAATAGACAAATAAATGCTTCTTAGAGAGCCATCTGTTTAAGGCGGCTTACATACATTGCCTCCATGCTCAAAACCTTAAGGATTATATGCTTTAGAGCTTTGTTTAGGCCACAAAGTGACTGATTTTATAAAGGCTTGTTGCATTGTTTATATAACAAAGATCATCCACTGATAAAATCAATATTCGGCTTAGTGCCAGTATTATTATAAAATCTTTATATATGGGAAGAGGAGAATCCAAACTCACTGACTTTAAAGCTGAAACTTGCACATCATTTCCAATCGACTAATGTGGCGGTGGGAGATGTGTGTGTGTGTGTGTGTGTGTGTGTGTGTGTGTGTGTGTGTGTGTGTGTGTGTGTGTGTGTGTGTGTGCACATGCACTTGCAGGTAAGTGAGAACATTTTTTGCACATTTTACAAGTAATGTGAGGACTTTCATGTACAGTAAGGGCCTTTTTTGAATTCTCACTTTTTTCTGGGCTAGGATTTAGGTTTAGGATTAAGGTATCAATTAGGTTTAGGTTAGGGTTAGGTATGTACTCTCAAAGGTGTGCGGCATAAGATCAAATCTTAGCTGTTGGACAAACGTAGCGTCAGCTCAGGACAAAAAAACAACACTGCTTTGGGCTATTCAGAAGACCAGATCACCTTACATGCATTGTTTTGGACTGTGGGATGAAGAGGGAGAACCTGGAGGGAACACATTCATGTACGGATAGATCATGTAAACTCCATGCATAAAGATCCCTGGCCGGGATTCAAATCCAGGACCCTCTTGCTGCAAGGCAGCAGTGCTAACAACTGCACCATCAGGCAGTCCTATACCATTTATTCATTTATAATATGTTTCATGATAGATTTAAGTAAACTTGCTAACAGTGCTTCTTGTGCAGAATTTATCTTATTGTGCTGTTCTGCTATTCTAACGTTAGTTTAAGTATTAAAAAACTTTAGCTGTTTAACTGATCAGGCCAGCTTGCTTTCGGCTGGTTAATAGACATGCCAGTCATACACTCCAGGTTAATTTATGCAGATTGAGGAAAATTAAAACCACTGTGTCTTGCATCCCATTAGAAATACTAGAAACTTTAGGAACGATAAGAGGGGAAAGCTTTGTGTTGGTATTCAAACCACAACTTTTTAAAACTTGGTAGACCTTGATGCCTTGTAGGCTCTTGAGATTGGTAGTTATTAATTTAGACTATTGGAAATAATAAGACCCAATAATATGTGACAATGAAATTTTTTTATTTTTTCTGTCTGTCTAAAGCTGCTCTTAGGCACTAGTACGTCATTGCTCCATTAATGCATCTTTTCCTAGAGCATTTACTATAATTCTTTTCCACAAACCTTTAATAAGTCTGTCACTTCCTGTGCCTTTTTTTTTTAGCGACACAGAACACTGTATTCATCTTTCAGTAAGTCTACGAGTGCAGTACAGACGTCATAACCAAAACAAATCCCTTTCCATTCCATAATTTAAGCATCAGCTGCTACAAAGTTTCTGTAATTTAACAGCGCCGTGTGTTTACCAGCGTGCTTCTGCCTCTAACAGCCTGCCAGGATTTCATTTCATTAGTCACAATCTTGTGTCCTCCGGTTGCCTTACACAAGATGTAGCTGGTTATGTGACCGGCAGGCAGTTGCTGATTCACCATCGCCCCAGTGTTGAGTGTCACCCAGAGGCGTTGGTTGTTGTTGATACTGATGAATAACTATGAGCCTAACAGGATGCAGTACGAAGAACACAGCCTGTCCTCTTTGCAACATTGTTTTTGAAGGGCAACTAACATCCTAGTTAACCTGCAAAATGCGTAAAACTTTGGAATGCAAATGTATAGATGTATTATTTTGTTATCTTGCCATCTTTGGTTGCATACATTCAGTGACGATATTAAATTATTTCACAGAGCCTTACGAACCTCCTCACAATTTGTCTAATTTCAACCACAAACTTCAATGTGTGTCACTGGAAGTTTATGTGACATACTAACACAAAGTAGTGCATAATTGTGAACAGGGTGAAAAAGGATGCATGGTTTGTTGAAACTTTTCTCAAATAAAAATCAGAAAAACGTGGCGTTCATCGCCTTTTATTCCAGTCGCCCTTAATAGAATCCATTGTAAGCAACAGTCTTCAAAGGTTACCTGTTTAAGATGATCTAAGGGCAAATAAAGCTGCTCTGGAAACACCTCGATGGCAACTTGAACATTAGTGAAAAAAATTAGACATACCAGCAATAACTGTTTTAAAAGTCAAGTCAAGTGAAAGTAATAATATACAGTACAAAGCTTTGAACATCTAACAACACTGTTCAATCCATCACTTGACATGTTCAAGAAGAAAAGCAGTTATCAGACAAGCAGCCAAGAGGCCCATATCATGCTTTGTTCCATGTGCAATGTCTGAAATGGCAACATTGTGACTCTGAGAATACATTTTCCATCTATATCTAATTTGCTGGAAGTGTGATTCCTCCTAGCACTTCTCCTCTCCTCCGCAACCCTTGAAGGAAATTCTTGAGAACGCAAAATTTTTACGAGGTAAGATCAGGAAGCATGAGGGCACTGGCAAACTGCTCTGGATCAAGGAGCGGTAATAAGGAAGAGGCTTTCAACAAATGTGAATTTAGGCATGAAGTCACCCTGGAGGAGAGATTCCAGTTAGTCTCCATTTAAACTGCTTGGGTGTTAAAGGTTGTTACTGTATGGCAGCTAATCTGACAAAAGGATGATAAACGTTATTATGTGTGCCTTTGCTAAGGGGTGAGTAATTTGGTCAATTAAAAAAATGTACCCTTCATGTAAAACAGCTTTTATTGTGATTTTTAACAGATCTTTGAGTTCATTTTAGATTGTGGTTACATAAATACTGCTTATTTCATGAAGTTTAAAACAAACTTTTGCACTTCTGTCTTCTAGCATCTGTCAGGGTTCATCAGAATTAGTTGTTATTCGACTCAAAATTGTTTAAATATTATCCATCTAACTGATTTGTCAGTCACATTGCAGTGTATTTATTTTAAATCTAAAAAAACAAAACCATGGCACGTGTTTCAAAGGCTGCTCCATCAGTAACTGGTTACTGAAAGTAGATCTAATGTTTTGGTGCTTGGCTTAAACTGCATGTGCTCTATCGTACTGTGTCAACTGTTTTGATTTAGTTTGTGTGTATTTTGATTTTAATTTCGGGGTCTGGTCACTGTTTGGTCACATCAGTGACTCACTGCAATCTGCTGGGTTTCCCTAGATGGAAAACTTTTAAACCAGTCTGTCTGTATGATTCGATAGAATTGACTTTGTAAAGTGCTTTCAAATGTGTTGTAAATTGGTGCTATATAAGTAAAACTGAAATTAATTGAGTTGTGTGCTCTGATTATTCCTTTAACTGCCTCACCAAGAAAAACTCCACAACATTTTTTTTTGCATTTCTTATTCCCTTGGAGGATTAATAACCACAATGATTTTTTTTCCATAATGCACCCTTTAGATTTAACAGTATTGACCTCTACCAAACAGTTGAGATGTCACTTAATGTTTAAAGTACAAAACTGCAAACAAAAAGCACCAACAACACAACCATGCCCATTTGTAAATAAAAAATAATCAAAAATATCCAGATTCCATTTAAAATTTGAAAACACAATAAAACAGTGGCAACGATATTAGACCATTTCTTAACCTAACAACGCAACACACTTCATTGGTGTGACTTTGCAAAAGAACAGCTGCTTTGTGATTATTACAAATAATTCACTTTCGGTGATATGCTTCAAAACATTCTATGGTTTGTGTTCAAACACAAGAAAACATTTCCTCCATGATACACCTTTAGGACATAGGTTGCATCGTCCATGCTTGCAACAATGAAGAGGCCAATGTCTCATTACATAAGCATCATAGTGCACATCTGGTTGTGGTTTTGGTTGTGAAGGTCTTTGTGTTTATCTTTTCTTTTGGGAGAGGGGAGAAGTGAATGATTGTCAGCCAACGTTGGATACTGGCTTGTTGGCTTTGTTCAAGCATTGGACAACTGCCAGGTAGAACCCTTTTGCGAGACATGCGTTTCTGGTTGAGGCAGCCACAGTCCATCTAGATGACCAGCCATGAATTAGCAACTCAATACTCAAGGATGTGTCGAAATAGGGGATTATACCATCTCCTGGAATTAGTCTTGGGCTCCCTCCGAATACATCTAGCTCCTAGCTCCTGTTCCTTGACCTTGCAAAGGGTCAACAGTAGGAACGCTACTGTGGGTAGGAAAGGAGCTTTGGACAGCTGTGCAGATATCGGACAGCCATTAAACGTATACGTAATTAAATGCACATGGATTATTCTAGTCAAATCCGGGTTTACAGCCTTCCAAAAATCAACTACAAAATGCATACTCTATTCTTTCCATTCATTTTTGCTAATTTCAATAAGGTTGGCTGTGCTTATACGTCATGTCACGCAAAGGATTGTAGGATTCTTTATAGCTCCTTAGCACCGGCAAAGGACCGGTTAAACTTTGGCTAAAGAGTCCTTACCAATAGAGGTATTCGGATGAAGGCTACATCTTGTACAGGTGAACTAGAATGTCTGCAAAATGTGAGTGTCCATGTCTTCCTAAAGGATTTTTATGAGGCTTACAGTAACTTAGATCAACATATAAATCAACGGAAGTAAGGAACAGAGACGTTCTTTTAGCATATTTATAATGTACTAGTGCTTGATTAGTCTTTTATACAACTAGATGATTTGAGTGGGTTGATTGTATAGAAAATTATAAATTTTATTACATTAACCTGAATTTGCTACCTTTACCATTAAGCGACAAATCAACTGTTTTTTAAGCATGTCTTTTGAGTTTTTGTGTTACACCAAGGGTCAAAATTCTGTTTAGTAAGGCCTTTATTATCAAAATATGTGGAAAAAGTATCCAAACAATTTAAGGTTTACCAGGAAACAGTCATGACCCAATGCTTGGCTTTCTTGTTTTTGACTTCCTGGTTGGAGGATGATAAGATGAACCTACCACATGTAGCCACAGGGACATCTGACTAAGTTTTTTGATCATTACATACTTCCACCAAATGGTAGAGATGGCTCAATCAGTTTGAGTTTGGTTAGACACCCCCTTCTTTAAGTTTTAGTGACTCAAAACTTGCTCAACCATTTGGTTGACCGGGCAGTTAAAGGGTCACCTTTGTCTTCGATCATGGCTCGTTTTTGCCGTTTTTCTTTAAATACTTAACCAAACTGCATCTTTGTTTTGGAACTGTTGGATTATGAGGAAAGAAAGCTGGAAAATTTTGTTTATTTTGTCCTGCTGTTGAAAGGATAGTCAGAGTCTTACATGCCATTCAAAGCGACATTAGAGGGTTTAACATTATCATAAAGATGAAGCACAAATGTTTAATTTTTCCATATGTATCATATATCGCAATGAATCAAAACAATTTTGGGATGTTCTATTGGGTTGAAAGCAAGCTGCAAGAGGTCCCATTAGCAAAAAACAAATGTGGAAGAAGGTCAGCTGATCACATGAACTCACATGCAAAACACTAAGGGCCTGATATTCAAAGATTCCAAATAATGACCCCTAAATTAAGTCGACAGAAAGAAAACCGTGAGAGCAAAAAGTGGGTATGTTGCACCCGATCTTCAAAGATTGCGTGGATAAGAAGTACAAAACAGATTTGGTTTAAATGAATTAATTGCATCTGCTGCTGGCAGTTTGGGAGCTGCTGTCAAAGAAAGAGGAAGCTCAAATCCTTCACATAATCACTCCAGACACTCAGGATGCACAAAACCGTTTTTAATGAATGGAGAATTTCTGCTTAAACGTTGTCTTAGAGACAATATTATTTTTTAAATAAACAAAAAAGGTTGTTTTGTCAGCAGATGTTCTGCAAAACAGAAGAAAAAACGTTTATTTTATGTCTGACTTTAATAAGAAAATATTATAGCTGACAAGATCAGATCTATCTCTGTTTATCATTATTCTACCGGTTCGTGTATCAGTGACGGTGGTCATGTCAAATGCGACAGCGGAGCGGAGCTTCTCCATCTCCTGTGGATTGAAACTTCCCTCCAGTCGTTGGAGGTAATAATTATAATAACTATTCAAAAGATAATAACAACATAAATAGGTCCGTCCACCGTTTACCCCGCCTCTCCCCCATTGACTGGAGAGAGGCACCAGCTTCCCTTCGACCCTGCACGGATAAGATGAATGAGAAAATGGATGGATGGAAGTTACAGAACCTGTATTGGAACAATAAGGGAGGGAGTTATACATAACTTGAGGACCCGTTGGTCTCTTCCATGGACGCGGAATCTCTCCGAGGATGCTGTCCTTTTCTCCACTAAAATTATTCTACTGTTGTTATTCTGACAGTCCAAGTATGTTCACATGCAGACAGACTGTATGTCCTTCTGTCATTATACCAGTGCCTCCTTCTGGCCACAAGGACTACTTTGGGTTTTTTTTGCGTACGAGTTTTCACTTGACTTTCAGAGGTACTAAATATAGAGGCAAAAACTGTGCCAACTCTCAGTTTGAGCTTTGGAAAATTAAGTATTTTCATTCATGAAGGCCCTTACAAAAAATCTTTGGACTCACTGTTCTGTTCATTTTATAGATACAAATAGCTTTGCTCCTGGTTTGAAGATCAGCTTTGTACACACTAAGCGCTTTGTACCTGTTTAATACGTACAAACCTTTGAAAGTCATGCCCTTTGTGTGGAGGAAATATAACACCAGACATCATCATGAACACATTGTCATGCTATGGTTTCACCTCTTAGCAGGACAAGCCAATTCGGAAAGTGTCGCAAAACTTAAAAATTGATGTTCACAGATGCTCTTTGTCTATTTTGGCTGAATTTGTTTGCAAAGAAGAATGAGCACAAACTCCAGACTCTCCTGGTGTGAGGTTGTGACTACCTCTCTAGACCAAGATTATGGTTTTCAGTCTGGTTTTCTAATTATTTTACTCAGATTTTCACACACATTTCCAGGAGGTTTTTATTTTATAGCAGAAAAATCTTTTGAACTGAGTGGTAGACTTTGTTCTGCCTGACGTATGCTTAGGACTGAGCAAAATCCTAAGTCACAGCAGCCCAGCTGTATTGAAGTATTGACCCAGATGGGCTGCATTAACAAAGGATTCAATATTTGGAGATTCTCATTTGAGAAAACAATGTCTCATTTTCTTCCACTTTATAATTATACAGTGCTGTTGGTCTATTACATAAAATCCTGATGATATCCATTGAAATTTGCAGAAACATGACAAAAAAAGGAAAATTTCAAGGTGTATGAATACTGTTGCATGGCACTGTGTGGAAAGCCCCACATTTTTATTCAACAATAAAACTAAACTAAACTCCATTTCATGAAACCATGAACACAATCATTTTTAGCAAAAACACCTCACTATTGGTGGCTTCGTCTTCAAAAGAGAGGAACCTGTTCTAGCTTGATAGTGAAGAAATTAAGTTTAGACGAAAGTTCACTCACCCCCTACGCACCTGCATCCACTGATTGTCTCATCAAGAATCCTCATGCCAGCCAATCTGCATCAAATCCTCATTCTACCATCCCATGGATTCTCGTGCTCTTCAGCTGAGCTTTGACCCTCCTCCACCCTATTTCCATCATGCTCACAAGCTTCACCTGACTACTTCTCCCCTACGATCTCCACCACCAGTGTCCAGACCCCGGGGGGGAGACTTCACTAATCCTAATCCTAAAATAAACATCCAAGCTCATAGACATTCGCAGCTTTCACGTCTTCTGCTGGGGAGCGAGCACCAAAAAACTTTTCTATTTTATGTCAATTAATCTCTCTGTCTCTTTTTGTCTGTGTGAGTCTCTCCAGATTGAACTACTTTCAATAAGTATTTCTTCCTGTGTCCAGAAACCACATATGCCAAGAGTTTGGAAGAGTTCCTCACACTAGTAAAAATGAAAAGGTCAGTGAAACAAGAGTATTACATTTGAAGGAAGTAACAGAAGAAAAGAAAAAAAGTCAGATAAATTCATAAACTCAGTGCTGAGTTTGGCTGCTGGAAGTGACTCATTCAAGAGGTTGGAGGGAAGATCAAGTGGGGGGATCTTGCAATAAAAGAATGCCAAGAGGGGTGACTGACGGATGGTTATGCATGACTAGCCCGGTCTTCATGGATTTTGTGTGTGTGTGTGTGTGTGTGTGTGTGTGTGTGTGTCTATCTACTGTTTCTGTCTCTGTCTGCCTCTGTCTCTGCACTTTCAACTGAACATTCAGCTGCCTACTGCTTAGCTGACTATATCTTAACATATCCAACCTTTGCATAGCACACTAAACACATGTCCATATGCAAACAAATCCAACGGCCCATCACCCTCTAAACAGAGCCAGCACAGTGACAGCGGCATTATCTTGTCTGGTGATTAAGTAAATGCAGCCTCTAAAGAGTAAGAAGGTACTCTCAGGCCATTAGTCAGAAAGATAACAACCATACAGCGTGTACTGCAACACTCAGCAGTATCTGCAGTCCTCGCTCTTCTAGCCCCTGCTGGAAACCAAGTACAAGCCAGCTACAAGAAAAACATATAAATGATGAATTTTAACTCATCAGTCTTGAGCAAGATAAAACGATAAAGATTTGGAAAAACATTCAAGTGGCAGTCATTGAATTTGGTATTTATATTTGAAAGAAACTGAATAAAAACACCACAAAACAGAGAAAGAGAGAGCAATGTGAAGATATTTAGCCCGTGTACGGTAATGCATTGTGACGGTGTGAGAAGAAGAATCCCACACGTGGGCGCGACTTATCACTTTGGATTTGCCAGGCCACAGTCAGCACGCAGGCCATTACTTCAGCAACGATCCATGGGGAAGAGGTTCCACAATCTGCTCACATCATAGTCTGTGAAACCATGCCAGCTGCTCATGAGCATAAGCCTAACAAAATTCTTGACTTAAAAGGAATCTTTACCTCAGCTGTTCCCAAATGATTGTAGAAATGAAGGCTACAGATTAAAAAAAAAAGATTAAAACAACTACAAGCATACATTATGAATTTCAAACATTTCGTGAACTCTTTTTGGCTATTCTAATTTAAAACATTTAAAACTATTCTACAAACCAAGCCATTCACTGCTTTACGCTTCATATCAATCAAAATAGGGCAAGTAAAGTTGAAAAGTTTATAAATAGTGCTTAAATTTTTTTTTCCTGCAACCTCCAACCTAATTTGCAAATGGTTTGGCAAGAGGACAGGTTGCCAGTCCATCCCTGGGCAACACAGACACACAGGATAGAAAAACATGTATGTAAACACTCATACCAAAGAAAAATCTAGGCAAGGCGTTGCAAGCAATATTTGTTTGTACAGCACATTTCAGCAGCAAGACAATTCAAATTTCTTTACATGATGAAAACATAAGAAAACATAAAGAAGAAATAAAGAAAAGTTGGACTGCAGCACTTTGATACTGAAAAGTGCTTTATAAATTAACTTGCCCTGCCTTATCTTACAGACTGATGTTAATGATGGTTCAGTTAATAGTTTGAATAGAAAAGTCAAAGGTAACTCTAAACAAATGCATTTTATCCTCGATTTAAAACAATGCATGGCATTAAGCATTTTTGCAGTATTCTGGAAGTATGTTCCAAATTAGTGGAGCATAAAAACTGGATGCTGTTCTGTCATGTTTGGTCTGGATTCTACGGAAGCAGAGAAGCCTTGAACCAGAAAACAGGAGTGGTCTGGAAGGTTGATACGTCAGAGAATCTTTAATGTATTTTTGTGGTAAGCCATTAGTGATATATAAGCTAATAGAAGTATTTTATAGTATGCTCTCTGAGATACAGTACACGGAGCCAATATAAGGACTTCAGAACTGGAGTGAATTTTCACTTCTTTTCTGTCAGTTTTAGTGAGGGTGCGAGGAGCACTAGCCTGGATTTTGGTTGCAGCCCACTGATTGACATTTTAGGCAGCCCTGTGAAGACACTGTTAACAATTATCAACTTGGCTAAAGAGAAGAGCACAAATGTGTTTTTCAAAATCCTGCTGGGACTTCAGTCCAAGAAATCATGGAAAATGTTCTTCAGATTGTGTTTTTATTTAACTGAGGAAGATGATGGCAAATCTATGCATTGATTGATTCTATACATGTACTCAATGCTCCAAAGGGTTCATTGTTAAATTGTGACATTCTAATAAAGAGCTGTGTTTCATCTGCATAATTATGGTAAACATTTTAGTTTTTTTTATAATCTGAAGAAGTCAAAGCATGTAGATATAAAATAGGAAGGGGCTTAAAATTCAGCCTTGGGGAACCACACTTGTAACTTTTGTCAGCTCTGATGTAAAGAGCATTTTTCTTGCGGATAAACCTTACACACACAAGCGCACTCTCACAAACAAGTGCTTGGATCCAGATTCACTTCTATACAGAAAACCGCTATTATTATTATCTTCCGCTGTAACTTTATACATGTATTAAATAATACTGTGGTTATTTGTACCTGTAAAACTTTAGCAGCTGGTTTTGCTGTTCTCTTTATATCTCTCTTTGCAGGTGTAGAAGCAGACTCAGACTCATTTAACATGAAATAGTCCCAGCATAAAATCTGTATTGTATTTTGGAGAGGCCAAAACAAACCCCTGATCTGAGTCTCAAAGAAAATTTGGTGGCAAAGCTGGAAAGGTACGTGCAAGTAAGGCGGCCTACAAACCTGACTCGGTTATAGCAGTTCTGTCAACCAACTATTTTGAGGAGCTTGTGGAAGGATACCCAAGTCATACGGTTAAATGGCATTTCTGTAAAACACTAAGGGAATGTATATTACACCTCTGCATTAACTTACTTTGCTCATTTTAACTAACATTGAAAGAAGGAAATGTTTCGTCTGATTTGTTGTCAGACAGTGAGGAAAAATGTGTTATTTTTAAAACAGTCTATGTAAATATATGGTTTCAACTGTAAATCAGATGAATCATATTTTATTTTTCAAAATTTCCAAATGGACGAACCGTGTGTGAACATAAAGGCACAATGCCAAAGTCAGAGACTATTTTGAAATCTGACATAGATTTAATAGCCAATTTTGTTCTCTTGCTTCGTCATGCAAATTAATATGCGGTTATACGTCATTATTAAAAGGGAATCAATGTTGTTGGATTTAATGATTTAGGTCAGCCATGGCTCTAGTACACATTTCTGCCCTCTTTGTTTCAAAATATGTCTGCACTCTCAAGCTTTAAGCGTCGTTTGCCGAGCAAATGATCCTGCCGCACAGGGGGCAGCAAATTAGCCTTTTACATGAGTTCATTTTATACTGATTTGCATACAAGAAGGAAAACGTGTCAAACTCATACTGAGCAAGGGCAACAACATGCAGCACAAATACAGGAGATGAAACTTCAGTTTTATTATACATATAAGGCCAAAGAGTTGCAAATCAAAATCAATGTAACAGAAGCAAAATTCTCTCCCGCTTTGTGTACTTGACTATTAGTGAGGATGATTTGTAACATTCATGCGGGAAATTAGATCAGTTGAAAGTCTTTGGGTGCAAACAGAGAGGGATCTGCTTGTTCCATCTGTTTGCACGAGTAACACATGTAAGCTGGTATTGAACTTGCCTAGGCAACGCATAGCCTCAAAGTAAAGATAAGAGTGGGAAACCGAACCATGACGTTGAGCAGAGCTGACATTTGCACCTCCAGCCCTATGCCTCCGAGCGGCCAACACGCGTGTGGAGCACAAAAGTGTTTATCACGCAGAAGGAGATGAGGAGGCAGAAGACTTCCATAGGCAAGTATTTACAAGCAGTGCGAGCCAGGAGGCATGTACACACTTCTGCACAATTGTGCTGCTCTGAGAGGAGCAGCAATGCTTGACCCCCCATCTTAAGGCAGAGACAGTGAGGAGGAAATAATACTGTGGAAGAAAAAAACGCACAAAAAGAGGAAGGCAACAAGGACCTTAAATATAAACTGTGATTCTCTTAAAAATGTGTTTTCCAGTCATCTCCTCATCTGCATTGCTGTGAAGCTCGTTCTCGGGCTCATCCTGCGAACACCCAGACTTTCCACCATGAGAGACTTCATGACCTACAAACCTTCATCCCGAACATACTTTAAAGGTATACTATGCAACCGGGATTGATTTTCCAGCGAGGCTCCCCCCAGAGGGCGAAAGTAAAAGTGCACTGTCGTAAATATGCTCAGCTGTTGTACTGGTTTGTCCGTCAAGCCAGGCACGGTTGTTTTGAGCTTAGCAGACAGGCGAACGCAACGAATACAAAAGTCGAAAAAACGGCAGTACAAACAATGACTAACACAGTGAAAGTATGAACATGCACACAGAGAGAGAGAAACCATTCCAATCCAGTGTTTCCCCTAGGAATTTGCTTACCGGACGACCGGCCCGCTCCGCGGGCGGGGGGGAAGAGACAAGCTTTGCGCGACCGGCGGAGCGGGGGAGACAAGCTTTGCGCGCATATCGAGTTAGTTTTTTTTTTTTTTTTTTGGAATGTTGGGAGGCGGTAGCGTGAGGGAAACCCTACAATGTTACTTACAATCGCATCAGCAGAAACGCGAAGTCCGCGTCAGCCTTGCAGCCTTCTTTTTCTTTTAGCTCTCGCCATTCGGAAAAAGCTTGCCCGATGTTCACCCGTGTACGACTCCTCTCTCTGTCCAGAGCCCTTTTCCTCTTTCTTGCCTGCTCCGACATGGGCTTTCGCTGTTTTGTCGCCGGTTCCGCCATGATAACTGCACAGATATCGCCACTGCGCTAGCAACAAACATGTTCTCGCCGTAAAGCAAGACCGACTCTCGCGATCTTGCACGAGATTCTGAGCCTGTGGGCGCGGGCCGAGGGTTCCTGCAGTTGCAAGTGCGATATTTCCCCCACAGACCACCAGGGCGGCCAAGAAAACCTTTGTTCAACCTTAAATGACTCATTTAATCATCCAAAATGGTATGGAACACATTAATTAACTGAAAAATGTTGCATAGTATGCCTTTAAAGCATGTAACAAACCTGGGTCCTCAAGTCCTGACTTGTCCTGATTTTCTAATGAAAGATGACATTTGCCTTAACTGCAAAAACAATTAAGTCCAGATCCATGAAACTGTGCTTTCGCATAAATTCAAGCACATTTCCTCTGTATACCTATATGGAACTGAATATACCTGACGGTATACTTGAACTTGAATATAGCACAAACAATAGATATAAAGTTAGATATTAAAATGCAAAGTAACAAAATTCGGCATAAATGGGCATAACTGACCACAAGATAGTGCAAAGAGCTGTCAATATGATCCTTGGTGCATGTGGAATATGCCTCAAAATGCATCGAAAGTACATCTTGACTGTAAGGTTGTTGATTTGCAACACTACATACATGTAGGAGATTTAAAAAAGATATAAGTAGATAAAATTAGCCATAACATTGCTAGTCAAACCCGGGCTTCTGTACTTTGTTTAGAAAAATCCTGGCCTTTTAGCTGATGACTTCAGGCCTACATTAACTGTTAGCCTATTTAAACTCTGTTGGGTATTGATCATGCACCCCAAAGTAGTTAGGAAAATACGTGTAGCTATCGCCTCTAAAAATGTAACTCCATCAGGAAATTATGTTAAGTACAATGTGGGAACCACAAAAAAAAGCGGACAGGTGGTTCTGGTTTCCCCATTGCCTTTCTTTGCAGTCTATTATCAGCATTGATCCTGAAAAAAGGCGATATTCAAGACAAAGAAAAAAACTGGTCGGAGTGCATCTGAAGCACGTAAAAGTAGAAGACATCCACGGCCTTCAGAACTGTATCAGACCGCAGCAAACAATACACGAAAGAAACTGGACTCTTAATTAGGATGTCAGGCATGCAAGACCACCACTGACTCCCAGGCTCTGTTCTCACAGATCAGACTGTGAGAGGAAAAATGCCTCATCTCAGACAATGTAGCTGTAAGCAGCCAGTCCTGTTTTTATAATGCACAACTCCTTTACTGACAGCTTGGCACTTGCCAACACCCAGCCATGCCGAACCTGGTGACACCTAACTCTGCTGTCTTAATTCCTGTCTTGTAACTCCTTAAAGGGGTTTCATCCACTTGGTGCCTGCTTACTGCAACTTCATGCTGTTGTTAAGAAGCCTTCGAGAACAAAATGTGTTCAAAAGATAGCAAAATACAGTAGATATAGCCTTAGGTGACTATTTACCCTGCATTGTGTCACCAGTGTAAATCAAATAAATTGTATTTGTGCACATGGAGTTAAAACATATTAATGACTAAAAAATACAGAATTGAAGTTGAGCTTTCAAATTTTACTTTATAACTTGTAAAAACAATGTCCATTCTTGTGTGATAAAACACTTGAGTCAAGTCAGTCAGTGCTTTAACCAAGTTGCACTCCTCTATGTTCCACAATAATATGTTGAATTGGATAAAATTATATGATAAAACATCCCAGTGTAATAAATGCACCAATACAGGGAAGTTGCATGTCTCGTGCCACTGCAACACTACAAATGCAATTCCGTGATAAACAAGATGTTTCTTCCACATCAAGAGGCAATTTTGACTGTGCAGAAAACAAAGCAGGGAAGGGCTAAGAAGACCTACAGCATTCAGACAGCACAATGGCCCGCCTAGATTTTCTGTATTTCCAGTTAAAATATAGAATAGAAACGCATAACATTATACATAATTTCTTATCTTACTCAAATAGATTCTTAAGACTATACAGATTTACAAGTACAAGAACTTCTAGTTTAAAAAAAAAGCCTTTTTAGAAGAGCTGTCACTGTTGTTGAGGAATTTCATCTCATGGGAAACAATTATTCTCAAAAAAGAAAAAGAAATCTGGGAAAATTTATCCTAGTTTGTTGATCCTAATTAACAGTTATAGTAGCTTTCAAAACTTTTCTCTCCCTTAAACCTTTTCACATGCTATCATGTTACAGCAATGCATGGGTTTTAGTGTGGGTTTATGGGACAGACCCACATAAAGTAGATCATGGTTTTAATTTGTTCCACGTCCACATAAAAAGTGAGGTCTGCGTTTGTATTCAGGCCCCTTTAATCTGATGCCCCTAAAATAATCCAATGCAACCAACTGCTTTCGCAAGTCACCTAAGTAGTAAATGCAGTCAACTACTGAGGGATCGGAGATGTGCTAGACAACATCAGTGAACAAACATCATGAGGACCAAGCAATATGGTGGTGGGTGCATAATGCTGTGGGATATTCTTCTTTTGCAGGGACAGGGAAGCTGGTCAGACTTGATGGGATTGTGGATGGAGTTTAATACAAGGTTTTTTTTTTACCTTTTTTTGGAAAGTTTAATACAAGGAAATTATGGAAGAGCCCCTGTAAAGACTTAAGACTCAGGAGGGGGATCACCTTTCAGCAGGGCAAAGACACTAAATATACAACCAGACCTACAATGCAATGGTTTGGAAGACATATTGGTGAATTAGAATGGCTCAGTCCAGATCTAAATCCAAGTAAAAATCTGTTTCAAGACTTGAATGGGGTGGTTCACAGACCAATCTGTCCAGTATGACAGACCCCGTGTATAAAGAATAGCATCTACATGTGTAAGGTTTGTAAAATATTGAATAGGAGCTCAATACAAATGCAAGACATGCTTTTCAGATTTGTTATTTTGGACGGTATTTGACATTTTTCTTTTACTCTTTTACTTTTCTTCAGCTTCGAAATGTTTTATTAGTTTGCAGTAAAGTCCCAACAAATAATAATAAGTTTCTTGCTGCAAAATGACAAAATATGGTAAAAGTTTATAGGTTAAAGGATTATGAAATGCATATTGAGAGCGAGATGACAACTTAAACACTTTAAAAAGCCTATCTACAGGAGGAGATTCCCTAAAGGCCATTGCTGACTTTTAACGATAATTTTTAATATAAATTTGTTTTTCATGTCAATTACAACTTTGTTTTGTTCTCTGATATTAAATGTTCTGTCAAATAAGGCAGTTTTTACAAACATGAAAAGTATAAATGTAACTGTTTAGTAATGGAATAGCAACATTTAATTTTGACAATAAAAAAAAGAGCTGTGCTGACCAGAAATGCAAAACATGCTTACCGCAGCTGATTATTGTTGTATTAAACAATCATTAAGAGAGACAGGAAGCAACAGCAGTCAACATAAATGTGGCTTTGTGTATGAAGGTTAAAAAAAGAGTAATACTTACAACCATGCCATTTAGGGACACCCAGCAGTCAGGGGGAAAGTCTTGCAGAAGAGGCACCAGATACTGGAGACAGCCATCCCAGTGACACAGCAGTAGCATCATCCCTATCAAATTAAATATTCTTACCACTGCACTAGCCAGATCATAGGTCATATGGAAAATCTGGAAGACACAAGCAGAGACAGAGACCTCAGTTAGACTACATTATAGTCTGGACATTCAAAGATCAAACTGACTGGTGTGGTGTTAAATTCAAAAAGGCTTTCAATCCACTCATTGATGTACTAGCCCCATTTTAAACTGGGGAATTGGGCTGCTTAGGGTAGGTATATGTGCATCTGCACTTGCAGACATTGGGCTGTACAACATATTTCAACATGGCCGCTTTCCAAAGCAAACAGAGCCGTGGAGGAAACACACACCCAGTACGGCGGACATCAGGTGATGAAGCGTAAATGCGTTGCATGATGAAGAAGCTTTGGAATAATTAGCCGATTAGTGTGTTTAAACGCCATAAGCAGAAGTCGACTTTTACAGCCGGCGTGGCTACTTCATCAGAGCCTGAAAGTTTTTCAGAACAAAAAGTCATCAGCGGCGTGAAGAAGCTCATCTGCGGAGAGAACCGTGTCATTGGATCAGGCCAAGGTGAATCGACGCACGCCTGGGTGACCATGGCACTCATTCAGAGCTTCTCATTAGCACGTGAAATCATCATCAGCATAAGAAACCAATTACTTACTTCCAGGTTAGTTAGGTCACAATCTTCTTTATGCTGACGCTCAATTTCTCCCCGCTAAGAAAAGCTTAAATAAGGAGAAATACGGCTGCTGATTGGTCCGTTTTGCATAATAAACCTGCCTAATTTTTTTGACTTGGTAAAATAAAACATGTGATTTCAGGCAATTAGGGTCTATTTTAAAATAATGGCTTTCTATCTGCCATAAATATACTGTTCTATTTGTATGAGTTGGGTTTGAATTGGTTCATCAAAAGATTTGACAAAAAATGCGTAAATTCATTAGATACAATTCAACTTAAGTTAAAACTTAGCTCCTTTAATTTTAAGTCTAAAGTAGTTGGCAGACTTCACAGGTTGTGTAGTATCAATCTGAACATGATTAGATTCACTGCTTCATGCATTGGGGTTACCGCACTGGACAGCTATACATGAGGTGTTGATGGTACCGAGACCTACGCTGTGACTGGAACAAATAAACTTTTTAAAATAAACAAGAAACTAATATTGTCAGCATCTTGGCAATATCTTGCCAGTTCTTACACGGTTTTCAGTCTGAGGTATAACTACCACTGGCGGTACATGGGTTCGCCTAATGATTTGCAAGGTAAATTAGTGGCAACAGCCAAAACAATGAACTGCTGAAGCACACAGAACGCTCTTCTCCACATTTTGTCCTCTGTGGCAATGTGTTTACTAAAGGAGGTAGTGTAGTAATGTATGTTGGAAAAATCAAATGAGATACAAATTGCCACTTCGAGTTGGGTATTACAAGCTTGACATGCAAGGCAGCCAAACTGGACTTTTGAGGTCAGGGTTGGGGAGAAAACCCTTAGCTTGTCCAAACCAACTTCTGGCTGATCACCAGGGGTTTGATTATTCATGTTAGCTCCCTGGGGATCCTGCGGTCTGATTATTTTGTGTTATCCATCCCTAGATCCTTGTTCCTTTCATCTGTTTAATTTTCTTTTCAGCATTTAAGTTAATTATATATACTGGTATTTGGTGATTGAGTTCCTGTCGTTAGCTTATGGTCTTTATTATTTTAGTAGTTCTGGTAGATCTTTATTTTATTTTATTTTTATCCCTGCCTTTCTTTAGTTTAGTTCAGTTCAGTATTTATGTTATTAGTGTATTCTTGTACTGTGTCAGCTCCTGTTTTTATTAGCTTCTGTTAATTTTTAGTTAAGTGATTCTATTAGATCTGTTCCTTCTTAGTTTAGTTAGATTATTCTCCTTACCTGGCCATTATCTTGTTCCCTGTTAGGTTCTGGTTCTCCCCTAATCCTGCCAGTTCATTTCCCCCTTTCTCCTGCAGCCTTATTGTCTCTCTCGGTTCAACTGTGCCAAATTGATCCACCTATTGATCCCTCTGTGTCTTCCCCTAAAGGTTCAGCCAGCTCTGTCACATACATTGTCAGGTCCTTAGTCTTCATTAATCAAGCAGCCCTGTTCATGTTTGCCGTGTTCTTGGTTCTCTGTCTTATCTGTAAGAATTGTTTTCTTCTTAAAATATTATCATCTTCTACCTGTGACTCCTGAGCTCTCTGGAGAGCACTTCTTTAAATATATCTGCAGTTACTAACTTTTGTTTTCTGATGACAACGTACATAACCAAAACAATGTCTTTTGCAGAATAGATAAAGTGTGAGTTCCTAATTATTAGTTTGTTGGGGAAGGGGGGGGGGGGTTTCAACACTGAAGTGCAGTACATGACAAAGGCCAGCATTGTAAGCAAGTGGATCTAAGTCAAAGGAGAAGGGTACTGATGACTGCGTATGAAAGTCTCCTAGAAAACAAATAATTGAGACATATTGGATGCAGTGGCATTGGAGGTAAAGAGGCTGAAGGCGCTGAAGATGCTGAGGAAGAGTTAATCATAGTTTTAGATTGACTTCAAGTTTTAATCCTTTAGCATGTCTTACTCCTTTTTATCTCTTCTAGTCTGTATTTTGTTGTTGTTTTAATTCTAACTGTGATTTCCTATTAACTTATTTTCTCTCTCTCCTCACATATAAGGTTCTTAAAACTGGGCCCCAAGCATTGTTGATTCTTCATAGTCTGTGATCTGAGGCATGACCAAAGCCCAGGTGCTTTAAAAGCTCTTTGAATCCACAGTTCTCCACCTCCATCTGTTGTGACTGCCCTGTAACCCCACACTCCACGAAGAACAATGACCACACATAGAACAAAAAGGAGAGGCAGGGCCTAAACTGATGCTCAGATCCCTCTGCGGTTCAACTCATCCACAGGGAGACACAGTGCACTGCCCTGAAAGGCTAAAATTAGCCACCAGCTTACAGGGTGGCTGTCTCAGAGCACCTAACATCTTCTCTTCACTCCCAATTTAGCACACATATCACTGACTCGGCTAAGGTTGTGTTGTGATTAATTAGAACTGCGTGACATAAGGGTATAGCTCAACGTTCAAGCCAGAGGCAAAGCAAAGAACAACAGATTCAAGAAAAAAAGCTAATGCCTTGTCTGCTCATTCTTCTCTGTGAATACACAAAAAAGCACAACACGGATTGATGAAACAAGATGAAGGTTGAGGCAAGGTTCTCCAAAGTCCCAGGGAGAGTCTAACTTTGCTGGAAAGTGTCTGCGACCTTTGGTTTGTGCTGCGTCACAAAGGCCAGGGGGGGGGGGGGGGGGAAATACAAAGAGTCCTTAACTCAGAGTGCAGTTTGGCTGACTTCATATTTCATAGACAAACCTTCCCGAAACAGCACAGTTTATGCCCAATTTTAAAATTGTCGGCTGATTTTCAAATTACAATTAGTAAAAATCAGTAAAAATCGTAGATACAGCAGGTTTGCTCGTACGGTGTGTGGTGTCTGGTCAAACGGCAAGAACAGCACACCATACACAAACAGATTTCACTCAGGATCATTCAGGTATCAGACGGGAACTCTTGTAAAACCTCTCAAGATTAAACGTGAGTTCAGAGTAAATAAACATGGACAACCAGGAAGAACAGTGGCGATGGTTCGTGGACTAATTTTAACAGCGGAAAAACATTAGAAAAAGAGAAGGCGTTGGTTATAGGAGTGGAGACAGCGAGAACATATGGAGGGAACAGGAGCTTTATGTTTGCTGCACTACGATATAGATGTGAGTTGTGTTCTTTTCCCTTCACACCGCTATCTGATTGGCGACACGTCACATTCAACAGGCTGCATGCTCATTTATCCTCAGGGAACACCCCCACGCACTAGGATATTGGGCCAAGACAATCCAACATGTTGAATATCCCCGATTTGAGGTCGGAACGGTCCTGACGTTATGAGCGGACCAGCTCACTCTCAACACACCACACACGGCAGGATTATCTTAAGGGCCATCCCGATAGTCGGAGCATGTCAGAAGGGGAAGATTAAGGAAGAAATCGGGCTAATTATCCTACCGTGTGTGAACCCAGCATTAGTAGAGTATTTACGTTTAGCTGACCAGCTAATTTTGATGTAAAAGTGTTTGAGAATAAACCAGAACAGATGTAAAGTTAAAGCTAATTTGCAGTGTTAATACCCGAGACTAATCAAACTGCATATGAAACAGACATAAGGCAGCAAATTGTCATTCCCAGAATGCTTGATGAAAAGTATAATCGTCATGTTTTTAGCTGTTTTCATGTAGACACCTAGAGCTAATTTAAAGTGCCAGCTTAAGAGCTGTGCTGCTGTTAAAGTTGTGATTTCTTTAAACAGTTTGCTTGTTCTCTAATGCTCTGTTTCTTTCTCTGTTTAAAGCTGAAGTCAGATAAAGCACAGATATGTAGAATAAAAAAATAGATTTCAGAAAACTGTTTTACATTGAGGCATTTCTGCTTTTTAGTCCGGCTGTTACTTTGCTTACTAGAAGGCTGAACATATTACATGTTACTCTCTTTTAATCCTTTTGAGCTTTAAACCTCTGTCTATTATAAAACATACTGGGTCTGGAAATGTTGGATGGAGTTAAGGCAGCATTCTTTGGGGAGTACAGACAGCAACATCTGTTTAGAGCTACTAATGGTAACTACTATAAGATGGCAAAAACAACTGGAAATGTCAAGCCCATTAAGGATTATGGATTTCTTTAACGATAGTAGCAAAAATTTGTTAAATCCTGTTTTGTAGTAACTCTTCTCTCACAAAAGGGGTGTAATGTCTGCTCCTAATCTAAACAATTACTGACCATTCAATGCAGAAAGGCTGGGAAAACAGTATTTTAATGATAGTTAATGATAGTTTTAAAATACAAATCAGAATTGCAGGGAAAATCTTAACCTGGAAGTCAGAAATTGGCCCCAAAACTGGCCTCATGCGGAAGGTCTTTAAAGCATCACCAGTCTTAATGCACATAAAACATGCCTCATTATCTTGTTTTATAGTTTTTTTTGTGCATTTTCAACTTTTTGAGTGTTTTAAATAGATGTTTCATTAGCTTGCAAAGCAAACCATTTAAATCAAATTTGCTTGCATTGTTTAAGCCAACCAGGTTGTGTCTGCACTGGTCATAATTCAGTGTTTGTTCCTTAAAAAATAAGATCACACAAGCCTCTGCGCCATTTTCTTGGATACATGTGTTTAACCTAAGCTCTGATTTACATGAATTTACTTAAGATTTTCTTCTATAGATTTGTAAAACATGAAACCTTGATAGTATGGCTCTATGATCTTATTATATACACCAAATACAGTGTTTTAGATGTACACAAAATGCACTATGAGCTACTAAGTTCATTTTCCTGTTTAGATATCTTGCAATTTTAAAAATACATATATTCAGAGTCTTGAAAATGTGTGTTTCATTTTAGTTATGTACACAAAACAAAGCAGAAGTGAAGAAAAATCCCCCTCTTGTCTTCAAACTGTTTCATCTCTGTCTTAGTCTTTGCCAGGATGCTGGATGCCAGTGGACGGTGCCAAGTGTTGTGTTGTGAGCAACATGGCAGAAAGAACAGCCCCTTGTGTCATCAGCGTTCCACTTTGTGTTTAACTTTTGGATTTAAATAAAGTCACGAAAAACATCACAATGAGCAAACGCAAACTCACAACAGGTGACAATAACCATCTATCAGCTGTCAGAGCTGCAAGTGAGCCAGCTCAGATTCATAACCCCACAGCTCTTCATGACAATGGGGACCCCCAGGCTCATCAGATAGTACTACTGAGACCAAGAAGGATCAATCATTGCTCAGGAAATGTCCCTGTAAAAAGTAAAAAACAAAATAAAATAAGAAAATCATCAAATGAAGCCTGACTTTTTATTTCCTCAATCTTCACACCTCTCAGTGCTTAGCCATCACCCATCCTCTCCATCTTAGAGGACGTAATCCCACAGACACTTGACTCAGTGCAGGTTGTGGAGAACAGAGTACTCTGGCAAAAATTACGCTATTGATGGACAGTGCCGACTAGCCCAGGCATGAATCTGATGCAGAACTGGAGAGTTCGCTCAGACTGCTGCACCCTGGGTCCACAAAGGAGCGTTATCACAGTTCAAGACCCCAGTGGCGTTTTATACATTAATTTAAATACACTGTTAGCACTTTTTTTTTTTAAATAATCCTACTCAGTTAAACACTTTAATTTCTCAAGTATGGCATTTTTACACATCAATAACTGCGCAGTATTTTTTTTCTCATGTTGTAAATTTGCTCTTTGCTGCTGGTATCCCGAAATGTTCCCAATGTTGGACATTAAAGGATGTTTCTATTCTATTCTATTCTATTCTATTCTATTCTATTCTAAGTTCACTCAGAAAGCAGACCATGAGATGGTAAATCTCCAAAACGTCCAAACAGTTATCTCGGGACCCTCAGAAGGCTCTTGCTCCTGTTGATATGAAAGTGCAAACATGTATTACCACAAAGACATTGCACAAGAGTGATTTTCAAGGAGCCAATCTTCTTCTCATTAACAAAAATCATAAAGGACCCACTAAGGTTTGGCAGAACTTAGATAAAAATTAAGATTTTTTAATAATGTTCCTTAAAGGGGACATATCATGCAAAATACAATTCTTTAGCACTCATGTACATTTTCGTGTGTACTTGCAGTCTCTAAGATTGCAGAAAAATTGAATGTAGTCTGTCATAGAATTTTTTGGGTTATATTTTTCAGGCTCTTCAGTTTTCTCTGTTTTCCATCCTGTTTTTTGAACAAGTACGTCACAGTATTTGCTGCAGAGCTGCTGAATAAAGTCTCGCAAATTTGTCATTTTTGTTTCTCGGAGTGCTTTCGTAGTCCAAGCTGAAGAATGCCAAGGCTACAAGTGGATAAGTCATTGGTTGTTCATTACACCATCCCCCAACATACCACAAAAAATGCCACGCTGCAACCAGGAGGGGTGTGGGATGTGAGGTGCCAACCTTAGATTTAAAAAGACAGCACCAAAACAAGTTGCTCTCAGACACACCTCGGAACTGGGGCATAAAGGGGGTAAATTTGCAAGGAATTCAGACCCAAGCATTGCAGTTCCGCTTTATATGGCCCATAACTGAATGATTTCATGTGAAAAGGAAAGCTTTTAAAGCCTGGTAAAGTCTCTTTAAACAGATGATGCGGAAATTGAAATATTGAATGGAATTGAATTCCTTTGACGGCAAAACAGAGAACATGTTTGGCATGAACCAAATACAGCATACGAGGAAAATAACTTATGATACTGTAACTGCAAAGCATGGAGGTGGAAGTGTCCTGGAAACTGAAAGCCCTCAGCTGAGTTACAGCCCAAATTGTGATCTTCTTTAAATGCTTTGGGGTTACTTAAATGAGCTGCACATGCAAGAAACCCCTTTAACATCACTGGACAAAAAGGGTTGGAATTCGGGAAGGTGCAACCCATATTTTCTCCGGATTTTTCAAAGATAAAGAACATATCCAAAGATATGCAAGATGCATATTTGAGATATGCAAATTTCTGATATTTCTGGATCGGGACCAGCTGGAGGATGCATCCTACAGCTGACAATGAAGAGTGGATCACACTTTCGTCAGACTGATGTCAGAGAGTGGGTGGCTGCTAGAAGCAGAGATGGGCATCATGAAGAATTTCTTATTAGAAGAATTTTGACTTATAGTAACAATAATTTCAGAAGAAATAAAAAACAAATATGCTATGTAGACTTGAAGAACTCTAAAAATAACAAATATAATATATAACAAGATGAAATATGGACAAGTCTGAGACTGCCGCGACAACACAAGGCTCTTGCAATAGTTGTGCGGAAAGCAATAAGTTACAGATGCAGAACAGAAGAGGGTATTTTTTTCTACCAGGTAAAGGTGTGCAGACAAGATAGAACACCGGTTTCACAAAAACAACTCAGCACAACTGAAGTCTTTTGAATGACTTACTGTAGATAAAGCCTCAAATAATTTCTTGCAACAATGTTGCAGATAAATCTCAGAATATTAGCAGTGATCCACAGTAGTCACAAAGAAGTCGTAAATCAAACTCTGAAGCTCAAATCTTCAGAAAAGGCAGCTCTGACAGGGAGCCAAAAGGACCATCAGTGTCCGCAGCTGGCATGTGTGGCAAAAATATTGGTTTAGAATTAAGTGCATAAAGCGGACATTTCTCTGGGGACAGAGCTATTGGTCAGCATAATCCTCTAATACGGGAGAGACAAACAGCCAAAATGTGATATGATAGTGAAACAAAGTCACATGCTGGTTATGGGTTATGTCCAGCCAGCAGAGCACTCACAGAACAGAACGAGCAAAGGAAAAGTTATCTTAACCTGACTAGTATTATATCACACTCCTCCTCCTTAGACAGTATTTAAGCCATTTGAAAAATACAACGTTAAATGTTTTTGACATCTCAACAAACTCATGAATCTGGTTGGACATTTATTTTTCCAACATTTCTATGTTTTTTTATGGCTACACTATATCACTTTGGCCCTTTAAGATTAATATGTAGAAAATAATAGCATGACGGAAATCTGCTTGTCAACGAGCTGATGGTTCTGAACGTGAAATTCCAAAGTGGCCGATATGCATCTTTAAATTGGACATGACTGACCTCTGTCTGAGGTTAGTGAGGATTAGCATGGGACTAATTTGATGGGATTAAATCCACCACTGGCTATTACATTGAGGGATAACAAAACTGCTTCCAGGAAAATCTGCAATTCTCCTGCTTAGCATCGTCTTGTAAATCTCTCTTTGGAAGTCTCCTAGTTTTGCTTAATTACAAAAGCACGGCTGAACATGGATTTGTTAAAAAAAAAAAAAAAGTCACATACAATTGGAATTTTATGACATTTAGCAGTCAAGGTATTATCTCCAACTGGGTTTTGCATGAAAGAATAAAAAATGTATTTATGAAGAGACATAAACATAAAACAATGTTTGGTGTAGATGTCTAACAGGTATGTAGAAAAGCCATTCTATCCTCAAAGGACAAGTATATTTCATGTGACTGTGCAGTGCAATGTATAATATTGATGATATAGTTCAGCAAGAGATAGACATAAAGAGATCTTGCATTGTTACAGGGCTTCAGGTGATGTACGGTATGCTCTGGAGACCTCTTCAAAGGGCAGATCTGTTGTACGGCTTAGAATAAACTAGACCTCACAGAATGACGCAGGAAGCCATATAGCATGAAGAGCAGCTTAATTAAATAGCAGTTGGCGATCATCAGGCTCTTTCCACAAGCAGACAAAGAGAAATAATAAATAATAAAGCAATTAAAAGAAAATATCATTATTCCCTCGCTGCATGTATGTATGGTGGTGCTGTAAAACCTTTTTTTTTCCTGATAGGATATAAGCACCTATTATAGGAGTTGCAATAACGTTCTTTTGTAAGTAGGTCATGGATGCACAACTTCTTTTTTGTAAAAGAACTAATGGATTTTCAATAAAGTTAATTCAAAACAAAAAAATAAAAATCACAACTGCAGTTATTCCTCTTGGCTAACTGCTGGGTAACCATTTTGCAACGGTGACATACCAAACACATTTTGTTCCGTTGGCATTAGATATTGGTTTGTATGCAGTTAGTTAATCATCACATAACTAACCAATAAATATCTTTACAATGGTGGGAAACTGCGACAGACTGGCGACCTGTCCAGGGTGTACCCCGCCTCTCGCCTGGTGAACGCTGGAGATAGGCACCAGCAACCCCCACGACCCCATGAGAGATTAAGCGGGTCAGAGAATGGATGGATGGATGGTGGGAAACTATTAGGTACTAGTTAGTAGAGGGTTAGCTGATTAGTAAACTATAGATAATAGAAATTTAAGTTTGCAATTATTGTGTAAAAGGTAAGAGTTTGTTAATTGGTATTTAGTAATAGGCCACACATTATATTTTGTTAAGTGCATCATGATTAGGTAATAGTAAATTGTTAATTATTACCTTATGAAGAACTACTGATTACTTCACATTTACTTACCAGAACTCTGAGGTCAGGTAACCTGCTACATAAATTATTTTAAATCTCTGTTAAAGACTCATGCTTTCATCTTGGCTTTTAATTTCGATTACGCAGCTTCAGGCTAGTTTTATTAAAGGCTATTGTGTTGATCGTTTTTATCCTATTGATTTTACTGCAGATGTTACATTTTACTGCTTATTTTATGCTTTTATTGGTTTTGTTTTATGGACCCGTACAGGGCTTTGGTCACTGTGGTGTGTAAAGTGCTTTATAAATAAAGTTTGATTGACCGATTGATTGACCAGCTATGGGGTAAATAATTTTTGTCACAGGCCGAATGAAGAGGTAATGGTTAGTTTACCATTAAATAATTATGATGGACAATTGATCCTAATTTGTTATATAGTTAAATTTGGGTTTGTCTTTAGTTGGATACAATATGGTGGCTCAATAACCCTTTTGCTTATTTTAAAGTAAAAAAAAAACATCTCCTAATGATTTTGTATTTTTATATTAAAAACACTTGTTTAGCTCCTTCGGCAAGAGTACTACTTATGTGAGTGGCCAGATATACAATAGAATAGCATTATGTAGTTTGTTGTTATTGATAATTGTCAATTGTGTTTACTTAAAATATGTTCATAACACAGACCTGATCATCAGGAAACCTCTTCATGCCCCCTAAGATGAACTGGAGCATTATTAGAGTTAAAGGTGTAATGGGAATATATTAAGGAAATGAAGACTTGGTGATGTTTGTGTTCTACAAAAATAAATAAAGTATTGTTTACAGTGAATCACTGTCCGACTAGTAAGTAATTTTAACCAATTCCTTATTGGATATGTAGCCGATGATTAATCAAAGTGTAAAATGTATTAAACAATAGGCACAGAAAACCAGTAGGTCCAATGTCATTACCTGCTGAACAAAATGTGTTTAGAAGTTTATTATTAGTTAATTATTAAGTGATTAATAAGTAATTATTCAATAATTTGTTCAATATTGATCGCTAATTTTAAGTAGGTTTGTTGTTTTAATAGAAAATATTACCCAAAGTATTCACACAGCACACAAGACTTGGCTGTGATGCCATTTACAATTTTTACATTGAAACTTCTGGTTTTCTCAGAGGCAGCTTTCCACAATCTCATTGAGCGCTAATGAACCACAGAGAAAAGAAGTAATAATTTCATGAGAAGACATTTATAATGTAAACACGGTGGGTTCAGGCCCAGATTGGGTTGTTACCCTCTGTTGCTCTTCTTTTAAAGTCGGTTCCTTAATATCCAGATTTTAGAAACAAGAAATGTAGCAGGCACTTTATTTATGTATTCAAAATGCACTCTCCCTATAGCTATTATTTTTCCGGTTAGGGTGTCAGGTTTTTCTTATCTGTTTCCCATCTAGTCAACAAGTAAATTGGCTCATGACAAGGGAACTTCATACTGTTGCCTATACCACCAGCTAATGCAAAAAAGCAATACCTTTAAATAGAAAAAAATATGCTTTTCCTCCAGATCTCTCTATTCTTATTTTGTCTGTGCCTGTACTGATGCTTTTTGGAACAGTGCATCCCTACGCAACGTATACATAATCTATGGGGATACTCTAAAAGAAACCCTTTGTAGTGGAAACACAGTTTGTTCTCCACTTTTTTTTAGGTCAGTCAGCATTCTCGATCTCTTCTCATCACACTATACCTCAAGCCTGGCTGCTGTGCCCGACGTTTCACCCACTCTGCATCTATTTTGGTCGTGTGAATGTGATAACCTCAACACTTGTGTTCTAGCTTAATCTGCGCTTTCCCCATTCAGAGCTTTTTTGGCAGAACTGACATCCTCTGGAGCGCAGGTTCACACAGCCAGAGGGATTCATAGTTATGAGGTTGTCTGCAGGGACATGATGGGGGGCTTTTGGGAGAATACTGGCTTTAGGACTGAAAACACTGATTTAAGATGTTATTTTAGCAGCTTGCAGTTTCTGTATTACTAATCCCATATACTGTAGCCCACACATTATACTGGGACTTCTTCTATTCTGGATCTATGTAGCGATTAATCTTTGTAATTAATATATGCTCATCCTTTGTGGATAATGTTTTGGGTGTTTCTCTCAAGGCGCACAGAACCTTGCTCTGTAAAGGAACAAATGAGCAGCTTTGTGGATGCATGTCTTATTGATTTGTACCTGTAAATCGAGCATGGGTAGCAAGGTAACATTAGCTCAGATCAAATAAATCACGTAGATGCGACTCTCTGAACACAAGCAGTCAGTATAATGCCCACAGAGGTGCTTGTAAGCTCAAGGGAATCAGAATTAGCATGTGAATTAGCATGAGTACAGTGGTAAAAATACTGACCAATTGGCGTCCTCGTTAAACTCCTCCAACTACAAACCTGTACTCAGAGTAGAATAATTCAGCCCAAGTTTGACCAGTCCATGTGTGTTGGTTTGGGTTTTTCTTTTAATAGAAGTTTGTCATACGCCTAAAAGGCATTGCCAATTGGCTTTTTGTGATTCCAATAAAGGTTCCAACGTGAAAGGGCGTCTTCTGGAATCTATGTGCACAGATGAATATTTCACAGTGAAAGATTGTCTGTTAATTATTACTTAACTATTACTTATTAATCACCTACTTAACTTAATTAGGTCATTAAGTAGTCATGTTGTCTTTACTCACACCGTGCAAAACACAGTGGGGGGCACCTACTACTCACTGACTGGACTTAAAGAAACGAGCAATAAAAAATGTGCTTAATCTTTTATTTTTCCCATTTGTTGTTTAACCCCCCCCCCCCCTTTTCTCCTTCCCCCTGATCCTCCAGACCAAGCTCACTGTGGGCAGTGAGCCTTAATGTTCAAATTAAAAAACAGCACTGCAAGTGTACATATATGTAAGTTGCTTAAAACATAATTTTGTAACCCCATGAGATGCATTTTGCAACATGAGTCTAATTTGGAAACTTGTCTGATAGCTTGAGGTTTTAAAATTATACCCTGTAGGTTTTTATGCAAATAGGAAGATTCTGGGATTTTTTTTATTAGCATTTTACCCTGTAATACAACATACTAATTTGTATTTGGTGTCATCATGGAGTTGTGAAATAGCAAATGGATAAATAATCCCTGTGGACAATATCACATGTAATTTAAGTATGTTTATCTACGCTGTCCCTGATAAAAAAGAAATAAACCATTGTCCGATTAGCGGATCCAAGTGACTGGCATGGTCACAAGTAACTCTTTCTATTCATCTGTAACATGTACGTACAATTGCATTTTTATTCACCGTTGTGTAAGGTGTATTTGCTAATAAACCTATAACTCAGGAAGACAAAAGGAAATGACAGAAAGAAAGAAGGATGACACCATAAGAAAATGAAAGACAAAGCCGACGGAGAAGTCATAGAGAGGACAGGGTCATGTAGTCCTGTAAGCTGAGTTGTAGTTGTGCTGTAGATGGCAGTCATGGAAGATTAGTGCCCATGTGAGAGTGGGAGGGATTTGACTGGATTGCACAGGGTGACCCGCTGCGCTCTTATAAACATCAGCAAGATGGATCCTTGCTGCCACGATGTAAAGCGGGGACACTATATGCAGTATCCTCTCTGTTGGATCTCTACCACAGCCTATGATAAAGCCAATGATAGCCCAACAGGATATGTTGTGGAATGAAACCCAAGGGTAAAAACCTACACTTACAGGAGCTACCTGGCATTACATTGCATTGCTAAAGTGTTCATATCCCTTCAACTTCTTCCCCTTCTGTCACATTACAGCTACAAGCTGTAATGTTTTTTTTTGTTGATATTTTAAATGATTGATCAACACAAAGATGTGCGTACAGATGAGGTGGGAGAACAATTATAAATGATTTACGAAGTGTTTTACCAATATGAATCTGAAAAGCATGCTGGCATTTGTATTCAGCCCCCTTTACTGTGAGATCGCTAAAAAGGTCACAGCAGCATCATGCTGTGGGGAGGTTTGTCTTCAGTAAGAAAAAAGGAACAAAAGAATAAAGGAACCTAGTAGAGTTGAGGGAAGGATGGATGGAGTCAAACACAAGCTTGGAAAAAACTTGTTAGATGCAGAAAAAGATTTTTGACTTGGAGATTAAACTCCCAGTG
The DNA here is from genome assembly GCA_037039145.1 of Fundulus diaphanus. Classification (NCBI taxonomy): domain Eukaryota; kingdom Metazoa; phylum Chordata; class Actinopteri; order Cyprinodontiformes; family Fundulidae; genus Fundulus; species Fundulus diaphanus. The sequence goes on from CM073141.1 coordinate 24,822,411, forward strand.
GGCCAACAAAACTGAAAATAAAGTGAGACAAACAATGGATTGGCTTAGATAGAAGAATATTTGTGTACTGGAGTGGCCCAGTCAAAGTCAAGACCAAACACCAATCCAGAATCTTTGACAAGACTTGAAAATTACTGTGCAAAGATGCTCTCTACGCAATCTGACTAAATGAGGTAATTTGTAGGCAGTATGACTGCAAAAGCGCTATGTAACTTAAATCCATTTACCATTTACCACTTGTGAGGAAGAATAGGTAAAAATGGTCTCTGGCGTGCAAAGCTAGCAGAAAAACACCGTAAAAGACTTGCATCTATAATTGCAGCTGGTAAGTATTGACTCAAGTAGTTGAGTTTTATTTTTCAAAATGACAATCTTTCATTTTCCTCCCTCTTCACAAATATGCTCTTTTTTGCATGGGTCTAATAGAAAGAAGTCCCTGTAAAATGAGGGGAAGCGTGTGGTGTAAGGAAGTAAAAAGTTCAAAGGCTATGACTAGTTTTGCAAGGAACTGCAAGAGTTACAAAAGAGCATCGGCACATTAAACGGCCTCTCGTACGTCTGGCTGTTGCACCATGACTACAGCTGATGTTCCACATAATCCTTTCCGTCTGCAGCCACACATCCACACATCTCTGTGCTCTTATGGCAGGTAACTATTCTGATAATGCCTCTCCATGGGTTATTGTATGAGAGCAGATGTAGTCATGACAGCAAGACAAAGGGTCCCTGGCTAAATTCATTCACCGCCACATTAACTCCTGGGAAGCGAGAGGAGAAGAAATCTAAATGCTTCGCTAGTTTCTAATTAATTCATTTGCACAAGGCATCTTTTCAGGATGCCTGGGATGAGTGGTGGTACTTCAGTGTAATTACTGGCGGAATCACTAATGCATCCCCCCTGATGCCGAATCGGTCAATCAGTAGCACTGATTTGTCAATCATTTAATTAGTTGATGGTCATAAAAATACAATGAAGCTTCTAAAAATAAATGTTATTTTTCAGGGAAAAGTTCTGGCCAATATCTGTTTTTTTTCTGTCTAATTTACAGGACAATATTGGCTCAACCCGGGTCATTTTCAAGCAATAAAACCAAGTCACAAACCTTCAGCTGTTGCCTCTAGTCATGGTGCTTCTACCAGAGAAGCACCACCCATCTCTCTTAAACTAACTCAGCCTTAAAATCACTCTGTTTAAGCTAATGATGTTATACTCTTGTAGCTATAAGCTACAGGAGTTTAGTAGTATGAATGCCGGGTAAAATTATCAGCTAATCACTACTGGAGCAGCAAACCTGGGTAATTAATTGGCAAACATTAGCTTGTCAGATTAGCTTGGACAGAACATGACAGAAACCTTAAATATTCTCCACATGGAGAAACATCTTCTGTAATTACAGTCAGCTGCTGTTTGTTCCGTGGTAGTGTTTAGATCTTCTGCCATTTTTCATATCTGTAAACGACGTGCATTTTAAAGAAATGGTAACTTTTATTTTACTGCATTACAATACTTAAGATTGCAAATATTAGCAGCCAAAAACTGATTTGCAGTCAGAGTCATGTGTGTATGAAACAGCGCATTCGTTTTAAACAGTGATTATCGAAAAAGTTCTTACAGTTATCCCAATAATTTATTTTAAAGCAATAAGTGTTATTATTTGTTAGTAGTTAGAGGCTGGATTGATCTGATTCAGTCCTGGTATTAGATACTGACTTCATTCTTCGCTCCATGGTTACTCTCACTCCCCTTCTTATAGGCCATTTATGCCCAATTTTAAGTACAAAAACACAACAGGACAAGGCTTTCATTCTGTCTTCTGCCTTCATTTAATATGTATTTTAGTTCATTATCAGCAAAATAATGGATGCATCCCTAAACGCGACAAATGGAGCAATACCATTGGTGATCATGGGGGCTACACTGCTAGCTGGCTCTTGAAGCCACGGCGCGCGAAAATCCAATACCCAACCCAAAACCAACTTCACCACAGTCTCACTCTCAGAATGAAAGACACTAACGGCAGAACGACTGGTCGCTTTCACATAAATTAATAACACATAAAAAGTTGGTAGATTTGTTTCAGTCGCTTTTTTGAAGAAAAAAAGCTGCTAGTAGGTTTGATAAGTGCAACAGTTCTCTCTATGGAGGCACAAGATGGAGGTGTTTTTTTTTTTTTTTTAAGATGGAGCTGCTTTTATAACCCACAGCAGCAGAGCTACCAACATTTACGTCAGGTCAACCGAAAGCAACGTTAATTCAAAAGTCAATGCAAGACTACCGTTTAACCCTAGGAGGCCATCACACTCATGAGTTTAGACACAAAAGCAGGATTTAAAGAATATGCACTAATTTTTGAAAGTAATGACCAGGATATGTAGTCAGTACTACAAGACAACCATGTAAACAGTTTATTGGCCCTTTGGTCTATCTACAGATTTAGTAGCCCTATAGGACCCCGTTAATAAAATCCCACATATTAAATGATATACAAACACATTTGGTATTTATAACTGTGCCCATAGTAATACAGTCAAAGCACAGAATCTTGGTTGAGAGTTATCATACTGTGTGAATCTCATAAAACGATATACCTGGTTTAGTGGCTACATGACTGAAAAAATGTCATCAGGCTTTCTTTCCTCAGTTAGATCCTGCTCTGTCCACCATGCACATGGTCACATCCCAGCCTACAAAAATAGCCATTGATAAGCCTAATCTTCGCAGTTATCAGCCCCCCACCTACCAGATACACAAAAGACGAATGTATCTGTCTTCTGTCTGCTTACTGTACTGTGAACAATGAGCAGAGGGAAACTTGTTTCTGCTGGGGGATATCCCACAGGGATGGACAGAAGATCAAAGCTGCTGTTACCGACTGTTTTTCACTCACAGCTCTGGAGGGACTTAATGAACCTCAAGAAAAGATGTTGCTACTAAACACGGTATGAATTTAGTAGCTAAATTATGCAAAAAGCAGGCCCTTATTATGCTGGATAATGTGGAGTTGTTCAAAACAGCTACCTTCAAACCAAAGGCTGACTCAAAGAGATTTTTAAACCGCACTCTGGCTCTAAACTAATATTCAACTGTTTATTTCAGCAAAAAAATAAAATAAAAAAGGAACCTATAGCGATGTTCACAGGCAAAATGATGAGGGTGGTAAATATGTATATCAAGGAATACAGGACTATGCAAAAGGCAGCGTCATAAAAAAATACATCGCCTTGCTCAAAGTATTTCAACCTTGAACTCATTCACCTTTTATCACATTGCAGCTACAAAATTCATTTTATTTTATTGGGATTTTTTGTCATGTACCAACAACTCTTTAACAAATGAAAATATGAAAGGTGTGGTGTGCATTTGTATTCAGCTCCACTGGGTCATTAGTTTGTAGCGTCACGTTTTGCTAATATTACATTTGAAACTCTTTAGGGATATGTCGACCAGTTTTGCACATCTAAGGAACCAGCAAACTTGTGGCTTCTCTCTGTTTAATGATCTCCTTTCTATTTCAGAGTAGATTTAAAGTTGTGCCAAACTCTTTCCCTTTGGGAATGATGGCTTGAACAGTGCTCCATGAGATGTTCAACACTTGGGACACTGTTTTATAACTCAACCCTACTTTAAACTGTCCCCCGAGTTTCTCCACCACTTATTCTATTTATTGGTCTTCCTGATCCTGTTTGTTCACTAATGATATCTAACAGACCTGTGAGGCCCTCACAGAACAGCACTGAGTTTACATTACACACATATGGACTCTTCAGACGTTAATTGTTTGCACTGAATTTCATTTGCCGGTATTAGAGTAAAGGGGACCTACTTCAAACGCATGTGGCAAAGTTTTTGTGATTTTTATCTGTGAAGTGTTGAAAATCACATAATTACATACAAAACGGGGCGCCACCGTCGTATACATTACCTACAACCTACAACAAATACAGTTGTAGGTTAGAAAACAGAAAAAATAGGGTGGAGAGTCTTGGAAACTGGACCAAAAAGGTACCATCAGGGACAATAATATCTAAAGTCACAACATTTAACACTTGTTTAATTTCTTTTTTATCATTTATATGCCGGAAAGTTAATTTATATCCAGTCATGAATAAGAAGAAACCTTTGCTGGCAAACTATCCACCCTCTTTTCCTCAGTTACCTCCTGTTGTTGTCACTATCTTTCTGTCTTTATGTATGTCTCTCTGTCTCCACTCCGCAGACATGTCTCTATGTACCCACCATCATACAAAAGGAACAAACTAAGAGACAGACTGCCAGCAAGAGAGAGAGATAAAGAGAGAGAGACAGACCAGTAAACAGAGGTAACCCCATCCGATGAGTTCACCAGCAACATTATGATACATCTATTGGAAAATACACAAGGTCACCTGGAATTTAGGATTCATCTAAATGATAATGTGTGAGCTCAGAGAATTACCAGAGCCCAGCACAACATCGGCATATATATATATATATATATATATATATATATATATATATATATATATATATATACTGCTCAACAAAATAAAGGGAACACTTAAACAACACAATATAACTCCAAGCCAATCACACTTCTTTGAACTCAAACTGTCCACTTAAGAAGCAACACTGATTGACCACCAATTTCACCTGCTGTTGTGCAAATGGAATAGACAACAGGTGGAAACTAGAGGCAATTATCAAGACCCCCCCAATAAAGGAGTGGTTCTGCAGGTGGTGACCACAGACCATTTCTCAGTTCCTCTGCTTTCTGCCTGATGTTTTGGTCACTTTTGAACGCTGGCAGTGCTTTCACATAGTGGTAGCATGAGACGGAGTCTACAACCCACACAAGTGGCTCAGGTAGTGCAGCTTATCCAGGATGGCACATCAATGTGAGCTGTGGCAAGAAGGTTTGCTGTGTCTGTCAGCGTAGTGTCCAGAGCATGGAGGCGCTACCAGGAGACAGGCCAGTATCAGGAGACGTGGAGGAGGCAGTAGGGGGGCTACAACCCTGCAGCAGGACCGCTACCTCTGCCTTTGTGCAAGGAGGAACAGGAGGAGCTCTGCCAGAGCCCTGCAGAATGACCTCCATCAGACCACAGATGTGCATGTGTCTGCTCAAACGATCAGAAACAGACTCCATGAGGGTGGTATGAGGGCCTGACGTCCACAGGTGGGGGTTATGCTTACAGCCCAACAGCGTGCAGGACGTTTGGCATTTGCCAGAGAACACCAAGATTGGCAAATTCACCACTGGTGCCCTGTGCTCTTCACAGATGAAAGCAGGTTCACACTGAGCACATGTGACAGAGGTGACAGAGTCTGGAGACGCCGTGGAGAACGTTCTGCTGCTGCAACATCCTCCAGCATGACCAGTTTGACAGTGGGTCAGTAATGGTGTGGGGTGGCATTTCTTTGGGGGGCTGCACAGCCCTCCATGTGCTCGCCAGAGGTAGTCTGACTGCCATTAGGTACAGAGATGAGACCCTCAGACCATTGTGAGACCATATGCTTGTGTGGTTGGCCCTGGGTTCCTCCTAATGCAAGACAATGCTATACCTCATGTGGCTGGAGTGTGTCAGTAGTTCTTGCAAGACGAAGGCATTAATGCTATGGAGCGGCCCGCCTGTTCCCCAGACCTGAACCCAATTGACCACATCTGGGACATCATGTCTCGCTCCATCCACCAACGGCACGTTACACCACAGACTGTCCAGGAGTTGGTGGATGTGTTAGTCCAGGTCTGGGAGGAGATCCCACATGAGACCATCCTCCACCTCACCAGGAGCATTGCCAGGCTTTGTAGGGAGGTCATACAGGCACATGGAGGTCACACACGCTACTGAGCCTCATTTTGACTTGTTTTAAAGACATTACATAAAAGTTGGATCCACCTGTGGTGTGTTTTTCCACTTTAATTGGCTCCAAATCCAGACCTTCATGGGTTAACAGATTTGATTTCCATTGATAATCTTTGTGTGATTTTTGTTGTCAGCACATTCAACTTTGAAAAGAACAAAGTATTGTGTGTATGTGTATACATACATGTTTAGTCAATGATAGTTATTTTTCTTAAACCATTTTTTCACCTAGCTTTTGAAAAGCTCAGTTAAGTGATATTACATTTGGTGCTTAATACTGATGGAAATTTGTATATCCCTTGAACTGGTCAGAAATACACTATTTATCAGATTTTCAGTGCTTTGTTTTGTAGTCTTCCAGCTATAAGAGGAGACCTGCCTCAAATCTTGCATTCATTCTGAAATTTAAAAGCCTAAATGCTGTTTATGACAGATATCAGATTGTCATTGTATTGCCAAACATATTCACTTTGACATTGAATTCAGCTGTTTCAATCACTTTCATGGTCACAGGTGTATCATATATGCAACACCTAGACATGCAGATTTTTGCCAAAAACCCTTGTAAAAGAACATTTCATACTCAGGAGCCATGTCAATTCCAGTATAGTAGCTACTGTGATAAGTGGCCACCTGTGGAATAACATTTCCTCGCTAGTCAATATTCCACAGTCAGTTATTGGTATTGTAACAAAGTGGAAGCAACAAGGGAACATCAGTAATTCAGCCACAAAGAGGTAGCCAATGTAAAGTAACAGCGTGCTGCAGAGCAATGTAATGCGGTAGATGCAGTGTTGTAAAACATGCAGCTTTTGAGACTTCATACTAGCTCAGGATAGACTTGTCCTCTGGATACATAAATCTTGCCTGTCTGCTTGGCAGTCAAACGGATAAGTTGGTAGGAGTAAAGACACTTGCCTGACTGCTCTGTACCAAATATAAGGTTTGGTGTTTTTCAGGAGCTGGGTTCATCCCCTTAGTTCAAGGGAAAGGAAATGTTAATGCTTCATCAAAACAAATTATTTTGAAAAGTTCATACTGTCAACTTTGTAGGAGCAATTTGGGTGGAGGAGCTTGGCTGGAATGCAAATAGTTCTGACCTCAATCAGTCAGAACGTCTTGTCCAACATCAGTGTCTGACCTTAGAAATGCGCCTCTGAGAGAATGCTCCAAGATTCCCATCCACACACTAAGTTTTGTAGAAAGCCTTCCCAGAAAGGTTTAAGCTGTTCTAGCTTCAAAGGATTGACCAACATCATAATAAACCCTATGGATTAAAAAAAAAGGGATGTCACTCAAGTTCATATGCGAGGCCAGACGAGCAGATACCCTTGGCAATATTGTGTGTGTTTTGCTTTATATCTTGTTTTTTCCTCTTCTTCTTTCCCATCGACCTGCCACTACTCCAGAGGACTGACTCTAATGTACAGTTTTTCAGCCTGTCTATGAACCAGAAAACTGAAATTTAAAAATAAATGGACTTTTCAGAGTTGCAGATATGTTCACTGATGTTATACAACATAGTGAACAAATCCTAACGAGGCCTTGTTTTTTCTAATCTACCCGTCTGCTATATGCTGCTGGAGTGGTGCAGCCCACGTTCAGACCTCTCAAAAGCAAATAGGTAGCAAATAAGGTAATCTCTTCAGAACTGAAGCAGGCATTTCTCAATCAAAGGGGGCAGGTATCTGACTTTGGGCATTTATATCACAAGAGATATTGGTCAGAACTGCTGTTTGAGTGGTTCTTTGCACAAGGACAGGTTCTAAAAGGAGTAAACAAGAACTCATCAGGGGCTGAGTATTTGCAAAGCTACAATGAGACTAAAATCATTATTGCAACTTTAAGAAGGCCTTAGGCAGTCTTGAAGAACTCTTAAGCAGCTGTGGAATTAGGTTTGCATAACTTCAGACTTATTCACCCACAAGGGACAGAACAAGTTAGCAACACAAGTGAATTAGCAGTAGCAAAGCACAGCAGTGTGCTTCTCCCTCGGCATCAAAAGAATCTGCATTCACAGTATAGCAGTATATTCACATGTCTTTATTTTTCTGGAGCCAGAAGGTAGAACAAGTCAAAAAAAGGGACTAAAAAGCATTCATTGGTACATGATCTCCCGTTTAAAGGGGACTTGGAATTACTATAATGAATTCCTCATTTGTATTGGGGATCTCTCTGCTGCTTTTCACTGGACCTTAGGCAGGTTAAACATTGCACATATCTAGGTCTCGCCCTCAGAAGCTCTTTCTTCTAGAAAGTACTTCAAGGTTTGTCATGATGAAAACTCAGTTTATTGGTATTCTCTTTAAAAAAAAACGTTGGTTAGAAAGTTTTAGAATCCTCCAAATTTGGGTCTTACTATCCAATTAAATGTTTAAATTAAAGACCAACAACTGATTTATTTAGATTTATCTTTTACTTGTTAAGTTTAGATACGGTATCTGGATGAAAATTATTTTTCATTAAACATGTTTAAAAGGTTCCTCTGTGATATTTATCAATGGTACCACGTCATATTTACATTTAGTATTTGGGTCTAACGGGCTAGATGGTTATGTTGCATATAAACATTTTTAAAAGTCTGAAAACTTTACCTTTGACATGGAGGTTAACTCTAATGTTCAGGTTGTTTTAGTGCCGTTACAAATTTAATTTTATGAGATTCTTGGGTGCAATTTGCATACAATGCATTTCGTATTTAAGATTTTTGGCCTTGAATGTTTATTTGACAAGTAAACTTAAATAAAGTAAAAAAAGAAATGAAATAAAATCTGCGCATCTGTCTATGGCAAAAAGAAGCACTTTAACTATATTCCGTTCTAGAATAAATATTTAACAACATGTGTATTTTTAAAGAGGAAAGAGGCCCTACAAAGGGAGTTCTTTATTAGATTTAATATAAATGTAGGCAGTTGAAACTGAAAAGACCAAAGATGAATAAGATGCCACTAAAACTGCATTTTAGTCAGAGGAGTTTGACTAAAAGTCTTTGATACACTTTGGAGAGTGATAGGGTCATGGCACGATACACTCTTGAAAATACCAGGTCATTTTAAATAGCTAGCTAATGACAGAAAAAAATGAAATGGATAGTCATTTGTTTTTTAAGCGGGATAATGACCCAAAACGTATGGCCAAATCAACACAGAAATGGTTTATTAGACACAACAGTCTTTTTCTCCTTTCCATCTCAGTACCCAGACCTAAATTTTATTGAAAACCTGTGGAGCCGAGGAGAGCTTCAGCGAGGACCCAGCAGTTTGGATGATATAGAGAGATTGTGCAAACAGTAAGCTCTGTATGCTCCAGCTTTTAACATGGGAAAGAAAGACATAGTGCTGTCCTACTGGCAAAATCAATGATAGCAATGGCACCATTTTAAGGTATTTTTATATTTTCAGGAGCGTTGCGTTTAACAGATAATATATGAATAAATAAAATGCCAAAAGGTTGTCTTTTAAACAGCAAATTTCCCTCTACTTTCTCAACCCTAAATATGACCCTAAACTGTGTGTGCTTAACCATATGGAAAAGCAATTAGCACTCTCTACTGCAGTTAACAAGAGCAACTAGCAACAGAAGGAGCAATTTGGCAAGGAAAAATAAGATAGTCAGCGGGGAACAAGGAGAAGAAGACGTTCTTTCAGGCTGCGGAGTCTGGGATTTTCCTCCCCCTGAGCCAAGAGTGAGCTTCCCTCGGTGAGCTGAGCAAGAACAGAATTCATGGTGCATTATGCTCCTCGTCAGAGAAGCTTGTTTGGAAACAGAGAGGACAAGAACTGACAGCATGAGAGGAGAAAAAAAAGCCATGTCCTTCATTTTTCTTTGCCTGACAAAATTGGTCTGACGAAGTCCATTTAGTTATTGTGTATAGCCTAAGTCAACTTTGTTTTCTACAGAGAGCTTTCTAGGCAGATGGATACAAGGACTTACAATCACTGAATTTATCAGAAGGAACAAGCTGCAAAAATTTCTCCATGAAAGAATTTCTGCAGAAAACGTAAAATGCTGTAACGTTAAAATATTAGCACTGGATTTTTGCTGAGCGAAAGGGAGGCAGTTTAGTTTAAAGAAAATGTCAAATCAGGAGAAAGAGAAATTTCGATAATATTTCCTGAAATGATTTAAACAGACAGCCTCCCTCCTTAAAACATGTCAGCTGTGTAACAGTCGGCCTCATGGAGATGAGACCGAGCTCTTTTTCTACCCGCAAGGCTTCAACTCCCACACACAGGACAAGAAATGTCTGCTTGGCCACTGGGCCATGTTCCCCAGCACTCTGTACAGTATGGAGGGAGGGTACTGAATCTGTTTATTACAGGATAAGCTGCCCGAGGTTTTTGTTGTGAACCTACATTATTCAAGTGGGAACAGTGATGTGAATGTAATAGCATGTAAGGAAGCCGCACACTTTTGTCTGAAAAATCAAATCGGAGGTGGGGCTTCTACACTGATGTAAAATGTAAAAGAAAGCTGATAAAATCATGTATATACAGTTCATTGGCCAAGACTTAGAAAGCCTCCATTTACAAATGCTTTAGTCTGTAATATGTCTGCTCAGTCTCAGGTATGCAGTTTTTAGCCAGTGGAAACCAGTACCTAAATAAACTAAGTAGACTTTTTTCTTAATCTCTTAAGATCAATATATTGATGCACGTGCAGTGCACGGACACAACTTTGGTGCTTGTTGCAGTCACTGAGTTTGTATTGGTTAGAGGATGAAGGTTACAGCAAAGGAACTATACAGCGTCTCTAGCCAAACTATTACACTTCAAAAGATATCTGATGTTCAGAAAAAAGAATAGAATAAAATAGAAACACAACAATAGAATTTGGCATCTCTTTTTTAGAATCTCTTTTACAAGCTGCAAGCTGAAAAAAACACACATACACATTATTCTCATCTTGCTATATGCAGTGGGGACCATGTGTTGACTCCCATTGACTTTCAATCATTTTCAACCCTCTCTATGTTCTAACCCTGGCAACAACCCTAAACCTAAACTTAGTGCTTAGTCCTAAATCTTACCGTTAGCAAAAGAAGGACTAACAAAATGTCCTGACTTTGGTAGAAATTCACTTTGGTGGTGAAATCGGTGAAAGCGTTTGATGGTGAAAGGGTTTGCATCACAAATGCAATATTTTGCTAAATGCAATATTTTGTTTTCTTCCTCGCTTTTGATTATTATTTGCAAAGAATGTAAAGGTGTTGCTTACCTTAAATACATTCACTATGCTGATTTTTTTTCATGTCGTAGCAGAACATGAGCAGTGGCGTGGTTCACAAATCTGGTATATGACCAAAATTCAGTTTAAAGACACTTTAATCCTATTCCTTAAAATTAGTCGTGTGTGTGTGTCTGTGAGGAGGGGGGGCATAAACTGCAAGTGGAAAACGTCCACATCTTAACACATTTTAATATAATAGATGAACAACGTGAACAGAAATAGGAGAAGCACAGCAGCAAAGTAGCAAAGGGCGATACAGAGAAAGAAAATACTTTCAGCTCGGGGAGATGAATGCATCATAGATAGGATTGCTGTCCCTCCTAACCCCGTGCCACTGCACGCAAGCATACACTAGAGATAGGCTGGCAGTAAGACTCGCTGCAACCACTTTGGTGCATTTACTTTATCAGGACTGCAATGTTTCAGCTGCTCTAAAGCGAGTGAGAAATCCACTTGAACCTGCACATTCCTCTCACTTTTTTCACCAGCAGGAGATGGTGCAGTAAGCATCCAGCCCCCCCCTCCCCCTTTCCTTCCTCTCTGGCTCAGTCCTGACACGCTAGAGGGTTCCAGGCTTCGTCGGTTTAATAAATATCACAGAGATCTCCGGGCTAAACCATTAAAATAAAGGCTTCTGTCTCACTGAATTGGGGGTCATTAAGTTTTTTTTTTTTTTTTTTTATCACTTATCTCTGCAACAGGAGTATCAGTCATGCTACTGCTGGATCGATATTTTCCAATGAGCCGGATTGAAAAAGTTCAGCCGTGCTTTTTAGCTGCTACATGCCTGTTCTTCTTGGCCACAGGGTATAAAATACCCAGATCTACACACAAACACGCAGACATGCCAACAATACTCAGCCTCTCACATCACATCAAATCACAGCACATAACAGGAAACAGTTGTACGCAGACATCAGCCAGCGGCTCTGCTCCAACGCGAAGTGAGAGTCCCGCAGTCGCTCACATTTCTGCTACCCGCTGTCCGGCCTGTGTGTCCAATAGCTAAATACCATTTGAGGGAATGTGGTAATGAGGACAGGCTCCTTTTAATTATGCTCCTGTAAATGCCATTTGCTGCTCTCTGTGATACATTAGCTGTGCGTTTCTTCTATACATTCATGATGTTAAGATAAGTAGGAGACTGGTGAGTATAAAGGGGATCATTTGCACGTCTTGATAAAAAAAAATAAATAAAAAAAAGGTTTTAGCTGGATCTTACATAATTAGCTGCAAGGCCCTGTTTACTAATTACAACGCAGGGTGGACGAAAACCACGCTGCTGTCGTTGCTGCTCGTTACGGAATCCGAACTGCTTCCCGTTCTTTGTTTCCTCTCATTCGACTCTCCTTTAATCTAACACACAATTCAGCACGTCATGACTCAGCATATCCCTCTGTGTTTTCGAGAGTGCGTGCGTGCCTGTGCACCTGTGTCTCCGCATGGCTCTGGGACGCTGGCCCCGTGGCTCCGAGCACCTGGCACAGCCTTTACTGAGACAGGTGAACCAAAACCACGGGACGCTGGAACGCCCGCTAATCTGCTTTAACATGAAACAAGCTGGTAATGAGATGCCACCGGCGGCGTCGTGATGCTCTTTTTCAGGTTATGGCGCACACACCTCACAAAGCATTCGGATTCATTATCATTAGAGGGCAGATTGCTCCATTTCAAGGAGAACTGGAACAGTTAACCAAAGTGTGCTTGCTTCTTTGCTAAAACCTATATTATTTATTTATTTTGGCAATCCTAGTTAGACTCTTCCCCTTTTTTGCATGAAAGTGTTTTTATTAAAATCTTTCAGAATATGCCAGCCTCCTCCTTATAAGTCATGTGCAGCACTTAAGTTATTCTAGTTTGACAACAAACTACATGACAGGTCCTGAGCTCTGATAAAAGGGACTATTTTCCAGACATCAAATTTAGCTAGACTGCAAACCACTTACTCTAAAAGTAAAGTTCACAACACACGTCGGTGCCGAAACAAACAGTTTTACCGCAGCTGCCGCTATGGGAGTTACACAAGATCAATCCTACAACAGCACCAGGAATAGGGAAGATCCCCTCACTGCTTGCATATTTGCATCTATTCGGAGTTAATCAGAGATGAATGATATGTGCAGAAATCTGCTGATGAATGGAAAAGGAAAATGTTAGGCTTGATCAGTGACCGGCAAGTCAGATTGTTTTTTTTTTTTTTTTTTATCTTTTGCTTTTCGGGTTACAGAACCCACCTCACGCTGTGCTGACAGCACTAATCTTCAGGGCAAACATTGTTACAGAGTGACGAAGAATCAAAGCTGGCTATTTTCAGTTGAAAAATGAACCCAGAGGAAGCACAGAGCTTTAAGAAGCTTTTCATAGGATTGTACATTTTTTAGAACAAGTCAGGACATGTCTGCTGCAAATTTAGCTAGATCTCTCCTCATAAAGGAAAGGGCTGGATTAGGGATTGTTTGCTGTCTTTTGTCTCGCTGTCAGGTAAGTGTCTACATTACCTATAACAAATAGCAACAGAGATGGATGTTTAGAGTTAACTGTGCTAACCACGCTAATCACGAATGTAAGATGCTGAAGGCAGTTTAAAATGTTAATTTCATAATCCTTTTGGTTTGGCTTTATAAAACTAGTACAACCTTGCTGTACTAGTTTTATAAAGTCTAGTGACTGCTCTCTTATGAATGGCCACATGTAGCAGTAAGGCTTCCTATATCTACTTAAGGCTCCGAAAGAGAAATTAGAGTAATCTAAAATCGATACCAACAAATTAAAGCTTTGAAAATACTGAGATTAGAAATCCACCAAAAAAATCTCTAGATTTAGCGCTTCCTAAAGCATGAACATTGAAGGAACTAGATGTCCTTCTTCAACCCAGACCCTTTTAACCCATTTGCTAATGCAGCATAAAAGTTTAAACATCATACAAGTAAAAATGAATTATAATATTGTGAAGATCTAATCCAAAACCAGACAGATCTCCTGTTTATATTTCTGCATTTTGCATTTTGCAGATGCTTTTATCCAAAGTGACTTACAATGAGGACATAACAATGCAGTATTTCAGAGCTAAACACAGACATGACATTGAATTAAATGCTTGCATCAATATCATTCTTCAGTAACAGACCAAACCAGTACATGGCACTAAACTTCATTATGCTGCTTACCCTGATAAATCCCTTTTCAGGGGTTTCTAATGAGGGACCTTTACGTCTGATTGGGTATTTTGACCTTACCGTAATCACTTTTATAAACATCAATTTTAGAGCAAAAGTCACTGAAAGAGAATCTTAATTGAAATACAGCTGTCTAAAGTCCAATACTTTCAAAATGCTGTATCAGTGTATACGATTGTTTTATAACGCCTTACTGCTTAAATTAAAAAAATAATGTGAGAATTTAGTATAAGCTGATTTCATTTTCTCTAAGTCACTGTCATTTACTGGAACTAAACTAAAATAAATTAACAATAGTCCTGCTGAACAAATAAATGAGAGAATGGAAACTGTAAATACCTATATAAGGAGAAAAAGATAAACAAAAAGCAACAACAACATTCACACCCTGAAAAACAGGGAGTGAAAAGCTCTGGTGTCAGACAGCCACACAAAGGTACGGGTTATCTGAAGGCCAGTGGAAGATAGTTTAGTCTTCCTGCTCCCACACACAGTGAACTGGATACCCAGGCAAGCTTGCTCCCACTTTCAGATCAATTTACCAACTGTGAATCCGGCACCTCGGTTCTGGAGGACAGATCTGTGCCGACAGACTCTAATTAAACAGATCGCTTACTTAATGGCTAGCAGTCAACTCGAAACGTTCAGTTTAAAGCAAATTGGACAACTGGAAACACAAAGGCTTTTCAGCAGAAAGGGTTTGTGAATAAACAGAATCAATTTTGATATTAAGTAGTCCTAAAATGCGTGTAGGTAGAAAAAGCAATAGGATTTTGAGAAGCAAGTGGATCTGTCAAACTTATAGCAGCTCCATGGCACTACAACACCTAAAACATAGCAGCTGGCTGCCTAACAAGCAACTATTGTACTGTTCTTTCAACCCGAATCCAAGCTCCTGTTAAATATTAGGAGTGACATAAAATAGTCCAGAATATTTGGCATTAATTATAAGATAATGATGTTTAAGTGATGTAAACCTGATAGAGACAAGCCCCAAAATAATTGTAGCTGTAATTACAGCTAAATGTGGTTCAACCAAATATTAAGTTGTGGTAGCAGGATACAAATACAAGCATTGTTCTCATATTTTTCTTCGTACAAAAATTTGAGAACAATAATTGTCCTTGTATGTGGTGTTGTAAAAAGATAAATGTGTATGTATACTTTTGCGATCCACAGTAAATACAGTCAGTGTGATTTTGAAAATGGGCTGCATCATTTCACATGCCAAAATAAACGGAGAGTCATGTTTTATAAATAAATCATATATTTTTCTTTTGCTCTAACTTCCACAGCTTACACAAAATAAAAAAAAATATTCTGTCGTTATGCAATTGCACTAGATTTGCCTGCAGGGAGTTACACTAATGTATCCAATGAAATATTTAATGAAGCATCACGGTAAGAAACAACATCTGAACAAAACACTGATCACTTCATAAACAATACATTTACAATGGATCAGATACCACAAAAAGGCTTCAAAGATACAGACGAAGCTGAGGGCCACTGACTCTAATTCTTATTTTCCATTCAAATAGCTAAAAAAATCACTGAAGCTTGAACATGTAGCTGTTGTCATTACGTAATGTATTTTTGGCTTTATAGATGCTAGAGCTGCATGTTATTTTGTTTTACCGTTTGGCCTGTCTAAAATATGTTGTGGAGTTTGTTTTTAGTAGCCAACAAACAAATGTTCCTTTTTATTTCTCTTCTAATACGGTCCTGATACATGATCCAATGGTTTATAAGGCAGAAAGATGGAGCACAGAGGTTGTTGGAAGCTTCTAGAAAGGCGCCTTTTCTATGGAGGCATGTTGGCTGCTGCTTAACATATACAAGGAGGGAGTTTTCAGCTAATAACAGCAAGCCTGAACACATCGCTGCAAATCTGCTCTGCTTTATCCCTTTGGAAGAAAGCAGCAGCCAAAGAGACTTCTGTAACCTGGCTTTGGTTTTCAGAAACTCTGTTTTATTTTTTCTTTACACTCAGCATTTTGTGTTAAAATACAGCATATTCTTTTTAATCCATTAGGAAAATGGGGGGTGGGGATCTTTTTTTTTTTTT
Source organism: Fundulus diaphanus (assembly GCA_037039145.1). Classification (NCBI taxonomy): domain Eukaryota; kingdom Metazoa; phylum Chordata; class Actinopteri; order Cyprinodontiformes; family Fundulidae; genus Fundulus; species Fundulus diaphanus. The sequence goes on from CM073141.1 coordinate 24,838,728, forward strand.
ATTCATTCATTACAATGCCACAAAATGTTGTGGCAAATCGACCCAAAAATCTCCCATCGGTGCAGCTCATACATCTAGCAATGTACTCTGACGTATAGAATGCAGCTCTTTGAGGATTAGATTTACTGATTTCATTTTTTGTCACACTGTGCAGCGTCGGTCAAACACCGGCTGAGGTCTCAGAGAGGTTAGAGCCACCCCTGGGGGCTACTGTTTGTTGCCACAAGCCCAACCTGAGCCTTCCAGCTTGAGCTGGAATCTGGCAGCAGGCCGGGTGGCCGCGATGAGCCAGATGTGGCACTGGGAGCTCTGGGGATTTTCTACATGCAGTTTACAAATGTTATCCTTTAATTACGCGATTGCATCTTTTATTAAATACAGTAGAGCGAAATCAGCACCGAAGTAATCTATTCCTATGAATCTTGAAGGGCAACCTTATTCTAAAGTAAATAATGGCGACGTTCCCCAAAACAGGAGGCATGCAAGCACCATTTTCTCAGTTGGACACAGTAAAACTTCAGTGTTATAACTCTAAGGTCATTTGGATAATTAGCTGTGTGTCTGTGAGGGCATGAAATAATAAGAGAAACACACAGACAGAAGGTTAGAAATCCCACGAGGGCGGAGGGCGAACACATCCTGGAAACATCCCCCCAAAATGCGGGTGAATTTAAAGATAAAACGGTGAAAATGCCACCACTTATCATTGTCATCATTACAGGGAATTCATTAAACTCACAGACTGGTAGACCACCACACTCCAAGAAATCAAGGTGCTTTATCACTCCGCAAACAAAATACAAGCACTGCGCCGTGAGACATCGAGAATTAATGTCTTTGTTTGCCGGTCTGGATGTTGGAGGAATGAGGCCGAAACAAGGAGCTTCCGTCCTGCTGTGCAACTTAACAAAATGTTAGTGAACTCAGAGCAGCAGCAGAACAACAGATCAAAATTATTGTTTCTGAACTCCAGTGTAAAAAAAATAAATCAAACAGACCATGGACCAGGCTTCCTTTAAATGTAAAGTAGCTTCTTGTTTGGGTATTCACTACACAAAATGTCAATTATTATATCTGAGCCCTATCTCTCGATAATTCTTGACCTACAGAACCTACATTTTCCAAATTTGACAACTATCATTTAATTATTTTATTGCTATACTTTATTAATCTTATTTTGAATGCATGGTGTTCTTTTCTGCATTTTGCACAGTGATCATTTGGGGAAATTTATGTTAGTTTAAGAGTTGAATTGAATAGGGAGCTAGCTGTTAGCAGTAAAGACCAGAGTCAGAACACAAACACGTATGTGAATGCAGACCCTAAAGCATATATTCCACCAGAAATGAAGTCAAACTACATTCATTATACCTAAAGAAGAATTATGATGCATAATAGCCTGTTTCAAACCTGAGTGAGGACAATATGACAAATTATCGCTGACTGTTCGTCGGTTTCAGTAGATGGAGCTCTTCAAATATGTGTTTTAAATGTTTGCAGAACAAATGCTTTAAAATGTGTGTCCTAGCATTGCTACATCCAGTAAGTTAGCCTGCAGTTACAGCCAGAAGTTGACATCCACTCATCATGGGCAGAAATGTCATGTTAGTTTTGTTAATTTTTTTAGTTGTATTTATTTATTGTCCTTTAAGATATAATTTAACACATTTTCTTCTTTTCTGCATGAAATGACACTAGAATAAACTGCCTTGTTGATTTTCAGGATCAAGAATTGAGCACACATGTTGGATTTTCTGCAGTCCACATGTGGTCCAAATCATGAATACATGCTCAAATATGTACTTTTATACCCACTAATTTGTGGATAAATGCCCTTTAACAATTAAGCAGCTCAAGTACATGCTTTCTATATCCATGCCAGCTGTTGCTTTTGACAATATTTTTGACCACTCTACTTAGCAGAGATGGTAGAGTTTGTTTTAACGGGTTGGTTTCCTGACATGGACCTGACGCCAAATGGCAAACGCCCTGAATTCATACAGTGTTTCACTCATCATACTGAAGCTCTTTACTCGAAATTCCCCCAGTAACACGCAAAGACGTACACATATACAGACCAATACACAGATCAGCTGGCCACTTTGGGGTTTGGTGCCTTGCCCAGGGACACATCAACACATGCCAGAAAAGGAAGCTGGAACTGAACCTATTACTTTTCACCCAAAATCTTGTCCACAAATTTACTATAAAGTTAAGGTTGGGGTTTAAGGATGTGTCATTGATGTTCGTTTTATCCATTCCAGAACCAGGTGAGAATTTTTGGGGATATATATTTCTGTGGTAACACCAAGATCCAACTTTGTGTCCAAGTCTCAATCGACTGATACAAACTGTCAGTCTTAAAGGAACTATACCTAAATTTATTTTTGTCTGGCTAAGAAAATGATTTCACACAATGTATTAGGAGTTAAAGGACGTAATTTGATAACAACTGACTAACTGGTTGTGCGATCGAGCGAGTCCAGGCTTTTTTAATAGGAATAAGAAGGGGACAACCCACGACAACTTTTCTCAGCCAATGGCACAACGAGGTGCGGAGCCATTGCTAAGCAGCGGCTTCTCCAGTTTGTGCACGACAAGGAATGTAGACAGAACAGCATGGCATCAAAGTAAGTTGACCATTCACATAAGAACATATTGTTTACTCAAGATGTCAAAGAAAACAAAGAAAAGTTATTCCCTTGAATAAGCCTTGTTTCCTCCAGAGGATTGTGCACGAGCTTGAGCAGCGTTTTTAGTCTTGTCGAGGGCCTCTCGTTAGGAATAAACAATCTGGGGCGGGGCTTACAGTTCAACCTAAACCATTCTCTTCACTTATGGTTCGAATTTGTGCAGGATCACACATAATTCCTTTAAATGGCATTACACTGGCACCCACCCAGGTTCACGGCTATCATAAACTGGAATCAGTTGTAACATCACCAACACCAGTTTGACTTCCTTATGGACCGAGGAGGTAAAAAAAAACACAAAAAAACCCCACAAAATCCTCATAAAATAGTCTGAGGATGCCACAGGGTGCCTGTTACTTGACAACATGCAAAAGGTTTAAGGCAGGGGAGTCCAAAGGGTTGTCACTGGGGTGATTTTGTGCTGCAACTGCAATTCAGCAATGATACAAATATACCCCCAAGCGCAGGCTGTGGACAGCCTGAGACTTTTTCCTTTAAATGTAGCGGAAATTATAACCGACAAATAACATTTCGTTAAACGCAAACTATTCATCTTTTAATAGCAAGACTTTTTGCATTCTCCTTAATTTCATAGCAAAAAACACATATATCCAGCAACTTTGACTCAAAGCAGACTTTGATGCATCAAGATCTGCTTTAATAAACTTGTTAATCTCTGCTATAAATAGCAAGCTTTTTCAAAGAAAGAGAGACCCAAATCCTGTTCTTTTTGTTGAGAATTTGTTTCATTTTTGTTTGTGTTTTAATTGAACTCCAAAGCATTTGCAAACTGGATGCCTTCCTTTTAATAGGACTCATCCATTTTCTACAACATATCAGATTCCTTTATATACCTTCCTAAAAATATTGCATTCTTTGTTTATTGTTCAACAGGAGAACACGTGAAAACAATATTCCTTGTGATTTAAGTTTTAAAAAATATTATAGTCTGTTGGCCCACGAGTACTTTGTCTTCACGATTTCGTCTATCGTGACAAAAAGTTGTGACACCCCTGGCTGAACGGATATCAACAAACAAAATGGCCAACCCATTATATAAAGCACGACATAGTGAATGAGAAAATAAACCGAGTTCAGCTTAAATCAGAAAAATACTGACATGTCTGGTTTGGTTTTAATTTGCAAAAAGTCTCCACTAATCATGCAGTAAAGACATGGGGTTGGAATCAAACCTCTCTTGTTTCTCACAGGAAGATCAGAAAAGGAGCTTCTTTCAGGCGTGTAAACAGTTCAGCGGCTTCCGAGCGGTTGGTGCCTGTTTGAATTGTCCTGTTTGAGCGTACGCCATATTTACTGCTCGACGTGACCTTTACGCCGCACGCTATAATTTCCCAAAGCTCTGCACATTGCGATAATTATGTGAGAGTAAATACACGGATGAATGGCTGATCAAACACAGAGAGAGCCGTGCATAAACAGCGGCAACCAGCAGCATAGATACAGGTAGGCTCTGAGAGTGCGTTGGTGATTTAACTACCCAGTCAGCTGTGGTGGATTCATGCATTGCTACTGTCAACAAGCTTCCCAGCTAATCTGATATCCTTTTTTTTTTTCCAATGGGTGATAGTCGAGCAAGTGTATCCAGTCAGCTGTTTTATTTAAAACCTACGTGTTCCGGTTATGGCGCAAGCAGATTTAACAGAACAGAGGTGCAGATTTACTAAAACAGGACAGGTAGTTACTTTAGCACACCTGCAGCTGACTCCAGACCTATTTTTAACCAACATGTCCGGCATCTATCATCTTAAGTAAAAATAAACTCCTTCTCTGTGGGTAAAAATAAAATTTAAAAAAATCCATGAATATGGCTAACATAATAAAATGCTTTTTTTTTTGTCTCTACATCACAGGAGCGGTGTGACGTTGGACAAATTTAAAGGAGCTTTAACAAAACAACAAATCTGAATGAGGCCAGTTCTGACTGTCCGGCCTATGGGGGTGATTAAACAGCACCCATCGTTCCTCCACAGATGGAGCAGAGCGATGTGACAAAGTGAAGAAGGAGGCGGCCCACACACCACGACAGAAGAAGGAATGATGGATGAACACAGCGGACGGAGGATGACTTATTGTGGAAACTGACTGCCTGAATAACTAAGTCTATGGCTGAGCTGATCTTATGACGGCACGCTGTTTGAAGCCCATTACGATGGCGGAGGCTGGATTTGTCCATCCATTAGTGCTCTAATCCTGATGCAGACACCTGACATGTTAGAACAGGTTGGACGTTTTCCAACACACATCTCCCGTGGATGTGGTGGCTGCCTTGAATGCGGCTCCGAAAAAGACCGTATCATAATTCTACACCACAAGGTCCGTGCTCTTAAATAAACGCTCTGACATCTAAAAGGGACAAGGTGCCATAAACAGAAAAGACAAAGCACATAGATGAGAGAAACGAAGTAAAGGAGGGAGGATGGGAGACAACGGCGTGAATGAGAAGAACAGAGAGAAAAGCGGCGCTGTGAGTTCAGCTCCTCTGTTCAAGCATTATGACGTGTCCCTATATGGTGCACTGCCAGGCTGCATGCTCACTGCAGATTTTCATTAACCTTGCTGCACCAAATATTTGCGCTCCATACTGTCTCGTCCATACAACGCTTTTACTGTCAGAAAAAGAGAACAAAATAGAAGAACATACAGTGCTTTGTAAAAGTATCCATGAGCTTAATTTTCTTGTCTTTTTTTTACAAAACTGAAAAGTATAACATGCTTAACCATTCAGGCCCTAAATAAAGTACCCCCTAAATAAAATAAATCTAATGTAATCAAACTGACTTCATCAGTCTCACTGATGAAATTGTAAATAAAGTCTGCTTGTGTGTAATCTAATCTCAGCATGAATGCAGCTGTACCAAGATATGGCTATTCACCTAAATTGACAGGATGGGCAAGAAGAGCAGTAATAAGTGATCCAATGCTCAGATCGGACCTGTTGGCAGGACAACTATTGATCATGCACTTCACAACTCTGGCCTATATGGAAAAGTGGAAATGACCCATTGGTAAAACAAAAGGCATAAGAAATCCTGTTTGTACTTTTGCAAAAGCCAAGCAGGAAACCCAGCAAGGCTGTGCAGATGGGGGCTCTCACCAGATGAAATCTAAGACGGATTATTCTGCCTAGTTGCAAAACGCTGTGTTTGGTGGAAAACTAGAAGCACAAAGAACACACCGGTAACATGGTAGGGGCAGCCTCCTGCAGTGGCACTCCTTCCTGTCTTACTTACAACAAATACGAGTCCCAATGTAGATGCAACGGGACATGAATCTTGAAGCAGACGCCTTCATATCATGAGCAAAATCAGGCTGACACGGTGACCAGATAGCTCTTTGCGAGAGATACTTTGCTTAGACAAGCAATCCTGTGGCGTTATAGCATCATGAGACCTTGTGTTGAAAGAGCTCATGATACTTCTGGAGTCTAACTAAGAAGACAGTAAGACCGTATTTAAAGTAGGCATTGGCAGGAATGACATTCTCACAAAAGACTTTGTGAAACCTTGGCGTACCTTGATACCTGGAACAGGTCCATCCCTAACTACAAATGATTTTGTCACAATATTTTAAATCCATCTACTAAATGAAACACTTTGGCCTAGGGAAGAACTATCTTTCAGTCTGTATATGGAAGTGCTTGTCAGCAGTGAGTGATGGTGCCTTTGAATCGTATTTAGTCAGTTATGCCTGCATAGAATACCTTTGTAGGTGGCATCAGATTTTTAAAGCTATACAGGCAGTATACGATCCAGCTCACAACCCCAAATATACACAGAATACTCTCCAAACTGTTTTTTTTCCTTCCTAATCTATATGCAAAGGACAACCATATACACACCTCCTCCCACTGATGTATGTATCTGATGAGCCGGGACAATCTCAACAGACGCAGCAGGCTGAGGATCTTGGTGAAGCGAACGATTCGCAGGGCACGTGCAGTTTTATATACCTCCGAGTCAAAGCCTTTCTCCACTATTAAAAAGATATAATCCACCGGGATGGAGGAGAGGAAGTCCACCACAAACCAGCTCTTCAGGTAATTCATCTTGATGACCTTGGGGTCGAGGATGATCTCGGAGCTCTCCTCGTTGACGATCCCTGTTCTGAAGTTCATGACCAGGTCCACCAAGAAGATGGTGTCCGAAGCCACGTTGAAGACCAGCCAGGTGGTGGTGGTCTGCTCTGAGAAGAAGGTTATTCCCACAGGAATGATGATTAGATTCCCCATCATCATGATGAGCATTATCAAGTCCCAGTAGAACCTGCAAGAGCAATACATGCAAATTAGCAAAGCAATAAAAAAGGCAGGCTTTGGCCAGTTGACATAAAGAAAACAATCAACAAGAGAGATTGTCATGCATTCTGAATATTTCTTGTACGTTTCTGACGGTTTTTGCAGGACTTTGTTTTTATACTGGATGATTTTCAGTCGATAATTTAAGACCGTGGCTTTTATTCTAATATGTGAACCCGTAGAAAGCATGAGGCTCCTAACTAGAGTTATTGCAAGATCTCCAAGGCTAAAAGTTAGCCATGATTCAAGGACAGCGTGTTATCTACTGCCTCCACTTACTGTCTCTTTTCAGGGCTCTTTGGACTGAGACCCTCTCATACTTCACAGCCCAGTTAATGTCCCTGCGCTCTGCCTTGCCGTGCAAAAAAAAGGAAAAAAAAGAAAAGGAAAGAGGCAGGAGTGATTCATCAGTTCCCATGCTCCGTTCACCAAGCATCCCAGGCCCCAGCAAAGGCTGAGCGACCACAAAATGAAAATAGATGCTTTCAGGAATCCTATCTCCTTCTAAAACCTCCCCACTGACGCCATCCTTGCTCTCTTCTGTCCCTGCCTCGCTGCCCACCCGCTGACGTTACCAAAGGTGGAAATGGACTTGCTGGTTGCTTGGCAGGCTGCCTGTATGACGGGAGGACCGGCCACACTGTAATGGATCTGTGTGAATAAATTAAACCAAGGCCTTGGTTTTATAAATATCCATAGATCATGTGTCCGATAATTGTCTTCACTTAGACTGAAAACTGGTTTTCGAGGTGGCTAATAAAACCCACAGGAGGTATTTTTACACCAGCAGCAGATGTTGAGCTCAGTACCGAATGCTTTAAGACAATACTTGATGCACTAGGGATTTTTTTGGGTGCTTTATATTCCTCTCAAGAGTGCATCATTTCAAGATATGAATACAATCATGGCTGTAAGGGTCATTATGGAGACATTCAAGGCCTTGAGAGTGAAAAGGGTAGTTTAAATTCAGTAGCTTAAGAACAACCTTTGATTTCAGCTATTAAAATATGGCCTGGTCAGACTGACTGTATTCAGTACAAAGCTTGTCAATATGGGCTGGCTCAGACTCCCCGGAAGATGGGAGTTTACGATGCATCGCTCTATACCCATAACGCAGCAGCATTTTTCTGTAACCATAACAGTCAAGATGGCGGCCGCAACGCAGCGATGTTTTAACTGTGCCCTTTATTACGTCCTGTATGAGCTAGACATATCTTTAAAAACTCAACAACTGGCTGCTCAAAGAGCTAATAGAGGGTGTGTCGCTTGGAGTTTGCGTCACATAAGTAGTTATCTGATTGGTTCTACTCCGTCTCTGCTGACCCTGTTAGTCCCGGCTCTACTGGCGGCTTTCCAGACTGATATGCCCTGTTTACAGCTCGAGTCAGTCTATGTGGCCAGGCTCACTAAAATATGCTGTGCCTTTATAAAGTTGTTCACACTCCTGGAACTTTTCCCATTTTTGTTGCAACCCTAATTTATCCAGCACAAAGTTAGGGACAATTGTGTAGAATAAAAACTTGATGTGGTCTCCAACATTTTTCGCAGACAAAGATCTGAAAAGTGTTGCAAGCATTTGTATTTGTTTGCCAGAGTTTATACTTTTTAGAGTCACCTTTTGCTGCAATTGCAGCTGTAAGTATTTTTGGTTATGTCTCAATCATCTTTGAACATCTAAAAACAAAACATTTTTTTCCTCTTTTTATAGGCGCACACCAACTCCAGCTCAGACAGACTGGATTGACTCCATGTGTTCAACGATTGAATGTGTTGCCACATATTTTAAGTTGGATCTAGATCTAGACTTTCACTGGGCTGTTCTTGCACATAAACAGGCTTTGATCCAAACCTTTGCACTGTAGCGCTGGCTGTATATTTATTACTACTGTCTTGCTGGAAGGTGAACCTCAGATCCACTCTCAAGTTTCTGCCTGCCTTTACCAGACCGTTTCGCAGATTGTCCCATCTTTAGCTCCGTTCATCTTCCTATCAGCTCTTGTTGTGTTTATGTGTTCCTGGTTTGTAGCAAATGTTAACCGGGACATTGTTCTTGTCTCCATTAAAGCCAGATTTATGGACTGCAAAACTAAACGTTATCCTCTCTACAGACTCTCCCACCTGAGATGTGGATCTCTGTAGCTCCTCCTGAGTTACTATGGACCTCTTCACTGCTTAATTTTCTCCATGGCTGGCTTGTAAAAGTTAGGTCTTATACTGTGATTAAACTATTGGACTCTATGAAGTTCTATGCCATTAGCTCTCTGTTTGGCAAAGGTTTGCTAATCATATTTAATTTCCGTGTTTTACGCTTTGTTTTTGCTCTATTTCTTAGTAAATGAAGTGCTTTTGTGTATATTTGCTTAAACAAGACCCCGTGACCTGAAGTACGGTATTGCACATGCACACAATGAGTAAACAAGGAGAAGCAATGGAGCAGAGCAAGTCAGCAACATCCAGCAGAGTTGCTGAAAAGAAAGAGGTAACCCTAACCCTGTAGATCAGGTTGGTCTTCAGCCACGCCGAGCTGTCACTTTACTGCGAGACATTGCAGCACGGTCTACTGACTTTTACAGTAACTATGACCATTGTCGCCCTCTTGCGACAGTACTGCCGATAGATGGCACAACAATGTTTGTCTACGGATTTCACCCATTGCAAGTAAACACTATGAGGACGAACACTTGACATTTACGGTTTTATTTGAAGGCAAATATATGTTTTTGTCTTTTTTGAATGGTCATAATACATCATTAGGCTCCTTAACAAGAGTCGTTTGAAGACACTAGTTAGCAAATGATTTTATTAAGTTATATTATACTTAAAAGGGAGCCCTGGATTCTAGTGTATGCTGGCTTTCCAGATACTTGTAAAAATCTTTTAAAACCAATGTATCCCGTTCGTCTCGCTTGAGTATTATGTCCTAGTACTATGGGAGTATAAAGTCACACGATGTGAAAAGTTTCAATACATTTGAAGGGCACTACATATGGGGCACGACTGCAATTTTTTATTTAATGTGAAACTGCAGTCACATCATCTGCTATGATTCATCTTTGCGGTTTCCAGAGACACTGAGAATGATAACATTTATATGGGGGGTGGGGGTGAGGGTCAAGATGAAAATGAAATGAGTAAAGAGATCATCCAAGCCCGTGGTAATAGCAAAGAGCCCTATTAGAGCAAAATAAGTCATAACACAAACAGCAGCTCAAAAGGTTAAGCTTCAAGTCAAGGAAATCTTGGATGTTTTCCACTCGTATTATTAAAATGAAAAGAACTGCCCACATCTTTTACATATTTTTATCTCTATCATGACTAGTTTTTTTATGGTAATCATACTGCGCATGGCCTTCAAGACACCCACTTGGATGACAGAAACAGTTTTTTTTTCTTCCAAATGTTTCATCCAGAATCAAGCATTTTAGATGATATTTCTTAATGATGTGTGAAGTTGGAGATTGTTGTGGACAGAGTCACAAAACTCCAACAAGAACAGCAGTTTTACAACCACATCCATGGTTTCAGTCATTGGCTTAAGCTCATGGATTAATGCTCCATTTCTCAGAGCGGATCTGGCCCCAGTTAAACCAGTAGCCGTGCACAGAGCTGTAACGAGCGGTGCATTCAGCCTCTAATTCAGCCCCTGCTTCAGATTCAGTGCGTCAAGCAACGGACAGTGTGCATTATTCAAGCAGTGCTCTCCTGTGCAGCACCAGCTTTGCAGTCAGTCACCTCCAGATGAGCTGCACACTCTTCTTCCCAAGCCTCACACTGCAAATCACCCAGAACATCAAGACAAGTCGCTTTTGTCATTGATTTACATGAGAGACAGTAGCAAGACTCTGCAGTAACACTGCGACGGTCATTCCTCCATCAATTCAATATCTGCTGTGTGGTAGTAGATGAAGTGAGTATGAACAACCACTGTATATATATATATATATATATATATATATATATATATATATATATATATATATATATATATATATATATATATATATATTAAGAAACAAAAGCAAACAAATAAATAAATGAAACAAAATGTCCTTGCACATGGCAAGGGGCTTAAAGTTTTAAAAGAAATGAACTTCAAACTAAAATTTCCAGGAAGAGGGATACAGTAGTGGAACTAATCCTGCTTTAAATCAAGCCAGCACTTTTTCTTCCCGTAGATTTTCCCTCTTTTACAACAAGTGATCCATCATAATCAGTGCCCGGCCAATCCTGCCAAGCAACAGAGGGAACCCCACATGATCTTAGTCAGCATAGGCTGGTCCAATCCAGTCTGCAATATAACAGGTAAATCCCGTAACATAAAGTCACAGAGTAATGAAAATACATTCTTTGGGTCACATAAAGCGGAGCCCCAAAGCAACCCATGGGCAGAGTTGGAATACATGTGCAACGATAATTGAATCAAAATTTCTTTAATCCTCTGAACTAGCTTCACTTAAATTTAAATTTATAATTAGATTTTGGTTTTATGTGGTATGAACTTACAGAGCTCCTGGCTACTCCAATTCCACAAATCAAACATTTTGGCACGATTATTTTATCCTTCAAAAAATTAAACTGCTAGAGAATTTGTGGTGTACAAACACAACAATGCAATATATTAAAGACAAATGCACCAATCAATTTGGCATTTCTTGGAATCGTCAATATTTTTCTTGAATTTCAGTACATGGTCTATACTTTTGCTTTTGCCTTAAATCAGCTTTGATTGGTGATTGTGCTTACGTCAACAGGAACGTCAACAAGAACTTTCATGCACTATCTTGGGGTTTAATAAAGTTAAGATAAAGGCTAGATAAAGGCTAGGAGCAAGTGCTTTCATGTGTTAATGAGAATAACCTTTTACCTTTTATCCTTTATTTTCTGACAAATTTAAAATTACTGGAAAACTGGAAATCCCTGTCAGCCAGGAAAAGCCTGATCAATACGTTTCTAATTAAAAAAAATATATGAAACTAGCAAACTGCCCCTTTAAAGCAGACGGTGGCAAAGAGTCCAACAAAACATGATAGGTCAACGTAGCCAGGCATGAGGCCTAAAATAATCCATAAATAATAAATATTACTAACCTGCCATTAATCTTTAAGTAGGTAGTGTGCACAAAGAATATATTGCATATTGAGTTTCAAACACTCCCACAGAGTGACAAACCAACATCAGTGGCGTTGTGTGCTGCTTTTATGTAAGACATATCTTTGACTTCGGTCATACAACACCACACTAACTATTTAACTATTAACTAAAATAAAAATGTAGCTCAGTCACCTGGAATACACTCTACCACTTTCAGGACTGTCTCAGAGGGGTAGCATTATTGTGTCTTTACAATGACTAAATAGAAAGGATTCCTTCTGTCTGATTCCGCTTTGGAAAATGTCACGAGAGGATAACCTGAGGGCTGTCTTCACCAGCCTGAGTATGAGAAACATTTTCCAGTTGCAGAAAAAAAAAATAAGAAGTCAGTCTGGCCTTTTTGCTATGACATTTTCTGTGTGTGTGTGTGTGTGTGTGTGTGTGTTCACAAAAAAAAATCAGCTTTAACAAAATACTTGGCTCAGACACAGCCCATAATTTCTACAAAATGAAAAAGGAAGTATGGATTACACCCCACTGTTCATGCCGTGCCTTTTGGCCACCTTTAACAGGGGTCGGTCTTCTTACGCAATTGTTTTCCAATTCTACTAAGCTCATCGAGTGTTGTGTATCGTTAATCCTTGCCCATCATCGTTGCACATCTGCGTGTCCACAAGGGCATCTGCCTATGACCGTGTCTGTGCTTTTTTACCATACCTTCCTTGAAGTGTTTAATACAGAGATGTTCCAAAGTGTCTGTTACGTGCAAAGTGTCTAATTGTTGCACTGTGTATAAGACCAACATCTCAGGGCTATGCCCTGGTGGATTCTACCTTGAGAATGATAGCCTTGAGTAGAAAAAACAAGTTTTTTTCACATTTATATCTGTTCGAGGAGCCAGCTTGCAGTCGACTGCCAGTTACAGACATACTGTTTATAGCAGGTAAACTGTAGTTTGAAAACATGCCATGCCAACAGTGTCATCTTACTAGTAGTGATGGATGACAACTTTTTTAACTACTCCAGCAATTTCTCATTAAACAGATTTTAACCCAGTACGATGGACATTTCTGAACCTGCAACTTTTTAAAACCTCAGTCTAACTTGTCATCCACAACCTGCCCAATTTCACTCAGGGTGCGGTACAATCATAAAAGGTATAGGAAAATGAATTGTTCCTGGCTTTCAGGAACGAGTGGCCCTTACATCAGCAGCAGCATGCAGAGTGCTGCATCACAGTCCTCCCTCCATGCTCAGGACCACGGACAGCTCTCTGATTGAGGCAAAGGGAGGGAGCAACAGGGACACCTGTCTTCATGCCAAAAGGCCACTGGTGCAAAGGCTGGACCAGACGAGATGTCTAATTGGTCAAGAAGTGAACTGTAAACATGTAAACATGCAGCATGTGTGTAACTGGTCCTTCCTGTGTATGGTGTGGTTGGTGCTGAAAATGTAAAACCAACTGATCAGCCTCCTCTGCTACACATCTTGTTCTTAAGCATTAATCATTCTTTCGTTAAGAATTGTAGTTTCTCCATACTAAGATCACATTTTGGGGCAACCGATATATGCAAATTAGACAATTGTGCAAATATGTCCCTGTTATGTTATAACATGCTTTTATAATGCAGTCAACACATTCCCTCATTAGGACAGCCGCAGGAACACATCTCCAACAGATTCAGTTGGTTTAGAGATCAGCTTTTAAGCAAAAATGTGTGTATGGTATGCTGCTTTCAACTACAATCATACCAACATATCAAAAAATAAGAACAAAGAACAAATAGCAAACTGAATGTTATGAAGAAAAAAATATGAAACCCTGGCTTAACATGTGGTAGATTCTGGAGTGAAAACCAAATATGTATTTAATTTTGGGGGTATTGATCAAATAGAGTTCATGTCCAACATAACTCGGATAAGGCTGTAAGACTTTGTAGAGATGTTCTGCCTTAATATGTTAATAAATGTGAGATTATTGCGGAAGCAACTCAAATATAGCCTTACACCACCCTTTAATTTTCCCAAATTTATTCAACATGGCAGTTTTTGCTTCTTCTTCTTTATCCCCCCCACTGCGTGATTTTACCGCGTTCTGTGCATTTTCCCCTGCTCGCAGGCCCTTCGCTTTACCGCCGCCTACAATGAAATGTTTACTACCGTGATGGTGCAGAGGCATTGTCACGTTGTGCCCAGGTGAAGTCGCCCCTTCAGAGAGCGGAATATGTCGCACAGTTTGTGTGAAACAGGCAGAAAATCTGAGCAGTGACAGTGTTTGCATATCCTGACATTCAGCATTCTTTTCCCAAGGACACGCCATCTATATATGCATTTAGTCGTATTTCGCGTTAATTATGATATCCCCCCCCCCCCCCCCCCTAATATGCCGCAATCAAACAGCCCTGGAGCAGAGGAGCCTCTCTGCCTGGAGATTGCTTACATGCAGAGGTAGATTAGTGGATGCGCTTAGGGCTGTGTGAGGCTATTCCAGACCCTTAGGGTGACGGAGGGGATGCATTCAGAGGGAGGGGTGAGCAGGTGTCTGTTCCAGTCCTTACCTAAAATCGCTATATGGGTGAATGATCCAGTATCCGGCCGTCTGGACCCTCTCTTGCTCTTTTTCCACGGCTTTCTGACTGCCGAACATACGCAAGGAGAACTTATTGACTCCGGGCTGCATCATCGCCCCGAATTGCCTCTGCATAAAACCATGCTGCCTGGACGCCCCGTCCAGATCGTCAAAGCCGACCATGGCCTCTTCCCTCTCCCCCTTGAAGCCCACGGAGTTGCCATGGTCCTTCGTGTTCTGGCTCCCCGTGTTATTTTTCTGTATCGAGTCTTGCCGCTGAAAAACATTATTCCCATCCGCCTTCTCCTCCTTGTTGCTGGAGAACGAATTGGATTTGTCTTCCATGGTGCTCAGAGTTTGCCCGTTGTTCTCTGTGGACAGAGCGCTCCGCCGCCTGCTCGCGAGAGAGGACCCGCCGTGGGCTCTGCTGGTTCTTCTCGGTGTCCTTCAAACTGTTCGGCCTCTCTTGTCTTCAAATGCGAGTGCTGCAAACTGAGACGGAGTGCACGGGAGCCCGGTGGATCAGGTTTCTTGGGTTACCGCCATCTACCGACGGGCCCGGCTCCTGCCGTGCAGCGCCTGTGCCTCATCCCTCACTCCGCACGGCACTGCGGTTTAGCTGGCACATGCTCCTGCACCTTATTTACATAATTGCTGGAGGCGATATGTGGCCCGTGAGATCCCTCTGTCCTTCTCTCTGGACGTCCGTCATATTTTTTTGTTGATTTATTTATTTGTTTCTGCTTTGGTTTGGCTGTCAGAAGTTGGTTGTTGTTCTGATGCATACAATACATTCAAGCACGATTAAAAAGTCTAATCAACTCCCAGTCACATTCTTCAGCTGGGTGATATGTGGAAGACAATACTTTAATTAATGTGTTGCAGATGCACAAGCCCCCCCCCCCCCTCCCCCTGCCCGTTCACAATCTAGCCTAATTGTGAAGCAAAATACAACACGTTTTCTTTCTTTTTAGATATATATGTCTGGAAAGGTGTGTTGTAGATCTGTAAGAGCTGTAGGTCTTGTGTTTTTGCCAATTCTTCCTTGATCAACAATCAAAGTTCAGCCAAATTCACTGTGAAGCTGATGAACATTTCCAACGGCATGATGCTGCCATCCCCATGTTCATAGTAGGGCTGCATAATAATTTGGCACAACAAATATTAGTTTGCTTAATAGTCATGTTGCTCAGGACTTTTTCCAATGCAGTAATAATTAGCTATGTAACTGACTTTGAATCTATCTGCGCGAAAGCAATGAATCGTCAATACTACGTCTATATATTCGTCTATATAAGAGCCTTTGCATGCTTGAATCGGCACAGTATAAAGAACCTGAGTTGAGCTAACTTTAATTATTGGTTATCAAGTGAATTCCCATTTTCCAATCCAATGTAATATTTATCATGTGGGATGGAGTCTCACTACAAATGCCCACACCTGACACATGAATCAGTGTTTATCCCAAGTAATGTCGTTTTAATATATGCCTATAAAAAAGCACTCACCTGTTTTACTGATATTTTGCAGCCCCAGCTCAGGGATATGTGCAATGTTAATGGGCTATCAAGTTAAATTTTGGACATTTCTGATCAGAACTGTTTTTTTTTCACATGCTTGCTATGTCCGCTGCATGGGTTGTAGCAAGCTCAAGGTTGTTGATAGATTCACCTACCTGAGATGTAACTCTCTGCAACCCCTCCCGAGTTATCATAGGCCACCTGGCGACTTCTCTGATTGTTGCCCACCCTGCTCTGTGCGTCAGTTTAGTTGGATGATCATGTGTTGGTAGGTTTGCAGTTGTGCCAAGCTCTTTTCTTTTGTCAATTGTCTTCCTGATGCTCTTTGTTCTCTAACAAAGCTCTGGAGCCTTCTCAGAACAGCTGTATTTATACGGAGACTATATTACACACAGGCGGACTCTCTTTGATGGACTCTAGCTCGGTTTAAACGTTTCAAGGAATAAGAACCGTTATCACAGATGGAGACACATGTCTCCGCCTGTGTGAAGATGGAGACATGTAACTTTTCACATTTTATACAAATACACTATGGTTCACCAGTGCCAAAGGCACATAATTAATGTTTGTTCGCTTTTATTCTCGTTTCTGCTCAGGTTTAGTTCCATTTATTCTGTGTGAAGTTAAAGCCAATAAGGGAATTGGTTTTCTGAAAACTGATACTTACGTTATTTGTGAGCTTATTCAGAGATGTGAGGATGCTACACAAAGCCTCAAGGTCTGAAAAAGAAGTGAACTGTAAACATGTAAGCATGCAGCATGTGTGTAACCGGTCCTTCCTGTGTATGGTGTGGTTGGTGCTGAAAATGTAAAACCAACTGATCAGCCTCCTCTGCTACACATCTTGTTCTTAAGCATTAATCATTATGTCGTTAAGAATTGTAGTTTCTCCATACTAAGATCACATTTTGGGGCAACTGATATATGCAAATTAGACAATTGTGCAAATATGTCCCTTTTAGAAGGAGTTATAACATGCTTTTATAATGCAGTCAACACATTCCCTCATTAGGACAACCGCAGGAACACATCTCCAACAGATTCAGTTACATCAGATGGTTTAGAGATCAGCTTTTGAGCAAAAATGTGTGTATGGTATGCTGCTTTCAACTACAATCATACCAACATATAAAAAAAAAGGGAACAAAGAACAAATAGCAAATTGAATGTTATGAAGAAAAAAATATGAAACCCTGGCTTAACATGTGGTAGATTCTGGAGTGAAAACCAAATATGTATTTAATTTTGGGGGTACTGATCAAATAGAGTTCATGTCCAGCATAACTCGGATAAGGCTGTAAGACTTTGTAGAGATGTTCTGCCTTAATATGTTAATAAATGTGACATCTACATCTACGTGCCCGGCCAACCTGCAGAAGAAGCTAATTTCAGCTGCTTCTATCCAGGATCTAATTTTTTGGTCATGACCCAAATTCCATGACCATATGTAAGGGTAGGAACCTATAACAAGGTCTGTATGCATAGTGCCTGCTTCCAAAAATGGAACGATGGTGGTGAAATTTAAAATATCCATGTGAAATACTACCAGAATACTCCCAAAGCGGTGGATTTTAATTTTTACCGTGATTCTACCTGATGGACACAAAAATACAAATTATTTTTCTTGTGGTACATACTGACATGAATTGTTAGCAACAGCATATCACCGTTTTGTGTAAAAAGTGCCACAGCTCTGGGTGGATAAAAGAAAAACGTGTAGCAAGCCGTGGTTTGAGTCTTTGATGGGTTTAGCCCGTTATCAGATTGGAAAGGGCTGGGAGCTGGAAAGTGTTACACCCAGAGTGATCAACCTACACATTAGAAAATTACCACAACCTCTCACCACGTGCCTCAAATCAGAGTAAACATGGCCAAAATCAGTTTATGCTCGTTTCAGAATTGCTCTTTCCGGTAGACAACCTTGTCATGAACAAGTCCTTATGCTATATTGAGATATTTCATGGCTTCATTTGTTAAATAACTAAAATTAAATGTACAAATAAAGACAATTCAGCCACTGACCAGATAATACTATGACAGTTTCTTCCTTCACCTTCAATTTTAGCTACTTCTTTTGATGGCTTCATCTCAGACTGTGTCAGCTTTTACCAGAAAGCTCTGTTAAACAAAAAAACAAGATTTATATATTGAGTTGAAACCTCATGTGCAGCAGTTATGGGGGCTCATTTTGTTTTTGTTCTCTAAAGCACTTTGCATTGATTTTTGTATGCAACGTGCCATAGAAATGAAATTCAACTGACTGAAGCTATAGGCTACACATACAACAATGTGCCAGTCTTTTTAAAGATAAACCAATTAAGTGAAGGAAAATCATTTGGATTTCAAAAGCAGACAATCAAAAAGAGAATGTGAAAAACTTAGTTTTATTGCTTGACACCTGGTAACTCCTACCTACTTTCTGCCTTTCCATTTACTGGTATTTTCAGTGTCAAGTCAGGTGAATATAATAAGCATGTTCAAAATACTCTCTAATCGTGACATATAACCAAAGAAAAATCTTGACATTTATTGTACATGTTGTTTAGCAAGTCAAGGAAACACATTTTAGGCTGTCCCTTCTGTTCAATTAAAGCTTCCCTGTCACTGCTTTCCCACTGTGGCATGACATTCCCACACCACGCAACCTCTACTGGTCTGTTCAATGGCTTCACCAACCCACAGCTGGCTGTATCACTGCAGAGAGCATTAGATCAGATCTTTGTTGAATGTTTGGATGTGGATTATGATGTAATGATCCAAATGTTATCGTAATTGAAGCAGACATTCCTTAATTTTTTTTTATACGTTTTTCCCCCCCTTATGTCAGATGGTTCGGGTTGAGTTGGATTAGCCGGGATGCCAAATGTCTCTCCGTCCTCAAAGCTTGTGTAACCTTGGCTACACTGTGAGTGATGCTGGGAGGGGCAGCGAGGGAGACAAATGTTGCATAACATTTCGTGGCTTTAACTAATGCTGATATTGACCAAGTACACATCCTAAATGGCCCACTCACGTGTCCAGAGAATAAGTACCCTCACACTGAAATACATATTTATTGCTTTGCACTTTGCTGCAGTTTTGGATTCAATGTATGATGCAGAGAAAACATACTGCCATTGTTGCACAAACACTTCCTTTTTGGTTTCTTTTTCTTCTTGTTGCAGTTTAGGCTGCACCTTCTGGCTCATCCTGGATAAATGTAGGTTTGCATCATAATATGGTGCAGAATATGCAGAAGATGGTGGACCTTATATCCTGCTTTCTGTACAGTAAACTGTGTCCTTGTTCCTGCTTCTCATTTGCCCTTCTGAAATTGCATTTACTGTCTCAGATTGCACTCAGTCATCTCTGCTTACAGTCAATGCCTCAACTGGACATGAAACAGTTCATATGGCCTTTGCTTTGCCACAAAGAGTCGATCAATGTGTCTCAGCCCCAACTTTAACCCCCATTTTATTTTATGCAGGTGATCCAATTTACCTTGTGTTTATTTTGGAGCTATAACAGATATAACTTTAAAACAATAATTATCATTCATATTAATAATGTATTATTATTTATATTATCATATTTTACACTCATAAGTAGATATTTGAAGTGAACATGTTAAATCATTCATTTTCATGTGGAAACAGGTGAAAACAAACCTAAAAATCTAGCACAAATTGAAAAAAAACAGAGGGGAAAGAAATGCTGATTCACTTTGTTTTCTTCAGGCTCCTGTACATTGACCGACTACTTTAATTAAACTATGATTGGGGCAGGGACGATGGTAGTGTTGTAATAGGATTGCAAGCTTTGGCTCGTGTCCAGTTGAGTCCAGCAGGGTATCATGGAGCTGAGGGATAAGGGTGAGGCGTTGGACAAGGACCAGCTTTAGCCATAGGTTTTGCTTAATCTGCAAAAGGACTTGAACAAAGAGCATTAACAGTCAGAAAGATAAATGGGAGAAAGTGGTTTTAGGATTGCAAACATTATAGTGAGCATTGTAAAAAGGGCACTAAAACGTTGTAATATCTTTAAGTCAAAAATGGCAAATTAAATCAAAAGAAATGAATATGTGCGGACAATTTAACTGTTTAATTGATAGAATAACTGTGGATACACTCAGGATAGAGTATGTGTGCTATCAGTCAAATAAACACGTTTCGTGTCAGTAGGGTTAATGTGACAGCTTGCATTACTGTGCCGTTATTACTGAAGATCCGCATACTCTAGATTAGCTGTTTTTTAACCTTTGCAGATTATGTAGCTGCAGAGTCACAGCAGTACTTAACCTTTAAGCTGATACGAAGCATGAGCAGTGTCTGCAGTGCATCAACACAGACAAAGGTATTCCATGGTTCCTGGGACTACTTAGTTCCAGTTACCATGCCCATTAAGGGACTAGAGCTTCAGGAAAAGAGGTAAAAATGGGGCATGTTTTTGATCATAATAGTTGATTAATACTTGATGTTAAGAGAGTCAACAATAACACACGGTTAAATCCAGATACTTATATACTCTGTGTAAAAAGAGAGTGGCATTAAATCAGACTAAACTTTTCCCATTTAGGTTGTTTACAATTTTTATTTATGAAATAGCAAATTCTACAGGCTTTCCTTTTTGTGTTCGGAAAACTTGCTTTTT
Source organism: Fundulus diaphanus (assembly GCA_037039145.1). NCBI lineage: Eukaryota > Metazoa > Chordata > Actinopteri > Cyprinodontiformes > Fundulidae > Fundulus > Fundulus diaphanus. The sequence continues at coordinate 24,859,545 of CM073141.1, forward strand.
ATTCTCTATGACTTTGCTGAAAGATTTTGGGTATCTTTCCCAAAGCTTACCACAATAGTTTGTGGAAATGTGGGTCCATTCCTGCTAATAGAAATTCTAAGATGGTCCTTCCATAAAATGTTTTGGCCCTCATGATGCCTACAGTTTTGTGAAGTGCACCAGTCCCTCATGCAGCAAAACATCTACAGAACATGATGTTGCCTCAAGCATAACACACAGTTACACATCCCCCTGTTTTCCTCCAAATGTGGTCATTATCACCAAACTGATTACAGGAAATGTCTCCAAAAATGAAAGCTTTTGTTCCTTTGCAAGCTTTCTATGTTGCTGTTGGAGTGTTTGCTTCTTCTGTTAAAAAAAACATTGTCTTCTTTTACAGTAAATATCTGGATAAAACTCTAGTCATAGCAGTTTTTGCTCTAAAGTTGTTTGAGGCGTCTCCTTACTGCTACACACCTAACTTAAATGAATAGATGATTAAGAGGCTTCTGCAGCCCTTGATGGGTGCAGACGAGGTCTTGCAAGCTGCAACGGAGATGCATCTAAATCATGCAGGACAGAGGTACTTGAGGACCAGGGATGGGAGCTACTGCCTGAAAGTGTGTAATAAAAAGATGTATTTTTCAATTCTAGTTTAGTTTGTTCAGGATGTGTGTTGATATCTTTATATTCTTTATTGGGTCACATTCCGGTTTTTTGAACAACTGTCAGAGTATTTGCTGCAGAGCTGCTAAACAAGGTCATAGATATCCACCAAACCAATTTTGCAAATCCCCCATATTCATTTCTCAGAGATTTTGTAGTCTTTGGAAATCTAGAGTATGCCGAAGCCACTAGTGGATAGGTCAAAATGTTCTTTTGTCAGGTGCAGTAAGTCACACAATTCATTATATCGTCCCCCAGTATACTACAAAAATGGCAAAATGGAGTGGAGTGGAACGCTCCACAACTCTTCTTCTTTGCATTTAAAGAGACAGCACTTAAACTAGTTGCTCTCAGATGCATGTCAGAAGAAAGGCAAAACACACTGGGGCAACCGACCAATTACAGGACAAACTCCATAACTCTTGTGACACTCTCACCCTTGATGGAAGGCATTCCCTTTGAGATACACTACAGACAAATCATGGACCAATTGTCCTTCTCAAATGGTTGCTTGGAACAGGAAGAAGGAGTTTCTAATCTGATCAAACGACATCTGATTTATAATTTGCGGATCATTTTTTTGTTGTGAATTATATTAATCTAAGAAATGCATGAAAATAAAATCAAACAGCAAATAGGTTTATTCTTTAAAAAAATTCTGAACGACAGCCAAAACAGTCTTAGTATCAGACAAGTAAGAAAATCTGCCAATAATAACCAACTGTTGAAGGTACATCAGTGAGAGAGAGAAAAATCCCTTGGAGTAAAACAGTTTTTAGACAAGCAGGAACAGTTACATGACCATTCAAATAATTAAATTGGTTATGAAATGTCTCAAATCTGTCAGGAGTTGTGACTGTGAATAGGAAAATATAAATAGCATTTATGTAAAAGCAAATTTACAAAAAAGGATGGTGTTACTTGGGCGAACAAATCAGGCTACAAAAAGTAGAAGACAGGGAGGTTGAAAGGATAGTCCAGCAAGGGCAGATAAAGCCAAAGCTAAAACCGAATTGTTTGCTGGAATGAGGAACAAGTGATAAACTATGTATGCAGCAGCTGCTGCCAAAAGATGGAAAAACTGTGAAAGGCCTGGATGACAGAGTGCTAATGTAAGAATATAAAAGGAAACAAAGGTGATTCATGTCTAATCACTAAAATGAACAGAAACGTTAAATAGAAGAATTGACAGAAAAGCTAAATAACATAACAGGGATCTTAAGACTGACTAAGAAAACCTAAACTCCTTGAACTCACAACAAAATCATTATGAAGTTAAATCAGTTGATGGATAAAAAAAGTAAGGTACAAGGACAGAAATACGTTTATATTGAGAGATTAAAGAAAGTGATAGCCAAATTAACCCAGACAACGGGAATGCACAATGTGGCAACATTTGTATCTAATTTGGTCTTCCGCTTTATCAAAGCTCAAAATCAATTGTGTATCAAAGAGGAAGTTCAGATTTTTTCAAAGGACGTTCTATTAAAATGTTAGTCAATATCTTACCTTCCAGTTCTCTTTATATAATTTAAATCCAGATTAGTTTGTCTCCAAGGCTAACAATGTGGGAGGACCCAAACCCAAAGCTAACTTTTTTTCAACTTCAAACATCTCTGATGTAAAAAATATAGTGGCATGTTTGGACTGCGTAGTTATTCACACAGATCAAAGGATTTCTTACTCAGGAAAATTAGCTCAGAGGTGGTCCCCCACTAATGATCTCTAATGATCTGTGTGAAACACATATCAAGAATGGAAGAGAACACGCATTTCCAGTCAGAGTATCTATCTTTTGTTAAAGTAAAGCAGCATGCAAGTCCCTTTTGGATGCTCCCTTATTCAGGGGTCGCCTCTGCAAATCATTACAACTCACACACAGACTTGACAAAGCTTTCACGCAGGATGCCCCGTCTTGATGCAACCGCGATTCAAACGTGGACTCCCCATACCAAAGACGCGGACTTACCCCGTTACGCCACGAAAAAATGAATAAATATTACAGCAGTTTAAGCAATCAGTATCTTATTAATTTTAAGAGACTGGACCATATTTGAAAAAAAAAAGTGTAAATTATTGTCAAAAACTGAAAGAAAATCAGTATTGATGATAGCTAATTTGCTACACCATTTATTCCTGAACAAACGTCATAACTACCGGAAGAAACAAAAAACACAGTTATGCAGGTGAAACATATTGGTGCAAGTTAAAAGGGATTCAAAAGTTGCTGTTTTCACATCAATTTTCTGGTAAAACAAAACTACAAAAAAGAATAGCACCACTTGTGAATACACTCTCCAGGCTGTGAGTGTAATTTACTGTGGAAATAACACACACAGCAGGATACGCCCAGTCCTAATACCATACTGGGCTGAGTGCCTAAGCTGGACGTCACCCAGTTTTTTCACCTGATCTAAATTGGCTCAAACACAGAGACCTTAGAGATGATAACTTGAAAAGGTTTTTTTTAATAGATAAATATTTTTCCAAACGTCATATACAATGTGTGAAAGTGATTGACCTCAGGAACCCTTTTCACAATAAGTAATTTTCAGTGTTTATACATATTTGACAAACACAAAAATGACAGTGTCTGGGTTTTTTTGTCTGTGCTCAATGAATAGAGTTCCCCATCTACATTTTTTTTCCATTGCTTAATTTCTTAGTCAACCTTCAAAGTTCACTGTAACAGAGCTCAGTTACATGCACCTTTGGCCGGGGGAAACATATGTCTACACAGTGGATCAGGTGTTGATGGACCATTGACAGCCTTTCACTGCCTAATTCCAGATTTGTGCCTTGCACAATGTCCACTTGCTAAGCGTAGTAATCCCAAAGGATTGGTAAGTATTTTTAGTAATGGATTTACTGACGTCCCGTTGATCCCTTGATGGGTAGCGTCTTTCAGAACAGTCATGGAGGAGTGAGCCGCCCAAGCCCCGCTGAACAAAGTGTTCATCAATGCATGTGTCGGCCTTAAGCTTGCGAAACCTGTCAGTCAGTTTGTTTCTGCTGGCTCAGGAAACCTGCATCAGGTAAACTAAGGGGCAACAGGAACGCTGCAACTTCCAAAAAAGGCCGTAATGCAAATCATTTTATGAAAGACGCTGGCAAACTAAAAGATAAAAAAAACTGAACATCCTTTGATTTCATAAATAATTAGCAGGCTAATTCTAGGGATCTATACTTACCATCAGAAGGGCTGAAGTGCCTCTCTGAGGCATCTGTTATTGTTGCCAGAAGTGTTAGTTTGCTACAAGCGTCACACCAAGATTGTTTTCTCCTGCATGCATCTTTGTAAATTAGTATATTAGTTTCCAAATTAAAAGCTATTATGATGTGCAAGGATTGGGATTTTCTTTTAAAGAATATGCATTTGCGGATACTGAGTCACAGTTATCTTTACGGTTCTGACAGGAATCTGACAGGAATCTCAAAAAGTACCCCAACAGCAGGCATTGAGAGTTAAGTTTAGTCAGGGATTCAATTACCAATTTTTTTTTTTTAAAAGCCCTGACTGGGACATCAACAATGCCAAGATAAGCAAGGCAATATGATTTCTCATATGAAGTTGTTATAAGAAGGTTGGTTTTAAAAAGCGCTCCTCTTATCACGCTGCTGTCAGAGCCTAGAGCTCATTTTGAATGTACCTCGAACTGTTATGAACAGAGAAATAAAGAAGAGATCCGGCAGCTTGGAATTAAAGTGGCAGTACTTGTGTTTATTATATTGTCTTAAATGTAAAATTACACAAAGTCTAAAAACAGTTTGCTCAGAGACTGACCTCAATGTCCTGGATGGTGATCCTGGATGACGCACGATCATCAATACCCACCCCTGCCTCCTAATGCAGTTTTTTAAAACAACACAGTCCTGCCTGCGAGCTGCTCAGTCGATCAATGGAATATTTGTGACAACTGTTGTGAGACTGTCATAACATGTCAGTTCCAAGGTAGGGTGCCCATCAATGATTTGTTTCTGTGAAAGCTACCACGCACTGTAATTATATCTCACAGAAGAACGATTTGACAACATCTAGACTGTGTGGACGCGTGGAATTGCACAAAGTTCCACAAACTGTGTTCATGTAATTTGATTTAAACAGATGACTTACTCGGGCCAGGAATAGATTATTATTTTTTTTAAATTCGAGTTCAACAGTAAAAAGCTATTGGACTTGTTTGCATTATTAATATGAAAAAAATAAGCTCTAGAAAAACAATAGCTACTTTTTTTGGCTCAAGTATGGGATGAATATTTGTTTAAGGCTCTGAACAGTCAAATCGTATGGATGCTGAAATCTAGAGATTTTTGTGACGGTTTGTAAAATCCATTAGTATTCCACAGTGATCTGAGCAGCAGAAAACAGAGCCAGCTGCAAGCAGACAGACATGCATGCGTGTGCTGTTGAAGCATTGAACTAGAGGCAAGGATTTATTTTTGATGAATGAACACAATGTGTTCCTTTGTCAAAATTTTGGGTAAACATTGCGACGCACCGAGTGCTGCATGCAGCCAGTGACGTCACCTCTTTCCGTCATCTGTCTCCTGCCTTTTCCGTCTTTCCTCATTGAGGTCCTCCTCTAAACTCAGACTTTATCAGCGACAGCGTGGTCCTCTCATTGTTTTTTTTTCTATTCCCTTCCTCTTTCTGACACCTCTTCGCCCGCCTCAGCTCGGCTCTCCCTGTTTTCTCCGTCTCTCGCAGCACCAAGGCTTCCCGGTGCTTTGGTCTGCTGCCTCAGCGGAAGACCAAGGTGAAAGCTCCAAGTGGAAAAGGCTCCCTGCAGCTTTACCTATTAATACACGCAGCACCTTCACCTTGGTAGAGTGACAGCATTCAGGCCTGATTATGTGTTTCGCACATGAGCATAGAGAAAGCATCGAAATGAACGTGCACCCCTGCGTCTGCCACTGTGTGATCAGAATTTCAATAAACCCTTTGGAGTCAGTTCAGGCAGAGGATGTCTCAGGACTGCACTTAAAAGCATAATCAGTGAGAAAATGTCCAGGGCAGAGATGGTCAACGAGGATAAAGTCATGCTCTTTCCCTCTGATGTTGCATGTTTCTGCCTCAGCATTTAAACAGCAAAAAAAAAAAAAAAAATAACCCCAAAATGACCTCAACTATGAGACTGAGTTTCTCCAAAGCCTCAATATTACTTGTCTGAGATGTACAACACTACCTGTGAAACTTCCGGTGAGGCTTTTGAATCAGGATGATGGCTTAAAGATATCCTTATAAGTTCCCTCTGCCTGTGATAAGTCTGTCGAATGTCATTATTATAACAAATGCTTTTTATTTTTAAAATAAATACCAAGATAAAAATCACCTACATGTTCTGATATAAAAACGGTGTCCTTGTACTCTGCTGTTATCAAATTACTGTAAGGTGACAGTGAAATGCAGCCCAACGAAGCTGGGGCTCTAACTGTTGATGATTCTGATAAATGCAGATTTACGAGGGACCGAGTCTTTTGTCTGTTTCCCCACTCACCTCAATTCCTGGCAAATATGTTTCATTGGGATCTTTTATAGTTTTTATAACCCTAATGTTACATTTTGTTTTTTTTAAATTACAGATAAAAATGTGAAAATGTGGAGTGCATTATATGTATTCAGCCCCCCTGAGTCAATACTTCGAAATCTCAGTAAATTGTGAAAAATTATGTGATTTTGACTGAATTTAAAAGGTGTTAAGGGCTATTAATACTTTTTCAAGGCAGTATCTCTGCTTTTGACTTTTACTTTAAAATGAGAACCGTCGTTCCAAGACAATATTTATGGAATGACTGAAACAAGAGGATACAGTGGATGGATTCTGCAAAGAAAAAAAAGATTTGTGTAGAAAAACGACACAAAGTCGAAAGGTCATTAGTCTCCAGTTATTGGAAAAAAAAGAAAAATCCATTCACCTCCTCCAGGCTATAAACAAAAGCACAGGCTTCCCAACGCAGACCAGTGAGCGTTGCTCCAGGGTGTGCGGTAAAAAGAAAATCTGGAGACAAAAAGAGGACGCGAGCAGCTCAGCTCACCACCTCAAACTAAAGCTTCATGTGAGCGGTATCGGGCTGAAGTTATGTTAAATGTTGGGACTCGTCATGTCAGTCCCCATGAGCTAAGTGAGTCATTAGGGACTGAATGATTACCCCGAGATCGAACTGGGGCACCCTGCCATTGGGAACCACTTAATTTTTTATGAGGATGAGATCAATGGACTGATACCTGGATTTAAAGCTTAGTCCTGCGTCTGGACGCCCTAACAAACGCTGCAAACAGAGAGATTCAATGTAAACCACGTTACTTAAACGAAAAGAAACGTGAGGGCTTTATTTTTCTCTTCTTCTCAGATCCAAAACACAAACCCTGTGACTACGCTCTCATTCCCCTCAGACACTATCTACAATCACAAGCATCTGGTCTTAAATCACTTAAAAATAAACCAAATCTCTCATGGGGAAATTGTATGTTTAATCAGAGGTGGCTGTACTTTAAAAACCTGATTCTCAAAGGTCAATTAAACATTAAAACATCCTGATTGGATGGCTGTGACAAGGAGGCTCTTATCACACTTTGTGAAGGACAGAGGACCCAATAAATATTCTATTGGTTTGGATAGCTGCTGCAGTTCAAGGGAGGTCAATTTAACAGCACCTGATGATTTAGGGTTTGGGTTGTAATTAGTTTGAATGTTTATATGGACACAGTTTGAATTTGATCTATGTGAATATTTGATGGATGGATAACCACTCTGATGCTCAGCTGCTGCTTGGACAGTTCTTTGAAAAGTGCTGAAAGTAATTGCATTCGTCATTTATTCAGTGAAAGAATTATAGTCATCCTGTTACTGCACCAAATTCCCGAGCTCACTCTAAAAAATAAAAAAAGGGAAAATAACTGTTAATAAAAATGGAGATAAACATAATAAAACACGATGCATCCAAATGAAAAACAAAGGTTTTAATTAAAAGAAGAAACTCGCTGCCATGAATTTTACCTGTCTGCTTTCTGCCATGTCCACCTGCTCCGCTGCAATCAGCTTCATGCTTCACACCTGTTTCCTGAACTACTTAAGCACTTCACAGCCACTGGTTCAGTGCCAGAATATCAAAAGCTTTACCTTTTCAGTTGCACATCTGTAACTTCAAAAAGTCTCTACCTCTCTGAATTTTTTTTATTGAACCTCGATATTATGCTTAGTCTCTCAAGCCTATTTTGTATGAAAGCTGTCACAGTGCCCAAAAGCACAGCAAACAGACGTAAGTGGTCTTCTGTGTGCATGCAGCATCGTGGCACCTGTTTGCTTGTTTGCCTTGGGTGAGCTCTGGCCGGTGATTTCCTGAATATGACCTCACTGAGTGCTCACTCTGCTGTGCTTTGCTGGATGTGGGCTCCCATTGGGTCTTCCTCGTTTGCATTGCTGGAGGGGGCCAGCTTTTATTAGTGCACAAGCTACAGAAGCTTTGAAGATGAGTAGATTTATTTTATTCCAATCTGGACATCAGGCAGAGGCACCAGGGATTAACAATGGTCACTTCTAAAAAATGGAAAAAAACAAAACACTTTTGTTTTTTGTGCTTTACTGTATGTCATCACAAAGGCTCATCACTACATCTCCAGCCTTTCCGAAACTACTGCTCTGATCCCCATTTAGGGAGCCCTGGTACACATCAAATCTGTACACATACGTAATCTGAGGACCCTGCCCTCACCCACACTTTCACACCTCAGGTTTTTTTTCCCACTTTTACTGACATATTTGCAGACTTGAGTGCAGACAGGTGCCTTGTGAACATTTCTCTGGGCAGGTGCCATGCAGACATTTTCCATAGCTCCCTCATCGTGCTGACCTCCCTCTGCATCCTGTCCTCCATCATCCTGACCCTCATCATCTTGGCTGTCAGCATTCTGGCGGTCTGCCTCTTCTTCATCACCCTCATCTCCTATACCTTTATCGTTCTCTGACAGCCATTTAATATCAGACGGAGGGAATTTCCTCACCTATTCTATAGTCCTTCCTATTCTTTGCTGTTCTTGTGGTCTAAATATATGACAAAATTAGCATTGTTACTGTGTAAACTAAGCATAATCTGCGCTATATGTTAAACAGCTGTCTAGTGTAACATGTGCGCCAGAAGGTTAATATTATGCACATTAAGCTGAATATCATCAGAGACCTAGTCCGGGTCAATTGATGTTTATTAGTCCATCAGAACTTGCTTTAAGGCTACCACCAGGTCCTTTATTCTGAACACTCTGATTGTAACAAACTCAAAACATTTTACCTAACTATGTGAAAGCAGTAGGTCACTGCAGCCTTTATTCAAACCATTGAATATACTATGATTTTTAATTATAATTTCTATACATTTTTAATTCAATTAAAAATTCTTGAGTGCAATAACACAACATTGAAGGCATTGAGTTCTTTAATTTCACAGGCATATGTAGATGGACATTTATTTATACATTTTTGAACTATTGCTGTCAGTTTTGAAGGTGTTTCCCTGTTTTGCACGTCTGTCGTTGCTTGTTGGTGATTTTGTTGTTTTCCTACAGGTTTCTTTCTGATCCATCTATTGCAGGATGATGTTCATGTTTTCCCGCTTGATTTTGTAAGAAACTTATTTTATTCCTCTTGTTTAAAACCAGTGTCTCTGCTGGCTTCATCATAGCCTATGAGCCAGGTAGTGATACGGTGTTCATTCACATAATTTATGCTTCAGTCATGGATGATTACGCACATGCTGCTGCTTCCAATTAGCAGAGGGACCGCTGTAATTTTTCTGCCGGGGTCTTCATGCTTGTCTTTTTCTTTTTGCCAAAGAAGATCCCACATCCTAACCTTAGAGGAAAATACTTTCCAGCCCTGTTCTGATCCCAGCTGGCGTTTTGACGTCGAGTCACTGTTGAATAAACACGGGTATTTGTGTTGGATAACCGTTACATTTCTTTTTCGATTTTGCAAATTTAATCAACGTCGAAAAAGCAACGTCATTTCTACGTAAAAATAATATGTTGAATAGACATGCAACTCAAAAATGGTTATTTCAATGATGAATCCATGGTGAGTTAACGACACAGTTTCAACTGTTTTGGTGTTCAACGTTGTTTTGACGCTGGACAAATGTTTTTCTTAAATTGACATTATTTCAACAACATTTAAACATTTAATGTCGGTCAAATGCCAGCTGCCCGTGTTGTTGCTTGAAACAAGAGGCTATTATAATTGAATCTAATGATTTCTGTTGCAGAGGAAATGTACACTTTCACTTGAAAAACATCAACCCATCAATTTGTTTGGAAACATTGACATTGCACGACAAAATTATTTAAGAAAAAAGGAATTGTATCTAAAGTGCTACTTTTGTGTCAAATTAAAAAATATATCTTTTACAGACTTGTAGGATAGCTCGGCGTATTTTTCTACATTTCTACATCTCCTTGGAATTAATCATTTCTTTCGCTTTGATAGAGTTTTCTTTTTTTTTATTCCCGGAAATCCTATCCAGTTGAAAACCTCTTTATTTGCCTTTTGCAGTGCATATATTTTGTTGAAGCCATCGGATTTACAACTGACTGGTCATAAACTAAGGAAGTGGTAGTATAATAGTTGTAATGGACCGGCCAAGAAGGTTTTCAGTTACGGGCTTTTCTGTAGAGTTAAGATGGATGCTTGTCACCCGTGTCTCTGTATTGGACTTGTGATGGTTTGGCACCTGTCAAGGGATGTGTCTGGCCTTTTTCTTGCTGGTGGTTAGACAAGGTTTGGCGCTTTGTGATTAAATGGCCTAGAAACAAAATGAACATTTAAACTAAAACCCCCTGAGGAAGAGATGCCACTGTTTCCTCCTGTGTTTCTATCTGCAGAGGGAGCATGAAGGCAGAAAAACAAGCATTGTTTACAGCCCTAGCTCATGTTGAAGTTGACATTTCCTCTTGTATAATCTTTAATAATGAGAAGTGAAAGTGAATTTGAAGCTGGAATACTTTTGAAATTAGATCTTTTGACAAACCCTGTAAGAACAGATATCGCCTTTTTCTTTCACAGTCTGATATTAATCAGAAAAAAATATTTTGTTTTCCTTCCAAGATCAGTTAGTCTTATTCAAAAATGCTGTGTGTGCTAAATGCCAGAATAATGATGGAGAGCACTTTTTATTATTGTCTCCAATGTCATGAGTTTACCTACATTTCCTCGGTATTTAGTGGAATTACCTTTTGTGACTTGGATCAAATATTTTGGGGATCCTTCCATGGGCTTGAATTTTGAAGCATTCCTCATGACAGAACTGGTATAACTGGTGTGTTGGTTTGTAGGCCACCTTGCTCACACACCTTCGCAGCTCTAAACACTTTTTTATGGGAACGGAGTCTTCTGACAGTCACAGCTAATGATTGCCTTTGTTGTCTATTAACTAACATAACTAATTTCTCTGCATGTTTAGGGTCATTCTCCATTTAGAAGATCCATCTGTACTCACTCTTCAATTTCCTGGCTGATAGCTTTAAATGTTGCCTAAATATTTCCACATGACTTTCTTTCCTCATCACATCATCTATTTTGGGATGTGCACCAAACATCCAGTTACACAGGATGCTGCCACCACTCCTCAATGGGATGGTGTTCCAAATGTAACGGTAGTCAGGGCAATACTACAGTTTTAGTCTTATCAGGCCACAGGACATACGGTATTTTCACAAATTATTATTAGTTATTAGTTATTAATTATTATTATTAGTAGTATTTATTTGTCACACTCCTCCATAATATCACAGATAATAAATGCATAAATACATTAATGAAGTCATTATTAAAAAGAAACACAAGGTCGTTAAAAACAGCATCACTAACAAGGTTTCAATGGAAACTGTAGGTTAAAAAAAACATAAAAAGTTAAATTACTTAAAACAGTGCCATCTTTTCATAATTATTAAAAAAACTGAAGGAACCCATGCAATTATAAAAACGAACATATGGTTCTCCAATTTCTAAAAGTATTTATTGAAGGACTAAACGAGTTATGAGGAATTAGCTATGTAGGTAGCTTCACATTTTTCCAGACATGTTACTCTTGTGCTCTTCGCTTATGAATCACTTGTTCCAAAAAATGACTGGCCCTGCACCGATTACGCTTGTGGCGAAGAACTCTGTACCTTCGTACCCGGTTTAGTGAAACATACTCAGAGTGCAGAACATCAGAGGGATCTGTTCAAATGCAGATGTTGAGGAGCTATTGTACGCATTGGTTATCAAGTGGTTATTTCCTACCGGGAGCAATGGGAGGAGCCGGAGGAGCTTGATTTTTTTTTCACAGATTATCTGTCTCATATTCTGCTGTCAGGACATAGTGACAGTTTTAACAAATGTATAAAAAATACATTTTTACAAAAGTTCCCTACTGCAGCTTTAAGTCTTCCTACAACCTCACTGGTGGTCAAAGACTGCAAGACAGGAAAATGTGTTCGTGGTCAAACAGGTTTTGATGCTCTGACCTGTCCTGCCAGTTTGGGCATGGGAATAATGACTGACAGCAACAGGAAAGACATTTATTTTCATGTAATTATCCTTTTTTGTCTTTTGAGCTCAAGATAACTACTTCTTCAAGACACTGTTTTCCATGGATTTGACTTTGCTTTTACATTGATCGATGTTCTATAGGGGGACCACACATCAACATTTGAGAAAGTCCTGTCTTGATAAAGGGACAGTTGTGTTTGTCATGTGTTAGCAAGAATGAGAAAAGAGAATGTGATCATGAAAAGAATGACTTTAAAGTTTCTGTTGCAGTTAATGATGGGGGGGCTGTTTGCTGGTTTTTAGAAACAGTATTTTTTTCAACAATTTGCTCTTGAAGGCATTCCTGTTTTTTGGAAATGATTGGGTCAGGTTGTTAAACTCTGGTCCTCCCTTCAACAAACAATTAGGACATATATTTCAGCCAGAAAACTCACATGAAAATGTTTAAATATAAGATGCTCTGGACGCATCGTGCCATGGCCATGCTGCTCATTTTTACCCTCCTGAACATGTCTTCCGTATGTCAGGAAGCGAGGAGAGGGTTTGACCTCATCACCCAAGGGACGTGGAGGGGTAGTGGAGGGGCTGAAGAGAACCAAGCAAACGCTGGCAGCACCACATGAATAGTTAAGTGTTACATGAATAGTTAGGTGTGGTTGTTAGTCAGAGTGTGAAAGATCACAAATGAAGCAGCCGTAGCTCCGGTTAACTCCTTGAAATTTATTTCACTATCATCTGATGAATTTCACAGATCTGTAGAAATATTCAAATAACTGGTTATGTATAACCAGTCTTCACTGGTTATGTAAAAAAAAAGTTTGGTTCTAAATGCAAGAATTAATTGTAGATTCTGAAACATGTACGCCCTTGTTAGAGTATCAATTAAAACGTTGGTAAAGCCAAACAGCTTTTGAAAAATCAGTTTTATTTCACTGCCACTGTTTATCAGCGGCGAGCAGTAATTATAGGTGCTGAAGCTTTTCTTCAAGCTGATTATACACTACCTGAACAGAGCAAGATGGCAGGAAGCCAACCGACACAAACTCTTAGCGAGGACTGGAGAATATCTGGCTTCACGAAACGCTCCAAGTTGTCCTCTACATTTTTTTTTTCAGCTGTTCATTCTCTTTGCACCACTTGTAAATGTTGAGTTTATATTCGAACGATAGCACAAAAGAGGATTTAAACACCGTGTTATTAGTGTACATTAGCCACCCCCCACCCCCGGATTTCTCAGCAGTTTAATGAGCTGAACCTTTTCAGTAATTTGCTCACTGAAATATTCATTGTGTTAGACATTTTTCCTGTCCAAATATTTGGTGAACATTTCTAGGGTGCAGTCCCGGCAGACACTCTTCGGGTGTTTTTTTCCCAATTTATTTTTCATCACAGATTATGTTAGTGAACATGTTCACTAATTTTTCACCGGGGACTTCTACATCCACACAAACAGTTCTAAATGTTTTATTTTTTTTTGTCTGATTTGCTGGAAAAACAATTAATTTATCCTCAGTCTTTAGCCGGTGCTTATTTCATATTATCTAAGAAATGCTCACATAACAGCAAACTCGTCTTCTTTTATTGGATTTTTTTTTTTTTCATCTCTCATCCAAAGCTTACTCCAACAGTGAAAACAAAGCTGTTATTCTATGTTTACAGCAGTGGATGGTTTATGGAAATTACTTTAATCTGTTCATTGGTATAAAGCAACTGCCATTTTGATAATTAATCTGCGTAGCTTCAGAGGGTTGAGTCAAGGCCCAAAACTCACTGATAATGAGGTCCTGTTATGTGAAGGGACAGCCCTGTGCAGATGTCTGATTTGCTGCAGTGTTTTCTAAGGTCATGCTGAAAGGTTGGGCAGACAAATTATGACCCAATTCATCATAAGAAATACCTCCAATGCAATTTAAATGTATGGTTTAAGCAAGCAATAATATGACAGTTATGTAACATCTTGATTTTTTTTTTCATCTCTTAGTTCCACTTACATTGTCTTGCAATGCAAAGTTTAACTTGAACATTTTTACCTGACTATGCCGCATTATCTAATAATAATTACACACAATTTTACCACCTTTCTGATAAATTATTTCTCTTCTGCTTTACATCTTAATTTTAATCTAATGTGTAATTCCGGTGTTTTCTGTCTACATGTATTTCCCACTGGCACATCTGAATTTCTGATCGTGGGACAACGAAGGTATTTCTATTCTATTCTACTCTGTTCTAAAAGTGTTCGTACTTAGACTTTTTAACAGCTAACAGTGGAAACTTTTTTTGTGATAGACAGACTCAGTGTAGTATATGTAAACAAATCTAGCAAATCGTGGCAAGACCTGAAAGCCAAGAAGCCAGTGGTGACCCTAGAGGAGCTGCAGAGGTCCACAGCTTATGTGGGAGAATATTGCAGAACTACTAATTATTCGTTCCACAATGCTGATCGGAAGAAAGTCGTTGAAAGAAAGTCGCAAGAGGTCCGGCGTAAAGTTTGTACTAAGCCATGTATGAGACATGTGACAGAAGGTGCTCTTGGCAGATGAACCCTAAATAAAGTTTTTGACCTTTATGCGAAATGCTATGTGTGGTGGAAAACCAGCCCTGCACATCACCCTATGCACACAATCCCCAAAGTGAAACATGGCCGTAGTAGCATTAGGCTCTGGGGACGCTTTTCTTTGGTAGAGACAAGGTAGCTGTTCAGTGTTGATAGGAAGATGGATGGAGCTAGATACATGATCTTAGAAGAAAATTTGTTGGAGACAGCAAAAACTTAAGACTTGGGTTTAGGCTCACCTTCCAGAAGGCTAACTAGCCTTAACGCACAACCAGAAACTACACATGGAATGGTTTAGACATGAGTGTGTGTTGGATTACACAAGTCAAAGACAAGTCCAGATATCAATCCAGTTGTTGATTTGTGGCGATACTTTAAAACTACCAAGCACCATCTGAGCTTAAGCTAGCTGGGTCACAGAGTACTGACTTAGGGGAGGTAGGTACAAATGTGCTCCAAGCATTTCATTTTTCCACTTGTAAAACTTTCAAAAACCTTGTAACCTTTTCAATTCAATTCAATTTTATTTATATAGCGCCAATTCATGAAACATGTCATCTCAAGGCACTTTACAAAGTTAAGTTCAATCATATTATACAGATTGGGTCAGATTATACAGATTGTCAAAATGTCCTATATAAGGAAACCAGTTGATTGCATCAAAGTCCCGACAAGCAGCATTCACTCCTGGAGAAGCGTAGAGCCACAGGGAGAGTCGTCTGCATTGTCCATGGCTTTGCTGCAATCCCTCATACTGAGCAAGCATGAAGCGACAGTGGAAAGAAAAAACAACCGTTAGCGGGAAGGAAAAACCTCTAGCAGAACCGGGCTCAGTATGAACGGTCATCTGCCTCGACCGACTGGGGTTACAGAAGACAGAGCAGAGACACAACAAGACAGACAAAAAGCACAGAAGCACACATTGATCTAGTAATCTGTTCTACATTAGATGGTAATAGTCGGTGATCTGTCTTCTCTGGATGATTTCACAGTCAACAGAACGTCAGACCAGGTGTACCTACTATGAAGAAAAAAGAGAGAGAACAAAAAGTTAAAAGCTGAAATGACAACAGTCATTTCAATGTAATGCAATGCAAATCTGGAGAACAGTAGAAATCAGTAGAGTGAGAAAAATAGACCCTGATGTCCTCCAGTAGCCTAAGCCTATAGCAGCATAACTATAGAGGTAGCTCAGGGTAACATGAGCCACTCTAACTATAAGCTTTGTCAAAAAGGAAGGTTTTAAGCCTAGTCCTAAAAGTAGACAGGGTGTGTCTGCCTCACGGACCAAAACTTGTCATGAATGGTGTGGAGTAGAACCCGGAATTCAGCCAAAACAATGTTTTCCTTTGCTGGATTTTATTTAAATGAACAAAAAAAACAGATCCAAAAAGGGGGTAAGGCAGACATCCAAAAACACTTGACAGGAACAGAACTGGGCAGAACAAACAGAAGCAGGTTAACAAAAACAGGATCAAGGTGCTGGGGCTCTTACCACAACAAACGAGGAGGAACAGACGCGTGGGCATGAAGTGTGATAAACCGACGGGGAGCAGAGAACTAAGGCAGGTTTAAATAGGCGGATAGAACAGGTGAGCGGAGGGAAACTAATCAAGGACAGGTGGGAGTGATTAAGGGAGCAGACAGAACACTAGAAAATAACCCTAAGACAAAACCGAACAAACCAAGCACAGAACTAAAAGCAGAGCTAAAACAAGGACCAGATAACTAACACAATAAAGGGGCTAAACTAGAATCCAAAACCGGAAATAAATCCAAAGGCGAAAAAAGCTACTCTAACCAAATAAACATAAACCAGAACAGAACGTGACAAAACTGGGAGTTGGTTCCACAGGAGAGGAGCCTGATAGCTAAAGGATCTGCCTCCCATTCTACTTTTAGAGACTCTAGGAACCACCAGCAGACCTGCAGTCTGAGAGCGAAGTGCTTTTCCTTCCAAATCAAAACTGTGGGCTATTGGAGAAAAGTGAAATAAAAATGCGTTGAAGTTTGTGGTTGTAACAGAAAAAATATATAATTTCAAGGAAAGTGGATTGCTTGGACAGAGAATGGGTTCCATTCTTAACAGGCTCATAATAAATCCTCTCTGGTGGGTTCAGCCTTTGCACTCAGCGGAAGTCCACTTTGTTACATCAAGACGTCACGCATGGCATGCAAAACTCTCTGGTTCTGCAGCCAGAGCCTAACTTGCAGCACACTATCAATTTATAGGCTACAACTCCAGTGGATGTCGCAAACTGTCGCTGTGCATCAGAGTCAGCGTGTGCAGACAATGACTGATGTTATAAACATGAGGGGGCTTTCAAGAAAATGAGCTTTCAGAGTCATAACATACACTGATGGATTGCTCTCAACATTTTTTTTTCAATTAAGGACGTTGGTCACTAAATATACAAAAAGGTTCTTTAGAAATTAAGTGGGAGACCTTACTACTCAAGAATAGAAGTAGCATTATATTTGCTCTAAATTCCATTATATTTTCTCAGTACTGTCTATGGCAGTGCTCCTCAACTCCAGTCCTCCAGTGCTACTGTCCTGCATCTTTTGGAAGCCTTGCTAAAGCACACCTGAATCAAAAGGCCGAGCTATCTCCAGGTTTTGTAAATGCCTGCTCAGGAACCGTTCTTTCGACTCAGCTGTGTTGGAGCGGAGATGCATCTTGAAGAACCGGAGTTGCAGACCCCCGGTGCATAGTTTTGCCCCTGCATTCAGAGCCACCGTTTTGGATCGCAACAAGCTTTGACTGAAAGTGACGACGAGAACTTACCATGCAAGAACCACACTTTCCTGCAAAGTGCAACAGAAACAGCAGGAAAAGAAAACAACAGCTGGAGGGCACATGTGCCTGAGCAGCCGCCACAGGGAGTGAGCCATATCGTGACTGATAAGCCCATACATCGCCCTAATTGATGGCTCTATTCCAAGCAGACCTATCAGTTTGACACAAACACGCATGCACACGTTGGCACAAAAAAAAAGCACGCATGAATAAACACCATACAAAAAATAAATAAATTGAGATTCTACAAATATCCCTTCGTTTTGTCATCTCTTACACAACTACACAGGGTGCCTGGCACTGTGTTTTATTTGACCTCGTCATCGCGCTGATAACACAGGGCCATGTAACATGTGGTGAACATCTGGTGCGGCTACCAGTCCATCCCCTGCCTGTCTGCCAGCATCTTTACCCGGAAGGTCAGCTGCATACCATTTGCCTTATTTCATCTCATTATGCAACAAAGCTTTTTCTCTTTTTTTTTCGTTTTTTCTTTTCCTATAATCAAATGTCAAGAATATCAGAGGATTTTCTGGGAGAGTTGATCTGGGTACCTTTTTTGCAACTATGATTATTGAAATGTTGAACATGGCTATTCAAGTAACCAACGCCTGGAAAACGTTGCCATACTGCAACCCTAGACTTATTGTATTTGTGGGATTTTATGCAGTCAACACTAGCGGATGCATGCTTGTGAAAAGGAAGGAAAAGGATATACAGTTTTCAAAGTTTTTGAGAAATTAAAATCTGAAACCTCTGTGTAGAGCTGTGTTCATCCATCCCTGAGTCGATACTTTAGAACCACCTTCAGGCACAATGACATCTGCAAGTCTATCGGTGTCTGTCTACCAGCTTTACACACTTACAGACCTTTTTATCTGGTCTTTGCAAAACAGCTAGCCTCTATCGTAGTTGTCAAATATTGCCACCTGAGCTGTGGCTCTCTGCCTTTTGGATGTGTCTCACGTTAATGTTGCCTTTGCCTTGCCTGTCAGTTCAGAGGAATGTCGTGTTTTGGTAGATTTTCAGCTGCCCCATACCTTTTCCTTTGTTGCATGATAAACTGGACAGGGCTCTGCGGGATGTTTGAAGCGTTAGATCATGTTTTAATCCCTGACCCTGCTTTAAACTTCTACATAGCTTTCTCCCTGACATGTCTGATGTGTTCCTTGGTCTTCATGATACAGATAAATGCACACCAGGGTTTTCAGATTTTTATTTATTAAAAAAAAGAAGATTTGTGTGATTTTCCTGCCACTTCACAATTCGGTGCTACTCTGTGTTGTTCTGTGTCTGTATATCCAGCTAAAACACATGGAAGACTCGGAATGAGACAAAATGTGAATTAGTTCAAGGATTATGAATGCTGCACATCATATTTTTTTATCATTATGTCTCATATCTATTAGACATCAGTTCCTTTTCAAAGGCTGAAAAAGACGCAAAGTAATTGAATCGCATGCCTCCATTAAAATGTTGAATGCAACTAAATTATGGTAATAACAGAGCCATGCAAGGTCACGCTGCCTACCTTTAGTTATTTGAAAGAAGGCAGCCCACTCTGTACACCAACAAGCGTTCTGAAAGGTCATCCTGAGGCTAAGATCTTTACACAGTACAGGCTACAGTTCCTTATCCGATCAAAGATTTATATTCATTAGTGAGGTGTCCTTCCCTGCAAGAGATTGTCACTCTGTGGGAGATGTCTGTATACGTCCATCAAGTGGAGTTCAAAATAATTTATATAGTAAAAATAAAAGATCACAAAGCACAAGTAGCCAGACGTTTGTGATTGCATTTATTCATATGTCAAAACCCATTTTAAAGGTAAACCCTGTAAGACATCCAGCTTAATTTACAAAAGGCAGCACAAGAATATTTAATCGAACGGGAAAAAAATCAACAATAATATGTATGAAGCTCATAAAAATCAGTGGGCAAAAAGAAATGAACAGCTGAAAACCGGTGTATCTATTTCCAGCCAAAGCAAAATGCTTGTTTGAAGAAAAGAAAAGGTCCTGTCACCTTTGTTTTCAGCCTGTACCAAAAAACCTGTAAAAGGAATTGCCCTGGTGACATCAAACCTCTGTTAGGTGTATGAATCTTTCAAATATCTGTAAGATATAGTGGTGCCAATTCACAAAGACACCAGACATACTAATAAATACTAAATCATAGGGCTGGACAATAATTCCATAACGATATATATATCAATCAATAGACGTACATCGATGATAGAGAAAAGGGTCAGTAAAAAGTTCAATAGAATAAAAGTTTTCCTTCTTTATGCATTTTAGCCATGTAGGTTAATATTATCCATTACATCCTCCCAACCAATCACAAACAGACACAGGAAACGCTCCGTCACCAAGCTCCGCCCCCTTCAAAGAGTTCAGAAAGCACGTGTTCTTTTTTCATTTTTTAAGTACTTGTAGCTTTTTTAAAAACTTGGTTGAATAAAGGGTTTAGTTTGAATTCAGTGTTTGTGTGTTTTGCATCTAAAAATAGCTCACCAAGCAACAGCATAAAATGGCCAGGGATGCACTTAAAATATATGTTTTGAATTTCTTGATAATTATCTATATCGATCCAATATGATTTCTATTTTCTCGATATGTTGTTTTTTTTTTTACATTGTCCAGCCCTACTAAATCCCAATGTTAAATATAAGACCTAAACTTTAAAACAGAATAAAATCCAGTGCGAGAAAACTAAAACTGGGGTAATAATGCTGGTCATATCATTTAGCTCTCGTAAATGTGTCAACTGTATATAGTATGCGTCAATAAATCGCTTTAAAATGGATCATCAAGCAGCTTCTGAATAATTTTGAGTTTATTTATGACAGAAAATACATTATATATCTGCATATTTGAAGAAATTTTTTATTCATTTATAGTGAATAATGATCTCGTTTCACCTTGGTGGCGTGGACATACTGTCATTACATCACTGTAACAAGCACTTTTAAAATCAAAGGTGGAGTTTCCTCTAAAATCCCAAACACAGTCTCTAGATGAGCTGCCGCACATTGAAGTGTAAAACGGTGCACATTTTTCTCATGTTCTATTAGTCTTGTGAGTGTTCTCACTATCACTGAAATATCACTAAAATAAAAAGTCCTGCGAAGAACATTTCCACAAGGAAGGATTCTTCTGGTGCCAACTATCTTCTGGTGTGTAAGTTGGTGTTTTTCGTATGCCGTGGGTGGACTGGGATCGTTTCCAGTTCTCCTGGAAAGCTGGGCAGAAGCTCTTGAGTTTCTCAACATTGCTCATCAATGTCTGTCAGCCAGGTACATCAACAAGTACACCGAGTGCATCTGACACTCGTCTGTAAACCTAGAAGCGTGCCGACTGCGCTGCGGCAGGGTAAGATTTGATCACAGACACTTCAAGTGCAAAGAAAGGACAATCCGTGTGAGCTGAGACTAAATCTGTGGGATGATGATTCAACCACTGACCAGCACATGCTGACATGTTTTACAGCATGCCGTGCTTTGTACGCGTCTCCGCACGCTTGAGTACAACGGCCCTTCTTATCTTTCAGAACATAAACAAGAACATAAAAACCATGGGACAGTTCGGTGATCTGCAGATTTTACGGTACACTCCTTATGCTGGGATTGCTCATCATACTAGAGTATAAAAGTATTTTATGGTGATCTGGTTACTAAATTGCATTTGTTGCCATTTTTCCGTTGTGAATGTAGCTTTGATTTTGCTGCATAGTTTGAATGTTAGTGAAAGTTTTCCGGCACATTTCAACCTATGAAGACCTTTTTCCAACCCTTCATGGGCTCACATCATTGTTCAGCACTATGCTCCATCCTCTAATAAAGTTTGGTTGAAGTTTTACTCACATTTAAAAGACAATCCATATATAGCTAAGGAGATTTACTGCTCCCTGCAAACATGTTTTTTTTATAACTACAGGCCTTGTGGGTGGATTCTGATCCTAGAAAGATTAATTAAAAAAACACTACAGCTGCATTACTAATTGAACAAGATGCTGAAGTATATTATATGTGGTAATAGTTATGTGTTAACAACATGGGTTAGTGCGGTTCACTGAGTTTGCAACATTCATCTTTTTTTGTTTTTCTTTTTATTATAAAAAACCTTTTTGGAACGGCTGCCTTAGGCTGTGTGTTCTTCCAAGTGGTTCATTGATTTAAAGGATGTTTTTTTCCAACATTCTTAGTTTTCTTTCACAGTTTTTGTTGTCTAGAATCACAGATAAACTCGCTTTTTTAATCATTTATGCTATGGGAGCAATAAAAGCCTCAAGCAAATGAAGAAAGAATATTAAAAAGCGTCTTTGTTAGGGTAGATTTACAAAGATCCATTAATTATTAGGATGTTGACACAAGCAGCTATTTTGGCCCATGTGATTAGCCTGCAGGTAGTGTCTGGTAGCGGCTTTAGGCTGCTCGATGGCTGAGTGTGTACATTCCAGTGTGTTGCATGCTGTTCACAGGTCTGTGCTATATGTGCAATACCCCAGGTGTCTGGTCCACGTACTGTAGGATACAGGCCCACTTTATTTGGTATTTTAAGCACACAGGGAGCAAAACTAGGTCTCTTTCACCTGTATTATTATCTCTCTGTTTCAGTGTTTATGGTGGAGATTTATGAGTTTGTGTTGTCCCAGAAAATATATGTTTGAGGGCCTCAAAGCTAACGGCAGATATTACTGTAAGACACGTTCTGGCACTGCTTCCTTTATTTCAGAGATAAGTGGCACTGACAAGAGTTTTTCTTTTTAATTATTATTATGAGACAAAAAGGGGTGTTTTTAAATGTTTTTCTCTTCTTTTGGGTTTTGAAATATCTCTTGATCACCTTAGCAACAGAAAAAAACCTCCTCTGAAAGTAGCTTGTACATTTTTAAACATTATATCTCTTTTTGATCAGTCGTCACGGTCAATCCCCCGTGACAAGAGCCTGGGCAGATGGCACATAACAGATGTTCATGTTTACCGAGAACACAAAATGATTCCCGAATTTCAGCCTCATTACCATTAAATAAGGGGGGGTGAGAGAGAAGGAGGGGATGCAGGCAGAAGAAAGTCCTGTTCCTACAAGGTCTCTTGCACAGATGTCGTTGCGCAATAACTAATTGAAAATGAAACTCCTGTTGTTTGGATTTGGCTTCTAACCTCAGCTAGCTTCTGTTGTGGGACGGTGAATTGAGCTGAAGGGGGTAAAACCCCTTGTTACCCCCTTTGTAGATTTAGAAACACTGGTAAGTGAAATTAAACATCTGATCAGCGGTTAACACAGTTTTTCGGAGGATATTAAAGCCATTTAAAAGCGACTTAAGTAATTTTCTTTAAAGCTAGAAAACGTAAAAAAAATCTGGATTCCAATCAGCATTTCTGTTGTTTTTCAAAGCAGAAAGCTAATTCTAAAATGTACTTTTCTAGCACATGCAAGGGTCTCTGGAGCCACCTCTCTCTAAAACAGTTTCCCTGCTTGAAAGCAATATTTAAAATGAGCTATATTTGTATGGAAAAGAGAATATTTTGTCATTTATTCATCTCTTTCGTTGTCTTGAGATGTAAAAGGAAATTACTTTTTTTGTGTAGCTTCTACATTAGGGGATTGGTTTTAGGATATTTCATGTGTTTCCATTTATCAAGTCAGGAACTTACAGAAGAGAGTCAATTCTGAAATATGTCAAACCTGAAATGGGTTTGGAATGTGCAGCTAGCGCTTCTACCTGTAAGATGAAAGCATATAGAAGCAGCTTTACTGAGTGAATAATATATTGTTTTAATTATTTGTATTATTATTATTTAACATAATCTAAGCAGCATTGTAAAACTGTGGAAATAGACATGTTGCTGTCAAGGTTTACCCACAATGGTACCATACATCATAAATGATTGAAGATAAAAGTTTATCATCTGTTCATTTAATATTTGTATCATGTAAAAATGAAATAGCAGCTGATGTATGTCACTCAGGCACCAAGCAGTAAACTGACACAAGCTCAGCTTGAGCCACACTGAACCAAATGTCAAAGCAACGGACAAGTTGATGAATTAAACAGGTCCACCTGATAGGGACTGAAGTGTGGGAGTGATCGTTCCAGTCACTCCGGAGAGCTCACTCCGCCTCCTCAGACACTGGCATTATTTATCAGAGCAGTCTAGATTTGCACCTATGTCCTCTGTAAGTAACATTAAACACCTCAGGTTTTTAAGAGCATTTAAAGTCAATAATTAGACGAAACAGAAACTGCTGTCATGGCCGTCCTGTGGGTCCTCCTGCTGCAGATCAACATTTTTATGACTCTTAAATGAAATGAGAATACTGCTTATGCTTCAAACTTTCCTGGTTCTTACAAAGTGCTTCAGAACAAGTCAAAGAACTTAGTAGTTCCTATACTGTAGCTTTCTTGTAACTTGCCTGGTAAATTCAGGAAAGTACCTTCTGAGTTCCACAAAGCTTGCAGAAACTGAACTGGTATGGTATAGAAGTTTCAGGAAAGTACCTGTGAACTTCCATGAAAGTACAGGAACCATCTGATAACTGTTTTAAGAAAGTTTTGTGTCATTTACCTGGTCACTTCCACAAAAGTAAAATATTAAGTTTGAAGTTCTGGGAAAGTGTCTTTTAGACGCTTTTATTAGAAGCTGTAGTTTTACAGCAGACATCTTTCAAGAATGAAATGCTATCAAAGGAGACAAACTGTCCTCAAAGATGATCAGGTTTTTGCTTAGGTTGGACATTACAGGTACTATTATGATTAAAACTCCCTCCATGGAAGGTAGATATATTTTCACTGGCCAAAATCAGGAAATATGCTTGGTGCAAAGCCAATGAATCAATGCAATTTACTTTTCACAAAATTAAATATGCAATTTCCACTTTACCACAACTAAATATTTATTAATTTACAGCTCAGCTTCATAGAAATTAAGCAAGATAACAAAATGCTAATGCAAACTTTAAAACAGTGACATCAATCTCAAAAGCAATTTTGCATTGCTTGAAAACCATCTGTGCCTAATGAAAGTAATTTCCAAATTGCATTTTCGTTATTTATGATAATTTAAAATGTAAAAGATAACAATGTATGCAACTTCCTAAATGACTATTTAAATAAAAAAATGTAACAAAAAATCCAGAACAGTGACAATGCGAAGATTTGGACGGCAAGTGAACCTTATTTAGTCCCATTCTTCTAAATAAGAGTATTGGATTCGATTTTCACATACAAAGCAAACAATTAAATGTGATACTGTTAATAAGATTAAGCTTTTACTGGCAGTTTCAAGTAGTTTTACGCACTTTATCCAAAATTCAAGCACTTCTTGAGCTTTCAAGACATCAACATATTTTTCACGAATCTCCAGCAACCCGATGGAGATCCCTGTGTTGAATTTGTCCTGTTTCCTGTCTGGCTCAGATCTTTCCTAGCTATGTCATTTTTGGCAAGAAGGCAACAACACCCACATGACATCATTGACTGAAACCAGAGTCTTAAGCGCGTCTGATGTACACAGGTCAAACACTAGCTGTCCCATCCTGCAGTCAGAGACAGGAAGGGACGATGGCAGCCCGTCAGTTTAGTCAAATAATCCCGTCGTAGGCACATAACAGCTCACAGCATAAAGCTACTCACTGACCTGCAACCAGGTGCCCTTGTTTTTACAACAGCACTCATCCATTCACTGCTGAGATGAAATGAGCTTCTCTGATTTTTGGAGGGCAAAGGGAGGCGGTGGAGAAAGCTGGTGTGCGTGGGCAGGGGATCAGGTGACCAGTCACATCTCTGTTTTGTCTCAATGAGGTCACACCCTCCTTTGACTAATTAAAATTTCAGGAGGGAGAGACCTGCCTCAGTCAGATGCATGAAAGAATATTGCAATATGAACAAAAATACAACCTGAAAAAAAGAAACAAATGACTGGGCATCGAAACTAATATTTTTATATCCAATTTTTGTTTTTCTTTAGTTAAAATAGCTGCACAATGAAGAAAAAAACTAAAGGATAATACAAGGATTTGAAGGGGAGAAAACAAATGATTTATTTACTTTGAACAGTATGTCTTATTGAAAGAGTGGGATTTTAGTCATTTCCTGCATGAATTAGGTTACACTAACCCAAGATGTTTGCTTTTTGAAACAAAATTTTTCAACAAACTTTTCAAAGAGTTTGTTTTCCACATCTACTTAGGTAGACAGCATGCTTTTGGACTTTAAAACTTCTGACCAATTAAAAAACACTATATATTTATTGAAAACTACAAAATAAAATACATATATTGACTATCCATGTATAATATCCATCCATAATATTGTTATATGTACTGTAAAAAATATTTAAACGCTCATGTCTCATCCTTCCTTCATTCAGGTTTTCTTCACTTCCTACACCCTCCCTTTTTCCACAACAGCCACATTTAAAAAAAAAAAAAAAAAGTTACTGCTCATGCCACTAAACAAAAAGGAAACAAGAGCCATCAATAAATTCAATGATATGCAAACTGTGAGCACAAGAAATTAACTTTCTTTGCTTATTCAGCTCAACTGTTATATATCCCAACTGTATATCTCCCAATTCTATCTTTTAGGATTGGGAGATGCTGCAATAAAAAAAATGTTTTGGTTACAAAAAAAACAGTAAATTACAGTCGCAAAACAAACACTTGTTTATCGCAAAAACATACTGCTGTGAAATTATTTTCAAGAAAAATATACTCAAATAGTTTTCAGGTAAAAAAAAAAAAAGAGATAATGATGCATGACATAATTGCCATTCCCTCTTAACAAAATTCATAAAATGTTCACAATTATATTAATGTAATTATATAATTACACATGCACATGAAAAAAACAACAACTTGATAACTGAATTAATTTAGAAACCAAATAAAGCACAAATGTTTTCCGGTGAGCACAACGAAGTCTGAATGGAGAAAGATGCTCACATCAGTCTAGCTCAGCTCAGCTTTGTGCAGGTGTATGCGTGGAGTAATTTGACCACATGCTGTTCAACATCCCGCCTGTTGTCGTCCATTTGTCCCGATCAAACGAGCTGAGTGGAAGGAGCAGCGACAGCGATTAGCTGACAGTCATGTGCATCATCAGCTATATGCTGTTTGCGTGTAAATGATGATGCCTGCCCATTCTCAGCGCTCACCCATCCAGTACAGGATCACTGCTGAGGCTGAGAGCAGTAAGCACGCTGCCCTCCGGTGGGAGTAAAAAGTACCACAGCGACAAAAACTGTTTCGTAAGCCAGCAAAAAATTATATTTCCATTGAAACACTTTTCACTTTATTTAATTACTGGGATATCCATAAATGTTGGATCTTCTTTACTTATAGAACACAAAAGATTTCATTCTGCAATTCAAACTATAACAGATTTTTGCTCTTCCTTCTCCCCTAATAATAAACAATTCAGTGCACTTTGCAAAGCAGAAAAAGATAAAGGGAAAATCATGCGCGTCTTTCCTGCAAAGTACCTTTGAGTCCGGATAATCCCTTTTCGGCAAAGAGATCTGAATCAGATTAAAAATGCTGTATTGTTCAGGCATGTAATTCCTGCCCAGATATTGTTGTTTTTGGCTGCATTTGTGAGGAATGATCTAAATTACATCTTAGCGTGCGCTCACGTCCTCGTGCGTTCGCCCGAGTGCCACCCGTGTCTACGAGTGGGATACACAGCAAACCCAAGTTCACAGCTGCTTCACGTTCTGCACAAAGCAAGGCCCAGGAAGCTGCATCAGATATTTGAAACAAATCCCCCAACATTTTTTTTTTTTCCTGCCATGGCCTTTCCAGAATTGTGTACCTGTTCTGTTGATAGATGGACGTTATATTTATACCAGGCGAGGCTTCTCATGAGAAAGCCTCTCCTCACCTCTCCCCTCTCAGCTGCAAGGCTGCTGACGGCAAGCTGAATTCTGCCTTACTGGCCACACAGCTCCCAGCGAAACAGATGGGTAATAAGGTCACAGCAGACGTCTCACCAGCGCGGATAAATAGCAGACACACCAGCTGTGCTGACTCAGGACAACATTAAACTCAGGGGAATTGAATTAAGATCTCTCTTGGTTAAAAAATAAAATGGGGAACGGTGCTCTCCATTTTATTTCCCTTTCATTTGGAAACTGGTCCTAATGGAAATAGGAGTCCATCTTCAAAAATTGCAGCTCTTGTGGGGTGCTCCTGGGCTTCCAGCGAATGAGCTGGCCAAATTCTGAAGGCAACAACAATGGTTTTAAAGGTGCTTAAATGCACAGCGCATCGCAGTTAGTAATATATAGGTATATAGACACGTAACTGTAGACTATTAAGGGTAAACATTAAACTCATGGCAACCTATCTTAAAATTTCAGTGTTGCATGTTTTGTGTTTGCCCTTCTGTTTAAAGATCTTTGGGGCTCTTCTGAAAAATTTAGTCTCTCAGACATCTTTTCATCATCTTAATTACATACTTACAACACAAAAGGAAACCCTCTTCCTTAATGTATTTCCCCCTGCTGATCTTATATTAACTGTATCCTCAGTATAAATAGGCGCTTGGAGAGGAAGGGCCTTGCAAAAGTAGTCACACTCTTGGATTTCTCTTCAACTCCCTCTATTTTGTCACATCACAAACTCTGGACTTTGATTGGGCCCTTCTAACACATGAATATGATTTGATGGAAACCATTCCCTTTTAGATTGTGACCCAACGGGAAGAATAGTCGTTTACAATCAGGGCTTTGAACCGATTTTTCCCAATCGGTTCGTTCCGAACAGAAACGGAATTATAACGTTTCCGGTTATGAGTTCCACCAATAAATTGACGTTCCCGAACCGGTTAGAACAAAAAAAATACTGTTCCCGGAACGGTTAATTTCGTTCCTGTCAGCTGTTTGGAATGAGCGTTTTACTTAACGATGGATCGTAATTTACCTCTTATTTAAGATGTGTAGCTCTAGTGGAGACACCGCTCTCTCTCCATTCAGTCAGCGAATGTGTGATGTGATGTCACAGAGGAAGTGAACCTCAGCCGTCATGGTAACGTGCACAGGAAAATAATTACTTTTTTTTTTAGTTAATTAGGCAACGAAAACTTGGAGGAACGAAATAAAACCGGTATTAACCGGTTACCATTATTTTAAAATAAGTGTTCCAGTTCCAGAATATAAAAAATAATAACGTTTCTGGTTTCGTTTCTGTTCCCTGTAAAATACAAAAAGTTCCCGGTTTTCGTTTTCGTTCCTTGAACCGGTTCAAAGCCCTGTTTACAATCGGATTGCATCTACGCTCTGAGTTATCCGGATCATCGCAACAGCAAATAGGCATACATATGACTACGATTGGGCTGCACAGTGGCGCAGTGGGTAGCACTGTTGGCATGCAGCAAGAAGGTCCTGGGTTCAAGTCCTGGGCCTTTCTGCATGGAGTTTGCATGTTCTCCCTGTGCATGCGTGGGTTCTCTCCGGGTACTCTGGCTTCCTTCCACAGTCCAAAATGACTGTTTGGCGATTGTACTGAAACAGCAATTTCCCTCTGGGATTATTAAAGTATGTCTGATTCTGATTGGTTAATTGGCCTCTCTAAATTCTCCTTGGATGTGTGTGAATGATCATTTGTCCTGTCTCTGTGTTGCCCTGCGATAGACTGGCGACCTGTCCAGTGTGTATTGACAGCTGGAGATAGACACCAGCACCCCTCGTGACCCCACAAGGGATAGACGTGTTAGAAAATGGATAGACGTATTTTCTTTGGCACTAGGGAGTATTCATCAATTATGAAATATTAGTTGTTCTATTTCATCCCTACTGACCGCCAGAGGCTTGAAGCACCGCCTCTGGCGGTCATCCGGGATTCATAGAACCGTAGTTACAGCAGTAACTTTCATTTTGTGATGCTATTTTTTCAGCCCGGAAGAAAGAAGCTTGCCTTCACTGCGATGCCGCCTCTCCGCCTGAGGGTGCCGCCCATTTCAACGTAGCCCTAGAGCCGCTGCAGCATGGTATCAAAAAAGGAGGTGTTGCTGTGGCTGTGCAGATTAGGTGCTAAAAGAGCCACTTTGAGCAGAGAGTTTCGCGCTCTGCCTCACATCACCGCTCACTGGGCGTGTCGTTTGCTGGGTAGGGGCGGCGCGGTCAAGGTAGGTGCTTCCTGGAGGGGGCGGGTAATCGACGCCCTACATAAGACTCAATTTCCAGGACAGGGAGGGGCTGCTGCTCAGAGAGCTGAATTCACGAGGATTACGCAGATATAAATGAATCAAGAAAAACACCACTTTGAGCAGGATTTTGATAAAGGAATAGAATCTCAGCAGTCAGAATCTGAAAAAGTTGATTTTGCATGATATAGGCCCTTTAAGTTACCTGCTGATCTGTGTATGAATGCAGCTGCATTTGTAAATTTGGCTCCAACGTTAAATGGCTTTTGGCGGTCAGCATGAATAGAAAAGTACAGTATGCCACTGCGATACTGTGCACACCGACATTGCCAATACAGATGCGTTTCCATATTATGAGCAACTCTTGGTTCATTACACAATATCTCAATACAGTTCACTGGAGTTCGTAGTTATAACGTTTTGAAAGCTAAAAAAGTACAAAGGGTATGAATACTTTTACGTGACACCGTATGAAAATTGTGGCAAATTTTAACCAGATCAGATGCATTGTAAGAATTGGAAATAAACTGCAAAAACGGCCTTATTTAAACTCTCTATTTTAATAAATAATAATAACTACAGTCAGTGTGGTAAATTGTCACATTATTACATATTCTCAAACAAACAGGCACGTTATACTTCTCGTACTTTGGCTCAGTCGCCGTCAATGATAAAAGTCTAAGTCTTTTTCCTGTAGTAGCACTGCCATAATTATTACACTGCACAAATAGAAAAATCAAAACAACACTTTATCCTCTTAAATAAACCAACATATAAACAGTACGCTACCATCAAAGTTTGGCAAATAAAAGTCTGTGTTCAGTGCATAATGTGCATGGCATCGGAGAAGATACATTCATGACCCCGTGGCCGTCAGCTTTACTCCTCTGTGTCCGAGTTCTCCGCTGGCTCCGTGTTGTGGGTCAGCATGTAGTTGTCCATATCGATGGAAGTGCAGTTGTGGATCGAGTAGCGCAGCCGCTCAGCGAGGACCGCCTGGCTGGTATAGGGGGGAAGGCGGAGCAGGAAGAAGCAGGTCTGAGCAGTAGGGAGTCCGTTAACAGGCTGAAGGAAAAAAAAATACATGCTCAGGTTTACTTTAACTGTATTTATAAAAAAAAAAAAAAAGAAAAGAAGCGCACATAGTGACGTCTCACCCTGTCGACCTTGATGATTTGGAACTTCTGCGAGATGTCGGCCGGGTTGGAAGGCAACCTGGACCTGCCGGAGACAAAGCGCAGGAACAGCACCCGCTCCTCGTTGGTGAACTCCTCCAGGCTCTGCCAGAACCATCGGATAAGCTGGTGGCTCTCCGTGATGTCCCGGTAGCGCACAAGCTTCTTCAGCATCTCAACAGACACCTCTGGCAGGCCACAGACCAGCTGCTCCAGCTGCTGTGCCGTCAGCAATGAGAGGAGGGGGACGGGGATGATGGTGGACATGCCCTCTCTGACGGCGTCCACCTGGACAGAGAGGGACAAGCTTAGCTCTGAGACTTCGGGGGAGCGCTAACAAATGGACAGCGTTAGCGTTGGACACGGCATAATTTACGGCACTTTGACAATCAGTTTGGCTACAAAAGCCACGTTTCTTTAGCTAAAAGTAAATACGGATGAAAATACTTTCTTTCCGAATGTGTTAAAAGTCTTATTCTTATCACTTCAGGTGTCTTTAGTTTTTGCTTTAAATGGTAAATACTAAAAAAAAAAATCATCCGATTTTAAGTGCCTTTAGCTTGTACTTGGTTAGAGTATATTGGGTTCCTGGGAACAAGAACAACACGTCTTGTGGGCAATTATGGTTGATCCTGGTTAATCTTTAATTACATCAGAACCGTTGACTTTATTTCTAATGGCTTTATGTTGAATGAATCTAATTTGCCTTTAGGTTCTAGTGTGCCAGTGTAATGGTCCAGAATGTTGTTGTTTGCCATCTGGTGACCTTTTTTTTTTTTTCCACCTCTTGTCTCTGTGAATCCTGTGGCACAGTCAATCGGGCGCAGATATAAGCTGACTTATAATGTACTTATAATTACGAATGAAATGTGTCTGAGCAATTACTTTAACATTTAAAAGGAAAGTCCTCAAATGTAAAAGAACACAACACTCGTCGTCAAATTGACATCTGTCCTGCTTGGATCAAAGCTCTTAATTTTGATCCCCGGATGTGAAGGCGAGCGCTTTAACGAGAGGAAATAGAGATTGGGTTACACCATGACACTAACAAAGATAAAAAAAAAAAAAAAAACTTGTTTAAATTTGTTAAAATCTCTTCTCTTTTTCTTGCTAACCCAATATCCTGTATAATGTTATTAGCTGGATACGGTTAAGCCCAAACTTTTTGAAAGCCCCTGGAGGATTTAGGTTTAAAAGTGATCTTTTAAATTTGCAGTCATGTTTTTTCTGAATTAAGTCATTTTAATGCTTTGAGGTGCCCGCCTTATGCTGATTACAGAGAAGGGTATAAATGTTTTTCGACATATCTTTAAATGAGATATAAAGAAAACCATTTTCTATGTTTTAGTCCTTTTAGAATGATTTATCGCCTTTATGGAGATGGCTTCCTCATTTCTTATTGAAAAAAAACTTTAATTCTAAGTCGCGCAAGGGTTTTCTTTACAGGCTGTGTTTTTAACATCAGGCACAGGGGCCATCAATAAAAACTAGCTTGCAGGGTATTTGCATTTACACTTAATTTGCTTACTTATTTTTTAAGTACTTTGTCCAGCATTAAATAATTTCAGGCTGTTTTTTTTTTTCTAAGACTCACATTTTAAAGTAAGAAAAGAAACCACCCAGAAACTAGCAGTCCTCTATACACGGGATTAGCTACACCAACTGTGCACCAAATTGAGCATTTGTTATGTTTTTTTTTGGCCTTCAGACCAAAAAAAGTTTGGGAAGGTTTTGGAGAACCTCCTGTTCTCAGGAACCCAATATCCAGTAGAATCTTGATACCTGGACATATAATTATATGCCTAACAAGCACTCAGGTAGTGAATTGCTTGTCCTTTAGGCTCCAAAGGACACAAAATTTTATTTTTTTAGTGAATGCGTTTCTCAGCAAAGCCTTTCATTCAGTGCCAAAGATTTGCTCGTTCAAAACCTCTTCCGTTTGATCTTTTGTTTAAATGTTAACTGCTGACGCTACTTCAGTAAACACCGAAGAATTATACAACACTGTGCTTCCCAGATTATCTATTTTTCCAGGTTTTTGACATGCCCATGACAAATTGTTTCTAAACATTTACGCTCTTAATTTCAGCACACCAAGAGCCCCAAACCTGTGAATCCATTTCATGCAGTCTGTAGTCCAGAGCCTTCTCTACATATTCAGTGCGATTGGAAAATGTCAGGGAGATGTTCTGTCCTCGAGGGACCACTGGTACCAGCCTTCCATCTGCACTGTGGGCCATGAATGAATCCAGAGGGATCATCTGTGGAGATGACACAGAAAAGGAAACGGTTAAAATGATGATAAACTCTAACAAACCACAGTCGCTGTGAGCAGTGTGGTTTGAACAGCCTCTCACCACGTGGAAATTATCTGCCGTGATTCCACTGTTTTCCAAGTGAAGGATGCCTTGGAGGGTGCGATAGGTGAGGAGGTCCACCTCCTCCAGGTCGGCTCCCGCCAGCGGCATACAGCAAAGTTGCTTCCACACCCACGGAGCCAGATGTAAGTCCAGAGGCTTCTTGGTGCGTATGGCCACAGCCATTAGGATACCCAAGAAGCGAAACTGTAACATGTGATCCTCTGAGTGAGCCCCCGGGTTAAGCAGGAACCTACAAGCGTCCGGAGGCATTACAAGTGGTAAGCTTGTTGCTGACAATCACATATTCGGCTTTACTAAAAAAGCTAAAAGCTTAGAAGGAGCACCTATCGGTGTTGCAGCCCACATCTGCAAAGCTGTTGGGAGTACGAATCAGGAGGTCCACCACACCACACTGCAGCTCCTAGTGCAAAAAACATTACACCGTTTCACTTTATATTAAGCGCGAAATGCATCATCTGCGATGCTTCCAGAGCTGTGTAGTTTCCACCTACCTGGCACATCTCAGTAATGGTGTCATCAAACACTCCGCCGGCATCGTCAGCTCCCTCCCCAACCAGCTTCACCTTCCAGGCTCGGGATGGCAGCCGCAGCTCCAGAGGGTTCAGGTTCACCACCTGCTTTGCGATCTGCACAAAGATGGGCTTGCTCGAACGTCCTCTGTCAGAGATGATAAGAGTGGGGTTTAAAAAAAAATAAAAAATTAAGCAATGTTTCAAGTAAAACAATCAACATCCCAAATAAAAGTTCTAAAATGTCTTTAATAGGCCTGGTTGACCAGCTGAACACCCAGCCTGCTGTTTGGGCACCCAAGCGCCTTTATTACCAGCAACCCCTGAAGACATTCCGGTTTAGCCAGTGGACTGGACAACGCGGTCATTCTTACCTTGTGGAGATCCGCTTCACTGTGATTTGTGGCCCATATGTTTTGCCCTGGGTCATGGTCCGGCCGATTGAGCGCACAAGAGGCAGAGTGTTGACCTTGGGGGACAGCAGACCTCTGAGTTCACCTCGGATGACGGCTGTTGCCCCTGAAGAATAGCGGGAACTGGAGATCTGGACAAGAGGGAGGAAAGGCGTGTAAATAAAGAGCAGAATGCAGCATTAGGTAAGAAAAAGACAGACAACGGCGGATCTGAGGAGACATTTCAATTGCAAGACGCAGATGTGGACATATTTGCACGGGTGGTAAAGATGTCTAATGGTAGTTCACACAGAATGCAATCCAGGCAAGAATTACTCCTCTCTCTCGCAAACAATCCGAGCTGACAAAGCCACTTTCCCCCTAGCCTGCTTCACTACATCATCAAATAGGAGGAGGATCTTCTGCTGGCCAGTTCTTCTTCTCTCCTGTCTCACAGAGCAGCAGAGATGGATTTTACCGAGTGAGGCTTTATGTAGTGTGGAAAGCCGTCGGCGCCCCTGGGTCTACCAGATCCTCCAGAGCTGCATCCGGTTTGGTGAGTACCACCACGGGTAACTGCGTCTGGATGACGGTCGCTTGTACTGGTATTTCCATCTTTCCAGGACCCAGTATAAGGAGCTGCTGCCCTGCAGGGCATGGATCTCCCTCCGAGACACGAACTACAGGCGTCTTCGGTCACTAAATCCATCATTGCTCAATAGAAATATAGCCTAATTGTACTGTCGAAATATGTGCGTGAATAAATGGACGAGGAGCCCCCTTAGCACGACGTGAATTGACAGAAAAGTTCAGATTCTTGAACTCCAGTGAAATTTCTTTTCACTCTATTTGTGCATCTACTGAGCCATTCGCAGTTTTGCTTTGCTCCATTTGTTCAATTTATTTTCGTGCTGTTCACATCACGGACCATTAATCCGCTCCTGAAAGTGCCTTTACTTAGGGATAACATGTAAATCACTCGCTCCAAATGTCTTGTTCTCGTTCAGTTTGAACATACCTTTGGAGTGAATTAATTTTTCAGTGCAGTAGCAAGAATCTACAAAAGAAAATCCATCTTTTAATTTGCTTATTCAGTGGTGAATATTTTTTTTTAATATCAACTGTGGCACAATTTTTGGTGCCGCTAAGAATCCCTTTGAAATACAAGTAACTAAAGCATTTGTTTAACGGTGCTTTGCCACCTTATTTGATTTTTTTAATTATTTATCACATTTTGTCACAGTTGCTCACTCTGGTTGCATACAAAGTTTTTATGAAAGATTATCACGTCCTGCTGCCATATTAGTTGTTATTTTGGTGTTTTATGCTTTGTTTTTGCTCAGTTTGTTAGTAAATAAAGCCTTTCGTGTTTATTTACGATGTTAATGGAAGGACGTCCAATGAATGCACAGCAGGGGTTAAAACAAGGGAGTGGCTAATGACTATAAGCATCTCCAGGCGAAACAATGAAGAAAGGTCCAATATCCAGTGAAGAAAAGTAAAAAAATAATATGATTCCAAGAGGGAAAAGACTGGAATGTCGCTGGGAACACAGTATGAACGATGGTGTTCACTGAAGCGAGGCTCAGATGTAACCGCAAAGTTGATTGATGTGAGTAAATCTTCTGATATGAGGCTCTTAAAGTTGCTGTAGATCGGTGTATTCAATTAATAACGGTTGGTCTTCGATCACGCCGAGCTGTTGCTTCACTGCGAGGCATTTCAGAGGGTCAAGCTCGGTCCGGCATTATTTAATACTGTTGTATTAATTAAGCAAACCGTCATTATGAGTTCTGCGATACTGCCGGTAGATGGCGCCACGTCTGCTTATATTTGTTCATCGTGCCCGAGAGGGAATTATTCTTTGGCTCAAAAAGGACCATCAAAACACAATCAAGATGGACACATGGTATATATAACCTTATTTTATCATGATCAAACTATTTTTGGTCTTCTTTTATAAGCATGTTACATGGCTATATATCTTTAAATTTGTCTATTATTTTCTGAGATTGATTGCAATTTCAAGAAACCTTTAACTATCCACAGTTAAGTTATTTATCCTTGTATAAATATGAGCCGACAGAGAGTTATTACTCTAAGCCACTCTTCAAAATGGAGAGACAGAGTATTCAGTTCTAGTGAAGCAGATGTGTTTTTATCTGCATGGGTGAAAAACTGACAGTGAAACAACAGCTTCCCTAAACTTGCTGGTTTCAGAGGAATGAGTGCATAATTTAAAACAACTGGAATTATGGCAAACAAGGTTGGATGAGCATCCGGGATTAACTTGCTATCATGCACACTGAGAAAAAGTACATCTGCAAAGGCCTGCATTAAGTACTGCAACAAAAGTGACATCTTGAGGACTCTGGGCTATCTAGAGGAATTGTGCAAAGGGGAACGCTGGGATGCCTTTCTGTTTGCTCCAACCTGGTGAAATGTTTAAGGGAGAAGACTGAGCGCTATATTATAGTTATAACAGGGCTGCACAACACAATAACTGCAGCAGGGCCAATATTTTCTGTAGTGAATAACTGTACTAAAATAAAATGGTTGTATTTCTCAAAACATTTTCAAAGTGGGATTATGCTACTCTAATAAAAGCTAACTTTTTTGTAATTATCTTATCTTTCTACTTATAATACATGCCTGTACTGCAGAAGCACAGCAAAGGGATTTAATATACCTGGTTCTTTGTGTCCAGATTGAGCAGCCTCCAGGACTTGTACATGAGATCAGAGAAGTGGTAGAGCACCCTGAGGCGCATGCTGAGGACGTCGGGGCTGCAGTCCTTCAGAGTGTTGTACTGTGGAGGAACCGACTGGGGAAGGCCTAGCTGCAAATGTCCAGAGCCACCTGCCAATGAAGGTAACATATGGGATTCCCAGCTCTTTCCTTTTTATGGATCTTAAAGCGTTTGTGTGCAGGAACAGTAGGGCTGTACCTGAGTTTTTCATCAAGACAGTAGGGGTTGTCCAAGCTGCGCTGTGGCAGCGGCCAGCGGAGATCTGTCTGATGTTTTTACCCTGCAGAGCGGTTATGAGCACCGGCTCCTTCACTTGATTGGAGTGTCCGAGACCAAGCTGGTAAAAACGCATAAAACACAAACTGAGCAGTCTTACGAGTTAAAATTCCTTTCGGTCTGAGCTGTAACAGAACACAGTGGTCACCTGTCCTTCGCTGTTGCAGCCCCATGCATACACGTCTCCAGTGGAGGCCAGAGCCAGCACGTGTTCACAGCCCACAGCAACGTCGTCTATAAAAAGCGCCTCCAGGGACGGCACCACCTGCGGCGTGGATTTATTCTTCAGCATGGGGTCGGGCAGACCAATCAGGCGCTCTGAAGGATCAACAGAAAAAGGACAAAATAAACCCACGTTTCCTTTTCCACATTTTAAGTTCAAGCAGGACAGTGTGATCCACGAAAATATGCAAATTGATTCTTTGTGCTGTTTTTGTCAAGTGTATTGCAGGAAGAGGAAATATAAAAGCGTATGATGGCAGCCATGGCTGCAGGATCAGAGAAACGCCATTTTATAGTGCCCTGCAAAAGTATTAGTGCCTCTTCAACTTTTTTTTTTTTTAAACAACCACAATCTTCACTGTATTTTACTGGGATGTTGTATGATAGACCAACAGAAAGCAGCAGAAAAGGGTAAGGAAAATTATGAGTGTGAAAAGTGTGGCCTGAATTTGTATTTAGTAGGAGGGATCCATAACGATATATCGATTAAACGCTTAACGATCCAATTACATCTATGCAGAGTGAAAACATCAATCCATGTGGTAATTTTTAAGGTAGGCCTTTACTTGTAATTCACAAGGCATGACTATAGTGAACAGGTGATCTATTATTATAATTAGAAGAATACTGTTTTTGATTTAAAAATGCCTGAGAGCTTAGAAAATAAAATGGTCAAATAATATTTGGGTTATTTTTGTGAGTTGATTTCAATGTCAATAATAGGCTTTGGAGGGAGGATGATATCCCATCATATTGATCGCAGACTTGTAAATTGAATTCAAAGGAAATCATATCAAAACAGACTTTGTGATATCGGCAAAACTCGTATTGTCATCCAAACAAATCGATATAACATCGTATTGTGATAAAGCTGGTGATTTACACCCCTAGTATTTAGCCATTTTTACTCTAGCACTCCTAATTTAATCCATTGCAGCCACTTGCCTTCAGAAGTCACCTAATGACTTATTAAAGCTCCCCATCGGTGTGATTTATTTACAGGATAAACACAGCTGTACTGTAGAGAACATCAGTGAACAAACAGCTTAATGATGGGGAAGGTAAATGCCTGAAGGGGTAAAGTTTAAAGCAACCATGGGTGATAAAACAATATCTCAAGCTGTGAACATCTCCCAGAGCTGTGCTCAGTCCCCTATCCCAAATTAAAAATGGCAGACCTGCAAACCTACCAGCCTACCAAGAAGTGTCCGCCCACCTAAATGTAAAGCAGTCGCGTCGAGATCCGGGACTAAATCAAAGTTAAATTCTTCAGCAAAACTTTAACATTGTTGTTCACAGCATCTACATCCAAACTGACCGAGCTTGTGCTATTTGTAATAAAAATGGGCTCTAGAAACGCCAAGCTCATAGATACATCCACTTAGAAACCTGCAGCTTTAATTACGGTGAAAGGTGGTTCCACGGTGTTGTCTCAGGGGGCAGGAACACAAATACAAATTCTTCTGATTTTTGTTTGTAAGAAATGTTGAAACCTATGTATAATTTTCCTTTCAATGCTTAATAATGAATTATTGTGAGTTGGTTTATCACTTTAAATCCCTATAACATGGCTAAATTAGGAAATGTTCAAGGCATATGAAGACCTTACGGAAAGTGGTGTAGAGTTTTAAAATGTCAACAATCACCAAATTTCTTTCTGATTTTTTTTAAAGGCTAGTTTAATAACTATAACTACATTTCAAACCAAATCATGAAAAGTTTATCGGTCCATTATAATCCAGTGCTTTGTTTTAAACAACCATGGAAATTCTTACAATTTATTTTATTTTTTTGGAATTTTTTGGTAAATTCTGCGATACATTTTGCTGTTAAAGTCCTAAAAGCTAAAGGGAAGAAGGTAAATGATTTGGAAAAATGAACTTAAAATGTTTAAGTTACACAGCTGGCATGAATTTTTGTGTGTGTCAATTTTAAATACAAATAAATCTTAAGTAAAAATCTTGATGCAAAGCGTTTCTTTCCAGCTAAAAAGGAAAAAGGCAACAAATATTTCTTCTGTGTTAAATAAAATAAAGAAAACTTTAGTCTTCTTGTTAACCAACCAGCCTGTATGATATGATTGAACTGGCTTTGAGAAGACATGCGTTGTGAATTGGCGCTATTTAAATAAAATTAAGTTGAATATTTCAAACTAACTCCAGCATTAAGACATACCTTGCCCAAAAGTGTAAACATGTCCGTCACAGCTCAGTGCCACAGAGAACTGAGTCCCACAGCACACTTTCTTGATCCTCTTGTTGCAAAGCTGCTCCACTTTCTGAACAGAAAAGAGAAAACGCAGACAATCTTTCGTCTCTGGTCGTTGTATAAAAGCAGCACCAAAACATTTGATAAAGACTTTGGTGTAGCTATGATGCTTTAAACTTTCTGCTGCTCCTCATTTCTTTCCAGGATTGCCATTATGAAATGGAACAAATCATAACATTTTGTTTATAATGTTTCCTGAATGCAATTTTTTTAAAATACCTGAGGGTAGTATTTTGCGGTGGAGGAACCGGTTCCAAGTTTGCCGTAATCCCCATCTCCGAATGCCCAAACGACACTTCCATCCAAAGATACCACCAACGTGTGGTTGAGACCACATGAAACCTGAGCAGAGTAAACAAACGTACTCCGTTTTTTTCTACACGAGTACACCAAAACAAGAGTTTAAATGTAACCACGTTTATCCCTTACCTGTCCTACATGATATCCTTCGAGCGCAGCCACCCTTTCAGGCAGCATCTTATTGGACGTTGACCTTAGACCCAGACGCCCAGATTCACCGCTGCCAAAGGTGAACAGTTTTCCGTCTGCTGTGACCACGGCTGAGTGCCTGAAGCCGCAAGCAAGCTGGCCAAACAAAGCAGAACATGTTCAAAACCATTGCAGTGAGAGTCTAATACTGAAGGCTGTGTAAATATATATTCATGTGTATTGATTCATCTTGGTATCATTTCTGATCCGTTCTGGAAAACTTCTCCCAATGAACGGTGCAAATCGCTGATTATACCGCAGGCCAAGAACCACTCAGTTTGTGCCTAATGTTCTATTTCAGGATCTGTATTGTAGTGCCATTAAAGCCATGATGAGAAAAATTAGTCAGATTGAATTGACAACAGGTGACTTGGGGAAGGAATCACTACAGTATCAATTTTAGTCTCAACCTGGATATTGAG
This sequence comes from Fundulus diaphanus, assembly GCA_037039145.1. Lineage (NCBI taxonomy): Eukaryota > Metazoa > Chordata > Actinopteri > Cyprinodontiformes > Fundulidae > Fundulus > Fundulus diaphanus. The sequence goes on from CM073141.1 coordinate 24,900,096, forward strand.
AATGTGTGCAGAGAGTGCTGCCTTTTTTTTAAAGGAGTAATAAGAAATTTTTCACCACTAGGTAGAGCTTGAGCACTGTCTGTAGACCAAAACAAGATGTGTATCAAGCCACGCCTCTCTCTGGCACTCGGCACCCATTTCCCTTTCTGCCCCATCGGCTCATACGAGCCAATTAGCAAAGGATAAAAACACAGAAGAACAGGTCACCTTTCAGAGGAACATCTTAAGTAAGTAACTCATAACTTTATAATGTTGTTAGCAAGAGAACGTTTTGATCCAAAGGGCATGCTCTCCGCCATTTTGTGCCTGGCGGTGGCATTTTATGGGCAGGGAGGGGGACGTACGTGCATGCGCAGCCGGCCCCACTATGTAAACAAGAGATTAGGGAACAACACAGAGAGAGGGTGTGTGACTTTTAACCATAGTCCATCTAAAATGATAACTTTAGGTCTTCACAAATCAATTTTTTAATTATTTCTATTTAAAATAATGAAATTCGCTTATTGCTCCTTTAAGGAACTGGTGATTCCCCTGTTTACTTCTCTGTTATTTCCTGAAATACAAACCAAGTTACTTGTAAAACTTGTCGGTAACATCAGCATTTAATGTATTTAATCTTTATATAAACTTCTAATAAATCAGGAAGTCAGATTTTTTTTTACTTTACACAAATAGCAGTTTGACAATTTTTGTCAAAGGAAAACTTCACACACCTAGCTGGTGATCTATGTTTCAAATTGACAGTCACTGCAATAACACGTTTTCAAAAACGAAAAAGCAGGTAATTATTGCTGCAGAAGGCAATACAGTGCCTTGCAAAAGTTCTGCTGAATGTCCCTCCTTTCCCCAAACGGATTCGATGGAGGCAGGACCAGACTGATAATGTGCAGACCTGGTCAGTCTGGCTGGCCACGTTAGAACCTCCGTTCCGGTCTCAAATCACAGGTAGATTGATATGGGTTATGATCAAGAATATAACTGTATTTAGCACCATTCAGTCTTTCCCTTGATTCGGACCTGCTTCCCAGTCCCTGCTGCTGAATAACATCACCCCAGCATGATGCTGCCACCGCCATGTTTCAATGTGAGGATGGTGTTCTTGGGGAGATTGAATGTGCAGGGTTTGCGCCACACAGCATGTTCCTTTGTGGGTGAAAAGCTCCATTTTAGTCTCGTCTGGCCCGAGTACCTTCTTCCATATATATTTGGGAACTTGCCCGCAAACTCAAAACATGCCTTCTTATTCTTAACTCTACTAAATGACTTTTTTCTGGCCACTCTTCCATGAAGTCCAGCTCTATGTAGTGTATGGCATATTGCGGTCCTATGGACAGATCCTCCAGTCTCTGCTGCGGAGCTCTGCAGCTCCTCCAGGGTTACCTGTGGTCTCTGTGCTGGAAGGTTTGTTGTTGTAACAAGAGCTTTCCATTCGAAGATGATGGATTTGATAAGGTTCAGCTCATGTGACACTTGTAGACTGCACACAGGTGGACTTCTTATGTGACTTCGGAAGGTAATCGGTTGCATCAGAACGTTTTAAGGGATCTTCATTGGAAAGGAGGTGGGTACATATGCACATGCTAATGTTTGTTTTTTTTGCATGGTTTTACTGTTTTTCTGTATATATATTTCTCATTTCATTTCACCAACTTAAACTGTAAAAAATGTAAGATTAAAAAACAATTGCATTACAGGCTGGAATTTAATAAAATAGGTAAAAAGCCAAGAGGAGTGAATACTTTCGCAAGGCGCTGGGGTGCAGCATGTGACACATTTGCATTATTTTATCCATATGACAGAGGCTCAAAGGGTTGGCTGAGAGAAAAACCAACAAAAGCGGCATTAAATATCCAAGCTGTGAACAAGTGAAATTAATTATTTGAAACACAATTAATATGGAAGAAGAAAAAAAAAAACATTTCACCTGCAGGCAGAAGCAAAACGTTCTGCGGTCAGTCGTCAAATTGCAAGTTAATGCGCCTACAGATTCCTACGCCGGGTGTTTATCATAATGACAATAAAGGCAAGTGTAAAAAAATTTAAGTATGCATCCCAGCGTTTTTGACTATAAATATCTGACTATATTTAGAGCCTCAAAAAAAGTATTACTTCAAAAATAAAACATTTCCATTAACCAGGTGACTTCACAGCACCCATCACATAAAGTAACGCAATTATGTAGCTAACAAATAGGTATTTCTGTAAAGATTGAATTATTTGAGACCATTAAAATTAAGGAGGTTTTAGGATTTATGATTTATTTTTTCTTTGGAATTAAGTGTCATTAGCAGTAATATCACCACATTTAAATGACTCAATGTTTGTGCTTCATAGTTTGTGGATTGCATTGTTAGAAACTTCAAACTTCCTTCTGTAACCTGGGTTCATTTCCAATAACGCGAGTGAGAAATGTAGTGAGAGAGAACTGATATGCTAAAATAATACGGAAGCACCAGCAGAGTTTTACCTGGATGACCTCCTCTCCCTGTAGCGCCTCGATCTGTTTGGGACGCCTTTGTCTTTCGCTGTTGCCGTGGCCCAGTTTTCCAAAATCTCCATCTCCCCAACTGAACACCTCGCCGGTTTCAGTCAGGGCCATGGAGTGTCCGTCTGAGCCGCAGGAGGTCACCAGCTGGGTCACAACATACCCTGCATCAAGACACCACAGTCAGGTCCTGGTCTAAGCAAAACTGAATCCTCCCAACTTTGTGGGATGCAGAAAAATACTAACGGAGGTTAAGACCACGGTTCTTGGGATAAATAGCATACCTTGAAATGCAGAGATGATAGTGGGAACATAAAGATCATCAGAATTCCCCTGGCCAAGTCGACCATATTGTCCTTCACCAACAGCCAGGACATTCCCATTGGTCTGGACCAGAAAAGTGCAGTTCTGACCACAGACAACCTGAGAAAACCCACAAAGGACGCAGAAACGTGAGAAACCGGCAGTAAACAGAAACCAAGACCACGTCGTGTGTCACATAGCAGACACCTGCTGCGTCTGTAACAGGGAGGGAGCTACTGTCGGTATCGTGAGGTTGGTTCCCATTCCTGCCAGCTGTCCGTAGCGTCCGTTGCCCCAGAGGTAGACCTCACTGTTACCTCCTTCCTGCCAGTCCTGAGAAACACAGAAAGGCATGTGGAAATCCGAAGCTGCTCGGTATTTAAAGTTCATTTTTGTAAATGGGGAAAAAAACACAATAACGGAGGAACAATACTAATAGCTACCTCAGGCCTGCTGGTGGCCCATGACATCAGCTGTTCATCCATTTTGAAGCTCCACATGCTGTTGTCCTAATATATATTACAGGATATTAGCAGTGAACAGATCTTTTTTCTTTAGGTCACTAACATCAACACTCACCAGTGCCTTGGTGGCGTTTGAGTCTTGGACTTCTAGAAGCCCAGAAACAATGAAGGATTCAGGGAAGGCAGTGCCGCTGGCGATAGCCTCTGCACTCCGGACGGTGGTGGCATAGGTGAGCAGCCAGCTCCACTCCGGCAGGCAGGACTGAGCATCGGGATAGGTGTGATGAGGAGGCCGTGGGTGAGAGCACAGGTGTTTCTCTAAGGACAAGCCAACAGCCAGGGAGGCCAGATTCTGCAGGAAGGCGCTGTGGACAAGTTGATCTCCGGCTGCCACGTGGCTCTGCAGTTACGAGGCACACCAAACATTATGTCACCGTTCAAGCGCTGTAGAGTAATCAGAAATCAGCTTCAGAACACAGACTGAGTAATGACCCTCTCGTAGCTGTACTGCTCCTGCAGCAACAGCGGCAGCCGCTCCAGAAAGACGGCCAGACAGGGAGCCCGGTTCAGGCCCAAGATGCTCTGGCTTCTGAGGACCATTCGACAGGATGCCAGCACGTGGTTTTCACTGATCCAGTCGGGGGTGCAGCAGATCAGCAGGACATCCTGGAAATGGGACAGGAGCTGTTTAAAGATATACATTCTCTTACATCAAGTGTTCACGCCTCTTGAAGATTACCGCATTTTATTCCCCATGAAAGTCACAAATTCTAACGTATTTTATGGGGATTTCCTCTAAGAGCCCCAGACAAAACAGCGCATGTTGTAATTGAGAACTAGGAACAGATGCATGTTTTATAAAATGTGTTACTAATAAAATTCAGATATGTGTGACATGTGAATTTGTTTTCAGGCACTGATAAAAATGGGTCCGACAAACTGCCTGCAGAAGTCACCTTATTCAGTCTACCTGTGTTTTATAATGTCAGCATTAATACAACCGTTAGCTCAAGGCCTCACAAGGTTGTTGGAGAGCATTAGTTAGAGAGCATAGTCAGCGGTGATGGCAGCATCATGCTCTGGGAGGATTTTATTGAAGCCGGGCATACACTGTACGATATTCTCAGTCGTGGTACTCATATACAGCTCAAACTTTATGACAAAACCGCAGGGTTTAAAAGTTCACTGCTCACCATATCTGTTCTTACACTGTGTGGCCCGACGCTATGATGCGACCTGACCGCTCACACAGTGCGTTCAAAAACTACACCTCTGACTCAGCCCCGTAGAGAGACGGCGCTACTCGGACTCGTCTACCTGGAAGCCAAATGTCAACAGTAGAAGAAGAAAAAGGCGGAAGTGTCGATGCTCACTGTTAAATATGAGGCTTACTAGAACAAAACGCGCTGTCTTGGCAATTCTACAAGTTGCTCCTCCGTAGTTTGACTCCATGTCACACGTACGGCCGTCATGCTTCTCTCCTCTCCTATGTTTTCGTTTGAGAAGACGAAGAATAATCTACTTGTTTGCGCGGGGTTGGGGGAAATCGGCTCGTAGACGCTCGTAACTCCGCTTCAACAGCAGGATGCGCTCACGATTGCTCACGATCGCTCACGAGGGCCGACTGAATTTCAAACATGTTTGATTTTCATCCGACCGTCCAATTCCTGGTGGTCGTGAGAGGCGAATTGCTCCTCGTTACCCCCTGTACACTACACGACACAGGACCCATGATCAAGGTGAAACTCGGCCCGATCCAAAAAAAAATATCGCACGACTGAAGAATCGTAAAAAACTCTTACAGTGTTTGCCCGGCTTTAGCTGGATCAGGAACCTTGGTCAGTTGATGGGAGGAGCTACAATTTAGCTCCTCCCATTTAGCTGCTAAATACAGGACAACTCTGCTTCTTTTGCAGCCTGTAACCGATGTTATTCCAGAGGATTAGAGGACTGCAGAGGACTGCCTTCCAACAGGACAACGTCCATAAATATACAAAGTTAGGACAGAATGGATTATGGCACATCCATTTATTAGAAGGGTGCAGTCAAAGTCCAAACTGAAATCCTCTTGGGAATCTGTGGTAAGACCATAAAATGTGCTTTCAAGTTGTCTCCAACTATACACAAAAAACCTTCCAGCTGTAGTTGCAACAAAACATGACTCTACAAAGTACTGAACTGGCGGGGCTGAATAAAAACCTTGTGTACTTTTCCTCTTTATCATTTCCTATCACAAAACATTCAACTAAAATACATTAAAGTTGGGGTTGTGGGGTTGCAAAATGTGAAAAGGTGAATCCCTTTAAAGCATTATAACAGAGGTCAGTGTAATTAATGTGTGCAGAAATAAGCAAAAGCACAGAAAAGACCTTAAAGCCAGAAATGATTTAAATCACCTTGGATCTACCAAAGCAGGCTGCTACACCTAAATTTGGTATCCACGTGGTGCTGACGACAGAGCCAAGTCCTGTAACAGTCTGTAACACTGACCCATCCTGTAAGAGATGGAAGGATGCAGATTCTGAAATTAGACATAGTTCTATGACCATAGAAGACAGAATATCACGGAGTCAGTTTTCCACCATATGTGGTGTTTGGTCTTATTTTTGAGGAATTGCAGCTGCAATAGAGCTCCTTTACCTGCAGAGACCAGATGTTGAGCAGCCCCCCTATCCCTCCGGAAACCAGCGCCAGGCCGCTGGAACAAAATGAAAGGGACTTCACCGCTGTGATGTGCCCCTTGAGTACAAAGGCACACTTTGCACTGTCCTGCTGCAAAAAGAAAAGCGAAGCAAATGAGTATATAAGCTACTTTAAAATCACACCAACAACTGTTCTGGAAACTGTAATTTCCAGTTCACTGACGGTAACAGTTACGAGCTCATTATAGCAACGGCTGATGAGTTTTAGAGCGTGAAGGCTGCAGGACTGCCTCCGTCAGAGGATCCAAACTGACCTTGACCTCGAAGCTTTTATCCTGGCTTGGCGGGCTGTTCAATATGTTTGGCAAAGACACGGTGGTACCCCCCTGTGGTAGAGTCCAAACATGCACCAAACCATTCTGACAACCTCTACAGAAACATGAAAAGAATGAACAAAATACATTATTAATATACCGTCTATATTTAAATATTGAACAACTATCCTAATTTTGAGCTGTTTTAGCTGGGGGGCTTTTAAGAAAAAAAGTTATGGTTGAAGACAAAAAAAAAATGCTGATTTTTTTAAGTAAACTCACACAGCCATCAGGAGTCTGGGATTGGGTGCTCTGCCAGCGAGCGGGCACCACTCTGCAGCGTTAACAGTGCTGGTGTGGTACAGCGAGTGCAGGGTGACCCAGGTTCCCCCAGATCGGCCCAGGACCTTCACCACCTCGGACCTCCCCAAACACAGTAGCAGGTGCCCAGTCGGGTCCCATTTGAGGCAACTTACCGTGTCCTTTGGGGTGAAGGACAGAAGAGGTGGGGGGTCAAAGGCAAAAAACAGAAGGAAAACTGTACATTATGCGTTTGGGGTGAACAAAAATTAAACATGCAACATAGTCATTGTGCAGATGAAAATGCGTCAAAGGATGTACAGTAAAGGTAACGGGGGACGAGAACTGGGCAGCGCATGTTAAAACGTTTCAGACGCTGACGTTTTCCAATAAGTTGAAAGAGTTTCAGAAAATAAAATTACCAAAGTGGCTGTTTTAGGCTAACTGAGCCAACTTGAACTTAAACAGTGCATCTAAAAAGCAACAAGTCAGTTTTATTATTCTGTTGATAGATAGATAGATAGATAGATAGATAGATAGATAGATAGATAGATAGATAGATAGATAGATAGATAGATAGATAGATAGATAGATAGATAGATAGATAGATAGATAGATAGATAGATAGATAGATTAGATATGAGACATAATTTCAATAGTAGCAGGTAAAGACAGATCTGAATAAACAATTTTCTGTTAAATTCATACGTTTACAATGTATTTTCACTTCTTGTGTGTGACAAACCTGGAACAGAGACAACACTACAGGTTGTGTGTTCTCATAGCTCTCCGTTGTGCCCAGCAGGATCTTCCCGCTGGGATAGCCCACAGCAAACGGCTTGTCTTCTGAGTGCCAGGCCACACAGTTAGGGGCTAACAACGACAAGAACAACAAAGGTTGAGGTGAAATTTGTTTTTTTTGGACATGCCAGTCATTTTGAGTCTAGAGTAGCAGCCAATTCCAATATTTTACCAACACTTGAATGCACCTTACTAAGTGTTACTAACTTGGATGAATTAATTAGGGGAAGAAGACTGAGAGAAGTTAATTACTTTCAGTGTCAGTAAGGTGTTTGAAATGAATCAAAGGAGTCAATCGGAGGTAAGTATGTATTTCAAAGGAAACCGTATTTTGTACATTCCCAGAGATCTCGGTGATTATTTAAGGCTGACAGAGAGAAAAATGCCACAGATAAAAGGAAGGCCGATTGTTTTGCTGAAAGGTTTCTCCATTTTATAATTTTGAGCTTTCAACCATTTAAACCTATCATACTTTTTTTCTTTTTTACTTTGACTGATTCAAAACGCTTAACTGTATGCTTTTGCTCTGATATATTGTAATTCAAGAATGAAATGTGCATCTGTTGATATATGTTCTTTGCAAAAAGGCACTTCATTCCAGGTGGAGCATCTCTGAGTCCTAACAATTAATGTAAATTTAGAACAGCGATGCTTTAGTGTGAAGACAGGAAGAGCCATGCTGACTGTTTTCCTCCTTTATTACAGACTCTTTGGCCCACCAGTCCTCATATGCTAGCTCATACGTCATCTTAAATTTATAGATAACAGGACCATCAGTATTCTAATTGAAGCAGAAAACAAAATCGCTTACTTAGAATATGCATTATAAAAATAAATGACAAAGGTCCTTTATTAAAGGACTAAATGTATGTGTATTTACAGCTCAGAATTAATCAAAAACAGTTTGGGATTTTGTGTTTTATCCAAGCGTGCTTCTCCTCACCCTCTTGTCTGTGGCAGTGTACCAGGTCGGTTCTCTTCACGAGCAGGTCCAGCTCTTGCATTGTGACTTGCAGCCAGCAGAGGGAGCCATCCAGCCGTCCCACCAGCAGACTCTCAGCAGGCCTGTTCTTGGAGGCTGCGGACTGGTCCAGCAACCACAGATTAAAGCTCTGAGCCCAGCACAGAGCTGTGACCCGAGAGCTCTGATCTTCTACATGGCAGAGAGATCCTGAAATGTCAGAGACAAAATTCATATTAAGTTATAACCAATGCACACATTACAACAATTTTAAACGTTTTTCCTAATGCTCAATGGTTTATGCAAGGTTATTTCCCTAATTTAAACGCACTACATTAAAATTTGAGATTTTTTTTCCCCCCACTGTCCTGTCTGGCAATGTGGCAATAAGAATTGTTGTCTTAATGCCAAAAAGAGCTCAACAGATTTTGGAGCAGTACGGCTTTTGCCATAGTGCTCCGCTTGATTTATGCATGTGAATAGTTTTATTATGATTCATGCGGGGAATATCTCAAATTATATGGACACTACAATGGGAAAGTAGGAGAGGAAAGGAAGAACAAGAAGAAAAAAAAGAAAAGGTGAAAAAAAGAGGAGATAAAAGGGAGAGAAAATTTGAGATTTAGCTACATCATATTACTATGCATTAGGTGTTAAGATTTTATTTTTTTTTTACTTAGAAGTGGTTTGCTGCTGATTGTGAGGCTGCTGAGATGAGAGTCAGCATCTCTAAGCTCGACGCCATGGTTCTCAACCAGGAAAAAGTGGATCAGGAGACTGCCTGAAGCGGAGGAATTCAAGTATCTTGATTAGGATGGACTGACAGATGGGCAGACGGATTGGGGCTGCATGAGCAGTAAGCGGGTGCAGCTCAGGTCTGTTGTGGTGAAGAAAGAGCTGAGCCAAAAAGCAAAGCTCTTGATTTACCGGTCAGCCTACGTTCCGATCCTCAATTATGGTCATGAGGTATGGATGAGGATTAAAAGAGCAGGATCCTGGATACAAGCGGCCAAAATTGACTTGCTCCAGATGGTGGGCAGACTCACTCTTAGAGGTAGCGTGAGGAGCTCTGTTATGCAGGGAGAGCTCAATATAGAGCCACTGCTACTCTGCATCAAAAAGAAACAAGTTGAGGTGGTTCAGGCATCTGATCAGGAAGCCCCCTGGCAAACTCCCTTTGGATATTTTCCGAGCACAACCCAATGAGTGGAGACACCAGGGAATAAACAGAACTCTCTGGAGGGACTACAGCTCGTCTAGCCTGGGAATGCCTCAGGATGCCCCCAGAACGAGCTGGAGGATGTTGCTTCAAACACGGTCTCAGTTAGGGGGAAGAGAAATGAAGAGGATGGATGGATGGATGGATGGATGGATGGATGGATGGATGGATGGATGGATGGATGGATGGATGGATGGATGGATGGATGGATGGATGGATGGATAAATATTCTTTTAACTTAGCTGGAACAAATTTTAAAGGAGATATCAGGTTGGGCAACAACCATTCAGTTATTAGTAATTGTTGTAGCAGCTGTAGCTGTTTCCAAACCCAGATGACATCAAATCCAGAGGCTCATGCCAACCTTCAGACAACAACAGCAGCTGTAAGAGAAACAGACAGACCTCGGATGTTCATGATGTTGATGTGTTTGTTCTCAGGAGCCGCCAGAAAGTTTCCCCCAGTGCTCCAAAACACAGGAGGCATGTGCTGACATCTGGCTGCTCGCTCAGATCCCGATCGGTCCGTTTTACTGCAAAGTATCAAAAAAGAACAAAAATGCTGATTTATTAACTATACATGTACAGCATTACAGGTAAGATTGTTTTCAGACGATGCCATATGTTCATCCAGGGATTCCAAGTTTAATCAGAGACTTCTTAAGACCATTATCATTTAAATGTAAGCCCTAAATAAATTACGATAAACTCTTTGTTAGCTTTTTAACACATCCTTAATCTAGCTAACATCCAAAGGTTGTTAAATATAATTGTGTCAATTTACGTTCTTGCGTTTCTGGTGTGCGAGTAACCAGTGCGCTTTAACACCTAAAATACATAACTAAGAGGTCTTACGGAAAGTAAGCGTCATAATAGTCATTGCCATTAGGTCAAAATCTCTGTTTTCAAGCTAAACACTGTTAATCATCCCCTCCTCCATGTCGAAGGGCCTGGTAGTGGGTAAGAGAACAAAAATGTCTTGGTTTCAATTATCTAAATAAAACTGCAAAAGCAGCTCTAGTTCATTCCTTCTCACCGCCAGAGGGTGATGCTGAAAGCACTGAGCATCTGGCGGTCAGGAGGGATGCTTAGAACCCTGGATTTCTTTGACAGGTTTAAGGGCAAAATGTTGGAGTGATCTGATTCTCAAGACTGGTGTTGGTCTAAAGATCATCTGAGACCAAAACCAACTGCAACTTTGAATCTGACTGATTCAAAACTCTGAACTGTATCCTTGCGTGCAGAGGATGAGAACATGAGAGAGATTAGAAAACAAGAGGGAGAAATATTTGCCAGCGCCGATATATGAACGACAGTAAAGCAAAAAAAACAAAAAACAGTTAAGTCGGGCAAGTCCCACCTGTCGCCTCCACTTATACTGCCTGGAGCGGATGATAAGTCAGTCAACATTTAGCTGGAATTATCTGCTCCTAGGTTGTCTGGCTTGTCCGTTTAACTTGTTACCAACTTCAGTTAAACCAGCTACTCAGGAACGCTGTTATGGGTTGGCTAAGGAGCTGCAAAAGACTGATTTTCTGTTCTATTGTTATGATTACATTAATGATTGTAAAAAAAAAATTATCGCTGATTGGTTTCAGGCTTGTTTGGTCTGGACTTTGTATCGGGTCAGGTGGTCTTGGCTGCAGCATTAATGTTTTCTTCCCTGTAATAACGGCATCATTCCTCAGCGAGAACTACTGGCACACAGAATGAGTGAATGATTAAAAAAAAAAAAGTTATCAGAATAAGTGAAAGCTGAACAAGTTTACGACGTAACTAAACACTATTTAAACCGAAAAAGAGTTCTGATGGAAAACCTGGAAATATTTAAGATTTTTTGAGGTCTAAAATTGAGGAAAGTTTATTCAAGACTTTTTAGGATTCTGCAGAAACCTTGTTAGCTTGCTTTGAAAAAAGAATGTTAGGATATGTAATTTGTTTTTCACAAACTAACAGCCAAAATAGATGAACATCAAGCGGTCTATAAAGGTAGGCATGCCGGTGAAAGTTAAATGGAGCAGATATAACCTGACAATGCAGGAGAAGGTGGTCTGTAACTCCACGGTGCTTTGGCTGATTCTCCACAACTGCACCACCTTGTCCTGAGAGCACGTAGCAAGCAAATCCTGGTCACTGCTCCAGGAACAACTCGCCACCTATCAGAGAGCAAAACGAGCAAAAATTTTCCCATATTAAAATCACAATAACTAACAAGCAAAATGTATACATCCAGCCAAGCAGCGAAATGCACCACTGAATAAAATGACTGGCACGTCAGGCTGTGTGATCATTAAAACCCATTTCACAGTGAGTCTAGTTAAAAAAAAAAAAACTTCATTTATCTTACCTTGTTGTAATGGCCCTCGAGTCTCTTTAGGGGACACTTGCGCAGATCGCCAGCCAGGTCGCTGTATGTTTGGGGCCGATTTGGACTCTCTTTCCCCGCAGCAGCCAAGGCCTTCACCAGCTGCTGCGCTGCCCATTGTCGGTGCATGCTGGTAGGACGCGCGGAAAGGACACATGCTGCCAGCGCATTGGTGAGCTGCAGGGGGCCAACTCTGGCACTCAGGTGAGGTGAAGGAGAAGGAGGCAAAGGTGAGGACGCCATCCCTTGGTTACCTTCATCTAGGGGATACACGCGAAAACGATGAACAACGCTGCAGTTAGCGACCGAATATAATGGCGTCAATCAGGAAGAGGGTCATTCTCCTCACCGTTAGCGTCATGTTCAGGCCTTTCAGTGCTGTAAGAGTGACTGTTCCTGTCAGTGAGCAGCGACACCAGATGTTGTGTGACCAGGAATGTTGGAGGCGTCGGGTCAGTGAGGTCCCTCTGTTGCATGGCTGCTTGAGTGGAGGTTGTTAAAGTCGCCCTCTGCTGTGGTTCCGGGATGGCGCCAACGTTCACCCCGGTAGCCGCGGCCATTAGGTCCTGAAGGAAGTAATGTTAGGACTAATAAATTTAGAAATCTTTGCTACATGTTTAGCAAAAAAGAAACGTTTTCACTGCACTAATATTTAGAAATCTCCATATTTTGGAGTTATTCCCAGAGGCTTCTGACTGTGTGAGACGTTTCTGTGACTTTGCATGTAAAAAGATAAACTGACCTCTTAAAAGGGAATTTTGTGGATTTGCAAATTTTTACACCTTCTCTGCCCCCGAAAAAATGGATACCGAAGAGCAAAAACAATTTTTTTTTTTTTTTGCTGCCATAAGAAGCAAACGCGTCTGTGTTTTGACTGAAGCAGGCTGACCTGAGTGCATATCTCCACCAGCTGCTTGTAAGCAGCAGGGCTGTGGGAAACCACGCTGCCGATGGCTGAGGTGAGAGAGCTGAAGCAGGTAGACTTGTGGCGCTCTGTCACCAGTGCCCTCCCTCCTGGCGGATTGTCCACCCAGGTGTGCGCTCTGCCCCCTGCAGCTAAGGTCATCAGACGCACCAGGATCCGGATGTCTGCCAGCCCCAAGGACTCCAGCCCATTAGACTGGCTGCCCACCGACGCGCTGGAAAGCAAGGCAGAGAACTGCAGCTAAGCCACACGTTAAATAAGAAGTGATGAAAGTCCGCCGTGGCAATATTTACCTCGAGGCGGTCTGAGACAGCGCTCTCATCACCATGCTGTAAGCTAGCAGGATCTGAGCTGTGGCCGTGACTCTCCGTAAAGCTTTTAGTCGGTCGTGGGAGTCCCTCAGAGATACAGCCTGCTGGCCAAGGCTCAGAGATGTCTTCTGGTCCACAGTCATAGCTCCTGATAGGGAAACACGCGTAAAAGCCATCACACAGTGCCACGCAAAAGGTTTTATACCCCCCTCCACGTTTTGTCATGCTACAATAGCAAATTTCAATGGATTTTATTGGGATTTTATGTGACAGGCCAACACCAGCTAGTTGAAACTGCATAGGAGAAAAATAGTCGTCAAACCTTTTTTTAAAACAAGATTTGAAAAGTGTGTAATGCATCTGTATTCAGCCTCCCTTGCTTGCCAAAATAGAGCTTTCTGTTACCCTTACTGGTTCTGCTGTATTTGAGCAGCTTCAACCCATATCTTGCTCTTTTTCTGTACAAAAATAGCTAATTCAGGGAAACCTACATACTGCCCTTTTGGCCTTCCTGTTGGTGCTCATCCCCTCCCTTTTATTAACTCATAGTTTAGGAACGGTGCCTTCAAACATGCAGCAGTCAGTTCTTTAAAAACAAAATACATCTGGATCCTTAGGTTTTATCAAAGTTTAGACCCAATTCTAATCTACCCTTTTTTCTGCAACGTTTTACAAAAAAATTGCCTCTATAAAAATTACATTTTTGGAAGAAATAGCTGTTGTAGAAAAACACCAATCTGGCTTTAGATCCCAAAATAGTAATGAATCTGCTTTATTTAAAATTTATGATTAAATCATCATTGACACTTAAAACTGTGGCAGCACTACTGGTTGCTATATTTATTTTGTTTTATCCACCTGGGTGTTTTTGTTGCTATATATTGATTTTGTGAAGCACCGTTGTTGTTTATTTGGAAAAGGACAAATACACAATGCTCAAATAAATGATTACTCGATCGTTAGAGCCACCCTTTGTGGCAATTACCGCTGGAAACTATTTGAGGTCCATCTCTACCAGTTTTGCACATTTAGAGGCTGAACGTTTTGCCCATTGTTCGTTGCAGAATCAGATTGTCTCGAGAACCTGCCACGGATTCTGAATGGTATTTAGTTCTGGACTTTGACAAGACCATTTCAGCTCATTTATTTGATTTGACTTAAGCCATTCCATCTGTGTTTTCCTCGTCCTGTGAAGTGCTGGTCTTGTGCCATGCACAGCAGTCAGATGGTTGGCCAGAAACTTTGCAGCAACCCTTAAAATGAAAATAATAATACAAATTAATAATACCTTTAGAAGTTACCCTTGTTGGACAGGATGAGCTGTAAACTAGAGCGCCAAGAGGATCTGGTTCGGCAAAGACAATTGGATCAGGGACCAGCTTTTTCTCAGTCAGCCCCAGGGGTCTCAGCAGGAGCCCAAAGTCCTCCAATCCTGTCAGTTTATCTGGATCCTCCTCAGCTTGGTGGCTCATTTCCCACTCATCTGGGCAAAAAAACAGAAGCCTCACATTAATATCTTTCACAATTAGTACAACGGTTACCTCGTTTAGTTGCATCCTTCTTTAGAGGCAACTGGCCGTCCTTACCATCTGAAGTGTTGTCCATTTGGCCAATCAAGTCCGAAGTCAGACCTTTGATCCTGCAGCAGAACCAGAGCACAACAATGACCATCAGAAAGCACGAGAACAAGGGTACGTATGCCATTTCTCACACGCCGATCATCTTCTGTACCTTTCATATTTTGAATTTGGATCACTTGCATTAGCAGCCAGATACTTTTCCCTGCAGGAGCTGCAGAGGAGGTAGAAGGGGAAATTGGAGCCACACTCCCCTTTGAACCAGACATCTACGTAAGCGCCGGTGCTGTCGTAGCCCTTACGGGCCGCACTTTGTCCACAGCCTGGATGTCGTCGCTTTATGTGATTGTTAAACTGCAGGGTGAAGGTGTTGCACAGCTCACATTTCACCATCTGACTGTGCTCTTCCCCAGCCTGAGAGGAAAAAAAAAAACAGTATAAAGATAATATAGGTCCAATCAATTAGAAAAATGAAGCTAATCTTAGGTTATTGAATGCATTTATTAGACTAGTGAAAGTTTGATTTAGTTTTATCCATGTTAACTGACAGGATAGTATGTTTATGTCACCTCCACAATCTGAAGTGTGTCTCTCTCCAAACTGAAGAACGAAGGGGTGAGGAGGTCCTCATAAGCTTCTTCGTGGTAAAGGTCATCCATGTAACTCAGCTCTGACTCCTCCTCAGCAGAGAAAGGATGGAAGTCCACATGCTCTGGCCAGTCGCCCACGGCTGTGTGGAGCTGTGGCAGCGGGCTGGGTGGCGGCAAGTCTGACAACACGAGAGTTTCCAATCAAAAATGCGTGTGAATGGAAACAACTGGGCTTTCCTCCTAGACCTAAAATGTGTGTGCTGCGTCCCTGCTGCGACTCTAACCTGGTCTTCTGAAGGATGTCCTCTGTGTAGGTCCTGAGCGCCGCCGCCGCGCAGGAGGAGGCCTGTTCCTTGTGAGGTGGACGTCCAAGAAGTTCTCCCTCTGTATCCAGTCAAGCCCCGGCAATAGGCTGCAGACAAACCAGAACAACGGTATGCCGATACGCAAAGGTGCCCGACCAATGCAGCAAGTGGAGCAGCTGTTCCCCCATTTTAAAAGTGAAACTAAGAGTTTTCTTGTGGCCACCTCATTTTTTCCCCCCATAATATCAGATCACCAATATCATTTATATCAACAAATCAATATCCCTGCATCAACATATTTAAGCTTGAATAGCTGAAGCAGCTCGTTTCTGGTCAGTTCAGATATTTAATCGTTTCACCACTTGGGGGCTCTCACAGACTGCACAAAGAACACTGGACTTTCACCCTCAGACAATAATGACGCGTGGGGAAATAAATTAGACTGTAATGTCAAAAAGTAAGAGTAGCAACTGTATTCTGTGCATGTCAGGCTATTCAGGCCAGCAGCTAATGAACTTGGACACTCTTGCATTCAGAAGAGGGTGCCCGACTCTCCGGCATGAAACCACAGGGGTCTACTCGCACCATCTATCTATCTAGGAACTAGATTTAAGCCTAAAAAGATGCTGTTGCTTAGTTTATATGAAAATGTTAACCTAAAACAAACAATCATCTTCTTTGTATGTATTTTTATAATGGATTGTATGCAGCTTCTTTCTATTTTCGCCTTTGCTGCCCCATTTTACAACACAAGTATGCAGCCATGCCTATAGTTACAGCTGCACCAAAAGCTTTAAAAACACCCTGCAGGTCATGACTGACTTCGCTAATTTCTCACCTTTCACTTGTTTGGTTGGTGGGCCTTTCAGGACATTGCACCGTCTCTGGCCCCTCGGGGGACGGGGTTTCGGGGGCTCCCTCCAGTCGGGGCGACTCCGCTGCCTGGTGCTCGTCAGTCAGGGGGTGCTCTAACATCCAGCTAGCCAGGACCTCGATGGTTTGAGAATCCAAGTCACCCGCCACATCTTAGCAGGACCACGTGGAGACGGAAACGTAAGAGTTCAAAAGTTCAAAATCAAAAGATGACTCAAGAAGTATGTAGTTACTACCATCAAAGGACCGTGCTAAAGTCTGACAGACTGGCGCATCTGTTCAGAGAAATATAGTGTGTGCTTTAAGCTGGTGCAAAAGGAGTGGCATATTTGGAAGGAGAGCCTAAAGGAGCTCTAAAACTAGTGGTCTATCAATACATATCAAACACACAATGAACACAAAATGTAATAAATAAATAAATAAGAAATCAGAAAAGCACATGAAGCAAAAAATTGGCAATGAATACACTACAAAAGCAGTACCTGCTGCCTCCATGGCCCAGTAGATATGTCTCATAGTGAATCCCATTTCTAGCAAACGACTGGTGACAAACATTTGTGTCCGTTCTGGTGGTTGAGGAGAAAATAAAAAAGGTACACAAAAAGCAAGAAACAAACCCATCCCACAGCTCCAGTTTGAAATGTACACCATTACTGAATTTACTTTTAAATAAGTTGTAAGATTTTAATTCGTACATAACCGTAACACCAAATTGTACTAGTTCGTAAAATATTAAGACTTTTTTTTACTTCTTTTCACTAGAAAACTCAAACTACAAATCCCTTCGATGGCTGGTTCTTTCCCATCTTAAGGGCAAAGTACCCTATTTTACAGGAAAAGGTTCAACTCAAAGCTGGGGGACAAATACTACACAGTGAAGGCCACAGTGATGACAGGAAATACTACAGTCACCTGGACGCTTGTGAGAATAAAGTGTTTTAGGTAAGAGACTGCTTTGTTTTACCACATGTTTGCCCTTCATCTCTCTCGTAGATTGTGTTGTCAAATTAAATGTATAACTGCTCTCTCCAAACAATCCCATTCACATTTTAATTAGCTGCAGCACCAACATTTTTTTTTATTCTTAAGCATTTGGACTTTCTTTCCAACCACCATATGTGTAGCATTAAGTTGAAGTGTGTTTTTTAACCGACTGTAGTCAGACTTACAGGGTTTGTACGCCGTGCCACATTATGTCTTTGCAATATTTGTTTTGGACAGACCTGTTTCTGTACTGCAGTTAAGTTGGTCAGAACCAAAGCAGAAATTACTTGAATGGTCCTAGAGTTTTAGTTTTCTGAATTACAGGCAGATCAGGCCAGCCACGGGGTGCTTAAGGCCCTGTTTACACGACAACGATCCACTGAAAACTAAAAATGTTTTCCATTTCTGTTGCCACGTTTACACGACAACCTTCTCATTACAGTCTCCGTTTACAGGGCGACAGCAGAAACTTGACAACAGTGTAATTCCCAGGCCGTGCCACTAGTGGAGCTATGTTCTTTGAAAATCAACATGCGCATACGTAATGCCTAAAAGCCACCGCAACTAAGAAACGTTCGAGATGGCAGAACTGTGGTTTTTAAAATTGTCGCCAGCTGTATTGCTCCTGTGTGCATTATTTTTTTACTGATTTCTGTCTCACAGCGCATGAATCAGGGATTCCCTGTAAGAAAAATTCTGTTTTGCCCGTTTAAACGATAACGGAAACCCTGGGACGTTTTCGAACCATTACTCTCTGGAACACGCTTTCAAATTGTGTCGTCGTCAGAGAAAACATTAGCCGTTGTCGCAGTACAACAGTACAATACAAACGCAACCAAGTTGTTCCATTTTCACCAGAAAACGTCATGTAAACAGGGCCCAAATCCACTGGATATGGTGTCTGATAGGGCTCTGATTTATGGCTTCAAGACATTTTGTGCTTTTAACTCACATTCAAGCTTCAGTCTCTGCCATCATTTCTTTTATCTCATGTGGAAACTGTCTTATGCATCGATTCCCAGTTCAGTTCACGATGTCATCCCTTTTCAACAACCTTTGCCGGAATAATCGGCCGTCTTATTTTTGCTTTACCTTTGTTTTTATTTGTTTTTACGTATTTTTCATGAATGAGTCCAACTCTCATGAGCTATAAGCCTTAGTATCGCTTTTATGACTTTTCTAATTGTGCTAAGTGACGTTTAACATTCGAAGCACAGAAGATTTCGGTCTTTTCTAAAATTGTTTAAAATGACCACAACATAATTGACGATGACAAAAATGTGCCATTCAAGCATGTCGGCGTATGCATGCCTTTAGGTGTCAATAGCAGGTCAAAACACATGCTGTTTTGAGCAGCCGATTAGCTGTGACCAGTGGCTAAACATTTAAGACCATGCAAAAATAACTTTCTGTTAGACCATCTTGATCCCCTTTATACATCATCACAGAGAAGAACACGTGTCAAGCTGATCCTACATGCACAAATGTGTGTCAGCAATGTTTAAACAGGATGCATTCGTCTTAAGCTACATTGATTTCCTTTTGTTTGTGACATGGTCCCCCTATCCCTAATCCCTGGACTTGTTCTTACCCAGGCTGCTTCTGGCCTGTGTGCTGCAGGGACCAGGCTCCATGAAGCTGGTCTGCTGCTCTGTGAAGGCATCACACGCAGCAGCGCTCGCAAAGCTGAAGCACGGGGACAGCAAGGGGGGGGCGCTATCCAGGCCCGTAAGTGTGGGGAACCGAGTTAGCAACACATGCCTAGAGGAGGTGAAGATATAGTATATACAGTAACAACAAAGCTCTAAATCCTCATGTCAACATTTGACACGTCAAACTTAGAGAGGTCTAAACAATCTGCTTTCCCATTTTAAAGGCACTTAAAAAAATGTAGTACTTAAAGGCGGTTTCTCTATAACTTCTTGACTTTTTAGTCAAGCTATTTTCCTAATTGTTCTGGGACATAATTAAGCTTTCGAAATATGAAAAGATAGCTCTAGGGCTTCAAGTCTATTCCCGTTAAAATGATCAAACCTCTTCCCTGGAGTTACTTTCAGGACATTGAATCAGGGTTGAAGCTCTTCGCTTGACACTCACTGACATTACAGTGAGTGGGCCGGGTTAGAAGAACAAGCAGGTACAGCTGCAGCCTTGGTTAAAGAGAGCAGGTACAGTCTCTTACTGTCTTTAGGTTAACAGCACATCCTAACTCACCGACTCCCTGGACCTCAGAACAGCAGCCGCTGCCAAAAGATTCAGGTCTGCTGTGATCAGTAACAATGGAAACCCTAAGTATGACGTTTGTTTTCTCTCTTATTACTAAAAAAAAACAGCTTTGTGAAAATTCCTTAAGCAGACGTTAAACTAAATGTGACATTTTTTTTGATATTTATAACTCACTGTATACTTACTGGAGGAGGCTGATAGGAAGGAAAGGGTTGAAATTTTCAAGTCCCTCGGCCTGCAGGTTTGTTGGCAAAGAGGATGCCAAGTCGTTACTGGAAGATGAGGCAGAGACTCTGTTTGATTGGCCGAAGATGGCAGTGCCTTCTGAGCCTGCGCTGTACAACGACACTGAGCTGGAGGACTTGGAGATGGACTGAGAAGACAAGTGGCGCCCGGATTCTGCAAGTAAAAGTGGTGATGAAGTCTCAGTGAGTCTTGGTTGCTTTAAGAAAATGTCTTAATTCTTTTAAACACATGCAAACTGTACCTTGAAAGTAAAAAAAATAATACTTGACATGAATTCAAAAGAATATTTTTGACTTCATGTTTTTAAATATGTACCATATTTACAACAGTTCTCTTCTGTGTTCAGCTTTTTCCTTTTAAGGCTTGAAAACTTCTGTCTGGGTATAATTGATCTATATAATGTGTTGCCCTTTGTGAATAGAGTTACTGAAATGAGGGAACTTTTCAATATTGTAATGTATACAATAAATGCTGTATATTGCACACTTTGCAATTATGGCCGCCCCTGGTAAAACTGTGTAAAAAAAATAAGTCTTAAAATAAATTCATATTTAATTGGAGTAGCTTAATCTCTCACTGAAAATGATATCAATATGAAATAATGTGCACCACAATCACTGACAACCCCCTATGTAGGACAGCTGGTAATCAAAGACCCGATGATGACCCGTTTTCGGTTTTCATGCAGAGTCCACCACATTTTTTTCCCCGCGATGTCTCAGTATTTCAAAGGATTGGTGAAGCCATGCACTCTGACGAGGTTTCCAGTGCCTTTGGGAGAGAAACAGGCCCACAGCATCACGGATCTTCATCTACACCAAACAGGTGTTTGTTTTACGGCAGACTCCGCTGGAGCATTTGCTGCAGAAAAGATCAAGTCTCATCTGACCAAAGATGAGGCCAGTTAAAGTTCTAGTGGTATTTTGTGAACGCCCCAGTTAAATTTCTGTCGGTGGGACAGAAACGTTTTTTATCCCCCTGATATTGTTCCCAAACAACTAGTTAGTGCTTAACCGTCATTATGGAGACTTAATGGTCCCCAAGATGCCACCCTCTGTCAATGAGCTTCGGAGACATTTTACCTCCCAAAGGAGGCGAGATAAACACGGGTCTACCTCATTACTCCTCCTTTGGAGCAGTTTCAGTTGTTTTAACCTTCCTCATTAATACTCTGAGTGTAGCCAATTGTAAGTTTCAGGAGGTTACAAGACTTTTGTAAACATTTTCTGACTTCTAAACATCAACACAAATCTACCCTGCTTAAACGAGCTGTTGTCTGGTCTTTACCATTTTGAAGAGTGGATAAGAGAAGCGGCCCTCTGCGACAGTCACATTTGTTCGGAAAAAAGGAAGTTATAGATTACTACACGTTTGTAGAAACACACTGACCAACTTCAAAAAGGGAACATTTAGATTTAAAAAAATCTTCTGTTAAATGTATTTAATAAGAATTGTTCAGGGTTCCAATAAGTTTATCATTTTGTTGAAAACATTTATTTCTTAAGATGCTTTTTTTCCCCCCACTGAATAAATGTGCTCTAGCTAAAGGTATGATTTGTCTTTTATATCTGTGATTTTGGGGCTTTTACCAGTAAGAGTGTAGGCTGATGGAGGTAAAGATGTTAAATACATCTTAGTCACTTTTGTCAGCCAATCACTGCACTCGACTGGGAAACAAAAGTCTAAAACTAAATCAATAAAACAGTCTAAACATTTTCCCGGCTAACAAACATCTATCTAGATACCTTTGTGTTCTTTTTCGTCCTGCAGTCTGCTCAGGGCTCCTTTGTATATCATGACTTGAGCTCTCTCCAAATCAGCAAGCGACACGGGCTGCTTGATAGGACAGGGCCTTACCGCCCACTTCACCATGCTCTGGACTACGTACTGCAGCACTGACCTAAGCTCGGCGTGCTCGTCCCACTGTTTACTCTTCGCCTTGGCCTGGTCAGGGATGGGGCTGTGCAAAGAAATCACAGGGGAATTTGGGGGATCGTGCTTGGACACTAGGAGCAGATCTGACAGCCTTTCGCAGGTGAAAAAAACAGTCAGGCATTTCAAGCCTCCAATAAGAAGATATGAGATCTTGACGGCTCTCATTTCAAGTGCAAATGCATCCATTTTCGACGTCTGAGACGTTTGAAAAGGCTGCGCTGGGCAAGACAACTCCTCGGGGTCAGCTGCCTTTGTCGGAGGGTTTAGCGATGGAGATGAGTCTGTATCGACCTTCTGCTCCTTTGACTTCTTCCTTTCATTTTCAGACAGCCACGTCCCGCCCTCCGAACACTCCTCCTCCGGGCAGCACTGTTTCTCGTCCTCCTTTAGCATCTCCTCGGAGTGTTTCCTCCTGGGAGGCAGGTACGCCCCCTGCCAACCCTCTTCCTCCAGGAGCCTCATCAAATATATCAAATCCAACAACACCGCCGGCTTTACCCCTCCTAGGCGCGAGACGTCACAGCAGGACACGTCACACGGCTCCAGTGAGATGATGGGAGTGTCGCTGGGTGACCAAGAATTCATGGAGCTTAGTTATTAGGAAGGATTGGAAGAAGCCACAGATACAGCAGAGTGACACCAGGACGAATTCAACCAGGATTAATGATTAAGGAATGAGGAGGAAGAAACAAGGAGAAAGTAAGATCAGGGTTGAAATGATGTAGAGAAAGTAAAATGTTTGAGAAATAACAGATAGAATGAAAAATGCTAAAAAATAAACCAATGTACAAACGCTAAAAGGACTAAGATGAGCAAAAAAAAAAAAAAAAAAAAAACTGCTTGGGGAGAATAAAACACACGTGAACACACTTAATCATGAGTTACATGATAAAGGAATGTATTTTCGCAATACCTGATCGAGAAGTCTGTTTCCTCCCATTGCAGCTTAGCCAGAGAACTTCCTTTTTTCAGGACCCCGAGCATGATAGCCCTGCGGCCGCTCGGCTTGTGCAGGCACAGACCCCCAGCACGGAGGCCACTGTCGACCCCTCCAATCACAGCCAGAACAGGCCACACTTCCACGCAAAGAGCAGTCAGCTTGGCCTCCGACAGGTTCTGGTGATGGGCCGCGAATTTCCCGGTGTCTTCACCGGTCATGTCTTTGTCTTCTTTAGTGTCTTCCGTCTCAGTCTGGGGGGGACTGAGGCCTGGAGGAACATATGACATGGTAAAAATCTAAGAAACAGTAGATCATATTAATTAAAGAATAAGTTCCTTAAGACCACCTCTATTAAAATGCATTGGCTATTATTACTGATTCTCAAACAACAGATCAATTTTCATTTTATATTAAGTGATATCACCAGTAACCACAATAAGTTTGACATTACTGTATACATTTTCTTCACTACAACGATTAATTACTTTTTATCTAACAGTAGAAATACATAGTATCACCTTTTGGTTTACTGAGGGCTATTCAAGACCTTTTTCTTGAGCACTTTTATCAGCTGACTTTTAAAGTTACTTTAAAACGCATAGAAAAGAAAAACACGTTACACGTACCTCCAGGAAAACAAAACCCTGAGCATATATACTGGAGAAGTGTACCAACTATTTCATGAGCAACGGTAACCCTTGTAACGTCACTAGACAAGTGAAGTTCTGGAGCAAGCACCGTGTGGGTATTGGTGATATTGCGCTTTAACACACCTCAGCATCAGCTTTCAAATGACCTCACATTCAATTCAATTCAAAAATACTTTACTAATCCCAAAGGGAAATTAAATGCTGGCGTAACTTATATCATGCAGGTTTCTTCGACGAGTTGTTTTAGATGGAGATGGCTGCAGGCAAGAAAGATCTCCTGTAGCAGCTGATCTGTTGATGTGCAACAGTCTGATGAAGAGGCTGCTCAGGAGTGTCCGCAATGTTCATTTTATTAAGAATCCTTATTTGTAAAATCATCGCCAGAGGTTCTAGAAGAGTCTCCAGAACAGAGCCGGCCTACTCTGTCCCTTCTTGTAGTCAGCTTGACAGTTGCGTCTCCAGTCCAGTTTGTTGTCCATTTGACCACAGAGGTATTTATACTCCTCCACCTCTTCTCCCAGTATGGTAGTCGTGTTGTTCGTATTCCTATTTCTCCTGAACTATACAACCATCTCCTTTGTTTTAGCCACTTTCAGAATAAGATGACTGTTTCCACACCGGATGACAGGATTCTGTCTTGTATTTGAAGTCTGAGGTGTAAAGAGTGAAAAGCAATGGTGAGAGCACAGTCCCCAGTCCCCTGTGGATCCAGGTGATTGTTGAGGCCTCCATCTGAGTGTTCTGGGGTTTCTGACAAAGCAAATCAGGCTGAACTGTATTAAATGCACAGGAGAAATCAAAGAACACGATCTTTACGGCGCTGTCAGCCTTGTCTAAATGACAGTGGGTTTGTTGAAGCAGGTGTATGAAGGCGCTTTCACCTCCAACTCCACAGCGATAATCCAACTGCAGGGGGTTCTGATAGCTGCTTGTTTGAGTCTCTTTAAGACCTTCATGATGTGGGACGTCAGAGGTACAGGTCCATAGTGATTTAGGGCTGATGAGTGGGTTTTCTGTGGT
Source organism: Fundulus diaphanus (assembly GCA_037039145.1). NCBI lineage: Eukaryota > Metazoa > Chordata > Actinopteri > Cyprinodontiformes > Fundulidae > Fundulus > Fundulus diaphanus. The sequence goes on from CM073141.1 coordinate 24,924,531, forward strand.
ACAGAACAATGCAGGAGACTAAGGTTGAAGAGGTTGAAGAGGTACTGCAGAATCCCAGAGAGCTGCTCTGCACAAGCCTTCAGGACTCTAGACTCTAGGAGGTAGACACCATCTGGACCTGGAGCCTTGTTCCGGTTCAGGCTCTGCAGCTGCCTCTTCAGTGGAGGATGGAAGGGGGAGGCAAAGGGAGAAGCACCATCTTCTGATGAGAACAAACATGCAGAAGCAGAAGGGTCCATGGCTGAGGCAGAAGATAAAACCTCTGAGGTTCGACAGGAACGTTTTGTGTTGACTGTTTGGCTGTGGGCAGGAGAGGAGGATGCCGATGCCGAGCCTGTTCCTGAATTGAACCTGTTGAAGAATGCGTGCAGCTCATTGGCTCTGTCCAGACTTCCATCTGTCTGATCCTCCCTCTGCTTGAAGCCTGTGATCTTCTTCATTCCTGACCACACATCTCTTATATTGTTCTGCTGGAGTTTGCTCTCCAGCTCCATTTTGAGTTTCTTTTGTATACTCCTCAGTAATTCCTTATCTCCCTTGTGGAAGGCTGTTTTTTCTCACATGTATTAGATGCACCTACAGAGAACAGCTTGGCTTTTTGGATACTCATGTCCAGATCCGATCCTAGGTAAATGACCAGTAGTGGACGACACTGACTTCCTGATACCGGTTGTTGGAGTACTGTCCGTGATGTTATAAAATTATAAAATTCAAGGCCTTTTTTCGTTTTTATGGCTTGCAAAACTACTGCAGGCAACGCACATTTCTTCGATGATCTAACAAGTGTGGCTTGTCCGTTTTGTTCCCCCACCTCTTATAATAGCTTATAGTGAAAGAAAGACTGTGCTGGATGCTGCAGCTCCCAATAAGTCTGTCCTGTGAGCCACTCTGCATGCTGGGCTCAGATATCCGTAATCAGAGATTAGTGAGGACAGTGAGGTGAGTGAAATGCTGCACACTAAAACAAGCCACACAATATAATGCTGCTGTTTTTCAGCATTATAAAGTAATTGCTTTTCTTAGATTTAAAGAAATTAAAAACGCCATTTGAAAGTTCTGTTTAGGAACACAACCTTTAGTCTATGGCGCAAAAAGAATTGGATATTTTCAGTATTTTGAATCTGCATGAAAAAAAAAAAAAAAAAAAAATCAAGCCTCTTTGTGTGAACCTTTTTCACTTGTACCTGAATCAGTAAGCTGATGCATTACTAAAGGGGACAAGTTAGATTTTAGATAATAGGCTTCAGCCACACCCAAGACAGTTGCTGCATTCCTCTTTAAGTCTTATTTCCACTAATGTGTTAGTCTCTTCATTAAAAATTGGTTTAAAAATTACTATTATTCCTCACATTAACACTGTTTGTGGCATCGAAACAAAAATTAAATATTAAACAAATTCAGGGATGAGAGACTTTTCTGAGGGCATGCATAAAGTTTGAATAAAACGGAGGAAATATTGTTTGAGTATGTGTCTAACCTAAGCCTTTAAAGCTCCCCGAGTCGTCTTCTCTCAGGATGGCACCGATGAGCTCCAAGCGGGAATGAACGTGTTGGTTGATGTGGGAGGACCACTGATCACACTGATGCAGCCGACGTAGGAGCTGCACCGTTGACTCCAGCAGCACGGTGGTCCGGGGGCTGCAGAGAGGCTCTCCAGGCAGCAGATTACTGGGCATGCCTCTCATCTGCAGGTCACGCAGAGCCACCTGCGATCCAACACACACATACTGAGAAAGTTTGCCGTACATTAGCATTTACAAAGGTACTGACATCTTTATTATTCCCTTGGAATGAGCCGGTCGTTTTTGTAATCTTAAAGTGGTTTATCAAAAGTTTTGCTCAGTCGTTTAAAAATGTTTTTTCACCCGTTATCTGACAAGTTTCAAAAGTAAGTAGTTTATATAGTTCACTAATAACCTAGTGTGAGAAAAGATGGCTGTAAGACTGCAAGTTAAATATTATCAAAACCTAAATAATTCTGCTGAATTCTGCTGGAGGTTTTTCCTTCCCGTTAATGGGGAGTTTTTCTTTCCACTGTCGCTTCATGCTTGCTCAGTATGAGGGATTGCTGCAAAGCCATGGGCGATGCAGATGACTCTCCCTGTGGCTCTACGCTTCCCCAGGAGTGAATGCTGCTTGTCAAGACTTTGATGCAATCAACTGGTTTCCTTATAAAGGAATTTTTTTTGACCAATCTGTATAATCTGATTTTTTTGATTTTGTAAAGTGCCTTGAGATGACATGTTTCATGAATTGGCACTATATAAATAAAATTGAATTGAATTGAATTGAAATAGGGATCAGAACTGCAATCAATGGAAACAGTGCCACATAAATGCATCAGCAAGTACAAATAATCATAATAATAATAATAATAACAATAATATAAGGGAAAGAATGCCAACTTGTGTAAGGTATGTTTATGTGTTCTCGTGTCCTAATTTCTTATTCACTTACATCACAATATCCTGCAATAGTCAGGTACAAGGTCTACGCAAAGACTACAAAAGAAAAAGAGGCTGAAGCTCAAAGAAAACATCGAAGGACCTTCAGAATCCCAGATGCACACTGACCAAAGTCACTTTCCTTCGAAGTATGAGCAAATCAGGGGTGTGAGAAGGAAGAGGTATTGTAGATGAAGTTTCACAGTTGTCCAGCATAGCAAAGAAAACGCATCTTATGTGCTACAGAGCAACAAAAAGGCACACTTGACGTTGGGTATCTACCCTCACATTCATGTTAGATCTAAAGGGGCCATCTTCAGGTCGAAGTGTGCTGTCCACAGGGCTATCAATACTGGCAAAAGCAAAGAACCGTTCTTCTGCACCAGGTTTTAAAGGTGAGCGCTCAGCATATTAACTACCTTCTCTCCAGGATTACTGCTGTAGAACAAAACACAAGGGTACAGTTCAGAGGCAACTACGCCCTCAAAGGCCAGCTTTGGCTCCTACAAGAAAGCAAAAATAATAATAATTACACAAACATAGCAGTGTTTAAAACAAACTGGATAAAGCAAACACTCAAAAGAAAGTTATGAACACAGACGATCAAACCTTATCATTCTTTGCAAAAGATATAGTATGGGCCTCCATGTCCAGGACGCAGGTGATGGTGTCACCCTGGGTAAAGGAGGGAAGCGTACGGACCAGCTCCCCTCCATGGTACAGGTTGCCACTGTAAGCCCGATACAACCACATGTCAGTGGTGGTATGGTGGTTGTGGTCTCGGACGGGCCAGCGTGAAACACCGATGCACGTGCCCTCATTTCCTCGGTTCTCTTTGGTAATGTAAAACTGCAGAATGGACGAAACGGGTTGATTAATATCTCCAGGGTAAAATCTGCTCGCCGATCAGTTACAGATGTACTGCTCTGATTGGGATTTATTTATTTTGTTTTGGGTTTTTTTACCTTCCAAATGAAACATCCAGAGGTAATGCCGGTGGTTGCCAGGCCATAACCTTTTCCAACTGAACCGTGGGACAGGATGTTGCCACTCTCCAAAGAACAGCAGACTATCTTGTCTGGGTCGAAGGAAAAATCTCCAATGGGGATACATTCATCATAATTGCCAGGACTCTGCAGAAGGACGTGACAGATACAAAATAAAACAACACACGCTAAGCAAGAAAGAAAGCACAACTTTATACGCAGAGCTTAAAATGAATTAATGCTATCATTTAGAATCCATTTCAAATCAATTCACGCCTTTGAAGGTTGGAAATAGGTAAAGCACAACAGCAAAGGGCATGTTGTTCTATTATATGCAAGGAGTAAAGCAATTACATACAAACTGTATATTTGCAGTTTTCGGTCACTGTCTTGTGTATGCTTGAATGATGACTTGTAATATGGCCCATATTTAGCACATTTTGCTGTTCTGCTACATAGCAAACTTGTCATCACAGGAGGCGGACACATTGTTGCCAAGTCTGCGTATTATAAGTGACTTTGGGCTTGTTTCTTTCTAAAGTCGCTTGTAAATTCTGTGGGTGTCGTTTATTTGGGCTTGGCGTCTTCCCCCCCCAACAAAACCCCTTCTTCTGGCTATAGCGCCGCAAAACAAGAACTACTATTGCTTGGTAGCTGTCCAAAAAATAGTATGTGTTGTAAACTTGTGAAAATTCTGAGAATTGTGAACGACCCCTAATACAAATGAATGCATTTGTCATGTTGTGTTGTTTAAAAAGAGTTAAGTAAATGATGATAAGAAAAAAAAAAATTTTCATACACTGCTAAAGTTTTTCTTTCTTTTTTTTTTTCTTTTTTACAAAAGCACATTGCCATTTAAAGCGCAGGCTAGGACCAAACATGCTGTTTTATAGACGCAGTAACAGTGTGAATACCCCGGCCTCTTTTTCAATCGTCTCCTCGTAGTTTCGCTCTGCATGTGGTTCCTCCCACATGTAAACAGACAAAAGCTGGAAGAGTTGCTCGACAATCTAAAAGACAAAACAGGAACAAAATAAATAAATCAGTCCACATCATTACATAACATCCAAAAAACGTGCATCTGTAAACTTTTCCTGAAGACCTTATGCCCTCAGTTCAACTGGATATAACAAACTTTTTTTTTCTTTTCAGTCCTACGTACCTGCTGAATCTGAACTGGCTCAGAGCAAGCAGGTAAAAGTCTTTCTAAAACATGGAAGGCCAAGAGCTTAGTGCGCAGATTCTGGAAGCATGGAAACCCTAAAAAAAAGAAATAAAAAAAAAAAAAAGAAAGGGGTGATATGACGCAGCAACCAGTACTGGTTCTGGTTAATATCCTCACTACCTTTTCGTGTCCTACCTGAAGAGCACTTGGGTGAAATAATGGCCATGAGTGGTTCGATCCATTTAACAAAGGTGGAAAGTCTTTTCATTACTCTCATTGACAATACCCGCCGCAGAAACACCAACAAATCCGCAAGCTGAGATTCAGTCACCTTACTGCTCTCTGCCAAACACAAATAAGCAAAAATGCTTTAATGAGGTTATACCAAAAGCAGCCCATATGCTTTAAAAGACACAAGAATCCGTTTACTACTTCTAATTTGCCACACCAAGTTTTGTGCTCCTGCCGTTGGCGTCCAGCTCGGCTCCCCCGGCTGCTAATCTCTCTCCTATCTGTTGTTGGTGGAGATTCTGCAGGACATTTAAAAGCTGCTCGCCCATCACCTCCATTAGAGCCTGGGAAACGTCCAAAGGCAGAAAATCCTCACAGGAGCTACGAATCCAGACAAAACAAAGTAAAAGAATAAAGAAAAAAGAAAGAACAGTAACCCTTTAAGTAAAGGTTTTCAGTCTTCACAGCCTCACCTCGCAGCTACAGTCAGTATCTGAAGCAAGCGGGCACAGGCTAGTTTGATCGCCCCGCTGAGCAGCATGGATCCAGAGGTAGAAGCAGCCAACCAGCCCTGGTTCATCAGTGAACAGCTGTTGTTGGTCAACATGGAGAGGACTTCCAGGATGCCACATTTGATGATCAGCACCAGATCCACAGGCTGGTAGCAGAAATTCAGTGTAAAAATGGTGGCAAGGAGGAGGTGCTGGGACGAGCCTGAGGTGGAGAGACCATAAAACACAAACAGGCTTCAAGTGCGTCCTTTTTCTGTTGTGTTACAACTGAAGAAGAACCACTTGTTTATTTCACACGGTGCCCTGATTACTTCAATATACCGATAATGTTTGCCTGATCCAAATATGAGGATGATCACGTCTGTTTAAACTGGATTCTTAACAGCACAAATGCTCAATGCAAAACGGCTCTATGGTCATTTTCAGGTGTCCAACAAAACTACAATTTGCTTTGATTGTCGCAAATCACCAAACGTCTGTTTGTTGGAAACAGAAATCCACCTTCCTGACCCCATCCCTGAAAACAGATGGCTGCTTTATACTTGGAAAACGCTTCTTTGTTGCTCGATAGACCCCATGAATGGATCAGAAACAGATCCCAAATGTAGTAAAATTAAAACTGAATAAAGTTACGCTCAAAAATATTATAAACTCTGGCAGATCTAGATTTTAAAGAGATTTTCATTCAATTAAGAAGTAGGAAGATAGAATGGCAGGTAGCCTTCAAATTTAAGCATGTATAAATTTACACGATAGAGACAGAAAGATGGATAAATAAGAGAAAGGTTAAGAGACGCAGGAGATGACTGCTCGTATAAAGCTGCATTCTGTGATATTAATGGAAAGCACAAACATGCGGTTAAAACTGACCGTATTAAACATGTCATTTATTGGTCAAATGTAATCATCTTAAATGCTGCCTTTTTCTTAGTTGTAAGCAGAACATCATCATAATAAACAGAATTAAAGGCTTGAAAACATCGATCTGGGTGTAAAGAATCTATGTAATGTGAACCGAGTTACTGAAATAAATGAATGTTTCAATAATATAATAATTTATTGAATATGACTGTATACAATGTAAATTACTCCAAACAGACATTATACTAAAATTTTAAGATTATTTTTTTTTTTATTTCAAACGTTTCTTTGCACAAAATAATTTTAAGGTTCTTAAAAGATGTATTTTATGAAAATGTGAGAGGAAAAGCTAGGAATAAACATTCTGTCACTTGAGATTTAGATGCATTAACTAAATATTGTTGTTGCCAACTACAGCTTATAAAAATCTTAAAGCTGTCCCGTTAATATTACAATAATTAATATTTATATTACTACTGTTCTTATTCAGTTATGAAACATTATATTGAATACCTGGATGGTCCTTTTCCAACTGGACTCTCAGTTTGAGGATATGCACCACTTGTTGGTAAAAGGTATGGGCTGCAGATTTGAGGGCTCGCTTCGTCTCCGTAGAAGCTGCATTAGTGCCGCACTGGATTGACACAAGAGAGAAGCAGAGGTTAAACATTGTGCTATGCAAGCAAATCCTCAGATATCGGAAACAAACACAGCGTTTGAGGTGCTACGAGTATCGACTGTACCGTGTAATGCTGGGTCTCATAATTGGCTCCTGAGTGAGATCCTATTATTTGTGTTCCCAAGCCAAAGCATCCAGACAGAAACTGGAGCTGCACAGACTGCAGCAGCGCAGGAAAGTGCGGTGGAACTGAGGATCGCGTGTTCTTCTCTTCCATCTTAGACAGGAAGGTTGACATTTGACACAAGGCCTCCAGACGCATCTGATCAGAAAAAACAGAGTTAGCTATTTTATTGCATGCAAATGCAGACGAACATCATGCAAACAGGCCTTTAAGCATCCCACCGAGACAATGATTACCCCTAAAGAGCATTCATTGGGTGTTTTTATCGTCATATGTTACCTCGGCCCGCTGTTGCTGGTGCATTATGGCTAAAGTGATGGATTTTGGATCTGCCTGCCCACAGCTCTGTATTCCAGGCAAGGTTGGTGAGGAAGGTAGAAGGGCCAAGCATCCACAGGTGAACTGAAACACCTGGTGAAGAATAGGCAAAGTGTTGTCACTGCAGCGGGACATGGCGCCAGCCGGGCTGATGCACTGCCGTAAGCGATCCCAAGCTTCTTTCATTATCCCCAAGGAACACAGAGGTAAACCTGAAGCAGACAGGACAAAAGCACAGACAACATTTCTACCAATGGGGAAAGGCATTTATTTGGAGCTTTCAACAATTTAATTTAGCATTTTTTCCAGAGTTGAACAGCTACACAACATATACCTTAAGTTTTTTTTTTTTTTTTTTTTAAACAAGAGAAGGATGCACTCGATTGATTCTAATGTTTTTTCTCAAATTGTGAGGAAGTCAAAAATTAAACGTATAAAGGCTCATACCTATATGTCCATCCCCACTAATATTTGGTTAAACGCAGTTCAGCAAGGTGCAGAGAAACCACCAGCTTTTTGAAACCACCAACAAGGTTCTGGCATAACGCCACCTGGATCAGAGCTCATTTAAATTCTTCATTTTTCTAGCACAGACTCGGCTTCAAGTGTAAATTAGACATTTTCAAGTAGGCTAAAGTCAGGCCATTTCTGAAGCTTCATGTTAGCCATTTGCTCCATCCTGAAACCAGTTTTTATGTATTCAAGATTATTGTCCGTTAGAAAAAAAAAATCGTGCCCAAGTGTCAACTATCTAGCTGTCTTCATTGCTCCACCCTCTTTGTACAACAATTTAGTAACACTGGCAATAAAACAGACTTATGCCATCAGCTCCATGCTTGACAGTCGGCACAGTGTTCTCAGATCCGAAAGCCTAACCTAGACTCTACAAAACCTATGTCATGACCTTATGTCAAACTAGCTCAAGACCAAGTGATGGATTTTATTAAGTCAAGTCTGCATCCAGCATCATAGAGGGCGGGTTGCATTGCTCTATTAGTAACCTGCAAATTCTAGCCAAACTAGAAGATTTCAATGTTGGAGCAGGCTCTTCTTTATTGGTCAGAACCATGCTGAAGTAAAGCTCACTGCTTCACTCTAGTTCTAGCCTCCTCTTGTTTATCGCAAGCTTGGTGATTTCACGTCGTGACGTAAATGGCTGCGTACTTAGCAACCGCCTAGCAACATAACTTCCCCACGTCTTTCTGAGACGCAATGAAATTTTCGGCAATACTAATAAACAAAATGGTGTCTAAATTCGCTGAACGAAGATTATAACTATATCGTGGATACTTTTCAGTAGAGATGTCATCAAAATGCATGGAACTGCGATGTTTTTCTTAAATATTGATTTTTATGAACGTGGAAGTTGGCGCACGTGGTGACGTAAATGGCTGCGTACTTAGAAACCGCCTAGCAACAACTCCATGACATCTTCTGAGATGCACTGAAATCTTCAGTTGTACCTTGAATGCTTGAGGTACAACTAACTAAAGGGTATTCGATCAAATATTAATGGGACGCAAGTAAATATTTCAGTCTTTATGCATAATTTCTGTGTGGATAAAAGCAGTAATTAAAACATTTTCTTCCATTAATTGCTTTAAAACGCTTAACATTTTTCCCTGCTCTGGAAAAAGCACAGCTTGAATAAACCTTTAAAATCCAGAAACTACGATGATGCCCATGACGAGACTGTATGTATATTTCTGATCTAGCCAGTAGCGTCAAGAAATTTCATGCAAAGTGAGAAAAATATTTTAACAGAAAAAAGCTTTTAATTTAACATACAAGGCATATAGTGCAGAACCAATTTGTCCAGCTCATATTCCCTGGACTTTCACAATGTATAATGGTTTATACGTTAGTGCTTTTGGTGTCTTTGCCTCATTTTGTTTTACAATCAATCCCACATTACTAATCCACAAACATATCTTAGAAGAGATAGTCCTGTCTGACCAGAACCTCCTGTAAATAAAAGCATAATTTCAATAACACCCATTTTCAGACATAAACTTTCTCCACTCACCCATTTTATTCCCAGAACATCCAGGGGAGTTTTTGGACAGGTCAAACTAAATCAGACAGAAATAACAAATAAGACAGACGGCTCAGAGGATCAAGGGGGAACATTTCCTGCAGCGGGCAGCTTACTTGCTTCCTCCCAGTCAGGGCTACTGTAAAAGACTCTGATGATAACCTCCTGAAAGAGAGAGAGAGGGACGACGGATATGCTTCGTTATTCAGACAAATATTAGAAAGAACCAAGTCTGCACAGTACAAACGCTACCTTGGTGCAGGGTTCACGGCTTGATCATCTTCCCCTTCACAGGGCTCCACCCAAGCAGGCCTGACTCCCAGCAGAAGGAAGAGGCATCGGGATATCACAAGCTGGCAGGCAGCGGGAAACGACAGGCCTTCCTCTGATTCACTACGCTTTTCCCACTGCTGCCTGGGGTCCGGCTGTCTCTCTGGGCTGACGGGGCTCTCCATGCTGCTGGGGAGGGTGGACGTGCCAAATGACTCATAGACCGTCACATTCTGCTGCACCTGCATGGCTTCCCGCGTGGCCATGAAGGATTCCAGGACTTCTGCAGAGGTGGAAAACGGTCCAAAGTAAAACGGGGAGGCGAGTGACTTTCAGCACGGTGCGGGGTCAATACATCATCAACAGACAGAAATAATGCGTCCTGACCTGACAGGTACATACGACTGCTGTTAAATCGGTCGTCTTCGGTCAGCTCCTCATGGTTGTGGTTTGCCGTCGGAGTCGGGGGCACTTGCACCTCCCGGTGACAGAAACCTACCGGGTGCTGGCCGTGATCCTTTCCTGCTTGCTCCATGGACATGCAAGGCTCTTCACCGTCAACATCAGGACTTTGTGGAGAGTTCTGCATTATACCAGAAAGAATATAGACATCTTATATTAAGCTTGAAACGAATTTATATTAGTTTAAGTTCTCAGGTGGTGAATCTTTGGTAATGTTACCTGTGTGGCGGTGTCTTGCCTCGGAGACATTTTTGGAGCATTTTTAAGAGCCAAAAGGAAGCTTCTGAGTTTAAAGACTGTTTCATAGACCTCAAAGAGCATCTCAGAAGGTTCGTGTCTGTTTCAATAAAAACGCATAAATCGAGACTGTTAACAGTGCTTCACACAAATGTCTTAATATATTAATAACAGGGAATTCCTGACTAGGAGTCCCTCACTAAACTCAATCACCAATCCCTGTTTTACAACCACTTACTGTTGTTATTAATTCAATGTGCTACCCAGCAAGCTGGATGATTGCTTTTTGAACACTGAGGGGTTTTTTTCACCCTTTACAATGATGCTCACAGAGAAAGAGCCAGTGTTTGACTGCTGTAGATCCCTTTCTATCTATGTCAGGTCAGCTGCCATGCGCACTGTACTCAAACATCCTCAGAGCCCTTAGTATGGGAGAAAAAGCTACGCAAAGAATGTCAGAAACACTACTTACTAAAATTCAAGAGATTCACAAAAGGCCATAAGTTTATGAACAGAAAAAGAACATTTCTGTATTTTTTCTTCTAACCGATACCTGCAACATCGCTGAAATATCTTAAGAGCCGAATCACAAGTCATAGCAACCAATCGACTCCAAACAGAAAGCATAGATGCTAGAGTCAGCCTAGCGCTACAGAAACTGCTACCTGTAAACACCTCAGCGGGAGCTGGACGTGAGTTTATGGAACACTGTAGCTGTTTGAGTCAGATTAACACTCTCGATGGAAATCGTCTGACTGGGGAAGAAAGGACCACACAATAATCAGTAATTCTGGGTTGTTTTTGTGGCTCATAACGAAGTCGTAAGCAAAGCTGGAAAATGCAAAGAGAAGGCTAGCAGAGCAAGAGAAAAAAGAAATACAGGAGTTAAATGAATTTTATTTAAAATCGCTGGGCATTAAACTTGTTTCCCAGTCATAAGATTTTGCTCCGTACTGCAGCTTTAGAAAGAAATTACAAAACAACATTTAATGGGTGCATCTTCTGATAAAAAGCCCTGCTTTCCATCATTGGAAAACTTTAATAAGCTGGCGTTCAGTCTCCAGATGGGGAAAAATATATGTTGCTTGCCGTCAACGAGTACGGATACAGCCGCATTAGGAACGCAACTGATGGGTAATTTCAGTGCTACACGATCACAATACTATTGTGAACCATTTGACACTGTTGAAATGTAGTGTGTTATTATACTGCACCTCAAAGCTGTTGTTTTTAAGCATATTCAGTTGAACAAGATCTTTACCTACACTGTATGAAATGACAACCATTTTTTTCACAACATGGCAACATGGCTTGATAAGCACCTTGATATATATATGGACGTATTTTACGCACCTGTCCTGCCAGCAGGCCTCATTCTGCAGCCCGGTGTGTTTGAGGAGAGCAGCAAGACTGCAGCGGCAGACGATCGGCAGCAGGTAATCCTCAGACGAACCTCCACTCTCCCATTCTGCTGTCATAGAAAATACAAGCGAGTTGCAACAAAGTCACAAAGTGAAACAATCAACATCCCGATAATGTGCATAACAAGAAAGAGTACCTTTGCTGGGGGCATACTCCTCCATCTTCCACCACAAGACACCTGCGAGGCCCCTGGTGGAGCCCAGGGCCAGCTCCAGTAAAGTCCTGGTGTCCTCGGTGAGACTTAGCTCCGTCTGCTGGGCATCACTGTTCCCCAGCAACACGACCTCGGTCAGCCAAGCCATGCTCGAGTCTACAGGAGACCACATCACTTAACCCATCAACGAGAGCCACACCTCACGCTAACATTTACAGCCAACTTTCTCAGAGCCATTCAAATTTAACGGACACCTGCAACATTTAAAGACCACATTGAATGCATCGCCAAGGCTGGATTATGTAAGAGGTCCAGCACATAAAATGAGCTGAGCTGCTTTCTCTCTTCTGTGAGGTAACGTCGATACTGGCAGCGGTCATCTTCACTCGATTTCTGCAACACCCTGTTTTCTATTTTTTTTTTTTTTTTTTTATCTGCAGTGTTTGTTTTGTTGCCAAACAGATGATAGAGACATTCATGCTTGTTTGGAAAAACTGAAGCTAAAGCGCTATAGTTCCATACCAAGCTGCTCAAAGTCCATCTCCAGACCGTTCCTGAGGAGGACGTTCGATAGCCACGTCGCTGACATTTTCTCGTGGAGTGAAGGCGGCGGGCCTTGCAGCATCCCGCCAAGGCAGCGTCCAACTGCCAACGCAACAGACCGCTCCAGGTCCAGCATCCAAACCCATCTGTACTCCTTCCCCTCCTGCTGCTGCTGCTGCTCCTTTCCAAGGTTTGAGCTTTCTTCACTTTTGTCTACAAGATAATCCCTTTTATTATTAAGCTAGATGTATGCGTTTTAACTGAAATGACAGAGAAACATAAAATAATATGAAGAATAGGCAAATCTAAGGGCCATTTAACTGACCAGAGGATGTTTTCTGAGCCTCCACTTCCAGTTCCTGCTCCTCCAGCAGGAACGTCTCAGGCAGCAGACTGTTGAGGTCATTGAGGTGCTCCAACAAGGACATCAAATGGTTCAGAAGAGGCTGAACTGTGTCCAGTGGCAGCAGCAGCAAGGAGTACATCACCTGGCAAAGCAAGCTGCCCGCAGCCGAATTGTACAGCACAGCTGGGACAGAAGGCGAGACAAAAGAGGAGGATTAAAGTCATTTAGCACGCTAAACCTACAGGGGAAAGTTACAGAAAGCGAGAAGGCTTCAGAAACAAATTCTCTCGCAGCTGTTATCCTTACTGTGCAGCTTTTTGATTATTTGTTTGTCAGGGGAGCTCTTTTTCAACAGCTTAGTGGACCTCTTGAGAGTCTCAGCAGCGCAGGGAAGCAGCAGGTACAGGTGTTCCCGAAGCAGAGTTACACTGCCGTCATCCTGCAAATTAAGCAGAAAGAATGGCATCGTCGCTCTAAATACAACATCAAAGAGCTGGGGAACTCTGCTCATTTCAGATTTCCATACACCGGGGAACGTTTAATTGATATCGGGATATTTACTATAAATTGAAACTGCACTTTTTCTTTTTTCTTTTTTTTTAAGGGAGAACCGACGAAACAATATCAGTGAATTTTAAAAACAAGGATTAGGCGAGAATTTATTTTGGGTTTTCTTTGATCCTTGTTGGGTTAAAATTAGACAAACTAGTCCAAATGTATACATACAGCCCCAACTAATCTAAATCAACTTAATCTAAAAGTGTGGAAGTTGCATTTCGACCATACGTTTTTCTCAGCCATTACAAGCCGTTGTCATAATTCCAGCTGAATATATCCAAAAGGATCATTTGCTCCATTATAAGCAGCTTTGATGTGTGTTTGGGATCACCTACCCACACGTGTTATGCTTTATGATATCTGTTTGTTGCTTTTTCTGTGCTGAGGTGTTTTTATTTTTTTTTTTTTGCATTCTCACACTGTGTCCTGTTGAGAGTTATTGTCCCTCAACTATCCTAATGTATTTTTTCTACTCTACCAAAAGGCAGCGCCGTCAGGGCAGCAGCCTCAAGCACCCGTCTGCCCATGTTTTTGTCTGTCTTGGATGGGTTGTATAAAGCAATTCAATTCAGTTCAATTACCCTGCTGGAGCCTCCGTTTGTGTCCAAGTCTCAACCATCTGACCCAAACCGTCTGTCTTGGGCCAAAAGGAATTTGTCCAGGATGTTTATGACTAACCAGGAACTGCCAAGGTTCTTGTATATTTATTAGAATATGCTGGAAAACCTGTCTAGTCGTCCATAGTGAAGCGGGTTTTACATCAGCGTGGACTGACGGGGGGGTCGACCAAGAAAGAAGCCCCTGCTCCAAAACACATACCTTTAACCTTGACTGAAATAATGAAAACAATGGAAGAAAAAGATTAATTAGCCCAAATTCTTTAACTTCAACTCAACAGCTAGATTTGGGCGCTCCAACAGGACGCTGATCCCAAACACACATCAAGACTGGTTTTGGGAAAGATAAAGCACGGCAACCTCAAGCTTCTGAAATGGCTCAGATACACGCCCTACCGATCATTAAGGGCTCGGCTTAAAAGCCGGGCGCATGCCAGGAAGCCCGCTAGTTTAAATGAGCTCTACCATCTCTGCCGCGACTCGGCCAGACTAACACCAGACGCTTGTTGGTGGTTTAAAAAAATTACCTCGCTGAAAAAAAGAACAGGTCAAATGAATCTTTCAGCAGTCAAAGCTTTTAAATAATTTATGCCCATGAAGTGCATGTTAACTTCTGACCGGAACTGGAACAGTCTCTTTTTTTTTTTTTTTTTTTCCCGACCGTCTGACTCGGTTTCTTACCTCAGGACTGGACTGAATGTAGCAGTGGGCAAGCAGGTGTTTGTGAAGTCCCGACAGCAGCTGGTGGAACTGAGAGGGAGGATCGGTCGGTCCCTCGCCGTCTCCGCATAGCTGTTTATCGCTGTTTTTCTCCAGTTCTCCAAACTGTTGCTCCTGTATGAACAAACACAGGTAGACCCACAACATCAGCCATGTTGCATTGCATTATTTCACAAAGTGCTGTTTTAATAATAGAAACTTATTTAAACTTTAAGGGCTAAAGGGTAGTTTATCAAAGGGGTTGTTTCCCCTTGTTAACCGACTTATAATCCCCACATTTCCTCCGTGACGTTCTACATACATGACGTCCTTGCATTCGTACCGTGTAAAAGCCAATGCTGAGCAGAAGTGTTCTCAGCAGGACCTCTGCTAAGTGAAGCGGGTCATAGGCATCGACCGAGCTGGAGGAGGAGGGTGGCCGGGCCGACGCAGCGGGCGTTAGTGGAGGTCCAAAGCCTGTCACCTCACCGAAATTGCTATAACCTAGCAGAGAGGCCACATGGCTCTGGTCCTGAAGGCTGCTGAGGACCATGTCTAACTGCAGGCGCTTTGAAAAGACACAGAAGGACACGTAGAGGAGTAGTGCGTTTTCACGGTTACATATTTTCACAGCGTTCTAGCACCGTCTGGTTATCTGTAGATAACCTTCTTTTCTCTGATACCCCAACATAAGTTAATGAATAAATACCAAAGTAAGAATAAATAAGGTGTGCGCCGGTGTAAAGGTAAGCTACATACCTGGCCTTTGGAGAGGACATTTAAACTGTGGGGGCCTTGAGGAAGGAGTGAGAGGAGCAGTTCAGTTCGTTCCCTGAGAGGAGGCAGCAGCAGGGAGGCACCAATGGACAGGGTGTTTAAAACTGCCTGTGGAGCGCCAGAAATATCAGTGCAACAAGAAAAGGCAAAAGAACCATTATTGTTAACTGCAAGTAATAAAATAAAATATTGGGGGAAAAAAATAAAACTTTTGGAAATGTGCTGGACAAGCAAAAGCTTAGACTCCACAGGATATCTGACACATGACCTTTGTCATTGGACATTAGCAAAATATCTTTAACTTCCTGTAAGTAAGGTACTACCAGTATTACTTGAATTAATGCTCCCAGAAAGTATTTAAACACCATTTAAAAAAGGGGCCTATTCCTTCTTGATTCATTTTGCAGAAAGTAATGAAAAGGTATTACACTTCCTATGTCTGAATATAAAGCAGAAACTAAGCTTTCCCTCTTATCTTCTTCCCTCTTAAATGAGATGTACTGAGACATCAGCTAATGTCTGGAAATTGCCTTTTTTTTTTTAGCACGACAGCCTGTGACTGGCCAGTTTTAGAGTCTAAAATTCACTTTTTTAATGATCACTGGACACACCATTGCTAGTAGGCCCTAACAGGTCGAGATGGCCACACCACTCAACAGTGTGGAGGCTTTACTGAAGGAAACATTCAAGGGGAATCACGTTCAGTCAGGTGTTTATAAATGAGGTCAGAAGCTCAAAAGGTGCGAGTAGCCAAGTAAAAGGAAACTGGAAGAACAGATGACATGCCTCCATAGCAAATATCAACTGTTACAACTAGAGCTGTCACGATAATCAATAAATCAATTAATCGCACGATAAATTTTAGTTACATGATTAATTAAATTTGCGTATGCATGCTTGCTTTTTTCCTCCATGTATTTCCCTCTTCTCTCTCTCGAGACTGGATAACAAAAGCTTTCAGTACGATGCATCGGCGCCTACTCACCACTTCCTCCTTGTTTCCTCAGTGTAAGAGGAGTTAAATCTTGTTTTAGGTAGGCACATGCTTAAAAAGTGTAGCATCAGAGCCTCGTGAGGAAGAGCCAAAGAAACGTTAGTTTGAAAAGAAAATGGAAGTGGCGTCAAAGCCGAACACGTCTGCTGCAGTGTGGGAGTTTTTTGGATTTAAATGACGCAGGCCAACCGCTTAATCTATCTGAACCGTTATGTCAAGAGGATATACTTGCGTTATTATGTCATGATCATATTAGTTGAAAAAGGTCTCCAAATGACAATATTGTGGTTTATTGCGATAATTTTAGGAAGATTTATCGTCCAGCAAAATATGTTATCGTGACAGGCCTAGTTACAACACAGAGCTAGATTTGGACAAGTGGTGTTCATTTCTACCCATACTGGGGATGCTTTGGGCTTTTAAAAGGGTAAAACTGATCAGGACTTTAGCAGATGCCCTTAAATGGTGAACATATAACATCAAAGTTGCTCTGTAATATCCTGTCTAGCTTTCAAACTCTCTATGTTGTCCTAAGATGCAGGATTCTGAAGTGGTGGCAGCCTTTTGGAAATACCAGGGTTAAGGTAGGTGCCCTCATTCGCTAGGGAACACAGGAGGCTGTTTGTAGTTAGTAATATTAACTATTCTAAAGATGCTAAAACATTTTTTTAACTCCAACATGATCTTGTGTTTGTTTCAACACATTCATATTTTAAAGCTTTTGCTTCTAAGACAATGACTGCTCTTCGTAGGAAGGTTATAAAGCGATATGATGTATGCTTTGTTAAATATAGTTCCTAAAGGGATCTATATTCCAAAGTCGATCCTGGCAGTTCAAACTTTAACAACCGGGGATCAAAAATCTGAATCAAATTTCTGATTGTTGCTTCTATGGTAAGGCTGCCTGACATCAGAAAAATACATAATTGTAATACTACTGCTGAAAATTGTAATGACAACGTCAATTAGGATTGACCCACATTTTTCTGAATCGTTTCCTTTTTTCTTGACCGTTTTACATTGTCCCCACGCCTCTCTGTGAGCTTTAATATCTGAGCCATTAAAACTATACATCAGGTATGGGCATTAAGCGCAGTTAGAGTCCATCCAACTAACTAAATGTGTGAATGCATGACAGATGAAATATAATATGCTACCGAATATTAATTTAAAGAAGTAACTGGACATTGTAATTGTACCCACTTATACTGAAATGGCAAGCGTAACTAAAAATATTCTGCATCTCTAATTTATATTTCTTAGTGTATTAGAAAGAAATTAACTTGGATATTTACTTGGTGTATGGACTCTGGTATGTTGGTGTCTATGAGCCTGAACAGTAGATTTCTCAGGGGCCTGCCCTGAGCACCTAGAACCATGGCCCCTGTGCCGCCTGCATGGGCCAAGGACAAGTGGATAGACAGCAGCTTCATGCACAGCAGAAGGAAATGATGATGGTCCCTGAGGAACAGAGACAGAAGAGGGGATTAAAGAAGCAAGCAAGGACATTTGTGGCTATCAAAATGACCTTGTGATGGTGCAGAATCCTTCTGGATATCAAGACAACAAAAGACTTTCAGGGTTCCTACACATCATGTATTTAAGTTTTACACTTTTCCAGATTCACAGTTCCACCTTTCTCCAACAGATATTTCACTTCCCTTTTTAGGCATTACTTGCTTCGACCAAGTTTATCTCAAAATCTATACAACTTAGATTTGTCAAATCTGGATAAGATCATTCTACAGTTTCTTTGAAGCACAGTTTGTGATGTGTGAAGTTAGCCGTCAAAACTAAAAATGTCAAAACTTTGAACAGACTAAGAAGGTTTAGAGACCCAAAAGCGGTAAAATAGCAATTTGTTACATTTCTGAATGATTCAATGATTAGAAGATAGGAGCATCTAGGGGAAGATGCGTCGTCAGTCATTCATCCAGAATGAATGACGACGTATTTATCTGTGTATTTATCTTAAAAAACAAACTGATAAATGAAACTAGGCAAAAAATGTTTAAAAAATCTATAAAGCCTTTATTTCTCAGGAATTCAGCTCCTTATCTGCCAGGTAATGCAATAAGGAATATAGTCTGAAAACGCATCAATTTATTTATATTAAATTCTATATTTTGCATACTTATCCAGACTTGGAAATGACTTTTACATGATTTTCAGGGATACGCAAGAACCCTGGATTGTACGCTTTGGTCTCAGAACATAGCAGCAAGTAGATCCCATACCTTCTAGATAGAAATGGAGCAGGGGGCGTATCGTTACCGATGCCGTCACAGTACGTTTCTAGGAAGTTGCGCAAGTAGGTGAAAGTGCTCTCCTCCAGGTCGACACAGAAGGGTCTGTGCCATGCCACTAGTTGCCTGAACAACATAACAAAAATGGTCTAAAAACCCGGGGAATCGCTTACATGTACACAAGTAGAATCCCCGTCAAGAAACACAAAGAAAGCCTCGAAAAGAAGATATCATCAGCCAGTTTCAGTAGGGAGACAGGTCCTCTGAATGACTGTTTACCTGTCCGTTGGAACTGCCGTCCATGCAAGACTGTGAGACGTGCCGGCTGTTATTTGCTGAATGGAGACCCCCTCTAAGCCAAGCACCTTTCTGGGTTTGGTTATTGGCGTAGAGGTGTGGCCCTGGCCACACTGGCCCATCGTATTGTTACCCCAAGCGTACACTTCGTTCTCTGAAGACAGGAGAGCTCATTTCAGACGTCTTTGTGCATTACGCAGAACTCATTTCATGGGAGGCAGCTAACTGGTGAAGATATCTCACCATGAGACAAAGCCAGACAGTGGCTGTCCCCACAGGAGATGTCAATGATCTTGGTGACACCCAGGTCTTCGATGAACCGCGGCCTTAATGAGGTGGTTTCAGAGGAGCCGCATCCTAAACATGAGCCGCAGCCCCAAGCGAACACCTAAAGGTAAATCACATGTAAACAAATACATGTTAATTCTGTTCAAATTTACCAAAGTGCTACTGATCAGCCTTATGTAGGCAAATACGTTCCATTTTCTACCTGAATATCCGGTCTGATAAAAGCTCAAGATAATCAAAGAAATGTGTTTTTCTCATATTGCTTCAGTGTTTTTAATCAAACTGTTTAAAATCAACAAAAAGGGGTGATGACACAAATTAAGGAAGGAGACCCCTCCAGTGCAGATGCGCTCTGCCTTGCTGTTTTTGGACACTAACTGGAGATCTTAGTGGATTTTCAAACTTGGGCCCCCGTGGAGAACTACTTCAGGGTTACTAGAGGAAGCATGGCTTTACCTTGGATCGACTGGAGGTATCCTGCTGGAAACGTCCCAGATGGTGTGTCAAATCATTTTTGGCGGTTTCACGTAATTTTGCGTTGGTCGGTCTGTTTTAACTTCATATTCTGAACTAGGGTGGCTCAGTGTCAGGAGAACTATTATAACCATGCAGAAATTTTATGCATGGCAGTAGGGGAGGGCGATATATCGACTATACTCGATGTATCTCAAGTTTCCCTCCGTGCGATAGTTAAAATGACTTTATCACGACCATCGAGTGTAAATTTTCATGGCAAGATTGAGCCGCTGTATTTAATTCACTGTGAGTTTAGTTTTTCCCACATGCTGTGAACGCATCACTCGCTCCTCTTCCAAACCAGAAAGCGCTCTGGCGCACACAACAACGAACCCGTGCGCTTACTTAACGTTGATGAGACAGCGAGAACTATGGCGACAGCGAGCTCTTCAGGCAGTGGAAGGATGTCGAACAAAACGCGGTAATTTGCAAAACATGCCGTAACACCATCGCCACAAAAGGTAGCAGTAGCACAAATTAGTTCCACCTAAAACGTCATCCAGTGCAAAATGAAGACTCTTGTAAACTCCGCGTGTCGCCCCCCCCCACACACCGAAGGAAACTTTTATTAAACCAGCCGTAAAACTGGCGTCTTCTTTTGCTAAATCCCATATGACAGAAAAAAAACACTTGTTTAAAATTTCCCAGCACCTAAAGAGCAACGGAAATATTTTTGAGATGCTCTGAATATGTAGCTGCGACTGGTCAGTTGATTTTATAGTCACAATACAAGCTTTTGTTTTTGGGATTGTCACATTTTTATGATACCTTTTATTTCAGATTTTTCCTTGGTGTTCCTTTTGGCCGCTGGGATGTTCTGTTTTTAAGGTCCAGTGTAGACCATGAAAGAGCTTTAATGTGAAAATATTGTAATTTGTGAAAAGCTTCTATGTGCAGCTGTGGTGGAAAAAAATGGCTAAAATAAATCATTTTAAATTCATTTTTATTTTGCAATCAATTTTTCAAACAAAAAAAATGGACACGTTAATATGAGATATACCAATGCAACTTCAGGCACTATTTGGCTAAAAACATTTGTTATTCAAGGTTATTTGAACATATCGCGATATATATCGTGTATCGTGATATAGCCCAAAGATATCGGGATATTAGATTTTCTTCATATCGCCCACCCCTACATGGCAGTATATCCAACAAAATATTGCATCCAATCTGTTTGCAGTTTTGCACAAATTGATACTGTGATGGAAATTGGACTTTGATATTCATCATTATCACTATAACTAATATGAGTATCAGACAGATACATGACTCAGTCTATCCGCAAGCTTCAGATTAAACACCTATTTTAAGCATGAACGCTATGAAAGTGAAAACCACTTCAACACAGCTGCAAATATTGCAATTTGGTTTCAGGATATTTTTTTTTAAATCTCTCATTAACTGTCAGCGGTGACAATGTCACTTTAAAACCTAAAAGTATTGTGTCTTTTTAACTAATTCTGAGTGGAGATGGCACTGAAAGTACGAAATATGAGCGTGATATAAAAAAATCTAGTTGTATCCAACTTTTATCACTACTCTGAGATTCATCAGTTCCAGACTATATGCTGGGATTGACAAGGACGTGTTGACTAGATCGCACTTTCGGCTTGTGGTATGAAGATTTCTGCATACCGTAACCAAGCGCGTTATTAATGTTGCTGACTGAGAGCAGGCTGCGTAAGGGTGACGACAGCTGGATCCACAAAAAAAAGGCTTTTTAAATGCTCTTTATTACATATATATTATGTGCTTTTTACCATAAAGTATAATTTATTAAACAGTGTTAATAGTGATTGAGTCTGTCGGAAGACGTAAGCTGTCGAATCTTACCTGTCCTGCAGAAGTGAGGGCCAGAGATGACTGGCTGCCTGCACAAACTTTCCTGATGATAAATCCATGAAGGCCTTCAATGACCTTTGGGCGATACACTCGATTCGTGTCTCCATGACCGAGTTTACCTGCAAAACATGAGTCATGCTCAATGTCTCAATGTTGCTTTAAAACTTTTCCATCAGAACCTGAACCTACTAAAAAAGTGCTGATCAGTTAATTTCATGGAACTAAGCAGCCCTTCTGGTCTATTTGTCTATGCCTAAAAACCGTCCCTCCAGATGTTTTCACTCCAAACGCCTGTAAAGTGACGACTTACCGTTGTCTCCGCCACCAAAGGACCACACGGTGCGTCCATCCTGCGCCACAGCAATGGTGTGGGAGCTGCCACAGGTTACCTGCCCCACTCCGCTGATGTCCTTCACAAGTGTGGGTAAGTTTCGACTCTGGCTATCACTGTGACCTACGCCGGATAAAGCAGGTCAGCAGGAATACTTAAGGACAGGTCATAATTATAGAGATCAAACAAAGGGGAGCGCACCGAGTCTGCCAAAGTCCCCCTCTCCCCACGTGTAAAGCTCTCCGTCGTTAGTGACGGCAGCACTGTGTCTGTAGCCAGCAGACACACACACGACAACCTGGTAGGGAGGGAGACCAGCACGTGTTCATAAAACAAGCTGCCAAAATAGAAATGCATGACTAAAACCAAACAGATCTAATCTCCTTTGGTTAACAAGTCGCTTTTCTGCAGACTCACTTTCCCCGACAGCGGCCCTTGTATGATTTTGGGGTATTTCTGCGTAGTGCTGTTGCCATGGCCCAGTTTCCCATATTCGCCATCACCCCAGCTGAACACCTGAAAGAAATCTTGTGTTTAGAAATTGAATCTCATAAAAAGAAAAACGCTCCCATGAAAGAGGATAGTTGAAATCGTGAAGCGCCAACCTTTAAATGTGTAGTAACGTAATACTGCAGCAGTTGACAAGCATTTTTTTTTTAAAATAGCCACGCTCATCTTGCATGCATCGCACGACAGAAACAGAGCTTTAAAACTCTAAAATGAAACATCCGCAACAATTGGTTCGAAGGTCTCTACCTCCCCCTCAACAGTGATGGCCAGAGTGTGCCCATCCGAGCCCTTGGAGGATGAGACTTTCTTCATGCTCCTGTGCGGCTCCAGCACCAGTTTCTTGGGCATGGACTGGTTGTTGGAATCCCCCAGACCCAGGCGGCCATAGCTGCCTTTACCACAGGCTTTCACCGAGCCGTCGGCGGACACCGAGAAGGTGCAGTACTGGCCCGCCTCAATCTGAAAGAAGTCCAGAGTAGACATCATCAACGCCGGAGGCCGGGTGTCCTCAAAATACAATTTCCACCTGAAGAACCTGCTGTAAAACAACGTAACGCCACTTAGGCTTCCAGTACTGCTCAAACATGTGAAATGCCGCTCCAAAAATACAATGGCCTTGGGGTATTAGAGGTTATGCGGTAGAAAGGGACAAAATAACAACAACAAAAAAATGTAATACACATATCATGAATGGCTTATTTACACGTTAAAATCAAAGTAAAGGCACAAATAAACATTCATTAAGCAGATAGGTCAACGATTCTTGAAAACCCAATTTAAAATTCTGAAGTCACATATATAATACGGTTAAGGCAATTTTTGCTTGTCTGACCATAGAACATGCACTGCCCATTTACTTCACTTCTTTCAAGGCTGTTCAGGAAAATCAAAAGCCCAGCCTGCTCTTCATGAGAGGAGCCGCTGAAACTTCAGACTGTTGTTCCTGCAGCAGCTCAAACCTGGAGCGAGGCTTGGGACGCGCCGTGATCTTCTCAGCTCCCCTCACTATCGTTTGCAATGCTTACCAAACGGCAGCTGGTAAGATGCATCATTATCCCTTTATTCCCTTACTATTTCTATATGAATCGCTGTGCTTTACACTTTGAGCTTTTAAAGAGACGTGTCCATCTCTAGTGTCATTTGATCTAATTAGCACCTGCAGTCTTGAGGCCCGAAATAAGTCCGTATTTATAACAATTTCATATGTTTATGGCTATTTGAAACAGATATTATTCTACTTGTTAACATAGAAACAGCGGTATTATTATGGTATAGCCCTATGATCTTGCACACAGCAGTGTTATTAAAAGTAGTTTATCTGCAGTTTATTGGCTTCCATTCAGCTTGTCCCTTCATTTCATATCCAGTTGCCATTTTATCCCTTCCTACTTCTCTTTTGTAACTAAACCATTTCGTAGCTCTGTTTTTAAGTAATATTGTGTCTGTTTACTGTAGAGAGTTGTTAAAATGGCAAAATCTCACCAATAATTTTTCTAACTGTATATCATTTTCTAAAAGCTTTTTTTTTAAATCACACTTTGTTTCAGTTTATTTAGATTTTGGTAAAACTGGGCGCATGACCCAAAATCACACCAAAATACCTAAGCAGACTCTGTGGCATAATTACTTGAGTTGTATAGTTTTGTTACAGTTGACTAGAGTGGAATTAATTTGAATCGTCGATTGCCAAAAGATAAATCATGATGCAGGCTGCTCTTCAGAGAGGACAAAAAAAAAGGTAAGGGATTGTGAAAAATGTCCTTCAAGACAATTCACAAACTGAAAAACATTTCTGGTCTCATTACCATAAATCCTTCTTATAACAGGCAAGATGGAGGACTGTGTCAATAAATGATGCAGCTGTAAATATAACGGGAGTAATGACAAATGTTTGTGACTTATGAAAATCAGAGGTCAAACCTACCATCTGAGCATCACTGAAGCCCTGCGTCAGCTTTGGCAGCAGGATTTTCTCCAGCGTTCCCTCTGCCAGCTGATGGCTGCTGTTGCTGCCCCAGACGTAAACCATCACTGCGTCGCTCTCTGCACCGGGGGCAGCTACGTCCATGCTGCAGGAGCACAGGCAGTTCGATGCCAGGTTACATACCTGCGACAGTGGAACGAGGGACAATTCTTTTAAGTATGATAACGGAATGTCTTTGTCTTATTATTATGTTGCATGATTTAGGCATCTTTGCTGTGTTTTACCTCCTCAAACAAGCAGAGAGTCGCCTGGGAGAGTCGACAAAGTCCATCTGCGTCCTTTGTTAGCACCTGAGTGTTGGTGGGATCCCCACGGAAACCCTGTGAATAAATACTTGTTTGGTTTTGTTGTTTTTCCAGATGTAGGTGCTTTCACTACAAATAATGGCTTGTAGTGCACGGGTAGTAAGGAGAATCTGACCTAAAGCTTCCAAGTAACAACATGGATGCTTTTAAAGCAGCTGCTTGCATCGCAGCATGTTCATGAAAAAAAAGACACCTAGATCACGTTTTAAAGCTCAGTTTGCTTTTTAGCCAAGTTGTTTGATAGATTCAAAGGATCAAGATCCACATTGATCAAAAAAGATGATCATGCAGGGACCTCTCCTTGCAATAGCCCCTGAGCACAGAAGCCATCTCAGGCAGTCATCTGCACAAAACTGCTGCAAAGCTGATTAGGATGATTCAATATGAATAACTCTGTGGGACAGGAAGACCGGCTTAGTGTTAATCCCTATTTGCACTCTAATGCATCACTCCAAACTCGAAGTGGGAATCTCATTTTATCTGGTGGCATGGAGAAGTGTCAGGCCACAACTTCTGCCGATTGGAGCAGAGGAACTACTTTGTAAACAGAAGCAAATGCTTTCAACATTAGATGATGGATTAGACTATTAAAACGATTGTTTGCATTTTAGTATCTGGTAAATAGAAAAAAAGCAAACTGTTTGCAATGTTTGGGAAAGATTGGTGTGTGAATAAACTAGTCTCTGGCATTTAAAGCAATGGTGAATGCTAGGTTTCTGTCTCAGTAGACATGGTTTACAAGGCTGTGACTCTGGCCAAGGCCAAATGAGCTGAACTAAACACCAACCACTAGCTGCACAATCTAGCAAATCCCAATTCTCATCTCAATATCCCTTTGTGCAATATCTCAAAAGCAAAGGACTACTTGATTGCAATATCTGGCAGGATATATTTTATATGCCATGCATGCAAAGTCTGAAAACACATATGGCCTCTTGTATGGACTTTCCCTGCCCTAGAAGCCCACATGGGATATATACTCTTAGTGGCTGAGAGGCTAAAGCTCAACTTGAGAGTACTGGCGGCTATATGATAAAGGAAAACAATAAAAAAGGAAAATTATCGATACTATCATCACAATATTCCTCAATGGGATCGCAATTATGTGCATTCCTAATATCGTGCAGCCCTGGCAACTGTTAAGGTTGCTGGTACACTATCTGTGAAGAAAACATCCTCTCATTTGTAATATCCTGCTTTTCACACATCAGGTCATATTTTAGTTCCTAAGTCATGCACTGTACAAGAGATCTTGAACTGATAATCATTTGCCTGATGATATATACATGGGGTGGATGTAGAGGTGAAACAAATAAAGCTGCGTTTTACTGCTTTAAACTCTGAACTGGGCTTTTATTCCTTTCCAAGATATCACATGCATAAGAAAGGCCACTGTCACCGTTGTCAGGATACATTTAGAGAAAAAAAAAAACTTGGCGGTGCAATTTTATACCAAGGTGAAGCTGAAAAGATTACCAAGGTCAGCTTTTACTATGAGTAACATGTGAGCTGAGCTGATGCTCTGGAAATGTTGCACTAATAAGCACAATATGTTACAGCACGCTACAATTAGCTAAGAGGTACTCTAATAAACCCTGCAGTCTCTAAAGTACTGTACAGTAATGTATGATAAGAGAGCAAAGGCAAACAGAGAATGACTCTAAAACACATTGCCCTACACATTTACTGGCAGCTATGGTAAAGATAGCCCCTAAAATAAATTCCTTTCATATTACAGCAGCATAACTTAAAACGTTTTTTTTACAATCCAACTTTCAATTTGAGCACATTTATATATATATATATATATATATATATATATATATATATATATATATATATATATATATATATATATAGTAGCAGTGATCCACTTGGATCCCTAACAACCCCTGCGATAAACTACTGGGACTTCAACTAAAACTGTGAGCTTGTGATAGGACTAACATTTAGTTTCTTTTTTTTTATTTTGCGGCAACAGCAGTCTTTATTTATTGATGGCATAACAGGAAGAAAGGCAGAGAGAGAATGGGAAGACGTGCAGTAAGAGGTTCAGCCCGGGAATTGAACCCGACTCTGTTAAGTATGGCAGAGGATCTATAATACTGTGGGCTTGGGTCTATTTTAAAGATCCTGGAGGCCATGTTGGACTGCATGGCACCATGAAATGTTTGAGATTGTGACCTTAAATACAAATCTGGGATCTTCTGCCAGGAGACCTAAAATGGGTTGTTAATAGATCTGTCAGCAGGACAATGATGCGACACATAGGGCCAAATACATTGAAACAGTTCAGACGCAAAATCCACCTTCCTTCACGGCCGACCCAGTTCTCAAACCCAACAGATCCTATAGATTAACTGCATTTGGAGCTGAAAACAATCATTGGTAGAGGTGGAACCAGGACACTGGACTATTTAGAGAGATTGTACAAGGATCCCTCTTTCTGTTTGTTGAGAAGACTAAGCTGTCACGTTGGCAAAAGATTGGATTTTTCTAAGTTTGTCACTATAAAGTCCAGCTAATGTAAGAAAAGATTCATTTATTTTGAAGGTGATCCACATCTTAATCTTAAAAAAAAATAATAATAATCGAAAAGTGACTTACTGAATATTGCCTCATCTGAAGAAGGGTTTGCTGAATAAGTTCAAAGCCCACGCTAGGTGACTGCTGAGAGCTCAGCGAGGAGGAGGAAGACAGGATTGATGTGGAGGAGGGCATGGAAGCTGCCAAAGCTACCTCCACCCACTCTAGCAGAAACTTCAGGGAGCCCCTCTGCATGGCCAGGCCAAGCAGCAGCTCCAGCGCTAGCCTCCGACCGGTCGGGTCCGCCCCGCTGCTCACCGAGGTCTTCTTCAGAAAGTCCGCCACCTGTCCGAGGCAGTCCAAGCCCACCGATGGGATTTTACTCTCGTTAGCCAGAGAGAGCGGCGGCAGGGAAGCCAGGACGGAGGACGCCGTGGCGAGCACGTCGTTGCAAAGCACAGACTCTGGGTGCGCTGAGGCCGCGTACCTCCAGTTCTGCTGCAGCAGCGAGAAGAGCAGGCTCAGACCTGTCCTGACCCCCATCTCGATCAGAACGTCTGTACCCGACTTGATTTTGGAGACCCCCCCTGACAGGCGAGGCTCTGAGGCCAGCTCCAGCGACCCGCTCTCTGCCCCGCTGTCTGTGGACTGGGAGGACAGCTGAAGGCGAAACTTGTCGTGATACTTGCTGTGGAGTGCATAGTAGATGCGCTGCAGAACTACCAGTCTTTGGTGGAGGCCCAGGGTGTAGGAGGTTTGCGTCAGCATGCGGTGAGCCAGCCATCGCTGGCTGTGAAGCAGAGCCGACAGGTACTCTTCCTTCTCGGCCGACGTGCTGGACTCGCACTCGAAGTCAGGCAGCCTGGGGCCGGCCAGTTCTTGAACCGGCTGGGCCAGAGTCACCACTTCCTTGTTGTAAAGCAGCTTGTTGTAGAGCGCGGCTGCCCCGTGCCTCCTGGATGTCTGCGTGCTGTCTTCCGCGGCCCAGGAACTGTTGAAATGCTCCTGCCACTTCAGCAACACGTGGGTTTGACAAGGCACCATCTTGGTACATTACACGCACTGCATTTCACTCCTGAAAACCAGAAGGAGTAGAAGGGGTTATGACGCACGCAGTTCTACGTCGACGCGCAGCCTTATGTTGCAACGTCACCAGCTTCCAGGCAACCTTTCTAAATGCTAAAAGGCCGCCTTATGAGTCGCTCCTCTCCCAATTAAAATCAGTGTGAAGGTGGAAGCTTTGTCTTTGGTGCTGGCACCTTTCCACACGGCAGTCTGCATCCAGGTTAATGCTTCAAGCCCAGTGGGTATCCCTGAAATAGGTCAGCCTACCCACACTAATGAGGAGACTAAGTCCCTAAGGGTAATTATGCGACAACGGAGTTGCGAGACGTTTATCGTCATAATGTCACACCTTAACTTTTTTTTTTCTTTGCTCATCACAATGGTGATAGCCTTAACCATACAATTCATTAAAACAAGTAATTCATTCTCAAGTTGATTCAATTAGTCAATTTGGATACGTGATAAAAAAGGCTTTGCACACTGAATGTATCCTATCTGGTTATAAAAGTCAGAGATTTTAATGCTTTTACTAGCGATTAAATTTAGCAACTTGTTTGCGTGGTCAGTTCAGTTCTTGCTGATTGAAAGCAATGTATTCAAAAAAGGACAATTTTGATAAATACTTAAAAGCGGAGGTGAGGAATGACCTCTAAAAGAGGCGACCGACATGGGACACCCATGCAAAATACCACCTGGTTTATGATTTTTTTTTTTTTAAAGTTACTTAGGACAGAGAGATTATCTGACTGCTTCCATTAGTGTCCCTTGTGTGTTTTTAACTTGCAACAGCAAGCTACATTTTGCTACAGTCCCTTTCTATAACAGATACTATATCAAAGGGGGGAGGGGGCTCATCTATTTTCACATTATAAAGCCAGAATCACACCTTCCCACTTTCAACGCTGCTGCTGTCTCACCACAGAAGTCTCACAGACTTGAGCTATCGCTTCTCTTCAATAACTGCTAATGCTGCCTGTGTGATACTTACTCTAGGACACAGACACTGAATTATTTGATTTAGCCTAACCGCCGCAACAGTCTTCAGCAAATAACATGACGCTAAAGTTTGAATTTGAAACCTAAAAGTTGATCTCAGAGCCTTGTGATTGCTAAAATTAAAACCTGCAGCAAAAACACGAGTCATGCTAAAACGTGAAACGTCGCTGAGAGCAGAGGCGTGCCACTTTGATCAAAGTCTAAATATCTCCCGTCTCTAGCTGGACCCGAGGTCTGGTGGGGTGGGGGCTATATGGTTTCCACTGGGGCCAAAAATAACAGCAACTTTGGATTTAGTAATAGGCTCAACGGTGAGGCAACTACATGCAGGACAACTCAAGAAATATGAAGCAGCAACGTTGCCGCCAATTGCAGCTTCTTCTTGGGTTTTTTTGTTTGTTTGTCAGGTAAAACATTTAGCTTCACAGTTGTTCTGCTAAATTCTGATTACGGGCTGTATACAACCCGACGACAATGATGTCTGACTACAATGCTCTCTTCCAGGATATAATGCTCCATGTTCTGTGTATCATGACACGTTTTATCACTGGTCTAGGAGCCCCTCCTCATCACTGTCTGCTGTATTCCCTGGTTGAATGGATTTCCTTATCCACCTGCAGACTCTGTCACTGGTTTAATTTCATTTACAAAGCCATCTTGGGTTTACTTCCTCCTTATCTCGTTTCCCTTGTTCATAGAAAATATTCAGGAGGTTACGCTCTGTGTTCGGATGAGCTCATTTTACTAAATGTACCTAAGGTTCGTACTGTTTCCACTTTATAAAGTTTCTGTTTGGTCATCTTTTAACTAATTTCAAATCATATATTGACTGTTATTGTTATAATTTTTTTTATTTACCAGAATGGTATCTTAAATACCTTGCTTGCATTTTTTTTATTTTTTATTTGGAATTCTGTGTGCTGCTGCCATTTTTTACCTGGTCTCTCTTGAAAAAAAAAGACACTTTTAATCTCAGTGAGATCTACCTGGGAATACAGTATAAAAGGTTAAATACATACATACATACATGCTTTCACCAAGAAAAGTCTCCCCGTTCCTGCTGAAGGAAAGCGGCTGTACATACAGCATGACGCCGCCACCACCGTGTTTAATCAGCATAACGTGCAGTCTTGATCTTTCATCAATCCCCATGCTGCCTGTGTTCAAAAACATTCTGGTCTCATCTGACAAGTGGCACCTTCTACCGTTTGCTGTGTTACGACTGGAAATGGGACTTCATCTGGCTTCGTTTCAACAATGGCTTTCTTCTTGTGCCTGTTCCTTCAAGGAATGCACGTCTAATCATTGTCCTGCCAATGTGGTTTTCCACCTGAGCTTTTGATCTCTGCAGCTCCTCCAAAGTTCGCCTTTGGGCCTCGTGGCTGCTTCTCTAATTAATTAGTGTTCTCCTTGACCAGGCTGTCAGTGTAGACGGACGGCCAGGTCTTTTCAGGTTTGCCACTTCTAACGTGCTCTATTACAATGAGATGTTCAAAGCTTGTGATTATAATTATGAGGATGAAGTCATAATATTTACGAGAATAAAGTAGTTTTTTTTTTTATAAGAACTTTGATACTAAAAAAAAGTGCAATCTTCCTCCTGCTTTAAAAGGAGTTGAGCATCTTGTAAAGTTATACTTTGGTATCAGTTTTACAAATAAGGAAATACCAAATCTTTTTAGTACACCAGCATCTCGACCCCCGCTTTGGGAACCCCTGTCCTAAGATAAGTCAGCATCCTAAGAGGAGGATGCCCATCTCCAGCGATCGTTGGTCCAGACCAGGGGACAGGACCAATGATCCTTGGATAGGTCACCAGTCCATCACAGGGGAAGCACGTTTTTCCTGAGAGATCCAATGTGGGAGGAAGTCAGGGTACTCGGAGAGAACCACATTTCTCAGGGAGCGCTTGCACTAAGAATACTGTCAGGGATTTGAACCTAAGACCTTCTTGCTGCAATGCAACTGTGCGAACTACTACTCCACCATGTAGCCCAACGTCAAAGCATAATATCAATAAAAAATGTGTTTATCACTGGAGGGAAGAGACGGCTCTGTTCTCACATCATAGAGCACAGGCACTAAGGCGCAGCCTGGAGGATTATTTATTATTGAAAACACACAGCGACTTTACGCGTTCCTGGTCTCAGACTTTTCTCCTGCCTTTCAGTGCTTCGGCTAAGGTTTCGGGGCTTGACGTCCCCTTTCTCCCCGGCTCGGTGCCGGCAGGGTTGCGGAGGCATAAACATTGACCGGGGCCGGCCGGATGGGAACGCGACCAGCGGGTAGCGCCGTGTCATTCAGCCGGTGTAACATGATGCATCTGCGGTGACAGCTGAGCTAAGGCTGGCTGGCTGCACTGCAGTTGCTGCACGTCAAAAGCGACCCACCGACCGACCCTCCTCCTCCTCCTCCTCCTCCTGTTTTCTGACAGCTCCCAGCAGAAACACCCCGCCGTTAACAGTGAAGCTCGCCATTAGTGACGCGTTACCTGGCCGTGGCGGATTCAAAGAGGGCCGCAGGCGCGTCACTTACCTTGACGGCGAACCTCCGAGGATGTTTGCTTTGCGGTACCCGTCCCGTCCCGGTGAGGTCTCCCTCGGACGCAAATATCATGTCAGCCTTCTCCCGTTTTTTTTTCCCCACCCCCTGCTTCTTCTGCGGAGCATTAACGACCTGCTGCAAGGGGTTGGGGGCGGCGGCTTGCCACTTTAGCGCCGCGGCGCGTCTCGGAGTGATGCTCGCAAAGATGTTTGCCTGCTTTTAATGTTTGTTTTATTTCCAACACAGACAAAATCCCTGCTTGGGAGAAGTGAATTAATGAAACAGTGGCAAAACAAGCGGTCTGCTGAAGTCCCATCCTATCAACCGACATCTATACTGATGTGGAAGAGATAAAGCTAATTAGTCCCTTAGATCAGTTGGTTTTTGATGTGCATCTTCAGAGCAAATTGCGCAGGCAAAAGCAGACACAGAGCATTTTTGTCCTCTGTGGCTTTAGAAACATTGTTTCCAAAGCAAGGCGGCTGATGCTGCATCATGCAAAGTGCAGGAGGCTTTGCATGCAAAAGCTTCAATCTGACAGGAAATATCAAACCCATTTGCGTTGTTTGGGTTTCGAGTCAGACACCTTTTACAATCAAAAGAACCCCTTTTGCCCCAATACTTAACCTTAGAGGGAAAATAAAGTAGTCTTAGCGTTCATAAGTAGGCTACAGTATGTAGGCTACATTGTGGAATTTGTTTTACAGTGAGCATCCATTGTTCAATAAATTTATTATGATTATTTATTTCCTATAAGATTTTAATTTTTTTTTCAGCAAATAAAGGCCAAATGAGTGGCTTCCATAAAAAGTAACAATGATAATAATAGGCAGCTTATTCAAAGTAATAAAGCAAATATACTGCTGTCTAACAATAAAGACTGAAGAAATAATCTTTCTTGGACAATTAGTTAAATTAGATTTTAAAAATTGCATATATAAACTCAGGTATGTTAAACCAACCTTTCATAATGCCATTATATTTTACAACAACAATAATCATTTGAATACCTTTTTTCTTTGTTACAAAATTACAAGGAGTCCTTGTACAGGAGCTACGAGCTCTAGAACAGAGAAATGTGTTCTCTCTGCCAAGGCTGCAAGAACAGGAACACATCTCTTTCTAGCCAGGACATGTCATAGTTACCAGTAACAAGGACTTAAGTGTAAACTTCTTATAAGTCCTTTCACCTCAGCATATATAATAGTTAGGTGTCAAGGACAAGCTGCAAGAACAGAATGGGGTGAGAGAACAAGTTGCAGTGTTTTTGTGGTTTATGAATTGTCTTTAAATGCTGAAGTTAGGACATATTAGAGATTAGAAAAGTCAGATTAGAGTTGTCTCACTTATCCGGCTGCAAAACTGGAATTTCAAATCAGATGCAAACTTCCGTGCTGTGTTTTCAATCAGATGTTTGACTTTTAAAGGGTTTACCAGCTGAATGGTTCTTGGGCAGTGGTTCCTCTGTAAATAGTGAACCCAAATTGAAAGTAAACTGTGTTTTTCAAAAAGATAATAAATGTGCATTTACTCCAGATTAGGTCAGCATGTAGGTTTTGTGTCGTGCCTAAACAACATACACGTTGCATCTTTTTTAACTGTTAACTCGTGGGGCTGCAGAGTCGCTGTTCCAACAAGAAGGTCCTGGGTCTAAATCCCAGCTTGGGGTCTTGCTGCATGGAGTTTGCATGTTCTCACTGTGCCTTGGTGAGTTCTCTCCAGGCACTCCCACAGTCCAAAAACAAGACTCTTAGGTTAACTGGTCTCTCTGTGTCCACTAGGGTGTACCCCACCTCTGACCCCGATGACCGCTAGAGATGGGCACCAGCGGCGACGCTGCACGGTAAGCGGGTGTAATGGATGAATAGACAAGACTGGACAGAGATGATAAAGAATTTCCCCATTTAAACTTTTTGTGTAAAGAATTGTTAACAAAGTCATCTTATTTATTTTTCTACATTTCTTGCTGCTATTAGGGTAATTTGAATGAAATAGTAAAGAACATCATGTTTTTATAAGCATTCTCAAGAAAAGAGTTAGCAGAGTAAATTGTTGAACTTTGCTATTACCGCTGGTGAGGAACCGAGCTACTCTAGTTGTTTGGTAGCATGGGTCCCTCTTTATCTTTCTGTTTGTGCATTTTGGACATAATTCATCGTACTATACGGAAGCTGCAGGCATTCAGTCAGAACAAGGAAAAAAAGACAACCTAACCTGGTTGAAGAATAGTATCTCTGGTAAAAGAAAGCTTATCTGTGTTTGTACTACCCCCAAAGGATGAGAAGATCCCACTTTCCCCTTCTCACCAACTCTAGGATTGAATCCATCATGACTCATCGTGGATCCGTGTGGTGCGCCAGCTGCACCACTGCGGGCTGGAAGTCCCTTCAGAGAGTGGTGAGAACGGCGGAAATAATTGTCGGGACTTCTCTCTCTTCAGTTTGAGACATTGGACACAAACGCTCTTTGACAAGAGCAAATAACATAATCAGAGGCTCCACACACCCACATCACAATCTGTTCCCACTGCTCAACTCTGGCAGGAGGTTTCCGAAGCAGGTCGAGCAGGACAGCTAGATTCTGCAACAGTTTCATGGGCCAGATCATAAGGCTGGATAAAAACCTCGATAGATAATGTTAACATGTAAAAAACAAATTTTACACTAGAGTTTTACTACTTGTCTCCTGTGTACATGTAAATCTGTCTATCTTGTGGAAAACTGTAAGACTTAAAGGTCGGCTTTCACATTCTAGTAACCCCCAACCCCTAGCTCCTTGACTGATGTAAAGAATCGTGCAGAATCAGGAATCTTTGTCAATATGTGTTACCAGAGGTGGGTAGTAACTAGTTACATTTACTTGAGTAACGTTTTGAACATAATGTACTTTTAGGAGTAATTTTACCGCACTCTACTTTTTACTTTTACTTCAGTCATATTATTACTCAAGTATCGCTACTCTTACTTAAGTAAGATTTCTGGCTACTCTACCTGCTTCATGAATAAAGAACAGACTTGTTTTAACCAAAATTGCACCAGAGAGACAAAAACCTAGAGTTTATGTCAAAGTGAGACTTCTTATACACAAGCTTTATTATTTTAATGTTATTTTCTATCTGCTCATTGAGATCATTGAGCGATTTGGAGGTCAAATGAATGTACAGTAAACAGTAGATATTGTCACTGGAAGTACTTTGCACTGTTCTAACATACTATATCTACATTAACTGCTGTGAGCATTGCTTTCAAGTTTAATGTTTAAAGAAAATAATTTAGGAAGGTTTTTCTTCTGCCTGAACATATTTTGTAATTATGTTATTCTTTGTATATATTTTTTTCATTTTTGTCTTTAACTTACGAGGATTTTCACATAACTTTATATTTTTGTCAGTCCGATTGCATATTTTTCAAATATACAATCATCAATTGTTACGCTTAGTTACTCAGTACTTGAGTAGCCTTCTTACTGAATACTTTTTTTATACTTACATGAGAAATGACTTAGCTGACTACTTTTCACTTTTACTTGAGTAAAAATATGTTGAAGTAGTGCTATTCTTATTTGAGTACAATTTCTGGCTACTCTACCCACCTCTGTGTTACCATAATAGCATTTTTGGTCAGACACCAATCCAGAATACACATTGATCACACATAACACTCTGACACAACAGGACATAAGGTTTTTCCTTTTTTGATTGTACCAACAACACTTCCTGAGTAGCTTCAAGCGTGCAAATAGTCATTAGCATTCGATAAAATATTTCAGTCAAAAAGACAGATAGTCCCTTTACAGATGATGTAGATTATTCTGCAATGTCATGGCTGTATTAGACGAACACTCTCTAAAAAGTTAAAAAGTGTGCAAATAGTCATGATCAAAAATTTAAATGTTCAAGTTGATGCCCAAGTTTATTGATGCTTGAGGCAAAAAGACCGGTAGCAGTCAGTTCAGACGATGATGTGAAATACTGTGCAATTAACTTAAATCTTAAAGTTACAGAAATTTGCAGTTTGTTGATGTCCATAGAATTAAAGTTTCCCATACGATCTGAGGGCTGATTTTAAATCCCAAGGCACAGTAAAGAACAGCCTTGCAAGATGGGTTTAGTGTGCATCATCTTCTCGCTGATTCTCCAAAGTAGCTCCTACTGTTTGGAGTGGAGAACTGGACAACAGATGGAGGTAACAGAGCCAGATTGGCTCAGCAGCTCCCCTTGTGAAGATGAGCGTCTAGGAGTTCTTGAAGAAGGGGATCTTGGAAGGACACTGTTTAAATGGTGAGGTTAATCAACATGGAACTCAAGGTGAGTTTTCTAAGCATCTGATGATGTAGAATAATAGTGTTTAGTTGTTGCTTAGAAAACCCAGAATATACCCCAGCAAGGCTCAATTACTGTGACAGAATGGATAGCCGGTCAATGGGACTTATTTTGTTAGCTTTGCAGTACACTAATCACTAATGCCACTTTCTAAATTAAAGTATGGATCAGTAGCTAAATCTTGTTAGATATTATATTCAGCTGACACGCATTGTAAGGTAACATGTTTAAGTTATTCAAGACAGCTCTGTGTGTGCGTGCAGCTAACTGTAAGTAAATACCATTTACCATATTTGGTTAATGCATCAAAGGACATTGTATATTAGTATGAAAAATGTTAAAGGAAGTTATTGTTATGTTTATATTGAGTTGTCTATTGTGTATGCAGATGTTTAATATCTGCTTTATTCAAGATATGGAAGTTATCTTCTGTCTAGGAAGTAGTTTACTATCTGGAAGTATTTTTAAGTTAATCACAAAGGTTTGATTAATAATTTGCCCAGACATTGTGACCAATATCCTAATTGTTGATCTTTATTTATCTGTGTACTTTATAGAACCATACACAAAGGAATTGTAAGGTGGACTAAACTGAGAAATTTAATAAACAACAGAAAGACAAGTGAAGCTTCATCTCTAACTGGATGCCTGCAGCTTTCCACTGATCTTGACACCATGTGCTTGGGGTGGACCCCCAATAAAGGAATTCCTAAAAGAATTTGAAATCTGTATGGAAATAGTCTCCAAGTGGAAGAAATTCAAGACAAGCTGCAAACGCCTAGGTCTGCCAGTGCCTGCTCCTAAGAAAGTTCACCCAGAAAGCAGACTGCAACATGTTAGACAAAGTCTCCAAAAATCCTAGACCCCTAACATGTCATCGAGGCCCCAACAGCATGTTCTTGTTACTAAACTACATTACTTCCTTAGAAGAATTACCAACATTTTTCTCCTCTCTGGTCCTTGGGAAGGCCTAAAACTAGCTGCTCTTCCCGCTCAGATACCTGCCATTCACTGTTCACCCTACAACACCATCTGCCCCACGCACACCTCCTTCTGGAAAGAAAGAAACAGAGACACCGCATTACCGAGCTACGAAATACCACCACCTGTCAATCTCAGACTCTGTGGGTTTGGTCCCCTCTTCCAGGATTTTCTCACTCAATAAAGCAGCATCATGTAACTTTTAGCCACTAGGGGGGCAAAGGCCTGTACCTTTCAGGTTTAGCTGCTAAAATAAAACCGTCTCCGTGTTTTGGAATATGATCGCAGACCACTTTGGACCAGCTGATTGAGAAGTCATTGAGTTACTTGTAAAGTCAAGGCCACATTCACCTCTCTAGAGTATACTTAGCGTCTCCCATTGAAACGGAGTGGGAGAGGACGAGGCATAGCCAGGGGGAGAGGGATGGGGAGCTCCAGGAGGTTTGGATGAGAAGGGCGTGGCAGACAACAGGCTCAGTCATCTGATCATGAAGGGCTGCAGGAACTTCAACCGAGGAGAAGCGCTGACATGCCAGTAGCTCTTTGCTGTATTTTGTAATAATAACCATGGCCATGACAAACTTTCACTTGAGCATGAAAAAAGTAAAAGCATGTAAGGAGCACTGCCGTAAAGAGGTGATCTAGGTCATACAGAGCAGATCCGCACCTTTCAAGTTACATAGCCAAAATTTAGGGAGGCGCAGTCTGCACTGTGCATCCATGTGTGCCATGTGCTGAATTTTGACCTGAGAAATCATTCAATATATCTAAAATTAAGCTAGTTGGGTCAAAACATACACGGTGCTGCTTTTAAGATCTGTTTTTTCTCTCCTAATTCATTGTCTGCCACTTCCCACCAAGGGAACAACTCCTCACATCTCCTCCTCGGCATCCTGTCCAGACCTCACCGGGAACCCAGAACCTTCCACACAATTTTCATCAAACCTGTTCAAACTTCATGCTGTGTCTGTAATTGTCCCCTGCTCTAGAGTGGATCTTAAAATAAACATGACACAAACATCTAATCGTGGAAAATGAAGAGTGGGGGCAAACTCTCGCCAGACTGGTCCTGCACTGGATACTGGATAAAAGCGCCTCACTGAAGTTATGTCAACAGCTTAACGTGCAAAGCAAACTTATTTTTTTATGTTCAAGTTGATGCCCAAGTTGTTTAGCTAGTAGTTTGTTTTCCACGGATAAAAAGAAATGCTGGTGACTGATGAGCGCAAAGCAGCTCTGGCCCTGCCGCTGCCATCTAACGCCGAGGTTTTCCGTCACTCAGACACAAACAAACCAAAGATAACTCATGACATCAGGTCCCACCAACTTCAGTTCCTGGATGGAGGTTCGCAGTTAATTCCACTTCCAAGCCGGATTTCTAAAAAAAGGCGACAACACCGGAATGAGGAAATTGGCCATGAGCAAAACAAAGTTGTTCATTGCTGATAACCATGCAACCCGATGGGCCTGGGGTCAGTCATCCTGAGTCCTTCAGAGGAGATCACCGCTCCCCTCACACTCCACATGCTCTCTCCGACCAGCC
Source organism: Fundulus diaphanus (assembly GCA_037039145.1). NCBI lineage: Eukaryota > Metazoa > Chordata > Actinopteri > Cyprinodontiformes > Fundulidae > Fundulus > Fundulus diaphanus. The sequence continues at coordinate 24,963,263 of CM073141.1, forward strand.
TGCATCCAGGGATGTCCCTCCTGCTCCTCGCCGTGCTGTCCTCACTCCTGCTGCATGATGCTGAGGCGTGGGGCGCCGGCGTCAGGTATGCGGTGAACTGCCCGGACAGATGCAGCGCGGACCGCTGCGGCGGCGGCGGTGGCGGCGGTGGCACGCAGCGCTGTGCGCGGACCGTCCTGGACGACTGCGGCTGCTGCCAGGTCTGCGCGGCCGGCAGAGGCGAGCACTGTTACCGCACGGTGTCGGGGATGCACGGCGTCAAGTGCGGACCGGGGCTGTTCTGCGAGTTCTACAAGGACGAGGACGATTACGGAGACGAATACGGCATTTGCAAAGGTACGACGCAAAATCCCTGTCTTCTGATTGCTGCATCTAAAATGTGGTGATGCTCAAATCCTGATTCATTTAGGATTTTCCAGCATTTTAGTACAATTGGCCCCTGTATATCCCTAACCATATCTGCACCCGATCCACCTTGGTTACAATTTTGCATTTAAATGCATCATGTCGCACCACATAATTATTTTTGTTTAAGAAAAAAAAGTGTTTTCCTTCTTTGCAGACTGCCCATATGGGACGTACGGGATTGAGTGCCGCAAGACCTGCAGCTGCAAAGGAGGCATATGTGACAGGGAAACTGGAGCTTGTCTCACCCTCACATTCTTTGCCAAAATTGCCAGCAAGCTCAAAACCGGACCGCAAACAGGTGAGCTTCTGCTTTCAGGCAAATAACTCTCATGTTGTGTTAGGGTGCAATAGATCTGCGCAGAGCAGCAACAAATGGAAGATAAATAAACTCCTTCGCTTGTTTTTCTCAGGGTCGGAAGTTCTGTCAGGACAAGTGGGTTCTGCGCAGAGCACAGACAGATCCACTGCTCCAAGAAGGCTCAACCCTCGCTGACAAGAAAACAAACAGGCATAAACAAAACCTGTTCAGATGTTCAGTCTAAATGTAGCATTAATTTATAAATAAAGCAAAATATATGTTTTACTATGTATAAAGGCTTGACCAGCATTTGAAATCCTGTTTGCTTCTTGTTTAATATTTTCTATGAATAGTGTTATTTTGGCTTTTAAAATATTGCTTTTATTGTTTGCTTCACAGTCTGTTGTAATATTAGATTAAGTCAAAAATGATTTAAACACACATTCAATGTGGACAACGTAGTTACATATATTGCATACTTGCTAGAAGTTGGAGAAATGCACAAACATTTACAAAGCAATTACAATGTGTATAATGCAAAAAGGGATACATTTGTTGAGACTGTCATGCTTCAAGTTTTTTAGTAAAGTGGAAATGGCCTGAAGTTTAAAGGATTTATAGCTTTCTGTGTTGCCCAGATAATGTTTAATATCACAAACATTGTTTATGTTTGTGATATTAAACATTATAGAAACTGGAAAAGTTAAGTACAAACTCAGTGAAAGTCATATGTACATAAAAGCCTTTTTTTGGTAAAAAATAAACTTGCAATTCCTGCAAATTGCTAAGTTTGTTAATATCAATATTTGAATTACTTTCTTAAATGTCGACTCTGAAAACATTAGACTCAAATATTACTTTGACAGTATGTAGTTTACAGGATCTGTTTACAAAAATTCATGACGGGTGAAATGAGAATTGCTTTATCCAACATCTTTTTGGTTGCTTTGAGTTTGAGTTGGGTTGTTTCTTTTCATTGCATTCAGCAAATGACCAAAATAAAAAAAAAAAGCAATGAATGTTTGATTAATTCTAGCTTTAGCATTGTATATCATTGCTGCATAAATATAAATTCTAGCTATTTTCTTGTTTTTGTTTTATTTAAACATTTTTATGTCCACACACATTCTGTATTTATTGGAAAAAAGCGTCATGTGTAGCTTTCTGTTCTTGCTTAAACTTACTCTATAATAAAAACTCATAACTGACTCTTGTCACTTTTGTCAATGAAATTCTTAAATGACGCCCAAGCCCTATCACTCCTCCAGATCATTCACATAGTGTCTCGAGTTTGCACAAATATATTTTCTTCAATTTCATGCTAATTTCAAGCTGAAAGTTTTCAAACATTCTCCCAATATTTCAGAGCTTTCCTGAGCCAAACTTTATTTTTGAACTCAGACTTAGTTGAATGGATGTCATGGGGGAAATAATCTCTCCGCAGAGAAACTCTGAAGTTCTGTTTCACAGGCAGAGGAATAATAGAGGCTTTTGAGTTTAACAAGCTTTGCCAAAATGTTACAGTGGCAAAGAAGGCTACACTCTGAGGAAGAGGAATGCTTTTATAAATCTAAATCCTCATGATGATATGTGGCACGAAATATCGGGACGGGAGCAGAAACTGCAGAGAATGATGCTCAAGAATTATTTATACATTCTTGACTTTGAAATTGTGAAGTGGCCTATTTTTCTGGCATCCACGAATGGAAAGAAATCAAAATAAATATGTGTTCCCAGGCAAACAAAATCTACCAGTGATGTGGGCTGAAAAGCAAAGACATCATTGTGTGAGAAGAGGTTTTTTTTCAATCTTTTAAGTCCCCTGGAAAAAAGAACACACAAACCAAATGTATAACATATTCCCAATATGAATTAATTATTATCTAAAATATCTAACATGTGTTAAGAGTTCAGACTTACTGTGAAAGTGACACTTAATGACACATGCAGGCTACCTCTCCACTAAAATCAATCAAATTTTCAATGTTATAGTATGCAGCAAACTAAATAGCACATAATTAATTTGCCAAAGTCGCACAATAATTCTCCCTTAGCTATAAATAGCTCCTATTAACCTCACCTCTCGCCCTTTCTGGTAGGAAAATGTTTCCCAGTATCCAGCCTGTTTATTTCCTGTGCTTCCTGACACCTGTGAAAATGGCCCTTCTTCCTGTTGTTGTTGTGTCTGCCCGGGGCAGGCATTTAAAGCAAGTTCTTTTCTTTTTTTTTCTCGAAGTGACACTGCAAAAGCTTGGAATTTATCAGTGACGTACAACTGTTATGGCTTTGTCGACGGTTTAAGAGTCAGTGACGAATGTCTCTTCGTTATTCTTTGATGCAACTTAAAATGAGAGCTATAATTTTCAAGCGAGCAAGTTCCTCCCAAGGGAAAGCTGTGGCACTTCAAAAAAAATATTTAAAAGCAGAAAATAAATCCAAACCTAATTGTAAGGAATTGTGTACAACTTGATAATCTGAATTTCATTTTTAAACCAGAAAGGAATGCCGTTGTTAAAAGGAAGCCTATTTCACCACAGGTTGAAAAAGTGTCTAAAAGTTTAGTAAAAAATAAATTAATAAATATAAGACAGAGTTGTTTGAACACACTTGAACATATTTTCCTATACTGCAAATAAATGTCCTGCATAGTGCTATAAAAATGTCTCCCTTATTGATTCCTTGTTTTTTATTTTGCCCTTTTTTTCTCACCTCAGTATTTAAAATCATGAAACAAAGTTTAATATCATTTCAAAAACAATTCAAAACAATATTTCCGAACGAGGATTTCAAAACCTGACCCAGCCTATGTGAAAAACAAGTTTGCTTCTTTGTTAAATTAAGAATTAAACTTGGCTAACCGCATTGTTTGAGTAGCCAAAAATTGAGTTCAGTTTCAGGAGTCACACTCAGGTCTGATTGCTGAAAGACCTGTAGAGTCCTAGTATCTGTCTGACTACATGAAGTATGCCAAACAATCTAAAACAGGAACACTTTCTTCCCTGATCTTAATAAAAGAAGAAAATCAAGAACAGATGACAAGTATTGACATTTTTAAGCCTCAAAAAGGTTACAGAGATTTTTAAGGTCTTTTAAGGTCATTTTTAAGGTTTTTCGAATGTCTGTGTCCTTAATGTCTGATATAAGATCAAAACACTGACAGTCAAACATTGTGATGGTTCTGGAGCTGTTTCAGGGCCTGGAATACTTGCCTTTATTGAACCTTTAATTCTGACCTTTGGCAGAAAATCCTAAACGTTAATGGTCGACCACCTGTTTGCGACCTTCGTCTCAAGCATTGGTTTATGCGACAGTACAATGATCCATAGCTCATCAGCAGGTTCAGCTCTGGATGGCTCAAAAAACAACACCAGCAAAATAAAAATGTCTGGGTGGCCAAGTTAAAGTTCCGACTAAAATTAGATTAATTCTTGAAAACTGTCTAATGTTGCTAAATTAAGACAATTCTGCATAGCAGAGAGGGTTAGGAATCAGCAACATATGAAGACTCACTGCCAGTCATAGTGAAAAAAACTTTAAATAGCTTTTTGTATTTATTCGGGTTTTCTTATCTTAAACATCAAAATCACAAAACAGCAAAAACAGAAGAAATCTGCAAGATAGTAAATACATTTTCACATCACAGCACACGTTGAAATAAATAAACTATTTAGCATCTTTAGTGATCTTAATTATGAGCTTCAGTAACAGCCCCATGAGTAGGGACAAAACTGAACCTTTGACCCAGGTATCACTGTCACTACCTTGGTTTCACTAAAATAGTAATTCAATAATTTTTTAAGGAAAACCTTAACAAATTAACCAATGTAGCCCTACTAAAGGACAACAAGCCAAAAGATGAGTTCTTTAATCAGATTTATCTTTGCTTTCACAGTGTGCTACTCAAAAAAGTAGAGGATAAATGGTCAATGGCCTCAACTTGTCTAGTGCTTTATCAAGTCCAATGACCCCAAAGGGCTTTACATTACATCCAGCCATTCACTCACACGTTGATAGTGGTCAGCTACAGTAAACTGACAGAAGCGAGGCTGCCATACAATTGCTGCCATCGGATCCTCTGACCACCGCCAGTGGGCAAAGCGGGTGAAGTGTTTTGCCCAAGGACGAGACGGTCGGAGCGGGGGTTCGAACGGGCACCCTGGTTACAGGACGAACTCACTAGCTCCTGCGCCACTGTCGACGCACACAAGAGAAAACTACAAGAACTTAGCCACTTGATGCAGATGACCACGACTTTTGTCTATATACATTTTCGGATGTTAATCATTAAGTGTACAACTTGAGCAATGAATGTAAGCCACTGTTAGCAATACAAGTGAACACCTTTAATCATAAGCATGTAGTTATTGAGCTACAAATTGTTAGAAATCACACACGGGGTTCATTTTAGCTACTTTAGCTGCTCCATCTGCCAGCTAATAAACAGGAAATTGAACTAAAACTGACAAGCACGTAGATGAGTGCAGTATTGTAGCAAACAGTTTAGCTAAAAAAAATAGCTGAAGATTTTGCATATAAAAAAGGGATTTATAGTAGATAAAATAAGATGTTGATGCTAAGCCATACACACAGGTGTGGTAGCAGTCTCTGTGTGGGGGCAGGAGCGTTGTCAAGTGCTCAGACTCAAGTGTTCCTCTTATTCCCTTGAGAACCAGCAGGCCGAAGTCCCCCAACCAAACAAAGGAGCCTTGAAAATAACAGGAAAGCATTGGTGAGAAAACCTCTTTATCTGAGTCCCTGAGCACGTCACTGCCGCCTCTGCAAAAACAAAGGTGCGTGAATGAAGTAGTAAATAACACCGATTTACTGCAAATAGATGTTCTGGTATTTAGAGTCTGGCCCTAGCCTCAACAGGTTGTTTACCAGGGCCGAGGACTGGCAGGGTTTATTGGAAACAACACATCTACGGTGCAAACAAGGAAATTAAAGTATGCGATTGATTACATTGATTACAATCATCAAAACTGAGGCTTGTGAAAAGAAACAGGAAATGCATAATTTCACTGACTGGAATGATGGGAACTGGGATGAATAAAATTTTGGTTCCGTCCTTCTTTTCTTTCACTAACCCTAGTTTTTTTTTTGTTTCCCACAAATTCTGTAAGGCTGGCAGTAAAGAAATGAGATGCAGTAGCCTTGGACTTTGTGTCTTTGCAGATTTTTTTTTATCTTGATGAAATGACATGCAGAGGAACATTTCCCAGCAGTTTAATTTTCACAAGCACAAACATGTAGAGTTGCCAAAAACAAATGAAATATTCAGAATCACTACTAAATTGTCTTTGTATCTTGTTTTATGTGCCTTGCAAGAGTATTCAACCCCCTTGGCATTGTAAACACACACACACACACACATATACAGTATATATATATATATATATATATATATATATATATATATATATATATATATATATATATATATATATATATATATATATATATATATATATCTTTAATACACAGCCACCTCTTTTTCAAGGGACCAAAAGTAATTGGACAATTGACTCAGAAGACTGCTAAATAAATAACAAGGCTGCATGGACTCTTGCCTTGTTAACCTGTCATCAACTAAGCAGTCTAAAGGTCTGGAGGTGATTCCAGGTGTGCTGTTTGTATTTGGAAGCTGTTGCTGTGAACACGCAACAAGCTGTCAAAGGAGCTCTTAATGGAGGTGAAACAGACCATCCTGAGGCTGAAAAAAGAAGAAATCCTTCAGAGAGATAGCAGAAATGTTAGGAGAGGCCAGATCAACAGTTTGGTACATTCTGAGAAAAAAAGAGTGCACTGCTGAGCTTGTGAACTCAAAAAAGGGCCTGGATGTCCACGGAAGACAACAGCAGTGGATGATCGCAGAATCCTTTCCATGGTGAAGAAAAAACCTTCACAACATCCACTCAAGTGAAGAACACTCTCCAGGAAGTTGGTGTATCAGTATCTACGTCTACCATAAAAAGAAGACTTCATGAGAGTAAATACAAAGGATTCACCACAGGGTACAAACCATTAATCAGCCTTAAAAAATAGAAAGGCCAGAATTGACTTTGCCAAAAAGCACCTGAAGAAGCCAGCCCAGTTCTGGAACAGCATTCTTTGGACAGATGAGACTAAGATCTACCTGTACTAGAATGATGGGAAGAAGAAAGTGTGGAGAAGAATTGGATCTGGACTGATCTGACCAGTAATGACATGTTTAGCCGCATGTCATCATTCAACCGCTGGTTGTCTAGGTGGTGTCCTGAAAACGACGTGGGCTACATTGATAACTGAATATCATGAATTGGCGCTATATAAATAAAATTTAATTGAATTGAATTGAATTGAACAGCTCCTGATCCAAAACACACCATATATTCTGTAAAACATGGTGGAGGCAGTGTGATGCATGGGAAAGCATGGTTTTCAATGGCACTGGGTCACTTGTGTTTATTGATGATGTGACAAAAGACAGAAGCAGCCCGATGAATTCTGAAGAGTATGGGGATATACTTTCTGCTCAGACTCAGCCAAATGCAGCAAAGTTAATTGGATGGCGCTTCACAGTACAGATGGACAATGATCCAAAACATACTACAAAAGCAACCCAAGAGTTTTTTAAAGCAAAGAAGTGGAATATTCTGCAATGGCCGAGTCAATTACCAGATTTCAACTCAATCGAGAATGCATTTCATTTGCTCAAACAAAATTTAATGCAGAAATACCCACAAACAAGCACCAACTGAAGACAGCTGCAGGAAAGGCCTGGCAAAGCATCACTAAGGAGGAAACCCAGCGTTTGGTGATGCCCATGGGTTCCAGACTTCAGGCAGTCATTGCCTGCAAAGGATTCTCAACAAAATATTGAAAAGTAACATTTTACTTAGGTTTATGTTTATTTGTCCAATTACTTTTGAGCTCCTGAAATGAGGAGCGTTTGTATAAGAATAGATACAATTCCTACATGTTTAATCATATTTTTGTTCAACCCCTTGAATTAAACCTTAAAGACTGCTCTTCAATTTCATTGTAATTGTTTCATTTCAAATTCAAAGTGGTGGCATGCAGAGTCTGGATATATATATATATATATATATATATATATATATATATATATATATATATATATATATATATATATATATATATGCATGTTCAAATTTAGGTTTGCTATTAATCCCCTCACAAGAGAGGCAGCTAAGAGACCAGCGGTGACCCTGAAGGAGCTGCAGAGTTCCACAGCAGAGACTGGAGGATCTGTCTGCAGGACCACAATGAGCTGTACACTTCATAGAGCTGGGCTTTATGGAAGAGTGGTCAGAAAAAAGCCCTTATTTAACTTTAGAAATACCAGGGCATGTTTTGATTTTGCCACATGGGCGACTCCCCAAATGTATGGAGGTCGGTGCTCTGGTCAGATGAGACTAATATTTAACTTTTCACCCACAAGGGAAAACGCTGTCTCGCTCAAACAATACATCCCACCACCCTAAGAACACAATCCCTACAGTGAAACGCAGTGGTGGCAGTATTATGCTGTGGAGATGTTTTTCAGCAGCTGGAAGTGGGAAACTGTGACGTGTCGAGGGAAAGATTGGTGCTAAATAAAGGGATATTCATCATCAAAACCTGTCAGTCCTCTGATTTGAGACTAGGACAGAGGTTCATCCTCCAGCAGGGCAATAACCAGAAGCATATGCTAAAGCAACAATTGAGTTTAAGGGGGAAATCTGGAAACGGAGCTGCCCAGTGGCAAGAAGTGGCAAGCTCATAGAAACTTACCCAAAGCAACTTCCAGCTGGAATTGTACCAAATGTGGCTCTGCAAAATACTAACTTTAGGGATTGTGAATAGTTATGCATACTGAAGTTTTCTGTTATTTTGTCCTGTTTGTTGTTTGTTTTACTATATAAAAAACACATCTTCAAAGTAAATGAAATGATGCAGACTCTCATACGATTTCCATTTGAATTCCAGGTTGTGAGGCAACAAAACATTGAACATGTCAAGAAGGGCTGAATACTTTTGGAGACCACTCTGCATACAGCATTTAGTTTTTAGAAACCTATCTAACTTCAAGCAACAAACAGAGTAAAGTTGCAAACGAGGATGTGTCTGTGCAGTAGAACAACAAAAATTGTATTTCTGGACAAAGGAAGAAATAAATCTAAATGATTCAGACATCTGCGGTCGGATGTCTTACAAAATACTTTGGTAAATATCATTTTAAGGATGTATATTTAATTTTCAAGATCATGATATTTTGAGATAGGTAATTTCAAAGTCTTAGGCCTCATGTTCTATCTTTTTCTGTTTTAAGCATTTATTGTTGCCTATTGATGATACTTAAACAGAACACACAAATTGTTGAAAATTATTTTCTATTATGACATCACCATATCATTATTTCCAAAACATTATATAGTATGTGCACCAGACACTCAACAATAGCAACAAGAAGCCCATGTCAGAAACACCTTTGCCCAGGGGTCTTCATCCTTCACAGTCCAAAGAGCCATTTTTGCCCTCAGTCCAGCTGAATCAGACTCCTTTAGAGCCATGAATGTTACGCGACCTTTTGAAAATAGAAAAAAATCTTTTTTGATAAATATCTACTATAGAAAATGTGTTGTCATTTTCAAAAAATGGCAATTTTATTTATATTTTTAGGTTATAAAATAAGAAAAACTTTTCTACAAAGTGGATGGACATTTTTCTTCTGATATATGTGGGAAATAATGTGAAAATGAAAGCACATCGTTTCCAACTTAAAGACAAGAAAAATAGATCTGGAACTGTGTTACTGGTCCTCTTTGTGTAATTCTGTAGCGGAAATTCGATCCAATTTCTTCATGAAAAAACTGATGAATTGCTAAAAACCTGCATTTATTCTTATATCCATATTTAAATTCATTAGCTGGCTCTTCATCAATTTTAGTGAGTCATAGGAGCCATAGTGCAAGATCCAAAGAGACGCTTGCAGCTAAAGATCTGCAGGTAGCAGACCCCTGCTTTAGCCTCATCCAGCAGCTATGTTAGCAAAACGTTACCACAATAATCTATGTAGGTGAAACATTACAACAGCTACAGGGTTTTAAAAGTCTAAAGGAATTTATATCCCTCTGTTCATATTAAAACTTGTTAAAAGCTTTGACCTAAGCCTAACAAAACCTTAATTTCAAAGACATTTTTGTTATTTAAAAAACAACAGTATGATGAATGTGCTGCCTTTTTATTGTTTGGGATGAATGTCACTATTAAGACTTGTAATAGTCATTAGAATAGTTTATTAAGTCAAAGAGCCACAGTGTTACTATAGAACATTGTCTTTTAAATCATTATGAAAAGAAAAATTATGTTTGCTTGCATCAAATATATTTTGCTTCCATTTTTTATGCTAAATGCCATGATCAAATTCTGAAATTGAGATAAAGGTTCTTTCCAACTTTTCAATGGATACCAGTCCTTGCTCTGGCTAATAAAAAAAGTGTGTTCAAGAACCAAATATTTGATTTGGTTGTTTGACTATAGTAGTATTTAGATAAATCAAGAAATATGCGTTTGAACCAAATCTTTACCAACTAGACAAAAAAGGAGGTGGCAATGATTAAAACATGAATGTCAGATGGTGCTGTGAATATGTTTCCTTGATTTTATCAACGGGAATTCTCCAACCTGTAAAACCACTGTCTGGAGGGGATGTTGCAGCCAGTAGTTTAATACCTAATCAATCCATTAGAGAAGAAACAGGAACAACAGCCTCACTGATTGTCACAGATTTATTAGCAGCTCTTAATTTAAATTTCTTTTCAATCTGGAGAGATTCACACAGACAAAAAGAGGCAATTTTAGAGATTTATTGACATAAATTACAAAAGTTCATTGGCGTTCGGACCCTGGCAGAAGACGTGAAAGCTCCTGTCTATAAGCTTGGATGTTCATTTTAGGATTAGGATTAGTGAAGTCTTCCCCCGGGGAAGCGCATTATAAGCAGAGTGTTGTGGGATGGTAGGATGAGGACTTGATGCAGATTTGCTGGTGCACAGACGCATGACGAGGCAATCAGTGGATGCAGGTGCGTAGGCGGGTGGGTCTTCCAGTTTGAACTTTTTGTTTAAACTTCAGTTCTTAGTTTGTTTTACTGGTATCAAAGTGTTTGGTATCAATGGATCCTACTGAAGACTGCAAAGCTTCTAGAATTTAGCATATTTCTCTGCCAGTCTCTAGTTAGGCTTGAGGTTACAAAAAAGCAACTGAACCAACAGGTCGGTGAGCAGCAGAGGAGCCTGAACATGCGCGTTTAAAAAGCAGTATAATGTTTAAAAATTACGTTTTGATCAGGTCTCCATTAGCTCTGCTATCTGTTGTCAAAGAACCATGTGGCCTTGCTGTGGTGAACATCATATCAGCTCTTCTTTCAGACCTGGTGCAGTCATCCCCCACACGTGTTTCCCTGGAAAGTGGGATGCCTGCATACAGCAACACGGTAGTCTGCCGGAAAGCTGCAGGAAGGGGAAATCTTTTTATTGTGGCTCCTTCTTTCACGGTAATTCCCACATAGCTGACAGATTCCAGCAGTTTGTCCAACATCCTCCCTCTTGAACCCAAACCACCTCCGTGCAAAAGACAACCACCCAGGTCTTGCATCCAGCTCTAAAGAAGAAAACATTAAGCAAGTCTTAATAGTGGGATGCTCTAGCTTTTTCTATTGCCTTTTCTTAGTGGTTTCAGTCCCACTGTGTCATAGATTCCATGAAAAGCACGCATGTATTTACAGTCTGTACGTCCAGTGATCACCTTATTTGTTTTAGGAATATTGTAGTGACAAATAATGGTAAATTTTTGCTGACACTGCCCTCAAATGGTTTGCTGGTCTGTAAAGGGATGAACAACCCCAGAATTGAATGAGCAAAATGAATAAATGGAGAGGTGTAATGATGAAAATTATAGAAATAGTTTTGAAATGAGAGCATAAAAGAAGTAATTTCTTTTTCAGCATCCAAACAAACCAGCAGGAGCTTTAAAAATAGACACTTATAGGCATGCCACCCTATGGAAGCCCTTTAAGGCAAGAAAAAAAAACTGACCAATTTTCACTTTTCTTATGACTTTTGAAGTTATCTGCAATCATTCAAACACAAAAAAGCAAAATTGGTAATAATAATAATAATAATAGTAATAATAATAATTTGGATTCAAGGCCTTCTGTACCACACCATTCAGTTCTCAGATCTATAGATGAAGATTCCCACTTCCTTAACTTCATATTGGATAAAGTTACTATGTAGGTTACTTTAGCCTACCAATAATCATGTTGAACTGTATATTGTAAAATGCAGGATAAAGCAAGTGTTCGTTTGGATTTAATATTAGATAAATGATAAAACAGCGATTTAGTCAGTCACTTGTTTATTAATGGTATTATATTGCATATATTTTGTTTTCAGTTTGTCTGAATGTGCTGATAAACGATGCATTTTTATTATTTTTTAGCCTATTTAGATAAACAAGTCTAAAATAATCATGGGTTATTATGGTACAGAAAACACGATTATTCTATGATAATGTATCCCAAGGAGAATGATGGCTGCAAAGATGGACATGCAAAACCAAACACGCTGAAATTGTATAAAAATAATATATATTTTAGTTGACCAGCAGATGGCGCTATTGTAGTATATATCACATCGGATGTGACCTTGAGCAGAATGAAAGTTTACCCAATCCCAGAGAGGATAAAGGATCATTATTACATCCGTATATAGCAACTAATAGATTATTCATGTGCCATAATACGCACGCACTCTTTATGCTTATAAAAATCCAAGCAGATTGGATTTGTGAATTTATTAATTTGATGCAGGGTTATTTAATGCAGAGAAACTGAGAAATTAGCTTTTAAGCATTTATTTCCTGTCACTGAGGAATTATTTGAAATAGGCTACACTTTAGGAAATAGATATATGGTTTGGGATGTTTTGTATCTGATTTGTTTAGATGTATTGCATTGACAAATTTCTTATTTAAGGTTGTTCCTCACTCAGCTGAGAGGCATGTTAGTTTTGTAATAGCCTGCAAACCTTTTAAATCTTGATGATGCTTAGCACTTTGCAAGTAGAAATCCTAAAGTAAGCATCTTTTAAGGTGTGGGGACTTTAGGGATAAAATTATGTTTAGTTTATGTCAGTGGTTTGTACAAAAAAAGGCCTGTTTTATGTTTTTTCTTTGCTACTTTGTTTGGTGTCAGAAGTTGAACTTTAAACATAACTAAGAACTGAAGAAATAATCTTCCTCCAGTTGTACAATCAATTACTTCAACTGCAGTCATGTCATTAAAAGCTGGATGACTTAAAATTTCCTGTCTTAAATTCTGACAAGACTGAAGTTGTAATCTTTGGACCAGAGTCCTCAGAACATAAACTTCTTAATCAACCACTTAATCTGGATGGCATTAACTTGGCCTCTGGTAATAAAGTAAAAAATCTTGGTGTTATTTTTGACCAAGACATGTCATTTAAATCCCATATTAAATAGGTTTCCAGAGTTTCCTTTTTTCACCTCAGGAATATTACCAAAATTAGAAACATTCTGTCCAGGGGTGATGCTGAAACACTAGTCCATGCATTTGTTACTTCAAGGCTGGACTATTATAATTCTTTGCTATCAGAAAGTCCACAAAATGCAGTTCAAAGTCTTCAGCTGATCCAAAATGCTGCAGCAAGAGTTCTGATGAAAATCAACAAAAGGGATCATTGTTCTCCAATTTTAGCTTCCCTCCATTGGCTTCCTGTTAAATCAAGAATAGAATTTAAAATTCTTCTTCTAACGCATAAAGCCCTTAATAATCAAGCTCCATCATATATCAGAGCTCTGATTACCCCGTATGTTCCTAACAGAGCACTTCGCTCTCAGACTGCAGCTCTGCTGGTGGTTCCTAGAGTCTCTAAAAGTAGAATGGGAGGCAGATCCTTTAGCTATCAGGCTCCTCTCCTGTGGAACCAACTCCCAGTTTTGGTCCGTGAGGCAGACACCCTGTCTACTTTTAAGACTAATCTTAAAACTTTCCTTTTTGACAAAGTTTATAGTTAGAGTGGCTCATGTTACCCTGAGCTACCTCTATAGTTATGCTGCTATAGGCTTAGGCTACTGGAGGACATCAGGGCCTATTTTTCTCACTCTACTGATTTCTACTGTTCTCCAGATTTGCATTGCATTGAAATGACTGTGGTCATTTCAGCTTTTAACTTTCTGTTCTCGCTCTTTTTTCTTCATAGTAGGTACACCTGGTCTGGTGTTCTGTTAGCTGTGACATCATCCAGGGAAGACAGACCACCCGCTATTACCATCTAATGTAGAACAGATTACTGGATCAATGTGTGCTTCTGTGCTTTTTGTCTCTCTTGTTGTGTCTCTGCTCTGTCTTCTGTAACCCCCAGTCAGTCGAAGCAGATGACCGTTCATACTGAGCCTGGTTCTGCCGGAGTTTTTTCCTTCCTGTTAATGGGGAGTTTTTCTTTCCACTGTCGCTTCATGCTTGCTCAGTATGAGGGATTGCTGCAAAGCCATGGACAATGCAGACGACTCTCCCTGTGGCTCTACGCTTCTCCAGGAGTGAATGCTGCTTGTCGGGATTGATGCAATCAACTGGTTCCCTTATATAGGACATTTTTGACCAATCTGTATAATCTGACCCAATCTGTATAATATGATTGAATTTGACTTTGTAAATTGCCTTGAGATGACATGTTTCATGAATTGGCGCTATATAAATAAAATTGAATTGAATTGAATTGAATTACCTCTAGTCTTCCTGCTGGAAGTAAGGCTGCTCTCAGAAGTTAAAAGTTGAACCTTGGAATTTCATCAAACCTAAATTTAATCCATTTTAGAATCAGAATCAGAAATACTTTAATAAACCCAGAGGGAAATTACAGTGTTATTTTTTTTCAACATGTACTTTTAGTACATTTTCATTTTACAGATTCAAACACTGACGGCATATTTTCAAAAGCAGAGATTACATGATTCACAAGCGTGACTATGTAGTTTATTCCTGCATCATTGGCCATGTTCCTGTACCTTACAGTCATGCTTTGTGGCATTCTATGTCTATATTCTATTAGTACTGGGATGCCTGAATTTCTGTTATTAACTCCTAAAAGCACGCGCCCTAAAGTCGACATTGTGACTTGAAAATCTCAAAGTCCCTGAGTTCAGAGGAAGCCTGACTGCATGCATTCAAGCATTGAGCCCTTATTTATGAGCCCTGTTTTAATGCATAGAAAAGAGCACGCAGTACATGGATGTGATGTCATTACCACATCTACGCTCCAACTAGACAAATCAAACAACCTCGGTTCCAGAAGCAGAAAATTATGTAATTGTTCCGGTGCTCCCTACTATTAACAGTGGAAGCTGAAAATTACTTTTTTATTGACTGTTAGTTTAAGCACTGAGAGTAATATAATTACAAATAGAAATTTTGAAGAGCTATGTATCTGCTAACTATAGAAGAAATAGTCTCATTAAATTATAACAAAACTTCCTCTAGGCTGCTGGTGCCTATCTCCAGTGATTAATGGCCAAGAGGCAGTGATGAGGGGTACATCCTGGGCTAAAATGTAACACTTCGAAAGAGTTAAATAATGTTTTTTATAAACCCATGAGTCCTGATAAAATTGCATGATAAATTCATTGTTGTGCAATAACAGGTGAAGCAGAGACTGATTAATAGTAATGTGCAATCTGTGTTAAATTAAAATGTATGAGGTCATCATATTGTTGGTTATTTGTCCCGCTTGTCCCTCACAAGCATCCTGCTGTCCAACTTTTGGTTATTTGAGATCTGGTTACTCTAGGTGGTGCACCAGCTGTCATAAGGTCAGTCAAACGTTTTACCCAGTTTGATTATATGGTGGAAAAATAGCAAAACTCAAACGGCTTTCAGTTAGTGTGAGGGTTTTTGTGTCATGGGATCAAATGAGTGTAATCTGATTGGCTAAAAGCTGCTCGACTCCATCTAGTGATGTGAGTCACCAGAAGGTCAACACATTTGCAGGTGAAGTTTTGCATGCAAATTTTTACAAGCTAATTTTTTAAAGGCGAAGATAAAGTAAAAGAAAATCACATACATAATTACATAGGATAAACATTCAGTGCTATAAATTCAGCCTGATTCTAACGAGACTAACGAGACTATATTTCTTCCATAAGAATGTATCTATATTAACTGGATAAAAATGGTCAGATATAACAAGCTTGACTGTGGCTATATAAAACTGACTTAAAGGCACGGTCGCCATTATGGAGATTGCACTTAAGGTACATCAGGTACTCCTGATCTTCCAAGTCCAGATTTAGACTTAGGTGGGATTTCTTTTTTCTCAACTTGGATCTCAAAAATGACAACTTCCAAGTACAAATAATTTTAGCCTTCTACAGGTGTGGTGTGAAGATACTTAACAATAATAGTAATACAAGCACCTTCTATATTATTCAAGGACACTGTACTACTTGTGTACGCTTAGATGAGGAAGTTAATCTTAATCATCTTAAAACACCGTTGTCTGCTTGTGCCTCCAGAGATTCCCTTCATCTTCCCAGAAATCACTGACTGTCCAAAACCCCTGACTGAAAGGCCATGAGAACCCCAGACTCATTGCGAAAAATGCAACTCCCAGAGGCTCGTTGTATGAAGATTCACTCATTCTGATCTTATTAGCTGTCCATCAGACAAATTCTTTCGGGGTCTCATGGGAGACGTAGCAGCTCCTGTTTGTTTACAGATGACCACTTCCTACGTCACGAGGTCACGGTGCTTCATGTTCAGCATTCCTTCTAATACAAATACAAAAAAGTGTGCCGAACGACGGTCGAAACAGATGGTTATGAACCCACGGTTGTTTATTCTCAACAATTCATTTGTAGTTAATTTGACCGGGCTTTTTATAATACCCAGCAGACCAGCCTTTGCTAGCGTTTGAAATCGTTATCACAAAGTTAAAAAATGAAATGGCAAATTTAAGATTAGAAGACATATTCTTCTTTGATAACTGATCCTTATATAGGAACATTTTTGACCAATCTGTATAATATGATTGAACTTGACTTTGTAAAGTGCCTTGAGATGACATGTTTCATGAATTGGCGCTATATAAATAAAATTGAATTGAATTGAATAACTGTTATTTGTACACTAACCCTTTTGAGCAGTCAAATCGTACATCTTAGCTTGGTATTTTACTTGGGCTGCATGGGTGAACTACATTCAGCTTCCCTTTTAAAGCTAAATATTTGTTCACACTGGTTTCATGCACATGGAAGTATAAAGTAACAAACATGACAACAGCTCTATGACGCTAGAAGATCCGCAGAAAACAAATTTGACAGGACTTTGTCTCCTCCTCAGCTGGTTAAGTTCAGTTTAGATTGACATTGCAATACAAATTGTCTCAAACCTCCACATATCTATAGGAGACAATTTATTTAATGTCCCTTGACCGATCAAGGGACATTTTTTCCTAAATCTTCATTTTGTTTTTTAAGTTGCATGACTTCTGCAAACTAATTTAAATCACATCAAATGAAATTAAAAGCTAAACTTTGGTCTCTGAGACTAATTATAATTTAACCTGCAATGTACAATTTTAGATCAAACTACAGAAAGAAATACAAAAACAGCTGTAAAAAAATACTCCCACCACCCAAAACTTTGTTTTAAATCCTTACTTCCATTGACTTTCAATCATTTTTAACCCTTTCTTTGGCCTTACCCTGACCCTGACCCTAAACCTAACCATTACCACTACATACCTAACCCTAACCTAAACCTAATTGACACCTTAGTCTTAAACCTAACTCCTAACGCAGAAAAAAGTGATGACCAGAAAAAGCTCCTCATTTTACATCAAAGTCCTCTTTTCACTAGTAAAATGTGCAAAAAATGTTCTCACTCAGCTACAAGTACAAGAACACAGACACACATACACACACACACACACACACACACACACACACACACACA
This sequence comes from Fundulus diaphanus, assembly GCA_037039145.1. NCBI lineage: Eukaryota > Metazoa > Chordata > Actinopteri > Cyprinodontiformes > Fundulidae > Fundulus > Fundulus diaphanus. The sequence goes on from CM073141.1 coordinate 24,980,986, forward strand.
CAACACAAAAATAATATTACGAAGGAAAATAGTTTAGTCGAAAAAGTACCTTTTAGGATGACAGTCACTGGTCTCAGGTCTCATTGACTCAGGCCATAAAAGCTCCATGCTGCCTCACCAAAGCTTTTAGGGCTCTTCTTTGTTATTGCTGGTGTCTGCCAGGGCATCTGAGGACATTGGGTGATTCCTACACTTTAAAAATGTCACAGATATTGTGTGAATTGAGAAAAACACTTGTGCAGGGGGCGATGTTTGTGCTTATTTTTAAGAGACCAGTGCCAAGCTTTGACAAGATGCAATAAACAGGTGACCCGTGGGGGCAATGTGGAGACAAATATCTCACAATTGCCTTATATCCTTCTTTCAGGATCCACATGCTGGTGCTTGAACTGCAAAAACCATAACCATCAACCAATTACTGTTGTAAACTATTGTTATGATGATTCATTTTCACATCTTAAATCTGACTCCCTAATATAACCCTATAATCTACGCTGTGTCCTTTACCACAGATTCTGATGCATTTTACATACAATCTGATAAGACCTCACAGTCTTGCTGCTTATTTCTGCTCATCTCTGGGCACCAGTCTTCATATGATTGAAAGTCACCACGACTACCCAGGGAAATAACACATTCACCTCAATCAACCAGCTCCACACGAGAGTCACTTTATACAAAATGTTAAGATTTGGTTTATTTAAATTTGAGGAAATCATTTTGGTTGACATGCCTGTCACCTCCTACATGCTTTGGTGAGTCCTCTCCTTTACAAATAATGACAACCTGCAGGAATCAGGGATAAATGGGAAGCTATGGCTGCATTAAGATTTTGTGGTCTGCTCCTCAATTCACTTTAAATTGAAAATAATTTGAAAAAGTTAATTGCACAGTTTTTACAGCTGAGAGACATATACATATATATATATATATATATATATATATATATATATATATATATATATATATATATATATCAGTGGAGCCTTACTGCTTTCGCAGGCTCTTTTTCACAGCATGATTTATATATGCGAGAAGCTTTATTAGATTTTAAGATGGGACTGTTTTTACTATTTTGTAAAAATAAAATGTTTTACTAAAAATGTTCTTGCGTAATCTGAAGTGGTGGCTTTATACCAAAGCCAACCTTGGTGTGGAAAGGACAAGCAGAGCACATGTTTTCAAGAGAGACACAAAAATACAAGGCTAATCTTAAGAAAAGTCGTTAATGTGTCATTAATAACACATCCTTTCTTATTTCAAGATGAAACTGCGGACGAGCTCCTTGAGGTAGTAACCAAGAATAATCTGTAACAGTGCACAGCAACAGGTCAAAAATAAACTGATATAAAAGACAGAACTGAAACCAGGGGTGTGACTACTCTCATTAATTTACAATTTGATGAGAGTAATTTTCCAAACTTGCTGGAGGTGACCTCTTAATTGCAGAACCCTGGATAAAAAAGCAGATTCTGGTCTTCCGCCCGTAAACCAGCATCCGGTGGGTTCTTGGGATTTTTGAAAACCAAGAAGTGATAGCAGCATGACTTTTACTCATCATGCTGATTATGCTAACCGGTTGGGATCTGACGACATGGAGCTTCAGCGACCTGCTGTTTTACAGAAAAGCTGACTGACAATGGCTGCAATCATCTAATGCCACACATGAATATGGATGAGGTTAAAGTTCAAAAAATTAAATTAATTAATAAATTAATACTGACATGCAGATCAGGTTAAATTTATTTTTCATTGCTTGTGGCCAGTTTTAAAAATGGTGTGTCAAAGGAAAAATCTGATTTTTCTTCCTAAAAATTTGAAAATTGATTTGTGGCCAATGTTGTTTTGTGTTATTCTTTTTCTAGAGACTGTACATTTTGGTCAAACCAGAAGATGCAAAATTATCATGGAAGTCCCAAAAAAGGCTCAACTCTAAGATTAATTTAAAGGATTTGGATGCACATTTCTTTATATTGGTCTGCACTGATGACCCACAGAGCTTTTTAGCAAAAACCCCTCCAGGTAGCTCTGGCATGAAAAACAGAATATGTGCAAAAGCTACTCATTCCCCCTGTTAAGCGTGGATGGATATCTGGCATGCTGCGGTTCCATTTCTCACCCAAAAGACCTGGGAAGAATCAAATATTTGAAATACCACGGCATCTAAAGGAAACGTTTGCTGATTTTCTTCTGAAATGTAAAATGGATTACCAATGGGTATTCTTTAGAGGGAAAGTGATCCAAAATATACAAGAAAATTATCACCGAAAATATTTGACTGGTCTTAAAATCAGCTTTCTTACGATGTCATATCAATCCCCAAACCTAACTCCTGAACAAAACCTGTCAGGAGAAGATACCATGATAGCAGAGGACCTAGGACTCTGGAAGATTGTATGAAGTGGAACGATCAAAGATCCCTCATAACATGGTGCTGTGCGGTAGGAGAAGACTCGTTTCTGACCTATTGGTAAAAGAGAGTTAAACAATTTACTGGAGGCACAGCTGCCAACGATTGTGTCCCTGGGGTTTTCGCAGAAAGCAATTATTTCCTTAATATAGGATTTTCCCCCTGCCAACAAATGAGGGAACTCAATTTAAAGGCTGAATTTTCTAAAACTTTCTGGTTAAAGGGGTGTTGCAGCAAGAGCTGATTATTCTTGCTTTTTTTTTTTTCCAAATCTTTAGGGGTACAAACAAATAAAACTGGCATTGTAATCCGGCTCTATATAACATACAGGTTTTAAAAACTGCATCACTGAACTGTATATGTACAGTTAATACTAGATATTTACAATCGCTGTGTAAAAAGACGCATTGCTTTTTTTTTTTTTTTTTTATCTCTGATATCAAATCAGAATAAACTTCCGTTATGGGTCAGTTCAGATTACCAAATGCATTTATTTTTAAAAATACCACAATAATGAGAGAGATCATTTCTTATTACCTGTAAACAATTTGTGTACACTTAGATGAGGATGTTACAGCTTTTTAAGCTTCTGATAAGTTAATTCCCAATAGACAAGTCCGATGTCTGAGAGATGAGCGCGCTTTGGCGTGAAATGTGCGACCTTGGGAAAAAGCTGGCTGAAGTTAATACGAAAGTTTCACTGTGAACCCTCTGATGAGTCATGAACAGACGTTGGCTGAAAGGCCCCCTAGTAAGGAGGAAGCGGTTACTCCAAAAGCAACACAAGTTTGCCCAATGCGCTCAGGGACAAGAACTTTAACTGTTGGAGACCTGTCCTGTGCTCTGATGAAACTAAAATAGATTTTTTACGGCCATGATGAGTGTTGCTGCATTTAGAGGAAAAAGGAGAAGCTTGAAGTGTCTTTTTTTTTAAGCCGTTTTGGTGCACTTCACAAGATGGATGCCTCCATAATTAGTTAGAGAGTGGCTCAGGGACATCATAGTCAATGCTTTGGAGCAGCCATCCCAAAACCCTGACATCAGTTCTGCAGGAAATCTGTGGGCAGCGGTTCTGTCGGAGGAATGGGCCGAAATCAGAGCAAACTGAGAGAAGAGAGAAGATTACCAAAAATGGTTGAGCCGAGTCATACAGTTGAAAAATTGGTACCTCTACCAAGCACCGAGGTCACTTATGTAAACTTTAGAAGTTGAAGAAATAGTACAATTTCCGTGAAAAAACCCTCCTCTCTCATTATTCTGGCATTTACTAAATCAAAAAGGTTTTCGTTTATCATAACTGACCAAAAACAGGAAGTTTAGCCTGCTTGAAAAACAGTTCATGTTTTTTTATATATTTATACATTCTCAGCATTAGTGTTTGTATGCATGCATGCGGAAGGATCGTGCTACTCTTCAGCAGAAACGATCTCGAGAAGCAACCGTTGCATCGCCAAAAAAACATTTAGAGCTTTCCCAAATAAACAGAACTGCAGTTACTGGGGTGTGTATACAGCTGGGCTTTCACCAAAGTGAGGACAGAGACTAAATAAATGTTTGTCGAGCTGCAGATTTGCACAGCCATTAGTTTATGTCATCTTTCTAAAGACACCTTAGAACGGGGATAGCTGTCTCTCTCTCTCTCTCTCTCTCTCTCTCTCTCTCTCTCTCTAGTTCTGTGTTCAGAATTAGTCACAGATGATGAATGGAAAATTCATTTTTTTTTACTCCTCTTGATGATTCATAGGAAAATAAAATTCTTGGCTGTTTATGCAGATGTTTGAAATGAGTGGAAGACCATTTAGGAGTTCAAAGCTGCCTTTTTTTTCTTTTTACATTGTGGAATAAAGGAGAAAGTCAGATGCAGTCAGAGCTGGTCTGGAGCACAGCTCTCCCTCTAAGACTTCCTCAAACATAATCATGCACTCTTTCCCCTCCCTCTCCTCCTTTTTTCCCCTCTTTCCTCCTCCTCCACTGTGTAACCACTACACACAGCCTGAGCCTCACTAGACAGAATCACTGGAGGAGTTTGGGCTGCATATTGCAGTGCCGTGAGGGAGGGAGTGTGTGTGTGTGTGTGTTGTTGCGAGTGTGCATGTTTCTGGGCGGGCTTCAGCTGTACCGGTGCCCCCCGTGTGTTTGTGTGTCTGTGTGTGTGTGTGTGTGTGTGTGTGTCTGTGCTGACCGCGACAGTCATCCTGAGCACAAGACAGACTTTTCTCAGAATGCAGATGGTATGAAGCAGTCAGGGCAAAAGTTTCTAACAGCTCGTCTGAGCCTGAGCTAATTCAATCAGTCCGTTCTCCACAGTCCGAGTCAATCCAGGAGGAGAGAAGAAGCAGCAGCAGCTTAGAGGGACTCCTACTTGAGCTTGTCTTGGATTTCTGTTGTTGATTGATTACCTGTCAGTGGACTGGAGACAAGGTGTGCATCACCACTCAACAAAGCTGAGGGATTCAACAAGGCTGTCTGTACACAAGGTGGGTCTGCGTCTGATGTGGGTGGCTGTAGCCTGAATTTTTATTCTTTGGAGGCAAAAATATTTCCCTTTCATCATCATTCATCATATATATTTATATATATATATATATATATCTATGTATATCTATATCTCTCTATCTCTCTCTCTCTCTCTCTCTCTCTATATATATATATATATATATATATATATATATATATATATATAGATAGATAGATAGATAGATATATATATCTATGTATATCTATATCTATCTATCTATCTATCTATCTCTCTCTCTCTATATATATATATATATATATATATATAGATAGATAGATAGATAGATAGATAGATAGATAGATAGATAGATAGATAGATAGATAGATAGATAGATAGATAGATAGATAGATAGATAGATAGATAGATAGATAGATAGATAGATAGATAGATAGATAGATAGATAGATATATGATCCTTCATATACCTTCATATAAAATCCAGTTATGACGTATTTTTGCAGCATGGTAGCATATGAAACAGACTACAATTAGGGTTCTGTTCAAGAGTTGACAGATCTTTCTTTTCTATGATTACATATGTCTTATATCAGAAGGAATATGTAATGACTGCGTTATTTAATTGAACGATCAATCGTGTCATGGCTCAGTAATGTGATATATTATAACTGTTTTAAACCATTAACACTGCAAAAAGACAAAAGCTGTTACAACATCACAACACCTGTGGCTTCCTTAGACCAGAGCTTTACATACCAAAACCGCTTTCCTAACAGATTTCTTTGTACTACTGGTGTTTTACACGAAGGTTGCGAGGTCCCTCTTAGAGCTTTGTAAAACAGTGACCTCCGTTTGTCTATTGGGTTTTGTCATAAACCCTAAAACGCTGTTATCTCTGGATCACTGTGCCAGGACTTTGCCGATCACAACGGCTGACAGACGGTGCTAGACTAAATCTGGAAGGTGGAAAAACGTGGAATGAGGTGAAGATGAGCTGCAAAGGACAGGTCAAAAACGCTGATAAAACAGCTTGGAGGATGGAAAATACTGCTCTGCAGCCACTGTCCCCCCGCCAGCTTGCTGGGTTAATGGAAAAGGGAGATGTGAAAGCAAACAGGGTATGAGCTGAGGTAAAAGGAGGGATGATGACCCTCCTGCACCAGGAATGTCTGCAGCGCACAAGCTGTGCTGCTGGAAAGCCACAGGGATCAGGTTCCCTGTGTCAGCTGCTGTGCCCGCCTGCTCCCTGATCTAACTTTATGATATCTGTTTATTACGAGATGGAGGAGAGAGACTGGAAATGGACCGGCACAGTTGTAGAGATCAATTGGGAACATGGCAATATTTTTAAAAACCTAAGTTTTCAGAAATGCTTGTGTGCTTTCTGGTAGGAGGTGAGAGCAGAGGACAGATTTATTTGTGCTGGTGCGTTTAGAATAAACATGGGGATATCATTTCAAAATCTAGGTGTTGCACAAAATCCCACCCTGAACAGTAAAGGCTTGTGAAAGGGTTTTAAATATGACGCACAGGTGGCAGAAATTCAGAGATCACATAAGAATGGCTGCGCCCCTCACCTGTGTTTCTTCATAGAGTGGGTTACGGTATTTAAAACCCTTGAACTATTCTACATTTTGTCACATTTAAAAGACAAATCTTTCATGTCTTTTACTGAGACGTTATATAACTAACCCAAAATAATGCATAACTTCTGAAGCGGAGGTGAAAGGATAAATGGTTTTCAAAATCTGTTTAAAAAAAAGGATCTGAAAACTGTGCTGTGGACATTTAATTGTACCCTTTTGATTTGATTCCCCTAAATCAAATGCAAATCAAACGAATTAGAACCGTCTAACTAGGAAACACCTGCGTGCAACTAGCCTGACTATAAATACAGCTGTTCAGCAAGGCTGCGCGGGAACGTCAGTGAACAAACAGCCGCATGAAGGAGCGCGGCAGACGTGTCAGGGATAAACCTGAAGAAGTTTAAAGCAGGGTCAGGTAATGAAACAACATTAACAACTGCAAACCCACCAAGACAAGAATGTCCACCGAAGCAGCCATGGGGTCCATAACAACTCTGCAGAAGCTGCAGAGATCCACGGCTGGGAGGGGAGAATCTGTTGACGGTGCCTTTGTTAGTAATACCCTCTACAAACCTGAGCTTCATGGAAGAGTGGCAAGAAGAAAGCCACTGTTTAAAGAAAGGCTTAAGAAGTACCATATACACAGCAAACATGTGTAAGAAAATACTGTGGTCAGAAGAGACCAAAGTCCAACTTATTTGACATGCAAGACGCTATGGGGAGGAATACTAACGCAGCAGGTTACCCTGAACACAGCACAACCGCAGTGAAACACGGTGGTGGCAGCATCACCCTGTGAGGAAAAAGGGTTAAGCTAATTACCGGGTTGTTTAAAACCTGTCAGAAGGATGCAAAACACTTGCGACTGAGGTGGATGTCTGGCCTCTGGCATGGCGGCGACACTAGAGCAGGGGAGTCACACCCCAGTCCTCACGGGCTTAGTCCCAAAACTTCTAGATGTGCTTCTGGTTCAGAAAACATCAATCCAATGACTGGATCACCTCCCTGATGTGCAAGGGGAGGCACCTCAAGGTCTGTAGTTTGACAAACAGCATGTTCCCTAAAGAATAATAATGCATTAGGATGACTCAGTCAAAGTCCAGACCTGAATCCATTTGAGAACCTGGGGCCAGACTCAATACATGCGGGTCATAGACGGACTCCATGCAGTCTGGCTTTAACATTTTAGCAAAAATTAATAGCCACAAAATAAATCCTCAAAACTGGTTGAAACATTCTTAAGTATTGAAATTTACAATTTTACAACATGTTTTCCTTTCTTTCCTCTCCACCATGATGCATGACAATGAGTTGCTCTTTTGAATAAAATCCTAATAAAGTACATTTACATCAGTGGTTGGTGACAAAAGCTCTAAGGCCTAATTAAGGGTTATGGATTATTATGCAAATCCCTATAATTATTGTTCATAATAATAAAATCTGCCATTCGTTCGCTTTTGAATTAAACTCATTCTCTTTTCAGCATTTCATGTGTATGTCATATATTGTTAGAGGTTTACCACCTGTCAAGATGGAAGCAAGCCTTATATTAGTTTATTCCCAATATCCTGGTTTTCGAGATCAGTTTAACCATAACTGGAGAGAACTGATCTTAATTAAAAGTGGATTTGGAAAATGATTAGCTATGTTGATGAATTATAGTTGAATTTGCATGGGAGTTTGATTGAGTTGAGTCCATCCGGACTGAATTAGACCATGTTGAAACTGTATTTATATATTTTTTTCTGATCCTTGCTGTAAATTAAGACCAAACAGAGAATAGGATCATACTGGATTAATAGCTCATTTTTGAAAACAAACTTCTCACATTTTAAGGGATAATGCAACCAAAAGACAACAACCACAGTTATCACCGTGTCGTCAAGATGAAGTTGCTTCATTAAAACCCTTTCTGTTGTCATTGTTAAATTAATTTTCCTCTGTGCACTGCCAGACCTTGCTTGCTTTGGACAGAAATCGTATGTGTTGCACCCTGTGAGCTACGGCCGGCAGATCTCCAGGGGTGGCATTGGACACATAAAGGCTAAATCTGAAAGGGGGGAAAAAACACCCAGAGTAATTAAGGAGCACGGACAAACAGAGGTGTGTGGGGGTTACACGGCTGGCTGGACAGACGCATTCATAGTTAAAACATAAAGAAAACTATATGCAGCAACAACAAAGAAAGACAAACAGAGCTCAAATAATGCATGGTATACAGTACCGGCTGAATTCACATTATTAGGCACTGCAGACTAAAGCATGGTTAAAGGAGGACGGCAGGGACAATTGAGTTAAACATTATTTTTAATTTTAAAAAGGTCAATTGAGACAAGTCCCTACAGTTCACTCGTTCCTTTGCTATTTTCCCTGGTACAAAGAAAACTACGAGTTTACCTGCCTTATTAAATTCTTCACTGGAGCAACAGCAAATATCTCTAATTTGCATTTTTTGAGCAGATTCCCAAATGCCAAGTGAGGCAAAGATTCGGAGCTACATCTTCCAGCTTTAACATTGCTCTGCTTCACCTCTGCGGTTATTTTGCAAATGAACATTATAATTTTTAGCCATGCTTCTAGCAGTCTCAGAGGCATTTGAAACCTCCCTTAATGTAAGCTACCACAGTCTTTTATGAGCTGTCACTGATTTGCTTAGGTATAGAAAGCCGACTGTGATTATCGGCACAGTTCTGCCTCGTCAAGGGTAGAGCTGGGAGTAAAAGGCACAACTTTTCAGTGCAAGTGCACATTTGTGCTTCCACGCCGTTTCAGTATTTCACATGTGCGAGCATTGTTTTCCTGAAGTCCGAAGCCCTTGAAAACCCCCACCCCAACAGGCGGTCTGTCGGGATAAAGCTCCCAGTTTTACACATGTAAACACCTTCAGAGACTTACATTTCTGCCCACTCATCTAATCAAAATACCTCCAGGTCAGTCAGGATGTGTCTGTGAACAACAGCTTGCCAGGCATGTCCAACTGGATCTGGGTCTGAACTTTGACTGAGCTATTCTAACACTTGAACGTGCGTTGATCAAAACCACTCACCAAACCGCTGAAGGAAAGAACGAGCCGTGCATGATGGCGTTTCATGGGGGATGTTAATCAGCGTCTGTTTTCTGCCACACTTACCGTTTTGCGTGTGGGCGCCTTAAAACCAAATAAGATACATCAATTGTAATGTTGCAACATGTGAAACGTTTTAGTAGTCGAGAATGCTTATGCAAAAACTTCAAATTCAGCTTAGGGTCGGTTTGGTCTCTCAAATGCAAAAAAAAAAAAAACAGAAAGGAAAAAATGCAATGAGATCTTACACAACAGCTTTTTTGTCAGTGAGAAGTCCTTTATGCGTTTTCCAGCATTCATATTTCAAAAGGCTGTCGCATCAGCAGAAGCCTTCGTTCGGCTGTAATACGGTGTCAGACACATGTAGAGTGAGTCAGCCGGTCCAAGTCGGAGCTTAACCCTTGTCTCCCCACAGGCTCGCTGCTCAGTCACCAGACATGCGTCGACACATGGCACGGCGGAAAATGGGAAAGGGTGGACCGGGTGGTATCAGTGTGTCACCCTAGAGCTAGGAGAGGGACACACGTGGCGTAGACAAAATAGTGAGTCATCCAGGAGCTCACTGGAAGCACTGTTCACCACTGAACTGACCCTTCTGTGTTTGCGATATTAACCACCACACTTCCTTTCCTCTCTCCCTGTTTGTCTTCATCCATCTGCTTTATCGACTCAGTGAGCCCTGTGGGTAGTGACTGCTCATGAACTGCATCCTTACCCCCGTAATGAAGCCCCCACTCCCGGACCCTGACCTCCCTGTAACTCCTTCCCGTGTCAGAAAAAAAAAAAAAAATGATAGACTTCGTTTATGCAAGCAGTGGTTTACTGTTTGATTTCATGTGTAAAAATATTTCCCATCTGAGGATGTTCTGAAAGCCCTTCCTCTTTCACATCCTCCCTGACGATTAGCGCAGCAACAGCGCACCAAGAACCCTGCTCTCGTCTCACCTCTGTGTCTCCAATGGCAGGAGTCTACCAGCAAAGGACTGTGCCTGAAGTACAGCAGCTTTGGCAGGCAAGGTTTAAATTTGTCTTCGACACATGTGGGTCACGGGGGGCCGTATTTTGTGCCAGCTCTAAAGGAGGAAGTCCCTTGGGGGATATTTAAAGGGCTGAAAGAGCTGACTGACAAAGTAAAGATCGTGTTCCCACTTGTGTTTCTCGTGTCCTGCTACGATTTTTGCTGTTTTCTGCGCTGTCATCTGTAAAAGATGGAGAAAATTTGACTCCAAAACAGAGGCACGGACCGGGTTTGCTAAGCTGGTTTCGTCAGCTTTACAACATGTTGAATTGCTGACTAGGTTATATTTGTGTTAGGATTGGTGCTATTCAAAAATGCTAAGGCAGTGTGCTTTAGATTATTTAATTAAATGTAATATATATGATGATTGTACACAGTGGTCTCCTACATTCAGATTAATGAGTTTCATATTCAGTTTTTACTAGTGTCTGTGGTTGTATAAAGTAATATCTTCAGTGCACTGGAATCTGGATAGGACCACCAATGTTGCTTAGTTTTAAGATGCCTTGCTGCTAAACCGCAATTATTACATTTCTAAACGATTAGCAGCTTTCATGTATTGGATGACCACGTAAAACTGTCATTCAAAACAAGACTAACACATGCAATGTTTACGTCCTGTAAAAAAAAAAAAAAAAAAAAAAAAAAGTCTACTGCTCTTTGCTAGTTGGCCAATTTTTACGATGCCTCTTCCTCTTTATGGCTGAAAAGTGATTGGTGGTCCGTTCCCTTCTTCTCTGTAATCATCCTCCTTGAAAACAGGAAGTGAACAACGTTCCTCAGTCAGCCTTTAGGCCCGTATGACAGGAGCATAAGTAATCACATGTAGGTGTGTCGGCACTGTGACTAGACTGGCACAATCTCAAACGCAAACATACAACAAGTGCAGTTTTGAAGAATGCAAATGTGATTAAAAGGAGGAAGAAGGCTGAAAAGCACATATTTATTGACTTTTTTTGTTTGCCAGCTATGACCAAAGACTCAGCTAATCGGAGTTCGGTTTAAACCAAAAATTCAACAAAAACCCAAACGGTGGTGCAAGCTGACGCAGCAGAAAACTCCTATTGGTATTTTGGGGAAAAACACAGCTGAACTGTAGAGCACCAAGAAAGAAGGGTCACCATCAGTAGTGGTCCGTTTTCTTTAAAGTATGATTGTCCTCTTTCTCGGTCCCTTGGTGGCAACACCAATCCTGGATCTGCATGCTTTGGGGCAGTGTGAACAGTGCTTGTTGGAGGGGGAGACTGCATTTTTTATTCGTTTTGGAGCACGGTTTCTCCTTTCAGTGCCAGTGTTTGTCTTCTTCAACATGTTGCAGGTTCTCGTTGTATAGTGTTGCCCACTCCTGAAAAAAGGGATTTGACATCACTCTATTGGTTCGCATCTTGCTCTGTCTTGAGGTTTTCCATCACTTTGATTTTTTGTAATCGTTTTGTCTGGCAAGAGAAAGGCATATGGATTATACATGGCCTTGGTGATTGCGCTCCTCTGCCAACTGTCTGAGGGTTTTCCCAAATCACCTCAGGCAAACCCCTCCGCTGCTTCCATTTGTCAGCTCTATGTGGTCCAGTCTTTTTATACGTGTAAGAAAGTGAGCAGCACAACAGGTTGTGCACCAGAATATCTGTATTGGCCTAGAAGTGGGTTTTCATAGACCTTTTACGTGAGCCTTGAGACGGCCTTTCTACAACTGCCGCAGCGAATTACTGCATCGTCGACTCCAGCTTTAGAGGACAAGAGGCTGTCTAAATATATATAAAGTGGCGCACATTTTCCAAATTGTTGTTGTTAATGCCGTTCTATAGGAGCTTGACAGGTGTGTTTATAGTGGGTGATTGTGACCCAGGATTTGGACCGTCTTTATATGAAAGGCCAGACGAAGCTGCTTGTAAGCTTTTACAAATTCATTCACAATGCATTGTAGTTTTTTTTTCCTGAAGAGCTATAATAACAATATCACAAGCAAGCTGCATCACATCGGTGCATGTGGTTAAACCTTTATCCCTGAATCTATTGTTGTGTAGACGTTGCCAGTACATAATTTTGACTCCTGCAGGCAAACGTTTAGCAGTAAAATGGAGGATGACAACAATGAAAACAGAGAGCAGTGACACAGTCCTGCACGACTCTCTCATGACCAACGCCATTGAGACATCAGACTTTGAACGCTGCGTTGAACTCGCATCCCCAGATGGTCAAGCAAACATTCAGCATAAAAAAAAACATGTTCCCATGGCCTTTCTCAAAATGCACTTCAGTTTTTCACATCTAAACCCATGCAAAAGCTCATCAAATAAAATAACATGCACGTGAAGTTAAGAAACAGAGTGACAACAAGTTTACCATGATAACAAAATAAATACAACATTTTGAACTGGATTAAATATCACCAGTGTATTGCACACATCCTTGCACTGGATTTTTTTCTTCTAGTGGTAGTGATGCATTACAGTGTGGAGTGCTATTATGTGTTATTAAGCCCATTTAGGGTTTATCGCCACTGCTGTTGCAGGTAAACATAAACTGGCTGGGCGTGTTAATCTAGTTCTGGGAACCTGTTAATCTATAAACCTCGTCGTGCAGCACAGGGCTAGAACGACCACAGCAGTATAGAAATTGTGACACTCGTTTTGTATGAGGAAGAAAGCCACGAACAGCAGTTATAATGCTGCTGTGCATCAAGTATTAATCCAGCTGGTGTGGATGTTTTGACTTCTTAGAAAGTGCAGTTTCTGGGTAAAAGAGCAGAAGTATTAAAAGATCTGTCGTTAAAAATCTGTCAACAGTCATTAAGTTTTGCTGTTTCAGTCTACGGCGCTGTGTAACCACCAATTCATTTTTCTCCCGGCTGTGGTTTGTGTTGCTGTTGTAGCCGGCCACTTCCTGTGGTCCCAAAAATTCCCCACTTTGGCCAAAAGATCGGAAAACTGTCTTTATAGTCTAAAAAAAAAAACGCTTGCACAAGTTTAATTTCCCAAAGGATGGCCTACGCTCCACAGAGTGGCCTCAATCGACTTTGCCCCAGAGTCACACAATTCAAATAAAGACCTGTCAAGCTGCAGGCTTTTGTGTGCTTCCCGCCACAGGACTTTCCCATATCGGAAACAAAAACTGTGTGTAAGCACTGAAAACTAGCACTCTCTAGATGCTGCATTTGTGCATGGTCCTGCTGAATGACTCCTGAAAAGATCTCCTCATATCTATAATTCATATCTCCCATTTGATACAATACAGAGTTTTTTAAATCGTCAACAGTAAAAGTCAAACGTCTGATCTTGTTTTTCTTCAAAGTGCAGCTGTCATAATTACATAAGAGTTATTAAATAGCTGTATTTATGATTTCACCGACAGACGGGTATTTTTAAATCAGCATGCAGACGTCTCTGAGTCTGACACCGTCTGCTCGAGCACTCATCGCTGATGGACTGAGTTAGACAAAGATTTGGTCCTAACCCCACCGTTCACAAATAGAAACAAAATGATGATGACTTGAAAGGTATGTAGCTCTCGAAGGAAGGTCTCGCCATTCTTTTCGCGTGTACTTGAGGACCTTGAATGCATGTGTTTTATTGTGACTACCACAGAGCCACAAAATAGGGTGCACCCTGCTAAGAAATTACATGCCACAAAAGCTCAGAGGCCTGATTTGCAGCTATCTTGGTGCTGTCCTTCTGGGTGCATAGTGTTTATGGATGTATCCGTCTCCGCTGTACACTGAGCTGTTGTTGTTTACAGAGAAGGTCAGAGTGGCTCTTCCCACAGACTTCTCGGAATGATGAAAGTTCGGGGGCGTGCTGTGAGAACATCCTGGGGCATGCTTCGACTCAAGATGTCAGAGGATGCTCCTTCATAGCAGCGGCAGGGAAAAGTTTGTCGAAGATGCTATCAAGGGGTGTACATTGACAACGCAAACAAAGTTGGATATAAGTACGGAGCTCCACTCTACGGACTCTAAGTCGGATGAGCTGGTGTACAATGACAAAAACTGCATCAAATGCCAATAGATTGCTTTTATTTATCTTTAATTACTGCTTTTTACCTCTTCTAACATTTATTGCATAAACACGCTTCACTTTTTCTCATTTTTTATTTTTTTGTGTAATTTCTGAAGAGAATCTCAAGACCGCACACTTGTTGATCGGCGATCCAAGTGGGCTCCCAACCTCAGTTTTGGAAACTACTGCTTTGGCTTATTAGACATTTCTTTTTTTTTCATATGTTGGACGTGGGACTTCTTTGTCTTTTCTTTTACCCTTGTGCTTTTGTTTGGAATTTAGTGGTGGTTTACAATGTGCTGTGGGTACATGTATGGTGGGGCTAACTGGTAGGATTTGACTCACTGGATGTCTGCCTACCATTTTTAGGGGAAGTTGGAGAAGTTCTGCAAAAAAAAACCAAAAAAAAAACTTTGGGACTTGCAAACCATCTTGATGGAAAACATTGACCAGCACGCCAACTGATTGTATTAGAACCTGATTTGAACTATTGTTGAAGATTTTTGAAAAGGGTACTTTTAACTGTCTCACTAACATGCATAAAATTGTGTCTCTTATGTCAGCTGCTAAAGCTAAAGCTGTGCTAATGCTAAGACAGATTACGCCCCCATTAGTTCTGCCGTGTTTTCATTATGTTCTGTTCACATGGTGACTGGCTGTAGCACGCCGCCACCACTCATCATATTAGTATTAGTGGTACTCAAAGATACGTGGTTGCTATATAGCACCACAACCACTGTTTTCCCAGTGGTTAGCTGAGCCGCCATCTTGGTAGTCCATCACTCCATTTATTTTGTCACCTGATGGCTGGATAATGCAACATTACGAATCAGTTGTTAAATTGTAATTAATTTCTAAGTTAGAAAACAATTTTTGAAACGTTATCTTATTAAAATAATGTTTTATTTTCTCTTTTGTTTTGCATAAACATGGCAACTGTTGTCTCCTGTTAGCTTTTAAAGATGCACTGGCCTCTACCCCAATTCCTCAAAACAAACTTTGGTTCTTAAACATGCATATTCACACCAAACAGCAATATCTCTGCATTTTACTGGTTATTGGTGTTTCAGTTTTATTCTTATTTTTCCTTTTTCTATTGTTTTTTTTCCCGTAGTATTACTTATTTAAATTTCTACTTTGTAGTTTAGTTGAGTGTTACCAGTCCAATTAAAGTTTGTTGAATGAAGTATTTTAGTTAGATGTTGAAGTATTTTGTTGATAAATTATTGTATCTTGAAGAAAAGCTGTTTGTGTTAGCTCTCTTATGTGTGTGTAACAGAGACAGAGAACTTTTTGTCTTCAATATTGAAGCGGTGTGCCACTCTAATTTTCATTAATATTAATACATTTGTTAATAATTGCCTTTGGCACTTATTAATAGTTGTTCAATGCCTAAACAAACCTATTGTTGTGCAACAAAAATGGCATTTAGGCTAAATATAAGATTAGCCTGGATGGATGGATGGATGGATGGATGGATGGATGGATGGATGGATGGATGGATGGACGGACGAACGGACAGATGGATGGGAAAAAAACGCCCCTGTGTCAATTGTTATTTTTCAACAAACAAGCTTATGATGAAAAGTTTCATATTTGCCTTGCGAAGGTATCCTGTTTCTGCTTTTCCAAGTTTGCATTTATGTTGGAAGGAAAGAAATCGTTATTACAAACTATCTTGTTTCACTTCCTATTTTAGAGACTGTGACCCTAGGGGGGAAAGCATTGCCATAAATAGGCTGCACATACATCTACACACAGGTGTTTCATACAGCATACGTCTCCAGTACACAGTTTTAATGTGCTGAGTGAACACAACAGTCAGGTCATTTCTGGTTTTTGCCGTTGTTTCATAAAAATGCTCAGAGTTACACCTGGTGTCTTTAAGAGGGTTCGCAGGATAGGACTTCTTCTAACCTTGTAAAGAGGGCAGCCATCGTACCTATTGCATCTGTTAAATTGTGAGAATCACCCAGTTAATTGACCTGGTGTGCTGCTATAGTTTCAAGCCCATGACCTACTGATCAGCTAACTTTCCAAACAAGCATTTCACATAAACTAAAGAGGTGTGTGTAATTGTACAAGACTAAAATTCTGATTTTTGTAAAATTGTGTTTTTTGTAATGTGGTGAAAATGAATGATGGCTCACTTTTCATCTGCTAAAAACCAGGAAGATAGAACATGTTACCTCAGCTCTGAAGTCCTTACCCTGGCTCCCTGTGCCTCAGAGAACAGACTTTAAAATACTTCTGTTTATAAATCACTGAACGGCTTAGCACCAAAATACATTAAAGACCCGTTGTTGCTGTATCAACCCTCCAGACCACTCAGATCTTCTGGTTCTGCTCTACTCTGCATACCCAGAACCAGAACCAAACATGGAGAGGCAGCATTTATTTCCTATGCTCCAGAATTCTGGAACAAACTTCTAGAAAACCTCAAATCAGCTGAAACACTGAGTTCCTTTAAATCAGACTGAAAACCCACTTGTTCAGAGTTACCTTCGGCCCATAATAACAGGAACACTGACCAACATGTTTGATGTGTATTGATGTTTTCACTTGATACAATTTAATGTTTGTTGCTGGTCTCACAATTAGTGACTTTTTCCATGTCTTTATGATGTTTTTATGTTTTCATGATGTAAAGCACTTTGAACCGCCTTGCTGCTGAAATGTGCTTTAGAAATAAACTTGACTTGAAAACTTGACATCACACAATCAGCCAAAACCCCACAATTTCAGGCGGTTCATCCGACTATGTTTAAATTGAAAACAAAGCTGTGATAAAAACTTAAATGGTTTTGAAAACATTTAGTATTTCTTTAAAGTATGGTATATGTTGAAATTGTTCCAACGCCCACTGAGGTGTGATTTCCAGCTGGGAAAGTCCAAACTCACGGATGGATTTAGTATTTGTGGACATTTTCCTCTTGTCTTTTAACTAATAAATTTAAGAGAAATAAAAAAAATGTTTTGGCTTGTACTGATGTTATCAGTTAGACATCATAGAAATTAGTAAATCTTGTTGTTTACCGGCTCACAAGCAGAACTTTCCAAACTGGCACATGATGTAATTTCCAGTTTTGACCTCCCACCTCTGCAACAAATCAACCGCAACATTATTAGCAGACATAACAATATGCAGAGTGCATTAAAAACAGTTAAAATAAGAGGGTCTTCAAGATTACTCATGAATTAAATTGTTGTAAATACAAAGAGTGCATCAGTTGCATTAGGATCATTTTACAATGCCATTTTTGATGTGTACCAGATGCTGTTAGGCTTTTTTTCTGCTGCTATTATTCTGTAAATATCACATGACTTTATCATAAGGAATCAGATTAAACCCTTTTTGTAGCCACAGTATCAACATTATCACCTTCCTGAAGCAGTTTTACCATGTTAATCATAAATAGCAAAACACATAAATTTTTTTTCCCCCATTGATTTCATGTATCCTGTAATTTATGGTCTCAATATGCTTGCACCAAATTCATGAGAATGTTTTTCCTGTAGACAAAGCCTGAGCGTGATGTAAATTTTAACCAATGTTTCTACTGTCAACCACCTCAAAGTTGTATACACCAAGCAAGGTCGGGAGTTATTTATAGTTTCAATTCATTCTACGACCAATCAGTCCCAGCAGTGCAGTTACAAAGCCCCGTGCAGAAAGCATGATGTTGTGGAGCTGTGACCGCTCTTTGAATGCTTTACCTTCATCCACACTGTAATTTAAAAATATATATCTATGTCTGATTTCTGTTTGGGAGTGGACTTAGGTGTTTGTCTGGTAATAATATCCCTGGATCAAGTTAGGGAAACAGGTGACTCCTACTGCTGTTTCTTAGATACTCCCATGCAACAAGGATTATTTTCTTCAATGAGCTGATCCTTGTTTTGAAATAAGATCCCACCCTGCTTTATGCCCAACTCAAAAAGTGCTTCAAACTGTAATGGAGGATTGAAAGATAATCAGTAGATTAAAACTTCACAATGTTGTCAAAGAACAATTAGTTCTTAGAGGAATGCAGAGGAGTGAACAGGCAGGAACATGTGACTCCCATTCAATCCCGTCATGCTTATGCACTGACCTGCAAAAGGATTGATACTCCTTGACGCTTTTCACATTTTGTTACAAATCACAAACTTGAATGTGTTTTATTGTGATTTCCTTTCATAGACTAACTCATATTAGTGTATAGCCCTAATCATGAGGTGGATGGAAGAGGTAGTCTTCAAATATCGGAATCAGAATCAACTTTTTAAAATTGATTAATTTTCTGGGTACAAACAAAGAATTTGGCTTGGAATTCCAACGCAACTGCAATATACTTAAAAAAAAAGGCATACAAGTATCAGCAAGCAGAGCAGCCACTACAATCTATAACACAAAATACATTATTCAGTGTCAATGTGCGGGGACCATGTCAGGTCCCGAGAGAGGATGGTTCCTATGAAGCAGAAGTGATGCACAGTACACACCGTGTTGTTTCAGGCTAGTGACGGGTGGTAGAGTGTGTGTGTGTGTGTGTGTGTGTGTGTGTGTGTGTGTGTGTGTGTGTGTGTGTGTGTGTGTGTGTGTGTGTGTGTATGTGTGTGAGAGAGAGGGGGGGGTTCTCCTAAAGACCACTGTCATCTCCACAGTCTTAAGCGGGTTTAGCTCCAGCTGGTTCTGGACCCTGCCCGTTTTCCTCGCCTGCGTCTTCATTAGGGAGACAGGTCAACTCTGATGGGAAGATGGATGGAGCTAAATACAGCGTGATCCCAAAAGAAAGCACATTAGCAGCTGCAAAAGTAATAGAGGACAACCTTACAAAAGGACAACAATCCTAAACAAGACAAAAGGATGCTTTTAGGTCACAATGGCTCAGTCAAAGTCATGACCTGACTGAGCTTGAGCTTTATTGGGGTTAGGAATGAGCAAAACTTTTAGATTTTCGGGACTAAAAGACCTTCAGCAAGAGTATTGATTGAAAGCATACTTGTGCAAACCACAATTTCAGGCTTTTATGTGTAAAAAATTGGGGGGAAAAAAAACACACATTCCTTCCACCTCACAACTATGAGCTACTTTGTGTTGGTCTATCCCGTGAAATCCCAGTAAAATCCATTGATGTTTGTGGCTGGAAATGTAAAACAACATGAAAAAAGTCATGTGCTTTTGCAAGCGACTGTCCAATGGCAATGCCCATGACCACAGTGGGTTATGACTGCACCACAGTAGCCTTTCTGCACTTGCTCCACTGCTGCCTGGAGCACTGCTGAGCTGCATCTGGTCCTCATCTGGACCTGGGGGCTGGTTGGACATCCACCAAGCCAAGCACAATGAGCGCCACTGACAACATGGCAGTGCTCAGAGCTGACAGCAGCAAACTCAGCACATGTCACTGGCTAAAGCAGAGGTATGCGAGTTGATATGGAAACAAGATGTGCAGAATGTTGTTTTTCTTTTTATTTTAACTCAGTGCTGATTGTGGATAGGACCACAAACATATTATAAATGCAGCGGTGGAAAGGTGTTGCTACATTCATCAGTAGATTAATTGAACCTGCACAGTGATTTGCTGAAAATAAGAACAAAAACTTGTTCCTATGTTGAAGCATTTTCTTATGTGCAAAGCAGAAATTGCACTGCAAAATGGGAACTAAAAGTAAGTAAAATATTTCTTGACATTACTGTATTTTTCCTTGATTTGAGGAGCTAAATAAAACTATTTGCCAATGGAATGAGTATTTTTACCCCTAAAATAAGCTAATTAGACATCCTGCACTTGAAATAAGATGATGGGGATGAATTGTTCCTATTTGAAGTGCAAAAATCTTATTCCATTGGCAAATAGTCTTATTTACCTGCTCTAATCAAGGAAAAATACACTGATTTCAAGAAAATTTCAATTACTTTTAGTTCCCTTTCTCTCTATGCATTGTCCAAAAAGAAACGTTCAAGATTAGACTGTTCTAGTGTTCTGTGGGACTTATGTGCTTATCAGTCTCTTTGACTTTCATCATACAGTTTTCAGTTGCTGTGAGATTTGCTTTTTAATCAGGAACCAGACTCACTGGTTGGATTTACGAACATTTATGTAACCCTTTCACAATAACAGGTGCTCGTTTCACGTTTTGGGTTTCCAATAGTATCTCTTTTAGATGTGGAGTGATTAAAAAAAAGTTATGATGAAGTTTTCTGCGCTTTTGAGTAATGTATCTAAGGGGTATATAGATATCTTCATAGATAAATCAGTATTTATTTTATTCTAAGACTGTTTGAACTGTAAAGGACTTGTCCTTCGATTCAGGTTTGACAGATTTACTACAACGGGAGACAAATAAATCAGTAAAACAATTAAGCCTGGCAGACCTGACAGCTCCTAGGAAGGAAGATTAAAGACAGTTTTGGTCTGTGCACATGTTAACCAAGTTTTTATTCCTCCAACATTTTCATTTTTGCCTTTGTCTCACCATGACTGAAAACATGCTCTGGTTCAGCCTCCTCAAAATAAAAACCCAACATAAGGCTTTCAAAAAGGTTCGTCATCAACCAGCAAAGATATCCAGAACGCAAAACCTTCAGCACCTGCAGGGAAAATGACTCTAACATCCTTCTGTTTGTTTTCAGAGAGGAGCTGCTGCTGCTATGGACGAGCAGAGCGTGTCTCAGCACAGCAGTCCCCAGCGCTGTGGAGGTCAGCCCGGCACCGACAGTCAGAAGTCCAGCGTGATCCGGTGCGGCTGGCTCAGGAAGCAAGGAGGTTTTGTCAAGACGTGGCACAGTCGCTGGTTTGTTCTGAGAGGGGAGCTGCTCTACTACTTCAAAGATGAGGAGGAGACCAAACCTCTGGTAAGGCAGTTTATGCACTCAAAGACCTGACAGATGGCCACATACAACAACATAACACTTAGCTTTGAGATCATGCACACAACCAGATAATTGAATAATTAACTTTTTGGCAGACTCAAATGTTCAATTTCTTTACTTTTAAGCTAATCAAGCAATACATTCTGCACAGTGGTCTCTTAATGTGTATTGAATTGTTTCAAGCTATAAACAATCCCTGCACTTATTTTGACAAACCCATCCATCCAAAAGGAAATCATCCACATACTATTTGTTGAATCAATAACTAACGGTGAATACATTGAAAAGTTAATAACTTAAAATTACTATTCTAAGCTATTGTTGCCTAAATACATGTCAGACCTCAGAATAATCCCAGACACCCATGTAAAGTTGAAGTGACAGTTTGTTTCAGGTTAGAATCTGCATTCTTCTGATACCACAAGCTAAAAGGTACAGGTGCGCTCTGAGTACAGCAGGGCATCCAGATGATCGGTGGGAAAGTTGGAAGCTTATTTTTGTGCAATACGTTTATAGCTTCTGTGTCAAATTCAATGTCAGGAGTGCAAAGTTTACATTCCACTACCTGTTAAACGCTTTGTGTAAAATCAGAGTCCTGTTAATTGATTGTGGCTAAAGACTCAGCTTATACAACAAGAAGTTGCTACACACATATATGAAAAATACATAAACATAGCATCAAGCATTGCCCTTTAATTAAACCACTAAGCTTACAATGTCATTACGAACAAAAATGGAACATTTGCTTGCAATTATCTTCGAGCAGACGAACATGTAGTAACTTCACATTGATCACTGTTTTGTCCATCTTGACTCTATCCACATTTCTCTAGACTCCTTTTTGGTTTTGGAAAACAAATACACTGTATTCCAGCCTCTGAACGTTCTGTATAACGCACGTCTGAATTGCACTGACAACGTTTAACCATTTTTAAGAAAATCCCTTTGATAGCAATGTGTTCAAAATGTAAAATCCCAACAATGTTGTCACATGTAAAGGGTCTACAGCTCCTGCAGTGAAAGGGGTGTTTCACTGCAGGACAAATTGCGATTGCTGATTGGTCAGTTGGTGACGAAGCCTCAGGATTGATTGACAGGTGGCTTTACGTCAATTAGACGCCAATCAGCTATTTTGGGAGGGATGCCAGAACAAAACATTTCAGTAGCTAGCTGTCGTGGAGGCCGCCCCAGATGCAGAAAAAAATAGACAAGATCATGTGAAATGATGACATTTTTATTTTTATGAAAGGCTGGTCATTACTCAGCCTTTCAGCAGGAAGATTTGGTTGTGGCTCCAGAGACGCTGGTGAAAATAATGATTATTATAAGGATTTTCTCCCCTACTGTATAAATTAACCAGATTAAATGTTGGATTTGACTTATTTCTGTGTGAACCTATATTACTGGAGCAAAACAGTTTATTCTCTCTCACCATACTTTCACAAGGGGTGCCAAGAAATGTGGCTGGTAATGTGGATGTCTAGGATTTCAGCCATTAGATTATATATAAATGTTCCAATTATGGTGAAGTACATTCAATATCTTAAGATTTCACTCCTCAGGGGACATATCTTTATCTATCACCCCTTTTTTTTATAAATATTCCTGAGGGTTTCTCATTTCTGTGCTTGTGCATTAACGGGGCGCCAGCATGTAGTCGTTGAATTTAAAAAGAGTTTAAAAAAGATCTAAGTCTGATTCCGATGACTCAAACCCTTTTGACTTGCTGTTTCTTTTTCAAAGAAAAACAAGTTGTATGCTTGTTTTCATTGACTTCAACAAGCAGATCTATCCTGACAGAGAACGGGGACAAAAAAGGGAGATGAGGCTTTCTCTGCAACCACGTAGCTGCCTCTTTAGAAGAATCGGAACAAAATGGCAGCTCGACAAGCAGTGGGACCACAAAATCAAGCATGAGGCAGAGAAATCTGCAGAAGATGGATGAAAAATTAACACATGCACATTTGTAGTTCAGTAAGTAATGGGATGTTGATGTTTATGAATTGTCTAGCACACATGAGCTGTCTGACAAGATAAGGACAGATGCAGTTTTTATTGTCACCAAGATAACATAATTTTAAAATAATAGTTTAAAGGTAGAGTCTGCAATTTTTCCGGCTGTTTCCCCAAGTCCCTTTTTGAATAACTGCACTTACCCAGGACCGTCTTACCTGCTCTTCCACTCTTTAGGGGGATTGCGTGAAAAAATCTCCCAAATCCACTCTGGATTTATTTATTTCTACTGAGGCCTTCCTCTTCTTCTCATAAACTTGAATGTGGTTTGCTTCTTGTGACTCTCAGCCATGTTCAAAGTACACAGTGTGAATAGCTGAGCTACAATGAATGGCTAAAACTGAAGCTAACCGCTAAGCTAACCGGATACAGAAACACTAGAAGTGTGCATGCGCAACCAGCAAGCGGAAACTAACAAGGAACGAGCACGCACACTGGTGTTACGTGAGCGCATAAGAATAATTGCCATGTGGTACCACCAATAGATAAGGCGATACCCCAGAACCTGAGGGACAGAGGTGAGGGCAGGAACAAAACTCTGACAAATCTCTGCTCTTCGGACCAAACGGCAGGGATTTGTCAATGTTTTTACAGGCCTGCAGTTCCTGCAGAGATCAACCTTTTCTGAAGACATAATGATTGAACTACTTTCTGGAAGGAAGGAACATTTCACTCAGTATAACAAAAAGTGTTTCTGAACAGGATTACCACACATATGGCTTTAGATTTCCTGTAAACTGACTTTCAGGCAGTTGAATATACATTTAGAAGCTGGTGTTGGGACACACTGTTTACAAAGTCACATACCAGTTGTTTTTTTAGTGTCTGAGACTGAACAGGAGTAAATCTTTACCGTTAGCAAAAAGAAATCTATATACTAAATGCGAGTTGATTTTTTTTCTACCCACATTTCCTTATTATTTGGTAGTATTCCCTCTACCGTATGACTTTGGTCAAAGATATCGGTCAAACTCCCTCTTACTTACTCATTAGGTGCTCAACAAAGAGCGTCACGCTTTTGCCTTTGCAGACTGGGAGATTAACGGAACAGAAGACCACATCCTTCTCTCTTACCTTTTCTATCCAAACAACATCCTCCCTATTCCAGGGGAAACTGGAGCACAATCGAAACCTTCATTCTGCTCATCTACGTACACTGCTCTTTTTTCCTGCTGGCTGATTTCCTAGCAAACTAAGCTGAGCCAAACCTAAGCCACATCAGCAGTTAAAGTCTCTTAAGGTTGAATCTCCAGACCTCAAGGTGGGCTGCTGGCCAGACTCAGGAACAGGAGCCATTCCTCACTGCTACTTCTGGGGGCTCTGGGTCTCAGCGTGTTCGTTTATAAATAGAAGGTGACATTACATGAGGTCTTAGTGAGGTCACTGTCCTGATGCAATCACCAGAGCTTTCCTAACGGATGCTAACAGAAAATCAAATAAAAATGTTCCATTTTAGGCACCTCAAATGAATTACTGTCCCTACACCCTTCACCACCTGGAAAACATGATTCGCTGCTTTCCTCGGCTGCCCTAATTCTCAACCAAAGCCGTGTAGAACACCTGAAACTGCTGCAATTTATTTTATTTTTTAGCAGAGTTTTTATTTAAACTAGGTCAGGTTTAGAGGAGCGTTGAGCATCCTTAAATCTGTGTGACTGTGACCTCCAACTCAGAGCAGCATCGAAGATCATAAAAGGAAGTCTTTTCACCGAAAACGCTGAATGAGGAGCGCAAGACAAGTAATCCGGAGTCATTAGCCTCCCGAAACAAAAAACACATGTAGGACAAAGAGGAGCCTGAGCGCCGACTGGATGTCGTCCCAACGTCTAACCTACTGAGATCAAGACAAGAGCAGGGCAAACGCACACTCGAGCACAGGAATCCACCACGGCCCATTTAACGTCTGGCCTGTCACAAGCTGCAAACTTTATCTAACACTGAGGTGTGAAGCCATATCTAGATCAGCTCTTAATTAAGTCTCTCTCCTGCTGTGACGCCTCTATTTGTTCTCCTTCCCACTGGCCTAATTGCCGCCTCCCCCAGTTGGAGAAAGAACAGCTGCCCTTTTCTGTTGCCTGTGGAAACACGAAAACTGCAGCCTGATTAGTCCGGTACGGGCTGTAACGGACTAATCTGATGGTACATTTACAAATTAGGGGGGAAACAGTGCACAGACCCAGAAGCCAAAGCTATTTTAGTGATTGATAATAGTTTTGTTCTCCCTTTTTAATCAAAATGATTTTAAATCTACGGAAATGCCATGCGTTTTAGACCAAGGGTCTGAAAACACCTTCTTAAAAAATTAAAAATTTGTTACTTTTTGCAAAACTTGAAGATGTAAAATTTGGGGGATTTCGATTTTTTCACACTGATTTTACACAGGAAGCTGAAATGCATGGACTAAACAAAAGCACTACTTCTGGTCAGTTGTTACATTTGGTTCCTGTTCTTAGACCTTTTAAAGTCTTGTTCCTTACGTAAGCTTTAATTTATGATTGCGATCATCCTTCTCCTTACTCCATCCAAATTTTCTCTGACATCACATCACACAGTTTGCGCTTGATTTGCACTCCGGGCAACTTTCTCTTAACAGCAGATGCAGAAAAGTCTGAGAAAACATCTTCAGGGCAAAACTAGATAAGTAACTTTTTTCTTTCTGGTGCTTGTTGTGCTCCCCCTTTTCAATACCACCCTTGGCAACTATAAGGCCGATATTGTTTTTTTGTTTTATATTAGGTGCTTTTTTTTCTTTGAAGTAAAAAAAGAGGCTTGTTGATGCAACATTTTTCTCTGTCCTGGATTATGGTGGTGTGTTTTATGTTCATGCGTCTTTTTAAAGCCCATACAGTAAATCTGAGAAACCGTGAGGTGAGGCGTTCTGGCAGGGATGAGTTAGCTGAGGCAGTCTTATGTAGACAGGTGAACAGGTGAGCCGAGTTGACTGTAATTAGTGGCAACAGGTGGAGCTGATCTAGAGCAGATTGGCTGGAGGGAGACTGAGCTGATTGGATGATGTCTTAGAGGTGAAGGCTGAGCCAAGAAAAGTCCAGAAAAGTTCAAAATAAACAAACAAAAACCTAAATCATGACTGTCTACTCTAAAGTGAATCAAATTAGCTTTGCATAACTTCACAACAACTTGTAAACAAGGGATTTTCTGATTCTTAAAATGGTCTAATCAACAAACATAATTAGCTTTACTGCATTCTGAATCATTGTACACAAACTGGGGGACAGACAAGGGTTAGAAAAATTTAAAATGAAGACCTGTGAAAAGCACAGATCAGTCTGAGCAGGGTGTTCAGAGTACGGCCCTTGGCCTACTTGTGGCTTTTGGAGTGATTTTGTGCAGCCCCAGTTTGCAAATGAGCCCACCAGCACATTGAAAATGAAAACTTTTTTCAAATACTGAGGAGGAGATCGTTTTTACAGACAAATTAAAATCTGCTTAAAATGGAAAACTGTGGGGTGCAACACTGAGTATTTTTCTTTTATTACCCATGCCTTTACAAAGCGCATCACAAACTGCCAATGCTTTTTACTTAAAAGCAAAGTAGGGCAAACCCATTAACTAAACTTGGCTTCAAAAGCAAACTTGTTCAATGAAAGAGGGGCATTTATGATTCTGCAAGGCTCTTAAAAAAATTATAAGTTAGCGGACGTTTACTTCCCCACGTTAGAATACCGATGAGTAACGAGCCTGCGTTAAAGTCAGTTTGGTGGAAAGAAACATTTTCAAAAGCTGAGTTTGAGTTACCACCCAGCATGCTTTTGCACTCAGGGTTTTAGGGTTTTCTCTTTCTAAATACATGTTTGAGACGCCAGCACCTTGAGAAGATAGAGAAATGCCTTAAACTTAATGCTGGAGGTATCCTGGAAATGCATCTCCAAACAAATGTGTGTCCACTGTTTACTGTTCGCTGTTTATTCATGGAAAGAAAATGTCTTGGAAAGAGTTTGGAATATATTCAAATTACAAAATTATTGAATTTGCTCTAAATTGCAAGCCGGGGTAAGGAGGTGATTAAATGCATTTGTTAAATGGAGGGGGATAGAAGACTCAAGGACAAGCCGATCAGTAAAAGAATTGATAACAGCTGCCTTAAAACTGAATGCACCACAGGCACAAAGCCTGGTGGGTTAATTTAAGCCCAGCAAAACACTGACACAAATTAAACTTCTCTGAGATGAAAGAAACTAGTCAGGCAATCACCTTGGCTGTTCTCCAATTTCGTCTCAAAGGTATTTCATTATTCAATTCATTACAGTCTTATTGGATCCAGGGATGATTTTTTTTTTTTTTTTTGAGGAATTCAGACCATTGTTGATAAGGTTATTTGAGTAGATTTGTCCTTTTTACTGAAAGGGGCTGGCGTGTTGTGGTCCTTTACAGTTGGGCCAAACCTCTCAGAGCAACGTGAAGAATCTAAAGAATGGGAGTCAAATGGAGGTGAAGGGTCACTGAAAAGCCTGCGTAGGGCAGAGCACATGTAGGCTTTAGCATCAACATGCCATCTGCCTGCCCTCACTCGTCCATGGAGACGTATGCGTGGATACTCACCGAGATTGGGAGATATGCTTGCACACACATGCGCTCATATTTCGTCTGGCTTGAGCCACAAACAAGGACGGAGCTCATGCAGTGGCAGGAATGAGATGATTATTGTAATTTAAGCCACTCAGCTTCGGATCTGTATGCCAGGGAAGCAGGGGGGCTTTAAATGAATAAAAGAACTCTGGATGAATGCGTTTTAACAATTTAATGGAATGAGAAATCAGAGACAAGTTAAATTTTTATTAAGATATTAGAATTCCAGCCACAACAAGTCTGGCATAGATAAATATTGAAAATTCATAGGACTGGGAAGACCCGCTTGAACCCAGACAAAATGAAAAGTTGCTGGTTGTGTGATGAATTACATCAAATCAATAATTTAGCAGCGCCATGATGCTCTGAATGTCTTCTGTTGTCTCTGCGTAAGATGGAAACTGCTTGACCTTGACGGGTACGGGGGGTAAATAAAATGCCACTGCAGTTCTAGGACTGTGAATTGTGCAGCAAATGGACTTTTCTCACTTTTGTCTGTATCCAAACAACGACTCTGTTGTCACTTTGAAACCGGCAAACACAGAAAATTGTCCACACAGTTCTACAGCACCATCAGAAAGGGCAAGTGAAATACCAAGAATGAGCATCACCCCATCTGATTTCATTGGACTGGATCTGATTTTGAGCCGGAAATTGAGCCCTTTCCATAAATTTTCAATGCATCATTAAAGGCAAATATGACATGCTCTTTGTCAGCACAACTTTTGTATTTGAATGCCTCGTTAAGTGCAAATGTCATGGATCGATGGCACTCAACTCTAAAATACATTAAATGCATGATGCTGTTGCATGGAAAGCCTTTTATTGTCACCCAGAGAAACGTCTTGTCAGTCATCCGAGAACAGACGGTAAAGTATAATAACTGTTTTCTAAGAAATGTTGCCCTGGGAAAGCCCTGTTTGTCATGCTCCACATTGTTGTCTTGGAAAGTCACTCGCAGCAGGTTTGGGCATGTTCTGCTTTCTCTAAAAGCTGGCGTGGTAACAGTTTCCTACATGCTTTCATGAGTGGATTTTTTTTTTTTAAACAGCACAAATCTTATCCATGTGATATGATGTTATGTTCCCGGTGATATACATCCATCCCTCCTGCATTTGACTGCTAGCGTACCTTTATTCAAACTTTACTTCTAGTGGAAGTATTCACAGTTACATATCGACATTAGCACTATGAGTACTTAAACTGGAACATTGCTGTCTTTAATATACATAGCATCACGTGATAAAAAATTGTAATAGGTGGCTGTTTTAGTTGGAAATGTCATCAGATTATTAATTCTGCAGCATTGTTTGGTCATTGTTTTTAGCAAACCAATTAAAATTATAAATTATAATTACTCTCCCACTAAAAACACAAATATGCATCTACAAGATAAGGAGCCTTTATTGTCCATGAAAAACAAGCAATTTGTGAGCATCTATTTAGCTCTCGCCTTCATGTGGACAGCATTAACAGCTGTGTAAATTATTAACAATATATTTTATTTGTAGTCAGTCTGCTTTAGTTCGTGTTTGAGGCTCTGAATGAAAGCAAATGCAGAAAGTCCTATATGATACAGGTTACATCAGTGGGACAAAAGAGAAAATTGTATTTCTTAAAGGACAAGATTGACATATTAAAAGTGTGCAAACTAACAAAGCAATAGATGGATAATGCTTTAAATCGTCCATTTGCTTTTTTGCTTTTATTTTGGTAGAGAAGCTGAATCCTGTCAGATTATTAGTCAGTGAAAAAGTGCTTTAATCTATATAAAACATAAAGTGGATATAAAACTGGGCATTATTGCTGGGTAGCATTTGTGCTGTTCGCAACATCACATTAAATTAGCACTGCAGACCGTGTCCTTGCTGACAGGGTTCTTATTAAAGCTATAAATTTTAATTCCCTTAAAAACACACCGAAATGTCCCTGTACCTAAACTGGTCAGTGACATGGTATCTAAAAAAGGTGTTGGTCACACTCTGTTCCCTGAAGATATCTACGCCTCACCGCAATAAAACTAAACCTCAGACGCAAATATCTCAGTGCTGTCGACTTAAGTGTTTCATATATATATATATATATATATATATATATATATATATATATATATAGTGTGAAAATGGTGTGGCACAAGTAGAACAAGACATAAATGGAGAAACGGCGAGCATGGCAGTCGGAGAAAAGACTCCAGCAATGAACAAGGAAAATTGAAGGACTTATTTATACTGGGGGGGCAGGTGGAGAATGCTGCTGATTGCAAGTGAGGTGATCAGTTGACCAAATGAAGCAGCTTGGGCAGAAGTGCAGCTAGCTGCCTCTCCAGCAATTAGGCAGGCAGACCCACCTTAATGAAACATCGATAATATTTCCTTCTGTTTTTCTATCACATGGAGAGTAAGCTAATATAATGTTGAATATGAAAAGCCTCTTCTTAATCTGTGGGGGTTATTTTTAGACTAAAGCAGAAAACTAATTTCACAAGAAAACCATTGATGGGTAAAATCATATTCCATTCCACCAGGTTTGGTCATCCAGCAAGTCCTGGCGCTTCCTGCAACTGTTTTCTAGATTGAAATACTGGAAACGCTTCAATGAAAGTCACACTTTGGCATGCACTTTTACTTCCTATACATCTTCGTTTCATTCTCAGATCTAAACAGGTAGCGATTACACCCACGGTTTTAAGAGAAAAGGGGAGCATCATGAAAGTATTCAGCTTCCTTAGCACGGCATACTTTCAAAGTGAATGTAATCCCAGGCCATAAACCACAAAACTATCACAAGACATAAATACAAAGGAAATTTTGGACTTTAACAGAAATACATAAAATACATGACCCATTTTAGGGAATTATGTACCATTATGAGGAACCTTGAATGCAGCAGAGGGACCATTTAGCTGCCCCCTTTCCTGTCCTTTTTCAATCTTCTAATAAACAAGCTTCTCAAGATATTTCCACATATCATGAGAAGTATAAACCTTTCAGAAAGTGTCCTTTTGTTTTATTCAAGGTTGCAATAATTGCTTTGGCTCTGAGCTTGTTTTACAGAGTAAAATGGACCAATCTTCTATTTTGCATGGCTCCCTTATATTTTAGGCTTTAAAACCTCTCCAGCTATGGTTGGAAGAGACAATTTCTTAGGATTTATGATGATCTTCTGTGCTGTTATGGAAAGCTTTTCCAAACAGTCACACTGACACTGAATCACACAGCAAAAGCATCACTGATGGCTGCTTCTGCGTAAAAACTGTGTTTTTTGGTTGCTTACTCAGAATTGACTAAAGTCCTGTACAATTTGTCATTGAGATGTTGCAGGTTTGAATTGAAATATTGTATATATGTGAAAAAGATTTTCTGCTTATCAAAGCTTAATAAATGTATTTTTTTTTTTCGCCACTGCAGACAAAGATTTTAGCATATTGCACTACTGGTGACTTTTAGACCCCTTTACTCAACTATCTGATTCAGTTATCAAACCCACGATCAGGTTGCTCTGAAGCTGTTAGCACATTTAGGGCAATCAGAGAGATTACAATGGATAAAGTTTCCCCTTATGACTCATAATTTTAAGCTTAGATTACTCACATTCCTTTATTGGTCGTGTTGTGGTCACTTACCCAGGGAATATACTTCTCAGATTTTAAACTAGATTTGCATTATGTAGTTGACATGTTTTCTTAAATTACTTTACTATATAGGAAACCTAAACTGCTCATTATGCCTTTTATGGATTACATTAACTTTTTAAAAAGATCTCACAATGATAATTTGAAAAAGTGAGGTGACAACATGCAGACAAGCACACCATCTCCCCAGAAAGGACAAAAAGCACTGAGATCCCTGCTGTGTTTGGAAACTGTCTGAAAGGTCACAGATGCAGGAGAAAAGTAATTACTTGATAAAAGACAGCTGGTCAATGGGGCAAGGTTTATTGATCACCCAAATTACTTGTTAGAGCCCAGGTTTGTGGTACACTGACTTTAGTTAGAGTTTCACCTATAAAATAAATGCTGCTGCTTTTCTGTTTCCTGCAATTTTTTTTATCAGGGGTAAATCCTTCAAGGCAAGTTTATTTATAAAGCACTTTTCAGTAACTATTCAAAGTGCTCACGCAAGCTCAGGCTATTAGTTACAGGTTATGGTAACATGAATACCATACATGTATCTAACTGTATTATTTACTACTGAAGTCATTTTCAGATCTTGATCAGAAAGATTGAGAAGATATGCTGTATCACAAAGTTATGTGTATTATCGTCTAATGATGCGGTCTCCCTCCTTCAGCATGCAGATGTTTGTTTTCTTGCTCATGTAGTTTCACTGTCACCATTCTCAGGAAGCAGGAAACTCTTTTTTAAGCCTAAGATTTTAGTTCCCCACCTGCTCTGAATCACCAAACAGACCAAAAAAGCTAATGGCTTGAGGGTAAACACAGTGGAGTGCCTAGTAAGTAAAATCACATATATTATCTGCAAGTTCCTCACAAACCATAGCAAAGTCAGAAGTTCATTTTGGAAATGGAATGGAGCTGTTTGTAATGCCAGCCCTGCTAAAAAGTCAATTTAAATTCCTGAACTTTAGTTGATTATTGTTCTTTGTGATCAGTGTAAATATAGAACTTCCTGTTTTGTTTTATTTTTGAAAATTAGAGCTGTATAGATAACATTGCAGTTAATATCCTAATATATTAAGAAAACATGCAATTAATGGTAATATGTTTAAGGTGCTGTACCAATTGATAAAATATTGGTCCCACAGAGGCATCGACCCAGGGTCACCTAGACAAAATTAATTTTATTCCTCAGATATCTGCCCATATCAATCATTAGGGCCTATTCCATTAGCCCACCGCGTGTTTCCATATGGGCGATTTCACTTTCACAGGAAAAAGGTCCTGGTCTGAGAGTAGGACTTAAGAGGCCTGAGGCTTTGTTCAGTGGGCATGGCTGTGTGCAGCAAAAAACAAAACTGTTCGCCACAATGGAGGGAGCAGTAAGGAGCAGTGAGGAGATGACGAGTTTACAAACCTATTTGTACCCTTAACCATCACAAAAAAAAAAAAGTAATGTTTTAAGGTGAGAAAGTACAGCTCCAAACTTCTTCGGTGCAGTCAGTTCATCAAGGATATGAACCCATTTTGATTCTGTATTCAGACTTGTCAGAAGCGCCAGACCTCCGTTTCTCTCCGGGGAGGCTGCAGTGGGAAACCCCGCTGGCAAAGCCGGTATCTGCAAGTACCAGATATCAAATGTGAAAATCTTGGCTGGATGTTTTCGGGTTTTGTAAGTTAAAGGTTTAGTGGGCAATCTTTTGTCGGCTTCAAGTTCCAGAGGACAATCGTATCTATTGGTTGTCCCACATTGCCAGTCTTTGCAACACGCTCACGTAATGCCAATGTGCTTGTTCGTTCCTTGCTAGTTTTCTCTTGCTGTCCATGCGCACTTCTAGTGTTTATGTATGCAACAAGCTTCGGTTTCAGCCGTTCATTGTAGCTTCACAGCTCTCATCATGTACTTCGAAAATGGCAGAGGGCTACAAGAATCAAACTGTCTTAAAAGTTTATGAGAAGAAGAGGAAGGGACCAGCAGAAAGAAAGAAGACCAGAGTGGATTTTGGAGATTCTTTCATGAGATCCCCCTGAGGAGAATAAGAGCAGAGAGGATGGTCTGGTGCATGCGCAGTTGTTCAAAAAAATTACTTGGGCGTTTCTTACCTACATTTCTGGGAGAATTGTCCAATATACCTTTAATTATAATTTTTTTTGCCACAGTTCTATGATTAGACTGATATTTTAGCACTAATGTGGCCTTTCCTTATCCCTGTACACAGAAAACACACATTTCCCCCAGACTGACTTTTCATGTAAACCAAAGTTGGTGGACTGGGAACTCTCTTCCCGTTTACGAACCATAAATTGGCAAACCATGTCTGTGTCTGAAGGAAACAAAAAAGAAAAGATAAAGGACAGTTCAGCTTTCTAGGCACAAACAGGCATGTTGTATTTAATTCAGATCCAAGGATTTAGCAAAGCTTTCCCTTTTACACACACTGAAAGTTTTTTTCTCTAGCGTATATCCTGTAACCTATAAAATAATTTTGCTATGTTTAAAAGTCTGCAGTAATGTACTTAAAAATCCTCCTCATCGTTCTCGCCATGGCTGAGGAAAAAATATAGTCATTAAGCTCTAAATTTTATCTCCATGAGGCAAACTGGAGCAGACATATCATACTCCCCATACCACTGCAGTCTCTGCACAGGCAGAAAGAAGCTGTGCTTTTTTATTACATATACCAACAGGAGGAGAATACAGTGGAACCCAGCAATGTGTAATAGGGTAGGGAGTTTCTCTGGAGTCCGGATGAGTGGCAGGATACGGATACAGTTTCTCAGTCTGCCTTTGTCTTTTTCAACTATGCTGTCTTTCTCCCACCACCCGCTGGACCGGAGTGGTACTGTGGTTTTCCTACCAAATTCCCCATATGCCGTTGGGCTGTTAAACATAAAAAGCCCCTAGCAAATGGAAACGTGTAACACTTAAAAGCCCCAGATTTTGGTTTACCCCGGGAAAAGGGGCTAATATCTTCATGCTGACTGTTGATCAGCTTCAGACCACAAATGTTTCTAAACAGTGGCGGTTCTACACCAAATTTAGCAGGCCAGGGTGGGGCCATTGTGTTTTCATGGGGGCACAGAACAAAATTTTGGGAAAGACTAAACAGGTAAATATTTAATCGTTTAATATGTTAAGTGAGACAAAGAGCCGATTGTGGCTCTGGAACTGCAGGCTGCAGGCCCCTGATCCTTTCGCAATACACTGGAGCAATCAGTTATGATATCTTTGCCTGCATATATCATCGTAAGAAATCTATTTAATATCGTGTCTTTAGTACAGGGGCCATAACAGGGGCCAGGATCAGTTCTACAGGGGCACTGGCCCCTGTTGGCCCCTGTCTAGAACCGCCCCTGCTTCTAAAAGTCACCAAAGTGCACACGGTGATGATGCACCAACTCCAAACGGCTTGTTTTGAGAAAGCCAGGGGGAAAAAAAGGTTCGTCAAGATTGCTGCATTTCAGATTGAACGTATTTAACCGTGCAGGCAGGAATTTACAGCGCCTCACAGAAGAATTCACACCCCACTTTGCCAATTTATAGCTACAAATGTAGCATGGGAGTGAAAAGGATTCAAGTGTATTTCCCAAGGTCTTTACACATAAAAGTCTAAACAGTGTGGCGGGCATTTTAATTCTGCCCATTTTACTATGAAACCCTAAAAAAGTCTAACACAAGTTGATGCAGTCTGAAGACAGAAATAAGAGTCCACTTGTGTTCAGCCTGTCTAATTTCAGATCTAGTGTAATGTGGGGCGCAGTAATAGGCCCAGCTTCAGAGACAGCCTGCTGATGAGCCTACGGGTCTGAGCTTCCTGTTGTCACTTTTTATATAACATATTTCCCTGATCCACATGTGTCTCCTGTGCATGTCTATCTGAGGTTTCTTTGTTTTTGTCTGGATATGAAAGATAATGCGGTTTGTGTCATTACGCAGAATGCCGACGTTATCTTATCCTGCATAAAAACCTTTGAAAAAATGAGAAACAAATAGGAAACTTTTGGGTTGGGCTCCCTAGTGAGTAAATATTACTCTGCCTGTGGTTGCAAACAACAGGCCGTCAGTAATGACACGTGGAAAGTGTGACTGTGGCTTAAAACAGAGGACAGGAACATGTGTGGTATTGTGGTTTTAAGGGTGCTACACATAGCCTTATTGTTCCTATTTTCAAAACAGATACAGATGCACATTTGTAAAATCGTTCTTCCAAATGAAAATCCTGCATTTCACTTATCTCCTGTTCCTTCCAATCGATCCAACACAGTTTAGAGATCTGCGTTCAATAAAAAAAAACGCCCTGAAAGCTCCTTTTAATCCAGAGTTACTGAAGGAAAGCAGATTCTCTTCCCGACTGCCACATCAAACGGGTCCTTTCCCTCTTCTCTCCTCCACGTCGGAGCATGTCGGTGCCGTCTTTATGGCAGTCTTTAAAGCACTTCATCTGGGGCCTCAGGTAGGGTTTCTACTTCCTGGTTGTCACAGTTATGGCTCATTAAAAAGGAAACTGACTCTCTCTCAGATCTTTATAATGTGTGTAAGTTCTCAGTACTGAAGTTGTCACCCAGGCACATCTTGTCTGCATTAGCATTAACCCAGATAGAGGTCAGTGAAATCATAGTCAGATGCTGCACTCAGGCACCAAGGTTGGTAATAAAGCTACATTTCTGCTGATTCTTCAGTAGTAGGTCAGGGGAAATGTGTTAAGAGGATAGACCTCCTCATAAAAGAGTTGCATAGGAAAGACAATCCTTGTTTACATTTTATTTGGGTGCAAAAAACATTTCTTTGTAGTTCTTTCATTCTGTATAAGGAGAAGAAAGCTAAAACAGAGAGAGTTGCACATGATAATTTGTTAATCGATCTCACCACATATGTGAGCCTTTGTCCTGCCTTTCTTAAGCGTAGGAAGCATCACTATCTCTCCCTATACATCTGACATGCACCATGTGTATAACAAGCTCCAGCTGAGTAATTGCTCCTAATTTTCTAGACATTGCAAAAATGCCCATATGACCTGATCTTCAGTACTGACGGATGCCAAATATTCCACATGTATGCATGACTAGAATAAAACGTCATGCAAATGTTTTAGCAATGATATGATAATCTCATAGTACACTATGCAGACGCTCTGTCACCACTGCTAAGAGCTTGAAGTGGCTGTCATGGCAGCGGACTTGGATCTGTCTTGTGTGAAATTCTGCAAATAATTATGTGACCACTCTGAGGCATTCATAGACTCTGACTAGAGCATTAAACTTGTAGCCAAGTTTAATGTTCTAGTGTGCTTCAACTCTATCAATTCCTGTGTGTTCAGCCAGCTGGACTCTTCTGTTAAAAGTTGCCTGAGTCTGTGTGCTGCACAAGTTTGCCTGTTTCCCTGTGAGTTCCAGCCGCTTGCTCTGCCCGTTCTGGTTGTTCCCAGGTCCATATCGCCTGTTCTGGTCTATCTCTACCTGCATCTTCTGCGTCCCAGCTCATCCCTGTCTGCCTACACCTTCAGCAATTAAATCCTCTGTTCTAGTCTGGTTCCACCTGCATCTGGTCAAGTCTGGGCCTGCTTGCCTGCCTCACCTGCCATTACTATATATATATATATATCGATGATAGAAAAAAAAGGGTTAAAAAAAGTTCAATAGAATAACAGTTTCCTTCCTTATGCATTCTAGGCATGTAGATTAATATGTCATTACATCCGCCCAACCAATCACAAATACAGACCCAGGAACACTCCGCCACCAAGCTCCGCCCCCTATAAAGAGTTCAGAGAGTAGGCTTTTTTCTTTTTTTATAACTTGCAGTTTTGGTAAAAAGTTGGTTGAATAAAGGGTTGAGTTTTAATTCAGTGTTTGTGTGTTCTGTATCTAAAAATAGGTTGCCAAGCAACAGCATAAAATGGCCAGGGTTGCACTTAAAATCGTTTTTTTAATTTGTTGATAATAATCAATATCGAACAATATGATTTCTGTTTTATTGAAGTGCTTTTTTTCTATATAGTCCAGCCCTATGAAAGGAACTAATTTAAACTTGATAAGTAACCTCTAACCATACAGCAAATCAGCAGTTATGGATGCACAGCAGAATGCTGCCACCAGGTCCAGCCTGATCATGAACAAAGTTCCTAACAGAGCTGCAGATTTAACCTTTACTCACAAACAGTACGCTATCCTGGTGGGGGGGTTGAACCAATAGCTCTTTCAGGACCTCTGAAGGAATGCACTGAAGGGAGCCAATAAAACATTGGAGACAAATTTCTGAACTCTGGTCGCCTTGATAATAGGGGGTTTTCAGGTGACGTCACGCTCACGTGACTACTCTGCGCGTCCGCCATATTGGGTGTCAGTCGTTTCGCACCATTGACCTGCATTGTATGACGCCTTAGGCAGTATTGGAAGTGAACAATGGGGAAAACGTGTTTAATGGTTGGTTGCACGGCCCGTGGAGGTGGAGAACAACGCTCTTTCTATCGCCTACCAGCCGTAATAGTGAATCAGTGTGAAAAAACAAAACAGCTCTCTGAACAACAACGTCACCTATGGCTGACACGGATATCCAGGTCCGATTTGGACGGTGTTAAGCTGGAATACGCCAGAGTCTGCGGTGCTCACTTTGTCACAGGTAATTAACTGTTAAGCATTTAAAACATGTAAGAATATATTAATAATAGGGCTTGGGCGTCATGACGTATTACTTTCCGCGGCTGCCATGTTGACTGCCTCCGCCGCCTCTACTGCCTATGACCACCACGTACTGTACTCCCTCTCTCAGCCGTGTTTTAATTTGATTAATTTCACCTTAACTTGATTTCAACCATGGTAAACCGTTGCTGTATTGTGGGCTGTAACAGTAACACATGATCGCCATGGGAAAAACATAGAAACGGGTTAATTTTCCACCGCTTTCCTGCCTGGAGGCGCAACCACGGAGAACAAGTGTCAGCGATAACGAAGAGTCGTCGGCTCGCTTGGATCGCGGCTGTAAGACGACCGAACATAACTTTCCACAGTATCCCGATGTCAATGAGAGTGTGTTCTAAACCTTTGAAACATATAGCAGCTAGTTAAAAGTACATTACATGCGTGAGTGGTTGTTAGCACTAACGGTTAGCATGTGCCAGAGCCCGTCTGAGCACAGCTTACCTTTGAACGAGTTACTGTGTTCCCAATGTTTGCTGGCTTTATGATCTGCAGCTCCTACCGGCGTAAATACGGTAAATACAACTTAATTTTGCACTGGTCATTGTTCTGCTTAAATAATTAAAGCCGCGAGCGGCGTCGATCAGCCCTGCAGCCAAGCGCCTTCGCGCACCGCTGGCCGTCAGCCACCGCAGAAGCATGCGTCGCATTTGCGTCGGATTGTTTACATTTTTACCATCTTATTAAAACTCACCCGTCCACGTATGATGGCGATTTCCTTGATGTACATAACTTCGACATCTCGTACCCAACCAGATGTGAACTGGTTGTGAGCCTCTAGACCCTTGTAAGCTCTCATTTCCTCAAGAGTGTGCAGAGGGTTTTCACCGAACACCAGGTAATGCACTATGTCGCCATGCTCTACATTTGGCCAATCATCTGGATTACTGCTAAACAAGGCACCGTGGAGGGCATAGGGGTCCATATGGTCGATCACGGAACATTTCCTCAGATATACGTCCTTATCTGGTCGCTCTAGCGTGCTGGCGTACTTATCCATTCGCGATACGTTAATACGTGTACGACAAGTAGAGATAAGGAAGTGTGACACCCAATATGGCGGACCGGAAGTTGGCCAGTGACGTCAGTGAAAACCCCCTATTTCCCTGTTTGCATCAACCCATTTTGGGTTGGAATATGTGTGTAAATACAGTAAAGTACCGTAAACTGGAGGTGTTTATAGTTAGTGTTGAGTGCCTTCATCAGCTCTATTTACAAAAAATCTATAAGTATGATTGAAAGCCATTTATGATTCACTAACATGGAAATATGTGTTGTTGTTTTTTAAATCCTCACATTGGGTCTCAACCAGTGGTTGCTTTTAAGAGAGAAATATTCATTAAAGGGCTCTAGTTTGAAATCTTACATATTTAGACTAGTCAACATTCACTTGAAAATATAAAACGTGGACTGAATTATTTGACATCTTTGCTTTAAAAGAACTTTCTGACTTGTGAAGCCTTTAGTATTTGTGTGAAAAAATGTATTTTTAGTATGTTATCTGTTGACCTATTTGGATCAGGTAATGTCAAACATGTTTAGTTTGTAAGTCCCATAGTAAAAGCTATTTTCCTAAGTACTATTTGCCATGGGACAGGGTGTGTGTTGGGTTGTTTGTGAGGCGGCAGAAGTAGGGGATGCCCCAGATAGCAATTTATGCAAGAACCACGCCTGGTCATAATTAGGTATCACTGGTATCTGGTGAAAAGCTTTGGAAAATATGTTTAAACTGGTCTTAGATCTCAAAATAGTATTGAGTAACAGGTTCTCGATTATCATTTTTTTTTGTTTTGTTTCATAAAAAGATATTCTGAAAGCATCCGTGTGTGTGACTCTTTAACGAACTGTTGTAATTGTGGTTCATCTCTACATCCAGATCTGACTTGAACACATTATTGAAAATGAAACAAAGAGACTGTCAAACGTCTTGGGAGCTGAGATGCTTTGAGCAAAGAGAGAAACAGAAATCACGTCCAGAACTACGGCGACCGTCTCCTCAGCTTCCCAACATCAAGCTTTGTCAAAAAAGATAGAAGAGAGACCAAACCTTTGCTCATTTTGGAATCACTGCTTCAATTTAGTTTGACCATATAATGTTTTTGTTGTGTCTGCATTTTTCATTAACAAAAATACCCCCACCCACCTCCACAAACACACACTGAGGTTTCTAGGTGTAAACTAAAAACTTCCAGCATAAAGCTATACTGACATAAACATTTTTGCAAATGTTCTGCTGCAGAGAGCGGCTGACGGTCCTGTTATTCAAGTAATGTGATGTATAATACCGGACAGAAGTGAATCACATTGTTCTCACATCTACTTAAACCCATCATTTTGGATTACCCCATGGGATCAGTACAAACCAAAAAATTTTAAACACAACTGCTTTGGTGATAGGAGCTGAATGCTGCTGAGCACAGGAACCCTGCTGATTCACCAAAAAAGCTGGGTAATTTAAGCAGTTTGCATGATTTAATTCATGTACGTCGTAGGTGTGGATTTGTGGCAGGACGTCAGTGAACAATCATTTGCCGAACGGAGGGAAGTGTTGCTGATGGCTCTGTTCTTTCTTCTCCGCAGGGGGTTATTTCTTTACCTGGAAACAAAGTCGCAGAATATCCAACCAGCGGAGATGAAGGAGGGAAATTTCTTTTCGAGGTCATTCCAGGTAGGATCAAAGTCCTTTTAATGCCTTTGGGTTTCTCCGAGCAATTATAGTAATGTGTAACAGGCAGTAAAATGGACCTAAACATGGATGAATGAAACCAACATTTGTTGGCTTGTCAAGGTTTGCTGCCCAGTCATTTCTTTTATTTCATTTTAGGAATTACAAATACCTAATCTGAAGCCCTCGAGCTTTAGCATTACTGATTTTTTTTATTGGCTATGTGCTCCTTTGAAGACAAAGAAAGATTTGACTTGTCACTGTTATTCTGTTGTACTGGTTTTGTTTTAGTACTTTTCACTTACCACTCATCCATAATGAGAGTTGTGTAGTGCCTGACTAACGCTGGCCCTTCATCAGATTCTCCCACCTGAGCTGGGCTTCTCTGCTGCTCCTCTTGGCTGTTCTTATCAGCTTTGGTTCACGGCCATTGTTTGGTAGTTCTGGTAGCGCGGTTGTGCCTTACCCTTTATGTTTTTGGATGATGGATCGAACAGTTCTCTGGGACACGTTAACAGCTTGGGATAGTTTTTTTTTTTTTTTTTTAAAAACCTAACCCTCCTTTAAACATCTTTTAAACTTTCTC
The DNA here is from genome assembly GCA_037039145.1 of Fundulus diaphanus. Classification (NCBI taxonomy): domain Eukaryota; kingdom Metazoa; phylum Chordata; class Actinopteri; order Cyprinodontiformes; family Fundulidae; genus Fundulus; species Fundulus diaphanus. Next base: position 25,022,555 of record CM073141.1, read on the forward strand.
CCTGATCCGCTGAGCTGGATCAGCTGGATTTACAATAAGTTCAAGATATGACCATGGTTTTTGTTTATTTTATAGGGGTGTTTTGAAGGCAGCTGCTAGTACTGGATTATATGTTGGAGTAAAATTTACCTCACACATGTTCATTGGTAACAAATCTTTAGAACCGTGCATCGCTTTCTTTCCACTTCACAATTATTTTATACTTCGCTTTGATTTAAAACCTATCTCCCACCCCAACTTATTTCTGCATCATCTACAACCTGCCCTTTAGTTTACTAGATAAATTCAAATCAAAACTTCACATGTTATATAGTACATTATTTCTCTCTCTCTCTCTCTCTCTCTCTCTCTCTCTCTCTCTCTCTCTCTCTCTCTCTCTCTCTCTCTCTCTCTCTCTCTATATATATATATATATATATATATATATATATATATATATATATATATATATATATATATATATATGCTCCAACATACATAAACAGGGATTTACCCGTATATAGGGAAAGTAACGCATCATCACTATTTGCCTTTCGGCCTCGGTTTCCATACTCACTGGAATATTTTTTTCATTAGGATTTGAAACGTTTCACATTTGGACATTGCATAATCTCACGCCACAGACTGATCCACAGATTTTTTTTTCCTGGTGGTGCAAACCCTTTGAGCTTCAACTTCAAGCCTTCCCTGTTACGGGTGAACGTCTTGCCGGAAATGGAACATGGCAAAGCCTGAAAATACTTTTGCAAGGAAGCGCAAACCACCTGGAAAGAGGTATATTACTACATAAACAAATGTTGTCCTATCCCACTGAGGGCAACGAAACAAATCTTTTGTATAACAAAAGTGTCTGAAAGGCTCATGGATGCTGGGGGGAAACAGACGCAGCTGTCAGTGACACAGTGTAAAGTTGTGCTAAAGCCCAGGAGAATACGCAGGATGTGAGCAACAACCACTTGTTCTTTTTTGGTATCAGTATGTCCCCTTGGGTGCCACCGACCGAATGCATCTCAGATAAAACAAACATCCAAGCATGAAGGCGACTTCTCACTTGATCCGTGACCAAACACATGGTATGGCAGCAAAAGTGAGAAGTAGAACTGATGCAAACACACTCCAGGTGTGTCTCATGTTTGCTTGAAAGGCTCTTGGTATTTTTGGTATCAGAATGTACACTTTCCTATTAATTTTATTGGACACTTTTCTGTTTATTCTGCCTAAAATTCTGCCCTTTTTGTTTCTGGTTCCCAAATAATGGGAGGACATTGTTTTACAGAAGCTAGAGAACAATGTTTTGGGAATTACTTGAAACAATTTCTCAGCATAAGAATTTAGCAAAGCTCAGAATATCAAATACAGTAATGCTAAAAGAAAATGCAGGTTGTTGTGATGTACAAATATGAGATCATTGGTAAATAATGTAGCAGCCTTTTCCACATATATTTTCCCACGTACACAGTGCAAATCAAGAGAAAATGCTTTAGCAGAGGAAAAAGAATATAAAATATACAATATCTAAATATACACAAAAAATCCACAGCTTTATTCATACACCATGAAGGCAGTCAGCAATACATGGAGAAAATAAGGACCGCATGGAAAACGTTACAGTTGGGTATTAAGACAGCATCCTTTTCTTCAAAGGAAAACATCCAGGCATTGCTTAATATCTTCCAAAATCTGATGGAACCAAACTTGAACTTTTGGGTTCCGAGTTATATTTAACAGTATATTTATATATTCAGAGTTATATAAAAGCAACACTCCACATCACATTGCCAAACGAACACAGCATCCACATTGAAAGATGGCAGTGGCATCTTTTAATCCACGTTAAAAGATGCCACTGTCATCATCAAGTTGGAGGGTTACCTCTATTCAGACGGAGCCAAGGGTTTTGTCAGCGTGAATGAAGAGTTATGAATAGTCGCAAATACGAATCAGCTTTGACCCTAAATCATCAGCTACTGGAGAGTGAAACATGAACAGGGGATCCATTTTTTCCACATCACTGGGTCCAAACATGCATCTAAACCAACAGTGGAATGACTTTGGCTTGAAGAGGACTGTGGACAGGAGACATGGAGAACTTTTGTAAAGTTGAGCGGGTAAATGTTGTAAAGATGTAGGATGGTAAAGACAAATCAGACTTAATGCTGAAAGCAAATCGGAAGGGGCTTCAGCAAAGTATTACTTTAAGGACTTAACATAGCACTAGTTACGCAACTTATCAGCAGTAGTGTACAGGATAAATGTCACATATGTGGAGAGACGTCTGAAATGATTTATGTCATTGTTTTCATAAAAAATCATTTTAGCATGGTTGTGTGTGCACTTTTGGGAGACACTGTATAAGTTGTTTTAGTGTCACTGTCAGCACATGCCATCGTTCGTTGTTAATAATACCCATAGTTCATAAACTGTTTCAGATTGCCTCTGAAATCAAAAAATAACTGATGTGCACAAGGTGAGATGTTGCACACAAAAACTGAATAAATAAATAAAATCAGCCATTCAACCTTTGGCAAATTTTGCAGAACAAATCTTTTACAGTTATCAGATTATAAAAAAAAGAAATACAAACAATCCTTATAGTTTTCCTTTATTTTTTTTTTACCGCTTAAAAACTACCCAGCTTTAAAAGGCCACCGACCATCACAGGTGCACAGCTGATGTCAAATAAATGAAATTGTGCATGAAGCTATCATGAAACAAGCAGCTAGGAAAAATATCTGAGCACAAATTTGTCCTTAAGCAATACGTTTAAATGAAAAACTTTTTTTCTCTTGAAGTATTTATTAGAAATATATGATATATTTTTTTTGTATCACCTAATTCATTGTGGTATGCAAACATCTAAAGCCCTGTTCATTTACTCTGGTTGTCTTCTCAGTGTAGATTTCAGTCTTTCTCGGTTTAACTAGTTTCAGAAGTGAAACATTCTTTCTTGTTATACACAATTCCTTATTTAGGAAAAGAAAAGAACATGGAAGTCATTATTTCTTGTACATTTAATAAGTGAATTGTTTGTCACTGAGTAAAATACACATTCAGAGTGTAAACTAGGCATACCAAGTACTTTTCCAGATTTCTATAGCTTCAGTGCTAATGCCGTGTTTACCAGATACTCGAACTGATTAATGACCAGCCATTTCTGAAAATTTGGTGGAGATCCTTAAAGATACACTTACAGACAATCAATAGTTGTTTGTATGTATTTATGGGCAATACAATGTTTTGTTTATTAGCACTTATTGGCAATATGTTCATGATACAGCCTTGGATACCTCTGAACACTTGACTGTCTAGTGGGAAATGGGTATATTCCTACTGGCATGTATATATATATATATATATATATCAAATAACTTTGTTGATGATACATTTCTGGCTTTTAAACAGTCCCATTATTCTCTAAAACAGATCTTCCTTTCAGATTATTAAAGGTTTAGCTGTTTGTGGTTGATTAGATGTTATAATGTAATTTTTATATTCACACCACAACATTGTGCTGGAAACCTGCCTGTTCAAAACTGCGCTGGTCCACAGATGCAAGGACAGACCGACAAACTTCCCCCATCCTGCACCGTCCTCTGGTCCCTCACACTGATGGGAGTACAAGAACACAGCTTGTTGTGAGGCAGCCAATAAAGACGTTTAAGAGACCGAAAGGCAGCTAATGAAAGGAAAACCCAGCACATTTATTCCACTGCTCTAAATGTGGCGTAGCAGTCAGAACACAACTCATGCTGACGGGAAGCAAAGGGGGGTGCGTGCGTGAGGAATGGAGTGGAAGTGAGAGGTCCACAGAGATGTCCGTTGTCTTGTAGTGGGAGGGGATGGGGGATAGGGGGGATAGGGGGGTTGTTAAACATGAGCTGGGTATCTGCTTACTGCTTTGGGCTTCAGGATGACTACTCCTCAGACTACAAACCCTGCACTTGAATTCTCAGCACTGGAAAGTTTTACAAGCTCTCCTCAGTGTACTGGGAGAGAAAAGCAAACAGAAAGTTTTTACAAAGCTCACTGAAAACATCTCTGCTACTTTCATTCACCTGCACCGAGAGCTCTCGGATGCTATTTTTATCCCCAGCCCTTGTTCACGGCTCTCTTGTTCCACATCTGGTTGGTGTGTGTTATACCTGCAGAAATAAAGGCACCGAACAAACCACTCTGCAAGCAATGTTTAGACTGGGAGCAAGGTCTTGTCTGTATTTTTAGCTGAGTAACAAAACAACACAGACACGGGTACAATGGCGCTTTTATTTGCTCAAGTAAACTGAGACTTGCTGGGTGCCCCGCTACATGGTTTTTAGCATGGGCACACTGAAAGAGAAAAATGCAAGGATTTACATGTCAGAGAGGAAATTTATTTGGCATAAAATACATGCTTTTAAGACAATATGAGGTTAGGATTTTAGAAACAAATTCTCCTATTGGATTGTATTTGATTCATAAACTTGACTAGCCTTAAACTTATTCTACTGATAGGATTTTAGGAAGGAATGTGCCTGCGTTGTAGTATCTTAAATAAACAGGGAGGGATGCCTAAGTAAAAGAGAATTAATTATCTGAACATAAATTAGATTTTATCTGTAATACAAATCACAACTTCTCAGGTTTTACTGCGCACTTTGATCTCCACCTTGATCCTCTGAAGAATGCCAGGACAACTACCGAGCATGAACTCTCGCTACAGCGAGCGAATAATGAATTCAGACACAGTTACTTAAACCTTTCTTTTATTATGCCTGTCCGTCTAAGGTGAGTCATGCTGTTTCTTTTCTGCATCCAGCAGTGATCTGAACTATGTTAATGCCATGGAATAAAAAAATAATGACGGGAAACAGTCCTTGTTATTTTCCTAGAAGACACAGTGTGCTTGCTTTCCTTAGGCTCCAATAAACTCTATGTTTTGGCTTTAATATAAGTGTCTTTCTGTTCGTCTCAGTCCCAGTCTTTGGTTCTCTGACCTCCCAGGTAACGTTGGTGAGACAAGTAAACATGGCAGCATCTTCAAGCTTATCCCACTGTCCTTCCTTCTGTTGAATAATAGAGAAAATAATGATAATTCTCAAAAACAGGAAACATGTTGCTGCTTTGTTTGGCCCCAGAGCATTCCATTGAAAATAAAGGGATTCTTACACAGACCATTTTGAGCTGTGTAGAAATTGTGGATGGTTTGCATTGAAAGGCTATACTGCCCTCATGTGGTTGTTTAGCATATAACAGCTCTGGTAATGTTTCAGATTTTCAGCTCTAGATCGCCACAAAGGGACAGCATTAGTAACTTTCAACCACTTGTTAAGGTAAAGAAACATTTGCAATGCAATAATGACACAGCAACTGTTACATTTAATTTACTGGATTCATTACTAATATATTACCTATTTGACCTTTGTTTATACCAATTGCAAAAGCATTATCCTAGAAACAACTTTTTAAGTCCCAGACTAGGGAATCAAAAGATTTATTTCCTAATTTATCTATTTAAATGGGACAGCATTGTTCAGATGTTCATTAAAATAGTAATAATAAGCAAGATAATTAAACAATGAAACTGTGCAGTATAACTAAACATATGCAACAAACAAATGTAGTTCATAAAGCTAAGAGAAAGTTTCATACAAACAAATTCACGTACACAGTGCTGATTTCTGAAAAAGCCATTTTATGTTTGAAGATGTGATTAAATTGACTGTCTGGCAGGCTGATAAAGAAGTCTAAAAGGAATAAAACTGCTTAACAAAATGTTTCTAAATGGGAAGATACTATGATTGTTAATTGTTTGACTTCCTTTTGAGACCTTTAATTGAACAATATCCTTTTGTAGCTCCTCTTGTTCTTGTAGTTTTGTTTCTCAGGTCATTTTGAAACGCACATGTTCAAACGGAGGAAAAGGGAAAGTCATCCAGAAACCTATAGCTTGGGTAAAATAAGTATTTTAAAGGTGACAAAATTAGTAGTCTTTCAGTTGTTATAAAGAATCTTTGAGATTAGATCTGCACTGTCTTTTAGAAATGAAAATTCCCACGGTTTTAATAAAATTAGCCATAAACATCATCTTCATCATTTTTTACAGGCTCAGTAAATCTACAGTTGCAAAATAAACAGAAGAGGACCAAGTATAGAGCCTTGTGGGACACCAGTTGACAACAAACAAGGGAAACTAAATTTTAAATTTACACTTTTCACAGCTTGATATTTCAGCATACCTAAATGGAATATGTAATTCTAATTTTGTGTATTGCCACTTATGGAAGACGTGTTTATAATTAATGCCTTAGGCTGGATAAACAGTTAAAATTTAAAATGGACTGTTGCAATACAGCAGGATGATCCTGGGTTTGGAGCTGGCCGGAGGTCTATCAGCATGGAGTTTGCATGTTCTCCCTGTGCATGTGTGGGTTCTCTTCGGGTACTCCAGCTTCCTCCCACCGTCCAAAAAGACTGTTAGGTGTGTGTGTGTGTGTGTGTGTGTGTGTGTGTGTGTGTGTGTGTGTGTGTGTGTGTGTGTGTGTGTGTGTGTGTGTGTGTGTTTGTCCTGTGTGGCTCTATGTTCCCCTGTGTACTCCGGGCTATCCCCATGACCACTGGAGATAGGCGCCAGACCCTCTGTGACCCTACACGGTTAAGCAGATATAGACAATGAATGGATGGATATTTATTCAAAGTGGTCAGATTCTGATGAAAACAGTTTCAGAATAAAAGCTCTATGTATTTAATTTCTGAAACTGTAAAAAGAGAGAATTTCCAAAAGTCTTGAGCAGAGATTTTGCCACGTATAGGACCACTATATAGTCCCAGACAGCTAACAAAAAGTGTGTAAAAGTGTTTTATTAATTATAATTTTCAAGTAAATCAGAATAATAATTTGTGTAGATTTTAGCAGGAACCCTAAACCTGGAATCTCGGTCTTCTCCTTAAAGAACCCTGAGTCGTAGTGACCTACTGACTATAACTAATACATATTGGAGAATGAAGACAGACATGCAATTTTCTAACCACAGACAAGGGCACTGTTTTTAGGATCAAGTTAAGTCTGGCTAAGCTGGCAGGATGACTGAAAGCTGATGATTAAATGATGGATGGAAGAATTTAAATTAAACAAACCAGCGGGGGAGGCATTTAATTCTCCAAGCAATTATTTATCTTGTTCAGTGAGAAATATGACAGACTGAATACGACCCTGCAGACACCAGGGTTAGGGAAGCCCCTGTGGAGTAATAGAGAAAATGTGAATCTGTCATGCTGACATTTAATTGTAAGAATATATGGAGGTGGTTTTCAAATCAACCCCAGTGTCACATTAGTTAAGAGGTTAAGGATAATTTATACTGCTGGCCCTTTCTGCATGGATGTAAATGTGTGTGGCCTAAAGTTGAGCCTCCATAAAAGTTCAGTGACCGCTAGTGCAGCTGATTTTTGTACCATTTCATCCCTCCATAGCCTTACTATAGCCTGCATAGCCTGCATATATATTGCAAATAGTGTTAAAAAAGATAGTGCCCTATGTCAGTACTATAATAAACTGACAGCTACTATCTGAAGATAACAGCTTTAATAGGAAAATGCTGCCTTCAAAGCACATTTCACTCTCATTAATGATATATGATTCCTTGAAAAAGCATTTAAACCCCAAAACCTTTGCACATTTAGTAATATGACAACCACAACATGTAATGTGTTTTATCTGATTGACCGCCGCAATGTGATGGATAGTTGTGATGTTGAGCGCTGCTATGGTTTGAGAACAAGGACTGAACTGCACACAAAGAAAAAAAGAGACTGGTAGAAATCCGGAATCCCCCGAATGCACAGCGTTAACCCATTTTCATGACCGCTTCTAAGAAGGAGGAGTTCCTCCACAACTGCACTCCCCATAATATCATAAAGGTATAAAAGAATGAGCAGAGGAGCATTTCTTTCTCTCTGCCCGCTCCTCTCGTGGTTGCATTGGGGGGACATGATCGAGAATGTCTTGAACTTGCTGGGTGAGCGACACTGCATCTTTGAAGAAATATTGGATCCAAACTAAACCACAGTCTACTGTTCGTATAGCTGACCGGTGACTGTACCCCAGCTGATAATAAGACTATTTGCCTAAAAACTGGCAGGCCCATCCGATCAGCAGCTAGACCAAGAGCGGCCGCCGTGTCATTCATTGTTCACTGGAGCTGATAAATTCAGTCTTTTCTCCTATCTATCAGAACAGCTCACAGTGAGACATTTTGGTTTGCCAGAGAAATATAGTTCAGGGTGCGCAAATATGGGGGAATGGTGGCCTAATGGTTAGAACATAGTGCTTGTGTCCTGGGGGTTCTGGGTTCAACTCCCACAGACTGCCACTCTGGTTCTCTGAGCAAGACCCTTGTGGTGCGTTGCCTCAAAGGTCAAAACTACAGACTCACAGATGATGTCATCTTGTCGGACAGTAGGGAAAAACGCTCGCACAAAGCCATTGTTACCCGTACAAACACAGCCCACCTATACCACAGAACACGTTTAAAAGTGACATTTTATTGCAACATCTGAAGTCGTGCTAAACTGTTCAGCATGAAACATTAAATACACAGCAGGTGGCAATCCTTCATTGCTGGTTTAGCCACTATGGCTACTGTTGTTAAAATAATAATAATGACAATAATGCTGTTCTAGACGGTAATTTGTGCTAATAAACAACACTGAAACATCCCGTCTGATGAACACTGAAAGGTAGCCCCTGTACTATGACTAAATGTTACATAAATAACAGAGAACTGCTAAAAACAGTCAAAGTGTGAGGTTTTATTCAATGTAGCTACGAGTAGCAGCCATCATCAAAACAGAAGTCGGGTACTGTCCTGTTGCACTGACTTTCCGACTCAAGATACCGACTTTAGGGGCCGTTCCAGTTAAAACGTCCGACTGGGAGGTCAAGCTTTCCAACTACCGAGGACAAATGAAATGCACTATTAGCCCCAGAATGCCCCCTGGGCACCACACAGTGGCAGAGAACAATAGTCATTGGAATGTATTTTGCAATGACAATAAAGCTGAGTATTATATTTACTGTAGATTTTATTAACATTGTTTTGTTTTGCTAAACTGTGCCATGTCGAAGCTGGCCTAGAGCAGGCCGGAGATGAAGCAGCTGGTGACTCAAACTTTATATCAGCGAGTGGTTTGAGCTCTGATACTGCGGTAAACAGCTTGTTTCCCTTTATCTGTGTTTTCCCTTCTACTTATTTCACTAACCTACATAAAAATGTCTGCATAGTCCTTATAAACATGCTAAATTGTGCCCCTGCTATCCCAGTGACTAAAGCTCTGTAAAGGATCAGATGTGAGCCACTATCAGTTCTATTGTATTTACAGCATAGCTTGTTCCTTTTACACAAAAATCAGCTGCACACTCCGCCAGCGTTCACATATGTATTAGTGTTTGTATTAGTGGTACTTAAAGGTACTCTTGGGAATTAGTGGGGTTGCTAAATAGCGCCACATCCGCTATTTTTCTTTGGTGTTAAATGAGATCCGGATGTGACATCACAGCCACAGCCCCTTGACTCAATACTTTGTAGAACCACATTTTTCTGCAATTACCTCTGCTAGTATTTTTGGATACGTAACTACACCACCTTTGCACATCTAGAGACTGACGTGTTTGTCCTTTTTTTTCTCTATTCTACGTTCTTACAACCCCACCCTGGCTTGTACTTCTCAACAACTTTGTCCCTGACTTGTTTGGAGAACTCCTTGGTCTTCATGGTGTGATGCTTCTTGCTTAGCGATGCTGCAGCCTCTGGGTTCTTTCAAAAAAGGTGTCTTACTATTTTGTGCAGATTCATGACATACAATAAGATTTAAAAACAGTAAAATTACAGGTTGAAATGTAACAACAGAGGTACAAAAGCCAAGGGGGTGAATACTTTTGCAATACACCATATTCGTTAATGAATGTGCGCATATGTGTTATCAAAGCTGAGTGCTTCACATTACTTCACATTTAATATGAAAAGGCTGGGGTTGCATATAGCAGAGACGTTGTTTATCTACTGAGACATCATAGCGATTTTACAGTTAAGAAACAATAGAAGTGTCAGAGTTATATTTATATAACACAGCAACAAGTCATAAATTTAAAGGGGACTGTGGAAGTTGTTAAAGTTATAGTCGGTGGAAAAGTGATCATGATGTGTTTTCAAACCCACTTCATCATTGCGGCTAAAATATGTCAACACACATTCACCTTTGATTACATTAATCTATCAGACTATAACGGACTTAAATGAGCCACACGACAAGTTCTAACGTACCGGGTTGATAATCAGTCGTGTGTGTTACCACTCGGCTGTCAAGGCTTCATCAGTCTAGGAGAAACCAAAGCATCAGAGGTGGCCTTTGAAAGGCTAAAAATGTTCAGAGACACTGAAATATTAAACATACAGTAAAGATTTGGTTTGTTGATTGTCTTTAACTACATGTCTACCACTATTCTGTGTCCTTCAAGCCACGGGGATGTCTTTCCTGCTTCCTTTTCTATTATGAAGTCCCCTTGTGATTTGACATTTTCCAAAAGGTCACAAGCTGATTTTTTTCCTCTCCACCCTCATCAGTGTATATCATCGCATGAGTGGGTGTGTGTGTGTGTTACTTTCAAGCACATTTGATGTTTTCCCAGAGACATATATGAGGTCAATAACCAACAGTCTGTAGCACAGGAGTGTGATGCGTCCTCCTTGAGTGTGGCCAAGCACTCTGCGGCTGACATTTCTCATGCGTGGCTCCTGGGGAGCCTCATATCTCTCGTTGTATCTTAAATCCGTGTCCTTCAATGTGCGCCACTGCAACACGTAACATATCAGTGCAGAGCGCCAGAAACTTGTGAGTTACTAAGCGCTGGTCTGAACATCACCTAGAAGTAAAATATTGGGTAATTTAGCTCTTTGTGTGAAGCAGATTTACTAATGTAAAATCCAAAGTTCTATAGCAGGACAACCAAGAAGAGTTTGGGTTTTTCCTTCCAAGCCACCCGCTGTTTGATTAGTGACTTAGTCCCCAAGGGGGGGATTGCAGTGGGAGATGTTTGTTTTAGCACCTCGCTGATGAGACACAGCATCTGTAGCCTGATATGAGAGGTTTTAAACTGGCAGAAAACTGTGTGAACATTTAGATAAAACAAACATACATACCTCATCAGCTTAGTTGAAATTGTTAGCAACAAAAGTGGTAATTAGGATTACACTGAAGAACAGAGACTGTACTCTTATTTTCATACGTATCTAAGAAATCGCAGTGAATTCTCAAAGCAATACTTTCCCTGGGGAAATCTTATGAAATCTACAACTTTTTCTTAGCTCAAAACTACAGAAGGAGTGAAACTGACAAGCTATCAAATGTATCACATAATGTCCCTTTTCCTATAGTTTAACCAAGCATTACAGTTTAGTTTTTTTACACCCAAAATATTGTTAAAGTGGCAACCAGGTAAACATTTTTGTAATTCTACGTACATTCATGTATCTGTTGGATCTATTTAAGCATCTTTAGTTACTTTAACACAACCTTTTCATGTCAGCAGGATAGGACATGAAACAACTGTGTTAAAGTAAATAAAGATGCTTAAATAGATCCAACAGATGCATAAATTCTTTCTGTAGTTCAAGGTTTACTTAGTTTTTGTGTTCATCATGTTTATTTAAAATTTTGAATCATTTATTTTAACAATCCTTTTTCTTGTATTGAATGATCAAACAAAAAAAACAGCTTTAGACGTATTTTAAAAAGAACAATCTGGTGCAAAGGTTTGAATTTGATCATGTTTTGGTGCAAAATGTGTTTGTCCCAAGGAGAAACCAGCTTCAGCCATGATGACCAATTACCTCAGGAAGAAAAACAAAAAGTCTGAGAACACCATAACAGCTGTGAAGTATGGGGGTGGTCTCCTCACGTTGCAAACAGATGGCATCACCAGGAAAGAACATTATGTGGAAATATTTAAACAAACATCTCAAGACATCACCCAGGGAGTTAAAGTGTGGCTACAAGTGGCCCTTCCAAATGGACAATGACACTTAGCTTACCGGCAAATTGGTTACAAAGGCCATTAAGGATAAAAAGTCATCAATCACAAAACCCTGATCTGAGTCTCATTGAATTTTTGTGCTGGAGCTGAAAAAGTAAGTTTGAGCAAGGCTGATAAAAGAAATGGTTAGATGTATTTTATGCAGTGTATGTAAATACCTGTTTTCAACTGTTGTTTTTAAAATAGTAGTATTAGCACATGCTGTTTTTACCTCCGCTCAGGTCACAGTCCGTGATTTTAAAATCTTATAACGCTCTTGCTTCTAATCTAGACACATAATCTTGGTTTTATTTAAAACTTAATGGCAGCAAATGATATGAAACCCTTTAAAAAAAAACTGCTACCTAACCAACATTAATGGTAAAAATATATACATGAATAGCATGAATTATTTATAAATCATAAGGTTAACTTTTGTGGATTTATATGAAAAAGCTAAATTTGTAGAATGTATAAACAGTGTAAACAGAGTAGCATTTATTTCCATGGCCATAAAAAGCATCTAATTGTCAGAGCTTACATTTATCTCACCCAAAGTGATGAGACATTTAGAGAAGGCAATCAACAGCTGTAATCTCCATTCACACTGACTCACATTCAAATTTAAACTGAAGCTTTTCCAGATCTTGGCCATGTAGGAATAGTTAATTTGGGGTTAAAAGCTTGTCAGCAATATAAGCTAAAACCTCTGCTGTCGGTGTAGAAGGGGCTGTCAGTTTAAATTACGAGCCTCTGAATCTATATAGTTCTGCTTACCGTAAGGGCTATTTGCAGACCTAGTTGCCAAGCATGGGTTAAAACCAGAAACTAGAGACAGAGCCAAAAGATCTGAAGACTTTTCTTTGGACAATTCAGTGTTTGCAGAAAATAGTTTTAAAGTCTTTGACTCAAAACTTGGCTGGAAGTGACAAAAAGCAGCCATGGGAGCCGTAGGCTCAGCACACAGCTTACTGATCTAGTTTATTATTTATTGAAAAGGTGACTTTTTATAAATTATCGTCTGAAGAATGTCATGTTCCTTTTGAAGAAAAAGTATTACTTTAAATATTGACAACAGATGAACTTGAGTCCAGCCACCAGTGTTGTGTTCAAGACCACCTAACCCGAGACCAAGACAAGACCAAGACCAGAGTGTATCGAGACCGAGACAAGACCAAGACTTTTAGGGTCCGATACCAAGTCAGGACCAAGACCGAGGGAAGTCGAGACCGAGTCAAGACCAAGACCAGCGCCAGTATGTGACAATAAAATGTGAAACATGATCAAAATCACTAAAATTGATCTAAAAGACCCACATTCACGTAAAAACACCTAGATATTTTACACAGAGAACTGGAATAAACATAAACATCTTTATTTAGTACTTCTATGTTGTAATCACAGAATTTCAAACAATCAAAGTCGATCAAAATAGTATTTTCTCTGCCTTTCATGAACAGTACATACATTTATGTTGTTTTTAAATGTGCTATTTCAAAACCATGTGCAAATATGTAAAACTGAAAACATTTCTCTCGTTTCTCTCTCGTATACAGATTATAGCTACATTATATAACTTTTCTTAAATAAATCTATATCTATCACTAAGTTGTGACAATATGTTATGAGACAGATAATTTGTTGAAAAAAAGATTGATCTCCTTCACTTCCTCCCTGAGCGACTACTGCCATCTGCAGAAATACAAACCCCATTGAAATACGTGCACAAAAACATGACTGACTTTTATCAGTTCTAAGACCCTTTTGCTGGATCAGATGGTTTGTTTTTGACCAAGCAGTGTATTTCTCCAGTTAGCACTGGGAACATGGAGAAAAGGCAGAGGAGCTCAATATTTTCACAGCTTGTCGGTCTCATAACATACTGACACAACATAGTGACATAAATATATAAAAAAAACTATATAACTTTTACAAAGATATTTTTTTGTTTTAACAAAGTTACATACTGCATCTTTAACTCTGCTGTTGAATGGATGTAGCAACTTATACATAACATACATAATAAAGAAATCTGACATTTAGAGGCCCAACTGCATGCGTTTCAAAAATAAAATTATACAACTGGAAGCAGTTTCATAATACGCCAAAGCTTTAGAAAACGTCAATGGCAAAACTCGAGAACAAGGATAACCATGTAGTTGAACAGTGGTTGAAATAAAGTAGGTGATACATAAAATTAGTTTAAAGTAAGGTTTCATTGCACTTCAGAAAGATTAGAGACTGCAGCATTTTTGCACCTAAACGTGCACGATGGGGTCTCATTACAATGCCTCCTCGACTAAAAACCCTTTCCACTGGTGCAGAGGAGGCAGGGACGGATAGCACTTTCAAAGCCAAATTGTGCAGTTGAGGATATTTGGACTGGTTTTCTCCCCAGAAGGCAAGAGCATTGTCACTGTCACAGTCTCTTATATCATTAAAGTATCTGTTTAATTGTGTTGCAATACTTGAATTCTGGACAGAGGAGCTGTGCTTCTTATGTGCCTTGTAGCGTGACAGAAGTCGAGGGCATTTGGCTGGTGGCGAATGACTGGTTGGATCCACATTCATGGCTTCTGAGCACTTGTCATCTGTACTCTCCATGTTCTCCACCCCAAAGATCAATGTGTCTGAAAAACACAAACACAATGACTGTGTTAGTTTTCAAGAACTTTGAGTGTACAAAATAATGTTTATGACAAAAGTAAACTGATGAAAAGAAGACTATAAATTCCACTTTATGATTTAAGGCTTTATGTGCTACGAATTTAAGACATTTTAAGATTTATAATTTTGCAAATAAGACTTTTTTTTTCAGCAAAGAAAAATGCATACCAACCTGTCAGTGTCTTCTTAAGTTCATCTCTGAACTTCTTCACCGATGCTGCATTACCTCCGTTGGTAACATCTAAATCCACCCAGCTTAAGCCAAACTGTGGATCCAGCATGGCAGCAAAGAAGTACACATCATGGTTAAAAGGTTCCTCTCTTCCACTGTCTTTGGCCATGTTTGTTTTTGTAAAGATTCCAGAAAATCTTTTCACCAGAGACTGCTGGAGGGCTCTGACCAACGGCCGGCACTGCATTCGGGTCTCCTCCATCTTGAGGAGGTGTGTGTTCAAGTCCAGTACAGTTGGAACCACCATACTAATAGTCACTGATCTTTCCCCTTGGGTCAGCTCTGTTGCTTCAGCAAATGGAGAAAGAACTATACATAGCTCCTTTAGCTGGTTCCACTCCCGCGCACTGAACACGACATCCTCATAGTCTTTGTTGCACATTTCACTGAGTGATTTGTGTTCTAGAGTTGTAAGGGCCTGTACTTGTTTAAATGTACTGTTCCAACGAGTTGTATTTGCAGCTGGAACACTTTTATTGGTGCCAAATGCAGCCTCAAACTTATCTTTAAATTGTGAGCTGCTATGTAAAAGGGTTGCGAACTTTGACGTTTTTGCTATGGTGCGAGAAATGGTCTTGACCTCCTTCATACCATCATGCACAACTAACTGGAGAGAGTGTGCAAAGCAGGAAAGACGTTCACCAGATGACCATGGTAAGTCAATGTCTTCCTCTGAATTAATGTCCTCCCACAAGTGCTCGTCATCTAAATTATCCTCTTCACTCTCACTGTCATCAGATTGCTGCTGGGGCATGTGTACTTTGAAAGCACATTTCATATTGGGTGCATTGTCTGTTATGATATAGCTAATTTTGTCACGAATACCATATTCCTCAGTGATCTCCTCAAAGGCAGACGCAATGTGCTCTCCAGTATGCCTCCCTGTAAAACGCCTACAGTCCAGCAGGTAGGATTCAAGTGCATAGCAATCTTTAGATTTGTAGCACACATGGGCAGTCACCCCAAGAAAGGAGCGTAGCCTGCGATCAGACCAAAGGTCAGTTGTTAATGACACAGACGACTGGGTCTTCAGTTTCTCCAAGACAGTTTCCTTGACTTTTCTGACCAATTCTGGAATTCGTCTCTCAGAAACTGTTTTTCTAGAGATTGGTGTGTATTTACTGTCCAGGACTTCAAGAAAGTGTTTAAAGTGTCCATTTTCCACGAGGGAGAGGGGCAGACAACATCCAATGATCAAATCTTGAACAATGGCTTCACTGATGGCTTGCTGCCTTGGCGATTGTGGGCTGTAGAGCTGCACTTTCTGTGTAAATAACGATATTGTTGGCTGTGTGACATCACTCTGTTGCCCTGCCTTGTATTCCAGGAACCTAATAAATAGGACATAGAAATCAGTTTATCTGATCATATGAACATCAATTACATAAGAAAACAACCTTAAAAATAAGTAGGAACTTTACAAATACATGTCAAATATGTGTAATGTAATGTTACTAGAAACGCATGTAGATAAACAAAATGCAAATCAATGGTATTTTGGCCATCACATTTTTGAAATGGATAAACAAGTAAGTTAAATGACTGATATGGTATGAACCATAGAGAGTGAACTGGTAAAAAGTTACTTATTGACCTGAAATTGTAAATGGCAACATAACAATGTGGTTTCTAAAAGTAATTTGCCTATATCCATACAAAGCAACTAATTTATTAATTTTTCATAAGGTGAGGCATATTAGTCTCTTCAATCTCTGCTTATATCTATAGACTAGTTCCCACAGCCAAACAACAGAGCATCACCTCCACGTCTTATCTTCAATGTCAGGAGCTATATCCAGCTCCTAAGGTCAATGTAACTTACATTGACCTTAGTTCATAATTATGAGACAGTGAATGAATTCATTCACTGTCTCATAATTGTTTTTCATGAGAAAGAAAAAATCTAACTTAGGAACAGGATGTTATTATATGTCCAGTCGACTCAGTCTCTCAAGGTTAACTGCATTTGCTTACTTCCCTTAATAATGTTAATTGTAGGACCAATGCAAGAAAATACAACTTATTTAAGGTTAAGCATATCAGGTTTGGCACATTAATAAATTATATATGATGGCTTTGGAGACATTGGGGTTACTCACCAGCACAAGCCAGCACATGCTGACAGAACCATTACGTTCTGTCATGGTTACGTTACAGAACGTAACCATTACGAACCATTACGTTCTGTCATGGTTACTTATTGACAGAACCATTACGAACCATTATGTTCTGTCATGGTTACTTATTGACAGAACCATTACGAACCATTACGTTCTGTCATGGTGACTTATTGACAGAACCATTACGAACCATTGTTCTGTCATGGTTACGTACGTCACCTTATTATGGTTATTAAACATAGGTAGAGACTTCCACATCAGTCTTCTCCTTCATGAGAAGTATTGAACAAGAACCAAAATATATTACGATTATCTATTCAGACTTTTATTTTTGCTCTGCTTCCACCTATGTGCTGCAATCCACTCATGAAGCCGACAGAAATACGGAGACATGTTCAGGAAAGCTGTAATTGAAACAGCGTTGTCCATGCACAACACGAATCAACACTTCTTTAAATTAAATCAGTAATGTCCGACATGTTTTCACAAACACTACTAGGTGACAACTTGTGCATCAAGCTAGGTGGCAAATAGCGGATAAGAAAGGAGAACATTCACCCTAAAAGATAAAGCATACATATATAACTTAATATGACTTAATATGTGTAGCTAATATTGAAATAAGAACTGTGTGATGGCCGGGTAGAATAATTTTGATACCGAGGAAATTGCTTACGTTAACTTGCTAGCTTTCCTAATATCACTTTTACACACAGCTTACCTTTCTTTGTGCTTTCTTTCAAGGTGTCGATAAAAGTTGGACGTAGTCCCCACCGTCTCTGATAGTGAAGCACTGCAGAACTTACATTGCGCTGTATGCTTTTTTCTCAATGTTGCTTTACAAATGTATTGTTTGTGATTTAAATAGCCAAATTTTATAACCGATGATTTGGCCGACATCTTATCCCCTTCTCAGACAACCACTTGTAACTTTCAATCGAAGTGCTGCAGTCCGCGCTCAAGGTGAAAGGGGGTGGGGCGACAGCAGTTAAAAAAACAACAACATGCATTTACCAATGAGACGGGTTATTGCTTGGATTTGAATCAGGAGTGCATCCAATAAAAAGAAGGATCTTAAAGAAATTGATACTGATGATTTAGCGTTATTTTCACAGTTGTGGTCTTGACCGGTCTTGAAATAAAATACCGAGTCCTCAATGTCCGAGACCGAGACAAGACCGAGACCAAATGTGGTCGAGTCCGAGACAAGACCGAGACTATCAAAAAATGGTCTTAAGACCGGTCTCGAGACCAAGACCGTTTTCGAGTACTACAACACTGCCAGCCACTGACAAATTAGAGTGGTGGGAAGTGCAACGAGCATTTGGTTGTAAGTCATGCATGGTGTCAGCAGGTACAGTATGTCTGCAAGGGATCTTACTGTGAGTTAGGGGGAGTCAATGAAGCCCAGGGCAGCATTATATGACACACCTTTCCCTAGTAAATAAAGCCAAACTTAGCCGCCCAAAGGTTCCCTGATAACCAGGTGTTGAATCCAAAGGAAAACTCCAATATTTGGGGTTTAGCAGGGCTGGATGGTGGCGCTGTCTGCTTTTGAAATCTAAGGCTGGTTTTCCTTGATGTGGTCTTTTGAGCTGGTTTAGCAGGAGGAATCCCTCAGAAGACGGAACAAGCTTAGACAAGATAAACACTGGAGTGCTGGAAGGACACTCAGTCAGCTTGAAATCAAAGCATATTGTTAGTTAACTATTTTTTTCTTCACCAAAAAATTGTCTCTTTTAAAAAGCTAGTGACGTATTAATCTTAGCATCATGTGCTTCTGTTTATTGGGAACAGGCCAGGACCAGGTTTCATAAGGTATCCGACAGAAGGTGCTATGAGCATTTGGGCTGGCAGTGCTGCAGCTGTTACTTATCATCACCTGTGCATTATTGGCTCACTTATAATTATCAAGTTGGTTAAAGGGTGCTTTGGTCTCACTGATAAGGAGGGCTTTTATGTGTGGGATGTTCACACACCGCTCATTTAGGTAGAATTGAAGAGTGTTCAGTTCAAAGTGACCGAATTTAAATATCGCCATGAAGTGGAAGAAAATGCCTCAAAATTAGTTGTTTTTCGTTTTATCTTTACGTGCATTTATTTTATTAGCTGCATTGTGCCAGCGTTGTTAGCCCTGTTGCTTTGCAGCGTGAAGGTCCTGGGTTTAAATCCCATTCTGCAGTAGTAGTTTTACTACGAGCTCTGCAGAGGATACAGCAAATATGTGCCCTGGGGAACTCAGATGAAAATTTATTCTTTTTTATGTATGGAATAAACACATAAACACATTACCCTGAATTCACCGTCCCCACTGCAAAACATGTTGGCGGCATCATACTGGTCAAAGTTTGGGTACAGAAGAAAATAGGGGCAATGCTGGAAAAGTGCCCGTCAGACAGGCCTCGTGAAACACTTGAGAGTAGGGACGAGTCATCTAGTAGCAGGTCACACAGCCAGAGCTACGTATAATGCAGTGGTTTAGGTGCTCGAATGGAAGTCCAGAGCTGGTAGAGACACAAGATTAAAGGGTTCTGAACGATATTGTAAGGCAATTTATCCCTTTTCAACAATAAGAAAAACATTAATTTTTTCCCAGAACAACTACTAGGATGGTATGTTTTCTATTTTCATCGATAGTCTTATTTAGTCCCTGAAACTTTTTCATTTCTTTTTCAGTAAGGCCAGCTCAATTGTTCTCCCACACTGACTATTTCCCCCCGATGTTGTCCTGATGCAAGTTTGATCATTTAGGATTTCATAAAGGCAAAAGCAATAAATCTGAAGATGAATCTCCACCAGTGAAGCAAAATAAA
Organism: Fundulus diaphanus; assembly: GCA_037039145.1. Classification (NCBI taxonomy): domain Eukaryota; kingdom Metazoa; phylum Chordata; class Actinopteri; order Cyprinodontiformes; family Fundulidae; genus Fundulus; species Fundulus diaphanus. Next base: position 25,042,433 of record CM073141.1, read on the forward strand.
CCACAACTACGTGACGCTTCACACTCTTGGTGCCTGAGCTATTGCTTCAAAAAAGTTTACTGACAAAAAGCAGATTGTCCAGTTTATCCAAACAATAAGCTGCATACCTTTCTTATGTTTAAAATATCCGCCTCATTCTCACGGCGACAGTACTCCAGACCCTCTTCCTCCTCCTGTTTTCTGTCCCGCCGTCATTATTACAGCGTGTGAGCCTGAAAGCGCAGCGGGCTACAGAGAGTTAAGAACAGTACAGGAAGCCAGAGGCTTTCATAACAGCCTTATTGAGGAGGTCGGCATTTGACATGTCACATTCCAATCTCCACTATCAGCCTGCTGCTTAGACCTCCACGCATGACCCCTGACCCCCGCATGTATCAGGTTGGCCAAGTCTGGCGAAAGAAAGAGGTAAGAGAAGCCACTACTACTGCCGGGGTTTCTGGTTCACAAGCTGCTCGTCTGATGGGAACTCTTGATGTGGACGTCCAGACGATCGGTATGTAAACAAGTCTTCCTTTCCTCTCCAGATAAATATTTAGATCATCCAGCAGTTTGTTCTCTGAACGAAAACCAACAAGTACAATAGTGTCGGCGTAACCCTCCTCCTGGGATTAGGCTATTTCATGGATGCCATTCATTTGAAGTTCAGCTGTGAGACTCAGAAAGATGGATAAGCAGCTCATTAAAGACCTTTCATCCAAAGGGAGAGCCAGCATCTCAGGGTTACTTGGCCAACAGTAGCAACTGCCCCGTACGGCAGTATTTATAGAGCAGTCCGGATGAGTCATTTGGCTGAGTGCCCTCCCTTCGTTTCGCCCCAGATTTACAGATCCCCACTTTGGGGAGGGCTGCTTGATTTATGATACCCCCACCTCCCTCCACCCCACTGCCTCCCACCCGTCTCGCTTCCTTCAGAAAAGAGCAGACACACCATCTTTTGCCTTCAGCCTCCACTCGCCGCTCTCCGTCCTTTTTTGTGCGTGTGTCAGAAACATGCTTTCTCTGCCGTTTGCATTCAGCAGAAGTTTAGAGGAACGGCTTACCGAGAGGCAGACGGAGCACCCGCAGACTGACCCCTGTTCGCTCTGCCGCTGAGCGTCCTGTCACCGTGACCCGCCGTTGACTTATACAAAACGATTATGTAGGCAGAAAAAAAAAAAACAGGTATGTGAGCCTGGAGGAGAAAAAGGCAGGGGAGTGGAAGAGCACATAGCATTTTGGGAGAAACCAGAGAAGATAAACCTGTAGTGTTTGTGGCTTAGAAAAGGACCAGATGAAGAAGTGTCAACTGGGGGGCAGCGGTCAGCAGCGAGAGCGTGGCTTCAAACCCAAGCTGAGAAGGGGGCAGGTCTACGTATGCTCCCCATGGACCTTAACTCCAATCCAGGTGTGTCTTTTTTTTACATCGCACAATACAAAGACAAAAGCATTAATAAAAAAAAATAATAATCTGCTGGGGACTCCTTCAGGATGGCTGAGATTTCGCTTTTCTTTCTGAGTTTTTGCAGCTGAAGGAGATGAGATCCCATTATATATATTTATATATTTTCCAACGGTTTAGATTTTTCTCTGTGGCTAACACAGATCAAGTGATCAACTAAACGATGTGTTAATGTAAAACATAAAAAGCAAAATGTTGTTTTTTTACATATTAATAATTTTACAAAAACATTTTTTTTTTTTTTTTTTTTATTAATTTTATTGTTCTAAAGCTTTATTCGTTGGTCATAGTTTGATTGTATTTCTGCTTGCTAGAGTTGGCGAGGGTATTTCTGAAACTTAGTTTTTATCGGTGTATGGCACTTTTGGTCAAGGCTGTTGTCTTTAAAGGGCTTTGTAAATAAAGTTGCAATTGTCATCCAGTCTGGTTGCTATCAACTAAATCAGGACTTTCCTCATCAGCTACCAGTTTAAACCTCAGCATGGGCCAGCATGAGATTCTCACATCATAACAACGTTGATCAAACAAACCCCGTTTTAACTGTATTATGATATACTTACAAAATTGGAAATTAACATAAAAAACATGATCAAATAGATTTTTTTAAACTTGTTCCCATTGCTGCAAAAAAAACTATACAAAGCATTGTTTGATATTCAATAGCTGTAACGAAGTTATTTCTAAAATATAGTGATTGTTTTTTCGTGTTTCACACATAGACCTAAGCAGATAATATAATTGTGATTTATTTTTTGGATTGTTGTGTTTACTCATGTTCTTTTAAGTGATTATTTTACTCATTCGTGTGTCTTGCGGTGGACATCTTGTTATAATCTCCTGATATCTTTTTTTATATGTTTATACATGTAGCCTTTGTGCCATTCATAGTCATTCTTACCACAACTGCTGCCTCTTTGGTTCATTAGGCTCACGGTTGTTCCTGTAACCATTGCTCCCACTATATACGCTCTCTCTTTCATTCATCCACTTACCGGACTCTTCTCTCAGTTTCCGTCACATTCTCTTACGTGCTTTATGTGTTGGATTCTTTTGCCAACTGGGTTTCTAGTTTATATACGCTTTTTTTTTTTTTTTTTTATCAACCAGCACAACACATTACCTTTTTTTTTTTGTCTGCCACTCTGCTTTAGCACACTATGAATGGGAGTAGCAAGCTGATTTTGGCTAGGCAAGGTACTGAGCTTCATATTTGGATAGCCCCAACCTGCTAACTGCAGTTTTAAGGGTTTTCTGCTTTATAAGTGATGGGTTGTTGCACTCCTTTATTTTCAGAATTACGTCCATGCTTTTATGACAGAAAGCCTCTCCGAGAAGCCGTATGTCTTGTGAGCAATGGAGAAGCTTTCTAACAGCCAGCTGACCAGAAGTGCACAGCAACACGTGGGGGAGGGAGAGTGCTGACTTTGTTTCTTTTTTAAACTCTTGGAAAAATGTGGAGATTCTGAAACTTAGACTTAAACTTTGACATACCTTGATGTAAAAAAAAAAAGGCAGTTTAACCACTATTGTTTCTCCGACTTCACGTTTCAATGTGCATAACATACTAGCCTATAGCAGGGTTTTAGATTGCATTTACAATTCAAAAGATGTATTGTGATATAAACCGCTGACACCTCTAACGTTATTTTTTTTTAAGGGAAAAAAAACAGCATTTAAAGTTTGTAGGTTATTCAAGTGCTCTAAAAATTAGTCTAGAAAGTCCTCCACACAAAGAAAGACTCTCCTCTCCAAAACTGCATTCTCATGACAGGGTCAAATTTCACTCTGCTTGGCTGCTCGTGGCAAGATAACAGAACAAACTGCTGAATTCAGAGCTCCCAGCCTGCCTGTAAATCCATCCCAGTAGAGATGTTCTCATGCGAAAAATCTGAGGCAACAGACGAGAGAGGAAACAGGCAGGAGTAATTCTGCTTTAGACAGAACGTTGGAGCGGGAATGGGATTTGATGGAGGTGCGGAAAGCAGGGGAGGAGGGAAGAAAATCGAGCATGAAAACAGACCGTTGAACTGTACTAAACCACTTGCATATAATTCCAATGTAGCTGAATTTCTGTTTGTTTTTTCATGTAAGAAATTTCTCAAACACTAGAAGCAAAGAGAAATCCTAAATCATCTTTATGTAAAGCCAGGGTTTTAGTTAACCCCACAAAATACGGTCGGTTGCAAATTTCCTGAACTGAAGTGTTTTGATTGAGTCCAAGTGTTGAACTCCGGGGGGGGATGCAAGTGATAACTTTCCTAAAAAGAGATTTTAAATTTAATGAGATTAACATGATTAAACGTTGGTGATATTTTTTTCCCAATTAGCTGTTTCACATCTGAAATTCAGAGAAGTTTAAATTTGGGACATTTTTTCATACATTCAACAAACTAACTTGGTTGAAAACTGGTATAGCAAAGAGTACCGATAGTTTTACAATGATGTCTTCATAAGAAGTATAAAGCAGGTTTCCAATGTTAACTGGCCAGGTGGATGGATGGTGGAAAAAAAACACTGCCCTGCTTTTGGTTGGTATACAGAACCAGCAGCAAGTTGCGTAAAATGAGAAATATGCGCCATATGAATTTTGCCCAGTTTGAAAGAGTATAATACAGGGCCTGGTTTATAAATGACTTTAAGTTTGAGATGCTTTTAGCTTTACTTAATACAACCCGTACCGGCAAAGCCAGTTTCATCAGGGTCTTCAGGTGAAGATGGAGGTCCTGTTTTTCTTGTCGGCAGCTTCCAGTAGACAGCTTTTCCAGCTTTGGACTCCAATTGATGGAAATGCAATATGACTCTCTGGTGTTGTGTGCAGTGATCTACTGGCAGCCAAAATTGAACAGGGACTTCCTTCAGGACTTTGCAGACTTATTGTCAATGTTTTAGATCATGATTGTATTTCAATTATCAAGGATGTTACCATACATGTCTGCAAGACATGTATTACCAAACCAAAGCACTTTTATTACTTCTACACTGGACTATTGCGACTCCCTCCATAGTGGAATTGACCAGTCTCTTCGCTGGTCCAAGATTCAGCTGTCCGTCCGCTGACAGGGACAAGATGGCACAAACACATCACAATGATTTTGTGGCTGACATTTTCTTTTTTAGTTGTTTTTTTAAGATCTCTGTTTTAGCTTTTAAATGTCTCAATGGTCTGTCTCCTCTTTATCTTATCAAGCTTTTTTCCTTCACATATAAAGATGCTAAAAGATCTCAAGACCAAAAGCTCTTAGTTGTGACCAGAGGAGACAGAGCTTTTTCAGCTGCAACTCCTGGGCTCTGGAACAGTCTCTCTTCTTCTGGGGGATCTGCAGGAACTTTAAATGTTTTTTTATATTTATTTTAGAAACTCAACTTTTTAAATAGGCCCAGAGAGCACAACCATTAGGCCAGTGCTTGTTACTTCTATGTCTTTTTTGCTGCTGTTTTTTCTTTTTTGCGTTAGTCAAACTTTTATTTATCTTTTTTTCTATTTTAGTTGTTATTCACCTGTACAGGTCTTTTGCCACCTTTTGGCTTATAAAGCGCTTCTTACATAAATAAATGAGGAATAATGATAATGACTTTTTACCCAGGGTTTTATTTTCTCAAACCTATGTTGGGAATTAATGTGGTACCAAAGATATGCCCATTTGCTCGATTGTCCAGGAAGAACTACCTTTTGTTTCTTTAACCTGAGGTCGCTCAGACAACTGCTTACATCCCCACCTTAAGAAATCAAAACTACCTCTTTAAGTAAAAGACTTGTCTTTAAAGCTGCAGTTTTCAAATATTCAGCAACCTGCCAGCATTTCTCGGTCTCCGCTACATCCTCAGAAATCCCTCTCTACAATTCCACTCGTCTTCTTGCACTTTTGTTGCAGACTTCGTTCAGTGACATTTTGCTTTTTGTCTTGTACGGCACAGTTGACGTGATCAAAATGAAAATGCGCTTTCCTTGCTGAAGCTGAAACTTGTTGAAGGTTTTTACTTTCCTATTTCACACAAACAGACGCAGCCCAAGAAATATTAAGCTGTGACGTTGAGGCCTCTGCTTTGAAAAAGGCACATGCAAACCTCACCAATCCCTACAAGGAAAATGAAGGAGTCAGAGATTCATAAAGGTGGTGATGACTGACATATGTCACTCAGATTTATCTACGTTTCATCACAATAAAGCTCCTTTCAATCCAATAAAGCAATCAGGCTAATGAAAACGCTGATTAATGCTTCAGTGTCACTGTCACATGATTGAAATAAAATCATTGAAGAACTGAATTAGTGTATGACTGAAAAGCGTATGTTTTCCATAACCTGGAAAGTTTAGCTAAAGCTATCTCAGTGTTTAACCCTCACCTATTGCCTGGGAAAAGGGCCTGGTGCTGTGAGTCACCCCAGAGCAGAAGTGAGAGGTTCAAAGGGCTTCAGAAAGGGCTCATCCAGCCTAGCAATTCTGACTGTGGGGAGTGCAGGTGTGCATCTACCCTGAGGCTCTCATCAGTGCTGAAAGGTGATATTACAAGGGATTATTGGGCAAAGAAGCAGATGCGTTGTCAAGTCCTCCTCTTGTTTCATTCTCTGGCGCAAATCAAAGAAGGTTCCCTTCCTTCTTCACATGCAAGGATCATCGCTCTCTGTTTAATCTAGGAAATCCTTTAGTAGTGAACTATGAGAATGAAACTTCTCTTAGGGTAACCGTTTGGGCTGACTGCTAAAAGGGCTGACTAAAGATTTTCTGATGTGCACAGATGTCTCACACCAACGCATGATATATTGCTGCTTTATCACAGTGAAGTAACGTCACACTGGTGCCAGAAGCATTCTTGTTTCAAACAAGCCCTGGAAGTGCAAGTACACAATATAAAGCTCAGCTGTGGATCTAGGTTTCCTGCAGTCATAGGTGTCCCAGCTTTCTTTGCACTGCATGCAAATGTTCAAATGACAGCGGCCAGGAATCACTAAAACCTAATTCTGAACATTTTCTCGTCACACATGGTAGTCACTGTTTCTTTCTTTCAGGTGTAAAGATGCTGTCTAACAAAAGCCGTATTGTTGCATCTGTTTAGTCTTATCAATCTAATGTTTTCTTTCTTGTCAGGAAAGAATGAAAGAAATTAACAGGCTCATGTATGTTCTTACTGGTGATGCACCCAAACAGCCGGTCTGTATCATGTGGTCGCCAGGACAAAAACGGGCAAACCTGATTTCTTTCGCTGTTCATTAAATCCATAAAAACGGACAGCTCCTCTTTTTTGAACTGTGAACACATTGACAAGCAGTCTGCTCTTTAACGTGCTTTGGTTTGAGTACAGTAAAAATCTGATAAATGTAGGGGACATGCTTTGATTAAGGATTCTTATTTTAATTGCCATCCCTTGATTTTCTGTTGGATTCTCCCATCACCATTAAGGAACTTTTCATCTGTTATGGTCAATGTTTCTGCTAGTCAGTTGTTGAAATAGTACGGTTCATACAAACAAATTTGCAGATTTCTGAGTCGTCAGGTGGAAAAAGATGATAGAAAATAAATCTAGAAAATATTAGAAGTCAGTAAAAGACTGTTTGGCTGTTTAATGAGTATCTACACCTACTTGTGTTCTTTAAGAGCAGGCTGTGCAGAAAATGTAATGCCCCTCTACTGCTGCTTTATTTAATAAATGCAAAGCTTCTGTTGAGTTAAGGTGTCATGTTCAGAAGCTTATGCTGTTTCTTTTCCTTTCAGTTCCATATTTTTTCTTGTCCTTCTCCTTCGCTCCTCGCCAGTGTCAGGTTATCTCTGGTACCACATAAATGTCCTCCCTGCGTTTGCCCTGTTTTGCTTTTTATTCTTGTTCCAGTCCGTTTCTCATTTGCGCTTTCGCAATCAAATTTTCTTCCTTTTTTCTTTATTAGCACATAAAAAAAACATAAAACACACACACACACACACATAAGAGGGCCTGTAAAACACCCCCAGAACGACGCAGTTCATTGTGGAGCTCGTTTGTATTGTGCCACTGTAACTTCTTTGTGTTTATCACGCCATCTTATATTACAAGTTTGTAACTTTGGGTCCTGCCCCAGCCAAGGCTCCTCTTTCTAAAGTGGAAATTGAAACCCCTTACATAAAGGTATATTTACAGCACCACTGGCAGGACACACACACATTGCTCGTTGGCTGGCATGAAATCAGAACGGAGACACTTGGCTTTTGGACAACCCTGTGACCGCAATGAACGGACTGACCCGATGCTTCCTCCCCTCTTGTGTTCATGACAAGCCATTAAAACATTGTGACAAGTACACCACGCAACAGCATTTCACTGTTTATGCCAAAGAACGCTTCACCGTTCGTATAGATACCTATTAGTAACATTTTACCAGCGATCTGGTCTTCTCGGATTGCTCTGTCCAATCCTGTTCCCGTAAGTGGTTGAGGAGCAATCGACAACTTGATGCATATGTATATGAATGCATAAAATCTAGGGTTGGCGTCAACGTTACAATCCATTTTCTGTTACCATGATTGCCTACTTCCCTAAGGGCGCCAGTGAGAGACAGAAGAGCCAAACAGCCGTTGTCCTCTTTGACCTCCCCACTGCTATTCACTTTGTCTCTCATTCAGTATCAGACGGTAATGGATACCTGTCGTAGCTCTATGGAGTCTGTGTTCCCCATCAGATAGTGTCTTTGGGGACGCAGGTGGAGGCAAATGTTTTGGAGTCTGTCTTGAGATCATGTCCATTGACCGACGGGGACCACCGTGGTACCAGGAAGGCAATTATCCATCGATACCTTGCCTGGGGTCGAGTGAAACGGGAGAACCATTACAGGTACATGGGAAGATGTAGCTGCAGGAAAAAGTACCAACACGCACACACACGGCTGAAGAGAGGCGTTTTCTATCCATCTGGCTTTAGTTTTCGCTTTACAAAAAATTATGCCAGGTGAATAGGTGGTGTAAGATTTCCCAATGGCATCAATTTATTTTTAGTTTTTACATTTTCCCTTCAATGTAGGCATAAGTTGCAGTCTTCAGGCAGCAAAGGTTGGAGTTGAACTGTGTTATTTTTTGGGCCAGGGGAACATCTGGTTTAGTCATCCTGTCAATTAGTGACATAATACACTTTAGCGTAATCCTTGAGGATTGTGCTGCTGTATCCGTTTTTTTGTTTGTTTGTTTTTTATCGTACATCCATCAAATTTAATGCCATGTTCAAAGTTTCACTCTGTCGACAGTTTTATGCAGCTAGCAGTTGAAGATTTTAACAAAGCATGGCAGCGTGAGTGAGAGATCGAGTGTTTGCTCATGGGGTCGTGCCCTGTGTCAAACGGTGGCGCTCTTAAACTCAAGAGATCTGACTATTGTTCCCCATACAGTGCTGTAGTGTGTGTGTGTGTGTGTGTGTGTGTGTGTGTGTGTGTGTGTGTGTGTGTGTGTGTGTGTGTGTGTGTGTGTGTGTGTGTGTGTGTGTGTGTGTGTGTGTGTGTGTGGACACCCACCAACCCCCGTTCCAAACCTCGCCTCCCTCCCTCTGTCCTCCCACCCCCTTCCCTTTCTCTTTCACACCCTCTCAGCTGTGCTCACTCACTCATTCTGAGAGCCGGGCCAAAAGCCGGCAGCACAGATCCTCCACTCAGGACCTCCCGTCCTCAAGTAAACCGCCTCCGCCGGGACTTTGCAACCCCATTCAGGAAGCGTCTTTCCTGGGGCGAGAGCACGGAACGAAACATGGAGGTGGTGCATCAGGCAGTTCATAGTTTACCACAGTATGGAGGAGTGTCTGCTTTGCTACCTTTACATCAAGGTAAACGAGTCTCTTGAAAGACCCCCATCTCTTCGTTGCTATTGAACACATGAGATTTTGGTGAAGACGAAGCTTGCTCAAACAGCTGTTCTTTTTAGAAAAACTGTCTGGTGTTTTAAGGAACGATGAGGTAATGTGTGAGGATGACTTCATTTGTGAACAAGGGGGTTTAGATCATAGAGATCATTTTTGTCTCCACTGTTAATCCTCCTTCCACATGAATGGACAGACATGTGGCTGTGTAGTGCTGATTGCTGCTCTGTGACCGACTTCCTGTTATGTTGGAGGTATTTATGATGCATGGACTTCTGAGAAGACTATCATTAGACACATTATTGAATCCCAACTTGCCCCTGCTTGCAGCAAACCAGACAACTCTTACAGACGAGAGCGAATCGACCCTTTATATTCATTTCATCTCTCACTGTCTAACCCCCTGCATGCTCACGGTGAATTGTGCCGAAGATTTTGTCATTTCAGAAAGGTAGTTACTGGATCCGCATTGTTTTCTGCGCCAGCTGCAGCTGCTTCCTCCTCTTGGCAGGCAACAGAAACTCAGCCTGGAAGAAGTTAGCCTTTCTGCAGCACAAAGGGGCTTCCAGTCAGTAAATACATGAAATTATAGGTCAAGTGGCGGAGAAATTAGGACTTTGGAACTACTTTTAAACTGGGAAATACAGAATTTCTGGAGTTAGAACGGTTTCCATACCGCTAACAGACTTAAGATTTGCAGTGTTGACTGCTCATTAACATGTCTCCATCTCCATTGAAGTCATGACAGATACTCCACCAACTCAGCTTTAATTTGGTTAACTTTATTTTTCAATTGATAAAGAAGGAAAATCGCATATTGTGAATGCACGATAGTTAATCTTTTTGATGTGTAAAGGATTAAGCTGCGATCAATTTCAATGCAAAGTGTGCTCTGCGATGGGGTACCTTGTTTTGGGTTTTGCAGGAATTTCAAAGGTATAGGTCAGAGTGAAGTGTACGAGGGTTTGCAGGTATTTCTAAGCAATTACAGCACAGTGGGATCCTTTGTTGTCTCCCACCTGTTTTGGACCATTAGTTAAAGTCTCGCCAGCAGCTGGCCACTTATTTAAGCCAGCGGCCACAACTGGAATGAACAGTTGCTGTTTGAAGACAGACAAGCTCAGATGGCAATTACGACATGACACGACGGAGATAATTTGATATAATGCCAAACTGCCAGTCATCAGTCAGATGCTACATAACATGCTGTTTAATTATGTTGTGTTGTTCAGCTGCCAGAATCATGGAAAAGGTGGATTTGTCCCTTCCAGTCAGGGGTTAGACTCTGCCTCAAGCACAGGACTTCAAATACCTTAGTGTCCTGTTCACTATTTAAGGTCAGACGGAGCAGGAGATGGATAGATGGATTGGGGGAGTGATGTTGGTGCTGCTACCGTCTGTTTTGTTAAAGAATGAGGCAAAAGTGAAGTTTGGTCATGAAAAATGGTTCGTGAATTGGATACAAGCAGTTGAAGCGAGCTTACTTCATTTAATAACTGGACCAAGAGCTTGAGAGAATGTGCTGCCCCACAGCATCAAAATGAGTGAGTTTGAGCATTTGATCTTGTTATCTCCAAGGTGCCCTCCTTTTGAGACTTTCCAACTCAACTCAACTCAAACTTTATTTATAAAGCACATTTAAAACAACCGGGGTTGACCAAAGTGCTGTACAGATAAAAGATAAAAAACTGAATGTTAAAATACATAAACACAATGCAAAAAGAAAGAATTGAATGCAGATAAAAATATAATAGGATAAATGTTTCAATTTAAATAAAATATTAAAATAGATTATAATTTGCCAAATGTCCACCTAGACTTGATTAAAAGCCAGGGAAAAGAAATGTGTTTTTAGAGAGGATTTAAAAACCTCCAAAGAGCCTGACGATCGAATATGCCAAGGCAAGTTGTTCCAGAGTCTCGGTGCCGCTGCCATAAAGGCGCGATCACCTTTAGTTTTAAGTCTGGTTTTAGGCATGGCCAGTAGCAACTGATTAGAGGATCTCAGTGTTCTGGCTGGGACATGGATTCTGAGAAGCTCAGTCAAATACTGGGGGGCTAGACCATTAAGAGCTTTAAAAACAAACAATAAAATTTTAAAATCTATTCTAAAAACAACCGGAAGCCAATGCAGCGAGGCTAGAACGGGTGATATGTGGTCACGTTTACGTGTGCCAGTAAGGAGACGGGCAGCTGCATTTTGTACCAACTGCAGACGGTGTAAAAGTGAGTGGTCCAAGCCAGCATATAATGAATTACAGTAATCTAATCTTGTATTAATAAAAGCATGGATTACAGTCTCCAGATCTCTGCGTGGCAGGTACCCTTTCACTTTTGATAAAATTCTTAACTGGTAAAAACTGTTTTTTACGACCGAGCTAACCTGGCGATCGAATTTCAACCTATCATCAAATATTACACCAAGATTTTTTACTGATGATCGAATGTTAGGTGTAAGAGGGCCCAAGGAGCCAGGAGGAAAAACTGCTGAACTACAACCAAACGTAATAATTTCGGTCTTACTTTCATTTAGATTGAGGAAATCTAAATGAAAGTAAGGCATTTTCCACTGGGGGGGAGATTCCATGGCAGACCCTGAACTGACTGAGGATCGACTAGAATGAGCCAAAGGGTCAAGATATGGGTCACTATGAAAAGCTTGTTGCATTTAGTCAAGTTTAATGAACGTGATTCCTTTAGTAGAGTTCGATGGATCTTCTTAGTCCTGTTTACAATGGAATTTTAAATCAAAACAAAACATAAAGTTAACAAAAGACGAGCGCTATATGTTGTACCTGTCTTGTATTTTTAAGATTTTAATGTGTCAGTGATAATCCTACCTGAACAAATATCTTACAAAGTGCTCGTTGGTATCAACTACTTGGCTGGTTACATCTGTAAGATTCTTGAATTACATTTGTGGACGGCACAAAGTCATGTCAAGCGAAATGACGTCGGAAATCCTTTGAACAGTGGCCGTGTTTTACATCTTAAAATCTATTATCTGGTTTAGATTTAATTAAATTAATTAAAGGGCAGCATTTGGTCAACAGACAACACTTTGGACATCCTTGTAAAGAGGAAGACATTGGATAGATGGGTGTTTGAGTGCACTATCAAGTTATTGTCACCGTTTTGTCTGGGTTTGCTGCAGTAGCTGTTATGTAGCTGAAGTAGAATGTGCTCCGTATGAAAGAAACAGACGTGGGCGGGCCGACTGCATTTCAAAAAGCATGTGGCGTTCCCTGATCTTGTGAATGTTCTTCAAGGAGTGCTGGTGTGATCTGGGAATCATTGTCTGTTTCTGTGATGTTTGTTAGAAATGTTAATACTTCTGTAAAGCAGACAGTTGTTCACTACTGGATACAACTTTTTTCTGAGCATGCAAGGTTAGAGATTATGGTTTGCTCATCATTCAGAGGGTTTCATGAAAAGATTCTTACTGTCTGTGTGTTGGTGAACCCTGAGGTTTGTATAGTGGAGGATCATAAATCTCATAGAACCTGTCAAAGGGCCCTCCAGTCATTTCACCAGAGTGACAGAAAGGAAACTTTTTCACACGTTCTTTCTCCACTTTTTTTAGATCCTCTGTTCATCTGACAGTGATTTCTATCAGAGGCTACACATGACTGGGCCTGAAACATAGGACATAAGACACAATTCAGACCATAAATTGCCCAAACAGGACCATTTGGGTTTTCACCACTTGTATCTAAATTTGGGTAGCTTCATACAAATGAAAAGTGTTTCTTCTCAACCATCTTTATAACTCCTGAAACAAACAGACTTTAGACAAAAGCTGAGCATCAACAGGAAACGGCAGCAGGAACAGAAGTGTGCTGTAATGGCCGTGGTATGCCGTATAATCCTGTTGCACGCTTGTTTAACCGTTTCATCGTTACTTTCTTTTCAGGAGGAATATGCTATTCAAGCAAGCAATGGAAGGAATGACTGATTTTCAATGTGGTCAAAGCAGATCCCAGGCGCACCAACACAATGCCTTTGCATGACAATAAAAATAAACAATGCTGGCAGGGCAGAGGGAGAAACTTTCATGTGCCAAACTCAGGGTTAGTGGTGATTATTAACAAAATATCAGTAATTAGTGCAACTGAGTAAAATAACAAATCCCCTAGCTGTATGGAGAACCAATAGTGTTTGCTTTAAAGCCTGGGAAGCAGTATGAAGCTTGTAAGAACTGCTGTGATTTGTCCAAAAGAGGCCTTCATATATGGATTTTAAGTCTCTCAAGTTAGCTTTCTTTTTTTATCCCCACAATTTTTAAGGATACTTCTCTCCTGTAACATTTTTATTATGTTAACACTTATGAGTAAATTGCCATGTCCTAAAAGTAAGTAATCAAGTTAAATCAATGACTTATGAGGTCATTGCAAGTAAGTAAGTATACAGCACAACTTCCGAATATTATAGTATTATATTATACTGCTATTTAGCTAGGTGATAGTGCTTCATTTGTAAGATCAAACACTTAAACCATAGCTCCCTGCTCAAGTGTCCTTGAAGAAATCATAAATCCAGTGGTGTCAAAAGTACACACATTTGTTACTTAAGTAGAAGTATAGATACTGCAGTTTAAAAACACTCTGGTAAAAGTTGAAGTATCAACTTGACCTCTTTACTCAAGTAAAAGTGAAAAACGACTCTTGCTCCAAAAACTACTCAAAGTATAAAAGTATAAAGTAACGTTTAAAAAATGCCACTATATGAACTGAAATCTTAATTTAAACACTGATTAGTTCTACATGTGGCCCAAGACACAACATAATCATTAACCCATTAGTCAAAGACAAAGTCACTCAAGGAGCATGTTCTCTCTCAAACTTTATAGGAATTCAATTCCAAACAGAGGTAGTATTCAAGCCTGCAGAACTGCCAGAACATAAATGTGTGAGTTCCATCAAATACCTAAGGTAAAATATACCCTTTGGTGCAAAAACATTCTAGGTAGTTTGTGTGTGGAGAGAGAGAAAGAAAGAAAGAGAGAGAGAAGATAGATAGATAGATAGATAGATAAAGAGAGATAAAAAGAGAATAGACCAGTTCATTGTTATTGTTTTGATCCGGGTTTTTCGCGCATGCGCTCCGGACTGGTTGGCAAAAGGCGAACACAATGGCGGACGCAAACAGCGAAACTGACGAGTTCTCCACGTATTTGTCTTCTTCAGATAACGTATCACAAGATCGTTTTAAGAGTAAGTTGATAGTTGATGGTATCAGATTGCCAGATCCACACAGCAAAAGCCTGAAGGGACGGAGCAAGTCTGTGAAATGCTGGCCAAGTGCTCCGTACCGCGACATATGCAGCTGCCTTATAAACACGGCAGGCCAGTACAGACAGAGAGCACGAAAGCCATGCAACCACTGGACGGCTACAATTATTTTATATCGGGAAAAAGGCTCCAGCAACGCTCGCGACGCCATGAGGGATTAAGCGGTCAGAAAATGGATGGATGGATGGATGTTGTTCACACGTTTGTGCAACAGCAGAAAGCGGCGTCGGACAAAGACCGCGTCTCAGCAGAGGAAGACCCGCCCGGTAGGATTAAAAAAACATTGTTTACTACGGATTATTTTGGTGTTTTTGTCTTGTTAAAATTAGTTCTCACTAGGTGTGGATGGCGCCAATGATCTGCATTGGATGGCGCACATTACTTGAAATAAATATTTATAAATTTTAAACTGAAGGCAAGAGTAACGAGTAACGTTTGTTTTAAAAATGTAAGGAATAGAAAGTACAGATACTTGTGTGAAAATGTAATGAGTAGAAGTAAGAAGTAGGAAGAAAAATAAGTAATGGAGTAAAGTATAGATACCTAAAAAGTGTACTTAAGTACAGTAACGAAGTATTTGTACTTCGTTACTTGACACCTCTGCATAAATCCCACATATCCACTGATATGTGTGTAAAGGAAAGAACAAAGCAAACTGTGCAGATATTTAATAGACAGTCCTGCATGTGTTTGTGTGGCTATAAAAGGGTCAAGCATAGAGGACAGAGCTGTCTATGATGTCGTCATCAGGTCTCCGCTGTCATGTCAGATTAACAAAAAGACAGAAAACAGACATTGTTAAAATCTTGATATAGTCCAAAAAAAATAAAAAGTTGATTAATAATGTCTGGATAAAAAATTAAATGGATAACAAGTAGATTTTATAGATATAGCTGCGTTTTCTAAGTGTGTTTACAAAATCATAGTGACTGAAAAAAAATCTTGCCACATTGTATTAAAGGAGCAATAATTAAGACTGTAAAATCAACCTAAATCATTCTCACTTGTCACTCGGGATGGAGTTATTGAGGATGGATATTTTTGACTGACATGCTGTTGTGTCGATTTGAGCCACTAGGTGTCAGTGTTACTTATTGGTCCTTTAACTTTAGCCGTCAGATTTCTTATTAAAATGACATTAGAAAAAATTACTTTTTAGTTAGAGCAAGAAGCAGATGCAAGGTTAGGTTAATGCAGAACCTGCTTTTCAAATAAAGTGTCACCCTCTGATGTTATGCGTAGACTCAGCTGTGATGAATTTGTCTATTTTCTGGTTTATTTAAAGTGGTGGAAACTAGCAGGGTGAAGACAAAAAAGTATTGGATTGTCAAAGGACAAGCTGATGAGCTAAGAAGGCTTTAGTTCAGACCAACAGTACCTAGGTTTACATGGACAAATAAAGGGTCGATCGGAATAAAAAACATGTAAACACACCAATCGGAATATTATGATCGGATTAAGCTTAATCAGAATGAAATTTTAATCCGAATGGTGGTTTATGCAGATTGATAAACCGATCAACGTGCATAGAAACGCTTGTCAGGCTCAATTTATTCTGAATGTGGAAAACTGACCCAAGTGCGCATGTGCTCCCGACATAAATGTGAGATATTTCTGCGTTGGTGAGTGGTGGAAATATGTCGGGAACTAAAACTGTTGGGGCTCCCGATGCAACCTTTCTGTTGGAAAAAATAAGAGCTCAAAATTGTTGCTTACTCAGTAACGTTTCAACTGTAGTTAGAACATCGTGCAAGTCTAGCCTGGGCACTCAGAAGACAAACGAACTCCAAGACTCACAGATGAGCAGTGGGAGTTTTAAGCAGGGCTTTTTGCTGAGGCGCTCAGGACGAGGGAAAGTAACCTATTGAAACATGGAGCGACCAGGGCAACAACTGGTGATTTTTGCCACATAACTGTCTTTATAGGTGAGGGTTTTTTTCACCCTCCAAACGGAGGCCTATGGTAACAAGAGCATGCACCGTTTGAACAAATAGGAAAGTTCAACTGCAATAGCCACCATTCAACCCTAAGAGGGCACCACTAAGATGGTTTTAAGACAAATATTGCAGAAAGTTTACTTAGACATGTAAAAAATATTGCACAGTAACATTAAAGTAGCACACTTAGGCCCAGTTTATACAATTTATCTGCAAAAAAAGTTTATTTTAGAATGAGTTACAGTTTAAACAACACTATTTCACACTCGATACACCAGTTACATTATAAATGTAAAATAGAAATAACAACTTACTATTATAATTTATAATATATTATATGATAAAATATATTTTTATTAAATAATATATATAACATAATATTATATTATGTATTTTATATATATATATATATATATATATATATATATATATATATATATATATATATATATATATAGTATGTATGTATGTATGTATGTATGTACAAATAAAGAGGGGCAGGGTGTATGGCCCCTAGAAACACTTGCTACGGCCCTGGTGACTATCTGGCCCGGTGAATCTGACGCACAGCGTGGACACTCAAACACACGCATGGTCGTGTTCTCGTTTGACTAAAATCCAATAACTGGTCTGCCACCTAGCGGCGCGGATCACGTGGCCGTGGTGGTGGTGGACTCCGGGCTCGCGGGCTGAGGAAAACCCTGAGCTCCGGGTCGCGCGAACAAAAGTAAACCTGGAGCCGCGCGGAGCTTTGTCAGCCAGCAGCTGAAGAAACTCCCATGTGCCGAGCACCGGCGAGCGGCTCTATCACCCGGTTAGTACACGCTCGCATGGCTTAACTCTGGGGGACTAGGTGCAAACTATGTTGCGCGTCGCTTCTTGGAGGGATAAGCCATGAAATGAAACTATGGATTTGAGGAAGTCGGGAGGTGAGCCGCCGGTGCAGCTGCCTTTTGTTTGTGTTTCACTAACGGGACGGCCGCCTTAAATTTATTTGCGGGACGTGTTTTTATATAGAAATGTTTAATCCAGATCGGATGTCTGCTGGCATCCGTGAGGCTAAAACAGGCGTCCGGGGAAGTTTAATGCTTCCCCTGCAAGGTGGAGGGTAATTAATTAATGAGCGCGCACAGGACAATCAATAGCTGGGGGTGACTAATCACTGGAGTGGAAGGGTGGCCCATTAGACTACTTGGACCCGATTAAAGACCTTCCTGGTGGACACACACACACACACAGTTGGACACGCATACATCCATTAGATAGAATATAACTAAACTGTTTTCGTGATTAAAGTTATTCAGTTGCTTGTTTATTGAGACTTTAAGCACAAAAAGTTAAATGATTATCAATTACGTAGCTGCATAGTATGGAAATCCAAAAGTGACACAATTCTATAATCGGAAAATCTTTCAATTACCACTCAAATTTTTTCTTAATCATTAAAATTTAAATCAATTGAATGCATAAAATAATAATAAATATTGAATAAAAAATTGTGTGGAACCACATGAATGAGGTATTTGTGTAATATATATATATATATATATATATATACACATTTATTCATTCTACTGTAATTATTTGCACTTGTAGTCTAATGTGTTCGGGATAGATTTAACCTACTGATGCTAAATGTTTGGCCCAGTCTGGCACTATTTACCTTCTTCTCTCTTATCAGTGTCAAACATATTAAAACATTTGAAATTATTAAGTTCATAATGTTTTAGTTTAAAAGTCCAAATTTGATTTCTCAAAATGATCTCCAATTTTATGTAAGGTTTCGACTAACTGTTTAGTTTTACTTATAATATGAACAGCCTTGGTAGTTTCAGTGGGGGACAGCAGGACACAACTTGTCAGTTTTGTATTAGAAAATGTAGAAAATCAAATATAATTTTTTTATGATACATCTCCTGCATGTTTGCTACAAATGCAATAAAACTGTCAACACATAAAGTGGGTTTGCAAAACTATTTAAGGCCCTATTTAGTTAAGTTGACCTCCCTTTTAACAGTTTATGTGCAAGAATAAACAGGACTGGATATTTTTAGTTTTTTTATGTATGAGGTGTCTGTGATCACATCCCTATTATTAAAATTTTACACCAACGTTCCCTAATGTTTCAGACATTTCTTTACATTAGTTTCTATGTATATGCATTCATGATTTTTTTTAATCCATATTCAATATTCAATTCTTTCATATTTACTCAAATCAAATATTCCTCCATTCACAAAATGACTTTCTACTCACTTTCTCTTTCTATATGAAAAAAAAACTTGTAGTGAATAGTTTACAATATTTATATAGTGCAATGAAATAGTTTATCATGTGCTATAAGTGTTGAATACTTGAGCTTCTACTCCACAGTGGTTAATTGATGCATTAAGTTGTTTCTCTTTTATGTTTTATAGTCCTTGAAAAAAAATCTGAATTGTGGAAAACCGTAATTGACAGGTCAGACCCCAGAAAATGGCATCGTCCAGGAAAGCCCAATTGATGCTTCTCTAAATAAGACAGTTTATAATATATCATAGAACTGGATTCAGTTCTATGATATTCACCTATCCATCCTTAGCAGCTATTACTGTGTTACTTTTAACCCAACTTTACAACTTTCCCCTATGAAATCCAAGAAAATACTGTATTAGAGATGCTTAAAAAAAGGTTTCAGAAGGCTTATTGTTCAAATATGGACATTTATCTTGAAGAACTCACACAAACCTGTCCCAAATACACATTATAGCAAATAGAACAATTTTTACCTGCCTGCAGATGTAAAACAATATTCTGTATCATTTACCAAGCGGTCACTGGGAACGTGACGAACTGCAAAGACTATGTTCAGGTTCTGTTGGGGTTGTTTTTTTTTCTAAGCTGGAGGAAATATCATTTTAGGTGTCTTTGAAAGCCTACATTGCGAGTGTGAAGGGAGCTCTGCACATGCTGAATGGTGTGTGAGGAGAACTCACGGCTTCTTCTAACTGTTAATGAGAGCTCATCAGGGCTGACAGTCAGCGTAAATTTCCCTGTCAACGTTTAACTCTAAATTTAGTCCAGCACTCCGACCGCTCGGGGTCCATGAACCCCTAAATCAGTCTGCTATGACGCTTTGTTGTTTGGATCCTATCAAATTAGCAGTTTAATGCGCAAACACGGTACCCCTCTCCAGACATGCAGCACTGACTCATCGGGAGTTTAGCAAACTGGATAAAACATATGGAGGTCTGAAGCCACGTGGTGTTTGAAGACTAGAACGAACCCCTTCCACGGCCGTCATGTCGTGTCCGCATCTATAAATAGGTTTTGTTTGGCCCGGGCAGACCTCCTCCTGGGATACGATCGATGAACCGGGATCCCTCACGGTCAAAGGCATGATTAATGGAACAACTTGTATTTTATTTGCTCATCTCGCCCAATAATAGACCAAGTTCATCCCTGTGAAAGGTCAGGAATCCTTTGTTTAATCGTTCCTCATCTTGATGAGCGCAAATGTAGAGTTGCTGTTTATACCCGTCTGTTGTGATAATTGCCTTGATTGTTGAAACGGGCAACGTTTAGCAGATTTACGCAGCCGTCTGCTGACCCATAAAGATTCAAAACTCATGACAGAAGAACCTGAGTGGCATGTTCCCCTGTCTTTTTCCCCGTTTAACAGTGGCTAAAAAGAAAATGGGCTTCTGCATTACAACATATTATACTTTATAGAAACAGGAAGTCCTTGATTAAAAAAAAAAAAAATGGAATATTTTATTGCAAATGTTTGGGATGACACCAGTTCTGGCTTTTGGCTTATGCACATCAGTACCAGCAATCTACGTCGGGGGTGTTGGTGAAGATTCTCAGTCATCCAGGTCATGGTCATTCCAAAAAAAGTAAAAAAACAAAGCAAATACGGAAAGCAGTTGCTTTGTTTTTTACTTTTTCTGGTACGTTGGGGGGTGTTTTGCTATGTCCCAGAACTTCATTGTGCACAACAGTGATGATAAAGACACCAGCTAATTGAACCTGTTTCATTAATCTGTTTGTCTGAACAGGAGGAGATCGAGAGCGGATGACAACCAACCATGAGACCTACCTACTTATGGCCAGCACCCAGAATGACATGGAGGATTGGGTGAAGACGATCCGGAGGGTCATCTGGGCACCTTTTGGTGGAGGTTAGCATGACTGCAGCCCCTGTTGTTATTAATCCATCAGCTTTGGAGTGGACTATTGCCTTAAGATCCTGTAAACCCTTGTGTTTCTAAAACTAGTGTTATTTGATGAGTTTGAGTTTTTCTTTGTTTAATGTGCACAAAAATGCACATTTCTAGGAAATAGGTTGTTATTATGTTGGGTTGGTGCTGGTATGAGATTCTTAAGGTTATCTATCATACATAAGTAAAAAAAAAATGTATGACATTAATTACAAAGAAATGTAAAGATAACATGTATAACAAAGCAATTATTTAGGTATGACACCGCAGCTTTTGGCACCATACAGCACTGCAGTCGGACGTTCCTGTGTTTAAATCCAGCAATCCAATTTCCTCATGGAGTTTGCATGTTCTCCCCAAGCATGCACAGGTTCTCTCCAGGTACTCCACCTTCCTCTCGCTGTTCAAAAACATTAATGCTGGGTTTAATTACTACTCTAAATTTCCCTTAGATTGGGTACGTGATTGTGTCTTTGGGATGGATGGATGGATTTCATTTTACACAGAAACGCAACAATTATCCCAATTGTTGATACAATAACAGATCTCATTGATTATTGTGATGATATATGTTTATATAATCTGAAAGGACAACGTAGTGCCATTGCAGTTAGAGTAATGTTCATTTACTAGATAGATGGAGCAGAGATGTACACTAATCACCTAGTACATGATTAGTTTTTAAGGAAATGTGCTTACTGTGCAGAATATTATTCCCTTTTGCCATTCTGCTCTTTCTAGAGAACCACAAGTGTCAAAAGCTGATATTATTAGGATATTTATTTGAGTTATCTGCTGTCAGTATTTTCAAACGGCCTAATGTGTCTTTCCTGGAAGCGAGGGAAAAGCGTACCGGCCTCCTTTTGGCCAGCTGACCGGCAGTGCCCATCAGCAGTAAGAGAAGTTGGGGCAACGCTGTCCTCCCGGCTTCATACCTGCTGTCTCTGTCCTCACCACGATGTTTCCTGACAGAAGCGCACGTGCGTTCACTGTCATGCTGTTTTTGTAACCTTTTTCTTTTTGGTACTCACCAAACAGAAAGAGGTGCTGGGTAGAGCTTTAAAGCCTGTTGCTTCTCAGAAGCAAATACGTGGTGGAATAAAAACCAGTTTTAAATCCAAATCATGCGTCTAAAGAGCTGAAAGACTGTTGAGGGAATTCAGCCATTTTGTTCTGGTGTCTTAGAGAAATGATGCATCTATAAGATTCAGGATAGTACCTCTGAAGACTGGAGATGCAGAATGCAGGATAGGAAGTAACTGGGGTCTGGAGTGGCTCCTCTCTCTGGATCCTTGGAGATGTATTTAAGGGTAATTATCTTGCTTTTTTTTGTAGTTTGGTAAATTATGTCTTTAATAGTTACTTTGTATTTTTGGATGTTTGAGATTAGATATGTGCTCAACGGTAAACCCAAGGCTTTACACTAGGCTCCCTACAACTAGAAAAACCTCTGGCTGCTTCAACACGTTTGCTAGCATCTCTATGAAAGTCAAAATTTGAGAAACTTTGAAACTTTATCTTTTTAAAACTTTGGTAGACCTTAACACTGAAAACTCATGCCTAGTCTGTATACATTTTAATTAAATGAGTAAAAAATACAAAATAATTGTACTTATTTTTAGTTATTAAGCAGTAGTTATGGCGTCATAGTGCAGTATATATTTGTTGTGAATATTAAAGCTTTAACTTTAAAAAAACAACTGAAAGCAAAGTTTTGTCTACCAAATGTTATCCTGCCACAGCTTCATCGCACTAGACTGCTCTGTCCTCTTACCCCCAAATTCCCCATCCTCCGTTCCAGACCCTCTCCGTGAGTCCGTGAGAAGCAACGCCTACTGCATCCACGGTCACTCCGTCTTACTCCGCTCTGAGTTCCTCGGAGCTCGAGGAGAGCATGTGTAAGAGGTACGCGTTTACGCGATGAAAAAGGGGATATAAAGGAGCAGGAAACAAAACAAACTTTTCATTCAACCGTTTCATCGGCGTCCGAAAAGTTCCCTGTTGCTGATTATACATCGACTCGGCATATTTTTACTTCCATCAAGTATGGATTGGCCACCAAAAACTATGTTTTTGTATTTATATACAAAGCCTATTATATGACAAATCTGCTTCCTTGTTCGGTGGAAAACCTGCAGTTTGCATCCGATATTTAAATAAAACTATCAACTTTATTGGGAATATTTAGAAAAGATGTTTTAATTTGAAGTTACCGATCTCTTGTTACCCTAATTTACTTTGACAAAACCAGATGTTAGCGTTATTTTTCCTGTTTGATACGATTGCAATTGTGGCGCCTGACCCGGCTGGAGTCTGACGGACCGGCGCGGAGCAGAAAATTGGACTTGCTCCGTATTTTGAAGGTAAACGAAAAGAGAGCTTGTCCACTGACAAGAGAAGTCACGAAGAATGTGGAACCATTCTCATTAATTAAAGGAGAAGTCCGGTCAAAATCAGAATTCAAACTGCTGAAAGTACTTTAAATATAAAACTACTACATACTGTGCAAAAAATTATAAGTTTTTTTAATTAATAATAATTCTCATTTAATCATGTTTATGTGGAGGAATCCATCTTGGTCAAGAATAGTACTGTCACCTCCCATTTTTTGACGTCACTCGGCGGACCCGCTGTTGAGCAAGTTTCAAACTCAGTCGGGTCCTACAGTATATATTTATACACGCGTGTGTGTGTGTGTGTGTGTGCGCGCTCCGCGCAGCAGAGCGCGCGCACACACACACACACACACACACAGCGGAGGAGAGATCGCTGAAGTGACTTAAGTTAGCTGATTATTATAGTATAAGTATTAAAATACTAGAAAAAGCTGTTCCTACGCAACAGCGAGTGAGAATGCTAATCTGCAGAATGATTTGAGAAGATGCAGAAGATCCATGCAGAAGAGAAAAAATAGCTGAAAAATATTAAAGAATTTGAAAAATTTGAAGAATTTGAACAATTTGAAGTAATTTGTAGTAGTAGTAGTAGTAGTATCAGTAGTAGTAGTAGTAGTATCAGTAGTATCAGTAGTAGCAGTAGTAGTAGTAGTATCAGTAGTAGTAGTAGTATCAGTAGTATCAGTAGTAGCAGTAGTAGTAGTAGTATCAGTAGTAGTAGTAGTAGTTTTTAAAGAATTTGAAGGAATTTGAAGGTATTTGAAGAATTTGAAGGAATTTGTAGTAGTAGTAGTAGTAGTATCAGTAGTACTAGTAGTAGTAGTAGTTGTATTATTAGTAGTAATAGTAGTAGTATCAGTAGTATTAGTAGTAATATCAGTAGCAGTAGCAGTATCAGTTTTTAAAGAATTTGAAGGAATTTGAAGGAATTTGTAGTAGTAGTAGTAGTAGTAGTAGTATCAGTAGTACTAGTAGTAGTAGTAGTTGTATTAGTAGTAGTAATAGTAGTAGTAGTAGTATCAGTAGTAGTAGTAGCAGCAGTAGTATCATTAGTAGTAGTAGTATCAGTAGTAGTAGTAGTATCAGTAGTAGTAGTAGTAGTAGTAGTATCAGTAGTAGTAGTAGAAGTATCAGTAGTAGTAGGAGTAGTATCAGTTTTTAAAGAATTTGAAGGAATTTGCAGAATTTAAAGGAATTTGTAGTAGTAGTAGTAGTAGTATCAGTAGTACTAGTAGTAGTAGTAGTAGTAATAGTAGTAGTATCAGTAGTAGTTGTAGTACCAGCAGTAGCATCAGTAGTAGTAGCAGTAGCAGCAGTAGTATCATTAGTAGTAGTAGTAGTGGTAGTAGTATCAGTAGTAGTAGTAGTAGTATCAGTAGTAGTAGTATCAGTTGTAGTAATATCAGTTGTAGTAGTAGTAGTAGTAGAAGTAGTATCTGTTGTAGTTGTAGTATTAATATCAGTTGTATCAGGAGAATTAGAAGGAATTTGAAAAATTTGAAGAATTTGACAAATTTGAAGAATTTGAAGTATTTGAAGTATTTGAAAAATTTGAAAAAATTTGAAAAATATGAAAAAACTTGAAAAATCTGAAAGATTTGAACCATTTGAACCATTTGAACAATTTGAACAATAAGAATGATTAAAAGAATTTGAAGGAATTTGAAGGAATATCAAAAATTTGAAGAATTTGAAGGAATTTGCATTCATTTCAATGGGAAAAAAGTACGCACAAAAAGTACAAATATTTTAAAAAGTATTAAAGTTAGAATAATGATGAGATATAGCAGGAATGTCGGGAAGGAGCTGAACGTTTTGACACCAAAATTGTTGAAATCGGTTGAAGTATGTGGGAGTAGTTACACGCCGACGGAATAATAATAATAACTAGAAAAAGCTGTTCCTACGCAACAGCGAGTGAGAATGCTAATCTGCAGAATGCTTTGAGGAGAAGATGCAGAAGATCCATGCAGAAGAGAAAAAAAAGCTGAAAAAATTTGAACAATTTGAAGTAATTTGTAGTAGTAGTAGTAGTAGTAGTAGTAGTAGTAGTAGTAGTACTAGTATCAGTAGTAGTAGTAGTAGTACTAGTATCAGTAGTAGTAGTAGTAGTACTAGTATCAGTAGTAGTAGTAGTAGTAGTAGTAGTATCAGTAGTATCAGTAGTAGCAGTAGTAGTAGTATTAGTTTTTAAAGAATTTGAAGGAATTTGAAGAATTTAAAGGAATTTGTAGTAGTAGTAGTAGTAGTAGTATCAGTAGTACTAGTAGTAGTAGTAGTAGTAGTAGCAATAGTAGTAGTATCAGTAGTAGTTGTTGTAGTAGTATCAGCAGTAGCATCAGTAGTAGTAGCAGTAGCAGCAATAGTATCATTAGTAGTAGAAGTAGTGGTAGTAGTATCAGTAGTAGTAGTAGTAGTAGTAGTATCAGTAGTAGTAGTAGTTGTAGTAGTAGTAGTAGTAGTACAAGTAGTAGTAGTAGGAGTAGTATCTGTTGTAGTAGTAGTATTAATATCAGTTGTGTCAGAAGAACTAGAAGGAATTTGAAGAATTTGACAAATTTGAAGAATTTGAAGTATTTGAAGTATTTGAAAAATTTGAAAAAATTTGAAAAATATGAAAAAATTTGAAAAATCTGAAAGATTTGAACCATTTGAACCATTTGAACAATTTGAACAATAAGAATGATTAAAAGAATTTGAAGGAATTTGAAGGAATATCAAAAATTTGAAGAATTTGAAGGAATTTGCATTCATTTCAATGGGAAAAAAGTACGCACAAAAAGTACAAATATTTTAAAAAGTATTAAAGTTAGAATAATGATGAGATATAGCAGGAATGTCGGGAAGGAGCTGAACGTTTTGACACCAAAATTGTTGAAATCGGTTGAAGTATGTGGGAGTAGTTACACGCCGACGGAATAATAATAATAATAATAATAATAATAATAATAATAATAAAGAAAAACAGGAAAACAATAAGTGAGAATGCTGTATAGCATTCTCACTGATAATAATAACTAGAAAAAGCTGTTCCTACGCAACAGCGAGTGAGAATGCTAATCTGCAGAATGATTTGAGAAGATGCAGAAGATCCATGCAGAAGAGAAAAAATAGCTGAAAAATTTTAAAGAATTTGAAAAATTTGAAGAATTTGAAGTAATTTGTAGTAGTAGTAGTAGTAGTAGTATCAGTAGTAGTAGTAGTAGTATCAGTAGTAGCAGTAGTAGTAGTAGTATCAGTAGTAGTAGTAGTAGTATCAGTAGTAGCAGTAGTAGTAGTAGTATCAGTAGTAGTAGTAGTAGTTTTTAAAGAATTTGAAGGAATTTGAAGGTATTTGAAGAATTTGAAGGAATTTGTAGAGTAGTAGTAGTAGTATCAGTAGTACTAGTAGTAGTAGTAGTTGTATTATTAGTAGTAATAGTAGTAGTATCAGTAGTTTTAGTAGTAATATCAGTAGTAGTAGCAGTATCAGTTTTTAAAGAATTTGAAGGAATTTGAAGGAATTTGTAGTAGTAGTAGTAGTAGTAGTATCAGTAGTACTAGTAGTAGTAGTAGTTGTATTACTAGTAGTAATAGTAGTAGTATCAGTAGTAGTAGTAGCAGCAGTAGTATCATTAGTAGTAGTAGTATCAGTAGTAGTAGTAGTATCAGTAGTAGTAGTAGTAGTATCAGTAGTAGTAGTAGAAGTATCAGTAGTAGTAGGAGTAGTATCAGTAGTAGTAGTAGTAGTATCAGTTTTTAAAGAATTTGAAGGAATTTGTAGAATTTAAAGGAATTTGTAGTAGTAGTAGTAGTAGTAGTTGTAGTAGTAGTATCAGTAGTACTAGTAGTAGTAGTAGTAGTAGTAGTAGTAATAGTAGTAGTATCAGTAGTAGTTGTAGTACCAGCAGTAGCATCAGTAGTAGTAGCAGTAGCAGCAGTAGTATCATTATTGTATTATTAGTAGTAATAGTAGTAGTATCAGTAGTTTTAGTAGTAATATCAGTAGTAGTAGCAGTATCAGTTTTTAAAGAATTTGAAGGAATTTGAAGGAATTTGTAGTAGTAGTAGTAGTAGTAGTATCAGTAGTACTAGTAGTAGTAGTAGTTGTATTAGTAGTATTAATAGTAGTAGTATCAGTAGTAGTAGTAGCAGCAGTAGTATAATTAGTAGTAGTAGTATCAGTAGTAGTAGTAGTATCAGTAGTAGTAGTAGTAGTATCAGTAGTAGTAGTAGAAGTATCAGTAGTAGTAGGAGTAGTATCAGTAGTAGGAGTAGTATCAGTTTTTAAAGAATTTGAAGGAATTTGTAGAATTTAAAGGAATTTGTAGTAGTAGTAGTAGTAGTAGTAGTATCAGTAGTAGTAGTAGTAGTAGTAGTAGTAGTAGTAATAGTAGTAGTATCAGTAGTAGTTGTAGTACCAGCAGTAGCATCAGTAGTAGTAGCAGTAGCAGCAGTAGTATCATTAGTAGTAGTAGTAGTGGTAGTAGTATCGGTAGTAGTAGTATCAGTAGTAGTAGTATCAGTTGTAGTAGTATCAGTTGTAGTAGTAGGAGTAGTAGGAGTAGTATCTGTTGTAGTTGTAGTATTAATATCAGTTGTATCAGGAGAATTAGAAGGAATTTGAAAAATTTGAAGAATTTGACAAATTTGAAGAATTTGAAGTATTTGAAGTATTTGAAAAATTTGAAAAAATTTGAAAAATATGAAAAAATTTGAAAAATGTGAAAGATTTGAACCATTTGAACAATTTGAACAATAAGAATGATTAAAAGAATTTGAAGGAATTTGAAGGAATATCAAAAATTTGAAGAATTTGAAGGAATTTGCATTCATTTCAATGGGAAAAAAGTACGCACAAAAGTACAAATATTTTAAAAAGTATTAAAGTTAGAATAATGATGAGATATAGCAGGAATGTCGGGAAGGAGCTGAACGTTTTGACACCAAAATTGTTGAAATCGGTTGAAGTATGTGGGAGTAGTTACACGCCGACGGAATAATAATAATAACTAGAAAAAGCTGTTCCTACGCAACAGCGAGTGAGAATGCTAATCTGCAGAATGATTTGAGAAGATGCAGAAGATCCATGCAGAAGAGAAAAAATAGCTGAAAAATATTAAAGAATTTGAAAAATTTGAAGAATTTGAACAATTTGAAGTAATTTGTAGTAGTAGTAGTAGTAGTATCAGTAGTAGTAGTAGTAGTAGTATCAGTAGTATCAGTAGTAGCAGTAGTAGTAGTAGTAGTATCAGTAGTAGTAGTAGTAGTAGCAGTAGTAGCAGTAGTAGTAGTAGTATCAGTAGTAGTAGTAGTAGTTTTTAAAGAATTTGAAGGAATTTGAAGGTATTTGAAGAATTTGAAGGAATTTGTAGTAGTAGTAGTAGTAGTATCAGTAGTACTACTAGTAGTAGTAGTTGTATTATTAGTAGTAATAGTAGTAGTATCAGTAGTATTAGTAGTAATATCAGTAGTAGTAGCAGTATCAGTTTTTAAAGAATTTGAAGGAATTTGTAGTAGTAGTAGTAGTAGTAGTATCAGTAGTACTAGTAGTAGTAGTAGTTGTATTAGTAGTAGTAATAGTAGTAGTAGTAGTATCAGTAGTAGTAGTAGCAGCAGTAGTATCAGTAGTAGTAGTAGTATCAGTAGTAGTAGTAGTATCAGTAGTAGTAGTAGTAGTAGTAGTATCAGTAGTAGTAGTAGAAGTATCAGTAGTAGTAGGAGTAGTATCAGTAGTAGTAGTAGTATCAGTTTTTAAAGAATTTGAAGGAATTTGCAGAATTTAAAGGAATTTGTAGTAGTAGTAGTAGTAGTAGTATCAGTAGTACTAGTAGTAGTAGTAGTAATAGTAGTAGTATCAGTAGTACTAGTAGTAGTAGTAGTAATAGTAGTAGTATCAGTAGTAGTTGTAGTACCAGCAGTAGCATCAGTAGTAGTAGCAGTAGCAGCAGTAGTATCATTAGTAGTAGTAGTAGTGGTAGTACTATCAGTAGTAGTAGTAGTAGTATCAGTTGTAGTAGTATCAGTTGTAGTAGCAGTAGTAGTAGGAGTAGTATCTGTTGTAGTTGTAGTATTAATATCAGTTGTATCAGGAGAATTAGAAGGAATTTGAAAAATTTGAAGAATTTGACAAATTTGAAGAATTTGAAGTATTTGAAAAATTTGAAAAAATTTGAAAAATATGAAAAAATTTGAAAAATCTGAAAGATTTGAACCATTTGAACCATTTGAACAATTTGAACAATAAGAATGATTAAAAGAATTTGAAGGAATTTGAAGGAATATCAAAAATTTGAAGAATTTGAAGGAATTTGCATTCATTTCAATGGGAAAAAAGTACGCACAAAAGTACAAATATTTTAAAAAGTATTAAAGTTAGAATAATGATGAGATATAGCAGGAATGTCGGGAAGGAGCTGAACGTTTTGACACCAAAATTGTTGAAATCGGTTGAAGTATGTGGGAGTAGTTACACGCCGACGGAATAATAATAATAACTAGAAAAAGCTGTTCCTACGCAACAGCGAGTGAGAATGCTAATCTGCAGAATGATTTGAGAAGATGCAGAAGATCCATGCAGAAGAGAAAAAATAGCTGAAAAATATTAAAGAATTTGAAAAATTTGAAGAATTTGAACAATTTGAAGTAATTTGTAGTAGTAGTAGTAGTAGTATCAGTAGTAGTAGTAGTAGTAGTATCAGTAGTATCAGTAGTAGCAGTAGTAGTAGTAGTAGTATCAGTAGTAGTAGTAGTAGTAGCAGTAGTAGCAGTAGTAGTAGTAGTATCAGTAGTAGTAGTAGTAGTTTTTAAAGAATTTGAAGGAATTTGAAGGTATTTGAAGAATTTGAAGGAATTTGTAGTAGTAGTAGTAGTAGTATCAGTAGTACTACTAGTAGTAGTAGTTGTATTATTAGTAGTAATAGTAGTAGTATCAGTAGTATTAGTAGTAATATCAGTAGTAGTAGCAGTATCAGTTTTTAAAGAATTTGAAGGAATTTGTAGTAGTAGTAGTAGTAGTAGTATCAGTAGTACTAGTAGTAGTAGTAGTTGTATTAGTAGTAGTAATAGTAGTAGTAGTAGTATCAGTAGTAGTAGTAGCAGCAGTAGTATCAGTAGTAGTAGTAGTATCAGTAGTAGTAGTAGTATCAGTAGTAGTAGTAGTAGTAGTAGTATCAGTAGTAGTAGTAGAAGTATCAGTAGTAGTAGGAGTAGTATCAGTAGTAGTAGTAGTATCAGTTTTTAAAGAATTTGAAGGAATTTGCAGAATTTAAAGGAATTTGTAGTAGTAGTAGTAGTAGTAGTATCAGTAGTACTAGTAGTAGTAGTAGTAATAGTAGTAGTATCAGTAGTACTAGTAGTAGTAGTAGTAATAGTAGTAGTATCAGTAGTAGTTGTAGTACCAGCAGTAGCATCAGTAGTAGTAGCAGTAGCAGCAGTAGTATCATTAGTAGTAGTAGTAGTGGTAGTACTATCAGTAGTAGTAGTAGTAGTATCAGTTGTAGTAGTATCAGTTGTAGTAGCAGTAGTAGTAGGAGTAGTATCTGTTGTAGTTGTAGTATTAATATCAGTTGTATCAGGAGAATTAGAAGGAATTTGAAAAATTTGAAGAATTTGACAAATTTGAAGAATTTGAAGTATTTGAAAAATTTGAAAAAATTTGAAAAATATGAAAAAATTTGAAAAATCTGAAAGATTTGAACCATTTGAACCATTTGAACAATTTGAACAATAAGAATGATTAAAAGAATTTGAAGGAATTTGAAGGAATATCAAAAATTTGAAGAATTTGAAGGAATTTGCATTCATTTCAATGGGAAAAAAGTACGCACAAAAGTACAAATATTTTAAAAAGTATTAAAGTTAGAATAATGATGAGATATAGCAGGAATGTCGGGAAGGAGCTGAACGTTTTGACACCAAAATTGTTGAAATCGGTTGAAGTATGTGGGAGTAGTTACATGCCGACGGAATAATAATAATAATAATAATAATAATAATAATAATAACTAGAAAAAGCTGTTCCTACGCAACAGCGAGTGAGAATGCTAATCTGCAGAATGATTTGAGAAGATGCAGAAGATCCATGCAGAAGAGAAAAAACAGCTGAAAAATATTAAAGAATTTGAAAAATTTGAAGAATTTGAACAATTTGAAGTAATTTGTAGTAGTAGTAGTAGTAGTATCAGTAGTAGTAGTAGTAGTAGTATCAGTAGTATCAGTAGTAGCAGTAGTAGTAGTAGTAGTATCAGTAGTAGTAGTAGTAGTAGCAGTAGTAGCAGTAGTAGTAGTAGTATCAGTAGTAGTAGTAGTAGTTTTTAAAGAATTTGAAGGAATTTGAAGGTATTTGAAGAATTTGAAGGAATTTGTAGTAGTAGTAGTAGTAGTATCAGTAGTACTACTAGTAGTAGTAGTTGTATTATTAGTAGTAATAGTAGTAGTATCAGTAGTATTAGTAGTAATATCAGTAGTAGTAGCAGTATCAGTTTTTAAAGAATTTGAAGGAATTTGTAGTAGTAGTAGTAGTAGTAGTATCAGTAGTACTAGTAGTAGTAGTAGTTGTATTAGTAGTAGTAATAGTAGTAGTAGTAGTATCAGTAGTAGTAGTAGCAGCAGTAGTATCAGTAGTAGTAGTAGTATCAGTAGTAGTAGTAGTATCAGTAGTAGTAGTAGTAGTAGTAGTATCAGTAGTAGTAGTAGAAGTATCAGTAGTAGTAGGAGTAGTATCAGTAGTAGTAGTAGTATCAGTTTTTAAAGAATTTGAAGGAATTTGCAGAATTTAAAGGAATTTGTAGTAGTAGTAGTAGTAGTAGTATCAGTAGTACTAGTAGTAGTAGTAGTAATAGTAGTAGTATCAGTAGTACTAGTAGTAGTAGTAGTAATAGTAGTAGTATCAGTAGTAGTTGTAGTACCAGCAGTAGCATCAGTAGTAGTAGCAGTAGCAGCAGTAGTATCATTAGTAGTAGTAGTAGTGGTAGTACTATCAGTAGTAGTAGTAGTAGTATCAGTTGTAGTAGTATCAGTTGTAGTAGCAGTAGTAGTAGGAGTAGTATCTGTTGTAGTTGTAGTATTAATATCAGTTGTATCAGGAGAATTAGAAGGAATTTGAAAAATTTGAAGAATTTGACAAATTTGAAGAATTTGAAGTATTTGAAAAATTTGAAAAAATTTGAAAAATATGAAAAAATTTGAAAAATCTGAAAGATTTGAACCATTTGAACCATTTGAACAATTTGAACAATAAGAATGATTAAAAGAATTTGAAGGAATTTGAAGGAATATCAAAAATTTGAAGAATTTGAAGGAATTTGCATTCATTTCAATGGGAAAAAAGTACGCACAAAAGTACAAATATTTTAAAAAGTATTAAAGTTAGAATAATGATGAGATATAGCAGGAATGTCGGGAAGGAGCTGAACGTTTTGACACCAAAATTGTTGAAATCGGTTGAAGTATGTGGGAGTAGTTACATGCCGACGGAATAATAATAATAATAATAATAATAATAACTAGAAAAAGCTGTTCCTACGCAACAGCGAGTGAGAATGCTAATCTGCAAAATGATTTGAGGAGAAGATGCAGAAGATCCATGCCGAAGAAAACAAATAGCTGAAAAACATTGAAGAATTTAAAAAAATTGAAATATTTGAACAATTTGAAGTAATTTGTAGTAGTAGTTGTATCAGTAGTAGTAGTATTAGTTTTTAAAGAATTTGAAGGAATTTGAAGGTATTTGTAGTAGTAGTAGTATCAGTAGTACTAGTAGTAGTAGTATTAGTTTTTAAAGAATTTGAAGGAATTTGATGGTATTTGAAGAATTTGAAGGAATTTGTAGTAGTAGTAGTAGTAGTATCAGTAGTAGTAGTAGTAGTAGTAGTTGTATTATTAGTAGTAATAGTAGTAGTATCAGTAGTAGTAGTAGTAATATCACTAGTAGTAGTAGTAGTATCAGTTTTTAAAGAATTTGAAGGAATTTGTAGTAGTAGTAGTAGTAGTATCAGTAGTACTAGTAGTAGTAGTTGTATTAGTAGTAGTAATAGTAGTAGTAGCAGTGGTAGTTGTTGTAGTAGCAGTAGCAGCAGTAGTATCATTAGTAGTATCATTAGTAGTAGTAGTAGTATCAGTAGTAGTAGTAGTAGTATCAGTAGTAGTAGTATTATCAGTAGTATCAGTAGTAGTAGAAGTATCAGTAGTAGTAGGAGTAGTATCAGTAGTAGTAGTAGTATCAGTTTTTAAAGAATTTGAAGGAATTTGAAGAATTTGAAGGAATTTGTAGTAGTAGTAGTAGTAGTATCAGTAGTACTAGTAGTAGTAGTAGTAGTAGTAGTAATAGTAGTAGTATCAGTAGTAGTTGTTGTAGTATCATCAGTAGCATCAGTAGTAGAAGCAGTAGTGGCATTAGTAGTAGTAGTAGTGGTAGTAGTATCAGTAGTAGTAGTATCAGTAGTAGTAGTAGTAGTAGTAGTAAGAGTAGTATCTGTTGTAGTAGTAGTATTAATATCAGTTGTATCAGAAGAATTAGAAGGAATTTGAAAATTTGAAGAATTTGAAAAATTTGAAGAATTTGAAGTATTTGAAATATTTGAAAAATTTGAAAAAAATTGAAAAATTTGAAAAAATTTGAAAAATCTGAAAGATTTGAACCATTTGAACCATTTGAACAATTTGAATAATAAGAATGATTACAAGAATTTGAAGGAATTTGAAGGAATATGAAAAATTTGAAGAATTTGAAGGATTTTGCATTGATTTCAATGGGAGCAACCAAAAACGCACAAAAAGTGAAATATTTTAAAAAGTATAAAAGTTAGCATAACTATGAGATATAGCAGGCATGCCGGGAACGAGCCGAACGTTTTGACACCAAAATTGTTGAAATTGGTTGAAGTATGCGGGAGTAGTTAGACGCCGACGGAATAATAATAATAATAACTAGAAAAAGCTGTTCCTACGCAACAGCGAGTGAGAATGCTAATCTGCAGAATGATTTGAGGAGAAGATGCAGAAGATCAATGCAGAAGAGAAAAAAATAGCTAAAAAACATTGAAGAATTTGAAAAATTTGAAGAATTTGAAGAATTTGAAGTAATTTGTAGTAGTAGTAGTAGTTGTAGTAGTACTAGAAGTACTATTAGTAGTAGTAGTAGTAGTATCAGTAGTAGTAGTAGTAGTATCAGTAGTATCAGTAGTAGCAGTAGTAGTAGTATCAGTAGTAGTAGTATCAGTTTTTAAAGGATTTGAAGGAATTTGTAGTAGTAGTAGTAGTATCAGTAGTACTAGTAGTAGTAGTAGTTGTATTATTAGTAGTAATAGTAGTAGTATCAGTAGTAGTAGTATCAGTAGTAGTAGTAGTATCAGTTTTTAAAAAAATTGAAGGAATTTGAAGGAATTTGTAGTAGTAGTAGTAGTAGTAGTAGTAGTATCAGTAGTACTAGTAGTAGTAGTTGTTGTATTAGTAGTAGTAATAGTAGTAGTATCAGTAGTAGTAGTAGTAGTATCAGTAGTAGTAGTAGTATCAGTTTTTAAAAAAATTGAAGGAATTTGAAGGAATTTGTAGTAGTAGTATTAGTATTAGTAGTATCAGTAGTACTAGTAGTAGTAGTAGTTGTTGTATTAGTAGTAGTAATAGTAGTAGTATCAGTAGTAGTAGTAGTAGTATCAGTAGTAGTAGTAGTATCAGTTTTTAAATAATTTGAAGGAAATTGTAGTAGTAGTAGTATTAGTAGTAGTATCAGTAGTACTACTAGTAGTAGTAGTTGTATTAGTAGTAGTAATAGTAGTAGTAGCAGTAGTAGTTGTAGTAGCAGTAGTGGTAGCAGTAGCAGCAATAGTATCATTAGTAGTAGTAGTAGTAGTAGTAGTAGTAGTATCTGTAGTAGTAGTAGTAGTAGTAGTATCATCAGTAGTAGTAGTAGAAGTATCAGTAGTAGTAGGAGTAGTATCAGTAGTAGTAGTAGTATCAGTTTTTAAAAAATTTGGAGGAATTTGAAGAATTTGAAGGAATTTGTAGTAGTAGTAGTAGTAGTAGTAGTAGTATCAGTAGTACTAGTAGTAGTAGTAGTAATAGTAGTAGTATCAGTAGTAGTTGTTGTAGTATCAGCAGTAGCATCAGTAGTAGTAGCAGTAGCAGCAGTAGTATCATTAGTAGTAGTAGTAGTATTATTATCAGTAGTAGTAGTAGTATCAGTAGTAGTAGTAGTAGTAGTAGTAGTAGTAGTAGTAGTAGAAGTATCAGTAGTAGTAGTAGTAGTATCAGTAGTACTAGTAGTAGTAGTAGTAGTAGTAGTAATAGTAGTAGTATCAGTAGTAGTTGTTGTAGTATCAGCAGTAGCATCAGTAGTAGTAGCAGTAGCAGCAGTAGTATCATTAGTAGTAGTGGTAGTAGTATCAGTAGTAGTAGTAGTAGTAGTATCAGTAGTAGTAGTAGGAGTAGTATCTGTTGTAGTAGTAGTATTAATATCAGTTGTATCAGAAGAATTAGAAAGAATTTGAAAAATTTGAAGAATTTGAAAAATTTGAAGAATTTGAAGTATTTGAAGTATTTGAAAAATTTGAAACAATTTGAAAAATTTGAAAAAATTTGAAAAATCTGAAAGATTTGAACCATTTGAACCATTTGAACAATTTCAACAATAAGAATGATTACAAGAATTTGAAGGAATATAAAAAATTTGAAGAATTTGAAGGAATTTGCATTCATTTCAATGGGAAAAAAGTACGCACAAAAAGTACAAATATTTTAAAAAGTATTAAAGTTAGAATAATGATGAGATATAGCAGGAATGTCGGGAAGGAGCTGAACGTTTTGACACCAAAATTGTTGAAATCGGTTGAAGTATGTGGGAGTAGTTACACGCCGACGGAATAATAATAATAATAATAATAATAATAATAATAATAATAATAAAGAAAAACAGGAAAACAATAAGTGAGAATGCTGTATAGCATTCTCACTGATAATAACTAGAAAAAGCTGTTCCTACGCAACAGCGAGTGAGAATGCTAATCTGCAGAATGATTTGAGGAGAAGATGCAGAAGATCAATGCAGAAGAGAAAAAAATAGCTAAAAAACATTGAAGAATTTGAAAAATTTGAAGAATTTGAAGAATTTGAAGTAATTTGTAGTAGTAGTAGTAGTTGTAGTAGTACTAGAAGTACTATTAGTAGTAGTAGTAGTAGTATCAGTAGTAGTAGTAGTAGTATCAGTAGTATCAGTAGTAGCAGTAGTAGTAGTATCAGTAGTAGTAGTATCAGTTTTTAAAGGATTTGAAGGAATTTGTAGTAGTAGTAGTAGTATCAGTAGTACTAGTAGTAGTAGTAGTTGTATTATTAGTAGTAATAGTAGTAGTATCAGTAGTAGTAGTATCAGTAGTAGTAGTAGTATCAGTTTTTAAAAAAATTGAAGGAATTTGAAGGAATTTGTAGTAGTAGTAGTAGTAGTAGTAGTAGTAGTATCAGTAGTAGTAGTAGTATCAGTAGTACTAGTAGTAGTAGTTGTTGTATTAGTAGTAGTATCAGTAGTAGTAGTAGTAGTATCAGTAGTAGTAGTAGTATCAGTTTTTAAAAAAATTGAAGGAATTTGAAGGAATTTGTAGTAGTAGTAGTAGTATTAGTAGTATCAGTAGTACTAGTAGTAGTAGTAGTTGTTGTATTAGTAGTAGTAATAGTAGTAGTATCAGTAGTAGTAGTAGTAGTATCAGTAGTAGTAGTAGTATCAGTTTTTAAATAATTTGAAGGAAATTGTAGTAGTAGTAGTATTAGTAGTAGTATCAGTAGTACTACTAGTAGTAGTAGTTGTATTAGTAGTAGTAATAGTAGTAGTAGCAGTAGTAGTTGTAGTAGCAGTAGTGGTAGCAGTAGCAGCAATAGTATCATTAGTAGTAGTAGTAGTAGTAGTAGTAGTAGTAGTATCTGTAGTAGTAGTAGTAGTAGTAGTATCATCAGTAGTAGTAGTAGAAGTATCAGTAGTAGTAGGAGTAGTATCAGTAGTAGTAGTAGTATCAGTTTTTAAAAAATTTGGAGGAATTTGAAGAATTTGAAGGAATTTGTAGTAGTAGTAGTAGTAGTAGTAGTAGTATCAGTAGTACTAGTAGTAGTAGTAGTAATAGTAGTAGTATCAGTAGTAGTTGTTGTAGTATCAGCAGTAGCATCAGTAGTAGTAGCAGTAGCAGCAGTAGTATCATTAGTAGTAGTAGTAGTATTATTATCAGTAGTAGTAGTAGTATCAGTAGTAGTAGTAGTAGTAGTAGTATCAGTAGTAGTAGTAGAAGTATCAGTAGTAGTAGTAGTAGTATCAGTAGTAGTAGTAGTAGTAGTAGTAGTAATAGTAGTAGTATCAGTAGTAGTTGTTGTAGTATCAGCAGTAGCATCAGTAGTAGTAGCAGTAGCAGCAGTAGTATCATTAGTAGTAGTGGTAGTAGTATCAGTAGTAGTAGTAGTAGTAGTATCAGTAGTAGTAGTATCAGTTGTAGTAGTAGTAGTAGTAGGAGTAGTATCTGTTGTAGTAGTAGTATTAATATCAGTTGTATCAGAAGAATTAGAAAGAATTTGAAAAATTTGAAGAATTTGAAAAATTTGAAGAATTTGAAGTATTTGAAGTATTTGAAAAATTTGAAACAATTTGAAAAATTTGAAAAAATTTGAAAAATCTGAAAGATTTGAACCATTTGAACCATTTGAACAATTTCAACAATAAGAATGATTACAAGAATTTGAAGGAATATAAAAAATTTGAAGAATTTGAAGGAATTTGCATTCATTTCAATGGGAAAAAAGTACGCACAAAAAGTACAAATATTTTAAAAAGTATTAAAGTTAGAATAATGATGAGATATAGCAGGAATGTCGGGAAGGAGCTGAACGTTTTGACACCAAAATTGTTGAAATCGGTTGAAGTATGTGGGAGTAGTTACACGCCGACGGAATAATAATAATAATAATAATAATAATAATAATAATAATAATAAAGAAAAACAGGAAAACAATAAGTGAGAATGCTGTATAGCATTCTCACTGATAATAATAAAGAAAAACAGGAAAACAATAAGTGAGAATGCTGTATAGCATTCTCACTGACTAGAAAAAGCTGTTCCTATGCAACAGCGAGTGAGAATGCTAATCTGCAGAATGATTTGAGGAGAAGATGCAGAAGATCCACGAAGAAGAGAAAAAAAAGCTGAAAAACATTGAAGAATTTTAAAAATTCGAAGAATTTGAACAATTTGAAGTAATTTGTAGTAGTAGTAGTAGTAGTAGTAGTAGTAGTATCAGTAGTATCAGTAGTAGTAGTAGTAGTAGTAGTAGTAGTATCAGTAGTAGTAGTAGTATCAGTAGAAGTAGTATTAGTTTTTAAAGAATTTGAAGGAATTTGAAGAATTTGTAGTAGTAGTAGTAGTAGTATCAGTAGTACTAGTAGTAGTAGTAGTTGTATTAGTAGTAGTAATAGTAGTAGTAGCAGTAGTAGTTGTTGTTGTAGCAGTAGTAGTAGCAGCAGTAGTATCATTAGTAGTATCAGTAGTAGTAGTAGTATCAGTTTTTAAAGAATTTGAAGGAATTTGTAGTAGTAGTAGTAGTAGTAGTAATAGTATCAGTAGTACTACTAGTAGTAGTAGTTGTATTAGTAGTAGTAATAGTAGTAGTAGCAGTAGTAGTTGTTGTTGTAGCAGTAGTAGTAGCAGCAGTAGTATCATTAGTAGTAGTAGTAGTAGTATCAGTAGTAGTAGTATCAATAGTAGCAGTAGTAGTAGTAGTGGTAGTAGTAGTAGTAGTATCAGTAGTAGTAGTATTAGTTTTTAAAGAATTTGAAGGAATTTGAAGAATTTGAAGGAATTTGTAGTAGTAGTAGTATCAGTAGTACTAGTAGTAGTAGTAGTTATATTATTAGTAGTAATAGTAGTAGTATCAGTAGTAGTAGTACTAGTATCAGTAGTAGTAGTAGTATCAGTTTTTAAAGAATTTGAAGGAATTTGTAGTAGTAGTAGTAGTAGTAGTAGTATTAGTAGTAGTATCAGTAGTACTACTAGTAGTAGTAGTATTAGTAGTGGTAATAGTAGTAGTAGCAGTAGTAGTTGTTGTAGTAGCAGTAGTAGTAGCAGTAGCAGCAGTAGTATCATTAGTAGTAGTATCAGTAGTAGTAGTAGTAGTAGTAGTATCAGTAATAGTAGTAGTATCAGTAGTAGTAGTAGTATCAGTAGTAGTAGTAGTATCAGTAGTACTAGGAGTGGTAGTAGTTTTATTAGTAGTAGTAATAGTAGTAGTAGCAGTATTAGTAGTTGTTTTAGTAGCAGTAGTAGTAGCAGTAGCAGCAGTAGTATCTTTAGTAGTAGTAGTAATAGTATCAGTAGTAGTAGTAGTATCAGTAGTAGTAGTAGTAGTATCATTAGTAGTAGTAGAAGTATCAGTAGTAGTAGTAGTATCAGTTTTTAAAGAATTTGAAGGAATTTGAAGGAATTTGTAGTAGTAGTAGTAGTAGTAGTAGTAGTAGTATCAGTAGTACTAGTAGTAGTAGTAGTAGTAGTAATAGTAGTAGTATCAGTAGTAGTTGTTGTAGTATCAGCAGTAGCATCAGTAGTAGTAGCAGTAGCAGCAGTAGTATCATTAGTAGTAGTAGTAGTGGTAGTAGTATCAGTAGTAGTAGTAGTAGTATCAGAAGTAGTAGTATCAGTTGTTGTAGTAGTAGTAGTAGGAGTAGTAGTAGTAGGAGTAGTATCTGTTGTAGTTGTAGTATTAATATCAGTTGTATCAGAAGAATTAGAAGGAATTTGAAAAATTTGAAGAATTTGAAAAATTTGAAGAATTTGAAGTATTTGAAGTATTTGAAAAATTTGAAAAAATTTAAAAAATTCGAAAAAATTTGAAAAATCTGAAAGATTTGAACCATTTGAACAATTTGAACAATAAGAATGATTAAAAGAATTTGAAGGAATATGAAAAATTTGAAGAATTTGAAGGAATTTGCATTTATTTCAATGGGAAAAAAGCACGCACAAAAAGTACAAATATTTTAAAAAGTATTAAAGTTAGATTAATGATGAGATATAGCAGGAATGTCGGGAAGGAGCTGAACGTTTTGACACCAAAATTGTTGAAATCGGTTGAAGTATGTGGGAGTAGTTACACACCGACGGAATAATAATAATAATAACTAGAAAAAGCTGTTCCTACGCAACAGCGAGTGAGAATGCTAATCTGCAGAATGATTTGAGGAGAAGATGCAGAAGATCCATGCAGAAGAGAAAAAATAGCTGAAAAATATTAAAGAATTTGAAAAATTTGAAGAATTTGAACAATTTGAAGTAATTTGTAGTAGTAGTAGTAGTAGTAGTATCAGTAGTAGTAGTAGTAGTAGTAGTTGTATTAGTAGTAGTAATAGTAGTAGTATCAGTAGTAGTAGTAGTAGTAGTAGTAGTAGTATCAGTAGTAGTAGTAGTATCAGTTTTTAAATAATTTGAAGGAAATTGTAGTAGTAGTAGTATTAGTAGTAGTATCAGTAGTACTACTAGTAGTAGTAGTTGTATTAGTAGTAGTAATAGTAGTAGTAGCAGTAGTAGTTGTAGTAGCAGTAGTGGTAGCAGTAGCAGCAATAGTATCATTAGTAGTAGTAGTAGTAGTAGTAGTAGTATCTGTAGTAGTAGTAGTAGTAGTAGTATCATCAGTAGTAGTAGTAGAAGTATCAGTAGCAGTAGGAGTAGTATCAGTAGTAGTAGTAGTATCAGTTTTTAAAGAATTTGGAGGAATTTGAAGAATTTGAAGGAATTTGTAGTAGTAGTAGTAGTAGTAGTATCAGTAGTACTAGTAGTAGTAGTAGTAGTAGTAATAGTAGTAGTATCAGTAGTAGTTGTTGTAGTATCAGCAGTAGCATCAGTAGTAGTAGCAGTAGCAGCAGTAGTATCATTAGTAGTAGTAGTAGTAGTATTATCAGTAGTAGTAGTAGTATCAGTAGTAGTAGTAGTAGTAGTATCAGTAGTAGTAGTAGAAGTATCAGTAGTAGTAGGAGTAGTATCAGTAGTAGTAGTAGTATCAGTTTTTAAAGAATTTGAAGTAATTT
Source organism: Fundulus diaphanus (assembly GCA_037039145.1). NCBI lineage: Eukaryota > Metazoa > Chordata > Actinopteri > Cyprinodontiformes > Fundulidae > Fundulus > Fundulus diaphanus. Next base: position 25,083,527 of record CM073141.1, read on the forward strand.
GAAGAATTTGAAGGAATTTGTAGTAGTAGTAGTAGTAGTAGTAGTAGTAGTAGTATCAGTAGTACTAGTAGTAGTAGTAGTAGTAATAGTAGTAGTATCAGTAGTAGTTGTTGTAGTATCAGCAGTAGCATCAGTAGTAGTAGCAGTAGTAGCAGTAGTATCATTAGTAGTAGTAGTAGTGGTAGTAGTATCAGTAGTAGTAGTAGTAGTAGTATCAGTTGTAGTAGTAGTAGTAGTAGGAGTAGTATCTGTTGTAGTAGTAGTATTAATATCAGTTGTATCAGAAGAATTAGAAAGAATTTGAAAAATTTGAAGAATTTGAAAAATTTTAAGAATTTGAAGTATTTGAAGTATTTGAAAAATTTGAAACAATTTGAAAAATTTGAAAAAATTTGAAAAATCTGAAAGATTTGAACCATTTGAACCATTTGAACAATTTCAACAATAAGAATGATTACAAGAATTTGAATATAAAAAATTTGAAGAATTTGAAGGAATTTGCATTCATTTCAATGGGAGAAAAATACGCACAAAAAGTACAAATATTTTAAAAAGTATTAAAGTTAGAATAATGATGAGATATAGCAGGAATGTCGGGAAGGAGCTGAACGTTTTGACACCAAAATTGTTGAAATCGGTTGAAGTATGTGGGAGTAGTTACACGCCGACGGAATAATAATAATAACTAGAAAAAGCTGTTCCTACGCAACAGCGAGTGAGAATGCTAATCTGCAGAATGATTTGAGAAGATGCAGAAGATCCATGCAGAAGAGAAAAAATAGCTGAAAAATATTAAAGAATTTGAAAAATTTGAAAAATTTGAAGTAATTTGTAGTAGTAGTAGTAGTAGTAGTACTAGTATCAGTAGTAGTAGTATCAGTAGTAGCAGTAGTAGTAGTAGTATCAGTAGTAGCAGTAGTAGTAGTTGTAGTAGTAGCAGTAGTAGTAGTATCAGTTTTTAAAGAATTTGAAGGAATTTGAAGAATTTGAAGGAATTTGTAGTAGTAGTAGTAGTAGTAGTAGTAGTAGTATCAGTAGTAATAGTAGTAGTAGTAGTTGTATTAGTAGTAGTAATAGTAGTATCAGTAGTAGTAGTAGTAGTAGCAGTAGTAGTAGCAGTAGCAGCAGTAGTATCATTAGTAGTAGTAGTATCAGTAGTAGTAGTAGTATCAGTAGTAGTAGTAGTAGTAGTAGTATCAGTAGTAGTAGTAGAAGTATCAGTAGTAGTAGGAGTAGTATCAGTAGTAGTAGTAGTATCAGTTTTTAAAGAATTTGAAGGAATTTGCAGAATTTAAAGGAATTTGTAGTAGTAGTAGTAGTAGTATTAGTAGTAGTATCAGTAGTACTACTAGTAGTAGTAGTAGTAATAGTAGTAGTATCAGTAGTAGTTGTAGTATCAGCAGTAGCATCAGTAGTAGTAGCAGTAGCAGCAGTAGTATCATTAGTAGTAGTGGTAGTAGTATCAGTAGTAGTGGTAGTAGTATCAGTAGTAGTAGTAGTAGTAGTATCAGTACTAGTAGTATCAGTTGTGGTAGTAGTAGTAGGAGTAGTATCTGTTGTAGTTGTAGTATTAATATCAGTTGTACCAGAAGAATTAGAAGGAATTTGAAAAATTTGAAGAATTTGAAAAATTTGAAGAATTTGAAGTATTTGAAAAATTTGAAAAAATTTGAAAAATATGAAAAAAATTGAAAAATCTGAAAAATTTGAACCATTTGAACCATTTGAACAATTTGAACAATAAGAATGATTACAAGAATTTGAAGGAATTTGAAGGAATATGAAAAATTTGAAGAATTTGAAGGAATTTGCATTCATTTCAATGGGAGAAAAGTACGCACAAAAAGTACAAATATTTTAAAAAGTATTAAAGTTAGAATAATGATGAGATATAGCAGGAATGTCGGGAAGGAGCTGAAAGTTTTGACACCAAAATTGTTGAAATCGGTTGAAGTATGTGGGAGTAGTTACACGCCGACGGAATAATAATAATAATAATAATAATAATAATAATAATAATAATAAAGAAAAACAGGAAAACAATAAGTGAGAATGCTGTATAGCATTCTCACTGATAATAATAATAATAATAATAATAATAATAAAGAAAAACAGGAAAACAATAAGTGAGAATGCTGTATAGCATTCTCACTGATAATAATAATAACTAGAAAAAGCTGTTCCTACGCAACAGCGAGTGAGAATGCTAATCTGCAAAATGATTTGAGGAGAAGATGCAGAAGATCCATGCCGAAGAAAACAAATAGCTGAAAAACATTGAAGAATTTAAAAAAATTGAAAAATTTGAACAATTTGAAGTAATTTGTAGTAGTAGTTGTATCAGTAGTAGTAGTATTAGTTTTTAAAGAATTTGAAGGAATTTGAAGGTATTTGTAGTAGTAGTAGTAGTATCAGTAGTACTAGTAGTAGTAGTATCAGTAGTAGTAGTAGTAGTAGTAGTAGTAGTAGTAGTAGTAGTATCAGTAGTATCAGTAGTAGTAGTATTAGTTTTTAAAGAATTTGAAGGAATTTGAAGGTATTTGAAGAATTTGAAGGAATTTGTAGTAGTAGTAGTAGTAGTATCAGTAGTAGTAGTAGTAGTAGTAGTTGTATTATTAGTAGTAATAGTAGTAGTATCAGTAGTAGTAGTAGTAATATCACTAGTAGTAGTAGTAGTATCAGTTTTTAAAGAATTTGAAGGAATTTGAAGGAACTTGTAGTAGTAGTAGTAGTAGTAGTAGTATCAGTAGTACTAGTAGTAGTAGTAGTTGTAATAGTAGTAGTAATAGTAGTAGTATCAGTAGTAGTAGTAGTAGTACTATCAGTAGTAGTAGTAGTATCAGTTTTTAAAGAATTTGAAAGAATTTGTAGTAGTAGTAGTAGTAGTAGTAGTATCAGTAATACTAGTAGTAGTAGTTGTATTAGTAGTAGTAATAGTAGTAGTAGCAGTAGTAGTTGTTGTAGTAGCAGTAGCAGCAGTAGTATCATTAGTAGTAGTAGTAGTATCAGTAGTAGTAGTAGTAGTAGTATCAGTAGTAGTAGTATTATCAGTAGTATCAGTAGTAGTAGTAGAAGTATCAGTAGTAGTAGGAGTAGTATCAGTAGTAGTAGTAGTATCAGTTTTTAAAGAATTTGAAGGAATTTGAAGAATTTGAAGGAATTTGTAGTAGTAGTAGTAGTATCAGTAGTACTAGTAGTAGTAGTAGTAGTAGTAGTAATAGTAGTAGTATCAGTAGTAGTTGTTGTAGTATCAGCAGTAGCATCAGTAGTAGAAGCAGTAGTGGCATTAGTAGTAGTAGTAGTGGTAGTAGTATCAGTAGTAGTAGTAGTAGTATCAGTAGTAGTAGTATCAGTAGTAGTAGTAGTAGTAGTAGTAAGAGTAGTATCTGTTGTAGTAGTAGTATTAATATCAGTTGTATCAGAAGAATTAGAAGGAATTTGAAAAATTTGAAGAATTTGAAAAATTTGAAGAATTTGAAGTATTTGAAAAATTTGAAAAATTTGAAAAAAATTGAAAAATTTGAAAAAATTTGAAAAATCTGAAAGATTTGAACCATTTGAACCATTTGAACAATTTGAATAATAAGAATGATTACAAGAATTTGAAGGAATTTGAAGGAATATGAAAAATTTGAAGAATTTGAAGGATTTTGCATTGATTTCAATGGGAGCAACCAAAAACGCACAAAAAGTGAAATATTTTAAAAAGTATAAAAGTTAGCATAACCATGAGATATAGCAGGCATGCCGGGAACGAGCCGAACGTTTTGACACCAAAATTGTTGAAATTGGTTGAAGTATGCGGGAGTAGTTAGACGCCGACGGAATAATAATAATAACTAGAAAAAGCTGTTCCTACGCAACAGCGAGTGAGAATGCTAATCTGCAGAATGATTTGAGAAGATGCAGAAGATCCATGCAGAAGAGAAAAAATAGCTGAAAAATATTAAAGAATTTGAAAAATTTGAAGAATTTGAACAATTTGAAGTAATTTGTAGTAGTAGTAGCAGTAGTAGTAGTAGTAGTATCAGTAGTAGTAGTAGTAGTATCAGTAGTATCAGTAGTATCAGTAGTTGTATTATTAGTAGTAATAGTAGTAGTATCAGTAGTAGTAGTAGTAGTTTTTAAAGAATTTGAAGGAATTTGAAGGTATTTGAAGAATTTGAAGGAATTTGTAGTAGTAGTAGTAGTAGTATCAGTAGTACTAGTAGTTGTATTATTAGTAGTAATAGTAGTAGTATCAGTAGTATTAGTAGTAATATCAGTAGTAGTATCAGTATCAGTTTTTAAAGAATTTGAAGGAATTTGAAGGAATTTGTAGTAGTAGTAGTAGTAGTATTATCAGTAGTACTAGTAGTAGTAGTAGTTCTATTAGTAGTAGTAATAGTAGTAGTAGTAGTAGTATCAGTAGTAGTAGTAGCAGCAGTAGTATCATTAGTAGTAGTAGTATCAGTAGTAGTAGTAGTATCAGTAGTAGTAGTAGTAGTAGTAGTAGTATCAGTAGTAGTAGTAGAAGTATCAGTAGTAGTAGGAGTAGTATCAGTAGTAGTAGTAGTATCAGTTTTTAAAGAATTTGAAGGAATTTGTAGTAGTAGTAGTAGTAGTAGTAGTAGTATCAGTAGTACTAGTAGTAGTAGTAGTAGTAGTAATAGTAGTAGTATCAGTAGTAGTTGTAGTACCAGCAGTAGCATCAGTAGTAGTAGCAGTAGCAGCAGTAGTATCATTAGTAGTAGTAGTAGTGGTAGTAGGATCAGTAGTAGTAGTAGTATCAGTAGTAGTAGTATCAGTTGTAGTAGTATCAGTTGTAGTAGTAGTAGTAGTAGTAGTAGGAGTAGTATCTGTTGTAGTATTAATATCAGTTGTATCAGAAGAATTAGAAGGAATTTGAAAAATTTGAAGAATTTGAAAAATTTGAAGAATTTGAAGTATTTGAAGTATTTGAAAAATTTGAAGGAATTTGAAGAATTTGAAGGAATTTGTAGTAGTAGTAGTAGTATCAGTAGTACTAGTAGTAGTAGTAGTTGTATTAGTAGTAGTAATAGTAGTAGTATCCGTAGTAGTAGTAGTAGTAGTAGTATCAGTAGTAGTAGTAGTATCAGTTTTTAAAGAATTTGAAGGAATTTGTAGTATTAGTAGTATTAGTAGTAGTATCAGTAGTACTAGTATTAGTAGTAGTAGTAGTAGTTGTATTAGTAGTAATAATAGTAGTAGTAGCAGTAGTAGTTGTAGTAGTTGTAGTAGCAGTAGTGGTAGCAGTAGCAGCAATAGTATCAGTAGTAGTAGTAGTAGTAGTAGTATCAGTAGTAGTAGTTGTAGTAGTAGTAGTAGTATCAGTAGGAGTAGTAGAAGTATCAGTAGTAGTAGGAGTAGTATCAGTAGTAGTAGTAGTATCAGTTTTTAAAGAATTTGAAGGAATTTGAAGAATTTGAAGGAATTTGTAGTAGTAGTTGTAGTAGTAGTAGTAGTATCAGTAGTAGTAGTAGTAGTAGTATCAGTAGTAGTAGTATTAGTAGTAGTAGTAGTAATAGTATTAGTATCAGTAGTAGTTGTTGTAGTATCAGCAGTAGCATCAGTAGTAGTAACAGTAGCAGCAGTAGTATCATTAGTAGTAGTAGTAGTGGTAGTAGTATCAGTAGTAGTAGTAGTATTATCAGAAGTAGTAGTATCAGTTGTAGTAGTAGTAGTAAGAGTAGTAGTAGTGGAGTAGTATCTGTTGTAGTGGTAGTATTAATATCAGTTGTATCAGAAGAATTAGAAGGAATTTGAAAAATTTGAAGAATTTGAAAAATTTGAAGAATTTGAAGTATTTGAAGTATTTCAAGTATTTGAAAAATTTGAAAAAATTTGAAAAATTCGAAAAAATTTTAAAAATCTGAAAGATTTGAACCATTTGCACAATTTGAACAATAAGAATGATTAAAAGAATTTGAAGGAATTTGAAGGAATATGAAAAATTTGAAGAATTTGAAGGAATTTGCATTCATTTCAATGGGAAAAAAGTACACACAAAAAGTACAAATATTTTAAAAAGTATTAAAGTTAGAATAATGAAGAGATATAGCAGGAATGTCGGGAAGGAGCTGAACGTTTTGACACCAAAATTGTTGAAATCGGTTGAAGTATGTGGGAGTAGTTACACGCCGACGGAATAATAATAATAATAATAATAATAATAATAATAACTAGAAAAAGCTGTTCCTACGCAACAGCGAGTGAGAATGCTAATCTGCAGAATGATTTGAGAAGATGCAGAAGATCCATGCAGAAGAGAAAAAATAGCTGAAAAATATTAAAGAATTTGAAAAATTTGAAGAATTTGAACAATTTGAAGTAATTTGTAGTAGTAGTAGTAGTAGTATCAGTAGTAGTAGTAGTAGTATCAGTAGTATCAGTAGTAGCAGTAGTAGTAGTAGTATCAGTAGTAGTAGTAGTAGTATCAGTAGTATCAGTAGTATCAGTAGTAGTAGTAGTATCAGTAGTAGCAGTAGTAGTTTTTAAAGAATTTGAAGGAATTTGAAGGTATTTGAAGAATTTGAAGGAATTTGTAGTAGTAGTAGTAGTAGTAGTATCAGTAGTACTAGTAGTAGTAGTAGTTGTATTATTAGTAGTAATAGTAGTAGTATCAGTAGTATTAGTAGTAATATCAGTAGTAGTAGCAGTATCAGTTTTTAAAGAATTTGAAGGAATTTGTAGTAGTAGTAGTAGTAGTATCAGTAGTACTAGTAGTAGTAGTAGTTGTATTAGTAGTAGTAATAGTAGTAGTAGTAGTATCAGTAGTAGTAGTAGCAGCAGTAGTATCATTAGTAGTAGTAGTATCAGTAGTAGTAGTAGTATCAGTAGTAGTAGTAGTAGTAGTAGTAGTATCAGTAGTAGTAGTAGAAGTATCAGTAGTAGTAGGAGTAGTATCAGTAGTAGTAGTAGTATCAGTTTTTAAAGAATTTGAAGGAATTTGCAGAATTTAAAGGAATTTGTAGTAGTAGTAGTAGTAGTAGTAGTATCAGTAGTACTAGTAGTAGTAGTAGTATCAGTAGTACTAGTAGTAGTAGTAGTAGTAGTAGTAATAGTAGTAGTATCAGTAGTAGTTGTAGTACCAGCAGTAGCATCAGTAGTAGTAGCAGTAGCAGCAGTAGTATCATTAGTAGTAGTAGTAGTGGTAGTAGTATCAGTAGTAGTAGTAGTAGTATCAGTAGTAGTAGTATCAGTTGTAGTAGTAGTAGTAGTAGGAGTAGTATCTGTTGTAGTTGTAGTATTAATATCAGTTGTATCAGGAGAATTAGAAGGAATTTGAAAAATTTGAAGAATTTGACAAATTTGAAGAATTTGAAGTATTTGAAGTATTTGAAAAATTTGAAAAAATTTGAAAAATCTGAAAGATTTGAACCATTTGAACAATTTGAACAATAAGAATGATTAAAAGAATTTGAAGGAATTTGAAGGAATATCAAAAATTTGAAGAATTTGAAGGAATTTGCATTCATTTCAATGGGAAAAAAGTACGCACAAAAAGTACAAATATTTTAAAAAGTATTAAAGTTAGAATAATGATGAGATATAGCAGGAATGTCGGGAAGGAGCTGAACGTTTTGACACCAAGATTGTTAAAATCGGTTGAAGTATGTGGGAGTAGTTACACGCCGACGGAATAATAATAATAATAATAATAATAATAATAATAATAAAGAAAAACAGGAAAACAATAAGTGAGAATGCTGTATAGCATTCTCACTGATAATAATAACTAGAAAAAGCTGTTCCTACGCAACAGCGAGTGAGAATGCTAATCTGCAGAATGATTTGAGGAGAAGATGCAGAAGATCAATGCAGAAGAGAAAAAAATAGCTAAAAAACATTGAAGAATTTGAAAAATTTGAAGAATTTGAAGAATTTGAAGTAATTTGTAGTAGTAGTAGTAGTTGTAGTAGTACTAGAAGTACTATTAGTAGTAGTAGTAGTAGTATCAGTAGTAGTAGTAGTAGTATCAGTAGTATCAGTAGTAGCAGTAGTAGTAGTATCAGTAGTAGTAGTATCAGTTTTTAAAGGATTTGAAGGAATTTGTAGTAGTAGTAGTAGTATCAGTAGTACTAGTAGTAGTAGTAGTTGTATTATTAGTAGTAATAGTAGTAGTATCAGTAGTAGTAGTATCAGTAGTAGTAGTAGTATCAGTTTTTAAAAAAATTGAAGGAATTTGAAGGAATTTGTAGTAGTAGTAGTAGTAGTAGTAGTAGTATCAGTAGTACTAGTAGTAGTAGTTGTTGTATTAGTAGTAGTAATAGTAGTAGTATCAGTAGTAGTAGTAGTAGTATCAGTAGTAGTAGTAGTATCAGTTTTTAAAAAAATTGAAGGAATTTGAAGGAATTTGTAGTAGTAGTAGTAGTATTAGTAGTATCAGTAGTACTAGTAGTAGTAGTAGTTGTTGTATTAGTAGTAGTAATAGTAGTAGTATCAGTAGTAGTAGTAGTAGTATCAGTAGTAGTAGTAGTATCAGTTTTTAAATAATTTGAAGGAAATTGTAGTAGTAGTAGTATTAGTAGTAGTATCAGTAGTACTACTAGTAGTAGTAGTTGTATTAGTAGTAGTAATAGTAGTAGTAGCAGTAGTAGTTGTAGTAGCAGTAGTGGTAGCAGTAGCAGCAATAGTATCATTAGTAGTAGTAGTAGTAGTAGTAGTAGTAGTATCTGTAGTAGTAGTAGTAGTAGTAGTATCATCAGTAGTAGTAGTAGAAGTATCAGTAGTAGTAGGAGTAGTATCAGTAGTAGTAGTAGTATCAGTTTTTAAAAAATTTGGAGGAATTTGAAGAATTTGAAGGAATTTGTAGTAGTAGTAGTAGTAGTAGTAGTAGTATCAGTAGTACTAGTAGTAGTAGTAGTAATAGTAGTAGTATCAGTAGTAGTTGTTGTAGTATCAGCAGTAGCATCAGTAGTAGTAGCAGTAGCAGCAGTAGTATCATTAGTAGTAGTAGTAGTATTATTATCAGTAGTAGTAGTAGTATCAGTAGTAGTAGTAGTAGTAGTAGTATCAGTATTAGTAGTAGAAGTATCAGTAGTAGTAGTAGTAGTATCAGTAGTACTAGTAGTAGTAGTAGTAGTAGTAGTAATAGTAGTAGTATCAGTAGTAGTTGTTGTAGTATCAGCAGTAGCATCAGTAGTAGTAGCAGTAGCAGCAGTAGTATCATTAGTAGTAGTGGTAGTAGTATCAGTAGTAGTAGTAGTAGTAGTATCAGTAGTAGTAGTATCAGTTGTAGTAGTAGTAGTAGTAGGAGTAGTATCTGTTGTAGTAGTAGTATTAATATCAGTTGTATCAGAAGAATTAGAAAGAATTTGAAAAATTTGAAGAATTTGAAAAATTTGAAGAATTTGAAGTATTTGAAGTATTTGAAAAATTTGAAACAATTTGAAAAATTTGAAAAAATTTGAAAAATCTGAAAGATTTGAACCATTTGAACCATTTGAACAATTTCAACAATAAGAATGATTACAAGAATTTGAAGGAATATAAAAAATTTGAAGAATTTGAAGGAATTTGCATTCATTTCAATGGGAAAAAAGTACGCACAAAAAGTACAAATATTTTAAAAAGTATTAAAGTTAGAATAATGATGAGATATAGCAGGAATGTCGGGAAGGAGCTGAACGTTTTGACACCAAAATTGTTGAAATCGGTTGAAGTATGTGGGAGTAGTTACACGCCGACGGAATAATAATAATAATAATAATAATAATAATAATAATAATAATAAAGAAAAACAGGAAAACAATAAGTGAGAATGCTGTATAGCATTCTCACTGATAAAGAAAAACAGGAAAACAATAAGTGAGAATGCTGTATAGCATTCTCACTGATAATAATAATAATAATAATAAAGAAAAACAGGAAAACAATAAGTGAGAATGCTGTATAGCATTCTCACTGATAACTAGAAAAAGCTGTTCCTACGCAACAGCGAGTGAGAATGCTAATCTGCAGAATGATTTGAGAAGATGCAGAAGATCCATGCAGAAGAGAAAAAATAGCTGAAAAATATTAAAGAATTTGAAAAATTTGAAGAATTTGAACAATTTGAAGTAATTTGTAGTATCAGTAGTAGTAGTAGTAGTATCAGTAGTATCAGTAGTAGCAGTAGTATCAGTAGTAGCAGTAGTAGTAGTAGTATCAGTAGTAGTAGTAGTAGTATCAGTAGTATCAGTAGTAGCAGTAGTAGTAGTAGTATCAGTAGTAGTAGTAGTAGTTTTTAAAGAATTTGAAGGAATTTGAAGGTATTTGAAGAATTTGTAGTAGTAGTAGTAGTATCAGTAGTACTAGTAGTAGTAGTAGTTGTATTATTAGTAGTAATAGTAGTAGTATCAGTATTATTAGTAGTAATATCAGTAGTAGTAGCAGTATCAGTTTTTAAAGAATTTGAAGGAATTTGAAGGAATTTGTAGTAGTAGTAGTAGTAGTAGTATCAGTAGTACTAGTAGTAGTAGTAGTTGTATTAGTAGTAGTAATAGTAGTAGTAGTAGTATCAGTAGTAGTAGTAGCAGCAGTAGTATCATTAGTAGTAGTAGTATCAGTAGTAGTAGTAGTATCAGTAGTAGTAGTAGTAGTAGTAGTATCAGTAGTAGTAGAAGTATCAGTAGTAGTAGGAGTAGTATCAGTAGTAGTAGTAGTATCAGTTTTTAAAGAATTTGAAGGAATTTGCAGAATTTAAAGGAATTTGTAGTAGTAGTAGTAGTAGTATCAGTAGTACTAGTAGTAGTAGTATTAGTAGTAATAGTAGTAGTATCAGTAGTAGTTGTAGTACCAGCAGTAGCATCAGTAGTAGTAGCAGTAGCAGCAGTAGTATCATTAGTAGTAGTAGTAGTGGTAGTAGTAGTATCAGTAGTAGTAGTAGTAGTATCAGTTGTAGTAGTATCAGTTGTAGTAGTAGTAGTAGTAGGAGTAGTATCTGTTGTAGTTGTAGTATTAATATCAGTTGTATCAGGAGAATTAGAAGGAATTTGAAAAATTTGAAGAATTTGACAAATTTGAAGAATTTGAAGTATTTGAAGTATTTGAAAAATTTGAAAAAATTTGAAAAATATGAAAAAATTTGAAAAATCTGAAAGATTTGAACCATTTGAACCATTTGAACAATTTGAACAATAAGAATGATTAAAAGAATTTGAAGGAATTTGAAGGAATATCAAAAATTTGAAGAATTTGAAGGAATTTGCATTCATTTCAATGGGAAAAAAGTACGCACAAAAAGTACAAATATTTTAAAAAGTATTAAAGTTAGAATAATGATGAGATATAGCAGGAATGTCGGGAAGGAGCTGAACGTTTTGACACCAAAATTGTTGAAATCGGTTGAAGTATGTGGGAGTAGTTACACGCCGACGGAATAATAATAATAATAATAATAATAACTAGAAAAAGCTGTTCCTACGCAACAGCGAGTGAGAATGCTAATCTGCAGAATGATTTGAGGAAAAGATGCAGAAGATCCATGCAGAAGAGAAAAAATAGCTGAAAAATATTAAAGAATTTGAAAAATTTGAAGAATTTGAACAATTTGAAGTAATTTGTAGTAGTAGTAGTAGTAGTAGTATCAGTAGTAGTAGTATCAGTAGTATCAATAGTAGCAGTAGTAGTAGTATCAGTAGTAGTAGTAGTAGTTTTTAAAGAATTTGAAGGAATTTGAAGGTATTTGAAGAATTTGAAGGAATTTGTAGTAGTAGTAGTAGTAGTATCAGTACTACTAGTAGTAGTAGTAGTTGTATTATTAGTAGTAATAGTAGTAGTATCAGTAGTATTAGTAGTAATATCAGTAGTAGTAGCAGTATCAGTTTTTAAAGAATTTGAAGGAATTTGAAGGAATTTGTAGTAGTAGTAGTAGTAGTAGTATCAGTAGTACTAGTAGTAGTAGTAGTTGTATTAGTAGTAGTAATAGTAGTAGTATCAGTAGTAGTAATAGTAGTATCAGTAGTAGTAGCAGTAGCGGCAGTAGTATCATTAGTAGTAGTAGTATCAGTAGTAGTAGTAGTATCAGTAGTAGTAGTAGTAGTAGTAGTAGTATCAGTAGTAGTAGTAGAAGTATCAGTAGTAGTAGGAGTAGTATCAGTAGTAGTAGTAGTATCAGTTTTTAAAGAATTTGAAGGAATTTGCAGAATTTAAAGGAATTTGTAGTAGTAGTAGTAGTAGTAGTAGTGGTAGTAGTAGTAGTATCATTAGTACTAGTAGTAGTAGTAGTAATAGTAGTAGTATCAGTAGTAGTTGTAGCATCAGCAGTAGCATCAGTAGTAGTAGCAGTAGCAGCAGTAGTATCATTAGTAGTAGTAGTAGTGGTAGTAGTATCAGTAGTAGTAGTAGTAGTATCAGTAGTAGTAGTATCAGTTGTAGTAGTAGTAGTAGTAGTAGTAAGAGTAGTATCTGTTGTAGTTGTAGTATTAATATCAGTTGTATCAGAAGAATTAGAAGGAATTTGAAAAATTTGAAGAATTTGAAAAATTTGAAGAATTTGAAGTATTTGAAGTATATGAAAAATTTGAAAAAATTTGAAAAATATGAAAAAATTTGAAAAATCTGAAAAAATTTGAAAAATCTGAAAGATTTGAACCATTTGAACAATTTGAACAATAAGAATGATTAAAAGAATTTGAAGGAATTTGAAGGAATATGAAAAATTTGAAGAATTTGAAGGAATTTGCATTCATTTCAATGGGAAAAAAGTACGCACAAAAAGTACAAATATTTTAAAAAGTATTAAAGTTAGAATAATGATGAGATATAGCAGGAATGTCGGGAAGGAGCTGAACGTTTTGACACCAAAATTGTTGAAATCGGTTGAAGTATGTGGGAGTAGTTACACGCCGACGGAATAATAATAATAATAATAATAATAACTAGAAAAAGCTGTTCCTACGCAACAGCGAGTGAGAATGCTAATCTGCAGAATGATTTGAGAAGATGCAGAAGATCCATGCAGAAGAGAAAAAATAGCTGAAAAATATTAAAGAATTTGAAAAATTTGAAGAATTTGAACAATTTGAAGTAATTTGTAGTAGTAGTAGTAGTAGTATCAGTAGTAGTAGTAGTAGTAGTATCAGTAGTATCAGTAGTAGCAGTAGTAGTAGTAGTAGTATCAGTAGTAGTAGTAGTAGTAGCAGTAGTAGCAGTAGTAGTAGTAGTATCAGTAGTAGTAGTAGTAGTTTTTAAAGAATTTGAAGGAATTTGAAGGTATTTGAAGAATTTGAAGGAATTTGTAGTAGTAGTAGTAGTAGTATCAGTAGTACTACTAGTAGTAGTAGTTGTATTATTAGTAGTAATAGTAGTAGTATCAGTAGTATTAGTAGTAATATCAGTAGTAGTAGCAGTATCAGTTTTTAAAGAATTTGAAGGAATTTGTAGTAGTAGTAGTAGTAGTAGTATCAGTAGTACTAGTAGTAGTAGTAGTTGTATTAGTAGTAGTAATAGTAGTAGTAGTAGTATCAGTAGTAGTAGTAGCAGCAGTAGTATCAGTAGTAGTAGTAGTATCAGTAGTAGTAGTAGTATCAGTAGTAGTAGTAGTAGTAGTAGTATCAGTAGTAGTAGTAGAAGTATCAGTAGTAGTAGGAGTAGTATCAGTAGTAGTAGTAGTATCAGTTTTTAAAGAATTTGAAGGAATTTGCAGAATTTAAAGGAATTTGTAGTAGTAGTAGTAGTAGTAGTATCAGTAGTACTAGTAGTAGTAGTAGTAATAGTAGTAGTATCAGTAGTACTAGTAGTAGTAGTAGTAATAGTAGTAGTATCAGTAGTAGTTGTAGTACCAGCAGTAGCATCAGTAGTAGTAGCAGTAGCAGCAGTAGTATCATTAGTAGTAGTAGTAGTGGTAGTACTATCAGTAGTAGTAGTAGTAGTATCAGTTGTAGTAGTATCAGTTGTAGTAGCAGTAGTAGTAGGAGTAGTATCTGTTGTAGTTGTAGTATTAATATCAGTTGTATCAGGAGAATTAGAAGGAATTTGAAAAATTTGAAGAATTTGACAAATTTGAAGAATTTGAAGTATTTGAAAAATTTGAAAAATTTTGAAAAATATGAAAAAATTTGAAAAATCTGAAAGATTTGAACCATTTGAACCATTTGAACAATTTGAACAATAAGAATGATTAAAAGAATTTGAAGGAATTTGAAGGAATATCAAAAATTTGAAGAATTTGAAGGAATTTGCATTCATTTCAATGGGAAAAAAGTACGCACAAAAGTACAAATATTTTAAAAAGTATTAAAGTTAGAATAATGATGAGATATAGCAGGAATGTCGGGAAGGAGCTGAACGTTTTGACACCAAAATTGTTGAAATCGGTTGAAGTATGTGGGAGTAGTTACATGCCGACGGAATAATAATAATAATAATAATAATAATAATAATAATAATAATAAAGAAAAACAGGAAAACAATAAGTGAGAATGCTGTATAGCATTCTCACTGATAATAATAATAATAACTAGAAAAAGCTGTTCCTACGCAACAGCGAGTGAGAATGCTAATCTGCAGAATGATTTGAGGAGAAGATGCAGAAGATCAATGCAGAAGAGAAAAAATAGCTAAAAAACATTGAAGAATTAGAAAAATTTGAAGAATTTGAAGAATTTGAAGTAATTTGTAGTAGTAGTAGTAGTTGTAGTAGTACTAGAAGTACTATTAGTAGTAGTAGTAGTAGTAGTATCAGTAGTAGTAGTAGTAGTATCAGTAGTATCAGTAGTAGCAGTAGTAGTAGTATCAGTAGTAGTAGTATCAGTTTTTAAAGGATTTGAAGGAATTTGTAGTAGTAGTAGTAGTATCAGTAGTACTAGTAGTAGTAGTAGTTGTATTATTAGTAGTAATAGTAGTAGTATCAGTAGTAGTAGTAGTAGTATCAGTAGTAGTAGTAGTATCAGTTTTTAAAAAAATTGAAGGAATTTGAAGGAATTTGTAGTAGTAGTAGTAGTAGTAGTAGTATCAGTAGTACTAGTAGTAGTAGTAGTTGTATTAGTAGTAGTAATAGTAGTAGTATCAGTAGTAGTAGTAGTAGTATCAGTAGTAGTAGTAGTATCAGTTTTTAAATAATTTGAAGGAAATTGTAGTAGTAGTAGTATTAGTAGTAGTATCAGTAGTACTACTAGTAGTAGTAGTTGTATTAGTAGTAGTAATAGTAGTAGTAGCAGTAGTAGTTGTAGTAGCAGTAGTGGTAGCAGTAGCAGCAATAGTATCATTAGTAGTAGTAGTAGTAGTAGTAGTAGTAGTATCTGTAGTAGTAGTAGTAGTATCATCAGTAGTAGTAGTAGAAGTATCAGTAGTAGTAGGAGTAGTATCAGTAGTAGTATCAGTTTTTAAAGAATTTGGAGGAATTTGAAGAATTTGAAGGAATTTGTAGTAGTAGTAGTAGTAGTAGTAGTAGTATCAGTAGTACTAGTAGTAGTAGTAATAGTAGTAGTATCAGTAGTAGTTGTTGTAGTATCAGCAGTAGCATCAGTAGTAGTAGCAGTAGCAGCAGTAGTAGTAGCAGTAGCAGCAGTAGTATCATTAGTAGTAGTAGTAGTAGTATTATTATCAGTAGTAGTAGTAGTATCAGTAGTAGTAGTAGTAGTAGTAGTAGTAGTATCAGTAGTAGTAGTAGAAGTATCAGTAGTAGTAGGAGTAGTATCAGTAGTAGTAGTAGTATCAGTTTTTAAAGAATTTGAAGTAATTTGAAGAATTTGAAGGAATTTGTAGTAGTAGTAGTAGTAGTAGTAGTAGTAGTATCAGTAGTACTAGTAGTAGTAGTAGTAGTAGTAGTAATAGTAGTAGTATCAGTAGTAGTTGTTGTAGTATCAGCAGTAGCATCAGTAGTAGTAGCAGTAGCAGCAGTAGTATCATTAGTAGTAGTAGTAGTGGTAGTAGTATCAGTAGTAGTAGTAGTAGTAGTATCAGTAGTAGTAGTATCAGTTGTAGTAGTAGTAGTAGTAGGAGTAGTATCTGTTGTAGTAGTAGTATTAATATCAGTTGTATCAGAAGAATTAGAAAGAATTTGAAAAATTTGAAGAATTTGAAAAATTTGAAGAATTTGAAGTATTTGAAGTATTTGAAAAATTTGAAACAATTTGAAAAATTTGAAAAAATTTGAAAAATCTGAAAGATTTGAACCATTTGAACCATTTGAACAATTTCAACAATAAGAATGATTACAAGAATTTGAAGGAATATAAAAAATTTGAAGAATTTGAAGGAATTTGCATTCATTTCAATGGGAGAAAAATACGCACAAAAGTACAAATATTTTAAAAAGTATTAAAGTTAGAATAATGATGAGATATAGCAGGAATGTAGGGAAGGAGCTGAACGTTTTGACACCAAAATTGTTGAAATCGGTTGAAGTATGTGGGAGTAGTTACACGCCGACGGAATAATAATAATAATAATAATAATAACTAGAAAAAGCTGTTCCTACGCAACAGCGAGTGAGAATGCTAATCTGCAAAATGATTTGAGGAGAAGATGCAGAAGATCCATGCCGAAGAAAACAAATAGCTGAAAAACATTGAAGAATATAAAAAAATTGAAAAATTTGAACAATTTGAAGTAATTTGTAGTAGTAGTTGTATCAGTAGTAGTAGTATTAGTTTTTAAAGAATTTGAAGGAATTTGAAGGTATTTGTAGTAGTAGTAGTAGTAGTATCAGTAGTACTAGTAGTAGTAGTATCAGTAGTAGTAGTAGTAGTAGTATCAGTAGTAGTAGTATTAGTTTTTAAAGAATTTGAAGGAATTTGAAGGTATTTGAAGAATTTGAAGGAATTTGTAGTAGTAGTAGTAGTAGTATCAGTAGTAGTAGTAGTAGTAGTTGTTGTATTATTAGTAGTAATAGTAGTAGTATCAGTAGTAGTAGTAGTAATATCACTACTAGTAGTAGTAGTATCAGTTTTTAAAGAATTTGAAGGAATTTGAAGGAACTTGTAGTAGTAGTAGTAGTAGTAGTATCAGTAGTACTACTAGTAGTAGTAGTAGTAGTTGTAATAGTAGTAGTAATAGTAGTAGTATCAGTAGTAGTAGTAGTAGTAGTAGTATCAGTAGTAGTAGTAGTATCAGTTTTTAAAGAATTTGAAAGAATTTGTAGTAGTAGTAGTAGTAGTAGTAGTAGTAGTAGCAGTAGTACTAGTAGTAGTAGTTGTATTAGTAGTAGTAATAGTAGTAGTAGCAGTAGTAGTTGTAGTATCAGCAGTAGCATCAGTAGTAGTAGCAGTAGCAGCAGTAGTATCATTAGTAGTAGTGGTCGTAGTATCAGTAGTAGTGGTAGTAGTATCAGTAGTAGTAGTAGTAGTAGTATCAGTACTAGTAGTATCAGTTGTGGTAGTAGTAGTAGGAGTAGTATCTGTTGTAGTATTAATATCAGTTGTATCAGAAGAATTAGAAGGAATTTGAAAAATTTGAAGAATTTGAAAAATTTGAAGAATTTGAAGTATTTGAAAAATTTGAAAAAATTTGAAAAATATGAAAAAATTTGAAAAATCTGAAAAATTTGAACCATTTGAACCATTTGAACAATTTGAACAATAAGAATGATTACAAGAATTTGAAGGAATTTGAAGGAATATGAAAAATTTGAAGAATTTGAAGGAATTTGCATTCATTTCAATGGGAGAAAAGTACGCACAAAAAGTACAAATATTTTAAAAAGTATTAAAGTTAGAATAATGATGAGATATAGCAGGAATGTCGGGAAGGAGCTGAACGTTTTGACACCAAAATTGTTGAAATCGGTTGAAGTATGTGGGAGTAGTTACACGCCGACGGAATAATAATAATAATAACTAGAAAAAGCTGTTCCTACGCAACAGCGAGTGAGAATGCTAATCTGCAGAATGATTTGAGAAGATTCAGAAGATCCATGCAGAAGAGACAAAATAGCTGAAAAACATTGAAGAATTTGAAAAATTTGAAGAATTTGAACAATTTGAAGTCATTTGTAGTAGTAGTAGTAGTAGTAGTAGTAGTATCAGTTGTAGTAGTATCAGTAGTATCAGTAGTAGCAGTAGTAGTAGTAGTAGTAGTAGTAGTAGTAGTATCAGTAGTAGTAGTATTAGTTTTTAAAGAATTTGAAGGAATTTGAAGAATTTGAAGGAATTTGTAGTAGTAGTAGTAGTAGTATCAGTAGTACTAGTAGTACTAATAGTTGTATTATTAGTAGTAATAGTAGTAGTATCAGTAATAGTAGTAGTATCAGTAGTAGTAGTAGTATCAGTTTTTAAAGAATTTGAAGGAATTTGAAGGAATTTGTAGTAGTAGTAGTAGGATCAGTAGTACTAGTAGTAGTGGTATTATTAGTAGTAATAGTAGTAGTATCAGTAGTAGTAGTAGTAGTATCAGTAGTAGTAGTAGTATCAGTTTTTAAAGAATTTGAAGGAATTTAAAGGAATTTGTAGTAGTAGTAGTAGTAGTAGTATCAGTAGTACTAGTAGTAGTAGTAGTAGTAGTATCAGTAGTACTAGTAGTAGTAGTAGTTGTATTAGTAGTAGTAATAGTAGTAGTATCAGTAGTAGTAGTAGTAGTAGTAGTATCAGTAGTAGTAGTATCAGTGTTTAAAGAATTTGAAGGAATTTGTAGTGGTAGTAGTATTAGTAGTAGTATCAGTAGTACTAGTAGTAGTAGTAGTTGTATTAGTAGTAGTAATAGTAGTAGTAGCAGTAGTAGTTGTAGTAGCAGTAGTGGTAGCAGTAGCAGCAATAGTATCATTAGTAGTAGTAGTATTAGTAGTAGTAGTATCAGTAGTAGTAGTAGTAGTAGTATCAGTAGTAGTAGTATAAGTATCAGTAGTATTAGGAGTAGTATCAGTAGTAGTAGTAGTATGAGTTTTTAAAGAATTTGAAGGAATTTGTAGTAGTAGTAGTAGTAGTAGTAGTATCAGTAGTACTAGTAGTAGTAGTAGTAGTAGTAGTATCAGTAGTAGTTGTTGTAGTATCAGCAGTAGCATCAGTAGTAGTAGCAGTAGCAGCAGTAGTATCATTAGTAGTAGTAGTAGTAGTAGTATCAGTAGTAGTAGTAGAAGTATCAGTAGTAGTAGGAGTAGTATCAGTAGTAGTAGTTGTATCAGTTTTTAAAGAATTTGAAGGAATTTGAAGAATTTGAAGGAATTTGTAGTAGTAGTAGTAGTAGTAGTAGTAGTAGTATCAGTAGTACTAGTAGGAGTAGTAGTAGTAGTAATAGTAGTAGTATCAGTAGTAGTTGTTGTAGTATCAGCAGTAGCATCAGTAGTAGTAGCAGTAGCAGCAGTAGTATCATAAGTAGTAGTAGTAGTAGTAGTAGTATCAGTAGTAGTAGTATCAGTTGTAGTAGTAGTAGTAGTAGTAGGAGTAGTAGTAGTATCAGTTGTAGTAGTAGTAGTAGGAGGAGGAGTAGTATCTGTTGTAGTTGTAGTATTAATATCAGTTGTATCAGAAGAATTAGAAGGAATTTGAAAAATATGAAGAATTTGAAGTATTTGAAGTATTTGAAAAATTTGAAAAAATTTGAAAAATTTGAAAAAAATTGAAAAATCTCAAAGATTTGAACCATTTGAACCATTTGAACTATTAGAACAATAAGAATGATTACAAGAATTTGAAGGAATTTGAAGGAATATGAAAAATTTGAAGAATTTGAAGGAATTTGCATTCATTTCAATGGGAAAAAAGTACGCACAAAAAGTACAAATATTTTAAAAAGTATTAAAGTTAGAATAATGATGAGATATAGCAGGAATGTCGGGAAGGAGCTGAACGTTTTGACACCAAAATTGTTGAAATCGGTTGAAGTATGTGGGAGTAGTTACACGCCGACGGAATAATAATAATAATAATAATAATAATAATAATAATAATAATAATAAAGAAAAACAGGAAAACAATAAGTGAGAATGCTGTATAGCATTCTCACTGATAATAATAATAATAATAATAATAATAAAGAAAAACAGGAAAACAATAAGTGAGAATGCTGTATAGCATTCTCACTGATAATAATAATAATAATAAAGAAAAACAGGAAAACAATAAGTGAGAATGCTGTATAGCATTCTCACTGATAATAAAGAAAAACAGGAAAACAATAAGTGAGAATGCTGTATAGCATTCTCACTGATAATAATAATAATAATAAAGAAAAACAGGAAAACAATAAGTGAGAATGCTGTATAGCATTCTCACTGACTAGAAAAAGCTGTTCCTACGCAACAGCGAGTGAGAATGCTAATCTGCAGAATGATTTGAGGAGAAGATTCAGAAGATCCATGCAGAAGAGAAAAAATAGCTGAAAAACATTGAAGAATTTGAAAAATTTGAAGAATTTGAACAATTTGAAGTCATTTGTAGTAGTAGTAGTAGTAGTAGTATCAGTAGTAGTAGTAGTAGTAGTAGTTGTATTAGTAGTAGTAATAGTAGTAGTATCAGTAGTAGTAGTAGTAGTAGTAGTAGTAGTAGTAGTAGTAGTAGTAGTATCAGTAGTAGTAGTAGTATCAGTTTTTAAATAATTTGAAGGAAATTGTAGTAGTAGTAGTATTAGTAGTAGTATCAGTAGTACTACTAGTAGTAGTAGTTGTATTAGTAGTAGTAATAGTAGTAGTAGCAGTAGTAGTTGTAGTAGCAGTAGTGGTAGCAGTAGCAGCAATAGTATCATTAGTAGTAGTAGTAGTAGTAGTAGTAGTATCTGTTGTAGTAGTAGTAGTAGTAGTAGTAGTATCATCAGTAGTAGTAGTAGAAGTATCAGTAGCAGTAGGAGTAGTATCAGTAGTAGTAGTAGTATCAGTTTTTAAAGAATTTGGAGGAATTTGAAGAATTTGAAGGAATTTGTAGTAGTAGTAGTAGTAGTAGTATCAGTAGTACTAGTAGTAGTAGTAGTAGTAGTAATAGTAGTAGTATCAGTAGTAGTTGTTGTAGTATCAGCAGTAGCATCAGTAGTAGTAGCAGTAGCAGCAGTAGTATCATTAGTAGTAGTAGTAGTATTATTATCAGTAGTAGTAGTAGTATCAGTAGTAGTAGTAGTAGTAGTATCAGTAGTAGTAGTAGAAGTATCAGTAGTAGTAGGAGTAGTATCAGTAGTAGTAGTAGTATCAGTTTTTAAAGAATTTGAAGTAATTTGAAGAATTTGAAGGAATTTGTAGTAGTAGTAGTAGTAGTAGTAGTAGTAGTAGTAGTAGTATCAGTAGTACTAGTAGTAGTAGTAGTAGTAATAGTAGTAGTATCAGTAGTAGTTGTTGTAGTATCAGCAGTAGCATCAGTAGTAGTAGCAGTAGTAGCAGTAGTATCATTAGTAGTAGTAGTAGTGGTAGTAGTATCAGTAGTAGTAGTAGTAGTAGTATCAGTAGTAGTAGTATCAGTTGTAGTAGTAGTAGTAGTAGTAGGAGTAGTATCTGTTGTAGTAGTAGTATTAATATCAGTTGTATCAGAAGAATTAGAAAGAATTTGAAAAATTTGAAGAATTTGAAAAATTTTAAGAATTTGAAGTATTTGAAGTATTTGAAAAATTTGAAACAATTTGAAAAATTTGAAAAAATTTGAAAAATCTGAAAGATTTGAACCATTTGAACCATTTGAACAATTTCAACAATAAGAATGATTACAAGAATTTGAAGGAATATAAAAAATTTGAAGAATTTGAAGGAATTTGCATTCATTTCAATGGGAGAAAAATACGCACAAAAAGTACAAATATTTTAAAAAGTATTAAAGTTAGAATAATGATGAGATATAGCAGGAATGTCGGGAAGGAGCTGAACGTTTTGACACCAAAATTGTTGAAATCGGTTGAAGTATGTGGGAGTAGTTACACGCCGACGGAATAATAATAATAATAATAATAATAACTAGAAAAAGCTGTTCCTACGCAACAGCGAGTGAGAATGCTAATCTGCAGAATGATTTGAGAAGATGCAGAAGATCCATGCAGAAGAGAAAAAATAGCTGAAAAATATTAAAGAATTTGAAAAATTTGAAGAATTTGAACAATTTGAAGTAATTTGTAGTAGTAGTAGCAGTAGTAGTAGTAGTAGTATCAGTAGTAGTAGTAGTAGTATCAGTAGTATCAGTAGTATCAGTAGTTGTATTATTAGTAGTAATAGTAGTAGTATCAGTAGTAGTAGTAGTAGTTTTTAAAGAATTTGAAGGAATTTGAAGGTATTTGAAGAATTTGAAGGAATTTGTAGTAGTAGTAGTAGTAGTATCAGTAGTACTAGTAGTTGTATTATTAGTAGTAATAGTAGTAGTATCAGTAGTATTAGTAGTAATATCAGTAGTAGTATCAGTATCAGTTTTTAAAGAATTTGAAGGAATTTGAAGGAATTTGTAGTAGTAGTAGTAGTAGTATTATCAGTAGTACTAGTAGTAGTAGTAGTTCTATTAGTAGTAGTAATAGTAGTAGTAGTAGTATCAGTAGTAGTA
Organism: Fundulus diaphanus; assembly: GCA_037039145.1. Taxonomy (NCBI): domain Eukaryota; kingdom Metazoa; phylum Chordata; class Actinopteri; order Cyprinodontiformes; family Fundulidae; genus Fundulus; species Fundulus diaphanus. The sequence goes on from CM073141.1 coordinate 25,105,888, forward strand.
GTAGCAGCAGTAGTATCATTAGTAGTAGTAGTATCAGTAGTAGTAGTAGTATCAGTAGTAGTAGTAGTAGTAGTAGTAGTATCAGTAGTAGTAGTAGAAGTATCAGTAGTAGTAGGAGTAGTATCAGTAGTAGTAGTAGTATCAGTTTTTAAAGAATTTGAAGGAATTTGTAGTAGTAGTAGTAGTAGTAGTAGTAGTATCAGTAGTACTAGTAGTAGTAGTAGTAGTAGTAATAGTAGTAGTATCAGTAGTAGTTGTAGTACCAGCAGTAGCATCAGTAGTAGTAGCAGTAGCAGCAGTAGTATCATTAGTAGTAGTAGTAGTGGTAGTAGGATCAGTAGTAGTAGTAGTATCAGTAGTAGTAGTATCAGTTGTAGTAGTATCAGTTGTAGTAGTAGTAGTAGTAGTAGTAGGAGTAGTATCTGTTGTAGTATTAATATCAGTTGTATCAGAAGAATTAGAAGGAATTTGAAAAATTTGAAGAATTTGAAAAATTTGAAGAATTTGAAGTATTTGAAGTATTTGAAAAATTTGAAAAAATTTGAAAAATATGAAAAAATTTGAAAAATCTGAAAGATTTGAACCATTTGAACCATTTGAACAATTTGAACAATAAGAATGATTAAAAGAATTTGAAGGAATTTGAAGGAATATCAAAAATTTGAAGAATTTGAAGGAATTTGCATTCATTTCAATGGGAAAAAAGTACGCACAAAAAGTACAAATATTTTAAAAAGTATTAAAGTTAGAATAATGATGAGATATAGCAGGAATGTCGGGAAGGAGCTGAACGTTTTGACACCAAAATTGTTGAAATCGGTTGAAGTATGTGAGAGTAGTTACACGCCGACGGAATAATAATAATAATAATAATAATAATAATAATAATAATAAAGAAAAACAGGAAAACAATAAGTGAGAATGCTGTATAGCATTCTCACTGATAATAATAATAACTAGAAAAAGCTGTTCCTACGCAACAGCGAGTGAGAATGCTAATCTGCAGAATGATTTGAGAAGATGCAGAAGATCCATGCAGAAGAGAAAAAATAGCTGAAAAATTTGAAGAATTTGAAAAATTTGAAGAATTTGAACAATTTGAAGTAATTTGTAGTAGTAGTAGTAGTAGTATCAGTAGTAGTAGTAGTAGTAGTATCAGTAGTATCAGTAGTAGCAGTAGTAGTAGTAGTAGTATCAGTAGTAGTAGTAGTAGTAGCAGTAGTAGCAGTAGTAGTAGTAGTATCAGTAGTAGTAGTAGTAGTTTTTAAAGAATTTGAAGGAATTTGAAGGTATTTGAAGAATTTGAAGGAATTTGTAGTAGTAGTAGTAGTAGTATCAGTAGTACTACTAGTAGTAGTAGTTGTATTATTAGTAGTAATAGTAGTAGTATCAGTAGTATTAGTAGTAATATCAGTAGTAGTAGCAGTATCAGTTTTTAAAGAATTTGAAGGAATTTGTAGTAGTAGTAGTAGTAGTAGTATCAGTAGTACTAGTAGTAGTAGTAGTTGTATTAGTAGTAGTAATAGTAGTAGTAGTAGTATCAGTAGTAGTAGTAGCAGCAGTAGTATCAGTAGTAGTAGTAGTATCAGTAGTAGTAGTAGTATCAGTAGTAGTAGTAGTAGTAGTAGTATCAGTAGTAGTAGTAGAAGTATCAGTAGTAGTAGGAGTAGTATCAGTAGTAGTAGTAGTATCAGTTTTTAAAGAATTTGAAGGAATTTGCAGAATTTAAAGGAATTTGTAGTAGTAGTAGTAGTAGTAGTATCAGTAGTACTAGTAGTAGTAGTAGTAATAGTAGTAGTATCAGTAGTACTAGTAGTAGTAGTAGTAATAGTAGTAGTATCAGTAGTAGTTGTAGTACCAGCAGTAGCATCAGTAGTAGTAGCAGTAGCAGCAGTAGTATCATTAGTAGTAGTAGTAGTGGTAGTACTATCAGTAGTAGTAGTAGTAGTATCAGTTGTAGTAGTATCAGTTGTAGTAGCAGTAGTAGTAGGAGTAGTATCTGTTGTAGTTGTAGTATTAATATCAGTTGTATCAGGAGAATTAGAAGGAATTTGAAAAATTTGAAGAATTTGACAAATTTGAAGAATTTGAAGTATTTGAAAAATTTGAAAAAATTTGAAAAATATGAAAAAATTTGAAAAATCTGAAAGATTTGAACCATTTGAACCATTTGAACAATTTGAACAATAAGAATGATTAAAAGAATTTGAAGGAATTTGAAGGAATATCAAAAATTTGAAGAATTTGAAGGAATTTGCATTCATTTCAATGGGAAAAAAGTACGCACAAAAGTACAAATATTTTAAAAAGTATTAAAGTTAGAATAATGATGAGATATAGCAGGAATGTCGGGAAGGAGCTGAACGTTTTGACACCAAAATTGTTGAAATCGGTTGAAGTATGTGGGAGTAGTTACATGCCGACGGAATAATAATAATAACTAGAAAAAGCTGTTCCTACGCAACAGCGAGTGAGAATGCTAATCTGCAGAATGATTTGAGGAGAAGATTCAGAAGATCCATGCAGAAGAGAAAAAATAGCTGAAAAACATTGAAGAATTTGAAAAATTTGAAGAATTTGAACAATTTGAAGTCATTTGTAGTAGTAGTAGTAGTAGTAGTAGTATCAGTTGTAGTAGTATCAGTAGTATCAGTAGTAGCAGTAGTAGTAGTAGTAGTAGTAGTAGTAGTAGTATCAGTAGTAGTAGTATTAGTTTTTAAAGAATTTGAAGGAATTTGAAGAATTTGAAGGAATTTGTAGTAGTAGTAGTAGTAGTATCAGTAGTACTAGTAGTACTAATAGTTGTATTATTAGTAGTAATAGTAGTAGTATCAGTAATAGTAGTAGTATCAGTAGTAGTAGTAGTATCAGTTTTTAAAGAATTTGAAGGAATTTGAAGGAATTTGTAGTAGTAGTAGTAGGATCAGTAGTACTAGTAGTAGTGGTATTATTAGTAGTAATAGTAGTAGTATCAGTAGTAGTAGTAGTAGTATCAGTAGTAGTAGTAGTATCAGTTTTTAAAGAATTTGAAGGAATTTAAAGGAATTTGTAGTAGTAGTAGTAGTAGTAGTAGTATCAGTAGTACTAGTAGTAGTAGTAGTAGTATCAGTAGTACTAGTAGTAGTAGTAGTTGTATTAGTAGTAGTAATAGTAGTAGTATCAGTAGTAGTTGTTGTAGTATCAGCAGTAGCATCAGTAGTAGTAGCAGTAGCAGCAGTAGTATCATAAGTAGTAGTAGTAGTGGTAGTAGTATCAGTAGTAGTAGTAGTAGTATCAGTAGTAGTAGTATCAGTTGTAGTAGTAGTAGTAGTATCAGTTGTAGTAGTAGTAGTAGTAGTAGGAGTAGTAGTAGTATCAGTTGTAGTAGTAGTAGTAGGAGGAGGAGTAGTATCTGTTGTAGTTGTAGTATTAATATCAGTTGTATCAGAAGAATTAGAAGGAATTTGAAAAATATGAAGAATTTGAAGTATTTGAAGTATTTGAAAAATTTGAAAAAATTTGAAAAATTTGAAAAAAATTGAAAAATCTGAAAAATTTGAACCATTTGAACCATTTGAACAATTTGAACAATAAGAATGATTACAAGAATTTGAAGGAATTTGAAGGAATATGAAAAATTTGAAGAATTTGAAGGAATTTGCATTCATTTCAATGGGAGAAAAGTACGCACAAAAAGTACAAATATTTTAAAAAGTATTAAAGTTAGAATAATGATGAGATATAGCAGGAATGTCGGGAAGGAGCTGAATGTTTTGACACCAAAATTGTTGAAATCGGTTGAAGTATGTGGGAGTAGTTACACGCCGACGGAATAATAATAATAATAATAATAATAACTAGAAAAAGCTGTTCCTACGCAACAGCGAGTGAGAATGCTAATCTGCAAAATGATTTGAGGAGAAGATGCAGAAGATCCATGCCGAAGAAAACAAATAGCTGAAAAACATTGAAGAATTTAAAAAAATTGAAAAATTTGAACAATTTGAAGTAATTTGTAGTAGTAGTTGTATCAGTAGTAGTAGTAGTATTAGTTTTTAAAGAATTTGAAGGTATTTGTAGTAGTAGTAGTAGTATCAGTAGTACTAGTAGTAGTAGTATCAGTAGTAGTAGTAGTAGTAGTAGTAGTATCAGTAGTATCAGTAGTAGTAGTATTAGTTTTTAAAGAATTTGAAGGAATTTGAAGGTATTTGAAGAATTTGAAGGAATTTGTAGTAGTAGTAGTAGTAGTATCAGTAGTAGTAGTAGTAGTAGTAGTAGTTGTATTATTAGTAGTAATAGTAGTAGTATCAGTAGTAGTTGTAGTAGTATCAGTAGTAGTAGTAGTATCAGTTTTTAAAGAATTTGAAGGAATTTGAAGAATTCGAAGGAATTTGTAGTAGTAGTAGTATCAGTAGTACTAGTAGTAGTAGTAGTTGTATTATTAGTAGTAATAGTAGTAGTATCAGTAGTAGTAGTAGTAGTAGTATCAGTAGTAGTAGTAGTATCAGTTTTTAAAGAATTTGAAGGAATTTGAAGGAATTTGTAGTAGTAGTAGTAGTAGTAGTAGTAGTAGTAGTATCAGTAATACTAGTAGTAGTAGTAGTTGTATTAGTAGTAGTAACAGTAGTAGTATCAGTAGTAATAGTATCAGTAGTAGTAGTAGTATCAGTTTTTAAAGAATTTGAAGGAATTTGTAGTAGTAGTAGTATTAGTAGTAGTATCAGTAGTACTAGTAGTAATAGTAGTTGTATTAGTAGTAGTAATAGTAGTAGTAGCAGTAGTAGTTGTAGTAGCAGTAGTGGTAGCAGTAGCAGCAATAGTATCATTAGTAGTAGTAGTAGTAGTAGTAGTAGTAGTAGTAGTAGTATCAGTAGTAGTAGTAGTAGTAGTAGTAGTAGTATCAGTAGTAGTAGGAGTAGTATCAGTAGTAGTAGGAGTAGTATCAGTAGTAGTAGTAGTATCAGTTTTTAAAGAATTTGAAGAATTTGAAGGAATTTGTAGTAGTAGTAGTAGTAGTAATATCAGTAGTACTAGTAGTATGAGTAGTAGTAGTAGTAATAGTAGTAGTATCAGTAGTAGTTGTTGTAGTATCAGCAGTAGCATCAGTAGTAGTAGCAGTAGCAGCAGTAGTATCATTAGTAGTAGTAGTAGTAGTAGTAGTAGTAGTATCAGTATTAGTAGTAGTAGTAGTATCAGTAGTAGTAGTAGAAGTATCAGTAGTAGTAGGAGTAGTATCAGTAGTAGTAGTAGTATCAGTTTTTAAAGAATTTGAAGGAATTTGAAGAATTTGAAGGAATTTGTAGTAGTAGTAGTAGTAGTACTAGTAGTAGTATCAGTAGTACTAGTAGGAGTAGTAGTAGTAGTAATAGTAGTAGTATCAGCAGTAGCATCAGTAGTAGTAGCAGTAGCAGCAGTAGTATCATTAGTAGTAGTAGTAGTAGTAGTAGTAGTATCAGTAGTAGTAGTATCAGTTGTAGTAGTAGTAGTAGTAGTAGGAGTAGTAGTAGTATCAGTTGTAGTAGTAGTAGTAGTAGGAGGAGTAGTATCTGTTGTAGTAGTAGTAGTAGTATTAATATCAGTTGTATCAGAAGAATTGGAAGGAATTTGAAAAATTTGAAGAATTTGAAAAATTTGAAGAATTTGAAGTATTTGAAAAATTTGAAAAAATTTGAAAAAGTTGAAAAAATTTGAAAAATCTGATAGATTTGAACCATTTGAACCATTTGAACAATTTGAACAATAAGAATGATTACAAGAATTTGAAGGAATTTGAAGAATTATGAAAAATTTGAAGAATTTGAAGGAATTTGCATTCATTTCAATGGGAGAAAAGTACGCACAAAAAGTACAAATATTTTAAAAAGTATTAAAGTTAGAATAATGATGAGATATAGCAGGAATGTCGGGAAGGAGCTGAACGTTTTGACACCAAAATTGTTGAAATCGGTTGAAGTATGTGGGAGTAGTTACACGCCGACGGAATAATAATAATAATAATAATAACTAGAAAAAGCTGTTCCTACGCAACAGCGAGTGAGAATGCTAATCTGCAGAATGATTTGAGGAAAAGATGCAGAAGATCCATGCAGAAGAGAAAAAATAGCTGAAAAATATTAAAGAATTTGAAAAATTTGAAGAATTTGAACAATTTGAAGTAATTTGTAGTAGTAGTAGTAGTAGTAGTAGTATCAGTAGTAGTAGTAGTAGTATCAGTAGTATCAATAGTAGCAGTAGTAGTAGTATCAGTAGTAGTAGTAGTAGTTTTTAAAGAATTTGAAGGAATTTGAAGGTATTTGAAGAATTTGAAGGAATTTGTAGTAGTAGTAGTAGTAGTATCAGTAGTACTAGTAGTAGTAGTAGTTGTATTATTAGTAGTAATAGTAGTAGTATCAGTAGTATTAGTAGTAATATCAGTAGTAGTAGCAGTATCAGTTTTTAAAGAATTTGAAGGAATTTGAAGGAATTTGTAGTAGTAGTAGTAGTAGTAGTAGTATCAGTAGTACTAGTAGTAGTAGTAGTTGTATAAGTAGTAGTAATAGTAGTAGTATCAGTAGTAGTAATAGTAGTATCAGTAGTAGTAGCAGTAGCGGCAGTAGTATCATTAGTAGTAGTAGTATCAGTAGTAGTAGTAGTATCAGTAGTAGTAGTAGTAGTAGTAGTAGTAGTATCAGTAGTAGTAGTAGAAGTATCAGTAGTAGTAGGAGTAGTATCAGTAGTAGTAGTAGTATCAGTTTTTAAAGAATTTGAAGGAATTTGCAGAATTTAAAGGAATTTGTAGTAGTAGTAGTAGTAGTAGTAGTAGTGGTAGTAGTAGTAGTATCAGTAGTACTAGTAGTAGTAGTAGTAATAGTAGTAGTATCAGTAGTAGTTGTAGCATCAGCAGTAGCATCAGTAGTAGTAGCAGTAGCAGCAGTAGTATCATTAGTAGTAGTAGTAGTGGTAGTAGTATCAGTAGTAGTAGTAGTAGTATCAGTAGTAGTAGTATCAGTTGTAGTAGTAGTAGTAGTAGTAAGAGTAGTATCTGTTGTAGTTGTAGTATTAATATCAGTTGTATCAGAAGAATTAGAAGGAATTTGAAAAATTTGAAGAATTTGAAAAATTTGAAGAATTTGAAGTATTTGAAGTATTTGAAAAATTTGAAAAAATTTGAAAAATATGAAAAAATTTTAAAAATCTGAAAGATTTGAACCATTTGAACAATTTGAACAATAAGAATGATTAAAAGAATTTGAAGGAATTTGAAGGAATATGAAAAATTTGAAGAATTTGAAGGAATTTGCATTCATTTCAATGGGAAAAAAGTACGCACAAAAAGTACAAATATTTTAAAAAGTATTAAAGTTAGAATAATGATGAGATATAGCAGGAATGTCGGGAAGGAGCTGAACGTTTTGACACCAAAATTGTTGAAATCGGTTGAAGTATGTGGGAGTAGTTACACGCCGACGGAATAATAATAATAATAATAATAATAACTAGAAAAAGCTGTTCCTACGCAACAGCGAGTGAGAATGCTAATCTGCAGAATGATTTGAGAAGATGCAGAAGATCCATGCAGAAGAGAAAAAATAGCTGAAAAATATTAAAGAATTTGAAAAATTTGAAGAATTTGAACAATTTGAAGTAATTTGTAGTAGTAGTAGTAGTAGTATCAGTAGTAGTAGTAGTAGTAGTATCAGTAGTATCAGTAGTAGCAGTAGTAGTAGTAGTAGTATCAGTAGTAGTAGTAGTAGTAGCAGTAGTAGCAGTAGTAGTAGTAGTATCAGTAGTAGTAGTAGTAGTTTTTAAAGAATTTGAAGGAATTTGAAGGTATTTGAAGAATTTGAAGGAATTTGTAGTAGTAGTAGTAGTAGTATCAGTAGTACTACTAGTAGTAGTAGTTGTATTATTAGTAGTAATAGTAGTAGTATCAGTAGTATTAGTAGTAATATCAGTAGTAGTAGCAGTATCAGTTTTTAAAGAATTTGAAGGAATTTGTAGTAGTAGTAGTAGTAGTAGTATCAGTAGTACTAGTAGTAGTAGTAGTTGTATTAGTAGTAGTAATAGTAGTAGTAGTAGTATCAGTAGTAGTAGTAGCAGCAGTAGTATCAGTAGTAGTAGTAGTATCAGTAGTAGTAGTAGTATCAGTAGTAGTAGTAGTAGTAGTAGTATCAGTAGTAGTAGTAGAAGTATCAGTAGTAGTAGGAGTAGTATCAGTAGTAGTAGTAGTATCAGTTTTTAAAGAATTTGAAGGAATTTGCAGAATTTAAAGGAATTTGTAGTAGTAGTAGTAGTAGTAGTATCAGTAGTACTAGTAGTAGTAGTAGTAATAGTAGTAGTATCAGTAGTACTAGTAGTAGTAGTAGTAATAGTAGTAGTATCAGTAGTAGTTGTAGTACCAGCAGTAGCATCAGTAGTAGTAGCAGTAGCAGCAGTAGTATCATTAGTAGTAGTAGTAGTGGTAGTACTATCAGTAGTAGTAGTAGTAGTATCAGTTGTAGTAGTATCAGTTGTAGTAGCAGTAGTAGTAGGAGTAGTATCTGTTGTAGTTGTAGTATTAATATCAGTTGTATCAGGAGAATTAGAAGGAATTTGAAAAATTTGAAGAATTTGACAAATTTGAAGAATTTGAAGTATTTGAAAAATTTGAAAAATTTTGAAAAATATGAAAAAATTTGAAAAATCTGAAAGATTTGAACCATTTGAACCATTTGAACAATTTGAACAATAAGAATGATTAAAAGAATTTGAAGGAATTTGAAGGAATATCAAAAATTTGAAGAATTTGAAGGAATTTGCATTCATTTCAATGGGAAAAAAGTACGCACAAAAGTACAAATATTTTAAAAAGTATTAAAGTTAGAATAATGATGAGATATAGCAGGAATGTCGGGAAGGAGCTGAACGTTTTGACACCAAAATTGTTGAAATCGGTTGAAGTATGTGGGAGTAGTTACATGCCGACGGAATAATAATAATAATAATAATAATAATAATAATAATAATAATAAAGAAAAACAGGAAAACAATAAGTGAGAATGCTGTATAGCATTCTCACTGATAATAATAATAACTAGAAAAAGCTGTTCCTACGCAACAGCGAGTGAGAATGCTAATCTGCAGAATGATTTGAGAAGATGCAGAAGATCCATGCAGAAGAGAAAAAATAGCTGAAAAATATTAAAGAATTTGAAAAATTTGAAGAATTTGAACAATTTGAAGTAATTTGTAGTAGTAGTAGTAGTAGTATCAGTAGTAGTAGTAGTAGTATCAGTAGTATCAGTAGTATCAGTAGTAGTAGTAGTATCAGTAGTAGTAGTAGTAGTATCAGTAGTATCAGTAGTAGCAGTAGTAGTAGTAGTATCAGTAGTAGTAGTTTTTAAAGAATTTGAAGGAATTTGAAGGTATTTGAAGGAATTTGTAGTAGTAGTAGTAGTAGTATCAGTAGTACTAGTAGTAGTAGTAGTTGTATTATTAGTAGTAATAGTAGTAGTATCAGTAGTATTAGTAGTAATATCAGTAGTAGTAGCAGTATCAGTTTTTAAAGAATTTGAAGGAATTTGAAGGAATTTGTAGTAGTAGTAGTAGTAGTAGTATCAGTAGTACTACTAGTAGTAGTAGTTGTATTAGTAGTAGTAATAGTAGTAGTAGTAGTAGTATCAGTAGTAGTAGTAGCAGCAGTAGTATCATTAGTAGTAGTAGTATCAGTAGTAGTAGTAGTATCAGTAGTAGTAGTAGTAGTAGTAGTATCAGTAGTAGTAGTAGAAGTATCAGTAGTAGTAGGAGTAGTATCAGTAGTAGTAGTAGTATCAGTTTTTAAAGAATTTGAAGGAATTTGCAGAATTTAAAGGAATTTGTAGTAGTAGTAGTAGTAGTAGTAGTATCAGTAGTACTAGTAGTAGTAGTAGTTGTATTATTAGTAGTAATAGTAGTAGTATCAGTAGTATTAGTAGTAATATCAGTAGTAGTAGCAGTATCAGTTTTTAAAGAATTTGAAGGAATTTGAAGGAATTTGTAGTATTGTAGTAGTAGTAGTAGTAGTATCAGTAGTACTAGTAGTAGTAGTAGTTGTATTAGTAGTAGTAATAGTAGTAGTATCAGTAGTAGTAGTAGTAGTATCAGTAGTAGTAGCAGTAGCAGCAGTAGTATCATTAGTAGTAGTAGTATCAGTAGTAGTAGTAGTATCAGTAGTAGTAGTAGTAGTAGTAGTAGTATCAGTAGTAGTAGTAGAAGTATCAGTAGTAGTAGGAGTAGTATCAGTAGTAGTAGTAGTAGTAGTATCAGTTTTTAAAGAATTTGAAGGAATTTGAAGAATTTAAAGGAATTTGTAGTAGTAGTAGTAGTAGTAGTAGTATTAGTATCAGTAGTACTAGTAGTAGTAATAGTAGTAGTATCAGTAGTAGTTGTAGTATCAGCAGTAGCATCAGTAGTAGTAGCAGTAGCAGCAGTAGTATCATTAGTAGTAGTAGTAGTGGTAGTAGTATCAGTAGTAGTAGTAGTATCAGTAGTAGTAGTATCAGTTGTAGTAGTAGTAGTAGTAAGAGTAGTATCTGTTGTAGTTGTAGTATTAATATCAGTTGTATCAGAAGAATTAGAAGGAATTTGAAAAATTTGAAGAATTTGAAAAATGTGAAGAATTTGAAGTATTTGAAGTATTTGAAGTATTTGAAAAATTTGAAAAAATTTGAAAAATATGAAAAAAATTTGAAAAATCTGAAAGATTTGAACCATTTGAACAATTTGAACAATAAGAATGATTAAAAGAATTTGAAGGAATTTGAAGGAATATCAAAAATTTGAAGAATTTGAAGGAATTTGCATTCATTTCAATGGGAAAAAAGTACGCACAAAAAGTACAAATATTTTAAAAAGTATTAAAGTTAGAATAATGATGAGATATAGCAGGAATGTCGGGAAGGAGCTGAACGTTTTGACACCAAAATTGTTGAAATCGGTTGAAGTATGTGGGAGTAGTTACACGCCGACGGAATAATAATAATAATAATAATAATAATAATAATAATAATAAAGAAAAACAGGAAAACAATAAGTGAGAATGCTGTATAGCATTCTCACTGATAATAATAATAATAATAATAAAGAAAAACAGGAAAACAATAAGTGAGAATGCTGTATAGCATTCTCACTGATAATAATAATAATAATAAAGAAAAACAGGAAAACAATAAGTGAGAATGCTGTATAGCATTCTCACTGATAATAATAATAATAATAATAATAATAAAGAAAAACAGGAAAACAATAAGTGAGAATGCTGTATAGCATTCTCACTGACTAGAAAAAGCTGTTCCTACGCAACAGCGAGTGAGAATGCTAATCTGCAGAATGATTTGAGGAGAAGATGCAGAAGATCCATGCAGAAGAGAAAAAATAGCTGAAAAACATTGAAGAATTTGAAAAATTTGAACAATTTGAACAATTTGAAGTAACTTGTAGTAGTAGTAGTAGTACTAGTACTAGTATCAGTAGTAGTAGTAGTAGTAGTAGTAGTAGCAGTAGTAGTAGTATTAGTTTGTAAAGAATTTGAAGGAATTTGAAGAATTTGAAGGAATTTGTAGTAGTAGTAGTAGTAGTATCAGTAGTACTACTAGTAGTAGTAGTTGTATTATTAGTAGTAATAGTAGTAGTATCAGTAGTAGTAGTAGTATCAGTTTTTAAAGAATTTGAAGGAATTTGAAGGAATTTGTAGTAGTAGTAGTAGTAGTAGTAGTAGTAGTATCAGTAGTACTACTAGTAGTAGTAGTTGTATTAGTAGTAGTAATAGTAGTAGTATCAGTAGTAGTAGTAGTAGTATCAGTAGTAGTAGTAGTATCAGTTTTTAAAGAATTTGAAGGAATTTTTAGTAGTAGTAGTAGTATTAGTAGTAGTATCAGTAGTACTAGTAGTAGTAGTTGTTGTATTAGTAGTAGTAGCAGCAGTAGTAGTTGTTGTAGTAGCAGTAGTAGTAGCAGTAGCAGCAGTAGTATCATTAGTAGTAGTAGTAGTAGTAGTAGTATTATCAGTAGTAGTAGTAGTATCAGTAGTGGTAGTAGTAGTAGTATCAGTAGTAGTAGTAGAAGTACCAGTAGTAGTAGGAGTAGTATCAGTTTTTAAAGAATTTGAAGGAATTTGAAGAATTTGAAGGAATTTGTAGTAGTAGTAGTAGTAGTAGTAGTAGTAGTAGTAGTAGTAGTATCAGTAGTACTAGTAGTAGTAGTAGTAGTAGTAATAGTAGTAGTATCAGTAGTAGTTGTTGTAGTATCAGCAGCAGCATCAGTAGTAGTAGCAGTAGCAGCAGTAGTATCATTAGTAGTAGTAGTGGTAGTAGTATCAGTAGTAATAGTAGTAGTATCAGTAGTAGTAGTATCAGTTGTAGTAGTAGTAGTAGTAGTAGGAGGAGGAGTAGTATCTGTTGTAGTAGTAGTATTAATATCAGTTGTATCAGAAGAATTAGAAGGAATTTGAAAAATTTGAAGAATTTGAAAAATTTGAAGAATTTGAAAAATTTGAAGTATTTGAAGTATTTGAAAAATTTGAAAAAATTTGAAAAATTTGAAAAAATTGAAAAATCTGAAAGATTTGAAAAATCTGAAAGATTTGAACCATTTGAACAATTTCAACAATAAGAAGAATTTGAAAGAATTTGAAGGAATATGAAAAATTTGAAGAATTTGAAGGATTTTGCATTGATTTCAATGGGAGCAACCAAAAACGCACAAAAAGTGAAATATTTTAAAAAGTATAAAAGTTAGCAAAACCATGAGATATAGCAGGCATGCCGGGAACGAGCCGAACGTTTTGACACCAAAATTGTTGAAATTGGTTGAAGTATGCGGGAGTAGTTAGACGCCGACGGAATAATAATAATAATAATAATAAAGAAAAACAGGAAAACAATAAGTGAGAATGCTGTATAGCATTCTCACTGATAATAAAGAAAAACAGGAAAACAATAAGTGAGAATGCTGTATAGCATTCTCACTGACTAGAAAAAGCTGTTCCTACGCAACAGCGAGTGAGAATGCTAATCTGCAGAATGATTTGAGAAGATGCAGAAGATCCATGCAGAAGAGAAAAAATAGCTGAAAAATATTAAAGAATTTGAAAAATTTGAAGAATTTGAACAATTTGAAGTAATTTGTAGTAGTAGTAGTAGTAGTATCAGTAGTAGTAGTAGTAGTAGTATCAGTAGTATCAGTAGTAGCAGTAGTAGTAGTAGTAGTATCAGTAGTAGTAGTAGTAGTAGTAGCAGTAGTAGCAGTAGTAGTAGTAGTATCAGTAGTAGTAGTAGTAGTTTTTAAAGAATTTGAAGGAATTTGAAGGTATTTGAAGAATTTGAAGGAATTTGTAGTAGTAGTAGTAGTAGTATCAGTAGTACTACTAGTAGTAGTAGTTGTATTATTAGTAGTAATAGTAGTAGTATCAGTAGTATTAGTAGTAATATCAGTAGTAGTAGCAGTATCAGTTTTTAAAGAATTTGAAGGAATTTGTAGTAGTAGTAGTAGTAGTAGTATCAGTAGTACTAGTAGTAGTAGTAGTTGTATTAGTAGTAGTAATAGTAGTAGTAGTAGTATCAGTAGTAGTAGTAGCAGCAGTAGTATCAGTAGTAGTAGTAGTATCAGTAGTAGTAGTAGTATCAGTAGTAGTAGTAGTAGTAGTAGTATCAGTAGTAGTAGTAGAAGTATCAGTAGTAGTAGGAGTAGTATCAGTAGTAGTAGTAGTATCAGTTTTTAAAGAATTTGAAGGAATTTGCAGAATTTAAAGGAATTTGTAGTAGTAGTAGTAGTAGTAGTATCAGTAGTACTAGTAGTAGTAGTAGTAATAGTAGTAGTATCAGTAGTACTAGTAGTAGTAGTAGTAATAGTAGTAGTATCAGTAGTAGTTGTAGTACCAGCAGTAGCATCAGTAGTAGTAGCAGTAGCAGCAGTAGTATCATTAGTAGTAGTAGTAGTGGTAGTACTATCAGTAGTAGTAGTAGTAGTATCAGTTGTAGTAGTATCAGTTGTAGTAGCAGTAGTAGTAGGAGTAGTATCTGTTGTAGTTGTAGTATTAATATCAGTTGTATCAGGAGAATTAGAAGGAATTTGAAAAATTTGAAGAATTTGACAAATTTGAAGAATTTGAAGTATTTGAAAAATTTGAAAAAATTTGAAAAATATGAAAAAATTTGAAAAATCTGAAAGATTTGAACCATTTGAACCATTTGAACAATTTGAACAATAAGAATGATTAAAAGAATTTGAAGGAATTTGAAGGAATATCAAAAATTTGAAGAATTTGAAGGAATTTGCATTCATTTCAATGGGAAAAAAGTACGCACAAAAGTACAAATATTTTAAAAAGTATTAAAGTTAGAATAATGATGAGATATAGCAGGAATGTCGGGAAGGAGCTGAACGTTTTGACACCAAAATTGTTGAAATCGGTTGAAGTATGTGGGAGTAGTTACACGCCGACGGAATAATAATAATAATAATAATAATAATAATAATAACTAGAAAAAGCTGTTCCTACGCAACAGCGAGTGAGAATGCTAATCTGCAGAATGATTTGAGAAGATGCAGAAGATCCATGCAGAAGAGAAAAAACAGCTGAAAAATATTAAAGAATTTGAAAAATTTGAAGAATTTGAACAATTTGAAGTAATTTGTAGTAGTAGTAGTAGTAGTATCAGTAGTAGTAGTAGTAGTAGTATCAGTAGTATCAGTAGTAGCAGTAGTAGTAGTAGTAGTATCAGTAGTAGTAGTAGTAGTAGCAGTAGTAGCAGTAGTAGTAGTAGTATCAGTAGTAGTAGTAGTAGTTTTTAAAGAATTTGAAGGAATTTGAAGGTATTTGAAGAATTTGAAGGAATTTGTAGTAGTAGTAGTAGTAGTATCAGTAGTACTACTAGTAGTAGTAGTTGTATTATTAGTAGTAATAGTAGTAGTATCAGTAGTATTAGTAGTAATATCAGTAGTAGTAGCAGTATCAGTTTTTAAAGAATTTGAAGGAATTTGTAGTAGTAGTAGTAGTAGTAGTATCAGTAGTACTAGTAGTAGTAGTAGTTGTATTAGTAGTAGTAATAGTAGTAGTAGTAGTATCAGTAGTAGTAGTAGCAGCAGTAGTATCAGTAGTAGTAGTAGTATCAGTAGTAGTAGTAGTATCAGTAGTAGTAGTAGTAGTAGTAGTATCAGTAGTAGTAGTAGAAGTATCAGTAGTAGTAGGAGTAGTATCAGTAGTAGTAGTAGTATCAGTTTTTAAAGAATTTGAAGGAATTTGCAGAATTTAAAGGAATTTGTAGTAGTAGTAGTAGTAGTAGTATCAGTAGTACTAGTAGTAGTAGTAGTAATAGTAGTAGTATCAGTAGTACTAGTAGTAGTAGTAGTAATAGTAGTAGTATCAGTAGTAGTTGTAGTACCAGCAGTAGCATCAGTAGTAGTAGCAGTAGCAGCAGTAGTATCATTAGTAGTAGTAGTAGTGGTAGTACTATCAGTAGTAGTAGTAGTAGTATCAGTTGTAGTAGTATCAGTTGTAGTAGCAGTAGTAGTAGGAGTAGTATCTGTTGTAGTTGTAGTATTAATATCAGTTGTATCAGGAGAATTAGAAGGAATTTGAAAAATTTGAAGAATTTGACAAATTTGAAGAATTTGAAGTATTTGAAAAATTTGAAAAAATTTGAAAAATATGAAAAAATTTGAAAAATCTGAAAGATTTGAACCATTTGAACCATTTGAACAATTTGAACAATAAGAATGACTAGAAAAAGCTGTTCCTACGCAACAGCGAGTGAGAATGCTAATCTGCAGAATGATTTGAGGAAAAGATGCAGAAGATCCATGCAGAAGAGAAAAAATAGCTGAAAAATATTAAAGAATTTGAAAAATTTGAAGAATTTGAACAATTTGAAGTAATTTGTAGTAGTAGTAGTAGTAGTAGTATCAGTAGTAGTAGTAGTAGTATCAGTAGTATCAATAGTAGCAGTAGTAGTAGTATCAGTAGTAGTAGTAGTAGTTTTTAAAGAATTTGAAGGAATTTGAAGGTATTTGAAGAATTTGAAGGAATTTGTAGTAGTAGTAGTAGTAGTATCAGTAGTACTAGTAGTAGTAGTAGTTGTATTATTAGTAGTAATAGTAGTAGTATCAGTAGTATTAGTAGTAATATCAGTAGTAGTAGCAGTATCAGTTTTTAAAGAATTTGAAGGAATTTGAAGGAATTTGTAGTAGTAGTAGTAGTAGTAGTAGTATCAGTAGTACTAGTAGTAGTAGTAGTTGTATAAGTAGTAGTAATAGTAGTAGTATCAGTAGTAGTAATAGTAGTATCAGTAGTAGTAGCAGTAGCGGCAGTAGTATCATTAGTAGTAGTAGTATCAGTAGTAGTAGTAGTATCAGTAGTAGTAGTAGTAGTAGTAGTAGTATCAGTAGTAGTAGTAGAAGTATCAGTAGTAGTAGGAGTAGTATCAGTAGTAGTAGTAGTATCAGTTTTTAAAGAATTTGAAGGAATTTGCAGAATTTAAAGGAATTTGTAGTAGTAGTAGTAGTAGTAGTAGTAGTGGTAGTAGTAGTAGTATCAGTAGTACTAGTAGTAGTAGTAGTAATAGTAGTAGTATCAGTAGTAGTTGTAGCATCAGCAGTAGCATCAGTAGTAGTAGCAGTAGCAGCAGTAGTATCATTAGTAGTAGTAGTAGTGGTAGTAGTATCAGTAGTAGTAGTAGTAGTATCAGTAGTAGTAGTATCAGTTGTAGTAGTAGTAGTAGTAGTAAGAGTAGTATCTGTTGTAGTTGTAGTATTAATATCAGTTGTATCAGAAGAATTAGAAGGAATTTGAAAAATTTGAAGAATTTGAAAAATTTGAAGAATTTGAAGTATTTGAAGTATTTGAAAAATTTGAAAAAATTTGAAAAATATGAAAAAATTTTAAAAATCTGAAAGATTTGAACCATTTGAACAATTTGAACAATAAGAATGATTAAAAGAATTTGAAGGAATTTGAAGGAATATGAAAAATTTGAAGAATTTGAAGGAATTTGCATTCATTTCAATGGGAAAAAAGTACGCACAAAAAGTACAAATATTTTAAAAAGTATTAAAGTTAGAATAATGATGAGATATAGCAGGAATGTCGGGAAGGAGCTGAACGTTTTGACACCAAAATTGTTGAAATCGGTTGAAGTATGTGGGAGTAGTTACACGCCGACGGAATAATAATAATAATAATAATAATAATAATAATAATAATAATAAAGAAAAACAGGAAAACAATAAGTGAGAATGCTGTATAGCATTCTCACTGATTAAAAGAATTTGAAGGAATTTGAAGGAATATCAAAAATTTGAAGAATTTGAAGGAATTTGCATTCATTTCAATGGGAAAAAAGTACGCACAAAAGTACAAATATTTTAAAAAGTATTAAAGTTAGAATAATGATGAGATATAGCAGGAATGTCGGGAAGGAGCTGAACGTTTTGACACCAAAATTGTTGAAATCGGTTGAAGTATGTGGGAGTAGTTACATGCCGACGGAATAATAATAATAATAATAATAATAATAATAATAACTAGAAAAAGCTGTTCCTACGCAACAGCGAGTGAGAATGCTAATCTGCAGAATGATTTGAGAAGATGCAGAAGATCCATGCAGAAGAGAAAAAATAGCTGAAAAATATTAAAGAATTTGAAAAATTTGAAGAATTTGAACAATTTGAAGTAATTTGTAGTAGTAGTAGTAGTAGTATCAGTAGTAGTAGTAGTAGTAGTATCAGTAGTATCAGTAGTAGCAGTAGTAGTAGTAGTAGTATCAGTAGTAGTAGTAGTAGTAGCAGTAGTAGCAGTAGTAGTAGTAGTATCAGTAGTAGTAGTAGTAGTTTTTAAAGAATTTGAAGGAATTTGAAGGTATTTGAAGAATTTGAAGGAATTTGTAGTAGTAGTAGTAGTAGTATCAGTAGTACTACTAGTAGTAGTAGTTGTATTATTAGTAGTAATAGTAGTAGTATCAGTAGTATTAGTAGTAATATCAGTAGTAGTAGCAGTATCAGTTTTTAAAGAATTTGAAGGAATTTGTAGTAGTAGTAGTAGTAGTAGTATCAGTAGTACTAGTAGTAGTAGTAGTTGTATTAGTAGTAGTAATAGTAGTAGTAGTAGTATCAGTAGTAGTAGTAGCAGCAGTAGTATCAGTAGTAGTAGTAGTATCAGTAGTAGTAGTAGTATCAGTAGTAGTAGTAGTAGTAGTAGTATCAGTAGTAGTAGTAGAAGTATCAGTAGTAGTAGGAGTAGTATCAGTAGTAGTAGTAGTATCAGTTTTTAAAGAATTTGAAGGAATTTGCAGAATTTAAAGGAATTTGTAGTAGTAGTAGTAGTAGTAGTATCAGTAGTACTAGTAGTAGTAGTAGTAATAGTAGTAGTATCAGTAGTACTAGTAGTAGTAGTAGTAATAGTAGTAGTATCAGTAGTAGTTGTAGTACCAGCAGTAGCATCAGTAGTAGTAGCAGTAGCAGCAGTAGTATCATTAGTAGTAGTAGTAGTGGTAGTACTATCAGTAGTAGTAGTAGTAGTATCAGTTGTAGTAGTATCAGTTGTAGTAGCAGTAGTAGTAGGAGTAGTATCTGTTGTAGTTGTAGTATTAATATCAGTTGTATCAGGAGAATTAGAAGGAATTTGAAAAATTTGAAGAATTTGACAAATTTGAAGAATTTGAAGTATTTGAAAAATTTGAAAAAATTTGAAAAATATGAAAAAATTTGAAAAATCTGAAAGATTTGAACCATTTGAACCATTTGAACAATTTGAACAATAAGAATGATTAAAAGAATTTGAAGGAATTTGAAGGAATATCAAAAATTTGAAGAATTTGAAGGAATTTGCATTCATTTCAATGGGAAAAAAGTACGCACAAAAGTACAAATATTTTAAAAAGTATTAAAGTTAGAATAATGATGAGATATAGCAGGAATGTCGGGAAGGAGCTGAACGTTTTGACACCAAAATTGTTGAAATCGGTTGAAGTATGTGGGAGTAGTTACATGCCGACGGAATAATAATAATAATAATAATAATAACTAGAAAAAGCTGTTCCTACGCAACAGCGAGTGAGAATGCTAATCTGCAGAATGATTTGAGAAGATGCAGAAGATCCATGCAGAAGAGAAAAAATAGCTGAAAAATATTAAAGAATTTGAAAAATTTGAAGAATTTGAACAATTTGAAGTAATTTGTAGTAGTAGTAGTAGTAGTATCAGTAGTAGTAGTAGTAGTATCAGTAGTAGCAGTAGTAGTAGTAGTATCAGTAGTAGTAGTAGTAGTAGTAGTATCAGTAGTAGCAGTAGTAGTAGTAGTATCAGTAGTAGTAGTAGTAGTAGTTTTTAAAGAATTTGAAGGAATTTGAAGGTATTTGAAGAATTTGAAGGAATTTGTAGTAGTAGTAGTATCAGTAGTACTAGTAGTAGTAGTTGTATTATTAGTAGTAATAGTAGTAGTATCAGTAGTTTTAGTAGTAATATCAGTAGTAGTAGCAGTATCAGTTTTTAAAGAATTTGAAGGAATTTGAAGGAATTTGTAGTAGTAGTAGTAGTAGTAGTAGTATCAGTAGTACTAGTAGTAGTAGTAGTTGTATTAGTAGTAGTAATAGTAGTAGTATCAGTAGTAGTAGTAGCAGCAGTAGTATCATTAGTAGTAGTAGTATCAGTAGTAGTAGTAGTATCAGTAGTAGTAGTAGTAGTAGTAGTATCAGTAGTAGTAGGAGTAGTATCAGTAGTAGTAGTAGTATCAGTTTTTAAAGAATTTGAAGGAATTTGTAGAATTTAAAGGAATTTGTAGTAGTAGTAGTAGTAGTAGTTGTAGTAGTAGTATCAGTAGTACTAGTAGTAGTAGTAGTAGTAGTAGTAGTAGTAGTAGTAGTAGTAATAGTAGTAGTATCAGTAGTAGTTGTAGTACCAGCAGTAGCATCAGTAGTAGTAGCAGTAGCAGCAGTAGTATCATTATTGTATTATTAGTAGTAATAGTAGTAGTATCAGTAGTTTTAGTAGTAATATCAGTAGTAGTAGCAGTATCAGTTTTTATAGAATTTGAAGGAATTTGAAGGAATTTGTAGTAGTAGTAGTAGTAGTAGTATCAGTAGTACTAGTAGTAGTAGTAGTTGTATTAGTAGTAGTAATAGTAGTAGTATCAGTAGTAGTAGTAGCAGCAGTAGTATCATTAGTAGTAGTAGTATCAGTAGTAGTAGTAGTATCAGTAGTACTAGTAGTAGTATCAGTAGTAGTAGTAGAAGTATCAGTAGTAGTAGGAGTAGTATCAGTAGTAGTAGTAGTATCAGTTTTTAAAGAATTTGAAGGAATTTGTAGAATTTAAAGGAATTTGTAGTAGTAGTAGTAGTAGTAGTAGTAGTAGTATCAGTAGTACTAGTAGTAGTAGTAGTAGTAATAGTAGTAGTATCAGTAGTAGTTGTAGTACCAGCAGTAGCATCAGTAGTAGTAGCAGTAGCAGCAGTAGTATCATTAGTAGTAGTAGTAGTGGTAGTAGTATCAGTAGTAGTAGTATCAGTTGTAGTAGTATCAGTTGTAGTAGTAGGAGTAGTAGGAGTAGTATCTGTTGTAGTTGTAGTATTAATATCAGTTGTATCAGGAGAATTAGAAGGAATTTGAAAAATTTGAAGAATTTGACAAATTTGAAGAATTTGAAGTATTTGAAGTATTTGAAAAATTTGAAAAATTTTGAAAAATATGAAAAAATTTGAAAAATGTGAAAGATTTGAACCATTTGAACCATTTGAACAATTTGAACAATAAGAATGATTAAAAGAATTTGAAGGAATTTGAAGGAATATCAAAAATTTGAAGAATTTGAAGGAATTTGCATTCATTTCAATGGGAAAAAAGTACGCACAAAAAGTACAAATATTTTAAAAAGTATTAAAGTTAGATTAATGATGAGATATAGCAGGAATGTCGGGAAGGAGCTGAACGTTTTGACACCAAAATTGTTGAAATCGGTTGAAGTATGTGAGAGTAGTTACACGCCGACGGAATAATAATAATAATAATAATAATAATAATAATAATAATAATAAAGAAAAACAGGAAAACAATAAGTGAGAATGCTGTATAGCATTCTCACTGATAATAATAAAGAAAAACAGGAAAACAATAAGTGAGAATGCTGTATAGCATTCTCACTGATAATAATAAAGAAAAACAGGAAAACAATAAGTGAGAATGCTGTATAGCATTCTCACTGATAATAAAGAAAAACAGGAAAACAATAAGTGAGAATGCTGTATAGCATTCTCACTGACTAGAAAAAGCTGTTCCTACGCAACAGCGAGTGAGAATGCTAATCTGCAGAATGATTTGAGGAGAAGATGCAGAAGATCCATGCAGAAGAGAAAAAATAGCTGAAAAATATTAAAGAATTTGAAAAATTTGAAGAATTTGAACAATTTGAAGTAATTTGTAGTAGTAGTAGTAGTAGTAGTATCAGTAGTAGTAGTAGTAGTAGTATCAGTAGTATCAGTAGTAGCAGTAGTAGTAGTATCAGTAGTAGTAGTAGTAGTTTTTAAAGAATTTGAAGGAATTTGAAGGTATTTGAAGAATTTGAAGGAATTTGTAGTAGTAGTAGTAGTAGTATCAGTAGTACTAGTAGTAGTAGTAGTTGTATTATTAGTAGTAATAGTAGTAGTATCAGTAGTATTAGTAGTAATATCAGTAGTAGTAGCAGTATCAGTTTTTAAAGAATTTGAAGGAATTTGAAGGAATTTGTAGTATTGTAGTAGTAGTAGTAGTAGTAGTAGTAGTAGTAGTAGTATCAGTAGTACTAGTAGTAGTAGTAGTTGTATTAGTAGTAGTAATAGTAGTAGTATCAGTAGTAGTAGTAGTAGTATCAGTAGTAGTAGCAGTAGCAGCAGTAGTATCATTAGTAGTAGTAGTATCAGTAGTAGTAGTAGTATCAGTAGTAGTAGTAGTAGTAGTAGTATCAGTAGTAGTAGTAGAAGTATCAGTAGTAGTAGGAGTAGTATCAGTAGTAGTAGTAGTAGTAGTATCAGTTTTTAAAGAATTTGAAGGAATTTGCAGAATTTAAAGGAATTTGTAGTAGTAGTAGTAGTAGTAGTAGTAGTAGTAGTAGTAGTATCAGTAGTACTAGTAGTAGTAATAGTAGTAGTATCAGTAGTAGTTGTAGTATCAGCAGTAGCATCAGTAGTAGTAGCAGTAGCAGCAGTAGTATCATTAGTAGTAGTAGTAGTGGTAGTAGTATCAGTAGTAGTAGTAGTATCAGTAGTAGTAGTATCAGTTGTAGTAGTAGTAGTAGTAAGAGTAGTATCTGTTGTAGTTGTAGTATTAATATCAGTTGTATCAGAAGAATTAGAAGGAATTTGAAAAATTTGAAAAATTTGAAGAATTTGAAGTATTTGAAGTATTTGAAGTATTTGAAAAATTTGAAAAAATTTGAAAAATATGAAAAAATTTGAAAAATCTGAAAGATTTGAACCATTTGAACAATTTGAACAATAAGAATGATTAAAAGAATTTGAAGGAATTTGAAGGAATATGAAAAATTAGAAGAATTTGAAGGAATTTGCATTCATTTCAATGGGAGAAAAGTACGCACAAAAAGTACAAATATTTTAAAAAGTATTAAAGTTAGAATAATGATGAGATATAGCAGGAATGTCGGGAAGGAGCTGAACGTTTTGACACCAAAATTTTTGAAATCGGTTGAAGTATGTGGGAGTAGTTACACGCCGACGGAATAATAATAATAACTAGAAAAAGCTGTTCCTACGCAACAGCAAGTGAGAATGCTAATCTGCAAAATGATTTGAGGAGAAGATGCAGAAGATCCATGCCGAAGAAAACAAATAGCTGAAAAACATTGAAGAATTTAAAAAAATTGAAAAATTTGAACAATTTGAAGTAATTTGTAGTAGTAGTAGTATCAGTAGTAGTAGTATTAGTTTTTAAAGAATTTGAAGGAATTTGAAGGTATTTGTAGTAGTAGTAGTAGTATCAGTAGTACTAGTAGTAGTAGTATCAGTAGTACTAGTAGTAGTAGTATCAGTAGTAGTAGTAGTAGTAGTATCAGTAGTATCAGTAGTAGTAGTATTAGTTTTTAAAGAATTTGAAGGAATTTGAAGGTATTTGAAGAATTTGAAGGAATTTGTAGTAGTAGTAGTATCAGTAGTAGTAGTAGTAGTAGTAGTTGTATTATTAGTAGTAATAGTAGTAGTATCAGTAGTAGTAGTAGTAATATCACTAGTAGTAGTAGTAGTATCAGTTTTTAAAGAATTTGAAGGAATTTGAAGGAACTTGTAGTAGTAGTAGTAGTAGTAGTATCAGTAGTACTAGTAGTAGTAGTAGTTGTAATAGTAGTAGTATCAGTAGTAGTAGTAGTAGTATCAGTAGTAGTAGTAGTATCAGTTTTTAAAGAATTTGAAGGAATTTGTAGTAGTAGTAGTAGTAGTAGTATCAGTAGTACTAGTAGTAGTAGTTGTATTAGTAGTAGTAATAGTAGTAGCAGTAGTAGTTGTTGTAGTAGCAGTAGCAGCAGTAGTATCATTAGTAGTATCATTAGTAGTAGTAGTAGTATCAGTAGTAGTAGTAGTAGTATCAGTAGTAGTAGTATTATCAGTAGTATCAGTAGTAGTAGTAGAAGTATCAGTAGTAGTAGGAGTAGTATCAGTAGTAGTAGTAGTATCAGTTTTTAAAGAATTTGAAGGAATTTGAAGAATTTGAAGGAATTTGTAGTAGTAGTAGTAGTAGTATCAGTAGTAGTAGTAGTAGTAGTAGTAGTAGTATCAGTAGTAGTAGTAGTATCAGTAGTAGTTGTTGTAGTATCAGCAGTAGCATCAGTAGTAGAAGCAGTAGTGGCATTAGTAGTAGTAGTAGTGGTAGTAGTATCAGTAGTAGTAGTAGTAGTAGTATCAGTAGTAGTAGTATCAGTAGCAGTAGTAGTAGTATTAATATCAGTTGTATCAGAAGAATTAGAAGGAATTTGAAAAATTTGAAGAATTTGAAAAATTTGAAGAATTTGAAGTATTTGAAATATTTGAAAAATTTGAAAAAAATTGAAAATTTGAAAAAATTTGAAAAATCTGAAAGATTTGAACCATTTGAACCGTTTGAACAATTTGAATAAGAATGATTACAAGAATTTGAAGGAATTTGAAGGAATATGAAAAATTTGAAGAATTTGAAGGATTTTGCATTGATTTCAATGGGAGCAACCAAAAATGCACAAAAAGTGAAATATTTTAAAAAGTATAAAAGTTAGCATAACCATGAGATATAGCAGGCATGCCGGGAACGAGCCGAACGTTTTGACACCAAAATTGTTGAAATTGGTTGAAGTATGCGGGAGTAGTTAGACGCCGACGGAATAATAATAATAATAATAAAGAAAAACAGGAAAACAATAAGTGAGAATGCTGTATAGCATTCTCACTGATAATAATAATAATAACTAGAAAAAGCTGTTCCTACGCAACAGCGAGTGAGAATGCTAATCTGCAGAATGATTTGAGAAGATGCAGAAGATCCATGCAGAAGAGAAAAAATAGCTGAAAAATATTAAAGAATTTGAAAAATTTGAAGAATTTGAACAATTTGAAGTAATTTGTAGTAGTAGTAGTAGTAGTATCAGTAGTAGTAGTAGTAGTAGTATCAGTAGTATCAGTAGTAGCAGTAGTAGTAGTAGTAGTATCAGTAGTAGTAGTAGTAGTAGCAGTAGTAGCAGTAGTAGTAGTAGTATCAGTAGTAGTAGTAGTAGTTTTTAAAGAATTTGAAGGAATTTGAAGGTATTTGAAGAATTTGAAGGAATTTGTAGTAGTAGTAGTAGTAGTATCAGTAGTACTACTAGTAGTAGTAGTTGTATTATTAGTAGTAATAGTAGTAGTATCAGTAGTATTAGTAGTAATATCAGTAGTAGTAGCAGTATCAGTTTTTAAAGAATTTGAAGGAATTTGTAGTAGTAGTAGTAGTAGTAGTATCAGTAGTACTAGTAGTAGTAGTAGTTGTATTAGTAGTAGTAATAGTAGTAGTAGTAGTATCAGTAGTAGTAGTAGCAGCAGTAGTATCAGTAGTAGTAGTAGTATCAGTAGTAGTAGTAGTATCAGTAGTAGTAGTAGTAGTAGTAGTATCAGTAGTAGTAGTAGAAGTATCAGTAGTAGTAGGAGTAGTATCAGTAGTAGTAGTAGTATCAGTTTTTAAAGAATTTGAAGGAATTTGCAGAATTTAAAGGAATTTGTAGTAGTAGTAGTAGTAGTAGTATCAGTAGTACTAGTAGTAGTAGTAGTAATAGTAGTAGTATCAGTAGTAGTTGTAGTACCAGCAGTAGCATCAGTAGTAGTAGCAGTAGCAGCAGTAGTATCATTAGTAGTAGTAGTAGTGGTAGTACTATCAGTAGTAGTAGTAGTAGTATCAGTTGTAGTAGTATCAGTTGTAGTAGCAGTAGTAGTAGGAGTAGTATCTGTTGTAGTTGTAGTATTAATATCAGTTGTATCAGGAGAATTAGAAGGAATTTGAAAAATTTGAAGAATTTGACAAATTTGAAGAATTTGAAGTATTTGAAAAATTTGAAAAAATTTGAAAAATATGAAAAAATTTGAAAAATCTGAAAGATTTGAACCATTTGAACCATTTGAACAATTTGAACAATAAGAATGATTAAAAGAATTTGAAGGAATTTGAAGGAATATCAAAAATTTGAAGAATTTGAAGGAATTTGCATTCATTTCAATGGGAAAAAAGTACGCACAAAAGTACAAATATTTTAAAAAGTATTAAAGTTAGAATAATGATGAGATATAGCAGGAATGTCGGGAAGGAGCTGAACGTTTTGACACCAAAATTGTTGAAATCGGTTGAAGTATGTGGGAGTAGTTACACGCCGACGGAATAATAATAATAATAATAATAATAACTAGAAAAAGCTGTTCCTACGCAACAGCGAGTGAGAATGCTAATCTGCAGAATGATTTGAGAAGATGCAGAAGATCCATGCAGAAGAGAAAAAATAGCTGAAAAATATTAAAGAATTTGAAAAATTTGAAGAATTTGAACAATTTGAAGTAATTTGTAGTAGTAGTAGTAGTAGTATCAGTAGTAGTAGTAGTAGTATCAGTAGTATCAGTAGTAGCAGTAGTAGTAGTAGTATCAGTAGTAGTAGTAGTAGTATCAGTAGTATCAGTAGTAGTAGTAGTATCAGTAGTAGCAGTAGTAGTTTTTAAAGAATTTGAAGGAATTTGAAGGTATTTGAAGAATTTGAAGGAATTTGTAGTAGTAGTAGTAGTAGTAGTATCAGTAGTACTAGTAGTAGTAGTAGTTGTATTATTAGTAGTAATAGTAGTAGTATCAGTAGTATTAGTAGTAATATCAGTAGTAGTAGCAGTATCAGTTTTTAAAGAATTTGAAGGAATTTGTAGTAGTAGTAGTAGTAGTATCAGTAGTACTAGTAGTAGTAGTAGTTGTATTAGTAGTAGTAATAGTAGTAGTAGTAGTATCAGTAGTAGTAGTAGCAGCAGTAGTATCATTAGTAGTAGTAGTATCAGTAGTAGTAGTAGTATCAGTAGTAGTAGTAGTAGTAGTAGTATCAGTAGTAGTAGTAGAAGTATCAGTAGTAGTAGGAGTAGTATCAGTAGTAGTAGTAGTATCAGTTTTTAAAGAATTTGAAGGAATTTGCAGAATTTAAAGGAATTTGTAGTAGTAGTAGTAGTAGTAGTAGTATCAGTAGTACTAGTAGTAGTAGTAGTAGTAGTAATAGTAGTAGTATCAGTAGTAGTTGTAGTACCAGCAGTAGCATCAGTAGTAGTAGCAGTAGCAGCAGTAGTATCATTAGTAGTAGTAGTAGTGGTAGTAGTATCAGTAGTAGTAGTAGTAGTATCAGTAGTAGTAGTATCAGTTGTAGTAGTAGTAGTAGTAGGAGTAGTATCTGTTGTAGTTGTAGTATTAATATCAGTTGTATCAGGAGAATTAGAAGGAATTTGAAAAATTTGAAGAATTTGACAAATTTGAAGAATTTGAAGTATTTGAAAAATTTGAAAAAATTTGAAAAATATGAAAAAATTTGAAAAATCTGAAAGATTTGAACCATTTGAACCATTTGAACAATTTGAACAATAAGAATGATTAAAAGAATTTGAAGGAATTTGAAGGAATATCAAAAATTTGAAGAATTTGAAGGAATTTGCATTCATTTCAATGGGAAAAAAGTACGCACAAAAGTACAAATATTTTAAAAAGTATTAAAGTTAGAATAATGATGAGATATAGCAGGAATGTCGGGAAGGAGCTGAACGTTTTGACACCAAAATTGTTGAAATCGGTTGAAGTATGTGGGAGTAGTTACATGCCGACGGAATAATAATAATAATAATAATAATAATAATAATAATAATAATAAAGAAAAACAGGAAAACAATAAGTGAGAATGCTGTATAGCATTCTCACTGATAATAATAAAGAAAAACAGGAAAACAATAAGTGAGAATGCTGTATAGCATTCTCACTGATAATAAAGAAAAACAGGAAAACAATAAGTGAGAATGCTGTATAGCATTCTCACTGACTAGAAAAAGCTGTTCCTACGCAACAGCGAGTGAGAATGCTAATCTGCAGAATGATTTGAGGAGAAGATGCAGAAGATCCATGCAGAAGAGAAAAAATAGCTGAAAAATATTAAAGAATTTGAAAAATTTGAAGAATTTGAACAATTTGAAGTAATTTGTAGTAGTAGTAGTAGTAGTAGTATCAGTAGTAGTAGTAGTAGTAGTATCAGTAGTATCAGTAGTAGCAGTAGTAGTAGTATCAGTAGTAGTAGTAGTAGTTTTTAAAGAATTTGAAGGAATTTGAAGGTATTTGAAGAATTTGAAGGAATTTGTAGTAGTAGTAGTAGTAGTATCAGTAGTACTAGTAGTAGTAGTAGTTGTATTATTAGTAGTAATAGTAGTAGTATCAGTAGTATTAGTAGTAATATCAGTAGTAGTAGCAGTATCAGTTTTTAAAGAATTTGAAGGAATTTGAAGGAATTTGTAGTATTGTAGTAGTAGTAGTAGTAGTAGTAGTAGTAGTAGTAGTATCAGTAGTACTAGTAGTAGTAGTAGTTGTATTAGTAGTAGTAATAGTAGTAGTATCAGTAGTAGTAGTAGTAGTATCAGTAGTAGTAGCAGTAGCAGCAGTAGTATCATTAGTAGTAGTAGTATCAGTAGTAGTAGTAGTATCAGTAGTAGTAGTAGTAGTAGTAGTATCAGTAGTAGTAGTAGAAGTATCAGTAGTAGTAGGAGTAGTATCAGTAGTAGTAGTAGTAGTAGTATCAGTTTTTAAAGAATTTGAAGGAATTTGCAGAATTTAAAGGAATTTGTAGTAGTAGTAGTAGTAGTAGTAGTAGTAGTAGTAGTAGTAGTAGTATCAGTAGTACTAGTAGTAGTAATAGTAGTAGTATCAGTAGTAGTTGTAGTATCAGCAGTAGCATCAGTAGTAGTAGCAGTAGCAGCAGTAGTATCATTAGTAGTAGTAGTAGTGGTAGTAGTATCAGTAGTAGTAGTAGTATCAGTAGTAGTAGTATCAGTTGTAGTAGTAGTAGTAGTAAGAGTAGTATCTGTTGTAGTTGTAGTATTAATATCAGTTGTATCAGAAGAATTAGAAGGAATTTGAAAAATTTGAAAAATTTGAAGAATTTGAAGTATTTGAAGTATTTGAAGTATTTGAAAAATTTGAAAAAATTTGAAAAATATGAAAAAATTTGAAAAATCTGAAAGATTTGAACCATTTGAACAATTTGAACAATAAGAATGATTAAAAGAATTTGAAGGAATTTGAAGGAATATGAAAAATTAGAAGAATTTGAAGGAATTTGCATTCATTTCAATGGGAGAAAAGTACGCACAAAAAGTACAAATATTTTAAAAAGTATTAAAGTTAGAATAATGATGAGATATAGCAGGAATGTCGGGAAGGAGCTGAACGTTTTGACACCAAAATTTTTGAAATCGGTTGAAGTATGTGGGAGTAGTTACACGCCGACGGAATAATAATAATAACTAGAAAAAGCTGTTCCTACGCAACAGCGAGTGAGAATGCTAATCTGCAGAATGATTTGAGAAGATGCAGAAGATCCATGCAGAAGAGAAAAAATAGCTGAAAAATATTAAAGAATTTGAAAAATTTGAAGAATTTGAACAATTTGAAGTAATTTGTAGTAGTAGTAGTAGTAGTATCAGTAGTAGTAGTAGTAGTAGTATCAGTAGTATCAGTAGTAGCAGTAGTAGTAGTAGTAGTATCAGTAGTAGTAGTAGTAGTAGCAGTAGTAGCAGTAGTAGTAGTAGTATCAGTAGTAGTAGTAGTAGTTTTTAAAGAATTTGAAGGAATTTGAAGGTATTTGAAGAATTTGAAGGAATTTGTAGTAGTAGTAGTAGTAGTATCAGTAGTACTACTAGTAGTAGTAGTTGTATTATTAGTAGTAATAGTAGTAGTATCAGTAGTATTAGTAGTAATATCAGTAGTAGTAGCAGTATCAGTTTTTAAAGAATTTGAAGGAATTTGTAGTAGTAGTAGTAGTAGTAGTAGTATCAGTAGTACTAGTAGTAGTAGTAGTTGTATTAGTAGTAGTAATAGTAGTAGTAGTAGTATCAGTAGTAGTAGTAGCAGCAGTAGTATCAGTAGTAGTAGTAGTATCAGTAGTAGTAGTAGTATCAGTAGTAGTAGTAGTAGTAGTAGTATCAGTAGTAGTAGTAGAAGTATCAGTAGTAGTAGGAGTAGTATCAGTAGTAGTAGTAGTATCAGTTTTTAAAGAATTTGAAGGAATTTGCAGAATTTAAAGGAATTTGTAGTAGTAGTAGTAGTAGTAGTATCAGTAGTACTAGTAGTAGTAGTAGTAATAGTAGTAGTATCAGTAGTACTAGTAGTAGTAGTAGTAATAGTAGTAGTATCAGTAGTAGTTGTAGTACCAGCAGTAGCATCAGTAGTAGTAGCAGTAGCAGCAGTAGTATCATTAGTAGTAGTAGTAGTGGTAGTACTATCAGTAGTAGTAGTAGTAGTATCAG
This sequence comes from Fundulus diaphanus, assembly GCA_037039145.1. Lineage (NCBI taxonomy): Eukaryota > Metazoa > Chordata > Actinopteri > Cyprinodontiformes > Fundulidae > Fundulus > Fundulus diaphanus. The sequence continues at coordinate 25,135,844 of CM073141.1, forward strand.
TTGTAGTAGTATCAGTTGTAGTAGCAGTAGTAGTAGGAGTAGTATCTGTTGTAGTTGTAGTATTAATATCAGTTGTATCAGGAGAATTAGAAGGAATTTGAAAAATTTGAAGAATTTGACAAATTTGAAGAATTTGAAGTATTTGAAAAATTTGAAAAAATTTGAAAAATATGAAAAAATTTGAAAAATCTGAAAGATTTGAACCATTTGAACCATTTGAACAATTTGAACAATAAGAATGATTAAAAGAATTTGAAGGAATTTGAAGGAATATCAAAAATTTGAAGAATTTGAAGGAATTTGCATTCATTTCAATGGGAAAAAAGTACGCACAAAAGTACAAATATTTTAAAAAGTATTAAAGTTAGAATAATGATGAGATATAGCAGGAATGTCGGGAAGGAGCTGAACGTTTTGACACCAAAATTGTTGAAATCGGTTGAAGTATGTGGGAGTAGTTACACGCCGACGGAATAATAATAATAATAATAATAATAATAATAATAATAATAATAAAGAAAAACAGGAAAACAATAAGTGAGAATGCTGTATAGCATTCTCACTGATAATAATAATAATAACTAGAAAAAGCTGTTCCTACGCAACAGCGAGTGAGAATGCTAATCTGCAGAATGATTTGAGAAGATGCAGAAGATCCATGCAGAAGAGAAAAAATAGCTGAAAAATATTAAAGAATTTGAAAAATTTGAAGAATTTGAACAATTTGAAGTAATTTGTAGTAGTAGTAGTAGTAGTATCAGTAGTAGTAGTAGTAGTAGTATCAGTAGTATCAGTAGTAGCAGTAGTAGTAGTAGTAGTATCAGTAGTAGTAGTAGTAGTAGCAGTAGTAGCAGTAGTAGTAGTAGTATCAGTAGTAGTAGTAGTAGTTTTTAAAGAATTTGAAGGAATTTGAAGGTATTTGAAGAATTTGAAGGAATTTGTAGTAGTAGTAGTAGTAGTATCAGTAGTACTACTAGTAGTAGTAGTTGTATTATTAGTAGTAATAGTAGTAGTATCAGTAGTATTAGTAGTAATATCAGTAGTAGTAGCAGTATCAGTTTTTAAAGAATTTGAAGGAATTTGTAGTAGTAGTAGTAGTAGTAGTATCAGTAGTACTAGTAGTAGTAGTAGTTGTATTAGTAGTAGTAATAGTAGTAGTAGTAGTATCAGTAGTAGTAGTAGCAGCAGTAGTATCAGTAGTAGTAGTAGTATCAGTAGTAGTAGTAGTATCAGTAGTAGTAGTAGTAGTAGTAGTATCAGTAGTAGTAGTAGAAGTATCAGTAGTAGTAGGAGTAGTATCAGTAGTAGTAGTAGTATCAGTTTTTAAAGAATTTGAAGGAATTTGCAGAATTTAAAGGAATTTGTAGTAGTAGTAGTAGTAGTAGTATCAGTAGTACTAGTAGTAGTAGTAGTAATAGTAGTAGTATCAGTAGTAGTTGTAGTACCAGCAGTAGCATCAGTAGTAGTAGCAGTAGCAGCAGTAGTATCATTAGTAGTAGTAGTAGTGGTAGTACTATCAGTAGTAGTAGTAGTAGTATCAGTTGTAGTAGTATCAGTTGTAGTAGCAGTAGTAGTAGGAGTAGTATCTGTTGTAGTTGTAGTATTAATATCAGTTGTATCAGGAGAATTAGAAGGAATTTGAAAAATTTGAAGAATTTGACAAATTTGAAGAATTTGAAGTATTTGAAAAATTTGAAAAAATTTGAAAAATATGAAAAAATTTGAAAAATCTGAAAGATTTGAACCATTTGAACCATTTGAACAATTTGAACAATAAGAATGATTAAAAGAATTTGAAGGAATTTGAAGGAATATCAAAAATTTGAAGAATTTGAAGGAATTTGCATTCATTTCAATGGGAAAAAAGTACGCACAAAAGTACAAATATTTTAAAAAGTATTAAAGTTAGAATAATGATGAGATATAGCAGGAATGTCGGGAAGGAGCTGAACGTTTTGACACCAAAATTGTTGAAATCGGTTGAAGTATGTGGGAGTAGTTACACGCCGACGGAATAATAATAATAATAATAATAATAACTAGAAAAAGCTGTTCCTACGCAACAGCGAGTGAGAATGCTAATCTGCAGAATGATTTGAGAAGATGCAGAAGATCCATGCAGAAGAGAAAAAATAGCTGAAAAATATTAAAGAATTTGAAAAATTTGAAGAATTTGAACAATTTGAAGTAATTTGTAGTAGTAGTAGTAGTAGTATCAGTAGTAGTAGTAGTAGTATCAGTAGTATCAGTAGTAGCAGTAGTAGTAGTAGTATCAGTAGTAGTAGTAGTAGTATCAGTAGTATCAGTAGTAGTAGTAGTATCAGTAGTAGCAGTAGTAGTTTTTAAAGAATTTGAAGGAATTTGAAGGTATTTGAAGAATTTGAAGGAATTTGTAGTAGTAGTAGTAGTAGTAGTATCAGTAGTACTAGTAGTAGTAGTAGTTGTATTATTAGTAGTAATAGTAGTAGTATCAGTAGTATTAGTAGTAATATCAGTAGTAGTAGCAGTATCAGTTTTTAAAGAATTTGAAGGAATTTGTAGTAGTAGTAGTAGTAGTATCAGTAGTACTAGTAGTAGTAGTAGTTGTATTAGTAGTAGTAATAGTAGTAGTAGTAGTATCAGTAGTAGTAGTAGCAGCAGTAGTATCATTAGTAGTAGTAGTATCAGTAGTAGTAGTAGTATCAGTAGTAGTAGTAGTAGTAGTAGTATCAGTAGTAGTAGTAGAAGTATCAGTAGTAGTAGGAGTAGTATCAGTAGTAGTAGTAGTATCAGTTTTTAAAGAATTTGAAGGAATTTGCAGAATTTAAAGGAATTTGTAGTAGTAGTAGTAGTAGTAGTAGTATCAGTAGTACTAGTAGTAGTAGTAGTAGTAGTAATAGTAGTAGTATCAGTAGTAGTTGTAGTACCAGCAGTAGCATCAGTAGTAGTAGCAGTAGCAGCAGTAGTATCATTAGTAGTAGTAGTAGTGGTAGTAGTATCAGTAGTAGTAGTAGTAGTATCAGTAGTAGTAGTATCAGTTGTAGTAGTAGTAGTAGTAGGAGTAGTATCTGTTGTAGTTGTAGTATTAATATCAGTTGTATCAGGAGAATTAGAAGGAATTTGAAAAATTTGAAGAATTTGACAAATTTGAAGAATTTGAAGTATTTGAAGTATTTGAAAAATTTGAAAAAATTTGAAAGATATGAAAAAATTTGAAAAATCTGAAAGATTTGAACCATTTGAACAATTTGAACAATAAGAATGATTAAAAGAATTTGAAGGAATTTGAAGGAATATCAAAAATTTGAAGAATTTGAAGGAATTTGCATTCATTTCAATGGGAAAAAAGTACGCACAAAAAGTACAAATATTTTAAAAAGTATTAAAGTTAGAATAATGATGAGATATAGCAGGAATGTCGGGAAGGAGCTGAACGTTTTGACACCAAGATTGTTAAAATCGGTTGAAGTATGTGGGAGTAGTTACACGCCGACGGAATAATAATAATAATAATAATAATAATAATAATAATAATAATAAAGAAAAACAGGAAAACAATAAGTGAGAATGCTGTATAGCATTCTCACTGATAATAATAATAATAATAAAGAAAAACAGGAAAACAATAAGTGAGAATGCTGTATAGCATTCTCACTGATAATAATAACTAGAAAAAGCTGTTCCTACGCAACAGCGAGTGAGAATGCTAATCTGCAGAATGATTTGAGAAGATGCAGAAGATCCATGCAGAAGAGAAAAAATAGCTGAAAAATATTAAAGAATTTGAAAAATTTGAAGAATTTGAACAATTTGAAGTAATTTGTAGTAGTAGTAGTAGTAGTATCAGTAGTAGTAGTAGTAGTAGTATCAGTAGTATCAGTAGTAGCAGTAGTAGTAGTAGTAGTATCAGTAGTAGTAGTAGTAGTAGCAGTAGTAGCAGTAGTAGTAGTAGTATCAGTAGTAGTAGTAGTAGTTTTTAAAGAATTTGAAGGAATTTGAAGGTATTTGAAGAATTTGAAGGAATTTGTAGTAGTAGTAGTAGTAGTATCAGTAGTACTACTAGTAGTAGTAGTTGTATTATTAGTAGTAATAGTAGTAGTATCAGTAGTATTAGTAGTAATATCAGTAGTAGTAGCAGTATCAGTTTTTAAAGAATTTGAAGGAATTTGTAGTAGTAGTAGTAGTAGTAGTATCAGTAGTACTAGTAGTAGTAGTAGTTGTATTAGTAGTAGTAATAGTAGTAGTAGTAGTATCAGTAGTAGTAGTAGCAGCAGTAGTATCAGTAGTAGTAGTAGTATCAGTAGTAGTAGTAGTATCAGTAGTAGTAGTAGTAGTAGTAGTATCAGTAGTAGTAGTAGAAGTATCAGTAGTAGTAGGAGTAGTATCAGTAGTAGTAGTAGTATCAGTTTTTAAAGAATTTGAAGGAATTTGCAGAATTTAAAGGAATTTGTAGTAGTAGTAGTAGTAGTAGTATCAGTAGTACTAGTAGTAGTAGTAGTAATAGTAGTAGTATCAGTAGTACTAGTAGTAGTAGTAGTAATAGTAGTAGTATCAGTAGTAGTTGTAGTACCAGCAGTAGCATCAGTAGTAGTAGCAGTAGCAGCAGTAGTATCATTAGTAGTAGTAGTAGTGGTAGTACTATCAGTAGTAGTAGTAGTAGTATCAGTTGTAGTAGTATCAGTTGTAGTAGCAGTAGTAGTAGGAGTAGTATCTGTTGTAGTTGTAGTATTAATATCAGTTGTATCAGGAGAATTAGAAGGAATTTGAAAAATTTGAAGAATTTGACAAATTTGAAGAATTTGAAGTATTTGAAAAATTTGAAAAAATTTGAAAAATATGAAAAAATTTGAAAAATCTGAAAGATTTGAACCATTTGAACCATTTGAACAATTTGAACAATAAGAATGATTAAAAGAATTTGAAGGAATTTGAAGGAATATCAAAAATTTGAAGAATTTGAAGGAATTTGCATTCATTTCAATGGGAAAAAAGTACGCACAAAAGTACAAATATTTTAAAAAGTATTAAAGTTAGAATAATGATGAGATATAGCAGGAATGTCGGGAAGGAGCTGAACGTTTTGACACCAAAATTGTTGAAATCGGTTGAAGTATGTGGGAGTAGTTACACGCCGACGGAATAATAATAATAATAATAATAATAATAACTAGAAAAAGCTGTTCCTACGCAACAGCGAGTGAGAATGCTAATCTGCAGAATGATTTGAGGAGAAGATGCAGAAGATCCATGCAGAAGAGAAAAAATAGCTGAAAAATATTAAAGAATTTGAAAAATTTGAAGAATTTGAACAATTTGAAGTAATTTGTAGTAGTAGTAGTAGTAGTATCAGTAGTAGTAGTAGTAGTAGTAGTAGTACCAGTAGTATCAGTAGTAGCAGTAGTAGTAGTAGTATCAGTAGTAGTAGTAGTAATTTTAAAGAATTTGAAGGAATTTGAAGGTATTTGAAGAATTTGAAGGAATTTTTAGTAGTAGTAGTAGTAGTAGTATCAGTAGTACTAGTAGTAGTAGTAGTTGTATTATTAGTAGTAATAGTAGTAGTATCAGTAGTATTAGTAGTAATATCAGTAGTAGTAGCAGTATCAGTTTTTAAAGAATTTGAAGGAATTTGAAGGAATTTGTAGTATTGTAGTAGTAGTAGTAGTAGTATCAGTAGTACTAGTAGTAGTAGTAGTTGTATTAGTAGTAGTAATAGTAGTAGTATCAGTAGTAGTAGTAGTAGTATCAGTAGTAGTAGCAGTAGCAGCAGTAGTATCATTAGTAGTAATAGTATCAGTAGTAGTAGTAGTATCAGTAGTAGTAGTAGTAGTAGTAGTAGTAGTAGTAGTAGTAGTATCAGTAGTAGTAGTAGAAGTATCAGTAGTAGTAGGAGTAGTATCAGTAGTAGTAGGAGTAGTATCAGTAGTAGTAGTAGTAGTAGTATCAGTTTTTAAAGAATTTGAAGGAATTTGCAGAATTTAAAGGAATTTGTAGTAGTAGTAGTAGTAGTAGTAGTAGTAGTAGTATCAGTAGTACTAGTAGTAGTAATAGTAGTAGTATCAGTAGTAGTTGTAGTATCAGCAGTAGCATCAGTAGTAGTAGCAGTAGCAGCAGTAGTATCATTAGTAGTAGTAGTAGTGGTAGTAGTATCAGTAGTAGTAGTAGTATCAGTAGTAGTAGTATCAGTTGTAGTAGTAGTAGTAGTAGTAAGAGTAGTATCTGTTGTAGTTGTAGTATTAATATCAGTTGTATCAGAAGAATTAGAAGGAATTTGAAAAATTTGAAGAATTTGAAAAATTTGAAGAATTTGAAGTATTTGAAGTATTTGAAAAATTTGAAAAAATTTGAAAAATTTGAAAAAATTTGAAAAATCTGAAAGATTTGAACCATTTGAACAATTTGAATAATAAGAATGATTAAAAGAATTTGAAGGAATTTGAAGGAATATGAAAAATTTGAAGAATTTGAAGGATTTTGCATTGATTTCAATGGGAGCAACCAAAAACGCACAAAAAGTGAAATATTTTAAAAAGTATAAAAGTTAGCATAACTATGAGATATAGCAGGCATGCCGGGAACGAGCCGAACGTTTTGACACCAAAATTGTTGAAATTGGTTGAAGTATGCGGGAGTAGTTAGACGCCGACGGAATAATAATAATAATAATAAAGAAAAACAGGAAAACAATAAGTGAGAATGCTGTATAGCATTCTCACTGATAATAATAATAATAAAGAAAAACAGGAAAACAATAAGTGAGAATGCTGTATAGCATTCTCACTGATAATAACTAGAAAAAGCTGTTCCTACGCAACAGCGAGTGAGAATGCTAATCTGCAGAATGATTTGAGAAGATGCAGAAGATCCATGCAGAAGAGAAAAAATAGCTGAAAAATATTAAAGAATTTGAAAAATTTGAAGAATTTGAACAATTTGAAGTAATTTGTAGTAGTAGTAGTAGTAGTATCAGTAGTAGTAGTAGTAGTAGTATCAGTAGTATCAGTAGTAGCAGTAGTAGTAGTAGTAGTATCAGTAGTAGTAGTAGTAGTAGCAGTAGTAGCAGTAGTAGTAGTAGTATCAGTAGTAGTAGTAGTAGTTTTTAAAGAATTTGAAGGAATTTGAAGGTATTTGAAGAATTTGAAGGAATTTGTAGTAGTAGTAGTAGTAGTATCAGTAGTACTACTAGTAGTAGTAGTTGTATTATTAGTAGTAATAGTAGTAGTATCAGTAGTATTAGTAGTAATATCAGTAGTAGTAGCAGTATCAGTTTTTAAAGAATTTGAAGGAATTTGTAGTAGTAGTAGTAGTAGTAGTATCAGTAGTACTAGTAGTAGTAGTAGTTGTATTAGTAGTAGTAATAGTAGTAGTAGTAGTATCAGTAGTAGTAGTAGCAGCAGTAGTATCAGTAGTAGTAGTAGTATCAGTAGTAGTAGTAGTATCAGTAGTAGTAGTAGTAGTAGTAGTATCAGTAGTAGTAGTAGAAGTATCAGTAGTAGTAGGAGTAGTATCAGTAGTAGTAGTAGTATCAGTTTTTAAAGAATTTGAAGGAATTTGCAGAATTTAAAGGAATTTGTAGTAGTAGTAGTAGTAGTAGTATCAGTAGTACTACTAGTAGTAGTAGTAATAGTAGTAGTATCAGTAGTACTAGTAGTAGTAGTAGTAATAGTAGTAGTATCAGTAGTAGTTGTAGTACCAGCAGTAGCATCAGTAGTAGTAGCAGTAGCAGCAGTAGTATCATTAGTAGTAGTAGTAGTGGTAGTACTATCAGTAGTAGTAGTAGTAGTATCAGTTGTAGTAGTATCAGTTGTAGTAGCAGTAGTAGTAGGAGTAGTATCTGTTGTAGTTGTAGTATTAATATCAGTTGTATCAGGAGAATTAGAAGGAATTTGAAAAATTTGAAGAATTTGACAAATTTGAAGAATTTGAAGTATTTGAAAAATTTGAAAAAATTTGAAAAATATGAAAAAATTTGAAAAATCTGAAAGATTTGAACCATTTGAACCATTTGAACAATTTGAACAATAAGAATGATTAAAAGAATTTGAAGGAATTTGAAGGAATATCAAAAATTTGAAGAATTTGAAGGAATTTGCATTCATTTCAATGGGAAAAAAGTACGCACAAAAGTACAAATATTTTAAAAAGTATTAAAGTTAGAATAATGATGAGATATAGCAGGAATGTCGGGAAGGAGCTGAACGTTTTGACACCAAAATTGTTGAAATCGGTTGAAGTATGTGGGAGTAGTTACACGCCGACGGAATAATAATAATAACTAGAAAAAGCTGTTCCTACGCAACAGCGAGTGAGAATGCTAATCTGCAGAATGATTTGAGAAGATGCAGAAGATCCATGCAGAAGAGAAAAAATAGCTGAAAAATATTAAAGAATTTGAAAAATTTGAAGAATTTGAACAATTTGAAGTAATTTGTAGTAGTAGTAGCAGTAGTAGTAGTAGTAGTATCAGTAGTAGTAGTAGTAGTATCAGTAGTATCAGTAGTATCAGTAGTTGTATTATTAGTAGTAATAGTAGTAGTATCAGTAGTAGTAGTAGTAGTTTTTAAAGAATTTGAAGGAATTTGAAGGTATTTGAAGAATTTGAAGGAATTTGTAGTAGTAGTAGTAGTAGTATCAGTAGTACTAGTAGTTGTATTATTAGTAGTAATAGTAGTAGTATCAGTAGTATTAGTAGTAATATCAGTAGTAGTATCAGTATCAGTTTTTAAAGAATTTGAAGGAATTTGAAGGAATTTGTAGTAGTAGTAGTAGTAGTATTATCAGTAGTACTAGTAGTAGTAGTAGTTCTATTAGTAGTAGTAATAGTAGTAGTAGTAGTATCAGTAGTAGTAGTAGCAGCAGTAGTATCATTAGTAGTAGTAGTATCAGTAGTAGTAGTAGTATCAGTAGTAGTAGTAGTAGTAGTAGTAGTATCAGTAGTAGTAGTAGAAGTATCAGTAGTAGTAGGAGTAGTATCAGTAGTAGTAGTAGTATCAGTTTTTAAAGAATTTGAAGGAATTTGTAGTAGTAGTAGTAGTAGTAGTAGTAGTATCAGTAGTACTAGTAGTAGTAGTAGTAGTAGTAATAGTAGTAGTATCAGTAGTAGTTGTAGTACCAGCAGTAGCATCAGTAGTAGTAGCAGTAGCAGCAGTAGTATCATTAGTAGTAGTAGTAGTGGTAGTAGGATCAGTAGTAGTAGTAGTATCAGTAGTAGTAGTATCAGTTGTAGTAGTATCAGTTGTAGTAGTAGTAGTAGTAGTAGTAGGAGTAGTATCTGTTGTAGTATTAATATCAGTTGTATCAGAAGAATTAGAAGGAATTTGAAAAATTTGAAGAATTTGAAAAATTTGAAGAATTTGAAGTATTTGAAGTATTTGAAAAATTTGAAAAAATTTGAAAAATATGAAAAAATTTGAAAAATCTGAAAGATTTGAACCATTTGAACCATTTGAACAATTTGAACAATAAGAATGATTAAAAGAATTTGAAGGAATTTGAAGGAATATCAAAAATTTGAAGAATTTGAAGGAATTTGCATTCATTTCAATGGGAAAAAAGTACGCACAAAAAGTACAAATATTTTAAAAAGTATTAAAGTTAGAATAATGATGAGATATAGCAGGAATGTCGGGAAGGAGCTGAACGTTTTGACACCAAAATTGTTGAAATCGGTTGAAGTATGTGAGAGTAGTTACACGCCGACGGAATAATAATAATAATAATAATAATAACTAGAAAAAGCTGTTCCTACGCAACAGCGAGTGAGAATGCTAATCTGCAGAATGATTTGAGGAAAAGATGCAGAAGATCCATGCAGAAGAGAAAAAATAGCTGAAAAATATTAAAGAATTTGAAAAATTTGAAGAATTTGAACAATTTGAAGTAATTTGTAGTAGTAGTAGTAGTAGTAGTATCAGTAGTAGTAGTAGTAGTATCAGTAGTATCAATAGTAGCAGTAGTAGTAGTATCAGTAGTAGTAGTAGTAGTTTTTAAAGAATTTGAAGGAATTTGAAGGTATTTGAAGAATTTGAAGGAATTTGTAGTAGTAGTAGTAGTAGTATCAGTAGTACTAGTAGTAGTAGTAGTTGTATTATTAGTAGTAATAGTAGTAGTATCAGTAGTATTAGTAGTAATATCAGTAGTAGTAGCAGTATCAGTTTTTAAAGAATTTGAAGGAATTTGAAGGAATTTGTAGTAGTAGTAGTAGTAGTAGTATCAGTAGTACTAGTAGTAGTAGTAGTTGTATTAGTAGTAGTAATAGTAGTAGTATCAGTAGTAGTAATAGTAGTATCAGTAGTAGTAGCAGTAGCAGCAGTAGTATCATTAGTAGTAGTAGTATCAGTAGTAGTAGTAGTATCAGTAGTAGTAGTAGTAGTAGTAGTAGTAGTATCAGTAGTAGTAGTAGAAGTATCAGTAGTAGTAGGAGTAGTATCAGTAGTAGTAGTAGTAGTATCAGTTTTTAAAGAATTTGAAGGAATTTGCAGAATTTAAAGGAATTTGTAGTAGTAGTAGTAGTAGTAGTAGTAGTGGTAGTAGTAGTAGTATCAGTAGTACTAGTAGTAGTAGTAGTAGTAATAGTAGTAGTATCAGTAGTAGTTGTAGCATCAGCAGTAGCATCAGTAGTAGTAGCAGTAGCAGCAGTAGTATCATTAGTAGTAGTAGTAGTGGTAGTAGTATCAGTAGTAGTAGTAGTAGTATCAGTAGTAGTAGTATCAGTTGTAGTAGTAGTAGTAGTAGTAAGAGTAGTATCTGTTGTAGTTGTAGTATTAATATCAGTTGTATCAGAAGAATTAGAAGGAATTTGAAAAATTTGAAGAATTTGAAAAATTTGAAGAATTTGAAGTATTTGAAGTATTTGAAAAATTTGAAAAAATTTGAAAAATATGAAAAAATTTGAAAAATCTGAAAGATTTGAACCATTTGAACAATTTGAACAATAAGAATGATTAAAAGAATTTGAAGGAATTTGAAGGAATATGAAAAATTTGAAGAATTTGAAGGGATTTGCATTCATTTCAATGGGAAAAAAGTACGCACAAAAAGTACAAATATTTTAAAAAGTATTAAAGTTAGAATAATGATGAGATATAGCAGGAATGTCGGGAAGGAGCTGAACGTTTTGACACCAAAATTGTTGAAATCGGTTGAAGTATGTGGGAGTAGTTACACGCCGACGGAATAATAATAATAATAATAATAATAATAATAATAACTAGAAAAAGCTGTTCCTACGCAACAGCGAGTGAGAATGCTAATCTGCAGAATGATTTGAGGAGAAGGTGCAGAAGATCAATGCAGAAGAGAAAAAATAGCTAAAAAACATTGAAGAATTAGAAAATTTTGAAGAATTTGAAGAATTTGAAGTAATTTGTAGTAGTAGTAGTAGTAGTAGTAGTAGAAGTACTATCAGTAGTAGTAGTAGTAGTATCAGTAGTATCAGTAGTAGTAGTAGTAGTATCAGTAGTATCAGTAGTAGCAGTAGTAGTAGTATCAGTAGTAGTAGTATCAGTTTTTAAGGAATTTGAAGGAATTTGAAGGAATTTGTAGTAGTAGTAGTAGTAGTATCAGTAGTACTAGTAGTAGCAGTTGTTGTTGTATTATTAGTAGTAATAGTAGAAGTGTCAGTAGTAGTTGTAGTATCAGTAGTAGTAGTAGTATCAGTTTTTAAAGAATTTGAAGGAATTTGTAGTAGTAGTAGTAGTAGTAGTATCAGTAGTATCAGTAGTACTAGTTGTTGTATTAGTAGTAGTAATAGTAGTAGTATCAGTAGTAATAGTAGTAGTATCAGTAGTAGTAGTAGTAGTAGTAGTAGTATCAGTAGTAGTGGAAGTATCAGTTTTTAAGATTTGAAGGAATTTGTAGTAGTAGTAGTATTAGTAGTAGTATCAGTAGTACTAGTTGTTGTATTAGTAGTAGTAATAGTAGTAGTATCAGTAGTAATAGTAGTAGTATCAGTAGTAGTAGTAGTAGTATCAGTAGTAGTGGTAGAATCAGTTTTTAAAGAATTTGAAGGAATTTGTAGTAGTAGTAGTATTAGTAGTAGTATCAGTAGTACTAGTAGTGGTAGTAGTTGTATTAGTAGTAGTAATAGTAGTAGTAGCAGTAGTAGTTATTGTAGTAGCAGTAGTAGTAGCAGTAGCAGCAGTAGTTTCATTAGTAGTAGTAGTAGTAGTAGTAGTAATATCAGTAGTAGTAGTAATATCAGTAGTAGTAGTAGTATCAGTTTTTAAAGAATTTGAAGGAATTTGAAGAATTTAAAGGAATTTGTAGTAGTAGTAGTATCAGTAGTACTAGTAGTAGTAGTAGTAGTAGTAATAGTAGTAGTATCAGTAATAGTTGTTGTAGTATCAGCAGTAGCATCAGTAGTAGTAGCAGTAGCAGCAAGAGTATCATTAGTAGTAGTAGTAGTGGTAATAGTATCAGTAGTAGTAGTAGTAGTAGTATCAATAGTAGTAGTATCAGTTGTAGTAGTAGTAGTAGTAGTAGTAGAAGTAGAAGTAGTAGAAGTAGTAGTAGAAGGAGTAGTATCTGTTGTAGTAGTAGTATTAATATCAGTTGTATCAGAAGAACTAGAAGGAATTTGAAGAATTTGAAAAATTTGAAGAATTTGAAGTATTTGAAGTATTCGAAAAAATTGAAAAAATCTGAAAAATTTGAAAAAAATTGAAAAATTTGAAAGATTTGAACAATTTGAACCATTTGAACAATTTGAACATTAAGAACGATTACAAGAATTTGAAAGAATTTGAAAGAATATGAAAAATTTGAAGAATTTGAAGGAATTTGCATTCATTTCAATGGGAACAAAAAACGCACAAAAAGTACAAATACTTTAAAAAGTATAAAAGGTACCATAACCATGAGATATAGCAGTAATGTCGAGAACGAGCCGAACGTTTTGGTACGAAAATCGTTGAAATCGGTTGAAGTATGCAGGAGTAGTTAGACGCACAAAAACGTACGGAATAATAATAATAATAATAATAATAATAATAATAATAAAGAAAAACAGGAAAACAATAAGTGAGAATGCTGTATAGCATTCTCACTGATAATAATAATAAAGAAAAACAGGAAAACAATAAGTGAGAATGCTGTATAGCATTCTCACTGATAATAAAGAAAAACAGGAAAACAATAAGTGAGAATGCTGTATAGCATTCTCACTGATAATAATAATAATAAAGAAAAACAGGAAAACAATAAGTGAGAATGCTGTATAGCATTCTCACTGATAAAGAAAAACAGGAAAACAATAAGTGAGAATGCTGTATAGCATTCTCACTGATAATAATAAAGAAAAACAGGAAAACAATAAGTGAGAATGCTGTATAGCATTCTCACTTGCTGTTCCTACGCAACAGCAAGTGAGAATGCTAATCTGCAAAATGATTTGAGGAGAAGATGCAGAAGATCCATGCCGAAGAAAACAAATAGCTGAAAAACATTGAAGAATTTAAAAAAATTGAAAAATTTGAACAATTTGAAGTAATTTGTAGTAGTAGTAGTATCAGTAGTAGTAGTATTAGTTTTTAAAGAATTTGAAGGAATTTGAAGGTATTTGTAGTAGTAGTAGTAGTATCAGTAGTACTAGTAGTAGTAGTATCATTAGTAGTAGTAGTAGTAGTATCAGTAGTATCAGTAGTAGTAGTAGTAGTTTTTAAAGAATTTGAAGGAATTTGAAGGTATTTGAAGAATTTGAAGGAATTTGTAGTAGTAGTAGTAGTAGTATCAGTAGTACTACTAGTAGTAGTAGTTGTATTATTAGTAGTAATAGTAGTAGTATCAGTAGTATTAGTAGTAATATCAGTAGTAGTAGCAGTATCAGTTTTTAAAGAATTTGAAGGAATTTGTAGTAGTAGTAGTAGTAGTAGTATCAGTAGTACTAGTAGTAGTAGTAGTTGTATTAGTAGTAGTAATAGTAGTAGTAGTAGTATCAGTAGTAGTAGTAGCAGCAGTAGTATCAGTAGTAGTAGTAGTATCAGTAGTAGTAGTAGTATCAGTAGTAGTAGTAGTAGTAGTAGTATCAGTAGTAGTAGTAGAAGTATCAGTAGTAGTAGGAGTAGTATCAGTAGTAGTAGTAGTATCAGTTTTTAAAGAATTTGAAGGAATTTGCAGAATTTAAAGGAATTTGTAGTAGTAGTAGTAGTAGTAGTATCAGTAGTACTAGTAGTAGTAGTAGTAATAGTAGTAGTATCAGTAGTACTAGTAGTAGTAGTAGTAATAGTAGTAGTATCAGTAGTAGTTGTAGTACCAGCAGTAGCATCAGTAGTAGTAGCAGTAGCAGCAGTAGTATCATTAGTAGTAGTAGTAGTGGTAGTACTATCAGTAGTAGTAGTAGTAGTATCAGTTGTAGTAGCAGTAGTAGTAGGAGTAGTATCTGTTGTAGTTGTAGTATTAATATCAGTTGTATCAGGAGAATTAGAAGGAATTTGAAAAATTTGAAGAATTTGACAAATTTGAAGAATTTGAAGTATTTGAAAAATTTGAAAAAATTTGAAAAATATGAAAAAATTTGAAAAATCTGAAAGATTTGAACCATTTGAACCATTTGAACAATTTGAACAATAAGAATGATTAAAAGAATTTGAAGGAATTTGAAGGAATATCAAAAATTTGAAGAATTTGAAGGAATTTGCATTCATTTCAATGGGAAAAAAGTACGCACAAAAGTACAAATATTTTAAAAAGTATTAAAGTTAGAATAATGATGAGATATAGCAGGAATGTCGGGAAGGAGCTGAACGTTTTGACACCAAAATTGTTGAAATCGGTTGAAGTATGTGGGAGTAGTTACACGCCGACGGAATAATAATAATAATAATAATAATAATAATAATAATAATAATAAAGAAAAACAGGAAAACAATAAGTGAGAATGCTGTATAGCATTCTCACTGATAATAATAAAGAAAAACAGGAAAACAATAAGTGAGAATGCTGTATAGCATTCTCACTGACTAGAAAAAGCTGTTCCTACGCAACAGCGAGTGAGAATGCTAATCTGCAGAATGATTTGAGGAGAAGATGCAGAAGATCAATGCAGAAGAGAAAAAAATAGCTAAAAAACATTGAAGAATTTGAAAAATTTGAAGTAATTTGTAGTAGTAGTAGTAGTTGTAGTAGTACTAGAAGTACTATTAGTAGTAGTAGTAGTAGTATCAGTAGTAGTAGTAGTAGTATCAGTAGTATCAGTAGTAGCAGTAGTAGTAGTATCAGTAGTAGTAGTATCAGTTTTTAAAGGATTTGAAGGAATTTGTAGTAGTAGTAGTAGTATCAGTAGTACTAGTAGTAGTAGTAGTTGTATTATTAGTAGTAATAGTAGTAGTATCAGTAGTAGTAGTATCAGTAGTAGTAGTAGTATCAGTTTTTAAAAAAATTGAAGGAATTTGAAGGAATTTGTAGTAGTAGTAGTAGTAGTAGTAGTAGTATCAGTAGTACTAGTAGTAGTAGTTGTTGTATTAGTAGTAGTAATAGTAGTAGTATCAGTAGTAGTAGTAGTAGTATCAGTAGTAGTAGTAGTATCAGTTTTTAAAAAAATTGAAGGAATTTGAAGGAATTTGTAGTAGTAGTAGTAGTATTAGTAGTATCAGTAGTACTAGTAGTAGTAGTAGTTGTTGTATTAGTAGTAGTAATAGTAGTAGTATCAGTAGTAGTAGTAGTAGTATCAGTAGTAGTAGTAGTATCAGTTTTTAAATAATTTGAAGGAAATTGTAGTAGTAGTAGTATTAGTAGTAGTATCAGTAGTACTACTAGTAGTAGTAGTTGTATTAGTAGTAGTAATAGTAGTAGTAGCAGTAGTAGTTGTAGTAGCAGTAGTGGTAGCAGTAGCAGCAATAGTATCATTAGTAGTAGTAGTAGTAGTAGTAGTAGTAGTATCTGTAGTAGTAGTAGTAGTAGTAGTATCATCAGTAGTAGTAGTAGAAGTATCAGTAGTAGTAGGAGTAGTATCAGTAGTAGTAGTAGTATCAGTTTTTAAAAAATTTGGAGGAATTTGAAGAATTTGAAGGAATTTGTAGTAGTAGTAGTAGTAGTAGTAGTAGTATCAGTAGTACTAGTAGTAGTAGTAGTAATAGTAGTAGTATCAGTAGTAGTTGTTGTAGTATCAGCAGTAGCATCAGTAGTAGTAGCAGTAGCAGCAGTAGTATCATTAGTAGTAGTAGTAGTATTATTATCAGTAGTAGTAGTAGTATCAGTAGTAGTAGTAGTAGTAGTAGTATCAGTAGTAGTAGTAGTATCAGTAGTAGTAGTAGAAGTATCAGTAGTAGTAGTAGTAGTATCAGTAGTACTAGTAGTAGTAGTAGTAGTAGTAGTAATAGTAGTAGTATCAGTAGTAGTTGTTGTAGTATCAGCAGTAGCATCAGTAGTAGTAGCAGTAGCAGCAGTAGTATCATTAGTAGTAGTGGTAGTAGTATCAGTAGTAGTAGTAGTAGTAGTATCAGTAGTAGTAGTATCAGTTGTAGTAGTAGTAGTAGTAGGAGTAGTATCTGTTGTAGTAGTAGTATTAATATCAGTTGTATCAGAAGAATTAGAAAGAATTTGAAAAATTTGAAGAATTTGAAAAATTTGAAGAATTTGAAGTATTTGAAGTATTTGAAAAATTTGAAACAATTTGAAAAATTTGAAAAAATTTGAAAAATCTGAAAGATTTGAACCATTTGAACCATTTGAACAATTTCAACAATAAGAATGATTACAAGAATTTGAAGGAATATAAAAAATTTGAAGAATTTGAAGGAATTTGCATTCATTTCAATGGGAAAAAAGTACGCACAAAAAGTACAAATATTTTAAAAAGTATTAAAGTTAGAATAATGATGAGATATAGCAGGAATGTCGGGAAGGAGCTGAACGTTTTGACACCAAAATTGTTGAAATCGGTTGAAGTATGTGGGAGTAGTTACACGCCGACGGAATAATAATAATAATAATAATAATAATAATAATAATAATAATAAAGAAAAACAGGAAAACAATAAGTGAGAATGCTGTATAGCATTCTCACTGATAATAATAACTAGAAAAAGCTGTTCCTACGCAACAGCGAGTGAGAATGCTAATCTGCAGAATGATTTGAGAAGATGCAGAAGATCCATGCAGAAGAGAAAAAATAGCTGAAAAATATTAAAGAATTTGAAAAATTTGAAGAATTTGAACAATTTGAAGTAATTTGTAGTAGTAGTAGTAGTAGTATCAGTAGTAGTAGTAGTAGTAGTATCAGTAGTATCAGTAGTAGCAGTAGTAGTAGTAGTAGTATCAGTAGTAGTAGTAGTAGTAGCAGTAGTAGCAGTAGTAGTAGTAGTATCAGTAGTAGTAGTAGTAGTTTTTAAAGAATTTGAAGGAATTTGAAGGTATTTGAAGAATTTGAAGGAATTTGTAGTAGTAGTAGTAGTAGTATCAGTAGTACTACTAGTAGTAGTAGTTGTATTATTAGTAGTAATAGTAGTAGTATCAGTAGTATTAGTAGTAATATCAGTAGTAGTAGCAGTATCAGTTTTTAAAGAATTTGAAGGAATTTGTAGTAGTAGTAGTAGTAGTAGTATCAGTAGTACTAGTAGTAGTAGTAGTTGTATTAGTAGTAGTAATAGTAGTAGTAGTAGTATCAGTAGTAGTAGTAGCAGCAGTAGTATCAGTAGTAGTAGTAGTATCAGTAGTAGTAGTAGTATCAGTAGTAGTAGTAGTAGTAGTAGTATCAGTAGTAGTAGTAGAAGTATCAGTAGTAGTAGGAGTAGTATCAGTAGTAGTAGTAGTATCAGTTTTTAAAGAATTTGAAGGAATTTGCAGAATTTAAAGGAATTTGTAGTAGTAGTAGTAGTAGTAGTATCAGTAGTACTAGTAGTAGTAGTAGTAATAGTAGTAGTATCAGTAGTACTAGTAGTAGTAGTAGTAATAGTAGTAGTATCAGTAGTAGTTGTAGTACCAGCAGTAGCATCAGTAGTAGTAGCAGTAGCAGCAGTAGTATCATTAGTAGTAGTAGTAGTGGTAGTACTATCAGTAGTAGTAGTAGTAGTATCAGTTGTAGTAGTATCAGTTGTAGTAGCAGTAGTAGTAGGAGTAGTATCTGTTGTAGTTGTAGTATTAATATCAGTTGTATCAGGAGAATTAGAAGGAATTTGAAAAATTTGAAGAATTTGACAAATTTGAAGAATTTGAAGTATTTGAAAAATTTGAAAAAATTTGAAAAATATGAAAAAATTTGAAAAATCTGAAAGATTTGAACCATTTGAACCATTTGAACAATTTGAACAATAAGAATGATTAAAAGAATTTGAAGGAATTTGAAGGAATATCAAAAATTTGAAGAATTTGAAGGAATTTGCATTCATTTCAATGGGAAAAAAGTACGCACAAAAGTACAAATATTTTAAAAAGTATTAAAGTTAGAATAATGATGAGATATAGCAGGAATGTCGGGAAGGAGCTGAACGTTTTGACACCAAAATTGTTGAAATCGGTTGAAGTATGTGGGAGTAGTTACATGCCGACGGAATAATAATAATAATAATAATAATAATAATAATAATAATAATAAAGAAAAACAGGAAAACAATAAGTGAGAATGCTGTATAGCATTCTCACTGATAATAATAATAATAATAATAATAATAATAAAGAAAAACAGGAAAACAATAAGTGAGAATGCTGTATAGCATTCTCACTGATAAAGAAAAACAGGAAAACAATAAGTGAGAATGCTGTATAGCATTCTCACTGATAAAGAAAAACAGGAAAACAATAAGTGAGAATGCTGTATAGCATTCTCACTGATAATAATAATAATAATAATAATAATAATAAAGAAAAACAGGAAAACAATAAGTGAGAATGCTGTATAGCATTCTCACTGATAATAATAATAATAATAATAAAGAAAAACAGGAAAACAATAAGTGAGAATGCTGTATAGCATTCTCACTGATAAGAGCATTCCAGCACATGCTGGGCTAAGCACGGCTTTGCACCGGCGCTGCAGCTGAGCGCGCACACACACACACACACACACACACACAGCGGAGGAGAGATCGCTGAAGTGACTGTGTTGAAATAAGCAATGTTTTTTCCTCTTTTACCAGTTGTGTTGGAACATCCGATGGCCATGCACGTGGGCATTGTTGCTTCAGCAATAGCTCTTGGGAATGTCAGCGGTGAAGTCCTCTGGAAATCCGAAATAATTATTGATGATCGCAGCTGTGTAGAACGGCTCCTATTGACTTTGCATGGAAAGCGGAGAGAAATACTGTCGCCGCTTCCGCTCTTCCACGTCGCAGGATGTGATGTCAAACGCCCCTTACTGCCCATATTTGGGCAGTCATGTCAGCCCCCATACACAGTGATTCAGACGACAATTTATGTTTTTATTTTCTTATTGATTAAAGATAAGTTCATTAAATAACCACAAATGTATTAGTTTTAGTTATAGCTAATGATACCCTGATTTTTCCTTGTTGACCGGACTTCCCCTTTAAAATAACAACGTAGTAGCTCCGTCGGAGGACGTGTACGTACCTGAACGCAACGGAGCGGTCACAGAGGATGTGGAATTTGGAGGTTACACCTGTATCACCTTTACACAAATATGAAATGAATTTCATTCAAACAAATAGGATTTAACATTTATTCGTAAAAATGGGAAAACGTCACATTGCATTTAACCCTTGTGTTAATAACATCCTTTTAATTACAAATGTTTTGTTAACATTTGGTTGAAAAACAGTTTTTTTTTAAGGATCTAGAAAAACTTCATTGGTAGCTGCATGTTTTCCTGACAAGGAGCAGGAGTTTTGGCCGTCTCACGAGTCTGTAAATTCTACCTTTTGTCTTCGCTTTCCGTTGTCTCTTCCAGACAAAGTAATGAATGGGTTTACACCAAATATATGTGTCAAATAAAACAATAAAACCCTGTCACTAAAATTCAACTGGAGTGCCTTGATGCTGTAATTGTTCTCTGACTTTGTTGGAATTAGTGTGCTGATTATTGAGTCTCCTGCTGTGCCGGCGTGGCTTGTTATTGACTGGCCTAGATTGCGCATTAGCGGGGGCACCAGTGCAGCATTTGTGACCAGACAGGCAGTACGGGCGGGCGGCCCTCGTTGCCCAGCAGAATAGATGAGGCAGAGTTGGCCCCTCTGTTTTCAGTGCAGGGAGTTTGATGTCTATCGCAGTTGACTGCTCTTCAAAAGGACGAGCCATTTGTCAAAGATGCCACAGGAAAGGTGGCTCCAAGTTTGAGCCTAGCTGGGCTTCCCCTCACAATGACGCACACCCACATAGACACGCACGATACAGAGAGCACACACATTTGGCCATTTTTTTGCAGCAGTGACCGACCGAGACCCGATAGGCTGATTTAAGATGGCTAAAAAGTCATGACAAAGTTTTGGGCAAAGAGCGCTGGATGAAGAGGGCGAGCTCAAACAAAGTCTTTTTAGCTGCACACAGGCAGTAAGAACCAATCAACACTGAGACCAGAAAGTAAGTGATTGGAGTCCTCTGAGAAAAATGTGCAGCTGTGGATTCTCCATCTGGATCCTCGGAGATTTATTTCATGGTAATTACCTTCTGTTTATTTGTAGTTGGGGTGTTTTGGGAGGTTTTTATGTTTTCCAGTAGTAAGAGATTGGAAATTGTTATCCGATATGTTTTTTTGTCTGGAGCCACTTTTCTACTGTAACTGAACAGAGCGAAAAAGCTCCTTTTGTTCCTCATATTTGTCTTTGCATTTACTTTCTGCTGGCTGCAAAACAAATCTTTCCTTGAGGGAAATAAGGTCAATCTTGATCTCTCTCCAGTGAGGAGAGGTAGGACTGCTTTTTTTTGTCCAACGGTGGTGTTTGCGTTTGCCTGGACGGCAGCCCCTTCGTGTGTCTGGACGGGGCCTGAGGTTGTTGACGGAAACCTTACAGAGAGCTTACAGAGTGTCTGCTTTTTTTTTTTGTACAACCTGTCCAGAAGGAACAGCAAACACGCAGCAACAACACACTCAGAAGCATAGGCTGTTCAGCACACCATGTCATATGTGACCCAGGAAAAGCATTCCTTCACTCTTGACTGGAACGTCTGGAGAGAGAACCCCGTTCCCCGTCACCTTTTCTCATTTGGTCCTTTGTGTGGCTGTCCATTCGGGAGGATCCGCGATTTGTCTTTAGGGGGACATTAGCTCACCTTTATTCAGAAAGCAGAAACCCGACTTGAATTAATTCTTCAAGTAATGTCTTTTTAGGATTTGTGTAAGCCCTTTGCTGTGTTATTGTCGGACAGTAGGAGGGAAATGGATGCATTCTTTGTATTCCAGTCCTGTTTTTGTTTTCTTTCTCAGCTTTAGAGAGAGATTGTTTTTTTTTCTTTTGGAAATGCGCTTGAAATTTTGCACCTCGGTTGTGTGGTCTTACCACAAATGTATTGATCGGCATTTCTTCAAGAAGCTGACTGGATCTGTCATTTGTAAGAGAGGTGAGTCTTACAACATGCGTAATGTTTGAGAAAAAGGTCACTATGGGAATCTGATTACCTTAAGTGGAAGAAATGACTCCGTGTGATGTTCTTAAATCTTAAGTTTTTTTGCATTAAGTGTAGTTATTTTACAGCTGTAGCTCAAGGTATCGAATGTACGTTGGCCCCTGATAAGCTTTGTCTAACCTGGTCAGTGTGCCTCGTCGTACCACGTCCACGTGTCTGAATCTGTGTGAGTAGCTTCTGTCTGTATCTGGAGTCTGGAAAAGTATGCAGATCCAAATCTCCTAGGAAGGCAACCCTAATCCCCTCTTGAGCTGTGTCCACATTAGACGGCTGCAAATGGCAGGCTGCCTCAACACCAGGGGAGTGGTGCTGATCAGGAGGTTAGACTCAATCTGTGCAGGTATTCCACAGATTTTTGGGTTTAAATCTGTCTTTGCAAGGTGCAAAGAAAACTTGATTCTGATGTTTTGTAGCTATTGTAAAGCCTCTAGGATAAGTGGATATTGGATCACTTTTCTTTCCAGAATTTGTAGCGTTAATGTTGTTTAATTAGTTTCCTGGGTCAGACAGAACCTTTAAGTGAAGTGAAGATTGATGTTGAGTTTGGGTCTGTTATAGAAACACTTTATCATCACAGATACTGTATACATCTCATTTTTGATTCACTCCCTTTCTGAATAGTGAGTATTGGGATGAAGAGTGTGGATTTTGAAGTGTTGTGCTGCATCTGGGTGCAAGATTTTACTTTTGCCATGATGCATCGTCTTATTGTTTTGTTTTTTATTCATATTGAGTGATCGGTTGACCATCACGCAATTACATTTTTATGTTCTATGATTGCCCCCAAGTGATGAGTTAATCATAAGATGAATTAATTACACGCTAGGTCATGCCATCAGTCCCACTTTCAGTTTTAGCCATCCAGCATGTTGAGGTGAGTGAAACATGTGCATAGTGCAGCGATAAATGAAGAAAACTTGTTGCATCATTGCTTTGGTATTTGAGTTGCATTGATCCTGTAGCAGTGGTGGACACATGTGGTATACAGGACATGTTACAATTCATGCTGCAGAATTTCTTGACGCGCTAAAAGAAACCTGTAGCAACGTGTGATTACATTGTGTGTGCTACAGTGTTAGATTAGTAGTAAGGGGATCTCTTCATTGTTCTTTTCCCTTTTGTCTTATGCGTTTGAAATGAAAGGCAGATTAGAGGAAATTAACAAGAAATTCAAATTTAAGCATGATCTCTAGTTTTTAATTACGTGAAGTTGTTTAGGACATCTGGAGTTGGGCGTCAGTCCCCCAGTGAGTGTTTAGGCTGAACCAGGGGCAATATTGGTTAAGAAGCCTTGGGTTTAAATTTTGAAAGAGGGCATTTCTTGGATGGTCTCCCTGTGCATGGATGGGTTTGCTCTCGGTACTCTAACTTCCTCTCACAAGCTGTTTTTGTGTTTTTAAATACATGGTCCCACTAAAGTACCCTTAGGTCTGAGTTTGTGTGTGCTGGCTGGGTTATTTCTCCTGTGTGTGTCTCTGTGTTTCCCTGTGATCCCCTAGTGGCCTGTCCAGGGTGAGCTTTGCCTCTTGCCCATTGAAAGAACATTGATAGGCAGAGATAGATATTATATGTAGGGCTTTGCTGTTGAGCAAACATCAGTCACCCTTACATCTTCATTTAGCACTTTTTCATCTGCTTCAGGGATCTTTGGCCAGAAGCTGGAGGAGACGGTGCGGTATGAGCGCCGGTTCGGGAACAAGCTTGCACCAATGCTGGTTGAGCAGTGTGTGGACTTCATTCGCCAGTGGGGTCTTCAGGAAGAGGGACTGTTCAGACTGCCAGGACAGGCCAATCTGGTCAAAGAGCTACAGGATGCCTTCGACTGCGGGGAGAAGCCCTCGTTTGATTGGTAAGGAGAAAACGTGCATGTACGAGCTGAGCATAGAAAGATGTTCCACTTGTCCATGCCCAAGTTGAACATATATTAAATATTCAAACTAGCATTCCTAGTTTGAATATATAAGCTTGAACGTTGGTCAGTTTACAAAAAAGAGAAACTGGAAGCACTTGTTGATGTATAGCTCTCCTTATTACTAAGAAGCCAAGCAACGCTCATCAATGCATAACTCAAATTATACAGACAATGTACTATTTCTCAATCCTTAACCGGGAAATGACCATGAATCTATCAGGATGATGGATAAGGGCCATCGTCATGTATAAAGCAGCTTTCCACTTTCCTTTATTGCATTTCAGTGGCAATGACTCCATCCACCTTTTCCCTTATTGGGTTAGTAAACCCCCCGCCGGCCTCACCACCTGTTCCTCCTTGGATCATTATCATCTCTAAGTCCAAATCCTTTCCTTTTGGAAGATCCTCTCAGCTGGCCAAAGCTGGTTTGCTTTCACCTCCCTTTCCATTTACTCTTTCCTTTTCCCCTCTGTTAAAGCACAAGGATATTGTGTGTGTCTCAACTTTTTGCTTTTGATTTTTAATATTGGAAACTATAGGCTTCCTGGCAAATTGTAGAGATGTTAAAGCAGAATCTCACTGAGACACATAGTCAAAAAGACTAACATGATAGCATTACTGTTAAAACTTTATAATAGACACTTTAGTGAATACAGCATATTAAAAGAGAGCACCAAATATAAGCAATAAAAAAACAGAAGGAGTTTAAAGTCCTTCAAGCTTCACAGCTTTTGGTTCTTCTTGCTTTTCTATACATACTGGCAGAACACTAAATGTAATTAAGAGTCTGTTGCTCTGTTTTACTTCCTTATAGAAAGCTAGACACACCAATAGAAAGCCAGCAATTGATGTGCAAATTAAAGTATACTACTACAGTCTGTGTGTGGATAATAAATGCCAGCCAACCAAAAAGCACAACGTGCAACGGTGTGTGTAAGACTTAAACATCTTGTGATAAATCTCAGTGCTCCATGATGAACGGAGTCTAACGTGTAAAATGAGCAAAACAGGAGCGTTCCTATAAATAGTAGGTAACTGGAACATGAATGAAATCCATGTTTTTTTTTTCATAAACAGTGTAATGTTAGGTATGGAAAAAAGATGCATTAACATGAGACGAAGACAGTTTCAACAGCTGTACCTTATGTGGACAAAGCAGCAAGGATAAACAAATAAATGGTGTGGAAGAGCCAGAGAAACGCTAGTTTTTCAAAGAAATTAAATTGGTGTCAAAGCCAAACACGACCGCTGCAGGGTGGGACTTTTTTGGATTTAAACCAAATGACGCCACTCGCTTAATGTCTGAGCCAGTAGGTCGAGAGGATATTATTGCGTTATTATGCCATTATCATATTAGTTGAAAAAGGTCTCCAAATGACAATATGATTTATCAGCAATAATACTTTTATCGTCCAGCAAAATCTATCATGACAGGCCTACTTTCAACACCAGGGCAATAGCATTTGCATGGGATTAAACAACGGTATCAGCGACATAAAGACGGAGCGATGCACCAGTAGCATTTTTGTAAAAACAGCAAGCCCTAATAAAGAGCCTTGAGGTACACCTTTATTGACAATGCTGATGGCATTAAGAGATTAATAACCTGAACATGCTGCTTAGAAAAACCAGGGGGAAAAAAAACAGCCAATGGATCTGTCTGAATGGCTTAAGCCTTTGACTTAAGACGTCATGATCCGCTGTGTCAAATGCTTTAGAAAAGTCTATAAAAAAAACTGCAGAACAGCAGGCATTGACACCCAGTTCTCACATAAAACCATATAAAAACTCTAGTGGAAGAAGTTACAGTGCCCCGATGTGTGCTAAAAGCAGACTGAATTGAAGATTTAATTGATAAAGTACAAGTACTTTTTTATTTGGTCATTCACTAATTTCTCAAGCACCTTAGTAAGGATGCAGTTTAGAAATGGGCCATGCTAAGCCAGACATCTGAGTGCACTGCCTGAATATATGATCAGAAAACCAGTTTTAAGGTTGGTGTCCCTGGAAAAAAAACATTCCTTTTTGCGAACTAGTGTGAAAACATCTTTTTTAAAGGCATTTTTGGTCAACAGAAATATTTCTATCTAGTCTCTGAGACAACACTTCAGACATGATTTATTTTTAGAAAAATGTAATTTGTCACTGAATACTTTTTAGCTTTAAATGGGGTTTCCCTCCTGTTGTCAAATTATATAACACGTAAGGCTTTGAGGATGAGTGGCCAATCCAGTGTGTGAAACCAGTAAAATAACAACCCAGCAAAACAGAAATCGTCATGGTAGACAGATAAGTAAGGTGAAAAACAGGTCCAGGCACAATGTCTGGTCCCCACACAATTGGGCAAGTATATTTTAATCAGTAAATGAAGGATCTGTACTGTATTGTTGTGGGTTTCATGCTCGTATTAAATAGAAACATATTGATCTGGTGATTCTCAGACGTCTTGCAGGACTGGTTACTTCTGTTTAGAGAAAAACGTTCTCATAACCCCAGTGTCGTCACCGTCTCATCTGTCCACAGTAACACGGACGTGCATACGGTAGCTTCTCTACTGAAGCTGTACCTCAGAGAGCTACCTGAGCCCGTCATCCCCTTCCAGAAATACGAAGAGTTCCTGGCCAACGCCAGACTGCTCGGCAAAGATGATGAAATGGTAGGAAACGGGGAATTACGCATATTTTCTCCCCTTGTATATGTCCCACATGAGGTGGGTTGAGTTGGTAATAATTTGGCTCTGAAAATCCTCCTTCTAGTCCTGTTAAATCTAATCTATTTCCACCACAGTGTACCCGCAATGCTCTGCACCACACAAACAGGATTTGTCTTACATCATAACACACGGTTTGTATCAGAGATCCTATGCTGCAGCATAAGACAGAGGTATCTGTAAGGCAACGTTTTTGGGTGCTGTGTTTGCTTATTTTTAACCCTCTACTGGCTTTAAAGTCAGGAAGGAATAAACTGGAGGAAGCAACTTGATGTGCTTCAAAAGTACTCATACCCCTTGAACCTTTTTCTCATTTTGTCACGTTACAAACCCAAACCTCGGTGGATTTTATTGGGATTACATGGGACAGACCAAAGATGGGGCACTATTGTAAAGTGGAATGAAAATCATGATTTTCCAAATTTCTTGCAAACCAATGTGGAAAGTTTGGTGTGGATCGAATTTAGCCCCCCAAGATTATCACAATTTATTTGTTGTGATACATTTCTGTTTTTAGATAAGGGGGGTTGTATTTATTAAAAAAAAAAAAAAAAAAAAGCTAAATTAATATCAAAAGTTTATGCTATGACTGAAAACAGATGTTTTTACCTATCCCAGAGTAATGCTGCGTTCAGACCAAACACCTTTTGAGCGTCAACAAGGCGTCCAACTTGAGGTGTTGGAGCACATAAAAATCAGACTAGAGCCTCAACGTTCAACGTCGGGCAAAGTGGCTCCTGTTAGGAAGAGCTACTCTCATCTTTTCCTCTGTCGGACTCTTTGGAAAATTGCAGATGGCTTGGCTTTACTTACTAAATAAAGCTAGGGAACCTCATTGTCGGACGCCTCTGCGCCGTGTCTGGATCCCCCAGATAATTTTGAGTTTCACCACCTACTGCAGGAGCTGCACATAAACGAGGGTCGCTTTCAGTGCTATTTGCGTCTCAGCCAAGCCCAGTTTGACAACCTGCTGACCGGCATCGTTTCCAGCATCTCCAGCCAGGACACCAGGTACAGGCGCTGCATTTCAGCTGAAAAGTGTCTGCGCATATATCTCAGGTCTGTGGGCGTCATTCAGGAGGCTTGGTGTTAACATTTGTCAGTGATGAGAAGTAAAAATATTTTTCCTCTCTGAAAATCCACCACTACGTCACATAGCGCAGCCTCTCTGATTGGTTGACGCTCGTGTCCAGCTGCAAAAGTTCAGATTTTCCAACTCTTGCGTCGGCTGCTTTAGAGGCGCTTAAATCATGTAAAAGCAAACATGCAGCACGAAATACGCTGAAAGCTTCGCAGCGTGAGATGTGCGTGACGCCAGACGTCCCGAAGCCCCCTGAGGCGCGTCCACCGTGGACTTTGCATGTAAACCCGATGCCCTTGATGCCCAAAAAGGTCTGAATGCAGCATAAGAAATGTGTGTTGGTACATTTAGATTTTTTTTTTCATTAGAAAAATTCTAAATTAAGTATCACATCCAGTTTTTTTTTTCTTATTCATTAGTTTATTTGATATGAAATTGTAGTTTGGGGATTTTAAGATTGTAAGACCTGAGAACCATCTCTAACCTGCAGGGCATGAAGGAACTGAAAAGACTGGTGGAGAGTCTACCTCCAGTGAACTATAACCTCCTCAAGTACATCTGCAGGTAGGCGTCAAGATGGATGAAGTTCAGGCCGCGGCAAGTGTTGTCGGATAACAGTTTGTGTGCATATTTACATTTTTTTTTTTTTGTAGATTTCTCGACGAAGTTCAGTCGTATTCAGGAGTGAACAAGATGAGCGTCCAGAACTTGGCAACTGTCTTTGGGCCGAACATCTTAAGGCCAAAGATTGAGGATCCGGTAACGATC
The DNA here is from genome assembly GCA_037039145.1 of Fundulus diaphanus. Classification (NCBI taxonomy): domain Eukaryota; kingdom Metazoa; phylum Chordata; class Actinopteri; order Cyprinodontiformes; family Fundulidae; genus Fundulus; species Fundulus diaphanus. The sequence goes on from CM073141.1 coordinate 25,163,804, forward strand.
ATGGAAGGTCGGTGTTGAGAGCATCCATCTGTCTGTCGCGGTGTTTCCTTTCATTTAGACCTGCTACTGATGCGTGATCTCATTCGGTCAGGAACGGTTCTGGTCCAGCAGCTCATGGCTGTTCTGATCGGCCGCCACGACGCGCTGTTCCCCAGAGGCGAAGACGAGCCGACAGCCCTCGAACTCACCAACAACAACAACATCGCCCCGCTGAAGGGACAAGTCGGCACGACTACCTCGGCCGTCAGCGCCCTGTCTCAGAATGCGGAGAACAACAACAACGCGCAGCTGATGCGGCAGTGCGTCTGGGAGGCGGCCGAGTCTCAGTCGCACCGCCCGCCAGCGGACAGCAGCGGCACCCCGCGATCGGCGAGCCCGAGGACCGTTATCCCCGGACGCTTTGAAATGACGCGCAGTCCACCCCTGCTGGTCAAGAAGAACCCCGCTTTTAGTAAAGGAAGTGGAATCGTTACCAACGGGTCCTTCAGCTCCTCGCCCCCATCAGACTTCGAGAAGAGCCAGAACCTGACCGGCGGGGGGAGTTTGCCCATGCGTCGAAGTGGGGCGCTGAAGGCCACCAAAATGGGCACCAGCGGGGTGACGAGTGGGGGCAGCCCTGCTGCGAACGGGACAGGCGCTCTTCGCCTGGGGATCCCAGGTTCTGATGCGATCACAGGAGGTCCAAACAGCCGCAGCGGCCTTTGGGCGCAAAACGGCTGCGTCGCCCTCCGGGAGAGCAACAAGACCCGCGACAGCTCCAACAGTGGGGATCACACGACCAATCAGAACCGCCTGTCCACGTACGACAATGTCCATTTGAACCATCAGAACCTGCAGAACCAGATCACCAGCATGTGTCTGAACACCAGCTGTGAGGACAAGCAGAGCGTGGACAGCGCCACCTGGTCCACCTCCTCCTGTGAAATCTCCCTCCCTGACAACTCCACCTCCTGCCGCTCCTCCACCACCACCTGCCCAGAGCAGGACTTCTACAGCGGGCAGTACGAAGACCTGGATGCAGCAGCTCAGGAGGGCGAGCCCTCAGGAGGAGGCGGTAGGAACAGCAGCAGGGAAGGGAGTGGAGACGGAGCAGGAGGGAGCAGTCGTGGTACCAGCAGCAGTGATAACAGTGACTGTTTCAATGCGGGGAACGGACCTGGCAGCCACAGCGCTCTGCACAGCCTGGTGGCCAGCCTGAAACAGGAGATGCACAAACAGAAGACAGAGTATGAGGCCAGGATAAGAAGGTAAAGATGCTGTTTTTAATGCATAAAGGAGGAACGGCCTTCTTCCATTAGTCATTAAAATAGCTGCTTGTACAGGGAGTCTCAGAAGTGTGCACACTCCTCTTTAAATGCTATTTTTGTTCCAAAAAAAAAGAACTGATAAAGTTATCCCACCTTTAATGTGCCAAACATCCTGCAAGATCGCCTAAAAATTAACCTGTTATTACCAGTTTATGCACACGCTCAAATTAATAATTTGTTAAAAGACAATTTCTGCATCAGGTCTTAGAGGAGAGCAGCACCGTTTAATGAGTGTTAGATGATCAAGCAGGGCTGAGTAACATGAGTGGAACTGCTTTTTGGAGAGTAAACTTAAATATCCGTAGAGAGACCCGCCATTTAAAACCTAAAGCCAGCAAACAGGTCGGTGGTGATGTGAGAAGTCCCAACAAGACGAGACAACAAACAGCTGCTTTTATTTAATTTGTTTTAATCAGTAATTATTTTTTACATTTACTTCTGCATTTTGCTGAATGACTAAACCTCTTCATATGTACATTATCATATTACAAGTCGTGTATGTCTATTGATTGAGTCCTCAAAAAGGATAAATTTGACATTAAAAAACTTTGCCTATGAAGCCAAAATTGCCATATAAAAAAGCATGATTGGTCATGATTAATTAATTACAAAGCCTCTAAATAATTAGATACATTTTCCCCATTGCCACCAATCACTACTTTCAACATTTTCATCCATATCTATAAAATGTTTTGGCTTCTCTCTCTCTCTATCTCATTTAGTTATTTACTTCTCCCTCACTTCACATTTTGCATTTTGCTTTTGGATCCTTCAAGCGGTTAAAAGAACAATGTTGTATACACAATCACTGCTAACAGGCTTGGTAGGAGCACCCTGTTACAACTTAAGTTTAGTTAGCATTCGATATAAGATGGTTGGTGTTTTTTCAACCCGTGCTAACTTTTAGACAATAAGACTGTAATAATCTAACATATAGCCTGATCAGTGGATCAAAATAACTTTGGGTTCAAGGTCCGCCTGATTTGAAGAAAAATGCAACAATAAGTAACAGATAACTTGCTTTCACCAACAACTTCAGGTGCTCTTAGATGCCGTGTTGATAAAAGGCTATAACGTCTCCTCCTTTGCATCCTACGCAGCTTGGAGCAACGCAACCTGGACCTGGAGACGGAGATGGTGGGCCTCCACGAGGAGCTGGACCAGGAGAGGAAGAAGTACACCATGGTGGAGATCAAGCTGCGCAACGCCGAACGGGCAAAGGAAGACGCTGAGCGGCGAAACCAGATGCTGCAGAAGGAGATGGAGCAGTTCTTCTCCACCTTCAGTGACCTCACGGCGAGCGGCAACAACGCCGCCGCTGAGCCCCGCCGTCCAGACCGGAACAATGCCATCTGGATACAGTGAAAGGAAGGCTGTGAAGACTGAGGCTCGTCCGTTTGTGGATGTGCCTGCTGATGGGAGCTGAAACAGGACCTGGATGCTGACTGAAGGAAATTTCGGCTTGCTATAATAAAAAAAAAAAATGACCATGTATGGCTAAAAAAGGGATACTTGTGTAAATACAGACATCACCTGGAGTGACGTCAGACTTGCATTGTATCTGTACATAGCATTATTTAAACACCTCATAGACACTCCTTAACTGCTCTGGTGCTCTCTCACACTGGGAAGTGAAACAAAGACAAACTTCATCAGTTTGTGACGGCAAACGGTACATTTTATGTTAGCTCTCTGGCCTGAAAACATGGGAGGACAGGTGAAATATGAAAACACATTTAAAAAAAATAATAATAACCTCAAACATGGACCTAAAAAAAAAACAAATAATCATGTCAAACTAACCAATTCTACTCGTTTGTTCGTGCCCTGAACATCCCGTCAGTTTCCGTTGTCACTTTGTATGGACCCATGCACATAGGGGGGAACAATGCAGACGTCTGGAGTCACGTGTTTGTAAAAAGAACTGAATCCAATGCTTATATGTTAATGGTATTTAAGCGAAGTTATCATGGTGATGTGTTTTATATCAGGATTGTTTTTGTCCTTGCACTTCTATGTCTGTCCAGCCTCCGCCAGCTGGTACCGAATGTTCTGTCAGTCGATGTGCACACCATTTTGAGTGTATTGTATATTTGCTCTTGTGCTTCTATCCAGCTACATTTACTGATGACCAAAAAAAAAAAAAAAAAAAAAGAAGCTGTCCTGTAAATATTGTATTCATGGTTGAAGACAGTACTTCGTAGTCTGCACTGTGGTTTTGACTGTTTGGACGGCATGGTGTAAGTTCAAGTGGACATTTTGTAGCTTTAATAATTGCGGTTAAAGTCCGGCACACTTGGCCAGTAGCCCACAGTGCCAGTTAGAGGTTTGCACACTCACCCCTGACCAAGCATGTCATGTTCACTTTGGGCTTTTGTTGATGGATGTGAACTGATCTTGTTGACACCTTCACTGAATCTTAAAAACAAGAATTTGGTGCACAAAGTTTTTTTTTTTTTTTTTTTTGTGTTTTTAGTGGATTCTCTCACAAATATACATACATGGTAAAAATATAAGCATACGCTACTACTGTTATGTGGTCAAAAGTCCCTTTGAAAATTGCAACCCACCCACCTGCTTTTTGTAGCCATCAACACGTTTGGGTCCCGGCTCGGGGTTTGATCACCCATTTTGGCAGAGTGCCTACAGATTGGTTGATTTTTCTGGCCTGGACCTGGCTTTTCAAATATCAGGGTAGTTTGAGATCGGGGCTTTGATGTTAGCCAGCTTTATTCCTTCTAAAAATATCAGTCCCCTTGCATAATGCTGCCACCGCCATGCCTGATAAATGATACACGGTTCTGGAGTTTGAACCCCTCGATTTGGCTCCTACAAACATTCGACTTGTCCTTACTGAAAATAAAGTGCAACCAACAAACAAGTCTATGTATTAAACAGTTTAACCGGTACTTCCTGAAAGTTTCTGGTAAAAAAAAAAAGTATGTTTATATAAACTCTAAAACAAATAAGAAAATTAGATTATCTCACTGCTGCAACTCTCTTCCCTTCTATGTGGAGAAAAAAAAACACTTTAAACACATAACGGACGTGTCTGATCCATTAATTGTGACAATACCAAAAACTGCTGACATCTGCGATTTGGAAATTGCGCTTTTTTAAAATTGCGATTATATTGCAAATGTGATTAATTGCCGAGCCCTAATTCTAACCAATTTGGGTCAGATTGTTGAAACTTAGACTAAATATGGGTCTTCCAACAGGACAATTATCGGGAAGACAGCTGGTTTGGGAATAGATGAAACAGGCTAACATTAAGCTGCCAGAATGGCCTTCCTATCATGGTTCTCAGTTCTTTGTTTTCACATTGAAATCATTCAGTTGTGAACTAAATTCCTCAGTAGTCCACCCCCATGCCCCCCCCCCCTTTTTATCCCTGTTACCAACTCGTTTTAGTGCTGTCTCTTTAAATCTAAAAGAGGCACTTCACACCTCCTCCCCCCCCCCCCCCCCAGGTCGCAGAGCGTTCCACTCCACCCGGATCGGCCATTTTTGTAGTATGCTGGGGGACAGTGAAACATTTTGACTTTTCCACTTGTGGCTTCAGCATCCTTCAGGTTGGGATACAAAATCGCTCTGTGAAATAAAAATGCTGGATTCACAAAATCGGTAAGCCAGAAATCCATGACTGTGGTGAGTTGCTCCGCAGCAAATAAAGTGACATAATTGTTATAAAAATGTAATAGAAAACAGGGCAAGCTGAAAAAATAAGAATATAAAGATATCTGCAGCACATGGAGAGACTACTTTTAGGTTTTCTGCATTCCTAGAGACTCCAAGTACACAACAAAATGTATTTAAGGCCTGAAAACTGAATTTTGCATGACGTGTCCCTTTTAAGACAAAGCTACAGAAAGTTAACCTGACTCTCGGCAGCTGGATTTCGTTCCACAGAGCTCCACACCACTCTGCGGAATGAAATCCAGCTGCCAAGAGTCAGGTTAACACAAAGCCTGTGGTTATAGTAAATCTTGCAAAATGACATTTATCCATAGCCACAGTGGATTTTGCTTAAAAGCCTTGTTCATGCCAGGAGACCAACAACCTGAATGAGCTCTAACAGTTCTGCCGAGAGAGCTGTTTAAATATCCAGCCAGAATAATGCCCACGGCGTGTTGGTGGCAACACAAAGACGTCCAGGTCCAACTTCCTAAGGAACATTTTACTATTAGTGTTTTTTATGTATGTATTGAAGCTTCTATGTATAGCACTTTTGATGTTGCATGGGGGAAATCCAAAATGCAGTTGTTTGCTGGGTAGACACTGGGTAATTGTTCCACCTTTAAAAATGTATTAACGGCCCAAAGTCGATACAGGATTCATGCCCATAATGAGTTTCTACATCTGACTGGCACTGTCAGAAGTTTAAGGTTAAGAACTACAAATGTTTGTACAGAATACTGAATTTGAGGAGAAAATATACCTTTTCACTTTAAGAGACATGTAGCAAATGCTCGTGGAAATTCTAATTTAAAGTCCGGTTGAATGAGATGCTAGTTGTAAAGGATGATTGGATATAAATTAGGAACTGATTCTCAGTCTAGCCTGCAGCGCAAGTTTAAAAGTGACAGCTGGATGGTTTGCAACACAGCTGCTTTTTACTGTGAAGAACTCTGATTGAAGAAAGAATTATGTCCGCCCCGATGACATTAACGGCCCATCTGCACGATCTGACCATGGGTCCATGTGTACAATGATGTGTGTATGTAACCAAACTCAAACCAAACGTCCGCACAATGTGCCTGCTCAGATGAGGCCGAACACACTCACTCCTTTTCCGCCAGAGATTATACCCCGTTTTAAACCTGCTGCTGGTCATTGCAGGGCATCTGGAACGTGTGCATGGAGGGGTTAAAAGACAGGAGGGTACTCTGCAGAGCTCACGCCGCCCCCTTCGGCGGGAAATAACGGCCTTTAGCCCAGCTGACGGTGTCCCCTCATTCTGTGAATTTCCACACAAAAGGAGCAGATTATAGACTAAATTGATTTTGGATACTGAAACTTGCGCAAGATGTGATACTTGATGTTCAAAGGAGCCTTGAAAAGACGCGACAGTATAAATAAAAATGCATTTCCCGTGTGTCTCGTGTTATTTCTGGGTGTACCGTTCTGGTCAAACGTGCGTTTACAGTGTGGTCCGTAACTTTGTGACCGTCAGTCAGACTTTAATGTGATCTGCTAAAGCATCATGTAATTGGGCTATTGCCTACTTTTACGTTTTAGGATGTCCGAGTCATAAAAAAGAAGGAGTTCACCCTTTGTCCCACTCTGTCCAACGCTTTAGTTGTTGCGGCTGCAGCAAAAGCCCTAATTGGCTCATTATATTAAATCATTAGTTTTCAATTAATCTTGCCCTTTAAACAATTTTTTTGGTTCTGCTTCAAAAAATAATCAACTCTGTCTGGATTTAATAGGAAACATCATCCCTGGTCTACTTTGGCAACAGGCCACTTAGCTCTAAAGGGCAGAAACTCTAGGCATTGTTAAAATGTATGCCCTAGGAAGGATGCATCCATTATAGCTCATTTTGCTGTAACTTATAATTTTGCTAATAATTATACTTTAGCTATTTATAAACCTAGTATTGCTCTAATACTGACAGCATATCATTCTTACAGTCCCAACTTTTGTCATGTTAGTTACTAAATCCTTATGTACTCTGTTTTTAATGGCAGAGATTTTACTGCTGGCTCAGATCTTATATGTTTAGCTGTGTTTCTCTCCCAGATGAAGTCCCTAAAGGAGCTTCCATTACTTCTTTATTCTCCTTTAGCATAGAAAATACTCCTGGCTCAGTGCTTCTGTGCTCTTTCTGTGTGTCTTCTCCAACCCCCAGCCAGTGGTCTCAGATGGCCGCTCACACCGAGCCTGGTTCTGGTTCTTCCTTAGAGAAAACTCTTACCAATTAAAATGATATGAACTTTATGGCATTTTTTTTTATAACTAGGGTCAAACTGGAATGTATGTAGTGGACTGTGAATCTCTATGATTGGATTGGATGAATAATATATTTATGAACATAAATTGGATTACGTTTGTAAAACTGTAGTGAATTGTTACCATATAAATAAACAGAATTTAACTGAACTGAACACCTGTACTGAACACTCACGCCAATAATTGTTTCCCTGAAGAAACAAGGGCGAAAACAGAAATAAACAGTGCAGTGGTAGCATTTGCTGGTTTGTCTACAGTTCTGGCTTACATTTACTTTTTGTCCGCTTTATGAGAGTGGGACCTGGAACAACTTTGTTAGCGTGTCTTTTAGTGAAAAACATGCTACCTCCCTCGCCTCTGCATGGTTGCAGCCATGATACTGAAGTGTCGTAGGCGTTTGGACCGACAACCATCCCTTAGAATATTGGATAATCCCGACTGAAAGTAAAGAGGAATTAAAACTCAGACCGTAAAATTGATTCTTTTTTTACATTTTTACTTGTAGGATTAAAGCAAGTAATAAGAAAATGCCCTCATTAAAGTTTTACATAGTAAAAGTAAGATTTTCTAATCAAAAATCTCGTATTACCCGCAGTAATCCGTCCCAACACGTCTTTATCTTATTCCGTGGGTATGTCTAAGCTTTTCTTCTAAAAGCTTTTGAAGTTGTTGCATTTTCCTTGATGTTACACCCCATTTCAAAACAACATTCCTAAGTGGCTTCAAGAGGAACCCTCCCAGCAAATAACTCAAAAAGTATTAAATATGCTAATCACGAATGCAGTGTATTGTTGTTGATGTGACTGAGGAAGCAAAAATGATTCTAAAGGTTTCTTGGATGCTACAAATGATTCTGCGCTGCACTTCCAAGAATCCCAGAGTTTGGAAACCTGTCTGTTAACGTCCTCGAGGCGACTTCTGCAACCAGAGCTGTCTCCTTTGGTCTATGCTAACCTGATTTACAGTTCTGTACATCCTGTTTACGACTTCAGGCCCGGAAAGTGAGATTTCCATTAAATGAAGACAAAACTCGTTTTGGGGCAGAATTCTGCCAGATATATTTATGGAGATACAGTTGATAGCAGATATTTAGACATGTTAGGCATAACCATGTTTGTCACAGATTAGACTAAACATTTACCATTTAAGATTGTTTAGGTTTACGAAAAGTGTATATATTCTTTGCTAAATGCTAAAATAAAGACAAAGATTTCATTTTATCTTGAAATCAAGAAGTATTTTTATAAATGTCTTTAATATTACGTCGTAAAGATGGATCAGCTGTTTCAGGTATTCTTCCACAAGCAATATTTGTGATAATATTCAGGAACCTGAAAGGGGGTTCGGACCACGGACCACGGGGCCCTGTGGGGTCTTAAAAGTGTTGTTAAGAGTCTGCAGCGGGATGCTATAGGAGATTTCTTTACTCATTCCTCCTGTCAGAACAGAATCAGGTTGGTTTGCACACGCTTTTTAAGCTCTGGCCACAAATTTCCCATGGGAGTAAGATCAGGGTTCTGTGGCCGCCATTTGAAGAATATTCACTTTGTTGTCCTTCAGCCATTTTCTAACTCATTTGGCTGTATGCTTAGGGTCATTATCCATTCGGAGGACCCAGTTGTACCCAAGTTTGAACTTTCTGGTGGCTGTCTTGAGATGTTACCCTAATACTTAAGCATGATGTTCTTTTGTCATGATGCCATCTAGTTTGTGAGGCGGACCAGCTCCTCCTACATTAAAACACTCACACTGCATCAGCTGCTTTGTAACCTGTATCTTAGCTTGTCGTGTTGTTTTTGAAGCAATGGCTTCTTCCTCTCTGAGTGGCTTTTCAGCCGACGCCAGGACAGAACTGAAGAAACAGAAGTCTTTTTGGTAATTCTAACTTAATGAGACAGCACTTGAAGAGTAGGCAATGAATCCCCTTTGCTTTGTGTGTTTATTTCGCATTACCAATTCAGGTTGAAGACTTTACTCGACAACATCTATGATAGTTGTTTACTCTTCGTATGAAAGACGAAAAAACAAGGTCAACCATGGTTCCAAGATCAAAGGTTTTCTTTATTTTCAATCACATACATATACTTTTTGTACATACACAGTTCCTTTAAAATGTTGTGTTTACAGTAACAGCTTTCAACATTTTTTTTTTTCGTTTGTTCGCTTTTTTTTTGTATTGTTTTCTTTTCGTTTGCATTAATTTTGACTTTTACTCGAAACGCTATAGTCTGAAGCTTTGAGATCAGCGTGAAACAGATACAGTTTGTCTTTTGTTTTCAACCTGACAATGTCAAAAAAGAGTGACTCGTTTAAAACAGCACGGAGCGAAAGAATCAAGAGGGAAGGAGTCGGAAAAGAACCGAAGAACAACGTCACCTGATTCAGATGAGCTAGACAGGGTTTCATCGTTGTCGACTCTTCGCCTGACCCACACAGTAGCTTGCCTCCCTGTTTTGAGTGCAATAAAAATGTTTATTGCGTTTTTGGAGTTTCATTATTTACAGTTGAACTCGTGAGAAAGAAAATCAATAGTTTGGGGATCACTACTATAAGACGTGTCCTAACCTGTAACATGTAGTCTTCTTTTTTTTTTTCCGGTATTCGCAATAGCATTATGGCTAAATGACAAGTCAATAATCCTCAGATTACAGATGGAAGGCTGAGAGACAGGAATTTAGCTGATTTTGAACACACAGAGAGATTACTTTGAGATATTTTTTTTTTTTGCAAAAACTCTGAATCAGGATTGACAGTAAAGATTTTGAATCCAGTGGTTAATGTGACTGAACACCGATAAACACACAAACAACTTCCAAACACGCAACTGAGCTCTTCTTTAACATTCTTGAAAGCAATCGTACATAAGGATGGGATTACGCCTTACAATGATCTCGTTATTTGTTCGCTGGTCAGTTTCAAAGAAAATGACATGCGTGCTTGTGAAAGCCGTTGTTTCTACATTCAGTGCTGGGGGGGGGGGAACCAGCAGCTTGTGTGTCAGAACCCTCTTCTTCAGGAACATTAACCAGGATCAAAAGCACCTTTAATCACAGGAAAATTGTCAGAAGTTGATGTTGAATAAAAATATCAAGGGTTCACATTCAAAAACGGGAGGGGGGGGGGGCATTAAGACGTGTCAATATTTCTACTTGGTGACCAGGAACATGTCAAGATACGGAAAAAAGATAGTGGTTACATGGTTCAAAAATGCCCTGTAGAAAAACTGTCACAACTACTGTGTGTATTTGTGGTAGAAAGGAGCCAACTCAAGCTGCGGACCTCCTTAGGTGAAAAATCATTTTGAACATTTTTAAAACACAAAGCATTTCAAAATCGCACCCTGTTTTTTGAAATATTGCCCTGACCTAGACCCTGAACAGAAAGCCAAGCTAGTCATAGCTTAGTCTGGAGACCCCAACCTCAGTCACCCTCTTCCTTCTGTGAAGGTCCTCTTAAGTTTCTCTGTGGTTCCTACTCTGTGCACTGGCTGCAGGAGTGTTAACAAAGAAGCCGTTTGAAGCCTGGGATTTTGTGTGTAATGAGAGAATTTAAATAAATGCATAATGTTAAATGTAGAAAATATGACCCTTCTGTGTTTAACTCGTACAATTTATTTCACAAACGATGGTTTAGTTCAGAACAGTACGGTTCAAATGAGGTTCTAGTTTAGAGAACGTTGACGTTTGTCTTTATAGGTCATGGCGCCTGCAGGGAAACCTGTAATGTGGAAGATATGGCAAAGAAATTTAATCTTACAAAATTTGGATTTGTTTCTTTCTCTAATTCCTTCCTTCCTTCCTTCCTTCCTTATTTATTTAATAATTATACTAACAGCAATAACTTTTGTCATTCACTGCTTAAAAAACGTACATCACCAAAGGGTAATTACCACCATCTGATTCAGAAATGGCCCATTTCCAATCATCCAACCAATTCAGGCATAGTCGAAATCACAATTTCACAATTTAATGTGCTCTTACTGCTTCTCGCTCTCTTTCTTTCTCTCTCTCCGCCACGCCTTGTTCTGCTCTCTCCTTTCTCTCCTTTCAGTCTCGGCTCCTTTGCCCCTAGCATTAACAAGGCAGTCCGTCACAAGCTTCAACCGACGAAATGCGGAGAACAAAATGCGGCCTTTTCCCAAATGTTAATGTGTTTTATTCGTGATGGAGTAGTGGAAATAAATTAAATGTGTGACATGTCTATTGTTTTAAGTTGCTGCTTACCAGAGGTCAGTTAATTGTGCTTGTTAGACACAGCTCCTCTGAAACTCAGATGCCTATATTTACCTTTAAAGGGAGTTTGTGGTGATGGTGATTTAGGACATATATTTGGGCATAGTAACGTTCTTTAAATGACTATTTTGCCCAAATATTAATCAGACACAATTTCATGATTGAAATATTGAATATTCGATTATTGCAACGACCACAAAAAATACTTATGTGTGGGTGGACTTGAAGGTTTTGGGCTTAACATCAGATTAAGCTCAATTCCTGTTTAGTGTAAGGTAGCGGAATGACTGAGCAGCACAGGACAATTAAGACCAACATGTGCAAAAACCTGTGACGCAGAGAAGTATACATGATGCTGGAGAAACAGCTGGAAAAAAAAGAGCTCAAAACGAAGTGGAGACTAAACGGGACCTTCCCGAATCCTTTAACCAAACTGCGGTTTTGGGACTTTTTGGCTAATTTCTGCAGCTGCAGTCCATCTCTCCATATTCAGATTCCTCCCACTGGTATAAATAAATAAATAGATGAGCCGTCCAACTTAGAAATCATGCAGTCAGCAAAAATGGCGGACGCGCCCCATCCTGCTGCCTCCTTAAAACGTGTAGTGTGTGGTAACAATAAGACCAAAGTTTGTTTGACTGGTAAGTCACAGCTCCAAAGTTAACACTCCTCACCTGCCCCTAAAACCCTCCACTGTTTCACTTTTGTTTCAATACATAGCGTTTAAGGAGTCCAATAATTGGAAATGGCCGCTTTGTGGTTGCACCACAATGAAGCAGATCCACCTCTTTTAACGCCGAGGGGTTAGAGAATGGCATGCAGAGCTGTGGGCCAGCCCGTGGGGGGGGGGGGGGGGGGGGCGATTATAGAAGAGCAAGAAGATTGCTCCTAAATCATTACTGAGAACACTGACGATTTCAGGCCTGATTTAGCATCTTTTAAGCTTGCCCGCGTTTCAACGGCACACCCGGGTCCCGCTGTGACCAGACCCCGACTACTGATGTCTGCAGTGGAGTAAGTTTACATTGTACACAAATAAAAATCCCTGTACAGGCAGTTTTTTTTCTTCTTCTTCTTCTTTCTGGCATACAGTGAGATTTGCGCTGTTTTAATCTAATCATGCACAACTACAGCGATAGGCAGAGGGCAACCGAGGTGGAGAGCACCGATGTGGCAAGGTGCGCGCTAGTCAGAGGAAAAAAACATACACAAATTAAACAAACTCCCAGTGTACTGGCCTTCAGTCCCAATCTGTCTGCCCTTCAGCTGTACAGAATTACAGTATTTACAAGTAGCTGTGGGTGAGAGAATCTGCACATTCCCCCAAGAGGTACAAAACTCAAGGTGGGTGGATGGGAGTGACTGGGGAATCGCCCGGGGGCTAAGCGTTGAATGCAGGAAATAAAGTCAAACTTTTTTTTGTCAGCTAAAGCGATGAAGACAACGGCTGCCCACCTTGCCACAATGATCGGCCACAGATGCTTGTGGAAGTAATCGGGAGGGACCAGCGGCCAGCGGAGATGTACTTTACAGGAGGTGCAGGTATTTTGTTTGGATGCCATTTACAAGGCGTATGTGTGTGTGTGTGTGTTTGTTTGTTGGGGGGGGGGTATATAAGCAAAGCAACTAGAGGATCGGTAACATATCTCAGCTCATACTTCAGTTTAATACCACTGCTGCTTTTTGAATGACAATGCACAGGCTTTGAGTATCATCCTGTCGGACAGTTTCCATAGCTTTTGTTTTTGTTCAGAATATATTCGTTTTGATCTTTAGCTATTTTTATTTTTGCTTTATTGATTTCTTCTTCTTTTTTTTTTCTTCTTTTTTTTTTTTTACACTGTTGAAATCTTCGTCGGCCATATCCGTCGGGTTCTTCACCTTCGGAAGAACATGGGGTTGCGCAGGCAGGCGGATAGTCACCTGCAGCACCCCAGGGGTCCCGCGGAGGTCTCCAGGCTGCTGTCGGTGTCTGAAGCCAGGGTCTGGTCTGTGGACATGGAGGAGATGTCGTTGATGGAGGAGGAGGGAGGGAGGCTCTCGCTGCTGTTCACGGCTGCACCTGTGCTACGGGAATCAACAGCAGCAGGAGGGTTAAAACGTCAAAGAGTGCCGACGGGGGGGTGGGGGGGCAAATAAATGCAAATAGCCAGAAGATACAGTTTGCAAGCACAGACAGACGGCACATGGGGCGGTGAATGCTGAGTATGGCTGAGCTACATTGTCTGGACAGAGATGACAATGTTGTTAACAACTGCGAAGGAGGTAGAGTCACAGCTACAGCGCTGATCAGAGGTTTGCATGCAGCCGTTGGGGGCAAGAATGTCTCACTTGGCCAAAGGCTCATTTGAGCTGTTTTTGTGCCAAAAAAACAGGCCATTTTGACAGGATTTTTAACAACAAGAACAAGGTGCACAAGGTGTGGATTTCATTCAAAGCCAGAATTATACGTTCAATTCCGCATCATGCGTCCACACATTAAGAGGTTTTGAATGTATTTGGATTTGAGGAAACCCCCGTTACATGGAAAAAATGTGCACCCAATTGTTGTTTTTAAAGATTAATGTAGTTGTATTTTTTTGATCATGATTCCTAGATACAGCACGGTTCAAACAAATCATCCAATACCCCAAATATTATGACATTCTTGATGATGATTGTTTCCCAAATGTCTGACCAGAAGTGTGCAGTGAGCGTGGGATGAGACAGGAGTGATTAAGATTTGGGTTCTGTGGGTTCTGAGTGAAAAGCCATTGAAGGCAGGAGCTGTTGTGGCCATTGACATGATATCAATAAGCACTTTGATCGTTCTCCCTTTACATTCTATGATTTGTTTCTTCTTAAAACCCTCTGCCGTGCCGGCATAAGTCATGTTAGTTCGTTTAATCAGTTTTCCGATTTTCTTTTATGGATGCTTTCTGAAGTTAGAATCAATCAGCAGTAAAACTATAGGAGACCTCATCAGAGGACTCTTTGTCTGACCTGCTAGCCCATGGTTTCCCCATTAACAGAGATTTAGTGGTGAATTGAAGAAGATCCCAGAGTGCCTAATTTACAGAAATGGGAATTGGCTTCCTGCAGAAACAAGAGAATCACGCTGCAGCATTGGCAGTTCTGTTAGTAATGATGATATAAATCATTTCATTTTCATCAATGACCGTTATGTGGAACCAGTGGGCCTTTCCTTGTAGCACGCCACCATTCTGTGTGCTGTAGGAGGTCATTTTTGTCCCGGATGTGTAGGATAACACGTCGTACAACATAGCACACCTGCTGCAAGGCTGAGTTTGAACTCTTTCTTTAGGGGGTTTTAGTTTTTGAAAAGAGTCATGAAAACTTGTAAGAGACAATTATATGGATATTTAAATGGTAAGAGTCGATTTTCTGTGCAGCAGTTTTTTGAGGAAGGCCACTGAGGCTAAGATCATTATATTTTAGATCCAGAAAATCTAACAAACATGCAAAGTATATATCCAGATAAATTACATTCTGCTTTTTATTGTTTTTTAAAGCAGCTAGGTCCTTTCAAAATAAAATTTTCTGACATAAAAACTGCCTTTGGAGCTGTGCCATCTAAAACTGACACGCATAGCGTAAATTCACCACCTGGAAACTGTCTGTCTCTTTAAACAGATTTTTTTCTTTTCTATTCTGGAGGAATAAAAAAAAAATCCAATTCAGCCACTTCCATATATGGCACTAATTTGGATACGCATCGGATTTTTTTCAAAGCGTGCGCAGTCTGAATGGCCATGTCCCATTTTATCTGTCTTTCACGTGAGTGTCTCTCACTACACATCAACACACAGCAGCAGCAGCAAGCGCTCCATAAGAGACCGTTGCTAATAGCAATTAGTAATTAGTAGTGAATGACTGTGGGAAACACAGCCAGACTGGGAGTGCTTTTAAATCCCTGAGCAGGGGGCTGGTGGTTTATGTATCCAAGTACAGTAACTTTGTCTAAGTAATTTCTTCTGACTTCCTCCTCCTCACTGGACAAATCACCATGTAAACATTCTTAAACTTAATGTTCTTAAACTAGCATTACTTGTTTTTTTCCATTACAAATTCCTTGATTTCAAATATGGACATTTAAACTATTGTGACCTACAATTTTATGATATGTAAAACATCTAATAAACACCCTTTAAACAGGGTCTTATAATGTGTGGGTGCCAAACCAGTACTTTGACCAAAATTAAAACACTGTCGTTCAATTAGTGTACGGGCAGGATTTAAAAACAAAGAATGCTGAAAACATCGCGGCGGAAGGGGATACAAATATGATTCGTATTTATGTCAGAACGTTTGAAAAAAATTGGTTCACACTATTACGGATAATTGTGAGCGTCTGACTGAGGCGCCATGTGTGCTCTCGGGTCCTTCGCCTTCCTGCTGCAGTGAAACACTGGTGTCTGCAGCTCCTGCACTGCCTCTGACACGCTCAGCATCAGACATTACATAGCGGCCAATCTGCTTGATTACAAAAACACGCGGACACAGACAAGGATGGATGTTGTTGACTAGTGGAGGGGAAAAAAACGATAAAAAGGTGCAGAGCAAAGATAAAAGGATGACAAAATGCTGTCGTTCTTAATGCAACAAAGTAAGAAAGATAGAAGAGTTTAACTGCTGTTTAAATTTCCAACCACTAATGATTGATAGAGACGTTATATGCCTTTTGTACAGTTTTATAGAAAATCATTATATTTTAGCTGCACATTTGTTTTTGTTTTTTTTTAGCTACCTTTACTCATCAGCAGATGCTGCTGTCCCCATTATTAAGCTGCTTCCTTCACTGAGTTCTCAAAGGATGGTTACTGGTTTGTTTGTGCCCAAACATGACTCTTTACTGCCACTCTGTGGTGAAAAATGTGGACTGCACATAAAGAACTCTGGAGAGGTATAAAATGTCAAATGAAAACTAACATTTCCGAGGAAACCATAGAACCCAAACCTTAACTAACGACACATTATAGACACAAATACAGACATTCGCTTTTTTTTAATCATTGTTATCACTATTTTTCTTTGGCTATCCAAATATTTTCTGCACCAGAAAACAGGTTAAGCAGTAGCTTCTCCTCAAAGTCTCCATGTATCATATACACCAAGAAAAAACACCCATTATATTAAACAACAAATGCAAGAGACAGAGACACATGGTCAACAACACAATGGGAATCTCTATTCACAAGGGAAAACTCCATTAAGGTTGTAGTAAATTCACTTACAGAGCGATTAGGCTTATGCACTGAGAGTACCTGAAGGTGAAGGCTGTCCCTTCACAACGCCATTCTTCGTTCTTTCCTCAAAATTCATCACCTCTTTATAGATTAGTTCTGGCAAAGTGCAGTTGGAGGAGAAAGGTCAGTAAACCACACGCATTGCCAAAACGTTACTATTTTATTATCTGTGTGAGTTGCTGCATAAACACTTTGAGACTGCAAAAGAAAAGCATAGATATTTTTTTGGTACACTGTTAAACCGTCTATTACCTAATTTCAACACAGGCTTTAGAGCAAGCTCATACAGTGTTAACATTTAGCTTCGGGTGTTGTCCAAAAAAGGTCCTCTTACCTTTCCACTCATCTATAGAGTGTTCTCGTTCATCCAGCTGCTTGTCATAAATCTGAGGCGGCGGCTAAAGTAAGGAGCATAGAGCAGAGGAAGCTTTTCAGCCAAACACAAATCCATCACATGAAAAAGTAAGACTGGGTGCTGACTGATCAAACACAAGAAGTCAGGACCGGGTTTCAGCTATCCTCACACAAACACACACGCACTCACACACACCGCCTACTCACCGCCTCCACCTCAGCTGGATCGTACCACACGTTGATGTAGGGGTGCTGTAAGGCCTCGTCCACCGATATCCGCTTGGCAGGGTCGATGATCAGCATCTTAGACAGCAGGTCTCTGGCCTGGCTTGCTGAGGTGGGAAAAACACAAAAGCAACCCGGCTGACTTCACACGGAAGAGAAAGCATCACACGGCATTTCATATGTGAGAAGGAAATGTGAGATAAGGGAGACATAATTAAAAACAGAAGGCTATTGGAAGCAATTTTCGTCTTACAGAAACCCGTCATTTGCTGAATGATAACGACAAGCGCTCCAGCTTCGGAAAGCGGACGTTAAATTAACTTCAGAATGAGAAATGAAACAATCAGCAAAACATTGCACACACCAACAACTTTGACTAAGTGAAGAAGAAGGTACATTATCATGGTTTTTAAAGAACTGAATGGTAAAAGCAAGGCCAAGAGTCTGCTGACTACTTGTTCTTATTTATTTGTTATGCAAAAATTACTTTGGAAGAATTAATCATAGATTAGTATTATACATTTATTTTAGATGCACTTTATCCTACAAAATAAAGTGCATCTAATATGTTCTTATTTTAGATGGATCACTCTCTCAGTTTAAGGTGGGCCCAGGGTTTCTATGTTGATATTTCTCAGGAAATCCTTAAAAACCTGAAATTATGCAAGTATTTAAAATTGTATGTCAAGAGAAATTGTTGGGAGAAGAAGGTTGAATATAGCAAATTCAAAAGCAACCTTTTATTAAAAATATCTCCAAAATCAACAATGTGTTTCACAAAAAAAAAAGAAAAAATTCTCCAATGCAAACAGATTATTTGTCTTTGGCTGGATGCCTTGGTGTATTTTTTAATGAAGTTTTATGATATGGGATCCAGTCTGTATTTCTAAACTTAAAAATTAGGCAATAACAGTGAACATCGAGGAAGTCTCCATCCTCTTGAACCGATCTGTCACTTTCAACCACCCTACAGTAGCTATGGAGTAAAGAAACTTCAGGTAGAAATCAGGAAATTAAAAGAGGAGAATTGATTTTTTTAAATTGTTTTTTGCATTGTGATTTAACTGTGATAAAAAAATAGCTAATCCATGAAGCTAGTTAGGTACTCCTAGATGCATTTCCTCCACTCCTCTACTCTCAGGCTGTGGCGTCTCTGCATTTGGGGCCAGTGGGGCTTTGCCCCACCAGATGTCACCGTGGAGCTCTATCCATCCATCCATCCATTTTCGTCACGTTTGTCCCTCATGGGGTGGCGAGGATTCAATGGGCGAGAGGCGTGGTACAGCCTGGACAGGTCGCCAGTCTGTTGTAGGTGCCGAGGAGCTCTATGTTCGCAATAATCCGTGGGATATGATCATTCTTTAAAAACATTTGTGTCTATATATCTAAGTATGCCAGAAAAGTTTTTGTGCCCCACTTAACTTACCATGCCAGAGACGCCACTGATCTCTGGCATTCTCTTCTAACAAATCAAAGCAAAAGTGATTTCCTCTCGTCTCCGACCTGCTCTCACACTTTCCAAACGTGCCTCTCCGGTGCATTTCCTTTAACATTGTTGCGTCAGCAGTCCGCAACCCGAGCACAAAACTGGTTGAGGGGAATTTAACAACTCTGGAGCTTTGATGTAGGAACACAAACAGAAAAGTTTGTTGTGTCTTGTAAAATGGATGTTCTGCTTCCTGGGAGAGCGGAGGCCTCTTTGTAATAAAAGTTTCAATTGTGCTTTCTTTTTGCAGGTGTTTTGTTTAATTTTTGAATGTGCAGGGTGAGGGATGTGAATTATTTCACATAACATTCATGGTTTTTGTTGTTCAGCGAAATAACTCATTGTTCAATCAAACTTGAAACGTTCTACTTAAAATAAATAAAATAAATAAATAAAATAAATCTGTTGAGGTGCAACGCTTGTAATTGGGTCATTTTGCATCCCATTCTGCCCATACAAGACAAAGGGTTTCTATTTCTGTTGGAATGTGATCCGTTTTGTTTGAACTACCTGGAGTTTCAAGGTAATTTCCTAAAAATTCCTAACAATTTGGACTATTTCCAAAGTTTATCTGGAAATTTACCACAAAAAAAAATGTATATATATGGTAAAAACATGAATAGCTATAAAAGAAAATCCACTGCTCCTGTTAACCATACCATCAGGAATAAATCAAGATCAGGCAAATATACACCATCTAAGACGTTGATGCTTTTATGATCCCATATAATCACTCACCACATAATAATTTCAAAATAAATCAATGAGGGAAGTGATAATAAAGTCGATTTCATCCCACCGCATTCGAACATTGCTTCTCACCTTTGAGTTTGTTGTGCTCAGAGTCAGCGGGGAAAAGGCAGTCGGGGAAGAGTTTGGGGAAGGTCAGGCCAGCATACTTTGGCCGGTTCTCCACGTAGTTCCTCACTGTGGGCTGCAGCTTCTTCATGAACTCCGGAGAAGGCGTGCCCAGCTGCTCTATCACCTTGTTCCACTGGTCAATGTCTGGCGTGGCAGGTCAAGGTTAAAGGAAACACACCTGGAATACGTAGCATCATATCATCTTGTAGTCCACTAATGTCAGAGGATGTTAAGGAGATATTATTATATTAAAAAACACCTTTTTGAAGGAAATGTAGTGGCTTATGTTCGTAAAAAATAAGATAACTGACTTTTATAGACACAAACCAAGGGAAGAGATTTTCTGATGAGACACTTGGGGATCATGTCCAGTATCACAACTGTTGCATTTTACCAACAAATACATTGCGTCTTTCCCCAAGTCTTGCTGCATACAGTTCTCCAAGCTTATTAATGCTATCCACTGAGTAAGGCCGTGGAACTCACCTTAGATTCCTATTACTTTACTTGTCTGGAAGGCCTCACAGTTATACCTCTTCACTGTCACCATTGCACATTGACTAAGATCCTGTACAGTCCCTTTTGCAGTCGCTTACGGCTTTTATCCACAGTCCTTTTTGAAAGAGGTTGGTTTCAGTCAAACAGCCTGAGGGGCTTTTTCCTCGGTGTGTCACATCTGCAGTGTCAAACACGCTTCCAGGTTTCAGTGGGATGTTGCAGAGGGTGGAAGGATACGGTCAGTCCCAGGGAACAGCACTGTCCCTCTTATCACCTCTCCAAAGATGCAGCCCACTGACCACATGTCCACTGGTGTCACACACACAAACACATCTGTTGTCACATTCCTGACTGCTGACATTGCTGATTCCAGTAACCACTGAAGTTGGTAACTGTATTTTTATTCTTTCAGCTAGAAAAGTTCCCAGTTTTCAGTAAAAAAAAAAAAAGAAGATAATTACAGTGGGGGAGCTGTCAGCAACAGTGCGAGTGATGATCGGTGGGCTAGGTCTGATGATGGTGCTGCTACAGGCTCATTGACCTTTCCAGGCTGTGTTAAAATCACCCTGTCTTCCCTAGAGAAATTATCCCTAAATAAAGAAATATATTAAATAGCAAACAGGGAGCCAAGCATAACGTCAACTGATGATTATCTGCTATATGGCTGTAATATAAAAGCATTAAACTTAAAATACCTCTGCAATGAAACAATCCGCCATAAACTATGACCTTCAGATTGTGGGCTGCCAACCTTGTGGCCCAGAGTCCCATGACCTGTCTGAGTGGACAGATTGCTGTACTCCATCATCATTTGTCAAAAGAATAAAAGAAAGGTGTCAACTCAGACTTTAATGGGGTCAATATTCTAGGCCAAAAGTGTTAAACACGGGTTACCAATCCACCATTTCCTGGTGAGTTGAAGATTAGCAGAATTTTGTCGAGGCACACATTGATTTGCAGTAAAAGAAGAAGCGATGGAGGCATAGGTAAAAGATGACAGTAATCTCAGTAATAGTTCAGACAGCAGGCAGGAAAAGTTGCTGAGCTCATTGCAGCATTTCCTAACCCTCCAGCCAGTTAATCTTACAGGGGCTGCACGTGCAGGGCTGCAGGAGGAGCAATCCCCACAAAAAACCTGCCGTCTGATTGCTCCCTATGGCCCTTTAACTACTTTAAGTCACCGTTTTAAACATTAAAGGTGGTCTTTCTTTCTGTTGTCAAAATATCAGTCAAAAATACAAAAACAAAGCTATGCCTGAAGCGTTTCATTTCAACATGCTTAGCACATCCAACCACATGTGAAGTCCAGTAAAGACGTCTTGACTGACTGGCTTTAATATCAAAACTAGTGCTGGACAAACAGGAAGACTGCAGTACAACAAGAAACATGATGCTCATCGATAAAACAATCCCAAGTGTCCTGCAACCGTACACGGTACATATGGTGCATGTTAACCTTCTTAAAACCATTATAAATCAGATAGCTTTCTAAATGTTAGGAGCACATGTTTTAGATGAAGGCAAAGAGCAAGTTATTTGTCTCGGGCTCCAAGAAAGTGATGAACCATTTATTACAAACTATGTTTCCAATGCAAAGTTCTTAAAGTCCATCTGCACAGATGAAATTGAGTTGTGCACTCTCGTTTGGGCAGCATGCTGCATGTGGAAGCAACTTAACGTCACTACTATTGTTTTTCATATTAAAGTAGCCATTATAAAAAGTGAGATTTTCTTTATTTATTGTAATTTGCTGTGATTCCCTTCACCCAAGTAAGTAAAATACTGAACAATAATACCCATACACCAAATTGAGATAGCTCCAAGTTTAACTCCTCCCAGCCAGTAGGTGGCGCCAGTCCGGTTAGCATTCTCGTTACAGTTAGGTTGTCCTTCTAGCTCAGGCACCACAGCTTATTCAAGCTTTACCTATTCTATTGCACACAAAGAACACATTTAAACATTCAGGCACAAGCAGAGAAATGTTTTTTTTTTGCCAGGAAAGGTCTAAATAAAAGTCAACACATAAGTCGGAAGTGCTACTAGAAGAAATATTGAAACTACGATCTATGTAGAAAAGGGTTGTCATGTCAGTCAGTGGTTTAGTTCACCTCTGTAACACACAGCGAATGTTAGGTCTGCTAGAAATCAGGAGATAACCCCAAAAACAATTAAAAGCCAAATCTACCTGATATTTTGAGATAAAGTGTAAGTGACTTTTAAAAGAATTCATAGCCCTTTGCACATGCCGTGTGGCAGATCAACACAAATTGTTCAGATAATTCAAAGGTGGAATGAAAAGAATGCATGTTTTTAAATTCATTTAACAAGTAAAAGTGATAAACTGTGGCAGACATTTGAATTCAGCCCCTATTCAGAGGCTGAACCTCTGTTGCAGATTTAGCAACTTTGTGGCCACATTTAATGACTCTTCAGAAAGGAAAGAGGAAAAAACACGACTAGCAGTGATTATAACAGCAACTTTTTCTGGTGTTACTAGAATACCTGTATAAGCACGTATTTCTTCTAACAAGCAGCAAGTGCTGCCCTGATCCTCGCCCTCATCCCAAACCTCTCACAAGTGGCCGAGTCCTCGTGCAGCAGGTCCTTTCCATGTTCTACCCGCATCAAGACTGCAAATTAATTATGTGGATGATCCCCTTGTAGTCAGGGAAGGAAGTATGTAAAAATGTCTTTGTCTAAAAAAAGAAATCCTTGCACTTTGTATTGGCCCTTTTTGGATTGTTAATATTGATTGTACAAAAAATGATTCTTTAAATTCTTTAATGTTAACTTCTTGTATGAAATGATTATGATATTTTCAATATTCTTCAAAACAACCATAATCAAGCAGCCCTTCGCTGTAGACCCACCCATCCATCCATCCATGTTATTTAGAGGTAGCAAAGTAAATGGGGCTGAATGCAAATGCAAATCACACTTGTCCGATTTTTATTTGTAAAAAAACATTTTAACCATATATCTTTTTCCTTCCACATAACATTAATGCAGTACTTTGTGTTTGTCTGTAGCATAAAGTTATTATAAAATAATTGAAAGTTTGTGGTTATGTGAAAAAATGGGAAAAGTTCAATAGTTGTAAAATGGTTTTGCTAGGCGCTGTCTCCATTTCAGCTGTGGACGTTTACTCTTCAAGCAATCCAATCTAAGTGTTTTAAAAATAAGTCAATTCATTCTAAAGCCAAACGCGTAGTTTTCACAGCTAATTTTCAGGATAAATAAAATGACTTCATCGGGTTGCCACAGATCACCCAATCTGTCTCTCTATTAGCAAGGATACAGTCCCGGCCAGGGAAAAGGATTTTGTGGCGCACCATTTCTCCCATGATGCACCCCACGGACCAAATATCCACTGCACGCATAGAGGTGAAGGTGGCACGCAGAGGGAGTGAAAGGAAAGAGGGGGAAAGCAAAGGTTAGTGGAATCTACAGTGAGCATCAGAGATTAGCAGATTATTCAATAGTTGAGAGGCAAGTTACAGATCAGATTCATATATAAGACAAAGAGCTGAAGGAATAACAGAGAAAATGAAATCAAAGCATTAGAAGGGCTGATTATCCAAGGGAATGTCAAAGCCCACGGGCTGTCATTTTAAGTTAGAAGTCTGACTAATGAATCATAGGGAGGCTGGCATTCAGTCATGTGTCTTGATGTTCTATGGGCTTTTAATCAATGACTCACAGCTCCAGCACTTCAGCTCTAGTGCAACTCAGCCATAATCACGTCTTTGCCTTTTGTGAAGCCTGATGTCGATCACAGGATAAAAACTGTTCAATTGCAAGTGCTAGAGTCTGTTAACGTTCCTTTATTCTGCAAACCCACTCAGTCATTAGCAAGTCTCACCATTCTCTTTGTATCCCATTCCCAGGATGACCTCCGGGGCTCGGTAGTATCGCGTCACCACATATGGGGTCATCATGAAGCTGGTGCCTGCGGTTCTGGCCAGACCGAAGTCCAGGATCTTCAGGGTGCAGTCAGACTTCACCACTATATTGCTAGGTTTCAGA
This sequence comes from Fundulus diaphanus, assembly GCA_037039145.1. Classification (NCBI taxonomy): domain Eukaryota; kingdom Metazoa; phylum Chordata; class Actinopteri; order Cyprinodontiformes; family Fundulidae; genus Fundulus; species Fundulus diaphanus. The sequence goes on from CM073141.1 coordinate 25,187,994, forward strand.
TCCTGGGGAGGAAGAAAAAGTTGTGCAAATATTTAATTCACTGAAGACTGTATTAGCTGGACGACCAACTGAGCTTCCATGCTTTTTTTCCATTGGATAACCTGATGGATCATTTAAACCTTGAAGTAAGAGGCTGATTTTTTTTTTTTTACATATCTGAATAAAACCACAATGCTGGATATGTGGTGAAGTCTAAAACCCAAAGTGCTAATGTGGTGAGGACTACCATCACCAAAGGTCCTGTACAGCAGTGGGTTGCCATGGAGACTCTAGAAATAGGCTATTGAGCAGGACATTGCTGAACACATGGCTCATTCACAACACTAAATCGCACTGTTGTTGGAGTGTCCAGGGAAATGAGGCGCACCAGCCCTCTTAAGCGCTGTTTGAGCTCCTAACATCGAAAGGAAGATACTTATTCATCTGGACAAAACAAACACAGTTTTGTTTGTTTAGATATTCAAAAGATATTTCAAATTATAGATAGATAGTTACTGATTTTTGCAAAAAAAAAAAAATTTGTGAAATGCACTCTTATCTAATCTGTTATTCTGTTTTCTTTTCATAAACTAGCAAAATTGTCAAATAATGATCTATACTGGATCATAACTGCAACTTTTAGTCAGCCCCAAACACTAAAATATATTGTGTTTTAATTTTAGCTTCAAAATTTTCCATAGTTTTTAACAAAATATCTCATTTCTAAATCAAAGTTTCTTAAAATTAAAACAAAAGATATTTGCCTCAATGTTAGTATTTAATTATGGATCTTCGGCTATGATATAAAATGATATGATTTAAAACATATTTAAATTCTTTATTATTTTCTATGCTTTTGACTTCCTTGATTCATTAGTTATCTTAATTCTAGGGAACCTTCTAAGGATGGTTTGTTCAGAACCGATTTATAAACATGACTTAAATAGGCCTACCTGTTTTTTTTCTTTACAGAGAGTTGATTTAATTTTTTTTGTATTTGTTTATTTTTGCTGTTATGATTTTTGAAGTGACAAAAAGAGATTTAAATACATAAATGCATTAAGAATACTCATTTGCTTTCAAAACGATTGATTTTTATTTTAAACGTTGATGATATGCACATTTTAGCCTTTTGAATTTTAACTATACCCAAAACAAAACAAAAAAATACTTCCTCACTGACCAAATATCTTGTCTACATTTGTAGTTAAAATGGTATTTTATCTTGAAATCCTACATGCATGAGCTTTGTCATTTTGCCTCAGTTGAGCTGCCAGAGAGATGCTTCACTGAGCATAAACAGGAAACACTGGATCTCATTCGACATTTCACACATCCTGGCTTATTTGTAGTGTCTGATCTGCTTTGAAAAGTAAATAGGCTCTCATATTCCTTACACTATGATCCTTGCCAAAATATTGACCAAGCGGACTGCAACCTTTACTTCTTACAACAGCTGATCATAGCGACAGATTTGAAAGCACACAATACAAAGCAAATAAAACAGGCAGGGGAGAGAGAGAAAAAACTCGCTGTCTTTTCTTACCCTATGAATAATGCCAGCCGAGTGCAGATGTTTGATGCCGCACAGCATCTGGTAGAGCAGATAGGACATTCTCTCATGGTCGAGCTCCATCTGAATCACCTGGCACAAGTTGGCGTCCATAAGCTCCATCACAAGGTACCTGAGAAGGTGAAACGTGTCGGATCAGTAAGCGACGGCTTGTCTGACATTTGAGGAGTTAGCTGTCCACACGGCGCTCCCATTTCAAAATTTCTTGCATGAAAAACGACGACAAAAAAAGCTCCTTGAAGATGTATACTGTTCTAAAAGCAAACACGCTCTCATTTATGATTCAGTAGGAGAACATGACGCCTCTATCGGCTTTAGGTTACACCTCAAGTACTTTCACTGACTACCCCTGAGTGGCTCCTTTCTCACAACTGATGAACACATGATGGAAATCTCATTTATCATAAAAAAAGACTTTTTTTTCTATTTTATTAAATCAACATCAAGATTAAAAAGACAAAGATACTCACACATCTTGGAATTCTTCCAATGATTTCTGTGGCGTGAAGACATTTAATAAACTGATTATCTGAAAGAGAGAGAGATGGCATTCCGCTGATTATTTTACCGTTAATCGGAAAGAAAAACCAATAGCTGACTCAAAGTGACTGGACGGTAAAGTGGATGCAAGAGGATAATGAGAGCCGTGAAGGACACTGGTGTGAGAGAACAAAATGGACTGAAGAGGTGGGATGGGACCAAGAGAAGGGTGACAGGAAACAAAGAGAGGGACACAATGAATAGCAGTGTGGATTACTCTCATCCCTCCCGAGTGCTCTTGGTTTCACTCTCTCACCAGGTTGCTGCACTTCTGCAGGCGCAGAGTTTAGCACGGTCACAACATTGCAGGGGGCTAGTGTGCACATTGTTGCAGAGAGATTTGGCCAGAGATAGATTCCTGCAGACAGCAGGTGAATATTTTTTTTCTTTTGTTGCAATACAGAAAAACACAATTACTTACATTTTTGTGATTGACACATTTCATGAGCACCAACTCCCGGTATGCCCTCTTGGCATGGGTCTGGTTCTGGAAGGGTCTGCTCAGCTTCTTTATGGCTACATTCCTGTCCAGGACAGCGTCATAGCCCGCACTGCAGAGAGAGAGAGAGAGAGAGAGAGAGAGAGAGAGAGAGAGAGAGAGAGAGAGAGAGAGAGAGAGAGAGAGAGAGAGAGAGAGACACACACATCATCATCAGTATTCTTTTAGTATTCAGTGTTGAATTGTTATCTGGATGCACATGTGTGTGTGGCTGCACTGTAATTGCACTTTGCAATGAATGTTTTTGGTCAAAAAAGCAATTAGATGATTTTTTACATGTTGAAGTCATGAAATTAATGGAGAGAGATGGACGATCGCTGTCATACAGTCAAACCAGATATTTACATACAGTGTATGAAAAGACACTTGACCACCTTTTGCGTCTGACATTAAATCAGACTAAACTTTTACTGTTTTAAGGAAATTAGAGTTACATAAATCATTGCTATTTGCTAAATGGCAGAATAATGAATGATAACTTTCTTAGGGAGTCTTTTTTATTCATAATTTCAAAATTAGAAATGTACATACGCTAAGATCACTATGCCTTTCAACAATCTGTGAAAGTCCAAAATATCAGGAATAAGAAAATAAAATAACAGGAAGACAACTGTAGGCCTCCTCGTCGTATGATAAAAAGTTCCAGATGCCTAAAGGTGCCACTTTAATCTATTTCAACAATTACAAGCATAAACTCCTTGGAAATTTCACGTGAACATGCTCTTAGGAAGGATACAGGATCTGTGTCCAGGACATGAGCGTATGTTGGGGTGAATTGTGTGTATCAACCCCAGCATACAAGCAAAATGTGCCTTGTGAAGATGCTGGCTGAAGCTGTCATTATCTAGAGTCCAACAAGTCGTTTATCGACATGAGCTGGGAAGCCACCCAGAGAGGAGGAAACGATTACTCCAAAAATAACATCCGAATCTAAAAAATCTATCTGTTTATGAAGTACTTTTAAATAACAGCTAGTTTGTACAAAATGCTTTACAAAAGTAAAAGACATAAATCCAAGTCATAAAACAAATATGAAAAGTCTCATAAACCCACATTAGACATAAATAACGCTATTGAACAAAATCTGTGTTTTTAAAAGGCACTAGAAAAAAAGTAAGTAAGAATTCTTGTTTAATATTTAAAAGCAATGTGCTTGGACGTTTGAGAGCAAAAACTAAAAAAGCATTAGCTCCTCTAAGCGCCGGCTCTGTGTTTGGGATAACTAAAAGTAGCGAATCTAAGGGCCCACAAAGGAAGATAAGGCTGGAGTAAAAAAATAAAAATAAAAAAAGAGGACTTTTTCTGTTCATCCAGTTTATATGATAAGCTTTGCAGTAACCTCACAACACAGTTTCCTTAGCTGCTGAATTGAATACTAGACCCTCCCAAAAAAAAGAAAACTGGAAAGCTAAGTGATAGGACCCAACATTCATTTGCAATCAACTTAAAGAACTGAGGAAAATATGTGTAAAAAGCGGCAGTATCATCGCAATAGGATGGTCATGACAGCAGCCGGGGAAACAAAGCGCACAGAGGGATTACGCTTTGCTTCGCATTGAAGCAACAACACGAAAAAAATAAAACACATCTAGGTCACCGAGGTTAAATCAAAACAACTACAATTGCAGATGCTTACCAATTGTTTTTTTTTTTTGTTTTTTCAACAGTTGAGTAATCTCAAACTGTGCATCCTCTCCTCTCCATCCGCTCTAATGGTTAGACTGCCGAGTCCAACATGCTCTCCCTGGGTTTGTCCACTTTGAAAAGGTGGTTATGTTCGCACCGAGTCGTCAGGCTTGCCATTTCTGTTTGCTGCGTCATTAGGCCACTCACTTTGGTTCTCCCTGCATATTTCAAGAGGATGCTATGCAAATATGTGGTGGCACAGTCAGAAAGTGAGGAGAGCACAGCGGACAGGGCTGAACACAGCCCCAATCGCAACATCATCGGTGTTTCGCATCTCACTCCAGTCTCTGAGCTGGCATCCCTGCCTATTGTGCCAGGACTATATTAACAGCTGACAGCACCAGTGTTTTTTTTCTGTTATGAAATCTATGTCCAGGATGCTCCTACACATGAAATAAAAAATGTTATTCCTTTTATCCAACTTTTTAAGTGTAGAGAAGGTGGTAGATGTTTGTATTTTTCCAGATTTGTCCCCTCTTTTTAAAACATAACCAGGCGGCCATTTGAAAAAGGAAAAAAAAAAAAAAGAATATCCCCGAGCTCACTTTTAGAGAGGTCTAGCAAAGACTGGCATCTTGGGGTCACCAAGTCTCCATAAAAACAAATTAGTCTTTTGTACACATCTTCAGGCTTTTTTTAAATAATACTTAAGGCCTGAGACAAATTGACAATACAAGAGTGTAGAAAGATGTCTGCCATGTTTATCATCTTATTGAAAAGATTCAGACAATTGATTTAGTGTTTTCATTCAATAAACTAATCCATTTGGCAAATAAAATGTCTTCCAGCAGCAAAATGTGAATCATAACTTGGTGCCGCTTTGCTAGCTCAGTGTGACCCTGACCCTTAAGGCCTTTCATATTTGAGCTCCTTGCAGCCCTTCAGAAAACAGGTGCGGAAAAAAAATAAGGCATAAAAATGTCATATAAAATTCCGTATTTTCCTCTGTATAGTCTCCCTTTGATCCTGTAAAGGGGCCTTCAGTGCACTGTTACTGTATGTTGTCGTACGGAAGAGGCTGAGTGGACTGTGTTGTGGTGTTTCCTGTCTCTGTGGAGAATGCAAAGCATGGATTCCCAAAAGCATGTATCCAATAAGGGGTTTAGCAAGTCATCAGTTTTCTAGTTGAGTGAAAGGTGATCTCATGACCAGCTAAACAATTTAAAGCCTCGATCCATCTTTAGGAACCCGACATGAAAGCTCCCACCGAATAAGCATGAGTGTAGGGACGTCTGATCCCGAGTATCGACGTTTTAACTGGTCAATTTTCTGCCCACGTCTGTTTTTGCACAATTGTCTATGACGTTGTCAGCCCCATCACCAGGGGAGATTTAGTGGCCTCAATATGCATGGCCAATTTAAATATTTTGCACTTTTTCCCTGACTTTTGTCTGGGACTACAGGGAAATACGCTACATGTCAAATTATCAATGAATCACATCAAAACAGAGAGCAAACATGATAAGGCTAGGCTATACTTTGGACAACTGCTCTGCATGAACACATCCTCCTAAAAAATAAAGGTGTGAGTTTCCTGTCTCTCTGTGAGCTTGATGTGAGCACTGTCTCCAGACAACTGTATCAGGGACAAACGATCCCTGAATCGGAGAGCTCTACGTGAGCATTTGTACAGACTGCTATGTTTGCTAACAACAGAATTGGCCGAATGATTCTTCTTCTCTTTTTTTTCCCCCTTTTTGCATGTTCTCAGGCTATACTAGGACACATCGCCTGATTGCATAAGCAAAGCAGAATGTGTCCTTGCTGACTTAGAGATAATCTTTTGGATCTATCTGCTGGAGTGCGTGCTGCTTATTTATCTGTTGGAACTGAGTCAGACAGATGCTTATATAAATGTGATTATGTCACCCATCTGAGGATTGCACTGAAGATAACCAATAATCTTTGTTTTAAATGTTTTTGCTCGGATCAAATAGCTATTCCAGCTTACACAAACACACACAAGACGGCATCTTGTGGAATAGGCATTTATGCACCTGTCGACATCCGAACAGGACCAGTTTCATGCTTGATTTCTACGATAAGTGCCTGGGATTTTGTCTGATACAGCGCTCGTAGTGTCACCACCAGACGACACCAGATGACAGCCGTGGCCAAAGTCAAGCAACACACAGCCGAGCAGGTTCAGCTCGATGCGCTCTCCCTTCGATCGATCGATCTCTAAAACATGCTCAAAATGAGCGCAATCTCAGCATCGGCGCCACGTGACTCCTCAAGCAATCTCGCAACTACGAAGAAATGGCTTTGGAGAGAAAAGCTGAGGGCCAAGGAGGAGAAAGGCAGAACTCGTAAGAGGGCGGGTGGAGGGCAAAGGTGTTTCAGAGCCAGCGAACATTTGAAGCTGCATAAGACACGCTAGAACGAAGCACGACAACTAGGACCGTCTGTGTGGAGGATTCTGAGAGGCTGTATATCAGCACAGTGACACAGCGTTAACATGAACGGGAGTTATGGATGTGTTTGGTGGGTCGTCGGAGACGGTGAGAGGCATTTCTTTAAGTGGAGCCCTGGCAGCCGTTTCACTGCATTCTGACGGGGAAAGCGTGCGGGGAATTACAATGAAAGCAGGCTCCCTCTGCAATCTGGATTAAGGATTCATAAGGAGACTGTTCTGTTAGACCCTTATGATCAATTTATCCACCACGCGAAGAGAAGATATGCTATCCGCCAAAGAGAGTTAATACAAAATCTATAACATAAATACTGACCTTGTTCCTTTTAAAAAAAAGTTTTTTGTCCAAAGAATATATTTAATTTTTTTCTACATTCAATATATTTTTCTACATACATACATACATACAAAAGGAAACTTTGGAAAAGGAGCAGAAACTATCCCACTTTTCAAACATCCACTACACTACGCTTTCATTTTAGCTGTGTAATATAAGACGTTAGTTGTATACTATCACTGGAAATAAATATCTATAAACACAAGATAAAAAACTTTTTTTCGTTGATATCATGATCTCTCTCCTTATGTAATCAGAAGAGGATACAAGCTTGTTTTTCCTTCTATTTAAAAGCATTGTTAATAATTGTGAAACGAATCAGAGGGCAATGAATATTCGGTTAAATCAGCTGTTTAAGATATTCAAAAATTTTGGAAATAATTTATTATGCTTACCATTAAAAGTTTGAAGCCAAATGTTTATCTGAATTACTAATAACTACTTTGAAGAGCTAGCTTTTATCCCGTTTCCAGGCCAAACGGTTGATGCTCTCACTGGGCAAGTGTGAAGCAAAACCCTCCCTCAAATTCACATTATATCACCAACGTTATCATCTGCTGAAGCAATAAACTACAGAACAATGACACAAGTAGTAAAACTGGGACAACTCAAACGCTATTACAGAGAGCCTCATCAGACGGCTTGATGCTATTCAAACTAGGACGAAAAAAACAAAGGCACAGCTGTGAACTTACCAGACGATTCCCTGAGCTCCAGAACCAATGGGCTTTAAATTCTGGTACCGCTTTAGAACTGTGAAAGTAGAGTCTCCCACTTCCACACTGTAGAACTGGTTGTCCACTTTGCTTTTGCTCATGTTGTAATGTTTGGCAATATATGACACATCCACTTGTTTTCCGAAACCCTACGCGAGGCAAACACAAGCACGGTAGTGGCGTTAATCTCGCTGAAAGAGAAAGTTGTGGTATACAGTTACAGCAGAAACTCACGGTTATGAGCAAGGCAAATAGGTACAATCAAGTAAAAAGTAAATATTAAAAAAATGATTAAATTCTAATTCATATTGAAGAATTCGGAATTTAAATTGTTTTGACAGGTAAACCAGATAATTTTTTTTCAACATCACAATATACCAAGTATTTCAGTTTACAAGCACACAACAAGTAGCATACAATAAAGTAAAGTTTGGTTGTGGAAGATAGAACGGCCGTCTGAAAAATAACTTTTAAAGAGGCATTTTAAGTCCTTTAGCTGTGCCACGGTTCTCTTAAATATTGTATGTCTTAAATCCCCTGAGCAGTTCAGTGGGATTCGGTTCCAGTAGCAAGGTTTTAGGGTGACCCAGTCAAAGTCCAGACATAAATCTGATTGCGGTACTGCAGCATGACTTTAGGTCATTGACTCTCAGAAAAACCCTCCAGTTTGGCTGAATTAAAACAATTCTGACCATAGTGGGTCAAAACTGCTCCACACTGATATAAAAGATGCATTTTTGCTTAAAGGCAGCTGTTACTGCCAAAGGGTGCCACACACATTTATTATGGTGATTTAGATTCAGACGGGGGGATACTTTTTATATATGGCCAGGTTGGTTTGAATAGCTGTTTTACCTTATATAACAAAATCAAAATTTGAAAACTAAACTTTTATATAGTCTTGGATTATCCTTGCCCATCAAGCATTGTAACTGGGACAAAAACCATGAACAAAAGACATATAAGAGGGGTTAAATACTTTTTCATGTTAATGATTTACTTTATAATTGATTTCTATAATTTATAAATTATGATCCTAAAGTTATTCTTAAGAAACCATTTTTTTAACTGAGCCAAATTGTTCGTTATATTTTTCTGCAAAGCACCAAAAACATGGCAGAACAAGCAAAAGCAAAAACCAGCTATGTTATTACATCAGCACCACTAATTGCTTCTCTTGGATAAAGACATCATTATATCATCGTGCACGCAATGTTTAAGCAGTAACTACTTGTGCAGAGCAGGCATGGCAATAGTAGCACAGCAAAAATAATAATTAGATCAATTACAGACTGTAATTACCCCACAGCTCATAACCAAACAAAACCACACTGTTGGGTACTTCTGTCTATGATCAGCCTTAAAACGTATCCGTCAAGAAGAGCCAGGAAAATTATATAATGGGAGGAATATACAGAACCTAATCAAAATCTTTTTAAACGTTTCACATTACCCTTTTCATCAGATAGGAGTACCAACAGTGGCTGTTACCAGATAAGATGCAGGTGCAATGCAACAAATCATGCAAAGCTCCTAAGTAATTCGAGATACAGTGAAGAGGTCCGTCATAGCTCTCACGGACATAAAGGATGTATGGATTATGCATTTTCGAAATGAGTTTGGCATTTAAGCAATAAGAGGTCAGTGGGAGGGTGGCAATTAAGCCCCACTTTAGCCAAATGTCTCAGCTACACATAATCGCTTGAGGTATTGAACTTCAGCAGGAAACTGGGTCTGGACTGAAAATACTTTTTGCATGGTTAATTATCAAGATGAGGCAAAAAAAAATCTCTTCATCTGCTCTTGGAATTCCCAAAGGAAATATAGAAAATAAAAGGGAATGTTTCTGAGAACCAGTCACCGCAGAAGAAGCACAGCAACAGCATAACACGGGTAGCAAATCAGGGGGAAATGGAAGGGAATAAATACTGTACCTTTTTTACCTGTAAGGAACACACACCTGACAAAAGGCTATCTTTACATCCAGGACTGGTTGGCTGCAGTGATATAAGAAATGTCTGCTCATAAATACCTGGAAGACACAAACAGGGGAGAAGCAGAGTCAACGAGGGGGTACCAACGACACGAGAGGCAGGAAACTGCAAATATGTGTGCTGAAATTATTCACACGAGGGATGGCAAAGAAGTAGCTACTTTTATTTTTAAAAATAGCAGCACCTTCATCTGGATTAGCTTTATCCTAATATGTAAAAGAGCAGCATAACTCATTGTGGCACGTCTGGGAAACTCATCCTGTGGAAATTTGTCTTTGCAGTCTCTCTCTGCTGTGGAACTGAGTCCTCTAGGAACATTCTCAGCTGTTTTCTCTCTCCTCTTTGACCCCATCTTTACCGATACAAAATGAGAAAAACATAGAGCCGCCGCCACCCACTCCCTCCATAAATATAAACTGACCAATATATCAATTTCTCATCAGAGAGCAGCACAGCAGGACTACAACGATCGGTGCCTCTCTGCCTGCAGACGATGGAGGTATAAGCAAGAAATGGAGCCATTACAGCATAAAGAACAGAATAAGATCCAGTAATGACTTGATTCAATTTCACTAAAACTGAGTCAATAAGAATTTCTCGTTACTTTTCTATCTTTCTGCCTGTTTTCATATCTGTCTTATAGCCTTTCAAAAACGACAGCAGCACTATTAGAGCCAAGGCGAGTTTTTACTCATAACCCAATTTAATTTGCCAGATTTAAAGGAGGTAAAAAATAAAATAATAAAATAATAGCTTGTTTTCCCTTAAATGAGCATTATTGGGAAACACTGAATAAATGTATGCATAGACTGTTTTGCATAGATTATGCATTGTATGCAAATCAATACCTGTTTTGATCCCCCCCCCCCCAAAATTATCAGTATTTCACCTCTAAATTCCCAAGAGATTGTTCTTGTGATGGACCCAAGACCCTCTGTGTGATTTTTAAGTTATTATCTAATTACAGTGTATAGTCATATAAATATTTGCGTATTTATGAGATATTATGTTACATAATGTGAATTCACGGTAAAGATGCATTCAAAAGTCCTCAGAGTTTAAACACACAGGAATAACTGCATATTTATGACCTGTAAGAAAAATAAAGCATGGCTTTGATTTTTTATAAATAAAAAATTTGAAGTGTAGCGTACATTTGTATTCAGCTCATTTGTAAAACGACCTTTCGCTGCAATGACACGTCTTTTAAATATTTATCTCGACCAGATTTGCGCATCTAGAGACTTACATTTTTTTTGGCACTTCCTCTTTGCAATAATGCTCTACCCTAAAATATCCGATTATAAATTCCCAGCTCCGGCTGCATGTGAATGCTTGCTGTCCTGCTGAAGGGTGAACCTCAGCACCAATCAGGAGTCTGTTGCCGCCTCTAACAGCTTATATTCCTGAAAATTCAACTCCATCCATCATCCCATCAACTCTAGCCAGTTTCCCTGTCCCTACTGAAGAAACACGACCCTACAGCATGATGCTCCCACCTCTACGTTTCACCCTGTGGATACTGTTTTCAGGAGGTTACCGCCACACATACCGTTTTGCATGTGGGGCCACAAGATTAATTTTGGTCTTATCTGATCAGAGCACCATCCTGCATGTGTTCGCCGAGTCATCAAAATGCTTCATATGAATGTTGGTGAAGATTCTCAGTCATCCAGGTCATGATCAATCCAAAACAGGTTAAAAAAATAAAACAACTGGACTTTTATTTGGAAGCTGAAGACATTTCGCTTCCAGTCCAGGAAGTTTCCTCGATTCAAAATGTCTGGAGTAGTGTGGAGTTCTAAGCTTTATAGACCTGCTGGTGAGGCCTCGTTAGAGCTTAGATTCACATTTAAATTCACCTGGAACTGATCGCCCCTCTCAATGGAGAGTCGTTAGGCTCATCGTCTGCCTGACTCACAGGAGAAATGTTGTGATCACCTGCGTGGAGGTGTGAATTTGGGTGAAACTTGTCAGGAATCAAACCTATCGCTGTGTTGTAAGTTTTTGAAAGTTGGAACCTGAGTCCTCCTCCTATGTTTAAGGTTGGTTTATCTCACTTTACGTAAACAGCTTCCTTCACCCGTCTCTCAAACCATCTGTCTTCTCTGTCCAAAATGTGAACATTTGGGTCCTCAGAAAAGTGTCCTTTGTCCTTGAGGTGCAGGTGGATGGCTGAGTCTTGTCCTGACGAGGTAGCTCTCCTGTGCTGAGTGTCTGTGGAGAGGTTGTTTGGTTTCTCCAATATAAAGATCAGAACATTCCTCACTGCACTGAACTGCATGGGTGTTTTGTCCTTAGGATGCACCAGCCTCTGTCTGAGGGTCCTGCTGGGTTTGAAATGTACTGGGAGCCCAAGGAAACGTCTTCAGCTTCAGAATGGAAGTGCAGTTGTTTTCTTTTTTAACCTTTTTTGGATGGTTCATCTGAATGTTTTGTTTGTTGTCTTTGTTGCTCTTCAATAAAGAGCAGCAAAAATCTGTTATGGGTAGGACAGGACGACTCGGTGTACGAATCAGGTGACTTAAGAAGGCGACATATTCCACTAGATTTTATTGAGTCGTGTCAGAATGAAGGGGCCAAATCCTTTCCGATTTTTATAATTTTCTTTCACTTTACTGCATTACTTTGTCTCGGTAGAGAATTAATTGTTACTGAATTATTGTTGAGCAAATGCACTAAAACAAGAAAATAACATTTTATTTAAAAAAAAAATACTTGTTTGCTATATAACACTATTGGCAGCAGTGACTTGATTTTCCAACAATCTCTGAATGTGACACGAATGGCATAATAGCTTATTTGGTCATTCACAACTATGTACTTAGCCTTTTCACATTCTAAATCATCCCCGTTCTTGGCACGTATTATATTGCTGGATATTATTACATTGTTGGAATTACAGAAATCTTGGAACAATAAAGGTACGGTACATTCATTCTTTTACTGCTTTGATTTCATCTCAGGCGTCTTTAACACTTTGTTTAATGACGCCTTTCTTCCCACATAGGCTGCCTTGTCTGTATTTACCTGCTCTTGCATAGGGACTTAAAACTCTCCGATTTTTAAACCGTTCCAACCGAGGTAGAACCAGATTTTTCTTCTGGTGTTACATTTACAGCTAAACCTGTAGGACCACATCAGTAAAACCCATTCCTGGTAGTTTTAATTCCAATTAGAAAATATGTCCCTATATATTGAGGAAAGAGAAGATAACATAAAGCAATCCTGGCAGAAACAATGCTACCACTACTGTTGTCAATTGCAAAATAAAGCCTAATGGATAGTTGCTGTACCTAAATGTCCCAACGCAAACCTTTTTGATACCCTATTATTTGAAAGCATGCTGGAAAGTTCAAAGAAGCAAATGACATAGCTAAAAGCCTTCAAAAAGTCTAGAAAGCCACTGTGCAGCGTTCAGAGCCCTTTGATGGTACAGTGGGTCCATTTTTCTAAGAGCAAAATAAAGCTGCACTGTGCCTCCTGAATGTGGACTCTAGCTAGCTGCACCCTTCTGTCAAGAAAACTGTCAAAAACATTCCTTCGGAGCAGGTGAGAGGCTCCTATTTCCAGCTTTAAAAAAAATAAAAGCCACCTAGATATGCCAGTCTGGAGATCTGATGTTGCACACTTTTGCAACATCCATTGCCTTTAGGAACTCAGTGTACTGGAAGCACACTGTTTGCATCCTACTGTAAGCACTGCAAGGATCTCTGTTATATATCTGCTTCAACATATATATTCATGTCTGTCTCTCCGGTCATCTAAGTTGTTTTTATAATGTCAGCAAACAAATAAATGTGTGCTAATAGCATGCATAGAAATGTAAACAATCAACCATGGCGACAGATATCTGTTCAACATCCGTCTATGTTGACATTTTGGTGGAACGCTATGAGGCATCTATTATTTAAGGGGACCATCCATGATGAGACAAACAGAGATCAACACATAGTTTGTCACTATTTATAACAGTCTTATATTACCATAGGTATAAAGTAAGCTTTTTGCAGCAGCAGAGATTGCATTGACCTGGTTATTTTAGGCAAACCTCGCTGGGAAAGAAGGGCAAATGAGTCCCTTTGGCTGAGCAGTGGCTTTTGACAATTGTTTTCAGCTTTCATGCATACAAGAAAAGATCCAGAAATAGTATAAAAACTGTATGGACACATCAAAAATGTTTTCTTTTTGTCTGTCCAGGGGGTGAATGGTGGAATAATTGTTTAATACATTTAGCATTTTTTCCCCAAACTTTGGAAAATTTAAACATGCAAAAGAGGGGGTGTACATTCACAGCTCGGTCTAAGTAGGACTATCTCAAACTTTCAGCATTACCTCTCTCCACCAGCCACCGCCACTTACAGCTTTAAGTGGCGGTGCTCAAAATGGAACAGAGCAGCTTTAAAAGATGAAATGTGGGACACAGAGGTTGGAGATTTATACTGTGGCTTAATTTTCTGACCTTTAAAAAAACAGCCCCATTATAGTATCCGGGTTTCACAAGCGGTTGTGCAAAACATACAGGATAACATAACATTAAAAACGATACAGAGAGGTGTTTTAAGGACACCCAGTCAATACTTCATTTACAGTCCATCACTCAGTTATGGTGATTTCACAAAACCTGTGTACATTTGACGAAACCTCACTGTCACCATGAGGACGGGCAGGATATGTGCTGATAATCTGACTCATCAATACTAAATCACTTTTGGTGGCAAGAAAGGACAATAATCGTTAGCCATCTGTGTGCACAGCTTTGCACTACAGCAGTTCAAGCTAGACTAGAAAGAGACTACTGTTTTGTACGTAATTGTATAGTACGACGTATAAAGTATTTACTAAATATAAACTGTGACAAAATATCTATTTTATGAATCTGTTTTGTTTTGTTCTTTTTTTACATTTAACTAAATTGAAAAATTAAAAACAAGAAAGCAAGTCATAACGACTGCATAACTACTAAAATATGAAAGATTTTAAAATAATAAATGTAACTGTATTTACTTTTTACTTTTAATTTGATCAGGAAATCTAAGGATTTTTATTAGTGATGTATGACTTTCCATAACCCCAGGGTTTAAATATGACGTGATAACGATGATAATTTCTGTCACTCACACTTCAAAATGAAAAAAAAAGAGAATAATGCCATTCAAGTAGGACAGACTTGCTGTTGGTACTTATAAATCAAGGAAAGGATGCAAGAAAGCAGAAACTTGTCTAAACCTCCACTTGTTTACAGTCAAAGCGATAAATAAATAGTTAGGCATATCTGGAACTGTGGCAAAAGAGGCTGGATGAGGACCCAAGTTACCCTCGCCATTCACTTTATGGAGGATGGTCTTTGCCAAAGTTTCCGTTAGCAAACATTACGAAAGGGTGTCCTCATGAGGTCACAAAAATGTCAGCTGGGGTGCTAAAAGCTTTTGGAGAATACACTTTCCCAGCATCCCCGTTTTGTTGTGGGAGTGCCTCAGAGCTCCTATTTAGACCCTGTCCTATATCCACTGTATTTGCGACCGCTAGTGTCTTGATGATTTACAGCTCCATTTCCCCACTCAAGCTCCCAGTCCCTCTTCAGCTCTGTCGCAGCAGAAATCCTGGAGCTCAATTATTAAGGAAGATGAAAAATTAAGGAAGATGAAAAATAAGCTCGTCGTTTTGAAACCGCATTTAAAACGTGGTAACTTGGGGCTCTCCATAACAACCATTTCCTCCGTTTTTACTTTTCATTTCTGTACACATCTTTAACACAAGTGCCAATATTGCTAAAGGCACTCTCTTTGGATATTTTTTCCTGTTCTGCAAAGACCGTCGACATTAGCCAGAAACTGTGACTGAGTAGAGACAACTGACAATTAACCTTGCTGGTTTCATTTTTTGACACACTTCCTACAATTTAACAAAAGAGCAAGAAAAGTGGATGACTGCCATGTCGTTTGAAAAAAAAAGTCAATCTGATCTTAGTGATTGTCAGGAGCAATAAATTACTGAAAAGAAGACAAAATTAAGACGTCATGTTAAATCTTTCTTGGACTCACCCGGTAAAATGAATACAGCAGATTGTGAGCTTGTTTATTCACAGCTCTCCCTCTGCTGATGGTGGTCATGGTTAAAGTGCTGCTCTGGTTGGAGCTAAAGCTATACTCAGCAGCCTTCCTCAAAATCCCTGTTTATCATTCTGGCTACATACAAGAGAGGTGACAAAAACAGCTTGGGTTTGCTTTTTTTAAGCTAAGCTTAATACAAGACAAGGTTATAAGATACAGTAGCTGAGGGTTGCGTACACTCTTTATTTGCAAAATAAGTGTCTCATAATTTAGGTGTCTCATAAATATATAAATGTGTAAAATGATGGGAAGATATTAAGACCTTTTTGTGTTGACAGGTGTTTATTTTATTGGATATGTTGTGTTGCAAAAGTGTTCATACCCCCTTTTCCAGTTTTGTCACATTACAACCACAACCACATTTCATTTGTTATGTAATGTAACAGACCAACACAAAGAAGTTGATAGTTGTGGAATGATAAGACAAATTTTAATTTCATTTTTTTAAATTAAAATCCTGAAAAGTGTGCCATGCGTTCCTATTGCTCTCTTTACTTTGAGACCCATCACAATAATCCAGTGCAGACGTTGGCCTTTACAATTTAGACCCCACCTGTGTGTAATTTGAGCTAATATAAATACCACTGTCATGTCAGGTTTGTTAAAGAGGTTTGTTAAAGAACATTTGCGAACAAACATCATCATGAAGACCAAGGCACACAGCGGTCAGGTCAGGGACAAAGCTGTGAAGGGGTTAAATGTCTGAACATCTCACAGAGAACTGGTCAATTATCTGAAAATGTAATCTGTGTGGTGCAACTACAAAGTTACCAAGACATGGCAAAGTTACTGACCGCAGGGACATTCGTCAGAGAAACAGCCAAGAAGCTCATGGCACTTCTGAATGAGCTCCAGAGATCCAGTTAAAAAAGTCTTCAGGTTCCCCATAAGGAACACTGTAAACATATAGAATATGCTCTTTTTATTATTTTATGAGGTAGAAAACCAACCCTGGAATTCACCCTGAACACACCATTTCTATTTTCACACACGGTGTGAGCCGCATCATGCCGTGGGGATTATTTTCTTCAACAGGGATGGAGAAGCTGGTCAGAGTTAATGGGAAGACAACCTGTTCGAATCAAAGTCAAAGTCCAGATCCAAATCCACTGTAGACTCTGCAGCAAGACTTGGAAAAAGAAAGCTGATCTTCACAGACGCTCTATGTCCAATCTAAATATGGTCGAACAATTTTACAAAGAAGAATTAGGAAAAAAAATTCTAGATGTAAAAAACTGGTAGAGACATCCCCCTAAAGACCTTCAGCTGAAACTGTTTCACAACAAAGCCTCAAAAGGAGTTCTAGGAGGTTTTCATTCGTGGGGCTGAATACCCCACCCCCACACTTTTCAGATATTTATTTATAAAAAACAAAACAAAATACTGGCCTGTAAAATGTTCCCAATAATGATCTACCTTGAGTTGATCTATTGTACAGAATCTCACTAAAATACATTTAAACTTTTAGCTGTGATATGACAAAAGGTTAATTAGTTCTGAAGATGTTTTCAATGCACTGCAATCATTTTCCCAAAAGAGAAACATTTACAACTGTTAGTTAACGCATGCAAGAAGTAACTAAAATGAATAGTTCCTTTAATTGCACCATTTTTGCAAATGTTATTATAAATATTAGAAGCGAAAATGTTAAACGAAATGTATTAATTATATTTGTGTCATTTGTGAACAAAAAGAAATCATGTGATCAAATGAAAGCAATCGTTTGAGTCTTTATTTCGCATTGGACATCAGTGGTTTATAGTTTTATATCTGTTTTCAGCAAAGATAACACAAAAAAAAAACTGTATATTCCTGATATGTGAATATTGTCAAACACCCTGCCAGCGCAGCTTTGCTAAATGATCCAAACTGAGATAAACTGCCAGCGACAGTGACAGTTTTACAGGAAGTGTTGGGAGTGGTGGGAGTGAGTTGGCAGATGTAGGAACCATTAGCGGGAGGGTGCTAAATGCCTTTGATGGCGCATCAACTAAAACTTGTTGGTTCGATTAGATTCAACAGCATGGTGGTACAAAATGGGTGCTTTTCAGATACATTTCTCCAATACTTTTCATTGTGCCTTGAGTCTGAAAAATAAAGAAAAAATGTTTTTATTTTCATGGAAACCAAGTTTAAACTCTGTAACCTTTGACAGCTGCTATCTCTTGGTGACATTTGGAAGAAATTGACAACATTTGCATCGCAAGAGCTCCGATTTTAAGAAGTTTCACGCAATACTGTAAGAGTTTCATAGTCACTGATCATTGCATCAGAGTTTAGAAAGCTGTGGAACTGTAGGATGAAGAGGATTCAGACTCAGCAGTATAGATAAAGTATAAAAGTGCCAATTTGTTGCAGGAGGGGTGGTGGGGTTGCCAGCTGCACTGCCATGCCCTGTTTAGGGGAATTAACAGTTGACGTCAATTTTCCAGCCGACTCAGATCCTGAGTCATTGTGAGTTCTGTCAAGAAGCCCGTGTCGAGCCCACTCTGAGACCATGAAGCTGCTGTGCCAGTCGTCGACAGGAATCATGAACATCTGGGCCAAGAAGGCTATTTCAGGATCAGATTGACGAGAGAAAAGACACGGAAAGAGACTAAAAAAAAAAAAAACCTTAGCTCCTATGAATATAAATGTATAAAAAGCAAAGCTGTCATGGTATAGGGAATATATGCAACATCAAACAACCCACATTAACTCAGAAGCTCTGATGTGAATTCATCAGAGCATAGTAAAGAATGGGCTAGGAGAGCAGATCTAACAACTTACTTAAGGGAAAGCTAGGAATTAGAGGAATTAAACAAAATGATATCATGAAACTAGTTATACTGCTACAGTGTGGGGAAAAAAAACTCAACCTCAGAAATAATGGTTATAAAGAAAAATGTCTGTGACTGTATATAATGGCACACTAACAATTCCTATAAAATAAGTGGGACTGTAGCATTTTTGTGACTTATGCATCTGGGAACCTTTAATTAGTAGCTTAATCCATAAATTCATCTTTCTCTGAGGTGTTAATATAACTTTACACCAACGCTATTCAGGCAAGGTAAAAAAAAAACGTGTTGATATTCACAGGAAAAACCAAAGTATTCGTATAAACTGGGCATACCTACAGTCACAGCAATAAATAACTGAACTATGACAAACCAGGAAGAGGGGAGAACTCGCATTTATCTTGCAATCAAAGACAAGGAGGAGGAAGGTGATGCAAGGATGAAAAATGCAAAGCACCAAGTCTCCATGACAACCATGGAACACCATTACTTCCCAAGTGGTGATAGTGATGGCATATGAAAGCTTGTTTCTATGTCCTAAAATAACAAACGTAAGCTGATAGAGTTTTCTGTTCTCCGGTTGGTTCTGGGATTAAACAAATGATGCATGTGTAGAAAAGTACCTAATGCCACTGCAAACGGCAGGGTTACAAAGTCTTCAAAATTACTATTTATTTTAATGCTTTTTTTTAACAAATCTAAGCCAATATCTGTGACTGGTCCTTTCCTTCTGTATAATGGAACATCTGATAATTATAGTTTGGGAATATGTGGCATTTAGCTGCTGAAATTCCTGTGATATCCCCCACACAGTTAAGCCACCCGACTAGCTGGAAGCACTGATGCAATGCAGGATGGATCCATGCTTTCATGTTCCTTACACCAAACTCTGATCCTACCATTTGAATGATGCATCTTAATTCAACACTCACTGGACCAGCCAAAATTTTAATATTGCCCAAGTTTGATGAGCCTGTGCAAATTGTAGCCTTAATATTTGTGTTCTCTGTACACAAGTATACAGCGGGCCCGTATGTGAAGCCCCTGAAGTTTGTGGACAGCACCACTGTCTTTGGCCTGATCCAGGACGGCAAAGAGGACAAACAGACAGGAGGTTTATCGGCAGGTCCACTGGTGCGGTCAGAACCATCTGGAGCTCAAGACAGTGGAGATGACTTCTGGAGAACACTCCCCACATTGCCTCCCTTCACCATCCTCGACAACACTGTGAAACTGTCCAGAAGAGGGACTTGCAGTGACTGCACATCCTGCGACGACTCAAGATGTACAGCCTTCCTCGGCAGCTGCTGGTCATCTTCCACACTGCCGTCATTCAGCCTACCCTGTGCATATCAACCCCAGCACGTCCATAAACAGAGCAGGTCCAGACTGCAACGAACAATTGGGTCTGCGGAGAGGATCGTCGGGATCCCGTTCAGGTCTGGAGTCAGGACGAGGGCAGCTAGCATCCCTGCAGACCCCACGCATCCTGCACATGACCTGTTTAGACTTTTACCATCAGGTCGGTGCTACAGAGGGCTATTTGCAAAAAGCAGACAGTTTCTTGCCCCAGGCTGTCACTCAGATCAACACAATGGCGTATGAGGGTTCAATGCAATGCAAAATAAGCATATTTGCACTACTTTTCTCTCTATATAAAAAGAACAGTACATACTGTTCTTTTTAAATTTTATTTTCTCTAAATTTCATATATTCATAGTTAATTTATATACGCTGTGAGCATTTGAAACATAAGCCAAATTCCTGTTTTGTGCACACAATCTTGGCCAATAAAGCTGATTCTGATTCTTTAATTTTGTTAGAACAGGCCGTTTCACATTAGATTATTGGGTAAAATATGGAAAACGTGAACATAGCCCCCGGGATCAAAAATTTAACTAACACCATTTAAGAGTATTTGAATTGTATCTGTTGTTATTAAAACCCGTCAGCGTGCTTAAATGTCCAGCAAATATCAGCAAAAACAAGGAAATATTAACATACTACTGAAAAGATTTTACTCTGCATTGTAGTTATTTTTTAGCTGTTTTTTTGTGGACCAGTTCATTTCTTCTTAGTTACTGTTTCAAAAGCGGAAGACAGAAATGTGGTTTAATCTACATTACTTCAGGATGTATTCAATTTCCCTAAACAGATAAGGATATAAATAAGACACTTTTCAAAGATCTTTTTTAGCGTTGCATGAACCATGTTGGGCCACATAATTATGGAAACAGATGCTATGCTAAGATGGAAACCAACGATAAATGCTGAATTATTCCATGTTTGCATAACAAACTGGTGGCTCTGTGGGTGTGTTCAGTAGCAACACTGTGACAGTGGATGGAAAAGGGGACAATCTTGCAATATAGATCATTTTTACAGGAATTCTCTCTATATTTCAGCTGCAAGTATTTGGGATATGTGGGTCAGTTTATCCAAACACAGAGCTGTCCCCGTGTTTGAAAGCTCATAGATCTTAATGGAAAGACATGCAGTCCTCTTTGAGTTATGAGACCACTTCATTACTAGATGGAGAAGTGTAGTCAAGGGATGTAAAGCCAATTTATTCTGTGAATCGCTAGGAGGTGTATTTGGCTGCTAGGCAATGGTACAGAGGTGGCGCTTCATATGATGCAAAAACTGAAAATATCTAACAAAACTAGATATATAAAAAGTGACAAAACTGGACAATTAGAAAACAAAGTAGCAAAGCATCAAAAAAAGACTTTTCAGAAGACTTAAAATTTCTATTGAAACAAAACCTGGGCAAACTAAATTTTTGAAAGTTCTACAGTAAAAAAAAAAGAAAAATCCCAAACAGACAAAGTTATAAATATCTGATGTAAAGTAACTCATTTTACCTCTTTGCAAATTTTTACTTTCGCAGTTTGGATTTCTTTTTCCTTTTTTTTCAAATCTGACCTTTTTTGTTTGTAAATCGCCAGTTCCTAATGACCATGCATTAATTCATACCCACGTGGGGGATCTTTTGAACCCACTTTTACAACCAATAATATTCAGTAATTTTGTGTTATCCGCTCACAGTCTACATCAAGAAAATATGACTTTGTGACCACAATAAAGCACCAAGCCGGACGTCGCGCAGTATTACTATAGTTTAGATTAGGAGTATTTCATAGTATTACAAATGGCAATTAGATATACTGTCAATAGAAATAGGGTATAATATAAAACTTTTAGAAAGCAATAGAAAATGTTGTTGAATTATACATGACATTTGAGCCTTTTCATTATATTAATATCTTCACTATTCAGCCAAAAACTTGGCTGAATGGTTTTTGGCTGAATGAAATATACTGATATGTAATGCTTTCTGCACACGAGAAAGAAGTGGTTTATTTATGGCTTTCTGTTTTGTTTGTCATTTCAAATATTTTTTGATTTGGATTTTTCAAATTATGCCGTGATTATGTTTGTTTTCTCAAAAACATATCAGCCTATTAATTATTGTCTAGCTATATTTTCCCAAATGTTGACGAGTGGGTTAAAATAAGACGTTGGCGTAAACGTCGTCACGCGCTTATTTCAACGGCCTAATTACTAAATCAGATCAGCAAACAACAATTGGATGATGTAACGCAAAAGCTGGGTTTGTACACCTGCAATTTAAAGAGGATCTTTTCTGGGTTTTTATTTGGTTCCAGTATTATTTTTTTCCAGTTTATTTATAGGCCACATTAAAAAAAAACATATCTCAGGGCAATGTACAGACAATGCAATAAAGTTGAAATAGGAATCCAGTCAAGTTCATGCAGTTGTACACAATGAAATTTAGTTCAGTGAGCTCAATTTTATTCTCCAACTTTCCTTTAGATTTATTTTAATGGCAGTTCATACAAATTAACCAATCAATAAGTAGATGAATCTTAAAAAATTATAATAATAAAAAACCTGAACCTCAAATGTGTGCAACTTCTAAGGGACATATCCAGCTGGGGAAACACCTTAAATATCCAGTCATTTACCGTGAAGAAGTTAATTTTCTATTTCATCAACAAAACTGTAGTCTGTGAATCATTTTAGAAAGACAACTACTGTAAGTTTCAGCATGATGGAGATATGTTTCCATATCTGCTGAACTATGGGTCTAGTATGAGAAAAAGAAATGTGATTCTTATATGATTTTTAGTTTGGAAACTATTACGTATGCAGACCCTGCACTATGGAGCAGTGTTTAAATGGAGGCAGTGTTTAAATCCCTTCTTGGGGTTTCGTCTTGAAAATAATCTGATTTCTGATGTGAATCTTCTGAGATTCACATCCAGCTGTTTATATTAGAAAGAAGCAGCGGGCATTATCAGGGTGTGCTGTCGTACGATAAAAAGCGTATATTTACTACTAACGTGCGTGTTCTCTCAATTTACAGTAGCAACATTCCCAAACGACTCGATTTGCAGATGTGGAAGTTGGTTTTGCTGTTATGTTCTCTCAATTAAAAAAACAAACAAACAACATGCTTATTGCGAAGGAAGTGTCAGTTGATTACATATTTTATATGGAAGAGGTTTTAAATGATGTGGAAAAACAACCACCTATTTATATAAGCATGTAAATATCCCAAAGAAGAAAAAGAGATATCGTAAACACCATTGCAGTGCTTGTAAGTGGGCTTTTAGGTTTAAATGGGCCAGCTAACTCGCAGAAAGCTCCTCTGGCCTTGCGCACACTGCCTGAGCCACTCTGTGCCGTGTCTCTTAGTCATTCTCAGTAACACTCTTTTGATGTGGTCCTGCAGGATTTAATCTGACCATCTTGTTTTTTTTTTCGTTTTGTCTGCACTGGACAAGCTGATGGACGGCTCTAGTTGCAATGATAAAGCACAATGCACTGGGTCCGAATGCCCACAGCAGCCACTGTTATTGTTGGCTCTTATATCCATCATCGCTTCCTCTCTGCCCTCCCTCATCGCTCCTTCTCCTGCTGCCAAAGCCCTGAAAGCTACACACTCTTTGTGAATGTCACACAATGCACACCGCAGCATTGTCCGTATCCATCCATGTCTTCGCTCTCCCCTCCATCCTCACTGATCAGGAGAACCTCCCTCTCCTGCCTCGCTTCTTCTGTCCCTCCCTCCACTCTTGCTGCCAGGCTCCCAGGCTGCGTTTCATGCGCCTCCCCTCCCCCTCCCTCGGCGCTCCATTGTGAGTGCTTGGTTCAGCAGCCCCAGCCTCACTTCTTCTGCAGTATGCAGCTCTCTCTCTCTGTGGCTGTTAAGACTGTGCAGCCCGAGCCAATCGCGGCACGGCCTCCTGTTTGGGCACAGGGGAGGGGAAGGGAAGCACTTCTATAGCTGCAGGAAAACAGTGGCAGGACAACAGAGCTAATCTACAGACAGATAGACCCTCACTGTTTACTGGCGTCGGTTGATTTGTTTTGTTAAAGTTTAAAAGACGCCTTTCCCGTGCTTCTGGTGTCTAATGTAATAAACCAATATCCAGTTGAAGAAAACAGCCGACAAGTCCAACAAATCCTGCTTAAATTGCAGTTTTGGATCATCTTTTCTCAGGGGCGTACCAATAAGTCAGAGATCGGAACCGGGCAATTTTTCTTTGATTGCTACCTGATTAAAGCACACATTATTTTCCTTATTTCCTTATTAATTAATGACATCTGAACAACAAACTTCCATCATTTTCTATCTATAAATGCGTTAACAAACATGCCCTTTTATGAGTTTAATTTAAAAAAAATCATTCCATGCATAAAAGGAGATAATCTTGTAATCCCTTCGTTTTCTGTTGGATTCCAAGGTAATACTTTTATCCAAAAACCTGCTGCACATTTTTTCCTCCAATATCGGTTATAGCCTTGTGAAAGTAAAAAAAAAAATATCGGATAAATAAATTGGAATTGGCATTAAACAGAAAAAAATAAACAAATGTTTTCTAAAACAAACCCAGCAGTTAATGATTTGGTGTTTTGTTTCAAAATGAAGCTGTCCAAATTCAACATAAAGGTGTGTCCACATCATGTGAAAACCCGTTTTATCAAAACTGTACAAGTATATCATTGTTTTCTAGCACTGTCATTTGTCAGGATTTAATGCCCCTCCTCTAAAATCCATCCGATGGCCCTTGAGCCGCTACAATCTGTGACCCCTGGTGACTCGTAATTCTCTCTGCAGATGTGCTGTTGGGGGATTGGGACAAAATCGGACACAGCTTCTAAGTGTTGCACTCAACCACCTGTAAAAGCGCACAAATAGATAATAAAAAATAAAGCTGCATGTTTGGCAGACCAGATCTATTTATGTAACTGCACATCTCACTCAAATGCCAATGTTTCTCTTTCTTTGGTGTGTGTGCGTTTGTGCGTGTGTGCGTGGTCAGCACTAATGTTGCCCAAACCAACAAACTCTCATGCATAATTTCATTTTGAACGTCTGATAGAGTAAGGGTGAAATGACATGTATTTATTTATATGGCAAATCTATGGTTTCCATGGATACTATCCAAAATATTTTACTTTGGTCCACATTTCCCTATGTAGTTTCCATTTACTAGTCTATATTTATTCTTATTATCTTCTGTGCTTTTTTGTGTCTCTGCTCTGTCTTCTCTATCCCCCAGTCGGTCATGGCAGATGGCCGTTCACACTGATCCTGGTTCTGTTGGAGGTTTTTTCCTCCTGTTAAAGGGGAGTTTTCCTCTCCACTGTCACTTCATGCATGCTCAGTATGAGGGATTGCTGCAAAGCAATCAACAATGCAGAGACTGTCCACTGTGGCTCTACGTTCTTTCAGGAGGAGTGGATGCTGCTTGTCAAGACTGGATGCAACCTGCTGGGGTTCCTTAGATGGGAAACGTTTTGACCAATCTATATGATTTGATTGATCTTGACTTTGTAAAGTGCCTTGAGATGACCTGTGTTGTGAATTGGCGTTATATAAATAAACCCGAACTGAATTGAAATTTGAATTTATTTTTACACTCTAAATCAACGACTCACCATTAAATAACTAGAGGATTTGTCTGCCTTTATCTATGTTAAAGCTTTTGCATTTTACCCCCATAAATAGCAGAATCTCAGAGTTTCTCTACTTAGCTGTGCCCTAGTCAACCCCAGAAGCTGAGCTATTACTGCCATTTATCTGTATATATTTCCTGCAACATAAATAATACACCTAGGCCAACCCGTCCATGCGTTTGTGTGCCTACTTTGACATTTTAACCACAAGTCAGTCACAGCAAATGGGTACTTTTACTAAATCTGGTTCTGCTTGGGTTTTTTTCTGTTTTCTGTTTTCCAGTGCTTGCTCAGGAGAAGGGATTGCTGCAAATTCAATGAATCAATAAAACTAGTGGGGCTTTTAAAAAAAATAAAAAATGTATATTATACAATCAACTTATTTTGATTTTACTGTACTACTATTAGGCCTCTAGATTCTGAAGCAAAAAGTAATAGAAAATTGTAAACTTCAAAAATCAAGCTGTTTCTTAGACGCTTCCGACAAAAATATTGTATGTTCTATAAAACCTTTAACAATATTTGAGTCATTGTTTTCTATATGGCTTTGGTGAAAACTGTTTTTTAAATTAGTAACTGTTTTAATGAATATTATTTTACATTGTGAACACATTCTAAAAGACAATTTAGGATTATATTGGACAATATGTACTGGAATCTGAACGTCACTTTCAGGTTAGAATGTTTTCACATACAATGAATTGAACTGAGGTCAATTTTGGGCCAAGGGCAGCCATCATTATTGATCCTTATTCATCCTTCTTTTCATACAAATTTGATCTTATGAATATTTAAAGGACTAACAATCATAAGCCCCAACAACTGACAAATAGGACATGCAGAGAGAGACCTTTATGAACTTGGCTACTACATTGTTTATTTATTTACTCTTTGTTTGTTTAGATTTTTTTGGTTAGTTATCTACTGGTATTTTTTTGTATTTTTTTTTTTTTGCTAGTTTGCGCCGTTGCAGTTCTGATCTGTTTCCACCCAGAGGACCTGCCTGCCGTGTGACATCTTGTACTGACCGCTACGCCACATGTCACTTTCTTCCTCTCTTGGGAATGCTACGGTGATTTAAAGGAAAGAGCTGGAGTTTTATCACTTTAAACAAATAATGTCTCCTAAAGGGTTGCTTATTTGGTTTTAATCTGTTATGTTTCTTTCTTTGTTTTTAACTGGTCCAAAAAGCAGTTTGCAACATCATAAATGGAAAAAAGGTTGCGATGCAAGGTTTTCACAAAATATTATACAATTACGATAAATTATACTTGAGATTTGAGTATTTCACATCTATTTATTGGCATGGGATTAGTCATGTGTGAGCAATTTAAGTATGAAGTGATGAAATGGTACTGCCTGTCTGGGAGGGCAAAGGGGCAAATTGACCCGGAGCTGCTCTTGGTTCTGTCTACTTTTGTCTGTGACCTTTAATGTATTATTTGCACAATTCAGTTGAGATGAAGGAAGGCCATTATTGACTTCACATTGTAATACAAGCAGTATAAACGGTCCAGTATATTTCAGCACATAGTGGCCAGAATGATGTCACAGAAGGATAAAGTTTACTTTCCTACAATCACATCATTGCATAACTAGGAATGGGCATTGTGATGCTTTTAACATACAAAAAAACAAAATAATAATTGAAATGAAAGGAGTTACAAGTTTTATAGTGCAGCATAACATTCCTTTGTTTCTGGCTGTTTCCATTAACGATTCTGCATTGCATAAACAAGCTGCCTCTTCAGAAATCAATGCCATTAATTGTCAATTTGTGCAAACCTGCAGAGGCAAAAACACAAACCCTTCCATAGCGCCAGAACGATGTCTAAAATTTAACAGAAATAGATGAATATTTGCAAAGCATTTTTTTCCTTACAGCACAAGAATGACAAAGGTCTGTTTTTGTTTCAAAAGACAGATGTCACTCATCAGCCACTGCAGAAACAGCCCACGTAAAGCTTTGGTGAATTGCTGAGATCCGTTCCCCGCACCTCTTTAACAAGCCTGCTTTCTGAATAATTCAGCAGCCAAGGTCAAAAATCCCCGCTCTTTCCTGTCTGTAACGCAGAGTTTTCCGTGACACTTTTGAATTTTTACTGACTTCCCAGAAAACCTTACAGTAATTGCACCAAAATCAGAATCTTGCACCGTACAACAACAAATACCTAAGGTTTTAATGATGCAGCTGCAATAACACTGTTCATTTTCGCAGGCTTGTGTGATCTGTGTACCGGATCGGGTGGTTTTAGGGTGAACCGAGGTGCCTTTGGGGTGTTACGGGGATGTGCAATGGAATGCCCCCAAACCGAGACGATTTAGAGAATATTACACAGAAAATACCACCGGATTATGGCTAAAAGTCATCCCATCCGTTCCGCACTCTTAGTTTCCATAACAAGGCCAACAAAATTAATATAAACCACAAACACTGACAGCTGCAGTAGGGGAAGAATAAAGGGAAAAAAAGCACATCACAAACCAACCCATCTCTGTTTATTCCGACTGTTTGACAGAAAGCACCACAGACTTGCGCTTTCTGTAGTTTTGTCAGACTTATGAAAGATCCGAGGCTGGTCCCACATCCTGGTGAAGTAGGGATGCTCTGCATAATGCACAAGGTGCGCAGCTGACTTCTGAGGGGGAGGAGAGACAAGCAAGCCCCGCATGAAGGCCTGCTGTACTTAGTCTTGTCTTAGGAACATCTATTTGGAGTCTCCAATCAAAAAGAAAAACAACTAAATGTGGCTTTTACATCAAAATACAGCAGTTTAAGGAAAGATTTGCAACAATAGGTATAGAAAATGACTAACAGCAATATTTTACATATGCTTTTTTTTTTAAAGAAGGGATTTTACCTCATTAGGGGATGTGTTTTTTTTTCTTCTTTGTTTGCAAGCAGCGAGCACCTAATGAATGAGCTGTGTGACGTTTCAGGCATTTCTACAGAGAGGCTGTTGAAAACAACTGCTGACAACGGGTGGGTTTCTCCTTAAAAAGATCGCAGCTCCTTGCCCCCCCTCCCACCAAGACACCACCACAGTGGACTTCATTACCCATCCATTTCCAAACAACATTCATCTCTCCACCTTCCTGGCAACCAGTGGGGGGGGGGGGGGGGGGGGATCCACAATTTGAAACGGCCTTACCATTCCGTGCCAGTTGATGACAATCCCAGTCCGGAGCCAGTCCCTTTCAAAACATCCCGATGCGAAACGTTGCGGTGAGCATCGCTGGAGGAGTAACAAACACGTTCACGCGGATGACGACGGCGGCAAATAATAACAAAAAAAAAAGAAATAATGATAATAAATACTTTTTTTTTTAAAGGAGGGAAGCGATGGAGAACGAAAAAACAACTAAAAAAAGGGCAATATGGACGGAAACGGAGGTTCGCTGATGCTGAATCACTCTTCCCTCCCAGCTCACCACCTTGCAACCATTGTGCTGCAAGATGCTGGCCGTACCATTGTGAACCTACCAGAGAGACGGAGAGACGGAGAGGGAGGGATGAGGGGAGCGGGGAGACGTGTCGCCATAGCAACCGCCCAGGAACACGGCTGACGTCAAAGCGGCGGGGGAGAGAGAGACAGAGAGAGAGAGAGAGAGAGAGAGAGAGAGAGAGAGAGAGAGAGAGAGAGAGAGAGAGAGAGAGAGAGAGAGAGAGAGAGAGAGAGGTGGGAGGGGCCAAACAGCTCCTCTGATCTCAGCCTGGACCGTCCCACCACCCAGTGCGGAATTTGGAGCTGGATGGTGCCGCTTGTGGGGCAGGTGTGGCTGACCATCCAAAGGTAGATTCAGGAAAACAAATATTCCACACAGAAACCAAAGTACTGATTTTTGTACAGCAGCGTTGGCTGGTGCAGATGGAAGCCTATTTATCATTTGCTTTCAATGAGGGCAAAATTATTACAGGCGAAATTACAGTTGAAAATGTTAGGGATAGCGCTATAGCACAGTGGAGCAGTGGGTAGCACTGTTGCCATGCAGCAGGAAGGTCTAGGGTTCAAGTCCCTTGCCCTGTGCCCTTCTGCATGGAGTTTGCATGTTCTCTCTGTGCATGCGTGGGTTCTCTCCGGGTACTCCGGCTTCCTCCCACTTGACTGTTAGGTTAATTGGCCTCTCTAAATTGTCCTTAGGTGTGAGTGTGTACGAGAATGGTTGTTTGTCTCTGTGTTGCCCTGCGATAGACTGGCGACCTGTCCAGGGTGTACCCCGCCTCTCGCCCATTGAGAGCTGGAGATAGGTACCAGCACCCCTCGCAACCCCACAAGGGATAGGCGTGTAAGAAAATGGATGGATGGATGAAAATGTTAGGTATGACACAAGGTATTCATCTTTAACAACCACACATGTCACATTCCCTTGTATAGTAAATAGAACCACATCTATCCAGAGACTAAATACAGCAAGTGTTTTCAAAGACGTCGTCACGACTTGGATGTGTCTGTTTGTGGTTTTGATCTAGACTGAACTTTTTCTTGTCATTTATGTTCTCTATGGGTCTTGTTATTCAGTTATTAGTTTTGCCGTTGGGGGTTTGCCATAAGGTTCACTTCTTCATGTTTTAGATTTGTTCGATGTTTTTCCTTGCTACTGCATTTCTTTACTTTTTGTCTTCTAGTTAATTCTTACATTCATTTTTACTTGGACTCTTGTGTTAATGTTCTCAGTCAGATTATGTCCTTGTACGTCAATTCAGCTTCATTCATGCTTATTTCAGTCTGTCGCCCTCTACCATAGCCCCAGCCAATTTACCTCATTCAACCCGCCTGTGCTGTGCTCATTATCCAGCATCTGTGTCACCTGCCTCCCACAGTCATTCTCTGCCAGATTGTCAAAAAGCCATCGTGTGAGTAAACCTTCAAGCATTCCTAGTTTCAGGTTTTGGGTTTTTTTTCCCTGTCCTTGCTGGACACCTCATCAACTCTCTGATTCTGGACATGACCTTGACTGTGATCCTAGCCTGGCCCTTTATTCTTGTCTGGCTTGTCCTTCCTGTCATCTCCTGCTGTGAGCAGCCTGCTCCACTCTGGACATATCCTGCTCACATCTGTTATTGTTTAACTGTTTGATTTTTTATAATAAACCATTAAAGCACAACTCTTGTATCTGGCTCTAATATCAGGTTCTGATCTAAGTTAACTAAGGTTAACAGAATTACTGACACAAACCTTGTTCTTATATTGCAAAAGGGCAAAAAGAGATCAGTTTTCTTTTTCAACCAAGCCCAAAATAATTTGCAAACTCGGTGGCCATCTTTTAACAAGGCAAATAAGCATCTACAAGGATATACTCATTCCTTTTCTAGAGAATATCTGACTAATTTGTTTTGATTAAGATGATCACATTTTGTAGAGCAGGTTAAAAAAATTCACAACATATATTTAAATATGTATGTGTATTTTCTAATTTTTGTCTCTATAGTACTTTAGACTAGACAATGTCAGGTCCACGTGTCAGTAACTTTGCACAACCCTGCTCTAAACAGTGGAAAAACACGGCAATGCAATAAATGTTGTAGTGTAGAACATGTTATTTTTGTTATTGCATTATTATTAAAAGGCAGTGTGATGAAAAAATTATTCCAATCAAAGGGAAATCAAAATCATTCTAAGCAGAACATTAAAACTGTTTGAATTTATCACTGACATATAATTAACAATATTCAGTGACTTAGTAATTTAAACATATATTGCATGCTATTCTTATCTGAAGTCAACAAAAGCTTGAAATCCCCATGAATGCAATTTTGACATAACTACCTCCAAATCTTACCGCTTATTCTACTTAAACCCAAGGTAAAGATGTAATTTTTGCTCGAAGTGCGGGTTAGTTTATATCTGTAGGTAAACTTGTAAGGCAAGACCTCACATGCAGCTTGCAATTCTGAAAGCTAAGACACATTTGACAGAAAGATACCCAAAATATCATTAATAAATAGAAGCGTTTAAAACATATTTAACAATTAATTTAAAAAAAACTGCCACTATTCAGGTTTGCTGTTATTGTTTTGAAAAATTATACATTTTACATAGTTGATATATACAGCAGCAAGAACAATGCTGTGTTTTTTTTACCACTGTCTTATGCACTTATAGACAAGAAACCTCCACCTGGATGGAAGAGAGTGAAATCCACATGCAAAGGTTGGGATTGCTTTTGCAAAAAGGATCCAGCCATTTGGTGTAGCTGACTGATGTACGGGGATGCTGGATGAAGCTGAGGCACAACATTCAGCGCACTAAAGAATTTCACCATCTGATTCAAGCAGTGACTTTCGAAGCAACATGACCGTACCACTCCACAAAAGAAATAAAAAATTATTACTAATTTAATGAAAACATAATAAAACAGGGTATGTAATAGAATGCAATGATCCTGTAGTGTCACACTGCAGAAATTCAGGTGTACCAGCAGCAAAGAGCAAATTTAAAACAAAGAAATAGTAACATTAAATAAAAGCAGTAACAGCAAATGCTTACACTGCCCATGTCATGGAACTGAAATGTACATGTACACTGGATCTCAAAGGTCTGCAGTAAAAAACTGAGATCATAATATTGGACATGTCTCGTGTCGAATTCAGCTGAAAGGCAAAGACATTGGTTAGGAGGGAAAATGTAAAAAAGAATAAACTGCAAACCTTTAAAATGTTATTACATGATGCAGCGGTTTCTTATCTGTAGCTGAGAGGAAGCGGCTGGATAAAATCTTTAGGAGGGCCAGCTTTGTACTGGGATGGCCCCTGGACCCAGTACAGGTAGTTGGAGACAAAAGGCATGTAAGAAAAATGCCATGGACAATGTCTCCCTGTGCGTACGGGGCCTTGCAATAATGACTGATAGCCACTAGATGGCGAAAGATAGATCATAAACATGCCCAACAAGCACTACACGGGAAGGAAGTACTCAGCCGTGGATTGCTTCCTGAGTGTGTGTATGATTCATTTTGATGCTGTGGGAAACCCAGTTATCTTGATTTTAACTTGAGTTAAAAAAAAAAAAGTCAGCTTCTACAACCACAGGTTGATAAGAGATGAATAGCATGTTTTTAGAGAACATTACTTCTCTAAACTGACAAAAGATGGTGATCGGTATCTGGAACTCTTACAAAAATAAAACTGTATGTTCTCAGACAGATTTTTTTTAGTTTACCTTATGAGACAAGCACAAGAATACAAATCAAGACATACAGGAGTACTGACTATAGAACTTGTCATCCAGGGTGTGCCAAGTAACAACACAAGTATTGACGTTTTTTATTTCATTGTGTATTCAAGTGGATACGGGTGGTTATGTATATTTGTTTGCTTCCACTGATAAAATGCTAACTTTATTCAGAAAATATAAAGAGAAAAAACAAGCAAGGATTAGGAGTGAGTAAGTGAATGGTTTTTAGGTAACTAGGCAAAAAGAATGTGACTATATTATCATGAGGAGATGTTCAACACACTCAAACACGTAGATTGTAGAGAGCATTTTAACACTGGCCAGTATTAGGTTCTTACAGTATGATAATCTTTCAGATGATATGAGTACTTTATTTATTCACGTCGTTTGATCAGGTAGGAGCAGGAATATTTTCCAAACAGCTATCTTTTTTGTAAGGTAAACGCTTAAAAGCCTTACATTCAATGGGCTTTCCAAAAATATGTGGCAACAGATGTGGAGGAGGCATGTTGTGTCACTTAAAGGAGTTTAAACCTTGGGAGCCGCAAGACAGAAAATGTTTGAGTGGTTTTAATTTTGCAAATTGTTTAGAACTTGTATACAAATGTATACAAAGCAGGCCCTAGGTACAAGCAGGCCAGGTTTCTGCATACTCCAGGCCAGCAGCGAGACCCTAGGTGTGCTGGATTTCCACACCAACTATTGTAAAAATATAAAACAAACAAACGAAATGTAGGGATGTCAACTTTTCATCCTATCGGTAACTGCAAAAAAAAAAAAAAATCAACAAATTCATTATAATTTTCTGTGTGTGACATTACAGGTTACTCTCGCCACAGAACTGAGTCTGCACTGATGCTGTCAGAGCAAGTAAATTAATCTGATAAATTACTCTTATTTCAGAATGTATCATTAGCTATTTAGTCAATAAACCATGTAAAATGAATATTATGAAGATCAAGCAAAATGCAATTGAACTGGTGGCTTACAATAAAACAAGGGAAGCATGGACACAAACAATCAAGCTGTGGTTGTTTGTATGCCTTGATACTGGTAACCAGTCCATTCTCATCAACACAAGAGGTATAGCCCCACAAAAATACAAATAAAGACGTACTCCTGTATGTCTTGACTTGTATTTTTGTGCTTGCCTCATAAGTGTAGATAAGGTAAACTAAAATATCCATCTGGTGCATGTAAAGGAAAGGCAACGCAAGTTTATTTATCTATATCTATATATATATATATATCTATATATATATATATATATATATATATATATATATATATATATATATATATATATATATATATATGTGTGTGTGTGTGTGTGTGTGTGTGTGTGTGTGTGTGTGTGTGTGTGTGTGTGTATATGACTGAAAAAAAAATCTCATTTGTTGCTGATAGTGTTCTCCTTGGGTAGGTTTTACTATTTTTGTCCAATGTTGTGTTGAGTTTCCGGGTATTAAAGGGAGGGGATGTGTGGCCCACAGAAAGCGTAATAAACCAGATTCTGCTTCACTTTTCCCTCCTGGTGGTGCGTTGTCATGGCAGCCGTTGAAATGACAGTCCCCCAGGAGGGAGCCAATCAGCGGCCGCGCTCAGGTGTCCGGTTACTCCCAGTCAGCCCACGCTAGCTGGCAGAGGGAGGGCTTATTCCACAGCTCCGCAGAAATGGGAACTTTGTTTCGCTGGAGTCGAGCTCGCAGCTGTGTCGAGGCGAATAAACGGGACTTCCAAACAACAAAAAAGTACATTCTAATGTACCATATTTAATTTTTTATTTATTTTTTTTATTTTTTTTTACCAGCAGTTAATTCGACGCAGAGGACCACAAGAGCAGAATGAGTTGCCTGAGCGTAAACCTGTTGCCTGTCTGCCTCGCCGCGTAGTCACCCACAATCCAAGATGTTGCTTTGTGGATGGGATGGCGTCTGGTGCCGTTTGTGCGCGGACTCTTAGCTATTTCGGAGTACGAACGTTCACCTCTGAATTAACCGTGTGACTCTTCTTTCCCGGTAAGTGTCTTTTGAACCTAGGTCATTTTTCGGCCTAATTATATTTGCATGTGTTTTGGCTAACTTTAGCCCAGCTGTGAAACCTGAAGGACAGAGACTTAAATTGATCTTCAGTACGTTGACCTAGGCAGAAAGCTACCCACCTTAAAGTCGGATTGTTGGATTCACTTTAAAGTTTTGCCTTTTAATGTAACGTTTTTTAAGCTTTAAATTATTTTATTTTTTTTGGGCTAGACCACAACAACTAAAGGAACCGCATTTTAATTGGGAGGGGAGGAGACAACAGTACAAAAATAACACGCACTATGCTCATGTAACAGACTCAAATATCTATCACTTGTGCAGTTTGGCTAATGGTGACAAACCAGACCACGCGTTTAATGTTTTAGCACGCATTCCCCCCTGCTACCAAAGCCTTTTAGAGCCATATAATCACTGTTTACTGAAGTTTTTATTGGTTGGCATGTGAGGAAGGCAGCTTAAACCCCCTCCCCCCTTCATTAACAGCGAAAAATACTAAAGTTAAGTCAAAGTGAAAGGTCAGGGCAGAAGCTATGCTTGAGAAGAAGGCTGTGCGGCTGGGTTAACATTCCCATCCAGAGCTGTCACTGTGATGGGTGATGTAAGCATCATTTATGGGGGGGGAATGAGTTAAAGAGTTAAAGGGAAGAGTTTGTGTGTTGCGAAGAAGGCAGGCTTTATAGTGAAGTTTTGCATGCAAAAAAAGAAAATCTAAATGCACTCTATGTCACTGTTCTGAGAGCAACCCTGTGATTAGCAGAAATGGAGCGGATGAGGTCCAGACCAGAAGGAGAAACGAAGCAGGGAAATAGCCACGGCACTTCAGGACAGGCTTCACTGGAAGTTTAGCGAAAACATTGAGTGGGAGCTCCTTGGTTTGTGAGAAGGGAAACCCATCTCTAGCCAGAAGGTTGCCAGGTTGGACACTGTGTCGGCCTGCGTCCTGTGTGATCTGCAGAAGCACGTCCGCTAAATGCTGTAGATGGTATGTGGATCACCAGGAATGCGAACCAACCACTGGGTTTTCCCTTTTATTTAGACGAGTGAGTCACTGCTGGAGCTGAATTCCTGGTGCTGTTTTCTTTCCACGTTAGCCCATTTGGGTCTCAGCTGGGAAACTTCAATTACAGTTTTGTAAGAAGGAACAACTCTATGTAGGGGCAGATGGTTCTTGACTATAAGCAAGGTTTCCTCTAATTGGCTTCAGCTCTGATCAGCGATAGGAAAAAAAAAAAAAAGAAGCGCACATTGAAATTTCTATTTCTGTTAAATGCATGCTAGAAATCTTAAGAACTCCCACCATTTTAGTCCACAAACGCATCAACCAAGAGCATGCACTACAATGTTCTTTTATTCAGTTTAAAAACCCTCAGACAAAGGTTAGGGGCATGTCCTTTGATGCCCGAACGGGAATAATTTTGCAGCCACTTTGTTTTTCTGTTGGGTTCAGAGCTACTTCATACATTTCTTTTTGTTTGTTTTTGTTTTTTTCCTCTTTCCTCTTATGTGATATGGTAAGATCAGAAATGTCAGGTCAAATTTCAAAGAAAACCATGAATGCGTTTTTACCAGGAAAGGCCTAATTGGTGCTATTCCAAAGTATAGAGGGGAAAAAAAAAACAGGATCATGGTAACAACACACAAACATTAGAAAAACAATAGATTAGTCGTGTCTTTAATATTTGCGTTTCTCTCCCTCTGTTGAATGAACCTGCATATAACAATGCTCACGTGTTCTCAACGTCCAGGTGTTTTACTTTATGGTAGGGTACAAGAAACTTGATAACAAGACGAAATCAAATGTTGCTCGTTACTTTTATTAAAATCGATGGCAAACAGTTGAGATAAATTAAAAGTGGCACTTTTACGGTAATTATCACACACTAATTTTATCGACCCAGACAACAATGCGTTGCGTCTCATTTGTTTTTACGTGGCTCCGTCAGCAAGGCATTAAAATCGTGGAAAGACTGCGGTGGCCATTTTGTCCCTTTTTTATTTGGGGTGCAAAAGGAACCCCCCGGACCCCACTGACCCTACCGGGTTTAGTAGGCTGTGCCAGATGTTTTTGTGCCCGTTTTGACAACCAGCGACCGAGAGGAAAGTAGAATGAGTCGTTTCTAAAAACAACTCTTTCTGCTGTAAGGAAAGAGTCATCAGATTTCCACCTGCAGGAGGTCACTCAGAGGTTGTTGTTTTTTTTTTAACAATCTTTGTTTTAGTTTTTTTTGTTTTTCCATTTGAGCCAGCTGGCCCAAATATGGTTTAGAATCAAAGCCAGTAAAAGTGTAAAATGTATTATATACACAAGATAATTCAAATGGAATTAAATGCTATGGGTGATTTTATCATTAAGCTCTCTCTCCAATATAGAAAACGTGCGTTTTACACAAAGCTGCTGTTCCTTTGTGTCTTTGTTTATTTTCAGTTGATTGTTCGTCACTATCATTACTTATAAAAAGATGGAGCCTTACTTACCTAAAGTTGCCTGGGAGGTAAAGCGCCCCTTTGAACATTATGATGCCTTCTACAGTTTAGAGATGCACTGAGCCGATACCCGGATCGGATATCGGCTCCGATATTGACTATAATTAGCTGGGATGATTGATGCCGATCCGGCATTCCGACCCACTCATTTCTTTTTTTAAATCAATATCATACACAGCAATACAGTTACAGCGATCTAGTCACTTCAGTTCTATGTTTGCAACGCCGGTTACGTCATCATGCAGAGCGTGCACAGCAGCTAGCGATGAGCAAACACAAAGCAACATGGAGCAAGTGCCGCACCGAGCCGAGTCTGCTATTTGGGAACGTTTCAAACTTGATACGCCAACAAGTCCGACTGCAATGTGTAAGTAGCGAGGGAGGTGATAATGTTGGTAAATTCAACACCACAAACTTAAATAAGCACCTCCAAAAGCACCGTGCTAAAGAACATGCAGACCTTTTTCTTCTAACAACATTTATGTCAAGCCTGGCAATGTATACGGTTTATTTATTCAACAGTAGTATCGGATCGGTATCGGGTATCGGCTGATGCGCTCAGCCCAGGTATCGGTATCGGATTGGATCGGTGCGTCTCTCTTCTACAATTTACCCGAAACGTTCCCAGAATTGTATACCAGTTTTAAAAAGTAAAACCCACAATGCATCTACACCCAACATCAGTTTGCCTTAACCGTCAACAAATATTCCAGACGAGGCTCTGCTCGAGTGTTGCAAGGCAGCAGGGACGATGTCTTATTCCTGTGTTTGCATTTCAGTAGTTCAGTACTGTACAGCCTGCTTTTGATTTGTTCTGGACTTGAAGTCTTACCCTCATGCATCTCCAGACGTGTTGGCTGAAAAGATAACCTTATCTAGGCCATGTGTGGCCATGGTCTTTCCAATTCTGGGAATGAAAGTTTGTTTCTGGTTTTTCCTGGCAAGAATAGCTTCTTTACCCCTCTGTTGGCACACCTCGCTGCTTTTTTCCTCCAGATGTGCTTGCCTGCTCAGACCACAGGTCTGCTTTTTTTTTTTTTTTTTTTTTTTTTTTTTTTTTTTTTTGAGGATATTATCAAATTCCTTTTCAAAGCTTGTATTATGAGTTTTGTTTCCCAAGAGTTAAAAGTTGAATCTCAAGTGTCCTTTCTGTAGATCCTCTGTTTTTTGTCTCTGAAGGAGTTTTAATCAGGCAGCTTTTTGTTCTGTGTTTTTGTTTTTTTTTAAAAAAAAAAAATCTAATATTTAAATGACAAATTGAACATGTAAGGCTGTGGAGTTGAAAGGATTTTGTTTTTTAGGGAACTGTTTTCACATCCATCCAGCGGGTTGTAGCTGTGTTACACACAGGAAGGTGGGTGGAAGGGGAAAACCTTCACAAGTGCAGAGTAAAGATCTTTGTCACGTTTCCAGGATTATTTCTTTAAAATGCTTGTGGGGCGTAGCCAGGACTGCGAAGAACTCTTTGCCAACAACAGCAGTCTAATCCTTGGCTGGAATTTTTCGTGGTCGTTTTTGAAGCGAGGACGTTGCAGCATGCAGTGATACCTGGGCACAAAAATCCAGATAATGGGGAAAAAGAGGCTCCAAAGCGGCGAGGGCTTTCTGCTTTCGGCTTGCCGAAACCCCCTCAGTAATGAGCAGAACTACGGTCCAATGAGAGAGTAGCTGGCCCGTACGGCGGTCTCAGCACGGATAAAAAACATTCCACTGTAGGTCTCTGTTGAAATAACAAGGGTCACAAAACAATCAGCCCTCACAGCAGCCGCTCTCCCCTTTTCTCATGGCTAACGAACAAGATGGTCGGTATCCCACTTGTCCCCGCGCTTCACGCCTCCCCTTGACTAGAATGCTTAACCTGCATTCCTGCATAAACATTTAGGCTTGTGACAAGCTTACTCATTAACTCCCTTCTGAAAACCCAAATTCATAGAAAGGACATTGTCTCGCATATTGCTTTCAGGAAGAAAACAAATTGGCACCAACGAGTCTGCTGGCCCACTTTACTGCACGGGTTTAAGGATGAATGATATGCACACATTTAGCCCGTAGCGTCAGGCGCAACCCAAGTGATTCAGCACCTCCGTTTGCGATAGCTTTTCAGGCTCCAGCAGGGGTTGTTTGATTTTAGGCGGGTGTATTTGCGCAGAAATCTCATGGATTTCTGTGGAATTGTTGCAGACGTTTATTTCACAGTCCTTGGAGATCGTGAAGCAAAAAAGGAGTTTTGTTTTTTTTTTTTTAGATCTGTTCACCAAAATCTCAGCCGTTTTTTATTTACCAAATTCAGTGCTTTTTGATAAAAGTCACTGCACCAATGTACTTCCATTCACTTATATTAAAGCAAAAAAATAAAACTGTTGTTTTACTTCTTTTTTACGTTTATGCATAAACTGCCTGACTTGGCGGATAATTTCTATGCACTGCAAAAAGGGAACTAAAAGTAAGTGAAATTATCTTGAAATCAGTGTATTTTTCCTTGATTAGAGCAGGTAAATAAGGAATGGAATAAGATTTTCACACTTAAGATGGGAACAATTCATCTCCATCTTATTTCAAGTGCAGGATATCTAATTATCTTATTTTAGGGGTAAAAATACTCACTCCATTGGCAAATGGAATTAGCTCCTCAAATCAAGAAAAAATATAGTAATTCCAAGAAATTTTTACTTTTAGTTCCCTTTTTGCAGTGTATCATTCTTGAATCGTGGTCGGGGGCCATAAATGGCCCCTGAGCCGCTCCTCGGACACCCTCGGTTAAGAAGCTACAGGTGGCATTTTTATTCTCCCCACGTGTTGTCATAAAGTCTTTCATTCCTTCGGAGGCGCAGCCCTAACTCGGTGCGAATAGTTTCTGCACAGCCTGTGGACGTCGGTCAAACTGGAGCTTCCTGTTTTGCTTACATTGGTGTCGTGCCATTGATGAATTGGGAAGATTAGAAACTATTGTCTCCACTGCAGAGCGGTGGCTGGAGTTCACACAGAAACTGTGACGGATCGGCGACAGCTTTGCCTGCGTCTTTTATCTCACTCACATCCCTGTGTGAATGACTCAGCTGGTGGATGCAGCGACGCACACACTTCCTGTTGTAGCTGGGGGCTCTGGTTTGATTTCCATACAGATATATTAACCACGAGCTTCCTAATGTAACGCGGGAATGCTGCGTTTCATGCCTGCCAGCCCACTTTGCGGGGTGTTTCTGTGCCGAGCCTGACCCAGTTTCGGGTTAACGACATGTAAAAACAGAGCTTTACATACGACACATCCGTGAAGCAAAACCAACTTTAAGATCTTGGTTTAAAAAATAACTTATCTTCCTAGATCAGTTTTTGTCTTTGATGTTAGTCTCACCTCCAGCACTTCAGAGTCACAGATAAACTGCTAGATGTGAAGATTCCCGTGTTGAGGTGGCTGCTCGGCTTGTATGATAGTTTCATGTCTTGTAAGCCTATGTTGGCTGGGCACCTTGTGACGGTGCATGACACTTTGATATGTAAATCTGATCGGAATAAATCTAATCTAGATTGTGAAATATAACAGAATAAAAGGAGAATGTATGTATAGTCACGTTAAAACTTCCACATCACTTTTGTTTTTGTTCTGATAGTTGTCTTAATTGCTTTCTGTTTAGAGCTGAAGAAAAGGGTTGTTAATCATTTGTTTAAAAAAAGAAAACAAAAAAAACTTTGAAATCTTATTTAAGTTGGTGGCTATAAGGCAATAAAGCAACAAGCATTTCAAACATTTTCAAGACGCCATATAGTTGCTGACATGAACAGAACTGGGGCTCGGAGGTGCTGCCTTTGCATTTTCTGTGCTGCTCTCATTTGCTCGAGGTTTCCATCTCAGAACT
The DNA here is from genome assembly GCA_037039145.1 of Fundulus diaphanus. NCBI lineage: Eukaryota > Metazoa > Chordata > Actinopteri > Cyprinodontiformes > Fundulidae > Fundulus > Fundulus diaphanus. The sequence continues at coordinate 25,229,169 of CM073141.1, forward strand.
GAAGAGTGTGTTTCTTTTTTTTTCTCTTTCTTTCTTCTTCTTCTTCTTCTTCTATCAAGGCAAAGGTCAAGGTGGCCTTCTCTGTTGGGTGCTTTTTGTTAGCAAGTTTACAGAACAACGTGTCATTAAACTTGGAGTAGAGCTGGAGCGTGATGGTTATAAAAGACCATAACGTTTCTAAACAAAACCAAAAAAAAAAAAAAAAAACACACCGTGTGTGTCGGTTGAATTTCTGTGTCCGTGTAAGGGATAACCCGTGCTCGTCTTCCTCTACCTGTGCAGGGAAGATGCATGTGACTCTGGCAGAAGCCCTGGAAGTCCGAGGGGGCCCGCTCCAGGAGGAGGAGGTGTGGGCCCTGCTCAGTCAGAGCGCAGAGAGCCTCCAAGAGCTTTTCAACAAAGGTATTTGTTTCTTTATTTTTTATCATCTATAAAAAATATAAAGAAAAAATTGAGACATTTTCTAAAAGTTTTGTCCTGCTTTTGAAGCAGAGTTTAGTAGATCTACCTGCAGATTTGTCTTTAAATGAAAACTCTGAACCTTAATCCAGAAAAAAAGCTAAATTCGCTCATGTAAACTTATGATCTGTATCTTGTTTGGGTTTTTTTTTGGCTCTGATGTTTTCATTTGCTTATCTTTGCAAACACTGTAGACTGTGTGAATGTTTTGGACATTTTCCTCATTTTTTGTGACTGGCTTATGCCTTTGAGTGTAGCTAGTTGTCCTTGGCAGCACAGGCAGATAAGGTTTTCAGCTTTCAGAGACGCTTTATTTATTGAGAAAACCTGAGCGGCGGGTGACCGAGGGAAGTTTTAACTGCAGGGACGCTGAAGAGGACGTGAGTCTGCAGAAACGTCGCTGTAAAAACACCGTGGGAGGTTCCTGGTTTCGCTCATCGTTCCAGCACACCTGATAAGGCGGGCTGAACGTGTCATCTAAACAGCTGACCGTTGTAAATCGCCACCAAACAGTGACCCGGACCTCACGTGTCTCTGGGTAAAACCAGGCAGACTTCACTTTATGGTTTTGCTGAAGGTTCCGTCATACCGTAGAAATGCTTTCTTATCAGCGAATGCTTCTAAATATTCCTCTGCTGCCAAGTTCCCATTTATGATGAAAGACTTTTGCAGAAATGATCTTGAATAGTATCTTTTGTGAAGGCTTCTTAGATAAACCAAGAAGCAAAAGCTGAATGCTTGAAGGTTTTCCCTCATTTTTTCCCCTTGTCTTTACTTTGCTTTCTGCTACATTCACAGTTGTATTTAAAGTGCCATTTTATCCCTTTTTTTTTTTTTTTTTTTTTTTTTACAGTGTGTAGTTGTACAGTGTAACTTGTGGCCGCTGGTGTGTGGAGCTTCGGTCTGCTGAGTGAGGCTAAAATTTGAATAGCAGATGTTGGAACCAGCAATTATAGTCACTGAACTATGTAAAGTCTGTTTGCAACAAGAATGCGTTATTAATGCCCCAATATTCAAGTTTTAAAATCAAACAATGTTGTTAGCCTTGCTGGTAGAGTGAAGAGCTTGAGCCGTTGCAGATTTATTCTGCAAAGAAACGGAAAGCCGCAACCGGGGGAAAAAAATGCATGAAATCTGTCTAAATTTAGCCCTCCTGTTTTCTTTTTGTCTTGAATGCAATGGTTGTGTGCATAAAGATTAGGAGATTTGTGTAAGTGATGAGAGTTTTTCAGATTTAGTGAAAGGATTTGGCCGTTATGTTTCAATGTTTGGTTTATTTTCTGACTATATTGTCACCTTTGTCTGCTCGACTGTTCATATAGTAGCTAGCAAAACCACATATACCCTTTGAACTGGGTTACCCTTTGTTATGTTCAAACCACAGACTTCCTGTCTTTTATGGGGATTTCTTTGACAAACCAACTCAAGAAGTTCTTAATTGTTTTAATTAGTTTTCGAGATGTAAAAAAAATGAAAGTGTGGCACGTATTTCGATTGAGCCCCCTCAGAAGTTTGCACATTGTAGGGTATATTTTTACCAGCCGGGCACATCTAGAGGCTGTGCTTCTTTGCAAAACAGCTCAGGCTCAGTCAAATTAGACGGAGGTTGTTTGGAATGGTAATTAGTATTCAAAAGTAGCCAGCTCATCAGCAACAACTTTAACTTTTCCACATTTTCTGACTCCAGACTTATCAGGTCTTTCTACAGTCTCAGTCAAATTTATGTCTGGGCTTTGGCTGGGCCATCCCAGCACATGAATAAGATTTTATCTAAATATTTCTATTCTAGCGACGACTGTATTTTCAGGGTTGCCGTCCTGATGGAAGGATAGCTTTTGCCTTAGTCTCGTGTCTTTTGCCACATCTTACAGGCTTCCCTCCAGGATTTCCATGCATATAAGGGCCAAACGCACCAAGTCCTGTCGCCATAATAAATCAGTTAATCGCACAATAAATTAATTAAAATAAGCACAATAATTTGCGTAGGCATGTTTGCTTATTTCCACTTGTGTTTCCGTCTCCTCTCTCTGAGACAGGATAACAAAAAGGTTTCTGTACGGGCCATCGATGTCTGCTCACCCCTCCCGTCTCGTTTCCTCAGAGTAGGAGTGGTTAAGTCTTGCCAGGGTTTCCCACAGAAAATGGGGTAATCCTGGCGGTAGTTGTCTGGTGGGTTGCGGGAGGTGTTCTCTGAGCAGGGAATTGGAAGCGCGATGAGCTCAAAGGAGGGGCGCAGCCCTTAACTGGGTGCCGTAGTGTGCGTCAAGCTAACTACAGCTAGCGCGTTAGGTTAGTTGACCAGGAGTTTTCTTCCGGACGGGAACTTTACTGTCCATTTTATGTTTCTCTCAAATATCAAGGTTTTATTTTATTCATCCTTCCATCCATCCATCCATTTTCTAACACGTCTATTCCTGCTGGGGTCATGAGGGTTGCTGGTGCCTATCTCCAGCTGTCAATGGGCGAGAGGCGGGGCACCCCCTGGACAGGTCGCCAGTCTGTCGCAACATTTTATTCATGATTAAACAAATAAATAGTGAGGGAGAGCCAGAGAAACACTAGTTTGAAATTAAATGAAATTGGTGTCAAATCCAAACACGACCGCTGCAGGGTGGGAGTCTTTTGGATTTAAACCAAATGACGCCACCCGCTTAATGTCTGAGCCGCTAGGTCGAGAGGACAAACTTGCGTTATTATGCCATTATCATATTAGTTAAAAAAATGTCTCCAAATGACAATAATATGACTTATCACATTTATTTTTACAAATATTGATCGCCCAGCAAAATTTGTTGTCGCGACAGGCCTAAACGCACCGGATGCGTTTGACTGTTCACGTTTCCATTCCGACTTCTTGAAACCACACAGGCCCCAACTAGAGGAACCGTCAGACTCGCGATATCAAGTATTCACACGGGGGTATATACTGTGAATCCCGACAGATGCTGCCTCAACAAGCTCAAAGAAGATCGCCCTTTCACTTTTTACCGTTTTTCATTACGGACTTCCAACTTCCATGCTCTTAGCATGGAAGTTGCGTACTGCTTTCGTTAAGAGTAGAAGATTTTACTTTGAAATTTTGCCCAAAGCAGATGTGTTTTTCTCTGCCACCGTGTCTCACTTCCTGTCTGACTCATGGCTTTCCTGTCACCTTGATGCGTTACTCCAACAAAAATGGACCCCTGGTCTATCTTGCTCGGACAGTCGGAGATGCAAGGAATCGTAAAGCTCCATTCACTTCAACATATTCTAATTTCTACGGGTATCAAATGACCCAATTTTCTGTCAGCTCAGACGCCAAATTCCGGCTCGGTGGTGTTTTTGGCCTTCAGTCCCATCCATCTTCCCATCCACTCTGACCAGCGTCCCTGTCCCTACTTAAAAAAAGGATCCCCACAGTCTGGTGCTCCCACTACTATGTTCGCCATAGAGAAAGTGTTCGGGTCAGAGTGTGTGTAATGTTTTGTATGTAGGCCAAGATGTTTAATTGTAGTCCTTCCATCTTATCATTTGCCACTGGTTTTGGTTGTTCTAGCTCATAAAACCCCAATAAAATGCAATGAAGTTTGTAGCTGTAATGGGTAAAAATTCTGGGGATGTAAATGCACTGCAAGTCTGCCAAGGTCTTTAATCACTTTCCAAATGTGGCGTTAATTGCCTGTCAGCGTAGAAATAAAAATGAACTGCAGTGTGTGTGAACATCCACTTTTATACAGCCCAGCGATTCAGAATAACTTCCAGTCAGCAATGGCTCAGTTGCTCATCAAAAAGCAACAGCACATTGCAATATGACAAAAATCATGATTACTTTTTTTAAGTAAAGTTTTGCATTTGATACGTAGCCCTTGTCTACTTTACAGTAAGATCGTTGAATGATCAGATGAGGCTTTAAGCAGGAAACTTGTATTTACTTAGTAAATTCCAGCTTTTGAAAGCAGATTTTTTTTCCACAGTTCTTCAAATCTAGCTCCCCTTGTCCACGCTCTGCCCTTCTCAGACTGAAGTATGAGTCAAAAGAAAGAATTTTGCAGCACTGCTCAAACATTCCTTTGTATATTTTTAAAACCATCTCTGACCATAGCACCGCCTGTGGCTTTGTAGGAAAAGGGAATTATGCTGTGTAGCCATTCCTTTTTTGCTTCTACGCTTCAAGACTTTTTGTTTTTGGAGCCTAGGAAAGCAACATGTGTTTGTGTTTACTTCAGTAAGCTTCCATATCCATAAACGCCAGAGCCGTTCGCAAGAAACAGCCACTGTGGTTAGATGTGTGAGGCATTTGGGCTTTGAATGTCTGGACAGGGTTTTGATAGAGCTTTAGAACATTGTACTTTAAAGCTGCTGGTCTCTGTGCTTGTCTAAAAGTTTATCTGAAGAAAGACAACTTTTCTTTTGCTGTTTTGTATCCACGATCATGTTTTTTTTTTTTTTTTGTGTGTGTGTGTGTGTCCTGTCTGGCAATCTGGCAATAATAATTGTTGTCTTAATGCCAAAAAGAGCCCAACAGATTTTACTTTCACATGTGGAGCCGTACTGCTTTCGCCATAGTGCTCTGCTTGAGTTATATATGCAAGAAGCTTTGTTAGATTTTTATGCTGGGACTATTTCATGTTCAATGGACACTGAAACGGGAAGGTAGAGGAGGAAAAAAATGAGAGAAACGGATGAGACAAAATGCTAAAAGGGAGAAAAGGTGAACGAGAAAGAGGAGAGAAAAGGGAGAGAGCACTATAACATCCTCTGAGTCTGCTTCTACACCTGCAAAGAGAGAAATAAAGAGAACAGCAAAACCAGCCAATAAAGTATAAAGTATTACAGGTACAAACGACCAACGCCTTGATATCATCACTGAAAAATATACAGGATTAATGAATACGACATGTATGAAGTGGCAGCTAAAGCTAATAATAGGGGTTTTCGGTATAGAAGTGAATCTGTAAGTACCTGAATTCAAGCACCTGCAGGTGTTTGTGAGAGGGCCCTTGTGTATGTAAGTTTTTTTCCATCCGCATTCATGTTTTGAATTGTTGTGTTTGGTTTCCATCTTCAGACCCTGCAGCCATGGGCTTCATCATCTCACCCTGGTCCCTCCTGCTCATGCCCTCTGGCAACATTTCATTTGCAGACGAGTATGTCACCCAACAGGACTTAAGAGCGTTCACAGCTCCAGAGGTCATGGAAGGCATCTCCTTGAATTCAGTTTCTGACATTGAAAAGGTATGCACTGCTTAAGTCATGCACACGGACAGAAAGGGTAACATTCTTTGCTGTATCTTTATCTTGATTCATTTCTACCTAAGTTCATTGGTGCACTCCCATAAATCAGCAAGCGTAGAGCTGCACCAATTAGACCTTTTTGGGTGATATCTATTCTCTTAAGAGCTACAGTTAATCACATAAAAAAAAATGTCTGTCTTGCCTTCCTGCCACGAGTAAAAGTGGAGTCACTGAAACGGGGTCTAACAGCAAAGGCAATTGTTTTGGTATGTTCAACTGTCTTTAGCATCTTTAGCTTATCAATCTTTCGTATGTTAGTCATATGCAGAGGTCTCTATGTCCTTGAGGATGTAGATCCTTGAGAGATTCCTAAGGAACAACATTTCCAAATCCCGCCATGACGGACCGAGGTCAAAAGCTAAACCGGATTAAACAGAGCAGCTGTGCTGTGAAACTATCATCGTTCGGTTATCTGCTGAATGTTTTCTTCTCTTTCTAAATAGTCGCCTGACCAAATCTGCAGAAAATATAGTTTCTTTTTAAACAGCTCTTTGCATCTCTCTGCTTCCTGCGAGGGTATTTTTTAAAGCCCTCACGAACCGCGTTTCCATCAATGTGGGTTTTTTTTATGGGCATTTTGGAATATTGCATGGGAAAAGGTTGATGGAAATGTAAAAATTCAAAATAACTTCAATTTCGCAAAAACGTTTTTAAACTCGCTTGAGGTTTTTTTGTTTTTTTTGTTTGTTTTTTTGGGTTTCGGGAAAAAAAGTTCATGCACAAAACGGGAGATGGAAACATATTTGCTGAATAAGTTCTGTAGCGAACATTTACTTCACATGTCAGCTGTTCCCGCTGTCGCCGTCTTCTCAGATAAACGCATAATGCGCATAGGATTACATTTCTTTCTCAACACATGCAGACTGCATGTAGCATCGCCAGCACTAGTTGATGTGACAGAACAATTACAACTTGCCAATAGCAACATATTCCTGAAAACCTCTCTCGTTTTTTTTTTTTTTTTTAAACATGTCCATGCTAGTTTGCAACCTACTTCCTGTTTGTTGCTGCCTTGTGCAACGTCAACTTCTGACGAAGTGACGGTTTGTGTAGCCTGGTTAATTCGCTTTAAATCAGTGGATGGAAACACGGCAAATTCGCTTTTTTGTTTTTGCGACATTTTAAAAGTTCGGTCAAAATTTTCATGGCTAATGGATGGAAACATGGCTACAGATACGGCAGACGGCTAAACTCAAGTCTTTTTCGTTCGGTAACATTCTCCTTCAAAGCTGTTACATATCGATCCAGATTCCCCATGCCTGGTCTTAATTTACATCTATTACAGTCTTAATTTTTATATGGTTGTTAATTTATTGCTTATCTTTTTTTCTCGTTGCAATAAGCCAGCTTCTCTAGAACTGGACTCATTGTATAATTAGGCAAGTAAAAAAAAACATTAATTTTATTTTTATTAACTTCTGGCTTATATAAAACCAATAACTGCTAGGTATCTTATTGAATACTGAAAGAATGCATTGGAGTTAGATAATCTAGGTATAAATGTACATGATTCGCATGCCAAAGTAAAAAAATAAATAAATAAATAAAATAACATCAACCTAAGTTGAAACGATTGTGTTTAAGTTGCTTAAGTTCTTACATTAGGTTAAACCTTATCTATAAAGCTATTAGGTTAATTTACCCAACTTACTTTTTGTAGTTTATATAGACCTTAAATGGGATTGTTAATGTTAAAAAGGATATAAATGTCCTATTTTTAACTTAATAAAACTTGCAGTAACTCTTTAAAAAGAGAGTTGTAGCTAGTCATAATGGCTCCTGAGTTGGTAAGTAGATGTAGTTTTGTAGGTTTAAAAAGTAAATTGGCTCTAAAAGTTTGGTTTGTCAACAAATAGAAAAGTTAAAATCAGTTGTAGATGCGTTTTCAGTGGAATGTGTATATAAATGATGGACAGTGTGGTGTGGTTGAACTTCTCCCGACTTGGCGTCCTACACTGACACGTTGGCAGACTCTATGTCCAACGTTCTGGGGAACCGTGTCGTCTCCGCTTGTTGAGAGAATCGCCACAGCCCTCCCGTTTCAAATCTGCTACTCTGGTAGAATAACTGAAAGCTTGCATGACTGAAAACCCGTCTCTGGCTGAGGCCCACAAACCTCAAACAGCTTTGTGCTGAGTCAGTTTTCCAAGCCTGGATCCGACTCTCCAGCTGAGTTATTTCAGTGCACAAGTTATGATCCGTTTCCTTCATTATAAGACTTGAGCGTAAATGTATGTCAGCTGTGAGAGCCAAAGCTTTCCGTTACTGTTTTCAACCTGGTGTTGTGTGCTTACTGCTGTTCCTCCCTGGCTAGTCTGTGAGATTTTCTGGAAGCGTTAGTGTATCTTTAAGTTTGCGCTCCGTCTGTTCCTAAAAGACCTCTAAGGTTTGTTGCATTCTTTGGCAGTCCCTAAATTATTCTTTACCCTACCAAGCCCAACATTCAGGGGAAGTGATTTGTCTCCAAAGCAATGAGTCGAGAGTAATAACAGGAAAATGGAAAAGATTTGGAGATTTAAGGTGGAACCCCTCATCTATGTTCTGTGTGGAAACGATTATTCACCTTTAATTCTTTTTTTTTTACGGTGGTTTTATGTTTTCTTTCCCCTACGTTTTTCTAAACGAAACCTTTTCTATACAACAGTCATCCTTTTTTATGTCAATCGTTGCCTTTTCAGTTAGCCGTTTTATCTGTTGTTACACCTGGATGTACAATTTGCTAATAGCTGTGTTTTCCTCCCACAGATGCACATGTATTCCCTGGGAATGACATTATTTTGGGGAGCAGACTACGAGATTCCCCAAAGTCAGGTAAACATTGTAAATGAAATAAACACAAAAACTTCCCTCTAAAGCTATAATGCTGATAAAGGCTTATGTTAATATTTAAAAACCTTTATTAGTATAAAATTTAATATTCACAACTTGTCCTATTTACTTTGGTTATTATATTTGCGTCAGTGTTGAACTTGCAGCTTGGCTGAGTGATTACATTATCACAAATACAGCGAGTGAAAAGCTGGAATTGCCCCAAATGTGTCTAAAGTGTAACGTCCCTCATGATTTGACACGATCGCTACTGTATCTTAAAATGTCATCTTGAGGAGGAAAAGTGCTGCCTGGAAATGCACTCTGGAATATATTTGGAGAATGAAGATGATCAGGTTTCCCCCGCATCTTCATGACGGTCGGTCAGGTGTGAAACACGTCCACTCTTATGAGAAGCGCCGCCTTCATTGCCGCTGCAATGCTTGTCATGAAACAAATTTAGGGGTGTACTTGTGTAACTAATCAGTTTATTTTAATATAATCTGATCCAAATGGCTTTAATGGAAACTGACTACCAGGTAATTTGTTGGAATGTCCTCTTTATATCTCTTAACTTGAAACTAGCGCCAAAGGCATCACAAAACGAAATGTGAAAATTTAGACGCGTCATTTAAATGTCGGTCGTAATGAAATTAGTTACTTTATTTTATAAAATAGCATTGTAAAGGAAAGCACAGCAAACTTGAGTTACATTAGTATTGCAGGAAATGCGGTATTTAGATTCCTGAATAATAATAATAATCTTTATTGCCATTATAACGTATATTCCAATGAAATTTGTTCTCTGCTTTTAACCCGTCACCCTTGGGTAGCAATCTGGGCTGAAGGGTCTTGCTCAGGGACACAGAATGGCAGTCTGTGGGAGTTGAACCCAGAACCTCGGGGACACAAGCGCAATGCTCTAACCACTAGGTCAATCAGTTACTGAAATCTAATTTTTATGAATAAAAAAATTGCTTGTTTTCTGAAGGCAGTAAAGAAAATGATAGGAGACGGCAGATGAATGCCCTCCTTTATGGTGCAAATAGACTTTTTTCAAACACCAGATTTAGGCTTATCTTGTTTGTTTTGGTGTCTTGTTTTAAGACGACAAAAATAATCAATACTTTTAATTCCGAATTTTGTCCTTTTGTTAAATCTAAAATGCATTTTAGATTGAACCCTTCATGTAAGGTAGTTTTTGCCACGCGTAGAAGATGATCCAAAAATGTTTTATAACAGATCAAATGACTTGTGATTCCATGTGAAGTTCTGCCCTCGGTGATGGTTGTCTTTCCTCATTTGGTTTCCTGTTCAGCCCATGAAGCTGGGGGAACACCTAAACAGTCTGCTGCTCAACATGTGTGATGATGTTACGTTGAGCCGAATGTCGCTGCGCACGGTGCTGGACATCTGCAGCAAGCACATCAGAAACTCCACCTGTGACCCTCCTTTCTCCTACATTCGAAAACTGGTGCGGCTGGTGCTTGGCAGTCTCTCTCAGGTATACACCGCAAATAATACAGTACAGCATTCATATTATGAGGAAAATGTGTATGTAAGGTGCAGGAAAATGGGGTTTCATACTCATTAAATGGTTCTTTTTTTTTTTTTTTTTTTTCTCACCGTACCAACTTTGATCCTTTCGTTTTTGCTTACTTCAACTCTTATTTTCTCAGCTGGATGGTCTGCTCACAGATAGAGAATCTCTTCCAGAGCGGAGTAAGGAGATTCGAGAGAGGTTGAGAGGCAAAGGCTTGCCATCGGGTAAGATTAGCTTATTAATGCTAGTCGAATGCTTTAATTATTTGTATTTTTGTTGTTGCTTTTGTTTCATTAAAACAGGTCTCTTTTGAAAATGAGATGTTGGTTTATATAAATATAAATAAAGGTTAAATAAAAAATAAAATAAAATGAACTGTTTATACATATACTATAAATACAAAGCAGCTAAAACCGTATGTGCAGTTTAAATAGTCTAAGCAATGTTGCATTGGCATATGGAGTCCTATCTACTTGACTACTTTGGTATTATTAGCCATAATAACTTCCTATTTATACAGTCAAATGGTATTCACACTTTTTTGGAGTCATTATGGCACGGGCATTTCTTTATTTCACAATGTGTCTCTACTGGGGTACAGATGAACATCTAAAACTCCAGTGGATGCATAACTTTATGCAAAAAGGATCTGTTTTCTTCACAGAGAGTTATAAGTGGGAGTACATGTTCCTTCAAGAGTGCAAAGTTTAGTTTGGCTGAACAGATCCATGGCAGCAAGGCAAAAGAATGCAACATATAGATCAGCATTCATCATTTATATTCTTTCGGATAGAAAAAGACCCACAAAGAACAACACACAAAAACCTCTAATTCAAACTAAATTCGGGAAAATATGACCAAACCTCCTCCTGTGGTTTTTGAACTTTCCGGCATTTCTCCAGGCCATGGAAAGGACGGCCAGAGCACAGCCATGGCTGTTATCCAGATTATGTAAGCACTGCATGATATTGATTAGATTCATATTTTTGAGTCACCAGTGAAGCTGCTGGTTTGCTATTTCTATCAGAGCTTTGTTTGTCTTGTTGAACCCCAGACGGCCTGAGGGAAAGTACATGCAAAAGATCACTCCGTTCCTTAGTATCTTTCTTGTTTTTAACCTGATTTTCTTTTTGTGTGTGTGTGTGTGTGTGTGTTTAATATGTATATCTTAAGCACTTTGGTCACCAATATTGCGGGTGTGGAAAGGGCTATGCAAACGAATGACTAATAGATGCTATTCCAGTGGTTTCAGGTTGTAGCTTCTGCTTAGGTTTCTGATATTTACTCTTTTCCCTTAATGGTTACTGAATACCTCCATTTCATAAACTACAGCACTTTACAAAATTATTAATAACCCTTGAGCTTTACCACATCTTGTTAGAAACTCAACTTCCATATATTTTTATGGGATTTTACGTCATAAACCAAGAAAAAGTTATACGTAATTGTAAAATGTCTACGTGGAAGTGTGACAAACATTTAAATTCAGCCACCTTTGCTCCGATGAGAGCATTAATCAGAAAAGCAGCAAAGACCATGATAACTAAAAGACCTGCAAAGATCCTCAACTCACACTATTAACAGGATAATTATTAGTTGTGTGAACTACAAATCTTCCCTTTTTATGAAAGAATAGCAAGAAGAAAAAATATGCTGCATAAAGCCATAAAAGCTCCTGTTTTCAGTCATGTCATAGGCAGACCAAATCTATAGAAGACGCTGCGCGTCACCCTGAACACACCACCACAGTAAAACATGGCGATGGCAGCGTTACGTGGTAATGATGCATTTCCTCAACAGGAACAGGGAAGCTGGTCAGACTTAAAGGGAGGATAGATGGAGACTAATACCCAGCAAATGGTGAAAGAAAGCTGGAGGCTGTGGAAAACATGAGACTGGGATGGAGGTTCACCTTCCAGCAGGACAACGACCCTGAACATACGGCTAGAGCTAATATGGAACGGTTTAGATCAAATCATGTTAATGTGCTAAATTGGCCCAGTCAACGACCAGATCTTAATCCAACTGGCAGACTTGAACTTTGTGGTTTTTAAGGGCTATAAATACTTTTGCAACGCATTGTAGGTTGGACCAGATGATGATTCAATAACAGTATATATCGATCGATAGACATGTGGTCCAATAGAGGGGAAAAAAAGGGTCACTAAGAAGTTCAATAGAACCGTTTTCCTTCCTTTTGCATTCTAGCCTCTCATGTAGGTTAATACTAGAGTCGCTACATCCTCCCAACCAATCACAAACGCAGACCCAGGAACCCTCCGTCACCAAGCTTTGATGCGTTTAAAATCAGTGATGGTGTTCTTTATCTAAAAACAGGTCATTAAGCACCAGCATAAAACAGCCAGGGCTGCACTTAAAATATGTTTTGAATTTTTTTGATAATTCTCAAAATCGATCAATGTGATTTCTATTTTATCGATATGCTTTTTCTTCTTTATTGTCCAGCCTTAATTGTACGTCTGTAACCCATATGGCAGTAACACTTTTAGTTGCACAGCTGACGAATATGCATTGCAAGATTTCCACATTAGGTCTTTAACTGGCAACCTGTGTGCCCGGCTCTAAACCAGAGCTTAGACTCCTGTCCATGACTATTGATGATGTCATGGATGAATAAAGGAATGGAAAATGTGTTGTTCTTGTCAGGTCTGAAATATCAAGTAAAGAAAATCGGGGACATTTCTGCAGATTTGAGAAAATGAAGTAGTCGGTGGCAAAGCTGAATGCATGTATGTTTTCTTTTTATGGCTGTCTGTAGGATGTTGTTGACAATTTAAAGAATGAGGCATTGTGCGTTTTAACAATTTCACTGGTGGACGTATATCTGTGCGCTCTCAAATTAATGACATTTGCTTTCTCAGGGAGGAGTGCCGCCCCCAGAGTTTTGGAGCGCTACAAAGCCAGAACCCAGGAACAAACGGCTCTTAACCGGGGCCTCAGCCGTTCCATGGGCTCGCTGCCGATGCAGGATTTGCTGAAAGGGGATGACGGCGCAGCGCCCCATAATTCCCACTCTGACTCTCCCACAGAACTCTACCCCAAGCCTCCCTCACTCCAGCACCAGCTTTCTTCTCCGTATCTGCACCCTTTCCCCCACCAGATGCAGAGCCGGCCCGTGGAGCTGGACCGCAGGTCTTTACCCTACCATGTTACAGACAGAGGGCCGAGTCAGCCCAGAAAGACCTGGGCTTCCTCTGTGGACTTGGCTTACATCGACCCAGAAGCGCTTCGTTTTGGAGCTCTGGAAGATGCCCGGAGAGGCAGCAGCGCCTTAAGCACGCATTCTGTGGGCAGGCGGAAATCGCCGTTGTCTGTGCCCAGGGAGGTGGATTCTCGGTTCTCTGAGTTTGGTGGGCTGAAGAACCGGGCGCCTCAACACTTCTCAGCCCTGTCTGTTGGCTCTGGGCTCCCTACTGCATACGACAGGATCAAGGAAAGACAGAGGAAACTGGAGGCACTACAACAAGCAGTCAACGGTGAGTAGCCCTGCCATAACTGCAGTGGATATGTGTAGCACCGTTCTCTATGCAGCTGTCACAGATCTGTGTCAGTCCAGATCCGTGGGTTCAGTACAAGCAGGAATATCCTGATAACTTCAAGTTAAGAGGGTATTCAAAGAACGCAGAAAGAGCGACTTACTTTAAGAAGATATTAATATTAATTACTCTATACTTGTGATGTATTTGTATTGTAGAGTATTTAATCATTGCTGATGACGTTTGCTATCACTCTTTTTCTGCAGGAAAAAAAATATCTTCAAAGCTCTCATCATGTGATATAAAAACAATCAGACTTTTGCTAAAGGGGCATTTTATGAAGCTACAAAATGGTGTCAGGATGCCAGCCAGCATGAAGCTCTGTGTCTGAGACACTTATCTTTTTAAATAGTACGTCACCCTAAAACCAACACGCTCTTTTACTGTATCTGTGCACAGCTGGTAAACGGAGGCCGTGTTAAAACTGTCTCTGTTGAAACGCTGAACTTCTACAGCATGGCTTTTCAAAAGAACCAGACCTTTTATTTAGTTTAGTTTTTCTTGATCATAGTTCAAACTCATTCCTTCCTCCGGCCATGTAAATAAATACATAATGTGGTTTTCTCTAACCATTTAACTATCACTCTGCGAGCCTTCTGAGATTAATCAGTCCCTTTTTTATCAGCATCGCTGTAAATTCTTCCAACACCCTTGCCTAATGTGAAGACAGGTTTTCCTTTTTTTTTTTTTTTTCCCTATACTGATTTTGCCACTCTGAACGCTTCTAGACTGTCTTCCACACCAAGGGTCTGAGACATTTGGTATAAATACATGTTTTGCATCTTTCTTTACATAAAAATCTGATAATTCCTCAGAGTTTTTCTTGGAGGATTTTTCATATTTTCCACACTTTATAGCGTCATACCTTTTTTGTTTTGTTGGAAGTTCCTATCAGTTGTCTGTTCTTGTTAAAGTATTGTTCAATGAGCCACAGATTGCAGACCTCCCTATGTACACCATCGATCTCAGACACCGACAGTTTCTAGAAAAGGTCTGTGGCTTAGCGTTGGGCCTGGCATTGTAATGCTGTTTTTAATAATATGGGGATGTTCATTAGTCAACATACAGGGACAAGCTTTTGTCAGCATCTTCTGTCTGTTGTCATCAGCGACACATCGCAAGAAAACAGTTGTTGTGCACAAATGACACATAACCAGTCTTTCACCCTCTCCCTTTTTAAATACTTGCATTGCTTCACATCACTCGAAGCACATGCTTTGTCATGAGTATTGCACAATTTGGGGGTTTCTTGAGAAACATCATCCTGAGATCATGTTGTTATTTTGTAATGAGGGTTCAGCAGAATGTTGTCGGGACATGAAGCGTGGTCCTCGGCGTTTCTAGCTAGAACAGCGCCGTTATCTTATGCCCCATCCCTGAATGTCCAATGAATGTTTTTATATCAGTAGATTGTTTTCATTACCAGCTGTGTATATGAGTGGAGCTGCTGTGTGGGTTCAGAGCTGGCCATTGGCTTTGATGGAGTATCATTTGCGCTGGCAGTGTTTAGACAGTGAGTCAGTGGCACGAAGGTTGCCCAATTGACTGACTCTAATTAAAGGACATCATAATTCTAGCCTGTACCGTATTGTCACACATGTTTTATACATTGCTGTTCCTCTGACACACCTTTTTGTTGCTTAAGCAAAGCACGATTGTTGCAGCGGTGCATTTTGTTGGTATCCAGCCCCCAGAGTTTTATGTCACTCTCAAAGGCTTGTTGGATTCTTGGTAAAAGCTCCATAGGGAGGCTGCCTTAACACACTGACTCGCATGTACCTGTGTGGGCCATCTGGTGAAGGTGGAGAAGCACAAAGGTTCAAACGAGCACAGTTGGCTTCATACGATAAACTGTCTTATGTCTCTACTTTCCCTCCCTTTGTTCTCCAGAATATTGCTTTGTTCTACCAGCAATAGTTTTCTTCTAATGTGCCTCTTGATCCACAGTGAGGGTTGCTTCTCTTTCCAACTCTTCTTGCTTGCCTTTTGATTAAAATAATTGGAGGGATATTGATGTAACCTAACGTTTTAACGACAGGACTCATTCCTGTATGCACAACAAGGTAAGAAAGAATACTGTATGGTCTCTAGGTTTTTCCGACTTCTCGATATTCCTTTTTATCATTAAATTGGCTCTGAAAAGTACTTGTTTTTTTTTTTTTTCTTCTTCAAATTTCTATGCAGATTTATGTTTTACACCATAACCCTAATAGCGCTCTGCGAGCGGTCTATTTTTTAGAACCATCTAAGTGTGACGTTATATCACGTGGTACGAGGTAGGACAAACTTGTGGTGTCCTCCACTATTTCACTGTACATTACACTGGATTTTACTCGCTAAAACGACTGCTGTTTCCCAGTTTAATACGTCTACTAACCATGGTTTTTAAATATTGTTGCTATGGAACGTGCAACAGTGCCTCGAGGTACGCTGATAGGCCGCATATAAAGGATGTTTTCTTCATTAATTTCCCGAAACTCAAAACTGCCAAGGAGAAATGTGTGCGATGGGTACACTTGTGCGGTCGGCCTTCAAAAAGTTACCAAATTCACGTACTTATGCAGCAAGATGAACTGCAACATTCAATCGATTCTAAACGATCCAGGCCACTAAACTTGCTGCCCAAAAAAACCCTCAACCATTAAGGGAAATGTTCTGAGATGAACAGTTATTTTGTAGCTACCGATTGGCAAAATATACCGATTCCTGGACGGTGTTTACAAACAGACAAAACGACCGATGACGCCATGAACGCCGAGCAGGAGAAAAACATCGACATACCGTTCTATCAACTCGGCCCGTTTTCCAGTCTTTCTAGGCCCTCGACACTCAAGCCATCGTTTGAGCTGAACGTTGGTATGTTGTTCAACAGTTCTACCAGTAAACTGGGCGCCTGGGACATCTTCTTGCGATAGTTTAACAGCTGAAAAGTTGTCATATCCTTGTATGTGTTGCATGTGGCCTTGATCCTACTGTTCTGGCTAACTATCGGCCTATTTCGAAGCTGCCTTTTCTTTCTAAGGTCTTAGAAAAAATTGTGTATTGTCAGCTGACACAGTTTTTAGATGACAATGGCATCATGGAGGTATTTCAGTCAGGTTTTAAAACTCTCCATAGTACAGAATCTGCTTTGATTAGAGTTTTTAATGACGTTCTTCTTGCATGTGATTCTGGTCACCATGTTGTTCTGATGTTACTTGACCTAACTGCTGCCTTTGATACGGTAGACCACAACATTTTAATATCGCGATTACACCACATTGTTGGTATTGATGGCACTGTTCTTAAATGGTTCAGGTCTTACCTGGAGGAGAGAACTTTTTCGGTGAATATTAGTGGCTCTAACTCATCTATTGCCTCAATGTCTTACGGTGTCCCACAGGGCTCAATTCTTGGCCCACTGCTTTTCTCTCTTTATATACTGCCTCTGGGTTCTATCCTTAGGAAACATGGGATCTCTTTTCATTTTTACGCTGATGATTGTCAGATTTATTTGCCCATAAAGCAGCAGGATGTACGGTCAATCAAACATCTCCTGGCTTGTCTAGGAGATATTAAAGCTTGGTTGGCCTTGAACTTTTTAAACTTTAATGAAAACAAAACAGAGGTGATGGTGTTTGGACCCAGTGGCTCCTGTGAGTCCTCCTCTGTTGACCTGGGACCTTTGGAGGAATATTTTAAACCTGTTATTACAGATCTTGGTTTTAAGGTGGATAGTGATTTTAAATTGGACAGCCAAATTAGAGCCGTGGTTAAGTCCAGCTTTTATCATTTAAGGCGATTGGCGTCAGTGAAATCTTTTCTTTCCAGGCACCATTTTGAAACAGTGATCCATGCTTTTATTTCAACTCGATTGGACTACTGTAATGCACTTTATCTGGGAGTCAGTCAGGCGCTGCTCTCACGTCTGCAGCTAGTACAAAATGCTGCTGCACGTTTGTTGACAGGTACCCGAAAAAGGGACCATGTGACCCCTGTCCTGGCCTCACTTCACTGGCTGCCTGTATATTTTAGGATTCATTTTAAAATTCTTATGTTTGTTTTTAAATCATTGCATAATCTTGCCCCAGCTTACCTCACTGAGCTTCTTCAACTCCACATACCCCATCGGTCTCTCAGGTCAGCAAATCAGCTGCTCTTGGAGGTACCGAGAACAAAAAGGAAGCTCAGAGGGGACAGGGCTTTCTCAGTTATGGGCCCCAAATTATGGAATGACTTACCTTTGCAGGTCAGAGAGGCCCCTTCTCTGTCCACTTTTAAAGCTCGTCTTAAAACCCATCTATTTAACTTGGCTTTCAACACCAGCGAGATCTAGTTTAAAGTGTATGTCTTTGTTTTTAAACTACTTTTAATTATAATTATTTTTATTATGCTGTGTTTTTGGATTGTACAGCACTTTGTATCAACTGTGGTTGTTTTAAAGTGCTTTATAAATAAAGCTGGTATGGTATGGTATGGTAATGGCCGGTTGCTACTTGCGCTCTGACACCGTTTGACCTACCTTAGCGACAAGCGGCTTTGCTCATATTAATGACATGATGACGTCACGAGCACGGAGCGCTATTGTTTTATGGTGCTAAAATATTAAACAGAGAAACATACAGAAAGGAGGGTCCGTCGGATAGTCCAATCTCGGATTCAGGAAGAGCAGTGTGGTTTTCGTCCTGGCCGTGGAACACGACCAGCTCTATACCCTCAGCAGGATCCTGGAGGGGGCATGGGAGTTTGCCCAACCAGTCTACATGTGTTTTGTGGATCTGGAGAAGGCATTCGACCGTGTCCCCTGAAGGATCCTGTGGGGGGTACTCCGGGAGTATGGAGTACCGGGCCCTTTAATAAGGGCTGTCAGGTCTCTGTACGACCGGTGTCAGAGTCTGGTCCGCATTGCCAGCAGTAAGTCGAACTCGTTTCCGGTGAGAGTTGAACTCCGCCAAGGTTGCCCTTTGTCACCGATTCTGTTCATAACTTTTATGGACAGAATTTTTAGGTGCAGCCAAGTTGTTGAGGGGATCCGTTTTGGTGGCCTTAGGATTGCGTCTCTGCTATTTGCGGATGACGTGGTCCTATTGGCTTCATCAGGGTGTGATCTACAGCTCTCACTGGAGCAGTTCGCAGCCGAGTGCGAAGCGGCCGGGATGAAAATCAGTGCCTCCAAATCCGAGACCATGGTCTTGAACCGGAAAAGGGTAGAGTGCCTTCTCCGGGTTGGGGAGGATGTGCTGCCCCTAGTGGAGGAGTTCAAGTATCTTGGGGTCTTGTTCACGAATGAGGGGAGGATGGAGCGGGAGATCGACAGGCGGATTGGTGCAGCGTCTGCTGTGAAGCGGGCGCTGTACCGATCCGTTGTGGTGAAGAGAGAGCTGTGCCAAAAGGCGAAGCTCTCGATTTACCGGTCGATCTACGTTCCTACCCTCATCTATGGTCATGAGCTTTGGGTCGTGACCGAAAGAACGAGATCCCGGATACAAGCGGCCGAAATGAGTTTTCTCCGTAGTGTGTCTGGGCTCTCCCTTAGAGATAGGGTGAGGAGCTCAGTCATCCGGGGAGGACTCAGAGTAGAGCCGCTGCTCCTCCACAGGGTTCCCGCGGGTCCTTAAAAAGTCTTAAATTAAAATCCGGGAAATTAAGGTCTTAAATTGTCTTAAATTTACCGTAAAGTTGCTGTAGGTATTAAATTTTCAGCCGGTCTGCTTAATGCCGGGGTTAA
The DNA here is from genome assembly GCA_037039145.1 of Fundulus diaphanus. Classification (NCBI taxonomy): domain Eukaryota; kingdom Metazoa; phylum Chordata; class Actinopteri; order Cyprinodontiformes; family Fundulidae; genus Fundulus; species Fundulus diaphanus. The sequence goes on from CM073141.1 coordinate 25,248,517, forward strand.
AGTTCTCCGTCGCTGCGACGGATTTCCGTCATTTGGAAAATTAGAGCAAAAAGTTCCGCCTAGACTTTTTCAAAAAGAAACTGCTCTAAGGGTCCGTGTGGACCTCTAAACCAATAAAATCAGGCAGAGCCGGGACATTAGCCAATCATAAAGAGAGTAGGGCGGGTCTTTGCAAAGCGGAGATCTGCCACTGAGGTTTATCGGTGTTCAATCATTTTCATTTTTTAGAAGAGCGTACCAAAATGGCCACAGATGCATGAATGAAAGTAGCGCTGGTTGAAGGTTTTCTTTGGATTTATGAACTATCAACTCAGAAAGTTCAGTGGAATGAACTTGGTGGACCTAGACCATGAAATTGAGAAGAGAGCAGCAGAACTGCGCCACATGTCTTGAGGTGAATTTGGGATGTTACGAAACAGGGTTTCTCTCATTAAAAGTCATGTAATAACATTTGTGTTTTCTAACAGTTATGTAGATTATTTGTCAACATTTTGGCTTGTGAAAGGCTGTTTTGAGGACATTAGTGAGTGAGCTTATTTTCAGTATTCTATATGGTTCCTTCATACAAAGCATTGTGTTGTTTAGTGTAATCTAATTTATGTTACGTTGGCTCTGTTCTACATCACAAAGGACCCAAATAAAATAAAATAAAAAGGTCTAAAAGAAAAGTATTTTTACTTACCGAGTTTACACATTGCACACAATTGATACCAAATGGAAAAGTTTTGATTTCCATTGTAGGAGGAAATAAATTGAGTAGCCTATTCCAAAGAAATTATGAAATTTTTGGGTCTTAAATTATATTTGTTGAGGTCTGAAAAAGGTCTTAAAAAGCATTAAATTTTACTTTTAAAATGGTGCAAGAACCCTGCTCCACGTTGAGAGGAGCCAGTTGAGGTGGCTCGGGCATCTGGTCAGGATGCCTCCTGGACGCCTCCCTGGTGAGGTGTTCTGGGCACGTCCCACCGGGAAGAGGCCCAGGGGAAGACCCAGGACACGCTGGAGAGACTATGTCTCTCGGCTGGCCTGGGAACGCCTTGGGATTCCCCCGGAGGAGCTGGCCCAGGTGGCTGGAGAGAGGGACGTCTGGGCCTCCCTACTGAAGCTGCTACCCCCGCGGCCCGACCCCGGATAAGCGGAAGAAAACGGACGGACGGAACATACAGATAGATGTTGAACACCCGTCGTTTCTATTACAACCTGCTCTAATCTCACCACATTTTCAAGCAACAGTTTCTCTTAATAATAAAGTTGATTGAAGATGTTACCATAAATGAACCGTTTGACATGAAAACCGAGAAGGCAAAAACACCTAAGATGCAAAACTGTATTTCCACTGGGCAGCTGGTGTGCTTGATGACGTTGTCTCCATGCAGCCGTTGTTTCTAAGTTGTTTTTATGATGGAGCTATGAGGTTCCTTACCCACAAGCTATTTCAGGTTCTGGGGCTGTCAAAATGGAAAGAGTTGGTGAAGAATCTGGCGCAGGCTCCAGACCAGCCTGGCCGACGCAGTAAATGTCCACAGCTGTAGGAGGTGATGGTGGAGCGCATCGAATGCAAGCGTGAGCACCAGGCCCAGGGTTTGATGCGGAGGTGAATGTATAGCTGTGGTTTGATGCACAGCTCACATTTTTTATTTTCATCATAGTAGAGATAGTCCAATCATCTGTTCAGAATTTTGCAGCTTTTCTCAACCTTTTCTCAAAATAGACAAACTATTATTTGAAATATAAACATCTAATCCTTTGCATGTAACAACTATTGGAGGATGTTTTCTTGCTTAGGGTTTTTTTTTTTTTTTTTTTTTACTTCTGCAGAAAAGTGTTAGCACCGGCTTGCTGTCAGGTCCCACAAAGCTTCTCCTCTTCCTTTGTGCAAGTTCTCATGTTGTCCACTTGCCTCTGTGTCGAGGGGCATGTTTCTACCTGGCCACCTCTTTGTCTTCCAGCACCTAGACAACTCCAACCACCCTCCCCCCCGCCCCTCCCCCTGCCCAAAAATGCTTTAGACTTCAGTGAGTAGAGACTTTTCCTCGCAGACCCTGACGCTGTAATTGGAGTCATGCATAGCGGATGAGGGAATTCCTGACATTATTGGACTTTTCCGACTCCTGGCAGCAGGTTATGCTTCTTTGAGCCGAGGTCAGGATCAGCATGGAAAACAATCAAAGGAGACGTCTGAAATGAGAGGAGATGGGGAATGTTTCTGTGTAGGGGCATGGCTTTGTCTTAAACCCCCTGCTTTGAAGATGTTACAGTAGAAAATGTTAGTACATGTTTAAAAGGTAACACACATTAAACATTTTGTAATAATTTAAGTAATTCATCCTAAATCCTATTCAAAAGACCACTAAAATATACCAGATATGTTGTGGATTCTGTAAACAGACAAAGACTCATTAATAGATGCTTAAACGTCAATTTAGATGAAACCAAAAAAGATTATTCTTATTAATTTGATCTTGGGGTGACATAATGAAGTGCTTTTCCAGATAACCTCTTTTTGACCTTTTATTGTGAGCAGCTTCCAGCACCCAACTTGCCAGCTGTAGTTTTAAAATCACATTCACTTAAAAGGTGGATGTGCTTTAGTTTCTACCAGGAGACTAAGTGGTTGAGCCAGTAGACCTTGCAGTGCACAGTAAAAGGTGGGAGAGCAGTGCAGCATCGCTGTTTTCTCTGTACAGAAGTTAAAAAAAAACTCAACTACTTTGAACCTTGTTGGAAAATTTTAACATTTTTAAACAGCAACTATTAAGACCTCAGAAAACCTTGTTATCAACTATTTCCCCTGAATGGTCTCTTCTTCATTAAAATGTCAAATTAGTTGGACTTGATACATTTTTGTGGTAGGAAAGAAAAAAAGCACTTTTTTGTTAGGCACTAAACGGGGTTTAATACTTTCTCTGCATTATATTTTTTTCTTCACCCATTAGGTTTTTAAAGAGCTGCCATATCAGGTTGTCTGGGCAAGTGACTGCATGTGTGGGTAACTGCATGAGTCTGTGTCGGTGTTTGAGAGAACGCACAAGTTTTTTTAACTGCATGGGAAAAGTGCACAAAGGAGCTAGTCTCTGTACCTTTTTTTTTTTTTGTTTTGTTTTTTTTTAAATTGCGAGATTGTGTAAAAGGAACTTGTGACTCACTTCAGCAGAGGATGGGAAAACTACTTTAGGCGACCGTCTGACCTGTCCTTCTGCCTCCTGGTATCACTGTAGCTGCTGCTGGCCTCCAGTGCATTTCCTTTAAGGTGTTTGCTGAAGGCCGTCGTCATCAGGGAGAGAAGGGAGCTCTGCTGTATTGTGAAACTGAAATGAAGTTTTTGAGCAGCGCCTGAGGAATGTGGCTCATTTGGGCTATGCAGCTGACACCGAGGAGCAGGACTTTCAGGTTCTGTGCACTGAGCAGAAAAACACATGACAGTTGAGTTAGGGTTCAAAGTCTGTTTATGTTTTCTTCTTACTGCTGAGGGAAGTTCATCACTGAGTTTATGAAGCAAGAAAATGTGAAGCCCGTCTCTGCTTGCTGTGGTTCTACCAGTCAAGCAAGACAAAGGCTGACGAAGAACCTGACTAGAGACACGCCTGCACACTTGAGTGAATCCTCCTTCCTGTGGAGTTACATATGCCTTTTTACTGGTAGTGTCCACCAACAGCATGACTAATAACTGTATTTGTTCCTCGTTCTACCGTCTTGTTCAATGTTCTCAGAAGTATAAATGTGGTTTTGAATGGTCTCTGTAAAAATAAGCATGTATGCTGTGAAATTCCCATTATAAAACATGATTGGGGGGGTTGTTGTGGTGTTTTTTTCTGTGTGATGTGGCATTGGAAGGCAGTCGGCTTCAACCTAACAAAAGAATCATCAAACATATCAGTGTAACCATTACGAAGCATTGCATGCATGATGGTTGCGTTTTTCCCCATTTAATCCACAATCTGTAGGTTACGATTGATTTAATTTTAGATTTGATTTTAATGAGAAAAATGTTTTCATGCTTTCAGACCCTGTCCACACCCACCAAAGGTACCACAGTGATTACAGCTCATCTAGTGAAAGCCCGTCAGTGGCCTCTTCAGATCCAGACTACAGGCAAGGTAACCAATATCATTAAGCCTTTCATATTTCATATAGTGTCGTGCACACAGTCGTTTATTAATCTATTCATATACCGGATGTTTACATACACAGAATTAAAAAAAAATTCTCCTCTCTGGATCCGGCTAAACTTTTCCTCTTTTAGCTCCGTTAGGGACACCAAAATTATTTCTGTTTACACAAACACCCGGATGATTGAACATTTTACTTAGAGTATTTTTGAATGTTCTCTAAATTCAGGCAGTTTTCATACAATAAGTGTTCCCAAGCCCGTTTCAGATTCATTACACTGGGAAATCTAGAGTCATAGTTACTAGGACATAGAAACAATATTTCATTGCTCCAAGTCTGCTGCTCTAATGCGATGTCACTTTCTACACACATTCGGAGCAAGTCAGCAGATGTTATTCATGCTCGTGGTTTTACCTGACTTAAGTGTTCTGTAACCACCGTTCTGCTCAGACGTGTTCATGCAAGTTTAATCACATCAGGTCGTGGGTGTCAGGAGGGGTGTGTTGGATTGATAAAACTAAATGTGGTGCTTTGTGCTCGCCTGTGCAGCTAATATTCCCACATCTCTTGCAGCTAAGAAACCGGGTGAGGTGACAAGGTACGGCTCCCAGCTGTCACTGAGAAGCCACAACTCGCAGAGACACAGGTAATGCACACAGGCCGACTGCAGCTGTGTGTCAGTGCGGGCATTGTCCATCACAAATTGACACAATGGAAGTTACTGCTGCTTTGTTTTCCTCAGCTCAAGATCTTAGCAGACGTTTCGCTCTGGTCCTTTTCACCAACCCCCCTGCTCTGTAAAACCGACGTTTTACGTCGGAAAAAAGCTGTGGAAAAACACTTTTAAGTAGACATAACAACCGCGTCCACAGCAGAAAAACAAAGAAGCGAGGTGCAAGTCGGTCTGTTGTCTGTGTCCGCAGTTTTGCAATCTATACACATTTTTTATCCTTTGATTGGCAAAGCACATGTACAAGGAGAAATCTAGTGTTTCTGCAAATCCACCAGTGATATAAAAACAGGCCATCATTACTTGAGCTTACGATCCATCTATCTGTGACATGTAACTGAACCTCTACTTGCAACTAAACCGCAACATTCAACTAAACCGCAACATGCAGCTAAAGCGCTACATGCAGCTAAAGCGTTACATGCAGCTAAAGCGCGTCACGCAGCTAAAGCGCTAAATGCAATGCCATGTTTCCCAGTGGGGATGGTGTGTCAAAGTCAATGCGCAGAGTTAGCTTTCTGCTACACGTAGCATTTTGAATGTCAGCCAAAAACTTAAAATTTGGTCTCGCCTGATCAGAGCAGTTCTTCTTCATGTTTTCTTGGTCCCTTACGTGGTTTTGCAAACTGACGTGACATTTATGATTGTAAGGTGGCACCATGTGAAAAAGCTTAAGGGGTCGGATTCCTTTTTTGGACATTATCTGTATACTTTAAAACGTGTCTTAAAATACGCAAAGCCAGATTAGATTTTATTTTGCTGGAGTTTCTCTACTGATACCAGGGTGTCAGTTTGGTTCATCCTGGTTATTCTGTTACCACAATGACACTGTGAGACACAAAACCATGCAGAGTGTCACCAATTCACACGCCTGGATGGAGGAAAAACACAGATCCTTGAACTTTGCAAGGTATACAGCAAATGGAAACACAAGGAGGTGCAAATTCCACACACACCCAGAACCGTCTTGGTGTGAGTAACTCTGCTCCCGGATATACTTAACCTCATCTTTTTTCTTTTTTACCTTTAGGTAGATTAATATTGGGAAGTCAGAATATTTTGGTTAAATGGTCATTTTAATATTTTAGTGCATGAACGCTTGAAAATGCATACAGGAGCATTTTTGTCATGAAAAAAGGTGTGTGTGTGTGTGTGTGTGTGTGTGTGTGTGTGTGTGTGTGTGTGTGTGTGTGTGTTAATTAATCTTTTTGTTGATGACGTGCTAGTATCTGCCCTGCCAACCCTCCAGTGAGCAGAGTAGCGTCAGACAAAGCTGTCCCATTTAGCTCCTCTGTGCCACACGCAGCTGGTGTGGCACAGCAGGATCGGCCTCATGCTTCAATTGTGAGGTCATCTGATGTGACATTCGCATTCAGTCCTCTTGATCTCTCTAATCTCTGGCATCACAGGCCTGAACAGCTTCTGTTGCTATGCCTTCTCCCAGAGGAGGAATCATTTTTCATCTGTCCCTCTGCAGCTCCCCATCCCTGCTGGGGTGACAGAACCTTTCAGCAGTTTGTGTCAACAAACCAATGAGCCACAAGCATCACGCGTTAAACTGCAGAGTTTTGCAGCTAACATTTGGTTCCCTTCAGGCAAAATGAGGGTACAGCTGATGAAAGTCCTGAGATGCTTCTCCAGAGGCAAGAGGAGGAGGTGCAGCGACTGCAGACGCAACTGGCCAATAGGTTGTCCAGGGCCAACTTCTACCCTGCAGACGAGCCCCTGCTCCAACCCCATGCTACAGCACTTGACCTTCAAGACCCTCTTTACACTCCATTATCACTCCGCAAAAACAAGGTTGGTGTACTTTGTGACTCGGTGCGTAAAGCTGTGCTCCAAAAGAGAAAAATGTAATCCATCATAAAGACAGCTTATAAAATACTAATCCAGAAAGCCCAATAAAAGCCATAATTTACACAACTTTCACTGCAGTTTAAACTCCCTACATGCAAGCAGCTTGTTTATAAAGCAGTTTTTGATGATGCGCGTACAAATTGAACTTACATAAGCTCACTGGCAACCAACTTATTGACTCTGCTCATTTGATGTTGTGCAAACGCAAACTGCCGAGTGCAGCGCTTAATTTAAACCTGACTCTGTGGGGTTAATCGTAAATACGCGGGACATGTGTGAATTTTTGAGTTTGCTCAGATTTATTTTGTCTATTAGAGCAAGTTTTGTAAAAAATGTCAGATGGTAAATGTGTGAACAAATTTACTGATGTTGCCAACAAAACCTCAAATGTTGTGGGATTTTGTAATACTAGAAGCTTATTCACACATCAATGTGAGAGACGCTGAAAAATATGATGCCATAATACTTTCATAAATATGAACTGTTTGGATATAACGAGCGAATAAACTTTCTGATAATTACTTTTTCTCTGTGCAACAACAGAACTTTCTTGGGCCCGAGTTTGTGAAGATGGCCAGTGAGCCGTCGGTAACCTTAAGTGTGCCTTCGTCGATCATGGTGAGGATTCAACTCTGCTCCTGCTTGAAATCCGAGTTTTGTTATCATTTCTTTGACCGCAGCTCCTACTGTGTTTCATCCCTAGCAACAGAAACGGGGCAAGGTGGAAGAAGTGCAGAGGAAGGTGGGTGTTGTGCTCCTAAATGGACAAAAAGTGGAGCTGGGCTGTGACCTTAAGGCGGTTTGTAAAGACGTTTTTGACATGGTGGTAGCGCACATCGGCCTTGTGGAGCACCACCTCTTCGGCCTTGCATACCTCAAAGGTAATTTAATAGATTTTAGTATTTATATATATATGTACACTTGTGATTTTTAGTCTTCTGTCTCTTGTCAGTTTAGTCCCAGTCACCTGTCTTGTGTGAGATCTACAATCTTCTTTACATTCTGACTAAAATTATTCTCTTTAGTGCGAACAGATGTCTTACGACCTTATTGACTTTAGCGGCTTTAGCATTTTCACATTTGACTACATGACAAACCTCGGGAAATTAAAAAGGAAACTTACCTGATTTAACAGCACAAAGTAGTACATGAATTGGAAGTGAAACGATGAATGGTTTTCAGCATTTTGGCGAATAAAAATCCAGATAGTATTGTAAGATCTGTATTTGTTTCCGCCCTCTTCACTTGAGATTGTTGATGGCGATCCCGATCACTCACCAGTTCTGTCGATCACATAAATCCCAGTTGTGGGGAACTGAGACTTTTCTACAACACTATTTTTAGCCTGATTTTTAATCCTTCGAAACCTGCCACACAGACACTGAGTTTTTCTTCGTTGAGCCCGATGCCAAACTTACCAAAGTGGCTCCTGATGGATGGAAGGAGGACCCCAAGAAACGAAGATCCGACGTGCCTTTTAACCTTTTCTTGCGCATCAAATTCTTTCACGATGATGTCAACCTCATACAGTGAGTGCAATCATTCTTGTTGTGAGTGAATGACTCTTCTGTTTAATTTGCTTTTCTCTGTTACAACACAACTAAAGCATTACATCTCAAGATCTATCTGACGCTTCTTGTCTTTGTGCTAAACAGGCATGCTTTGACCAAACATCAGTACTACCTACAGCTGAGGAAGGATATCTTGGAGGAGAGGATGCGCTGTAATACAGAAAACGCCATGCTGCTGGCTTCAGTGGCCCTGCAGGCTGAATTTGGCGACTACCAACCTGAGGTACCCAAGATCTTCTTTCAGTAGTTGAGGTGCACATGTAAACTGAAAGACATGTTTATAGCTATATAATCTGCGTCTATATATACAGCTGGTACAAGTATTTATCAATTTTCTCTGTAAATATGTTTCAAAAGGAGCAATTAACGTGAAATTCTCACCACATCCCATTCACATGTGCAAAGAAGTCAAACCATCCATAACTATAAAATGTATAATGAAATGGATGGGGGTGGGAAACTATTGAACACATGAAGAAAGAGAATTAAAGAAAGGCACAGAAAGTCATGGCACAGGCTAAGATCTGTAATTAAGCAGTCCTTCTACTTGTACATTACAACAAGATCTGTGTTCTGCATTTAACCCATCCTTAAGGGAGCAGTGGGCAGCTTTTCACAGCCCCCAGGGAGCAACCAGGGGCTAAGGGTCTTGCTCAGGGACCCATAGTGGCAGTCTGCGGGGTTCTTGGTACTTGAACTGGGTTCTTGCAACCTTGTCAGAACTCAAGCACGCTGCTCTTACCTCTAGGCCACCACAACACAACGTAACTCCAAGTGCTCCCTTTATGTTTTTGAGCAGTATATTTAATTTTATATATATATATATATATATATATATATATATATATATATATATATATATATATATATATATATATATATATATATATATATATATATATATATATATATATATATATATATATACTTTTTATTTTTTTATTTTAGTGATGTTCTTAGAATAAGAAGGAAATGTGTTTAGTTAAATGAAAGAAATTTATTTTCAAAATAAAATGTCTGTATCGCAGCTTCATGGGAAGACCTATTTCAGACTGGAGCACTACCTGCCGGTGTCCGTCTTGGATAAGGTGGACCACACAAGTCTTCGGGAACAACTGCCTAAACTCCACAGTAATTATTATGGAGCATCAGAATCAGAGGCAGAGTTTGAGTTCCTCAAGGTAAGAACAAAACGACCAAAGTCTTCAGGACTACAATTAGCCCTGGTTACTTTTTTTTATTTATGTTTGGTATTTAGTGCTTATAAAGTAGTGTATTAATTACTATATGCTGAATTTAAAACATGTTACCCATTGGAATTTATAATACAGCAAAGCACAAAAAGATTAAACAGAATACTAAATCAGACAATGCTAGTATTGATACATTTTTATGATGTAAAAAACAAAACTTCAGTATTTACTGATTTAGATTTTTTAATATTGCTCCTGTATACATTATAAATAAGTTTATTTTTGTTTAGTTAGGTCTATTTGGCTTTTTTGTGTACAGTTCTTTTTTTTTTTTGTTATGATGTAGAACTTACTGTTTACTTTTTTCTTGTTTATTGTTTTAATTTAAGGGGTAGTCAACATTTAAGAACACTGTTGTTTTTCTACCAGGTGAGCCAGAGGCTGGCTGAGTACGGAGTCCATTTCCATCGAGTGTTTCCAGAGAAGAGGTCCCAAACGGGCATCATGCTGGGGGTCTACTCCAAAGGGGTGCTCATTTTTGACATGCTGAATGGAAACCGATCCCCGGTGCTGAGGTTTCCCTGGAGGGAGACCAAGAAGATTTCCTTTGCAGTGCGCACCTTTCTCCTTTTTTGTATACCTATAAATAACTTCTTTTTTTTCCCTGGAAATATTAGATTAAATGTTTCTCATTGTTAATTTCTTTCCTCCTCAAGAAAAAGAAGATATGCCTTCAGAACACATCGGATGAAATTAAACACATTTTCCAGACCGACAGCAACAGGACGTGTCAGTATCTGCTGCAGCTGAGCTCCGACCAGCACAAGTTTCACCTGCAGACAAAGGCGCGCCAAAGCAGCCAGGAGCTGCAGGATCTCGGTACGTCGGAAGCAGGCAGTCGCGCACTTCTGTGTGGGTAGAGTTTACCAACCAATCTGGCAAGCCTGATGTGTTAATTTGTAGCTGTACAGCAGGAACGCGTGTTATTGTTTGCAGACACAACTTTTAAACTGTATTATTGCAGCTTCAGTGAAGCGGGGAGAGGGAAGGCCGATCAAAGCAACGATTCCAGAACGTGATTTAAGAAGCGGTGAAATCACTCCTCATGAAACATTAATCTCAGATTGTTTCCCATTGGTTGTTGTTTGACAGATAATCACTTCAATCTTTGTGGAAATGGCTAACTATAATGAATGAAACAGACAGAGAGAGGGAGAGAAAGAGTTGCTGAAAATAAAATGTTGATTATCAGGAATGACTATAAAAACTACAAGCAATGATTATTTTTTTCCAGCAATTACACATAACTTAAGCACAATTAAATCAAACTTTATGGAAAGTTGTAACAAGAACAAACTTCAAGCAAAGTTAGCTGTTTCCCTTTGTACTTTGGTTTTGATATGACAGTAGAGAGACCCGGTCAGGAATCCTACAGGTTTTACAAACAGATTTAAAGCAACTCTAAAGTTGGGTGAAGCTTGGAACGTAAAGAATAAAAGCGGAAACCCGTGTCACTGAGCTACGTTAACCAACTACTACATCCTGGGGTTTGTGATTGTTTCAGTTCACACCCCATAACACAACTGCTGTAAAAACGTTGTCGTTTTAAGTCTTGAACATGAGCGTTTACCCTATTTTGCCTCCGCTTCATTTGATTTGTAAAACCTTGATATTCAACACGTGCGGTTGGGTGTAAACTCTGTCTTTGCACAGAAAAATAAAAAAATAATCCTATTGTATAATTCAGAAGTACTGACTTCCAACTAGGGCTATTTTTCAAGGGTAAATTTCTACCCTTGTAATCTTATTTGGTGCTGATTTCTGTAGTAGAAATGACGAGGGATAAATAACCCTAGTAAAGCATAACAGTTTTTGGATTGGCTATGATCCTGCTGTGTCTAGAAAAAAGCACGGTCAATCCTCTTACACATAATGTTCTAAAGTTGACTGTTTTACCATTCTTGAGTATATTCTGTGTTTTATGTTCCTGTTTTGATCAGAGAACTCCCCCTTGAGCGGCATGCAGTATTCCCTCGACTCTCAGGCTGGAGACGTATCAGCCAGGATGACGCGCCCAATCAGCTTGGCCCAGAGCTTATCAACACGCTCCAACCCGGACCACCTGAAGAGGATCTCCTACTCCGAGGTGGCCCTCAACAAGGCGCCATCTGGCTCAGTGTTAGTCCATGACGAGCTCCACCTTCCAGGTTACAACCCGCTAGGCTCCGTCTTTCCCAACCCGCGGCTAATGAGTCGGTCCCACCACAACCTGGCGCAGATGCCGGAGTCGGACGAGAACCCGCTGTTGGATTTGCTCCGTTCCACAAAAAGCAGACTGAAACAGGTTCCCGTAAACCAAGCGGCTTCCGATTTCCAGCAGCATCAGCGGGGAAGCTCAGACACAGACTCCGGCTCACATAATCAGGACAAGTAAGTTAATAAACAGTAAATGTTAAGAGCAGAGAGCTTGGAGATTTAAACAGATTTGAAGTTTTTGCTAATTCACTTACCTAAAGGGGTTCTGCGTTTCTTTGTGTGTAGTGTCATTAAACCCCTGTCAAGGTCTTTGAGCAGACTTTAGCACAGTTAGATTATTAATGGAGAATTAGTTGACTATACCTGGCTCTGTGTTTGCTGGTTTATTGGGGGCTCGTTATGTTTCCAGGGACTTCTAAATACATTAAGACAGCCCCAAACATTATATGTAAACAACTGGGTTCTAAGAAACAGTTAAATAAAGTTCATGAATTATATTTTATTATCTTTCAGTCATTTGTTCGCCACCTCATGGGCAATATTCTCTTGTTCAGATCCCCAATATTGACTATAAACCGAAATGATTTGGCCCCTTGGCTTCAAATGGTGACTTTGGGGTCACAAATTTCGGCTTTAAGTTTGACCATTGTTGGCTCATTGAAAAAGTTAAGCTGTATTTATCAACTGCATATTCAAGCTTTTATTACTTTGTGCTCAGACTATTGCTGTGTGCTGGTGTGCAGAATGCACACAGGTACTCAAAGGAAATATTACATAACTCCAGTCCTGGTTTTCTCTGTCTGTTTTGGAAACAACTTTTGTTATTGGCTTTTAATGTTTGTCCCGGCATATTTGTGCAGTTTACTAAGTATTTACACTGGTCAGTTCCTATTAAATACTTTAAGATCTAAACTTCTTTAGGTTCTGCGGTGGCGGTACCAAAACTGTGGAACAGTTTGCCAATTACTAAAAGAATGGCTGACTGCTGAGTCTTTAAAATCAATGTTTAAGACTCAATTGTATCTGGCTTTTAATTCTCGGAGTGTCTGAAACCTTGTTAGAGCAGATGGGCTTTCCTTATTTTAATGTATTTTTCCTCTCTTTGAGGGATTTCTAAAGCGCTTTGGTAAACTTTTGTCGTATTTAATGTGCTACGTGAATAAGCTGACGTTGACTTTGTTCTCTCTTTCTCAGGTCATTGGGTGCAGTTTTCCACAGCAGCCCATCATGGTACCTCCATCAGTCTAAAAAGGAATCAGACTCTTCCTCCATTGAGGACACTGGGCAAGCATATGTAGTCGGTGAGATTGCTTTTATTTGGATGATTAAGAATAAAAATAGAAACTGCGTTATGAAGTTTTCCATTAAAAAAAGGCTTTATTTGCTCAGACACTAGACTGGAGCTTTGTCATATCCAACAGTTACAGGGCTTAAATTAATTTTTACCACATTGCATTGGGGTAAAACCTATTTACCAACAAACTGTGTGTTAAACATTCTCCATACTTAAGCTTTTTTTATTACCTATATTTACATGAAAACCCTGTATTCACCAATATGGAGGACCACATGTGTCACAATTCAATATTTAAAAACAAAAAACTCATTACCTAAATATAAAATGAAGCAAAAAAAATGCAGTTGTTTAAGTGTCTTTTTATTGAATGTGGTAAATATAAACATGTATTTTATTTAGAGTAAGAAAATATGATTATTTCTCGCCTGCTGCAGCACATCCTGAATAATTTTATAAGTAAGCCTCGTGCATCAGTCAGTGGGCAGAGCTACCAGGCTCCCCTCAGTTCAGTTATCATGAGCGCAGGTTAACTAGTTAAATGTTTGTGTTTATTAGATTAAGTTGCCTCTTGGAACAACACAGGAACGATGAAATAAATAAATACTGCCAAAGTTACATATGGCTTTAACACTTGAAAACCTCCAAATTACAATTAATGAACTGAAATCATAACTGTTATTTAATTTGCATTTTAATAACCAGCACATTCATTTTTATTTGGTTGTTTAAGTGCATTTTTTCCATGCATGTATAAACACTTATTTGACAGTTATTTACAATTTATTACTTTGTGACAAGTTTGACACTCGTTACTGTAGTTAAACAACAACAACAAAAAAGTTACCTGTACTTTATCAAGTATATGCTTCTAAAGTGTATACACTAAAGTGATCTCAACAACATTTCTGTTAAATCACTAAATACACAACGAAACTAAAAGTGAATGACTAATGTTTGGAGTGGCCGATCTCTTGTGTTGTGTCCCCAGGTGTCAGTATGCACAGTTCCTCAGGAGCTCCTTCAACTCCAGCCTCTGATAATGGTATGGATGCGGCTACAGATATACACAGCAAACTACTCAGCCTTTGTTTACAACTTAATGTCAGAAAAGGGTTTTACGAAACAGCATTGAAGCCTGACATTTTCCCTCCCCAGTCGGTTGACCCAACATGACAGCACAATCTGGATATGAACCAAAAATGAGCGTCTGTAAATCTGTCTTATATAATACAGAGTGAGCCTTTGTTCTTTTTCTGCTGCTGGCCTGTGGATCTGAACTTTGGCCGCAGTCCCGCCATTTAATAGCTCCATGCATGTCTCTCAGTTCTTCGTTCTCTCTGCTGTGCTAAAATATGAGTCCTTCTGCACCATTTTGTACTTGCTTAGCCCCGAACTGTGGTTTAGAGTGCTGTTGTTTTGATAGGTTCAGTGTACCCTGCAGTCGATCCAGCTAATTTCAAAATATGCATAATTCAGAGAAGGGGGAATGTATTCTGTTAATCGTAGACTTTTTTTTATATTAAACAGATTCTTTGAAGAAAAAGCTCAACGAGCTGCCATCTCTGGAGAGGGAGATCACAACTGTAAACTTGAAGAAAGATGCGAAATATGGGCTGGGTAAGCATCCATGTTCATTCTCATAACATATATCCAGCTGTCATCTCCCCATTCTCAGCTGAATAGTTTGAGCATAATAACTTGTCACTTCAGCTTCTGGGAAAATAGGATGTTTGCATCTCAACAACAAGGTTATATTGAGAATGTTTATTATGGACAACTTCTAGTTTTTTGCCAATAAAATTATTTTTGCCGACGTTCCTTAATTATGTTTTCCCTTTATCTTTGCCGTCTAAAGTTTTGCTGGGTTAAAAAAGCGACTCCTAATATATTTCATAGAGTCCCTGAATGCATTGTATTTCAAAATGACGTCATTTAATGCAGTTCAAGCGGTTGTTTTCAAAACGGTCGTTGCATACTCTGGTATTGTGATTATGATTAGGTTGTGGTGAGTTGTGCAGCTTCTACTGCTGTTTTATCATGAACATGGATTTTAAAACATAGGGATCAAGTATTTTAATATGCCGGCACGTAGCTATCATGTTTTGCAAAATGATTCATGACCCTTGACCTTTCCTCATTTGGGTATGTTATGACCCTTAGACCTATGTGTATTTTATTGTTTTTTTCCCCGTTATAGACAAACACAAAACAGTGCTCGGTTGTGAAGTGAAAATTATAAAATGATTTCAATTATTTTGATTAAAACACAACTTCACTGCCATTACAGCTGCAAGGTTTGTGTCTTTAACTAGTTTAGCACGTCTAGGAAGTGAAAGTAGCACATTCTTAGAAAAATAGCTTAAACTCAGTTGTATCAAATGGATAGTAGCTGTGAACATCAATTTTCAAAGCTTGTCACAGATTCTCAACTGGATTTAGGTCTGGACTGTAACTGGCACATGGATATTATTTTACCCGTATTGCACCGTTGTAGCTCTGGCTGCATGTTGAGGTTCGCTGTCCTGCTGGAAGGTGAAGCTCCATCCCAGTCTAGAGTCTTTTGCAGCCTCTCACAGGCCTCCTTCCAGTTTTGTCCTGTGTTTAACTCTTTCCGCTTTCCCATCATCTCTGACCAGCTTCCCTGTTCGTCCTGAAGAAATGCGCCCCATGGCATGATGCTGTGTTCAGTGCTAGTTTTCCACTACCCAAATTTTTTTTTTTTTAACCATATCTGATCAGAGGACCTTCTTCCATTTGCTTACCATGTTCGTATCATGGCTTGTAATTAAAAACATCAAGGGGTATAATTATTTTTGTAACATTTATTTATTTATTTAAAGAGAAACAGTACATATTAATGGACAAACATATCATATGTAAATATGCCAGCTTGTAGCCATTAGCTAATTTCTATCTGTAGTCCCTGTACAGGTGGATGTGTTAACATTAAATTTAAAATGAGAGATATATGATATATACTCTAAAGAGTAGTTGCAGCATTTTCTTAAACTTTGCACTAGCCCTAAAGTGCGAGATGTGTTGCACATACGCATCACCGTCTGTGTTTGTGCGTGTGTGTATTGTAGGGTTTGAGGTTGTTGGAGGGGCGAACCCAGGTCGTGCAAACCACGCTACAATCATCAGCTCCATCACTCCTGGGGGTCCTGCTGATCTGAATGGCCACCTAAAACCAGGTACGGGTCTAGAGTCTGATTGATTTTCTATATACCCTGCAGTAATTATCCATGCGGCTAGATTGCTGTGTTGTTAACAGAGATAAAATTGCTTCAGGTGACCGGCTGATATCTGTGAATGATATACACCTGGATGGATTTTCTCACGATGAAACGGTTGATATCCTCCAAAGCGCCCCTGATGACGTGACCCTGATAGTGTCACAACCCAAAGAGAGGCTCTATAAAGGTAAAAACGGGGAAATAAATCTGGTTAAGTTGCAAGTAAAACATATCTACTTAAATCTCAGTCTCACATCACTTTCCTGTTCCCTTGGTTTGACAGAATCGCCTCCATATGTTCCCCAACCACCCAAATCATCTTTTAATTCACCCAAACCCGCTCAGAGACCAGAGCTAGAGGTCGAGACGTCATCCGAAGATCGCCGCGCCACAGTAAGCCCCAGCCCTCCTCTCCGCGGTGCTGACACGCCGTCGGCCTCCTCTCCGGCACGTCAGCGCACCGACCTCAGCTCTCAGGATTCGAGGACGAGCAGTTCCGCTAAAATCAGCCAGCCCCCTCGTGATCGAGTTCAGCAAGCCTTGGAAAGAATGAAAGCCGCTGGCTCCACTGAAACCGCCGCCGACTGTCAAGCGCCAGGACCGAAGGCCGAATTAAATACGTCGCCTCCAGCTCTGCCTCCGAAAATGAGGAAAGTCAAACTTTCAGAACCTCCTCAGGTGTCCGAACAGTCTGACTGGGGGGACACAGACATGGATGAAGAGACTTATTCCAGCAGTGAGCAGAAACTTAAGATCAAAAAGGTGCGATCCTTGTGGTTATGAATTTATTGCTTTAAATGAGTTTTTTTCTTAATTTCCAACACGATAGTTGTCGCCTCTGAGGCACCGTGAACCCAACGACGCAAAGTCATCTTTTAATTCTGTTGGAGCAAATCCTTCTCCCACAAACAAAAGCATCAAACATTACCTGCAGATGCTTGGCGCCACTAACTGCCTGTCGTTAACCCTTGGCCTGAAATGCCTGTAGGCTGCATGATATGCGTCTGTTTGACTCGGCTGCATGAACAACATCCATCTTCTTCACTTGGTCTTGATCACTTCTTCCTCCCTTCATGTTCAATCCACCTTGATGCCATGTTCTCTGTTTGCAGGAAAGCATCATGGAAAATGTAAATGGTAATGGCCCAGGGGTCAGTAGTCTCCGTCCAGGGGATCTATTTGACGTTGAGCTGTCCAAAAAAGACAGCAGCCTGGGCATAAATGTCACGGTACTGTTCGACAAGGTTTTCACCCTTTTTGTTTTGGCTCCTTTCTGGCTCATCTCCTCACTGTCGCTCTTCTGTGTATGGTTTGGTTTTGGTTTGTTGTCTTTAATGCTTTGTGTTGGAATAGCTTTTGGTAAGATAACTCATTTTGCATGTATTTTTTTAACATTTAAAAAATGCTAATAAAGTCCTAGTATCTTTAGCACCTTGGGAATAATGACTAACAACTGTGTACAAAGAGCTGCTTTGTGGGGTTTCTATGGCCGGCTTCAGTTTGCGCTTGACAGCGGGGTTTTTCTGGAGTGCCGGCAATCAAACCTTTCTCTCAGGGAATTCAGAAATCGATTTGCTGGGATTGATTTACTTCTCCGACACAGCAACACTCTGTTACCAGTTACTAGATTGTGCATCTTCCCACAGCTGTCACATTATGTGGTTAGTGATTTATTCAGTGTCCTAAATGTCTCGCTACGATGGTCTTTATTTAGGAGCTTTTAATGCACATCATCAGCTCATTGTAAACAGCCAAAGAACAAAGTGTTATCCCAGTGTTGTTGGTCATTTACGTTTTACTCCCCCTAGATATTTATAGTCCTTCGACTGTTGCCTTTGAAAAGTTAAACCTATTACTCAGGCCCTCAGTAGTTATAAGCGCCCTGCTAAAACCTCAAATAATTTTATGGGAAATGCCTGCTTCTTTTGTCTCACTTCAGATCATCAGATGAATTTTAATATCAGACAAAGATAACCTGAGTTCATTAAAAATTCAGTTGTCCAATTATAATTTATTTTACTATGCAAACTATCCTGGGTCTATGTGAAAGAGTTAATGCCTCATAAACCTAAAAACTGCATTGTTCAGCGACTTAATGATTTAAGTCCAAACTTTGACCAGGCCACTCCAGAATCTTTTTTGTTTTTGTTTCAGCCATTCAGAAGTAGCTCACTACCACAACCTCGGTGTGACGTAATTTCTCTGAAATGTTAGTTTTACGTCAAACGTAACAGGATGCATGCCTTCCAAAAAGTTTCTCTTTAGTCTTCTTAATCCAAAGAATATTTTCCTAAAGACCTTATAGATTATAATGATGTTTTTTGGTAAATGCGTAAATGGGCCTATGTGTTTTTGCTCAGCTATGGTTTTAGCCTTGGAACTCATCCATAAATGCAGTTTTGTTGCCTTTTCCTTACTGCTGAATCGTGCACACTGACCTAGGGGCGAGTGAGGCCTGCTGTGCTTTAAATATGGCTTTGGGTTCTTTGGTGGCCTCCTGGATGAGTTGTCAATGTGCTATTGGAGGAGTTCTGGTAGGCCACAGACTCCTAGCAAGGTTAATCACTGTTCTATGTTTCCTCCTCTCCCTGTAGTTCATTGGAGTCCTAAAATCCAAGAAATTGCTTTTTAACCCAGACTGATAGATGTCGAGGAGTTTGTTTCTGCTTGAGTTTTTCTTATCTTAGATGGGTTGTATTAAAGATTGATTCAACCCATTTGGCAGCCAAACCTGAGGGTAGCTAGAGAAATTCAACTCAACTGTCCAAATTAAAGTAAAAATCATGTTAATTCATGATTTACCAAGAAGGTTAATAGTGTTTTTACATTGGTCTGGTTGGTTTGGATAGCCGTTTTCACTTCTCATTGTCTGTGTCTGATATTTAAATTGGCTTGATTTGAAGCCTTTAACAAAGCAAAAACAGAAGAAATACGGAAGGAGAGAAATATTTTTTCTCAGTACTATACCTCCCGTCATCTTTGGTTCCTTTCCAGACATTTTTTTTTCATTTGTTGCTGTCAAAGCTCCAGTTGTTTTAGTTGAATAACTTTTTAGTTATTTCCCTGCCCATATAGTCTAAGCACCTGGATGTTTTATGGCAACCAATTGACTGATTTAAATCAAAGAAATAATGCTATACTTGAATACCGTGTCTCTTTCTTATTTTTAAGAGAGGCTAAGTGAATGTTCATTTAATCTTTATACCTAAATGATAAAGAAAATAATGGATTACTCATTAATAGTGCTAATTTATAGTAAGGTAACTTTGAACAGCTGAAATAAGTTTGAATTCATTTATTAAAAAAGATCTTGAGTTACATTAATTCTCCTAGAAAAATGGGTGCTAAGTGTAGCTCCTGTGATTTGTTAAAAGATTTTTTTTTCTAAATTGTGAGCTTTTCATGATTAAACAAAAAAAACGTTTTTTTTTATTTTGACATCTTTATCAGGGGTGTTTATAGTTGCCGAGGGCACTGGGTGTTTGGAGGAAAGAACAGAGACACGTTCGATACTAATAAAACATGTAGACATTTAATTTGACACAGCAGTTTTAATTTAGCACTTTATAGCGTAGAATAGAAAACACTTCACCTCTGCCATTAACCCAAGTAGAAAAGTCGCAAAGCATCAACGCCTCTTTGGCTGAAGAGCTTTTTTTTATCTCTCAGGGTGGCGCTGACACAACGGTCCGACATGGAGGCGTCTACGTCAAAGCCCTCGTACCAAAAGGAGCTGCAGACCTTGATGGGAGAATACAGACAGGTGAGCGGTTTAAAAACAAAAACAAACTGATGCTGCAAACATTAAATGGAAGATGGATAGATTTTGGGCGTGTCGCATGCGCAGGCGATCGTGTTTTGGCCGTCAACGGAAAGAGTCTAGAGGGAGCTACTCATCAGCAGGCTGTTGAGGTCCTCCGAGACACAGGCCAGGTGAGGGCTGCTACTTACAGAGATAACGAGCTGTCCAGCAGCCATCCGGGTGGCCTCTGACGGCATGTAAATCGTGTTTTGGGTGTGTGTGTGTGTGCAGACGGTGCAGTTGCGGCTGGAGAAGAGTATTGCGGACAGCACTCAAGCTCCCCTCACCCCTCAAACCACTGTGCGCCTTTCCGCCGGGAACCGCAGTCAAGCCAAGGACAAGGAGCAGCCCCCGGAGGCAAAAGATAAACCCGAGTACAGCTTCGTCACACAAGGTGAGGCAGAGAGCCTTGAGGAGGAGGGATTCTTAGACACTTTAGGTAGCACAAACTTAAAGGTCAGGTTATTCACGTTTTTATTTAAAAAGTTCATCTTTCACGGAACGCGGCTGTCTTATCGTGTTGTACTACTGATTATTTGAGTCGGCAATTTCTCAGAAATATTAACAATGCAGCTCTTTGTTGTCACTCCCAGCAAAGTAACTTGCCATAGATAATCTGATCTGAAAGGAAATGAGCGTGTCTGCACAAGCCATTGGCTGTGCACCGGTGCCTATTCAGGGCTGAGCAGGCGGTCAGGACACGTTGAACTTCCTAGAACACATTTATTCCTGGAATGACTTTAATTAAATATAAAAACACATGTTTTAGTGCTGTGTTTTTTTATGTTTTTCCACTTTTCCTTTTTAAGTAAATGTCCAAATGATCATTTTTTGCATTAAACAACTTGTGCCTCCAGTTCTTCCTTAAAGGATTAAGTGTTTGCCCGAGCTGTATTGTACGTCATTGGTTTATGTTGAACTACATCGCATAAGCTAGCTGTAATATCCTGAAATTTCACTTTCTGTGCCCGGTAAAACCATTCATATTCTGAAGGTTGTTTTTTTTTTCTCTCTCTCTCGTGTTTTAACCTGAAGCTTTTATGTATTTTATTACATTTTTCAGTTGTGTGTCTTCTTGGTCCTAGAGCAAAGGTCACCAACATGGTGCCCTTGGGCCTGTTTAAAAAGGAAAAAATAGCACCACCCACCAATGAGCTGCATCTAAAATAGTATTTTTTCCTTTTCAATCACACTTGTATTTATATAGATTTAACAGTGACAAAAGCATGAAAAATGTAAATTTTTACGTAACGTTAAGGTGAGCTCTGACTCTTCTAGTTCAAAGGTCAGCACCGGTAGCCCATCGTATGACACAGTACCAGTGAAGTAGCTCTGTCTCAAAAAGGTCGGTGACCCCTATCCCAGAGGGACGATGTCCGGCATGTTTTAGGCATTTCCTTGCTTGGATTTGAACATCCTAATTGCTGACGGGCTGAGGAGAAGAGTCTGCTTTTTCATTTAAATGTTGCAGAGGGGACACAAAACATGCAGGACACTGGGCCTAACTGGCCCTCACTAGCCAGGATCAACCCAAAGTAGAGCATAATTATAGAAGTAGAAGGAAATAGTTGTGTGTTTTCAGTTCAAATCAGGCATAGGTTTTAAATCCATACCCCAAAGTTTGACTACCATCCAGTCTACCATCCAGAAATGAAAAATGTGTCCCTGTTACAAACCTCTCAAGACATGGCCATCCACCTTTACTGATTGGTCGAGGACAGCATTAATCAGAGCAGCAGCCAATAGGCCCGTAGTAGTTCTGGAGGAGCTGTAGAAATGCACCCCATGCTTTTTGTAAAAAAAAAATGTACAAACTTGCTGGTAAAAGTCTGAAATTGCGATGACGTGAGCTTTTATGCCTTATTTTCTGAGCTGTTAGGTGAAAACGTCTGTCTTGCTAAAGCTTTCTTTCTGTCAGAGTTCGGTTTAATGACCACCTGAGTGAGTGAAGCAGGCCTGACTTTAGATGTGAACTCTAACCGAGTCGCTGACAGAAACTTGCAGCCCTGAGGGAGGAATTTCAGCGCATAATTGTGACTAATCAGGCCAACAGGCTCTGGTAATAGTTTAACCAGAGAATTTAGATGCTTGAGCAGCTTCTAATTTACTTGATAATTAGATTTGTGTCTGGACTAGAGTGTGCAACCAAATGGAAATTTCTTGTAATTTCACAAACTCAGAAGGAAATTTGAGAACAAGCAACATCCCCTTTGTATTAACTGAAGCTCAGACGGATGCTGGATTTGGTTCTCACCGTAGATCAACGTCTTCATTCCCACAGATAACGTGTTTGAAGTACGTCTGGTGAAGAACACCTCTGGACTCGGCTTCAGCTTTAGCCGAGAAGAGCACGCTCCCGATGAGCCCCACGGCCCCAGCTTGGTGAAGGTGAAGAAGCTTTTCCCAGGCCAGCCGGCTGCAGAGAGCGGCCGCATCAACGTGGGCGACGTCATCCTACGGGTCAACCAAACCCCTCTCAAAGGACTCTCGCAACACGTACGTAATTGTTTTTTTTGTTTTGTTTTTTTTTCCTGTAACTGGAATTCAAATTTTGAAGCAGCATGCCTTTGGCCATTGTTTTTAATTATATGTATATCTTGGGCATTTTCTGTGCACCTAGGAGGTGATATCAGCCTTGCGAGGAACTGGACAGGAGGTGACGTTGCTCCTTTGTAGGCCTGAAAAGGGCGTTCTCCGTGACGTGGACGCCTCAGCTTTGGTGAGTTTGTAAAAAAAATAACAGCTTTCTCAATCAACTTTTTTTTTTAGATAATTAAAATGAAATGTAATATATTCCTTATCAGACGCCCAAGCCATCACCCAGAAAGGTGCCTGCAGCCTTTGCAGAGCCCAGCCTGAACATGAACAGGACTGCCTCTCCTCCTGGGACGACGCAGAAGGGCCGGGTGGAGGAGGCTCTGGCGAGGCTGCAGCTTAAAAGCCCCGGCCGACACAACAGCTACAGCGACAGCACTGATGGCGATGAGGAGGTGGAGAAAGCCTTCACCCACAGCATGCAAAATTGGGACAGGAGTGTTTATCAAACGCCCGGTGGCAACTCTGAGCTGGGACACTACGACAGCTCCGGTCAGCTGGACAGCACTTTCCACTCAGCTTTTTATTCTCCGAACCTGTCAAAGACGAGATTAGACCTCAGCAACAGGTAAATGATCTATTTATAAAACAGTAAGTCAACCCTGGATGCATTGACCAAAATGTATTTATAAACAAATACTTTTGCTAATTTTTTTTAATTTTTGCTAATTAAAAGCCAAATTAGTTACACACTGTTCCTTTAATATCAGCAGTTTGTGTGGTTAGCACTGCTAAAACATCAGTTCTGTATTAGGGCTGGGTGATAAAGACCAGAAATCTTATCTTGATATTTTTAGGCTGAATGCTGATATTCGCGTTAGCTTCAGTCTAAGGTTTCTAAATGGCTACCAACGTTTCCAAATCCATATTTCATGAAAGGATAAATAAAACAGAGCTTTTTCTCTTCCGTCCTGTTATCTGCTCAAAGTATTGCTCTTTCTCGCAGCCTGAATAAATCTGACATTTCTTGACACGTAATTGAAAGTACAGTCATCTTTTTAATAGCTTCTTACATCTCTGTGCTTCCTCTGAGTTTATATTTTAGACTCTGATAATATCTAGTCAGTCTCCTTCCCTCAGTTATCTTGACTCTTATGAGGGCTGTTGTTCCTGCAACCAGTCAGCACGGCTATTGGCTGATTTAGGTCACTAGCCCCTTTTCAGTACATCTTTAGTTAATCTTGTGATTAAAAAAAAAAAAAAACTTTACTAAAATTGTATTTTTGTAAATGTTTTCATAGGAGTTCCTTATCACCTGTGGAAGCTGATATGGAGTCACCCTCTCTGCCTGTAATGTCCTCCGCCTCTGCCCCCAGCCCCGATCCCCTGCCTCCTCCAATGCCACTGCCCTTAAAATTCAAAGGCCCCAGCAATGGACAGAACATGGAAGAATTGCTCCCGGTAAGGACTTGGGAATAGAGGGAAGGTGTAATTTAAGACAACAGCTCTAAAATGAGGATCTAAATCGATTCTCACATGGAAAGTCCTCTAACTGAGATGCTTGTTTTGTTATCAGGAAGCAGAGCTGATGGTCTCTTTGTTGAAGTCAGAGAAAGGCAGCCTTGGTTTCACCCTCACCAAAGGCAACGATCAAGGGTGTTACATCCATGACATTGTCCAGGATCCGGCCAAAGCAGATGGAAGGCTGAGGCCTGGTGATCGGATGATCAAGGTATAAACCCATTTTATGAGGTCTTTGTTGTCCATCCATTTAACTAAAATAAATACTTAATGATTTTTAAAATCCCATTTCAGTCTATTTTGAATATTGTTTCATATTAATCTTCACCTAAAGGGTTCTTATTCAAAGGGCTCATCTTTTTTAGCTGCCAAATTAGCAGCTGCTTAGGTTTAATCTATCAGTTTAAACAAACCGGTTGGAAAAATACCGGAAAAAAAACAACATGACCCAGGATAAAAATCCAAGCCAGTTTTGGATCTCTGTTTTAAATCATTTTAAACTATTCAGTTTTTTTCTTTAAAGACATATTTGTTTATTTGTTCTCTCTCTTCAAACAGGTGAACGACATTGATGTGAACGTCATGAACCACAGTGAGGTGGTGGATCTCGTTCGTGCTGCCCCTCAGGTGGTTGATTTGGTGGTAGGAAGGATCGTGGAAGCTCCCAAATTCCCAGTAGAAGCCCACCTGCTCCCTGATATTTCTTTCAAGAACAGCCAAAAACCACTAGGTGAGTAGCTGCCCTCTTAAAGAAGACACAGCATGTTAGATTTGGTTGCATATTTTGGCATTCTGAATTAATGTCTCTGTCTAAATGTACTCTTTTATTATTTTTTTGGGGTAGGGCTGGTCCTCGATGGTGGTAAGGACAGCATTTATGGGGTCCTATTTGTGAAAGACGTCATACCAGGCTCCCCTGCCTCAAAAGAAGGAAGCTTGAAACCTCTTGACCTTATCCACTACATTAACGGGGCTCCTACCCAGGACCTAACCCTGAGCGAGAGTAGAAGACTCCTGGAGCTCTCCCCTGATGACCTTTGTCTGAAGGCTACCAGGTATTCTCCACTTAGCATGTTGTCTATTTAAAGTCCGGCTTGTTGTGCTGGTTTATCTTCGTGACTTTCTAAAAAGAAATTCAGATTCTTATCATTTTCCTCTCTTTTGTTCTTTGCGTCTCAGGGATGGATTGCCTGTATCTCCTGAACACAAACGTGTCACTTTTCTGGACAACAACTTTGGCTCCAAGATGTCATCCAGCATGAATGGTTTGTTTTGCATAGCGGAGATGTTTTTTTTTTTTTTTTTGTTATTTCAGCCTGTATTTTTAAAGTAACAGCAACAATTGTTTTCGTTTAAGGCTTCCTTAAAAGGGACGATACCAGAGACGCTGACGGTCTCGCCGCACTTTGTCCTGCAGAGGTGAGTTAAAAAAATATTTTGAGTTTTGGTGATGCACTGTAGGTAAAACATGAACGTCTTTTTTCTATTTCTAAGTTAGAAAGACCCAGGAACTTTTTTGTAGACAGATTTCAATGCATGTTTTGTGGATGTAGTAAAAGAGCAAGACAAAGCAGTGCATCCAGCGGAAGAGGAAGGAAAAATTATGTATGATTATGAAAACGTTTTCGCCACTAAAGATGAACCACAGATAAAGTTATCCTTATGTATTTAATGTAATCTCTTTATGAATTCAGCTGTTCTGTGAAGGCCTCAAAGCAATCTGCACAATCCAAAGAACCATTTTAGCCCTCAGTCCAGCTAAAAAAAACTGGTTTAGAGCCACAGCTATTACAAAAAACGTAAAAAATGTTGCTAAAAAATACACCACAGACAGTTAATTTTTAGAAACATTTGCAAAAGTAGAGCAATGCTAATTTCTGTGGGATGTTGATATTTGTGGAAAATTAGATAAAAAGGAACAGTTTTCAAGCTAATGACATGAAAAATAGATCTTAAAGGTTAACACTAGTAGTTTAAGTGTCCTTCTGTTGTGGAATTTCAATGCAAGTATTCCATTTAAAAATCTGCTCAAACCTAGGCTTTCATATAAGCCTATAAAAAGGCTGTTATATGAAATCTACATTTAAAACATTAGTTTGTAATTTTTAGCTAAAGGTTTTAAGAGCCACTGAGAAAAGTCCAAAGAGCCACTTGCAGCTCCAGAGCCATATGTTACCTTATCCCTATAACTCCTAAGGTATCGTTCTGAGACATCTATCTCTTAAACAAAGTCAGTATTTTTCTGAACATGCAATTTACAAAATACAAATGAATATATTTTAAACACCCTATATAAAAATACAGAAAACATGAGGAAAATGTATTTTTTGGTCTGACGTATCGGTTACGATGCAAAGAATATTTGACAGCCTGATGTTTAATTTTAGGATTTTCTTTTTTTTTTTTTTTTTTTGTGACGTTTCCGCACAATGACCTGTATCGGGCATTAAAGGGATATAAGTTTGTTAGAGACCATTAGTGGTATAAAGAACAGAAAACACAGTGAGCGTTATGTCGTTTGAAGTGTAAATCAGGGTTTATATAAAAGCAGATGGAGGAGCTGTGAACACCACAGCTCAGGTAGGACAATTTGTTGCCAGGAAAACTAATAATCTTGCAATAAATCTGGCCTTCGCGTGAGAAAAGCAAAATAAAATGTCAATATGTCCCGTTTGTAGTTTTCCTCAACCTATGTAAGCGCTTTGTCAGAAGGTCTACATGCAAGCATCCACTTCACAATCTTCTTTTTCTCGGTGTATCTTGCAAAATACATTAAGCTTTGTGGTTTTAATGTGACAAAATCTGAAAAGGTTCAAGGAGTAAAAGTATTTTTGCAAGGCAATTTAAAAGTGTTTCGGCGTTCACGGGGTGAATAGTTTGTCACGGTGAGTTTCTGTTCAAAGTAATCACAGATTTCCTTGCTGTGAGCGCAGGAGGAGATTATAAGGTTGGATCTGGAGAAGCCGCCGGCCGGAGGTCTGGGTTTCTCTCTGATTGGCGGGGAGAGGGGAGTCTTTGTGAAGTCCATCACACCAGGAGGTGTCGCAGAATCCTCAGGAAAGCTGCAGGTTGGAGACAGGCTGCTAAAAGTGAGCACTGTTGAGCACGTTTCTTATGTAGTTGCTGCTTGTTCTGATAAATTCGCAGCCTATATGTAGGCCTCTCTCTCCGAGGCTTCCAGCTAAGACGATATGCTGCCTTTGCGAGGGTTTTGATAAGATCGACTTTCTCCATCTTCTAGGTGAATGATGATCTAATGACCAGCGTTTCCCACACCAAAGCTGTCACCACCATTCGAAAAGCTCAAGGCCTGGTACACCTGATAGTGTCGAGACCACCTGAGCAGAACCCAAACACATACCTGGCCTATCTGCCGATAAACTCTGACAAGTGCAACGGCAACACAGGTACAAGCAGGGGCTTCAACTTCACCCAGCAGCTCTTTGTAATGCAGAAATTGTACAAACATCTACGAGCATTGATTTTAGTACATTATTTACATTATTTTGGTTAAACTCATATTTTTATTTTATTTTTTTTATAGATCTGAGCGAGGACAGTGGAGTGACCACTAAGCTTCGGATGTCGGCTGAACAGAAATCCTCCAACGTACCCAGCATACCTCCAATAGGTAAATTAGATTAAACAATGTAATGGTTTAAAAAATATAATAATATTAGGGTTTGAATTCCCTCAATCCAAAGCAGCATTCTCTGAATGTCTCTAATTTACCTTGGCAGACTACGATGGTGGTCCCCTGGAGGAGAAAAAAGAGACGGAGCACAGTGCAGAGCTTTCAGAGGACACCGACTGCGACGGATCCTCTCTACCCGAAGACTCTCCTGTGGTACAAATTCAAAAAAACACACTTAATAAAACAAACACAGTTGAAATGTTTCTCTTTTCATTAAATGGGTCGTTTTTAATCCACGCAGAGTTCTCGGAAAGGGACGTGGCAAGAAGAGAGTGTTGACGACCCAAGAAATGAAAAGTATGATTTTTGTTTTGGAGATATAAGCTGAACAAGGTGACGCTTGTATTTCCAGCATCTTTATTAAATATATTTGCACTGTTTGTGGTCAAAATAGCAGCTATCTGCAAATGAGTGCAGTGCAGCCAGAAGATGATGACTTCACCTGGGGAAGCGATGAACTCCCCATAGAAAGGATCGGCTCCCAATCAACAGATGGTAGGGTTTGCTCTTGAATTACAATATGAATAAATTCATGAATAAATCATCTTTTCCCTTCACACAGACCAGCCAATCATCACCGAGGACGAGCTGACCACTTTGCCCCTTGTCAGAGTGGTTCCTGGCGGCCAGTACACAAGAACAAAGCTCAACTCCGTCGTCCGCATGATGAAGGGGCTCCTGGACCAGAAAGTCCCCCTTCAAGAGTTTGAAGTAAGGTTGAACTCAGAGGCCTGTAATTTGAGATTTGGGAGCTGTTTGTGGGGTTCTTACCGTCTGGAAAAAGGGTGTGATCTTTATTTTTTTTATTATTCTAGTGTTTTTCTGACCGAAACAGGAATGGGGAAATGGAGAATGAAAAAAAAATAAAAATAATTTGCATTCCTAGATCTTATTCACCAGCTGCACATTGACGCAGCTGCTAGTACTGATGCCTTGCAGCGAGCTGGTCATGTATTTCAAGCTCATGCGTGCTTCGGTTCTCTTATTTTACATCTGTGTCCTCCAAAAAGACCAATAATATGCCAGTTTGTCTGAATCCATCCATCCTTTGTGTTTTCTGCAGGTTGTATATCTTAAAGCCTGATCACTCTAGAGATATTTGCATTTTATCAGTGATTATTTAGGTTCATACATTTAATTTCCTTTGTTTCTTTATAAAATGGACGCAGGAATAAAATTGAATATTTGTTTTGGAAACTGTGTATGAGCGCCGAATATGACTCAAGATTATGATTTTGCCATTTAAAAATACAGATTACCGCTAAACATGCAGGGAGTTTCTGTTGATGAACCTGTAACTGTAACCATCTTCTGGCTACACTAGTGAGGGAACCTTTCATTTCCCAAGTGTCATACCTGGCAGATTTACAGTGGAGATGTTCAACAGGGGTTTTGGCAAAGCAAAAGAAAAAAAAGAGAAGATTTTCAGGCGTAACGTGTTCCCTTTTCTTCCTGTCAGAATCTGCAGAATCTCCAGCCGCTCGATGACTGCTTAATCGGTCAGACCCAGGAGAACAGGAAGAAGAACCGCTATAAGAACATTGTTCCCTGTAAGAAGAGCACCACAGCTGTTTCCACTTGGTGTGCATGGTTTGTTTCATCTTTTCAGGCAAAGACACGGTGTTATGCTCATATCTTCTAGTCGACACAACGCGTGTGGTCATCGGCAAAGATGGCGGATACATCAACGCCAACTTCATCAACATGCAAGTGAAGGACGAGACCTTCCCGTACGTCGCCTGCCAGGGTCCTCTGCCCACCACGCTGGCCGACTTTTGGCAGATGGTGTGGGAGCAGAACTCCAGCGTGATCGCTATGATGACGCAGGAGATCGAGGGGGGCAAAGTGAAGTGCCAGCGGTACTGGCCGGACACGCCGAGGACGGCGGAGATGGTGGACGACAGGTTACAGATAACGCTCGTCAAGGACCAACACCTGGATCACTTTGTCATCCGAGTCATTGAGGTCAAAGATGTCCAGGTGAGCGCAAGAATGGATATTATCCAGGTTTATGCCTCAAGTAAATGAAATGGCACCATTAACAGCAGGGCTTTTCTTTCTCAAGACTAATGAAGCCAAGCTTGTAACTCATCTGAACTACACCGGCTGGCCTGACCACGGAACGCCCTCACAACCGGAGCATCTGCTCACGTTTATTTCCTACATGAGGCACGTTCATCGATCCGGACCCATCGTCACACACTGCAGCGCAGGCATCGGCCGCTCAGGAGCCCTCATCTGTATAGACGTGGTTCTGGGCCTCATCAGTAAAGATGCAGATGTGAGTGTGGAAAGCTCTTTTTTTTTGTTTATGAGGCAGCTTCTTTTCATCTAATTCTATATGTTTTTTTCTTTAGTTTGATATTTCAGATGTTGTACGGAATATGAGGCTTCAGAGACACGGGATGATCCAGACAGAGGTGATTATATTTTGTGTGTTTAGTAGCGGAGTTTCGTTGTTTAATATCTACGATGTCTCGCTCATCTTTGACTTCTGTTTTGCTTTTATAGGAGCAGTATATTTTCTGCTATCAAGTAATCCTCTACGTCCTCAGATGCCTTCAAGCAGAAGAAAACATCTCAGGATAGAAACCACATATCATTTAGATGACCAGTCAGAGCAAAGCAGAACAAAAGTCAATACAGGCAAAAAAAAATGCCAAGTTATGTTACCTTTTTTAATGCCTTAAACTATTTTTTTATTTTTATTTTTCCAAGACTGTCCTTTTTCAGAAGTATATTTTCTATTTTTGCTTTTTGTTCTATCTGGCTGCTGCTCCCTTTCACTGCATTTATGCAAGCTGCTGATTGTATTTCCTATCACACAAGAGAACATTAATGTTTTATTTTCTTTTAGATTTTTTTTTTTTATTGATGATGAAATGATTTTGTATTTTATGTGGAGCATTTTTGTGTATTTTATGATGCTGGAACTGGCCTTGACAGAATACTGTGTCAGTATTTGCTATGTAAATCTATTACACATTTATTACATACTGCCTGAGGCAAATGATGAACTAAAAGTGTACATAATAAGCTCGCGGAAAATTAAACTGGATGTGTTTTAAATATTATGTAGAGGAAAATTTCTTTTGAAAAATATCAAACATTAAAGTATGTGTTCTCATATTTTATTATGGTGAGCATTTTACTGCATCTATGCCAAGTAATAAGGTCATGGGGGTTTTAATCAGTTTTTCCAGAACAAAACCCTTAAAAGGTAAGAAGAAGAAAACAGATAGATAGATAGATAGATAGATAGATAGATAGATAGATAGATAGATAGATAGACCCTGCAACATAATGCCATGAAAGTGACTGCACACTAGTGTTATATGGGTTGAACTTGGGTTGTGGTATGTTGTGCTCGAATGAAATGTTGCCGTTTGTAAGTTTGCACAATAAATCATCTTGAGTCTGAATTCTGTGAATGATGCACATCGCAACCTTCACAATATAAAAGACTGACTGTACCGTGGGAATACAGTTTTTCCAGATCACTATTTTAGCTAGTTATTTATATTGTAAGGCATGTTTAACCTGTATGCTTTACATTTAGACAGCCTATAAGAGCTCACTTATTTGACTGCAAGCATGATGACATTTAGTTCAGATAGTAGCTGATGGGATGACTGCTGCTTAACCAATTCAACTGCTATGTGGTGAGAAAATCTGATTTCATCTTTAACTAATTGAAAGCATTTGCTCCAACATATTTTGAAGTACAGGTAGTTTGCAGACTATACACAGGGTCCTGTGCAGTCTGGAAATGTACAGAAAGCTATGCTTTCCAGTTTATTTTATTTTATTTTAAATTCATAACCCTTCCATTTGTGGTCATAATATGACAAAATTGTTATAAATATCAAGAGACTGTAACTTAAAACACTTTCATCATTTATAAAATGTGAGCTCAACCTTAGCAAAAATGGTTGCAATGCTACCTTTCAAACTATAAACTAAGTAGTCTCAGATATCTTCAGCTAATTATAAAGATAATATACTATTATACACTTTACCCATGGTAACGTCATGTTAAGATGCTGTGGGATATCTTTCCATTCTTAGCTGATCGAAAAGCTAAAATAATAACTCAGGCTTTATTGTAGAAAATGGAATCCACAATGCCCTTACACATTTAAAGCCAATGTGTCTTTTTATGCTTTGAGAAATATATCATTTATTCACCAAAAGGAGAGTTTTGACCACTTGGTACAGTTACATTTCTTCAGGCTTTTGTCTGCTGCCTCAGTCAAAAAGCATTTTGTTTAACAGATCAGGAGCAGCTCACTAACAGATGGCAACAGTGCTGGAAGTCTTGTCCTCATCAGATAAAAGGTTTTGAGAAGCTTCTTACTTTTAACAACTTAAATGCCTCCTTGTGGACAAAGATTTGATTTGGAGAAAAGCTAAAACATACTTCTTTAAATCATACATTGATTTCATGGGGGTTTGGGTGGATAAATATTACTTCGCCAATGTGATAAATGAATAAAGTTTGTTCCCAAACCTGGACAGGAGTTTAAATTGAATTCCTGTTCGGCTCTTGTCCGTGGTGGGTTGATCTGTGATCTAATAGAAGCTGGGACGGCTCCACTTTGCTGAAACGCTGAACACAATCAGGCAGTAGGATTGACAATTTCATCAGCTGAAGGTACATCGTGAAACTTTGATTCAACTAAATTAGGATGAAAGAAAAAAGATTTTTGCCCCCATTATAATGCATTTGATATAAAATGCTGTTTACAGACATGGAAATGGGTAGTTACCTTTTTGATGTGAATCCACCATATTTGGGCAATTGAATTTATCATATAGTAGCTCAAAGCAGAAATTCATGATCCGGTTTTTCCTAATCAGATTGAAAAAAAAAATAAGATAAAAAAGACCTTTCTCCATAAAAAAAGACTGGTTGAAGGTCACACAAACAGGTTAGGATTGCATCAACGTGGCCTGCCTTAGTCGATGCTGGATCAAATCTGGATTTAATAAAGTCAATCACGCAGTTACGATGCCTTTTTTTTTTTTTTTTTTTAGCAAAACTGCCCTGCCACATGAAGGTAACCATATTCTTTGTATTGCATGCCTGAAATGCTGCAACAGGACACATGAAAAACAATATAGAAATAAAATATAGAAGTGACTTATCTTACCATTCAGCTGGGGTTTCACTTGCTGATATTCACATGTAATTCTAACCTACCATGAATAAACATCAAGGATATGTGAAATAAAGTCCTTGAGAGACAATTTTTTAAAAACCAGTTTTACAAAAGTACATTATTAATGGACCGGTTATCAAATGAACAATTAGATTATCAAAATGATGTGAGACTTTATGTAACAGTATGTAATTTGTTTAGAGGTTTGTGAATGAGTATTGCTTCTCTAAATAAATGTGTTGCCTGCCAGTGAAGACTTGTGTAGTTTTTAGAACAGAACGACAAAAGCCTTTCAGAATACATTGAAATGTTGCAATTTTTAAGTTGAGATATTTTTTTTTTGAAAACTCCGCATTTTATGAAAAAAAGTAACATTTGCTGAAATCAATAATATGTTCCTGCTACATTAAATAAATCATTTGCTTGAATGGAACAACAGAAAAGAGGCATTTATAAGCTCAAGGTAACAACATTACTAATATTGCCAACTAACAGAAAAGCGAGATACTTTATTAAAGTTATCTTTTACGTTAACTTCATCAACTAGATTTTTCTAAATGTATTATCTGAAACACATAGCCCACTCCGCTATTTCATTTTCACTCGCGGTATAAATGCGTCACAGTTATCAACTAAGTTCTTATTGCATTGCAAAATCTTACATTAAAACCCAGCCTTTAATTGGAGTACATCTAATAAGTGCAGGGGGAAAAAACATCACAATGATGGATACTTGTTTCCCTTAGCCACAATTGTTGGCACAATTCTTATAAAACTAACACAACTTTTCTTTTCTTTACAATTTTTACTTTTTTTTTGGGGGGGGGGGGGGGTATTTAATCAGTAGGACATTATGTTTCCTTGGATTATGGATGTGATGCCGAGGTCCATTTCTCTGGACTGGATTGTTTACAGAATTGTTCAAATCAGGAAAGACCAATAAACAATAAAGTTCAAGCAAAGCAGATATATCTTGCTCCTGATAAATCAGGAGCTGGTTTAAAAAAAAAAACAGCAAGAAGTCACAGAAAACAGACCTAATGAAGGCCGATTGTTGCTCTGCTGCACTCTGGATAAGAAGGTAGGGCAAACAAAGCATAACAACTCTAGAGTTAGTCATGATAATATATGATAGTATTATTTAAATCTTCTCTCGTTTTGCCATACCTCTCCTGCAGTAGCGGAAAGCAGAAATGACGACAGCGCAGCCCCCGGACGTGACGTATTCTCCCGTGTAATGGCAGCGCGCACAGCTGCCACGCTTCCCTTCTAAAAACCGTTTTTCTCCCTTGTATTCTCGGTTGAACCCGTCTGTCGCCATGCCGGGGAGGCAGAGCAACAAGCTGCCCAACAACCTGCCGCAGCTGCAGAACCTTATAAAGAGAGACCCGCAGTCGTATGTCGACGAGGTAGGTACAGGAGTAAACATCCTGGGCCGGGGGTGGTGCTGCGGGCGGCCTGTCCTAAACCCTCCGTCTCTGCTCCAGTTCCTCCAGCAGCACCGACATTATCAGTCCAACGTGGAGATCTTCAAGCTGCAGCCCGACAAGGCCAACAGGGAGCTGGCGGAGCTGCTCATGTTCCTGTCTCAGGTAGCCTAGCCTAGCGTTCGGTGTCAGCCATCATGGACAGCAGTGTCTAACCCCGTCCCTGCCCCCCAGGTGGCTCACTGCTACACGCAGCAGCTCTCCACCTTTCCCCGGCAGCTGTCTGAGTTACTGATGAGCTACCACTCGGTCATGGACCCCGACCTGCGAATGGTGAGAGGCTCGTCCAGCATCACTGTGTCAAGAAGACCCTGACATGTTTTTTTTTTATTATTATTATTATTATTATTATTAATGGTTTCCTCCTGTTATTGGCAGACCTTCTGCAAGGCGCTGGTTCTTCTGCGGAATAAGGATCTGATCGACCCCACGGGCCTCCTGGAGCTCTTCTTCGAGCTGCTGCGGTGTCACGATAAGCTGCTGAGGAAGGTCAGACCAAAACCCTTCCCCTTGATCTAATTCGCCTTTTTTGGTGGACGTTTTATTTTTGAAAATTACAAGAATAAAGTCATACAATTGCAAAAACAAAGTAGCAATTTTATGAGAATTCCAGAAACCCTTTTCTCTCCCGCCCCCCCCCCCCCCCCCCTGTTAAAATGAGGAATGTTGAGCATCTTGTGAAGTTATACTTTGGTCATGGCTTCACAAATAAGGAAATGCTTCCTGCCGCTAAATGTTTTTAGCAACTCATCATCAAATTGTTGTTGGCATCAGGACTTTGAAATGATTGTGCAAAAGACTGTGTGACTTTATTCTGGTAATATTACGACTTTATTCTCGAAATTTACCACACATTGATGGATGTGGTTGGAACGTGAAAAGTTCAAGGAGAACGAATTGATACAGTTTTATGCACTGCTGCTGCATGAATACCTTCGCTCTTCCTTTTGTATCGGATTTAATGAAACTTTCTATATTTTTGTTAGTCCGTGTTTTTATTTATTTATTTATTTATTTTTATCTACAGACTCTGTACACGCACATCGTGACCGACATCAAGAACATCAACGCAAAGCACAAAAACAACAAGGTCAACACCGTAAGTAGAGCGGCTCTGGGTCTGTACCGACGTTCTTTGATCGGCCTCTTCGAGGTGCTTGTCCCTGAGCTCCAGAGTGTCACCCTGCTGTGTTGCAGACCCTGCAGAACTTCATGTACACAATGCTGAGAGACAGTAACCCCATAGCAGCAAAGATCTCCCTAGACGTGATGGTTGAGCTGTACAAGAGGAACATATGGTGGGTTTAGAGCGAGCTCAGGAGAACTCGGACGTCCTCCACGAGTCCCTCGTGTCTCTGAATTGGGTTGTTTTCGTATTCCCGTGACAGGAACGACACCAAAACGGTTAACGTCATCACCACCGCGTGCTTCTGCAAAGTGACAAAGGTAGGGTCTTCGTCGTTGGTGGGGAAAGTGATGCGTTTCTCCATCTGTGCCACCAAAAGAAAAGCCGGTCTCACCAGATGTGCCTCCCCGTTAGATTCTCGTCGGGGGCCTGAAGTTCTTCCTTGGGAAAGACGAGGATGAGAAAGACGACAGCGACTCAGAATCCGAGGCAGGTTTATTCATGAATGGCGCGCTCATCGTTACAGGCGAGACTGTCTTCGACGCCTCACAGAGAGTTGATGTTTGAGAAAGATCTCGTCTTTTCTTAGAACGAAGGAACGTCGGCCAGAGACCTGATGATGAGATACTCCACAGGCAAGAAAACCACCAAAAACAAGAAGAAGCTGGAAAAAGCTATGAAAGTCCTCAAGGTAACGGGGCTGAAACGCACATCTTCACGACAGATCAAACGTCTGCGTGGATTACCGCACACTTTCACGCTACGTTCATTTCTGAGCATGGCGAGTTGGCCGTTAGACGTTGTGCCGCAAGTTTTTTTTTTTTTTTTAGTTTGTATTCCCTCTTCTTCAAGAGGTCCCAGATTGATTCCTAATTATCGTTTTCTCATCTTTCCAGGGAACAAGGTTCCAGAAATCCAGTTCCTTATCTGCGTTCTCTCTAGTCCAGCCGTCCATGTTTTTCTTACATTTATTGAGTCTCTTTCTGACTGTACAGGGGTCCGTTCTTCGTACGTTGCTTGAAACATCCGAGATCAAATGAGACATCCAAGATGACTTCATCCGGTTAATCATGATCCGGCTAATTGGGTTCTTCGAACAAACCTGTTGTTTAGGATTAGTATCGCTGGACTGAGTTATCTGAGACAACTGCGCGTTTATGCGTCGCTTTAAAAGGGGAAATGTGTCGATAGTATAAACAATGATCAGCAACGCTGCTATTGGCTGTTCAGCATGGCCAAAGAACGCCCACAGTTTTTCTCCCAAGCAGAACAAGAGCTGGAAGGTTATGCCGAATTTGAGTCATTAATTAAAACGACAGGGAACACCTCAAAGTCTGCTAAAGACAGGAGAGAGGGCTGGCAAAAAGTAGCAGACAAATTAATGCGTAAATACTGTCCATGTTGTTTCTATCACTTTCTACAGTATGAATTTTTGCATTTTAATAATCTCATATTTACTTTGTTCTTTTATGTCAGAGCCTCCACGGGACCCACTAGAACATGGGGAAAAAGTGAAGTACAAGAATATTCTACAAAATGGTAGCCTTTAATTATTATACTTTATTTTAAAAAGCCACTTGTTATGGCAACAGATTCAATATCGGTGTCATTCTTTAGACACTGGAAGTAAAGGGTGCGTGCAAACCGTGAATTAAAAAAAGAAAATCTTTATAAAAAATGAAGAAATAATGCAAATACAAAAATGACAATACATCCGTTTTACAATTCTCCGTTTTTCCTTTTCCAAGTTATACACAGTTTACGCGGTCAAAAGAATGTCTTGCTCCGTGTCTAGATAATCCGTTAATACAATATACGGCTCGATAGGAAGCAAGCCTTTCAAAATAAAACTAAACTTCACAATAAAATAGCCTGAACAAATCTTCTTACTGAATATGATAAAAATAAAAAGCAAACCATCACACAAATAACTAAAATATTTTCTATTTATGGCTCTAACACCACTTTTTCCTCTTTAAAAGCCACTGTTAAATTATGTGTTTGTCTGTTTATAACAGCCACCAAGAAAAAATCTCTCTACAATTACACTGTCGCGCTGCGCTAAAGGATCCTGTCTGTTGAGCAATACGCGATTAA
Source organism: Fundulus diaphanus (assembly GCA_037039145.1). Classification (NCBI taxonomy): domain Eukaryota; kingdom Metazoa; phylum Chordata; class Actinopteri; order Cyprinodontiformes; family Fundulidae; genus Fundulus; species Fundulus diaphanus. Next base: position 25,286,191 of record CM073141.1, read on the forward strand.
TTTGAAAAGCTCTGCAAATTATTCTTGCACTTTCCGCAACAGGTTGCTGTCGTAAAAATGGATAAGGCTACGGCAGACTTCCCATCTCCTCCGCTTATTAAACTGCGATCTAATCCTGTTTACATGAAATAAGCCTGCTCGCAAGCAGGCTTAAGCTGGCGTACATGTTGCTATGACAGCAAGTCCAGGATGAGTTTCGAAGAACCGAACAATCCAAGATCATGCCAAATCGTCAACAATCAAATCCAGCTAACTGAGTTAGCGACGTACGAAGAACGGACCCCAGGTCTGCACTTTCAGATCAAATGTTGCAGGACCTTTCATCAGATCGTGTGAGTTTTAGTTGACTCTTGCGGTCTGCTCTTAGGGTAAACATGCGTGCACAGCCAGACCTGCGTATGATGACGGTTGTCTTTGATGTCCACTTGTAGACTGTTTTCTTTACGGTAGAAAGGGGGCTGTCATATTTTCTTTTTAGGCTTCTTTAATCCTACTATAATATCCTTTTGGAAGAGTTCCTTTGAAGAAAAAGAAGAAAACTTCCTTAGGTCTCACCATGGTGTTGACTCTGACTTCAGCTGTCAGGATGGCACAGAACCAAATGTCCGAAATTTTAGACGGTTTATGCAAATTGTAATTGACAAATAAAATTTGATTGATTGATTGATTAATCCTCAATCAACATCTTGACTGAGGATGTTCTTATTTTCTCCTGATGTTACACGTGTGTGCGAATGCAGGCATTTTAAGTGTAATTAGATGTGGTGGGTGTCCCTATTTATTCCTCACCAGAAATTGTCTATTTGTTACATTACAGAAAAACCTAAAAGGTATATTTTTTTTCATTTGTTTTAATTGTGTATATAACTTAAATATGATTGAAATACACGCAGGCTGTCGTATGGGTTTCTATATTTTGCACATGCTCACTGGGCGTCACCTTTCTAAATTTCCTGCAGAAACACAAGAGAAAGAAGAAGCCCGAAGTGTTCAATTTTTCGGCGATTCACCTAATTCACGATCCTCAAGGTAGCCAGCCCCCCCCCCCCCTACAGTCGCTCACGCAGCGATTGGCACGATGGTTTACTGAGCCGCTGACCGATCAAATCGATCTTTTCTTGCAGATTTTTCCGAGAAGCTCTTAAAGCAGCTGGAAAGCTCCAAGGAGCGCTTTGAGGTGAAGATTATGATGATGGAGCTCATATCTCGTCTGGTTGGAATCCATGAGGTCAGTTTTTTTTTTTTTTTTTCTGAGGCAAATTCAGATAAAATCTACACGTTTCCGCTGTCTGATGAGATGTCATATTGGGCACAATGAATCAGATAATGATCTAATCATTTACATTTGCTTTCCACAGCTCTTCCTCTTCAATTTTTATCCCTTCCTTCAGAGGTTTCTCCAGCCGCATCAGAGAGGTGAGCCTCACTCACTGTTGAGTTGAACTCCCGCCGTGGAGATTTTTCTAACTGCGCCGTCTCTGCAGAGGTAACAAAGATTCTGCTGTGTGCCGCCCAGGCCTCACACCAGCTGGTTCCGCCTGAGGTACGTCAGAAACTCGCTCTGCAATCTCCGTAGACTGAGCATCGCGGTGAGACATGGTTTGCTGTCTTGCTCCCTGCAGGTCATTGAACCTGTGATCATGACCATCGCCAACAACTTCGTGACAGACAGGAACTCTGGGGAGGTCATGACCGTCGGGTAAGAAGTTCTTGCACATTTAATAGTAGCCATGGTCCATTTCACAGACGAGCCTACATTGGAGCTCAGAAAGTGTGTGTTAAACTGACAGGTTTTTGTGATGTAAGAAATGAGAGCATGGTTTTCACAACTATTTACATATTTAATTTGACGTTTATCCTAGAAAATCAAATGGGACTTTTTATTACTGTTAAAAGCTGTTTTCACTGTTTTTTGTTTTTGCTCTTCTCCTGACTGATACCTTTTGTACAATGAACTATTTGCTTCTTTAAAACCTTTCTGTAAAGTGTGCCTTCAATCATGGTATCCAAATTGTCAAATGAGGGGAACAAAGTCCAACTAGTGCAGCTGCACCGTTTCATATTACTCAGATTTACGGTAATTCACAACAGATGTGACAGGACAATGACCCGCGGCATACCGCTGAAACATTTGAGTGGTTTAAGGGGAAACATTTAAATGAGTTGTAATGGCCTAGTCAAAGTCCGGTTGGGAATCTGTGGTTAGACTTTAAGGTCACTGTTCACAAGGAGAAACCATCCAACATGAAGGAGCTGGAGGAGTTTTGCCTTGAGGAATGGGCAAAAATCCCAGTGCCTCATAGAGACGTAGCCAAAGCCACTCACAGCTGTAATTGCTACAAAAGGTGGTGCTAACAAGTAGAGGTGACTTCAGGGGGGTTGGACTATTATGCATACAGAGATTTTGTTACTTTTACAGGCCACTGTATTTTTTTTCATTCTCATTTTATAGCATTGTACACATTTCAGAGGCTATATGAGGATATTATTTCACATTCTAGTATTTTTATGCTGTTCTGCACTTGAAGCATCAACGCCATCAAAGAGGTGGCAGGTCGCTGCCCGCTTGCCATCAATGAAGATCTGCTGCAGGACCTGGCCCAGTACAAGACCCACAAAGACAAGAGTGAGACATTTTTGTGTACTTTCTGTGATAAGGTGTTTTCTTGTGTTTTTTTTTTTGTTTTTTTTTGGTATGTTTTGTTTGTGTTCACTCTGTTTCACCTTTTTTTCCCAGACGTAATGATGTCTGCCAGAGGACTGATTCAGCTCTTCAGAAATCTCAATCCACAGTTGCTGCACAAAAAGGACAGGGTGAGCTGCAAACTGTAGCATTAAAAAAAAACAAAATTTAACCCTAACTCTCATTAGCATAATAGGATTTACACAAGTAGGAAAAAAGAGGCTCAATAAAATATAATGTATACATCCTCACACTGAATTTATTTATGAATTTCTATTAAAGAAGAGAATTGCTCCACTAAATATATTAAGGGGCAATAAGCAAAATTTTACCACTAGGTGAGCTGTTGAGCACTGTCTGAAGAGCAAAACAAGACAAGCCACGCGTCTCTCTTCCGCCACTCCAGCGGCAGCCCGGACCTCCCTTTCCTTTTCCCTTAACCACCCGTTGCCTCGTATGCGCATATTTACAAAGGATAAAAAAATTAATTGCGATTAGTCGCATAATGTCAATCGTTAACTCAAGATTAATCGCATATTTTATCTTTATTTCTGAAAGTGTAAAAGCCTATTTGGGCATTTTTAATATGCAATTTTGCAATAAATGACACTAATATAAACCATGCTTGTACAAAAAAATATTTTTATTTTTCAAGCACTTTTCAAAATTGGAATGAAAACATCCTGATGCCATAAAATGTTAAACTCTGGCCAATAAGTGCTCAATCACAAATCATAACACCCTGATGTTTACACAATGTGTAAATAAATACCTGTTTTCATGCCGAGATATTTTTTTCACCTCTTAAACAAAGATAGACATGGTATTACACATATACATATAAATTAATAGTAATTTTACATTGCAATAAAGTCACAAGTTCATTTTTTTCACTCTCTACACACCTAATTCTGAGCTTTCACACCAACAACTTTGTATATTTTTGCATGCTGTTTATAGCCACGTTCATACACACAATTTTATTTAAAGCCTGGAAAAAGGTTTAAAATTTCCAGGTCATTCCAGAGTCTTACACTTTGCTTGCAACTGTGGCAGGAGCTCAATACCCTTGAAAGAGAACTGTTTGGCACAGCTTCATGTGCTGACACTGCAACTCCAGGGTACTTCGTTTGTCAACGTGATTCAGCCTTAGTTTGTCAAATACAAAGACAACAAATTAATAAGCATTAAAGTACGGTTTATGGGCTGGGATTCTGCAATGTTATCAGCGTGTAAAAACTCATCTTCAGAACCAATCTCTGCTCAAAATGGTGATCTGCACCACGTAATCTACTTTCAGCAGTTATCACCGGTTATTGCAACCGTAAACTGCAGAAAATACGGGCAGAGTTGCTCCCTCTGCCTTTACTCCCTCGGCTCCTATGTCAGTCTAGAGGAGGATGCGCTGCAGCACGTGATGAGGCGGAGGGATATTTCAGCTGGTTATACTCAAAGTGTCTGTAGTGCAAGCAGGTCTCTTAATAACGTGTTTATCGTCACTTATTTTAGAGCCCAAATAAGCGATTTCACTTTCAGAAACAAGCTAAAAAAATGCAACCCGCGACTGATGAAATTTACAAGCGACTTTAGCAGGAAGAAGCCCGAAGTCGCATGAAATAAGCGGATTTGGCAACAGTGAGCGCGGTTCTGTTTTGCTACAGTCTCTAGCATTGTTGGAACTACAGAAAGCACCGAGGGTAAAAGAAACAGTCCGGAGAGCGCTGCGGGGAAAAAACATTAGGGAACGGTGTGTGTGTGTGTTTTGACGCGTGACAAAAAAATTGTTGGCGTCATGGTATAACAAAGTAATCGCGTTAAAACTGACAGCCCTAATAAAAACACAGCAAAACATCACTTTACGGAGAAACATGTCTAGTGAAGAAGTAACTCATAACTTTATAATGCTGTTGGCAAGAGAACGCTTCGATCCGCTAGACGTGCTCGTCGCCATTTTGCTCCTACGCTGCTCTGATGGTGGCATTTTATGAGGAAGGCGGGGCTAAGCCTCGATTGGCAGCTGTTCACATGGACGTACATGCACGTGCGGCCAGCCCGGCTTTGTTAAGGCATTAAACAACACAGAGATACCATATTATATGAAAATATACCTTTAGTTCTACACATCACTGTTTTTTGGTTCTTTCTATCTAAAATAATGTAATTTCCCTTATTGCTCCTTAGTAAAAAGAATCCCAATGCTGTTTTTATTTACAAAATCAAAGACTGTATTATAACTGTAAATCAAATTTGTTGTGTAGGGGAGACCCACAGAAGCGTCCACAGAGGCCAAAATAAAAGGCTACGGAGAGCTTGAGGCTAAAGACTACATTCCTGGAGCTGAGGTCCTGGAGGAGGAGGAGGAAAACAAAAAGGAAGAGGATGAAGGTCAGTTGCCGTTGTGCTCTAATTGGCCTACATCACAGTAGTTAATAGGGAAGATTAAACGCAGTGTCACCTTGAACATCATATAGAGAAATGACACTTTACTGACAATGTTGTTCCCTAAAACTCATCAGATGGCTGGGAGAGTGCTAGCATCAGCGATGAGGATGAGGACGGAGAGTGGGTTGACGTTCACCACTCATCTGATGAAGATGCAGGCGAAGTGGTGAGAATTATGACTCGCAACCAGGCAGATCGGTTCCTCGTGCGTTTTATCTTTTTTTTTCTTTTCTGCTCTGTTTAAAACGCTCCCGAAATTCCTTTAAGGCCGAGAAGCTCCACAGTATACCGGCTGAGGAGAGAAAAGCGAAGGCAGCGGCGGTCAGTGGCAGCCGGCTCCTCACTCAGGACGACTTCAAGAAAATCCGTCTGGCCCAAATGGCGAAGGAGGTCAATGCCGCTCCAGGCAAGGCCGAGAAGAGGAAACTGGAAGAGAGCGACAATGAAGAGGAGAAGTGAGGAAGATAAAATATAACTATATTTGTAGAAATGTGACATTAGTTGTTTTTGTTAATCTGTTGATAACTTGTCCAAGAACTTAAATATAGGAACAAATAAGAATAGCAAGCAATAGATTTTTTTTCTTGCCTTCTAACTATATATAATGTATAATAATTTCTAAAGGAATTACGATTTTATGTATTTTGAAGAAAATATAAAATTATGTATTTTAGCATCTTTTATTGTCCATTAGCATGTGACTATTTCCCAGTCCAGCTTGTTCCATGACAAAGGTGTTGGAGCTCATAGAAATGAAACCAAGCGACTCTGCTGTAGCAGCCTTACTGTTATCTGCTGGAAGTCTCCCTCTCTCTCCCAGCCTAAAGGAACCACAGACATGTCATGGAAAAATGTTCCCTGTCAAACAGCTTCTTACATCTATGTGAATTTTAACCATCCCACTGATGCGGGTCGCTGATAACTTCTTCTCACTCGGTAACAGTTTCCTCACTGAAGAGGGCAGTCAGTGTGGCCCTTAGATTGGGTCTGTTCAATAACCAGAAAAGATCTCTGCCCCCCCCCCCCCTTTTTTTTTTTTTACCCGATCAAACTACTTAGCTAATTTCTCCTTTCAGCTCCTAATTAGTTAGGAATTGTTCTTTTAAAATTATCAACTTTTCTTCATTAGCTTCTGATTGCTGCCCTGTTCTTCTTCTTTTTGTTTTTTATCCTAAATTGTTTCTGTCTCTTCAAAATTTTAGAGGGGAGCTGCTGTCGCTGAGAGACATCGAGAGACTGCATAAGAAACCAAAATCAGACAAAGAAACCCGACTCGCCACAGCTTTGGTAACATCTTACACCCGCTTTCACATGCTACACTAAATGCAGACTGGGCTCGAAGCACGGGGAGTGACAAACGGCTTTCACCGGCACCGCGGTGACAACCCAGCACAAGGGACACGGCAGGGATTCAAATCGTGCCGTCGGATCCCCTGTTTCCCAGAAATCTTATCGGTTATGAAACTGGAGGGCTTTTGATATTTTCAAAGCAGTCCGTGACCGACGAGGATGAAGGGTCAAAAGCAAGATTTCAGTCAATTCCTCTACAAAAGTAGCGTAGACATCAGAGCACAAGTTCCATAGGAAATGAATGGGAGCGACGTCGCTCCCCGTGTCGAGCCCATAATGCAGTGATTCACTGATAGCCAGAGTATGACAAGCAAACGCTTCCCACCATTAAAATAAGCAGTTACTGTTGACCCACTAAAGGTTTGTTCTGCTGTCTAGGCTGGACGGACGGATCGCAAAGAGTTTGTGAGGAAGCATACCAAGCTGAACCCGCACGCCAGCACCAGCAACAAGGAAAAGAGGAGGAAGAAGAACTTCATGATGATGAGATACAGTCAGAACGTCAGAACAAAGGCCAAACGCTCCTTCAGAGAGAAACAGGTAGCTCCATACATCATAATTTTTATTCTTATTCAACTGATGCTTAATAATTAGTTTGGACATATTTTTTGCTGTTTTTGGAAATAACCTATCTTGTTTTTCTTGACCAGATGGCGCTCCAGGCCGCCCTCCTGAGGAAGAAGAAGCAGCACTAGTAGGACAAGCGTGAGGGCGCTCCTGCTGGCTCTGACGGCCACCACGAACATTTAACTTTGACTGGGTCAAATAATATTGTACATCCATTAAATGGCATGTAAACTTACTGTCTTCATGTATGTCATTTGTCTGCAAATGAAATACATTAATGTACACCTTTTTGAAATAAATCATCTTTATTATTTGAAAAAAGGTTGTCTGATCTATTTTTTTTATTATCACATATTTACGGTATATCATATAGCTCTATAAAACCATGTAGTTACCAAATGTTTTTGTAAAGATGTTACGTATACTAAAACGGTAATAACTGCCGTGTCGGGTCAGTTTCCTCCTTTTTAAATGAATTCAGGTTAGTTTAATGACCTTGTTGCAAAATTACTCATTTTTACAAACTAGGAGGAATTTACAGACAACACTGTTATACAGTAAACGTTCTGCCAAATTGCAAAGGTGGTAATGTGTTTTATTAGACTTTATTGCACGGTAAAGGCCAATTTATATGTGGGGTTACATTTAAACGTTTTGTGGCTTTAACTTTTGAATATTAGTGTTCTCAACAGGAAAGCCAGACCCAGAAAATTTAGCTTCCAGGTTTAGTTATGAACAGAACGCAATTTTTACTTCTGTTCAGAGCGGGATTTACCATTGCTTGCTCAATGACTGCTTAGTGACTTCTTGTTGATCAAAAGAAATAAGTCTGGATTTTATGTGTTCAGTTGTCTTTGGTGGAGCATAACAAATTTGTAGATTACCTGATTTGTTTTTATTTTTTTATGCTTTCAGTGTACACCAAAGTGGCCACTGTCACTCAAATCAATTTTTACTTGAAATTTTTCCAGTATGCATCAGTCCTTACCAAAAGGTTTTAATTGGCATATATTGTTTTTCTGCTAAGAACTATGGTACTTTTTTTTTGTAGTGGTAGTATGCACTGGGTCCAAGTTGAGGCTGGATAGATTGCAACTACACCATTTAAAAGACCCTTGGGGGGGCTTCAAGAGAACTTCATTTGTTTTTGAGAAACCTAAAGATGATTGAACGAGGGGATTGGGTTCCTGCCAGTGCAGAGCTTGTTCAGGAATGGCAGCAGGTGTGTGTTTCTGAATGCACAGGGAGAAAGCCCCTTTTAGGATGCTAAGAAAAGCTGCAAAAATGTCACTTGTCCCCAAGAAAAAAATTTGGGAACATTTTGAGATTGTGCAGGATGCAGCAGCACTTGACTCTGTGGGGTAAAGTTATATATACATTTCCTGTTAAAGTCTCCTTTGCACTGTCTGGAATATTTAAAAATGATGGCTGGTTAGAGAATACAAAATTAACGCTACCATTATTTCTTTGTCATGCTGACATCGAAACAAACCATGTCTCTGTGTGTAGTTGCTTCTTATGCAAGGGAGTGTCCCAGCTTGTAATTCTGACCATGAACACTGCATTAACACAGAATGGTATCAGAAACAGAATAGATTAAAACATTTAAATGTTGGGTTCATTTCCAGGTAAGAATCAAGAGTCTTTATTGTTAAAATAAACTCCCCAGATTGGACCTAAAATCGAGACCTAGTAGTTATGGAGTAGACGGGGGGGGGGGGGGGGGGGGGGGTAATAGGAACTGATAAAGTAATAATGCAGAATTTGGCCCATAAACGGGTATCTAGAATGTCAGGTCACTTTGCAGATACCTTCACCATGAACTTGATGTCATTCTCAATAGAAATTTTTGAAACTCAATTTTTGCTGTTGAACTGCAGTGTAGTTACCGTTGAAACGCCAGGCAACAACATATAGCAATATGGAAACCGCAAAGTTTGTGAAAGACATTCCTGCCAGTCTCCAAACTTTTGATATTGATTGCAATCACTGAGATTTCAAGGCATTTTGCGCTCCTCTAAAATGAAATTGGGCGAAATGAAATGTACTCAGTGAAGTTCTAAACGATTATCTTAGTATAACTGTTTTCCCTAGGCCGTGCCATCATATCTTTAATAGAAATTAATTATTAAAACCAGAGAAAACGTGGCCAGTTTCATAATTCTGTAGCGTGTTCCCAAGATGTCATTCTGTAAACTACAATACCCAGAGAGCACCTGCCGTCATAACAAACGTTCCAAACGTTCCGCTCAAAGAAGCCGGGGTTTACATCTTTCTGCGATATGAGGTATCCTGTCTGTACATATTATACACTACCGAACAATTTACCTGAATTTCTACCATTCTGCTATGAACGTTTGGATAACTTCATCGTTAAATCTTCGCCATTTTCCGCTAAGCTTCCTGTCATGCCGACGCTGTTAGCAAACAAGCTAGCGGCTAGCTTAATTTATCATGTTAATTGTCGCCGAAACGATCCATTTGTTGGATCCACTAGGAGTTACTTTAACTAATGGTTCAGAAGTGGAGTTGTAAACAGCGTGGCTGCTAGTATGTATTCGTAAATGACAAACTGTGACTTGCGGGTTAATGTTTGTTGTAATAGATTTAATTTTAGCTTTAGTGCACTTCCATAAAGCTGCAGGACATTTGGCTAATTCTTCGCGTTTAAACCACAAGTGACGCAACGTCAGACAAAAATCTCAGTGACAGACGTGGTCAGAAATGGTTTCCAGCTAAAGATCTAATTTAATCAGACTGATTCTAAACATACGCACGATGTCAAATAAACGGGAACGTCTAATATAGGTCAACCAAGGCAGACTGCATGCTATATATAGAGGAACATTTTATTTATTTTTTTGCTGAACATCTGTGAAGTTTGTCGTCAAAAGGGTGCAGAGATTTCACGCCGAAACATTCAATTTTTATTCAAAAGGCATTGAAAGTGGTATAAGCAACACGTCCCGTTATAGAAAAGAGGAACGACTTGTCAACTACTTCTAGCAGGGTTTCTTTACAGTCCTAAAATAAAAAATCCCAATTCAGATTTAGTATTTCCCAAGTCTGAATAAGTATGAAAAAAAGAAAATGGAGTGTGGAAACAGACTTAATTCTTTATCCTGTTCAGAACAGAACAAATATTTTTACATGTCTAAAAAAATAATCCACCCTGCTTTCTCTCCTGGTTTTGAATCGTGGACGGACGTAGAAATGCTGTATTAATTCATTCATTCATTCATTGTCAGTGTGTCTATCAATCTATTCAGTAATATCTTGGTTATCTATTTGTCCATCCGTTGATCCTTTCATCTATCATCCGCAGAGTAGATCGCCGAAGTCTCCTTTTGGTGTTGCGTACATAATTATGCAGATTCCTGAAAATGCTCGTGTCGTTTGGGTTCGATTTGTGAGGTAAACACCAGCAGGTGTGTGATGGAGCTCCTTTTCTTTTGCCCTCACAGCTGCAACAGTGTCAGGTTTCTGTCATCCGTGAGGCTGCAGCGGTCCTGCCAAGAGTTCCCTTGTTTTTAATATAGTGGATGTGACTTTAAAACGAACTACAAAGTGAAATAACTTAAAACTGGTGGGAGCTTTTGATCCTGGGTATGTTTGATGGGCCTCGATGTTTCCCGCTCCCATCGCTGAGAGGACACTGAGTCTACTCAGAGCCAGCTTCATAAAGCTTTAAAGTGCGGGCAGCTACGAGGTGTGGGGGACGTTTTAGCCTTGCGCTCTCTGATCTCGGTGTCTCAGCGACAAACATGTCCGCTGTAGTGTTTTTCTCTGAGTCGTCAGTAGGTTGGGTTTTTTATTGCTTGTCAAAGAGTCAACAGCGGGATCCAGAATGGACCAGGAAACCCCAAAAATGGCTACTGTAATCAGAAAAAACAAATATTTCTCCCCCTACTTTTACCTTTATTGCACATTTTAACCTTTAACTTCATTGCAGAACCAACAAAGGGCAGCACCACCCTGCGAGCCAGTTCCAGCTGCATATAACTTAAGTTTACAACCTGCCATTGACCTCTGCCTGTAGCCGTTATCAAAGCTTTAGTCATATTTGGGATGTTTTGCTGACTGCGCTGAGGTTTGAAACTTGTGTCAGCAAATAAAGTCTGTTCACCCTATGCAACTCACTTTAGTCAGTTTGTGAGGGGGCATAACGTTTCTCCAGTCCACATCCTTGACAGCTGGCTGGCTGGAATATTTAGTCTGTTCTCATCATTATGGAAATTCCTCAGCATTAGCTGTACTTCACCCATGGGGACACACTGCGTACACTTGCTAGATTTTTTTCTCTGTTTTTTTTTTTGATGCGATAATGGTATGCGTTAGTCAGTGTTGAGGCAAAAAGGCTCTTGTAGCGTTGATGTGATGTTAGGAGTCTTTCTCGGTGGTTCATCGTGCTCTTAAACCTGTATGGAATAATTTAATGGCTTATTCCTGCAGATTGCCCGCTTGACTCTCATTATTCTTGATTATCCTAACGATAACCTGACCTATACTCATTTAATGCTTTAGAACCCCCATAAAGAGTCTTAAATTACTCATTTGTGTTGTTTAATGTTAAAAAATAGTATGATGTCAGGTGAGGTAAACTTGTTGAATATGGAGCTGTAGGGGAGTTGTTGATCGTTGTCGGCTGTTTCGGTGTACGAAAGGATGAGACGACCCCAAAGACGGTAGTGGTCTTGCAGGTGCCGGCCGCAGACGTTTCTGACTGCTTTTCAGTAGTTTTGCCTTTGACCAGGGTCAGAGTCGCTACTCCAGAAATTCCAGCAGCCGGGCGGTTACTGAACAGGCCCGTCGCAGGTCCTTAACCCATCAGCAGGATCGGTATCTGCTCCTTTGTGCAGGGAGGATGAGTACTGCCAGGGACCCACAAGTGACCTCCTGTTCTCACAGATGAGAGCAGGTTCGCTCTGAGCCCATGTGAGCGATGTGAAAGGCTCCGGAGAAGCTGCGGGGACCGTTATGCCGCCTGCAACATCGTTCAGCATGACGGGTCTGGTGGAGGGGCAGTGTTGGTTCCGAGGAGGCATCCACCGCGGAGGGACACACAGATCCGTACAGGATAAATGTCGGCACCCTGACTGCCATTAGGTTCCAGAAAGAAATCTTGTTGTTAGACCCTTGACTGGTGCAGGGAGTCCTGGGTTCCTCCCGGCGCATGATGACGCCCAGCCTCATGCGGCAAGAAGCAGGCAGGTCCTGGAGGATGAAGGCACTGATAACACTGACCGGCCTCCAGGCTCACCTGACCTGAATCCAACAGAACCTCTCTGGGACGTCATGTTTAGGTCCGTCTGACACCACCAGGTTGTTCTTCAGGCTGTCCAGGAGCTCAGTGAGGTCCTGGTCAGGATCGGGGAGGGGACACCCCAGGACACCATCCATCGCCTCACAAGGAGCGTGCCCCAACAGTTTCAGGCCTGCAGTTGGGGACCAGTAATGAGTTACTACAATAACATTTCAGCTGATTGGTTGATCATTTTCCTGTTTCATGAAATGACGTGGCATCCTTTAGTTCCTCTAACACATTAATTCTATATCAGGATGTTTTTTATTTTTCAAATTGAGGTTTTAAGCGTTTTCAAAGCGTTCCTTCACTTTCTTCAAGCAGTGCATTAACTTTTAATATCTGAACACGAGTCCACTGAGGCTTTGGATCATGTTTTTTCCTCTCCTCATCCCTGTAGGTCTTGTTTCCTGTAGCCCGCCATGGCACCAGGGGATGTGGTGCCAGAGCATCCCAAACCGCAGCAGAAGTCCAAGGAGAAGCGTCCGGGAAGCCGGGCGCTGAAAGCAGAATGTGACCCCGACGGGTCCTTCGTCTTCGAGGCCCACGAAGCCTGGAAGGACTTCCATAACTCTCTCAGGCATTTCTATGAAGTCAGGGAGCTGTGTGACGTCACGCTGAAGGTAGACATGAATCGCGTCCGTCGCTTACTCGTCAGCACCGCTGGGTTCACTGGTTGATGTGTTCTGTGTTTCTCTTTTTGTAGGTCGGCAGTAGGCTGATTCCTTGTCACAAGTTAGTCCTAGCTTGTGTTATCCCCTACTTCCGGTAGGTTTAGTTTTGTTTCTCTTTGCCTTAGGGACACAGCAGATCCTCTGGTTTAATTCCCGTGTTTTTTTTTTTTTTTTCATTTGTTTGAAAGTCAAATGTTGAAATAAGTCGGTCTTATCCATCACATGGTATTATGGTGTGTGGGTTTTTTTTTCTGGGCAATATGGCTTTCCTGTTTGTGGTGCATGACTTGGAGGCAAAAAAAAACTAGCAATTGGATGCTAATTTATTAGAAATGTGCTCCCCCCATCTCTGGTGTGTGTAGTGCAAGCATGAAGAAGATATTGCCAGAAACCATGGATGGGAAATGGTGTTGAAGCTGAGTTGCGGTTGTTGAATCAGCGTTAAATCGATGGGTTGCTTTGGCATTTTTTTATTGAGGATGGCATATGAAAGGAGTCGCTGCTTTTTTTTTCTAGTTTTAGTCTGGACTCGGTGGATGTATAAAAAGCTGCTACAAACCTACTTGTTTAGACAAGCATTCCAGTCCTAAGCGACTTAATTTAGTTGACGCTTTTAGTATCGATCCATTTTGTCTTGTCTGTTTTTTGTTACTGTGAAGCTTTTGTGAGTCTGTGTCTGTGAAAATCACTATAGAAATAGCTTACTTACTCACTCAGTGCGTTCCTGACAGTGATGGTACTTTTTAGCGACTGTGGCCTGATGGGTTGAGTAGTTGTCTCGCAATCGGAAGGTTGTAGGTTCGATTCCAGCTTTCCCTTGTCACGCGTCGACGTGCCCCTGGGCAAGGCACTTAACCCCAAGTTGCCTACCGAGCTGCGTATCGGTGTATAAATGTTTGCGTGTTAGTGAGAGCGATTGGGTTAATGTGGCTCTAGTGTACAGCGCTTTGAGTGGTCAGCATGACTGGAAAAGTGCTATATAAGTTCAGTCCTTTTACCATTTTTATACATTTTTTTTCTTTCTTTTTGTTAAAAACACCCTGAGCTTTGCCGAGGACATTTATACCCACTATTCTACTATGTGGTACAGAACCAAAGCAGGATGGTTACATGAAAAAAACGGACGCTGGTTACACAAGTTTAAATTTGCTTTTTAAAAACTTGCAAGGGATTAACAGTTGTATCATGTGAAAAAATCTAATTATTATTATTATTATGATGAAGATTATTATTATTATTTGGACAAGAGTTGCCGTTTTTTTTACTTTTGGAAATAAAACGGCCTCCTAAAGTGAACTATTTGTTTACGGCAACCTGCAGCTCACAGATTAGTTTTATTTTGTTTCAGGTAATTAGAAGTTCTAAGCCTTTGTTTCTCTCCTCAGGGCAATGTTCCTATCAGACATGTCGGAAGCCAAGCAGGACCTTATAGAGATTAAAGACTTTGATGGAGACGCCATCCAGGACTTGGTGCACTTTGCCTACTCCTCCAAACTCACTCTAACCGTCGACAACGTTCAGCCGCTGCTTTATGCCGCTTGCATCCTACAGGTAAGCAAAGTACTCTCTCTCTCTCAATAAGCTCTTTAGGGACTGACATGTTCTGAACTTTTAATTTATTTATAAAAACCCTAGCGAATCGATTAGAATGTAGAGTTCCAGGTCCTAATGTGCCGTGTGAATGCGCTACGCTGCCTGACTCTGCTAGGTTGAGCTGGTTGCCAGAGCTTGCTGTGAGTACATGAAGGCCCACTTCCACCCCACCAACTGCCTGGCAGTTCGAACCTTTGCCGAGAGCCACAATCGAGTGGACCTGATGGACATGGCAGACCGCTACGCCTGCGAGCACTTCACCGAGGTGGTGGAGTGTGAGGATTTCACGTGTGTGTCACCCCAACACCTGCGCACGTTGCTGTCCTCTTGCGACCTCAACATCCACTCCGAGACACAAGTGTATAACGCTGCCGTGAAGTGGCTGAAGGCAAACCCACGGCACCACGAAGCCTGGCTGGACCAGATTATGTCTCAGGTTAGAGGACGTGGATTTCACCGCTGTTAATTGTGTGTGTTTGTTTTATCAGTCTTCAACTTAGGAGGCTGGGAGAAAGTTGACCTTCATTGATGTTACCTACACTGGGTTCCTACGCCGTGGGGGTTGGGATGGAAATTAAGTTCAGTTTTTTTTCCAGGTTTGGATGAGTATGGAAATTTTTTTCCCAGACTCAATTCCCTGTCTAGAAGTTGTCTCTTTCCTCACATCCATCTTTCCTTCCCTCCTTCATCCCTTTCTTTCTTACTTGTGCCTTCCTTTCTTGTGTCCTCCCTCCCTCATGTCCCTTCTTTCTTTCCTGTTTGTACTTCTTTCCTTTTTTATTTTTCCACCCTCCATTTCTCCTTCATGTCCCTCATTTCTTCCTTGTGCCCTTACCTTCCTTCCTTGCTTCCTTCCTTCATCCCTTTCTTTCTTACTGGTGCCTTCCTTTGTTGTGTCCTCGCTCCCTCAGGCATCCCCTTTTTTATTGCGTTTGTACTTCTTTCCTTTCTTATCTTTCCTCCTAACATCTCTCCTTCATGTCCTTCATTTCTTCCTTATGCCCTTACCTATTCCCTCCTTCCTTCCTTCCTTGTGTCCTACTCCAGCTTTCTGGCCTTCCTTCTTTTCTGTCTCTCCTTGTGTCCTAGTTCAGTGCCCTGCTTGCGTTCTTCATCTATCCTCCCATAGATCTCCAGTAAGTGTCTGAACTGTTCTATATTTAAAGCCTTCCCACCAAAGTAATATCTGCTATAAATTTATAGAGATCTATATTTTCTATTTGAAAATAAAAACGACATTGCTGTGAACTCCTGACACTTGACTCTGGAAAAGTCTGCACATTAAAATGTAAAGTGAATGTATTTCTGAGGTCATTGTGTGACAAGTGCTCTCTGCAGGTGCGGCTCCCACTGCTGCCTGTGGAGTTTCTGACGGGAACGGTGGCGAAAGAAGAGATGATCAAAGGTAACCTGGACTGTCGGGACCTGATGGACGAGGCCAGGAACTACCATCTCCACCTCAGCAACAAGGTGGTTCCAGACTTTGAGTATTCGGTGCGGACCGTCCCACGGAGGCACACCGCAGGTACTGCTTGGAGGGAGGAGCTTAGGGCTTCTTTCACGTGATGGTTGTGCTGGATGATATAGAAAAAAAGCATATCGATAAAATAGAAATCGGACTGATCGATGTCGATAGTTATCAACAAATTCAAAACATACATTGTAAGTGCAGCCGTGGTCATTTTATACTGTTGCTTAATGGCCTAGTGTGAGATAAAGAACAATGAATTCAGACACAACCCTTTATTTAACCAAATTTTTACTAAAACTAAGTCTTAAAAAAGAAAAACGCCGTCTCTCTGAAGTCTTTGAAGCTTGGTTAAAGAGCTTTCCTGGGTCGGCGGTTGTGATTGGCGGGGAGGAGGTAGTGACTGTAGTATTAGCCTAAACGATTGGCTAGAATCACAACGCAGACCCAGGAACCAAGCTCCGCCCCCTTCAAAGAGTTCAGAGAGCACTCGTTCTTTTTTCTTTTTTTTTTAAACTTGCAGTTTTGGTAAAAAGTTGGTTGAATTCAGTGTTTGTGTGTTCTGTATATAAAATAGGTTGCTAAGCAACCGCATTAAAAAGGTTAGGGCTGCACTTAAAATATATGTATTCAATTTGTTGATAATTATCGATATTCATCAATATGATTTCTATTTTATCAATACACTTTTTTTTCTATATCGTCCAGCCCTACTCTGAGATGAAACCCAGGCAGCTGCCTTAAGAGGTCACTTTATTGGTTAACTTGTGCCACGTTGCTGGTGCATTCATTAATTTAGGTGCCTTCTGCAGGCATTTTACTGGACTGGGTTTTATTTAACAGCATTACAGTAAAGGAGTCTAAAATTGTACTTTCAGATTCTTATTAGTTGAAGATTTAAAAAAAATATTCACATGGTGTAAAGAAGGCAGATTGTCGTAGTGTCGCTGCCAAATATCGCTGTCTTATCTTGAACTCTTACATTTCTGTGTTTGTCCTCAAGTTTCAAACAACCAATAATTTGCACTGCTTGTTACATTCACCTCCCCGTTTAGGCGTTCTGTTCTGTGTGGGAGGCCGGGGAGGTTCTGGGGACCCGTTTCGCAGCATCGAATGCTACTCGATCACTAAAAACAGCTGGTTCTTCGGCCCGGAAATGAACAGCAGACGCCGTCACGTGGGCGTGATATCTGTCGCAGGTGAGGAGAGATCCTTGTAAGGGTACTGAACAAGGGTTTGAACAAAAATGATAAGCAATTTAAAAGATAAGCATAAAAAAAGTATTATGTAGCTCACAGACACGTTGGATGTTTCTTTTCTCCCACAGGTAAGGTTTATGCTGTTGGCGGCCACGATGGCAATGAACACTTGGGCAATATGGAGATGTTCGATCCACTCACCAACAAGTGGATGATGAAAGCCTCCATGAATACCAAACGGTACACACACTATAATAAAACCATGCTAGAGCGCTATTTGAGGCTCTCGTTTCATTCCATTCACTGAGCATCACGGTGTGTAGCAAATATCAGAGTGTTTTGCTTGTTTTTGTCGTCTCTCCAGGAGGGGGATAGCGCTGGCGGCCCTCGGCGGTCCGATATATGCCATTGGAGGCCTCGATGACAACTCCTGCTTCAACGACGTGGAGCGTTACGACATTGAAAGTGACAGCTGGAGTGCCGTGGCCCCGATGAACACGCCCAGAGGAGGGGTCGGATCCGTGGCTTTGGGGGTAGGAGCGTAAAGGAAAAGTCAATAATCTAATCAGTTCACGATGTAGGTCTCAGCACAGCATTGATTTTTGTTTTATTTTTTAGAGCTACGTGTATGCAGTGGGAGGAAACGATGGCGTGGCGTCACTGTCCAGCGTGGAGCGGTTCAACCCTCACCTCAACAAGTGGACGGAGGTCTGCGAGATGGGCCAGCGGCGGGCTGGGAACGGCGTCAGCAAACTCAACGGCTGCCTCTACGTCGTCGGTGAGAGAAACGCGACGTCTTCCCTGGACAAGCGTCAGGGTCAAATGAAATGGCCGGGAGCCATAAACAGCACGTCTGGTGTGTGTAGCTGGGACGTACTGAAGGATGGCCTTTTGTGAAACACCCTCATCACATCCCTTAGTTTTACACACAGAGGCTCGAATCGAGACAAAAGTTCACGTTCCGTAAAGCTGCCTTGGTCACTGATTCACGGGTTTGATGTTTTATTGCACAGCTTGAATTTAAAGAGTTTCTTCTGCATTTATTGGGTTAGACTTCGACGTGAAGACTTGAAGTTAATCGAGGCGTTATTCCAATCAGATTTCTACGTCTCTGTACGTTTCACGCTTAGCAGGTTTAACGTGTATGAGCGCTTGCCCTACATAGGTGCGTCCGGTTTTTAATAAACGTGTCCCGGTGTTGTTTCGAAGGCGGCTTTGACGACAACTCCCCCCTGAGCTCCGTCGAGCGTTTTGACCCTCGAATGCACCGCTGGGAGTACGTGGCGGAGCTCACCACCCCGCGCGGAGGAGTCGGGGTGGCCACGGTGATGGGCAGAGTGTTTGCAGTGGGAGGACACAATGGAAACATATACCTGAACACAGTGGAGGCCTTCGAGCCGAGGATGAACAGGTGAGGAGTAGAGGAGGGGGTGAGGGGAAGATTACGCAACCGAGCCTCGGCAGCAGCCTTGGCAAATGATTCACCACTGCAGTCGTTTTTTTTTTCTTTTGTCATAACGCAGACATGTCCCCATCAGGATTAGTTTTTACTCCAGATATTGACCAGAGTATTTTAAGATGAGTCATTTATTGACGTGCAGGGTTTCCGGTTCTAGTTCTTTAATTTTAAAAGCACTTTAGCTTCTAAAACAATGGTTAAAGTGTTGATTTTAAAAGTGTAAAATCAACACACTACATGTCATCACTTTTACATGATCGACACTTGTATTGCAAATCTGTCCTACCTACTTACTCACCAGTGATGTTCTCGGTTTTCTTTACAACGCCTGATATTTTTTCCCCAACAGGTTCTGTTGGACAAACTTCCGTTAATAAAGACATTTCTGGCTCGATGCATAAAGCCAAAGTCTTTAATAAACTGCCATCTTGGTGCTGCTGATAATGTTTTCGTGTGGCGCAATCTGAGGAGTGCTAGGCTAAGACTAGCATGTTTCTTCCTCTGATTTGTTATGACTTGTCGGCAATTTAGTTTGCAGTATATTTTAGTGCAGTTCAAGTTATAGCAAAATATTTAGTGGCAGAAACTACGTTTGAATTGGTGGGACTGAAATCTGTAGTCGCGTAATTTGAAATAAAATGTACTGGTTTGAAAATGAATTTCACTGAATTTCACTGAAGCCAATTGCTTTGAAACCGTGTTTGGTTGTATTGAAAACTCAGTTTCACTACTTCTAGTTCTATTATTCAGTTTAAACTCCATAATTGTTTTGTTTTTTTTTGTGCCACACATCCGGGTCCTTGAGAAAGCCAGAAGTAATCAAAACACAGATTTCCACATTTACGTTTTACCTTCCTTTTCCCTGGCATTTTGAGCTGGAGCGGTGGAACGCACATGAACTTAGCGAATGTCATTCACCGTGTCAGCTGACCAGTGGCCAGGCTCTCAGGTTTGTATAAAATTTATTACATGTATAAAAAGCGTCTTATGGAGTTAGCTTGTGTGTACAAATAATGTGCTAGCTCCAACAGCTAGGCTACCTGTTGCTGTTAGCTAAAGACGCTAAGCTGAACATTTATTGGTTGTGTCAGCTTTTACTCTTCTAAACTCCTGCAGGCCTTCAGACTCCCTCAGAGGACAGAGAAAACGGTTGTCCAAACTACTGCCATTTGTTTTTTTTAATTATTTACTCAGCATCTCAGTTCTTCAGCTAACTTTAACAGTCTGGCATTACGGGGATGCCTCACTCACATAATATTTCATAACATGATGCTCCATTGTTGTGCTTGACGGGCAGAGAGTTCAGAAGTTGTCCGGTCAACTAGACACCTCTTAAATTTACTACCAAATGCATCTAACCCATCCAGATGTTGTGAAACTTGACACAACAAGAAACGCACGCACACAGGTTAAAGTCTGGTTTAGGTTTGACGCACATATGTTCCGCGCAGAAATGACATGTCTGCAGCATTTATGCTCCGTGCGGTTTTCCCTACATAGTAGCACTATTCTCCTAGACTCTAGAGGGCAGCGTTGTAACCTGGCAATCCAGATTGATAATGGGTAGCACATTCAGGGAGGGCAGGGACATTCAGCAGAACCCTTCGAGCTGATTGGACGAAGCGACACCCAGCGCCCGCCTGAGGTTGATTTTAGCTATTCAACGATATCAAATGAAAACGTAAGCAGGACGCGTCATGAGAAACCACGAGAATGTAAGCTAGTCAAGGCTCTTCTTGCTTTTCTTTCAAAGAAGAAATCGTGGATTCTTACAAAACAGACGTGATAGCAGCAGCTACGCGTGCGTCCTCCAGCACCGCCATTATGTTGGTTCAGCTGTGGGCTCGTCAGCTACTGCTTTCGTCACAGGGTTATTTCCCGCCTTAAACCATAATACTGTAAAGGGATTGGCCTAGACCATTTATGGTTCGGTCACAAACTGTAGAAGCGGGAGCGGTACATGATGGATTCTCGTGTGTTTGTGAATTAACAAGTACCGCGAGAGTTCATCTAGCAGGCAAGGTTAGCCGCATTGTGCTCCTACGGCAAGCGTACCACACCCAACTACACGTAAAAATAGAAAGCACAGTTGTTTCCAAGATTTTAAAGCTTCTTACTTTCTTCCAGGAGAGACAGCGATTTCTATTCAGTAATTGTTGAACGTTTGTTGATCACTGTGATCTTTATGGGATGTCTATATTTACGCTCCTCTGTCAGGAGCTCTGGCTCGCCTGCCAGGTTTTTAATCACGGATCTATCCGGTTAGTCCCCGGAGCGGAAACAGCAGGCTACACTCTGCTCTGATGGCATGCTCATTCCAGCAAGCAGAAAACTTAGCCAAATCAGACCTGAGCCTTAGGAGGAAGGTGTACTGGGTGCAGAAGTGACGGAAATTGTCTGAGATGTTGAGACGTCCATGTTCTTCCAAGCTGTGTGGTACATCGGTGGTTTTCCATCCTGGTCCTCAGGACCCACTGTCCTGCATGTCTCACACGTGTCTCTGCTCCAGCACACCTGAAACAAACGGTAGCATTACCTCCTCAGCAGCCAAGGGCTGCAGAGGCCTCTTCATCGTCAGGTTATTTAAGTCAGGTGGGTGGAGGCAGGGAAACACACAACATGCAGGTCAGTGGGCCTGCCAGGGTATTTCCTGAGGGACATTGAGCAGCACCAGTGGCAGATTCAAACCATCAGTCCACTGCATACTCTTGGCAAATTTTTTTCATTAAAAAAAAAAAACAATTTTTTTTGTTGATTTCTTTTAAACATACACATCCCCAGTAGAACAAATGAAAAAAGGGGGGATAACCTAAAACAAAGACATTTAGACATTTGCAGTCAGTTTTTTGAAGTCTATAAAAGGCTGCCATATCTAGAAAGAATCTGATTTGCCTTTCTCAAATCTTCTCTTTCCCAATTGAACATGTTTCATTATGTCCTGCAACAGATTAAGAAAAGATGGTGAGTTCTTATTTTTTACTGTTTAACAAAAGAAGCCTCCTGGCTAAAAGTGTCAGATTTTATTCAACACTTTTTTAATGAATGTCGCAAGTTTGCTTCTGTGATAAATTATCACAGAAGCGTCGATCTGATAGTAAATCAGTGTTCGATTACTTCTGGCTTTCTCCAAGACCTGGATGTGTGGCAAAAAAAATTTAATTTGTAATTGAAATTGACGTGTAGGGTTGAAAGTGAAAGCAGTCGAACTGAAATTGACATTCAACGAAGGTAAGACACACGTTCATTAAATGGGCTCGTGATGCGGTTTTACCAACCAGGCACATGGAAAATTAAGCCATGATTTTAAGCGACTGTCTGTGCAGACTGCAGATACACGGTTCACTGGGAGCACATATGACATAAAATCACTGACGGTCCAGCAGCAAAAAGAGTCGAGTGTAGTTAGGGGGTCCAGTACCCAACATTTAAACAAGCATCCCGGCCATCCTCGCTCTAATGTGATAAAGTGAAACAAAAATGATGAGGGCAGCATTTTGTCATCAGTTCGTACCACATCATGTGAAAACATAGACTGTTTTCCAAGGGTTTTCTGACTTTTAGCGAACGTTTGATCAGCTTTTAACTGCATATTCTCCACACCTCCGTCCTCTTTCTGTGTCAGATGGGAGCTGGTGGGTTCCGTGTCCCACTGCCGAGCCGGAGCCGGCGTGGCCGTGTGCTCGTGTCACGTCAGCCAGGTCAGAGACGTCGGCCAGGGCTCCAGCAACGTGGCCAACTGCATGTGACAAGCGGGCCACGTATGACGAGGCGGCTGGCGGCAGAGCCACCTCCGGATCCGATCACTGCACAAAGCACAAGGCGAGCGCAGCCACTCGCCTTCACACTGAAGGCCGACGCTCGGTCAGCACGCCGTATCTGAAAAGGACAAAGTGCACACTGACAAATTTCATTTCGTGCTTCTGCACTCCTGCTGGTGTTATTTGCAATCTTTAATGAAGTATTTAGTACTGTATTTTCTTCTGTTTTAGTCCATTTTGACTTTTATTTTGAGTAGGCATTATTTGTTGAGCTTTTATTTAAGACAAACCTCCTGAGAAGCATCGTATTCGGAGGAATAGAGGCTGTAATGTGGACCAGTGAGAAAGGATTTATGTTTTACCCGCGAGACGACTGCCACTACGGCGCCGCACTTGTTTCATTTTCCCACAGCGACGTGACAGATCAGCAGCGGACTGGATCGTTTTGCTTTGAGTTGGGACGCGGAGCCGTTTTTAACCTTTTCCTTTGCTCTCACTCCAGGATAAGTGGAAGTTTCTGTTGGAGCAGTTTACACTTTTTCATGCGTTTTTTTCCAGTCGTATGCAGATCTAGCTGCCATTTAGGAGCCGACTTGTCCTTTAAGGAGCATTGCCGTTCAGTGCAGCCTAGAAACAAATCAGTCCTCACTTTAGGACCTCTAACACTCGGGGAAACACACTCCTGCAAGTGCCAAACAGAACAACATCATCCAGATGTGCTGAATTCTTGTTGTTTCTGTTGCTGGCAGAAGTGTCACAAAGAGATCTAAGCACCTCTTTGGCTTGATAATATTTACAAGGAAATTGGAGATTTGTGAATGATGATAGCTGGACTGTCAGAAATCCTAATCATTGCGTTTTTAAATGCGTACATGAGTCAGACGAGGTTTGTATCCGCAGATGGTTCCATTATATTTCAATATATAATATAGACATTTTTGTATAATCGAACAATTCCTAACTATATAATCCGTTGCTGTTCTCTATTTTCCTAGAATAGACGTGAGGTCTGAGTATATTTTTGTCCAGATTGGGAAATTTCATGTTCTATGTTCATACGGTATGTTAATTTAACACAAGTGGCTCTGCTATTTGGGGGGGAAAAAAATATTTATAGCCTTTGGCAGAATTTTCAGAATAGGAATCCAGATAACTCAGATATACTGTTTGTACAAGAAAAATACAAAGTGTTGCACAGATGTTGTGCAGCTGGTGTTCTCAATCATTTTTCTAGCGAACCTGAAGCCAGTTTTGTCTTTTTCTAAATGTCAATGCATGCAATGTGTGGTGTTTGATTATATTGTGCTTCATGAACATAGTGTCGCTTTGAAATGGTTCAATAAAGTTGTGTTTGAATATTGTTGATTAGATCCCTCTTTTTTCCCCCAGTTTACCTTGCAGTAGGTGTTGGTCATGCGGCACAAATACCTTTTCATGAGTTTTATTTGTTTTAAACTGTAAAGAAAACTTTTCTTAGAAAAGGTTTTTTTTTATAGCATTTTCAATGTATTATGTATACATGACACAAATTAGAGAGAGAGGTTTTATTTTATGCTAAATTTCTCTTATCCACAGGTTTAAAATTATACGTGCATGCTTAAATACATGCATACAATCCCGCTGCTGTTTGGTTAAATGGTCCTTAGCAAGTTGGGGAGAAACCAGATTTTTTTTCTTTCCTTGCTCATTCTGACTGGATGTATGGATGCTCCTTTTATCAGAAAATGTCTTTAAATTGTTTGGTTTCTTGGCTTTTAAACACAAGCACTAATTGATTTTCAACTTTTCGCCATACACCTGTACCACTGCCAGCTCAACAGACCCATCAGCAAGATGCTCCCACCACCGTGCTTGACAACTGGTACAGGGCTCTAAGTGTAAAGGCCTCACCATGAGCCTCCAAATATATTTATTTTCAACATATATCAGTTGCAATCTTTTGTTCTTATGTCTACAAACCTTTTTTTTCTCCAGCCGGAAATATGCTGTCTTGATTGAAGGTGTTGCTTTTTGAGCAGCGCTTCCAGCTTATGATTGGTTCGAGTCTTGATGGTGCAACGGGTTGAACATCAAGGCTAATTTAATTTCCTTTTTGCCGGTGACATTTTGGGACAGCTGGTTGAAACCTGGACTCATTTTGGTGCTCCAACTGGACAGTAGCTATAAACACACAATGTTTTTGTAGGGCTTGTGTACTCAACCCCGCTGAGAGTTTATGTGCGGTAAAAGCGGGGACGCCAATCAGTTTAAATGAGTTTCGCATGTTCTCATAAGAGGAGTGGTCATGTATCCAGCCGGGGTAATGTCCGAACCTTTTGGCTACAACAAGTGTGCGCTTTCTCTGCAACCTGTTTAGGGACATTTCTCCAAATGTTTGTGGGAGTCTATGATTGCATATGAGCCCGAATCCATGAGAAAAAGCAGTAAAAAATTTACATTAAAATCAAATTTTTTTTTTTTTTTTTGGTGTTTCTGTTGTTTTCAATATTCTGTCACATTTTAAGACTTGAATTATACATGATGTCAAGAGTTTTACCCACCTAAAAATGTTTTTTAATTAAAATAATAAGAAACATTCAGTTAAAGTGCAGTCTTTTTACATAAAAGCTAAAAAAACGTTGTTTTCCTCGATAATAAAATGATGATGGATTGAGTGGATTAAGACACTTCATCCTTGTGAGGTTGTATGAAGAATTACGAATGATAATTTCATTTAAACGTTTTGTAACCTCCTGCTAAGCCTTGTTAAAAAGTAACAGTTTGAGGACAATCTGAGCTGTTTGGGTTTATTGGCATCTGACACGTGGATGCTGTAAACGGTCCTCTGGACTTTGGGGTTTTGCCGTCCAAAGTGTTATGTACCGTCCTGCAATCATCCTGTAATTACAGCTTCATTGTAAGATGTGTTTATGCACTAAAAGTTTGGGACTTTCGGGTAAGAATGTTTAATTTACGTCCTGAAGGTTTAAAATAGCATTTGGGATCTTCAGTAAACACTTTCTGTTGCTCTAATTGAGTCACTTTCTGTCACTTTTTAGCAATTTGTAAAATAAATAAATAGTGGATCGGATGACAGCAGGGTAACTATTTTGATCAGTTACATGTATTTTATTGTTCAAAACTAAACTAGTTTTAATGTAAATGAAAGACTATGGTTATATTTGATTAATGTAGAGGAAATGAGCATTAAGAAATAATCACAGAAATATCATTTTTGGTATAAAATTGTAATTTTACTTGTAATTTGCTTATATATGAATTTTAAGGAATTTGCTTACAGAAGAAAATACATTGCTGGCATGTTTCCCTCCTCGTTTATTTCATTTCCTTTTCAGTAGTTGTACATTTGAGCAGGGCCAGGGTAACCGTCAGCAGGACTGGTACCTGCTCCTTTGTGCAAGGAGGAACAGGATGAATACTGCCGGAGCTCTACAAAGTGACCTCCAGTGGATCACTGAGGTGAATGCCCAAACCATTAAAAATGAATTTCATGAGGAGCTTGAGGGCCTGACGTCCTCTAGCAGGCCCTGTGCTCACTGCCCGGCACCGTAACGCTGGACTGGCGTTTACCAGAGAACACCAGCACTGGCAGGTTCAGCACTGGAGCCCCGTTGTTTTCACGGATAAGAGCAGGTTCAGTCTGAGGTCATAAAGGGTCTGAAGAAACTGGTGAACATTGTGCTGCCTGTAACACTGTTCAGTGTGATCGTTTTGGTGGAGGGTCAGGCATCGCAATGGAGGGACACACAGACCTGTACAGGATAGATGGCGGCACCCTGACTGCCATTAGGTATCTAGATGAAATCCTCAGACCCTTAGACCCTTCGCTGGTACAGTGGTTCCTGGGTTACTCCAGATGCATGAGAATGCCCGGTTTCATGTGGCAAGTATAAGTAAGCAGTTCCTGGAGGATGGAGGCATTGATACCAGGGCCTTTCCTCCAGGCACCCCTTAGCTAAATCCAACAGAACCTCTCTGGGACATCATGTTCAGGTCCATCTGACGCCACCAGGCTGCACCTCAGACTGTGCAGCAGCTCAGCGATGCCCTGGACAGGATCAGGGAGGAGATACCCCAGGGCACCATCCGTCATAAGGAGCACACCCTGACATGTCAGGCATGGGGGCCATACAAACTGCTGAGGACCATTCTGAGTTCCTGCCATGACGTTTCAGCAAACTGGACCATCCTGCCGCCTCAGTGTTTCACTTTCTCTCTCATTTGAGAATAAGCCCTCTGGGGGTCGATACTCTTCATTTTCCTTTTAATGTTTTCGAGTTGTGTTTTTTCTTCAAAATTCAAATTAGTTTATACTAAATCTGTGACGTTTTAATGATAGCGTGTCTTTGCACACTGCCTTGTTTTTCGTCCCTGCTTTATTGCTCTCAGTCTTTGGACTCTGGACAAACGCTGAAAAGAGGAGAACCAAAGAGAAGATGCTCAGTAGTCTGAACACTTGGAGATCCAGCAGATCACTCACCGACAGGCTCAGCGAGGTTCAAAACAAACCAAAAAACAACTACCTGATACTAGGATGTGAAGGAAAACACCTTGAAAACCAAACAAAAGTTTAAAAAATGGACAGAAGCATTGTTCTGACGCTGCTCGTCTTTGCTTCTTTTCTTGCTTGTGGTGAGTATACATCCTCTCCTTTTATGGAATGTGCTTAAAATATTAAGATATTTGCAGTTTTGAATGTGATAATATTGAGGCAGATGTACAAATAAAATTGATACAATTTCATTAGACATTTCTGTCTGGTTCTAAATATTAAAAACTAAACAGTTTAATATAAAACAAACGTTATATGCACTAAAAAAGGTTTATTAAACTACAGCACAGATGCCTGGACCTTTGATGGAAAGGGTTTGCGTAACAATTTGTCTGAATAAAGAATACATACATTTTATATTTGTATATCACAAGAACGGCTTAAGATTTACTTTAATTTATTTAAGTACTAATTTTTTGGTGTCTTGCTCTAAATTTTTTTAATAAAAATGTTTAACTTGAGCCCGCATTTGCTTTTGTTCTGATTTAGAGGGAAGCGTTGGCTGGTTTCTAAGGAAGACCGCAGTTAGATGTTTTTGCTTTACACGTCATTTATGTGTCAGCACCGTTAGCGCCGTTGCCTTGCAGCATTTGGATGGGTTCTAATCCGGAGTCTCCGTGTTCTCCCGGTGCACGTGTGTGTTTGCTCTGGGTACTCTGGCTTCCACTCGTTGTCCAAAAACATAGCTGTTTAGGTTAATTAGCCACTCTGAAGTACTCAGAGGTGTGAGTTTGTGTCGCCCTGTGATTGATTTGCACCCATGTCCAGGCTCTAGCCCATCACTCACCTATGGAGACATGAATTAAAGAAAAAAACAGCAATACTGCAGTGAGTTGACACTTCCTCTGCATCTCTTTTCCTAGGTAGCCTTTCCACCAGTTAAAGTCCTAAGCAAAACATGTGATTCTACTATAATGTCTGTAAACATTGTCAAACATTCACCTCAAGATTTGTGTTAGAACATAAGGTGAACTGACACGGTCAGAAAATGCAACCCAGTCATGAGACTTTTATGGCTGATGAGCATTCAAAGGATTTACTGGCTTCCTGAGAGCATTATGTGCTGCACGCAGAGTAATCAGAGTATTTAATTAACATTGTTTTAGCCAGCCTGTTGGAACGACAAGCTTGGCTTAGGAGTCTGCAACCACTTTTTAGATCTACTACAACGTCTTTTAAAAGTGTTGCTAAAAATACATGGAGGAGACCAATGTTTTTAAATATAAAGACAAAAGGAAAGACCTGTTTTTTTATCAGTTTTTATGCAGCTTGAATTTAACAACAGAACTGGGATCATATGCAGTCTTAAAAACTGCTGTGGGTAATCATAGAACAAAAGGGGAGTATGAAAAGATATTTATATTTCCTTGTCATCAAATAATTGACAACTGCAGAACGTTGTCCATACAAACAGCCGTCAGTGCCTTGGAGTCTTTTGGTTTTTGAGGTTTAAAAGATGACCTCTGTGGAAACATTTGGTGTAAATAAAAATCACACTTTTCTGTGTATATAAGTATCCTTTAAACTCTAGAAATTAGACGTTTGGAGTCTGGAAAAGTATTATTTTAGTGCAAAAGTTATATCAAAATTATGCACATTCTGGGCTCTGATGATGTCATAAGTGCTCTCTCTCTCTCTCTCTCTCTCTCTCTCTCTCTCTCTCTCTCTCTCTCTATATATATATATATATATATATATATATATATATATATATATATACATATATATATATATATATATATATATATATATATAGAGAGAGAGAGAGAGAGAGAGAGAGAGAGAGAGAGAGAGAGAGAGAGAGAGATTACTACTTTTCTTCCCTAATAGTAAAGTTGATTTTTTTTGAGCTCTAAGCAGACCTTATTTAGAAGCAGCGAGTCCAAAAATGGTTGGTGATTTCTGGTCTGTTTCATGTTTTCTATTTCATGTGATTGCTTAAAATGTTTAGTTTTAAGCAATGTTTAGTTTTAAGGGCGGGGGCCCCGGCGGGGCCTCGGGGGTTCCGGTACCGGGGGGTGTGCCGCTTGGGGTCTGGGCCGGCGTGCGCCCGGGTGTCCTCCCCTGCACGGGGCCTCTGGCGCGCTGGGGGGCCTCGGGGCCTGTTGAGCTGGTAGGGGGGCATGGTCATTAACATCTCAGGGCAGATGCTCTTCCCCTTCTTTGGGGTGGCATTCTGCTAGTGGGGGGAGGGGAGGGAGGGGGAGTAGTGACTTACCCAGCTTGGATGTCTAGTGTCGAATGTATGGTGAGATGTTTGAATGTTAGTGTTGGGGAGGGGTTAAATCTACGGGTGGTGTGTGGGGGGGGGGGGGGGGTTTGGTGGACGTTCTGGTGGGCTTGTGTCCGGCCCCATGTCCCGGTCCTGGTCCGTGTAGTCTCGCGGTGCGGGTTTCACCTGGGGGGTGGGGTTCGGGATGGCTCGTGCGGGCTGGCTGGCCAGGGTCCCCCATCTTATTAACTTATTTTTTAATTTATTTATTTATATATAGATTATTATTATTATTATTATTATTAATTCTTTTTTGGGGGGGGTGTTAAATACAGTAGGCATGGGGGGTGGGCTGGGGGGTGGAGGTGTTGGTCCTGGTGGGTGGTTGGCTGGCGGGCCCTGCGGCCTCTCCCCGGCCCCCGGGCTATGGTGGTGCCGCTGGAGGGGCCCCTTTCTCCGGGTGGGGCTTTCGGGGAGCGGGGGTGCCTATTGGAGTCAGTAGGGGAGCTGGCTCCCTGGGTTGGCTCCCCAGTCCTTTGCTCCCCATCCCCGGACTCCTCCCTCTGCCTGCTCCATCACGCCGCCACACATGTAGGTCCTTGGGGAGAGGGCGTTTCTGGAGGTTGCCACTTTCTGGTGACGTCCCTCTCCCCAATTTTATCATGCATCTTAGACACTTTCACTCCAAACATTTTCACAACACACATTCATGTAGGCCATGATATGGGGGGGGTGGGGGGAAGACGTCTGGGGGGGGGGCTTATGTTGTGTGAGCCTCGCCCCGGGCGGCTCCCTTCACCCCCTCTCGCATTTAGACATTGAGGATTCTGGGTAGTTGCTTGGAGGGGGGGCGCTGGCACCAGCTTTCTTCCGGAGGGGGGGTGGGCTGTGCCGTGCACCCCCTTCGGTGCTCCCAGTTTTAAACACACTTGAGATCAACATGCAACAACACAACATCTGAGCGGGCGTAGGGAGGATCGGGGGTCTTTTGCACACCTCCGATCTCCGATCGCGGCACGGAGTCTGGGGCCTGGAGGAGGTGCGGGCCACTGTGTCCGGGGTCTTGGCGGGGGGCTGCTGCGGCTAGCCAGCGGATTACCCGATCTGGGGCTGACGCCTCTGCTCTCCCCAGGAAGGGATGGGGGGCAGGGGTGGCTAGGGTAAGGTCGGGGTGGGAGGGGGTTTATTAGGTATATAGTGGGTGAGGGGGGGCTCTGGTCGGATGGCCCGTACGGGTCATGTCGGCCCCCCCTCTTTGGGGGGCCTGCTCCGGGGGGCGTCTGGTCCGGGGGCGGGGCCGGGGGTCGGGCACAGGCAGTGGTATTGTTGAATTGTGGTGACCCCCCCCCCCCCACTTGGGATTTTTGGATGTGAATGTGTGTACAGCGTCCTTTTTTTTTTTTTTTTTTTTTTGTGTGTCTGTGTGTGGTGAGTGGGGCACAAGGGAGGGATGGTGTGAATGAGTTTTTTTTTTCCCAGGTTCGGGTCCGGTCCGCTCCCTCTCCCAAGATCATCTCAAGTCTCCGATAGGTGCAGAGCCCATCCCCCCACGTCCTGCCCTCCTCCGCTGCGTTGGCGGGCGCCTTGGCCCTCTGGCGCGTTGACGGTCCTCGGGTTTGGGGCGGGTTCCCGGGTGGGTGCCGGCCCATTCCCGGCGGTGGCTTCGCGGGGCCTGGCCCCCCGGGGGGCGGCCGGGGCCCCTGCCGCGGGGGCGGGGCGCCCCTGGGGCCTCTGGCCCCCAGGGCCCATGGCCGGGACCACTTCAGCGCGGCCGGCTGCCGGCGGAGCCCACGGGCTCGTCCCCGCGGCTCTTGGGGGCGTCGGCATTGCCGTGGCTGGGGGATTTCCTCGGGGTCGTCTCTCCTCTTTCCTCGGGGGGGGGGGGGGGGGGTTGCAGATTTCCTGTGAAGGCCCCTCTCGGGCGCACTGCTTTGGTGGCCCCTTTGGGAGTCCGGGGTTACGGGTCCCCTGACTCCTGCCTCTGTGCTTAGGGAAGGTGGGTCTTCGGTTCTCCACAATCACTATCAATATATTTCCTTCTGGATAACTTTCACCTAAACTAGTGCACTTTCACAAACTCCCACAGGTGCTGGGTCCCAGGTATTAAATGTTCACTTATATACAGAAAGGCTATAATTTATTTATTTACTTTCTTTTACTTTCTTTTTTAGGTATCACATTACACATGTCAGCTTAAATAATAATACATATGATTTAGCAATGGTATCAAGGTGTTACACGATTGTATCTGTTGCTTTATGTCTGTTGGTTGTGCTGTTCTTTTTGTGTCTCTTTCCAGGTGATGGAGCAGACAGAAGACGTTTTATCATTCTCTTCCTTCTATCTCTTCTTTCTTTCACCCTTTTCTTTCTCTTTTTTTTTCTCTTCTTGTTCTTCCTTTACTCTCCTACTTTCCCATTGTAGTGTCCATATAATTTGAAATTCTCCCTGCAGGAATCACAATAAAGCTATTTACACGCACAAATCAAGCGGAGCATTATGGCGAAAGCTGTTTGCTCCACTTGTGAAAGTAAAATCTGTCGAGCTCTATTTGGCATTAAGATATCAATTTTTATTGCCACATTGCTAGACAGGACACTGGCAAAAAAAATAAAATAAAAAAAAAAATAAAATAAAATGTTTAGTTTACTGAGACGCAGGCCATAGCACGATAACAAGATCTCACTTTTGCATATTGTGCTTTGTTCAGATGACTTTACCAAAAATGTAATTCTTTATTTTATGCAGAGCCTTTATTTCTGGTTGATAGCCTCATTTACCTTCAGATCAATCCAACATGAAATATAAATTGTGATATCAAATTCCACTTATCCTAGGTTAGTCGTCACAACAAGTTTTGATCAAGATCAGAGTTAACCAACGTTCTCAAAGTGAAGAGGAGAGCGTGTGTCTCCACCCTCTAACATTTCATTTCTTTGTTTCCATTTAGCCCACAGTCAGTGTCGGCAAGGCTGGAGGGAGTACGAGAGTAAATGTTACTTCTTTTCTACTGACACCAAGTCGTGGCCGGAGGCGAATGCAAACTGCATGGAGCAGAGCAGCCACCTGATGAGCATTCAGGACGTTCATGAGAGGGTGAGGAGTTCAAACCCAGATGGGACTAAGATTTGTTTGAGGTTCACTTTCAAGCCCTCTGTTTTCCTCTTCCCATTTCTAGTTATGGGTGAGAACACAAATCGGCAAAGAGATCTTCTGGATCGGTTTGAATGACCTGATTGTAGAAGGCGTCTGGGAGTGGAGTGATGGGAAGCCTTTTATAGAATATTTATCGTATGTATATAAATTAAAGCTGAATTTCTTTAATGTTGCTCCTTAAACATCAAGAGTTTAGCTTTGTATTTCTGAGGGGTGTTTTTTTTAAAGAAAAGAACACCATTTCCTCTGCTTCAGGTTCTGGATGTCAGGCCAGCCTGATAACTGGAATAACACTGAGCACTGCGGCCAGGTTGTTGGATACAACTTCGGACACTGGAACGACGAGAACTGCGCCATCAAGAGGAAATATATCTGCAAATACATCAACTGTAAGGAAACTTGGAAGCCAAGTTCTAAGGGACTTATTTTCTACTTCCTGCCACTCACAGGACAAACAATATTCCCTCGTTTGTTATTTTAGAGGAATTTATGCAAAGTCTGCAGCAGTCTATTTCTTTACCTGATTACATTTCATGTGCTTGACCAACTAATTGATCTTTGTTCTAGATCAGATGTTTCCATGAAGGTCTGCAATGTCGATACGCCGCAAAGTCCAAATATTGACCATGAACATGTTTGACTATAATATTTTTTTAAATAATATAATAATAGATAAAATTTCAAATCAATTCACCATTTCATTTCCTTTCTAAATGGCCTTTTATTTTTATTCAAATTTCACATAATGGGATTTTTTTAAATAAAATTACTTACATCTGTCTTTCACATCTGCTTGTAGGCTATGGTCCCTGCATGCTAACTGGAACTGTGCAATTTGTCTACAAATGCAAAGTCCACTACCTCTCAGGGAGGTGCACAATACAACTATTATGCTTACAAACTAATCTAGCATTGATATAATAAATTAAACCATATTAATGTACATAAACCAGTACCATAGTCTATTAGATGTCTCCCAGAAGGGTGTTTTATTTCCTTTATTTAATGACTTCACACATTTAAAGAAGTGAGATCTCTGTATATTTCTCCTGTTAAAATGTATTCAGCATCCGAAATCAAAAATAATTGCCATTTTGTTAAGGATTACAATTAAAAACTATGAGGAGTGAATAATCAATGCAATCAAGAATTCATTTTATTGTTAGCTAACGTCATACAATTTATTTCTACTCATTATTAGTACATGGGGCAATAATTTCTAGAGATATTTCAATTATCCCATTTTTTTAAAAATCAAGAACCAAGTAATCAAAAATCAGGCATTTGATGATACGACTCCAAATGCAGTCCTACATCAAAATGAATTCAATTGCTGCTGTTTATATGCTTTTAAACTTTAAAGTTTTAAAGTGCAGTAAAGTAACATTTACACTTCGTCAGTGATACTTGGTCCACATTAGTGTTGTGGCTGTAACCCACATAACTCACACCCATTCATGTTGAACGACGATGCAGTCGTTTCCTGTTTTTCTAAACAGTGACAGAATTATTTATGTCAAGAAAGCTATTCTGAATTTCTGATGTTGCTCCTAGAAATCATTTATTTCTAAAGATAAAGCTAGGTCCTATAATAAACTCATGCTTCATTCCCAGTGATGGTGTTTTCTGGTGTAGCTTCCTCTGTTTTGATATCGCTTGTTGATTGTTTGGCTTCTAGCAAACTTCAGTGCGTTTCCAGTAAATCCATTTGATTTATATGCAGGCAAACCTTACAGAAAAACGCAATTCTCTTCCTTTGAAAATTTAACATATGACTTTGAAGGTTGTAAAATATGGCGCCTTCCGTTGTTGGGACCTAAAATCACAGATAGTACTCCAACAGCAGGAATCAGGACTTCATTTTAGTCAGTGACTTCAATACTGATCAGTAAAAAAATGCCTTGATCAGGAAATTTATTCCAAGACCTTTTTCCTTTTTTTTCTTTCTGCCCTGCAGCAAACCCTGCGCCACAGTGCGACTTAGCCAGCGGCTGGAGGCAGCATGGCTCCAACTGCTACAAGTTCAACTCAGAAACGATGAAGAGCTGGTCGGCAGCCAGGCATGACTGTGTGCAGGACGGAGGAGACCTGGTCTCCATAACATCACAGGAGGAAAACACCTACATCATGGGAACACTGTCGTCGACGCATCTGGATTTCTGGATTGGGCTGTCCACACTGGTGAGACGAGCTTGTTGATGCATTGGGAGGCTCGCCTGGCTGTTTGGACATAAACGTTAAAGGTTGAGCAGCTGAGCTATGGGGGGGTTCCATTTGTGCCAAAAATATGTTCACGTGTCCTCTGATGTGTTCATGTGTGAGCTTTGTCTCTCCAGAAATGCAACAGGATTTCCTGTCAGCTTGATCCTGAGAACAGCCACTTTGCCTGGTCTGATGCAATGCGGTTTGATTATAACAACTGGAATAACGGCGAACCTTCAGTGTAAGATGTTGTATTGCCACAGAACACATTTTGACATCTTTCTATTAAAAGGTGATGAATTTGGGTTAAAGCTCTGGTTCTCCAACAGAGATCCACAGGTCGGCGGGTGTGCAGCGTTAGTCAAAGATACATCCGAAGCATTTGGAAAGTGGCGGTCCCATTTGTGCAGATATGAGCGTCCATACATGTGCAAACGTCTAATCAACAGTAAGCTCCGCATTTTGTCTACCTGTTGTGGTGACGTTCTTGAAAGTCTACCCAGACGGTTTGGGTTGTGAATTCCTTTTCCTGACGTCTCTTCTTCAACCTCCCGTGCAGCCATCTGTCTTCCCGGTTGGCTGAGCTTTAACGGCAGCTGCTACTGGATGGTCAGTAACGTCGTTCAGTTGACCACCTGGCATGAAGCTGCAACCAGGTGCTCTGAAATGGGCGCTCACCTGCTGTTCATAAACAGGTAGAAGATGAAGAACTTCCATTTCAGCCAGAAATGTATTTGTGGTCGAGGACTTAGTGTCGCAGACATGGCTGCATCGTTATTACATGCAAGAAGAGATAAAAAAAAAATACTTTTTGTCTTGGAGACAAAGTCCAACAACCTCAAAGAAGTTACGGGTGCAACTCATTTTTATAAGGAGATTAAAATATGTATATAGTTTTTTTTTTTATATAATTTTATAGAAATTAAACATGTAGGAGAATCAAATAGGTATATAGTTTTTAGACTCTCTTCTATGATAAATTACCAGAAAAAATACCACTGTGTCTGTGTGTGTGTATATATATATATATATATATATATATATATATATATATATATATATATATATATACACACACACACAAATATTTCAGACTAAAAAGCGTTAGTGTTAGAGTTCTACTGGTGTTATAATGATGTTGATTCATTGTTATATTTATTAGGATTCACAGATTTAACGCTTAATTTAATAGCTGTTTTCAAGTGTACTTGCTTATTGCACAAATGTAGTTGTTGTTATTTTGCTATCTTGTCGTACATATGCTTACACATATAACAGTCTGATATGACCTGCTTTATCGGGTTGGCCGTGTGCTTAAGCAGCCTGCCTGCAGTCGCATGTGTAACCAACATGCAGCTCTTAGCTTGCCTACTGTCTTTATGACGCGTAAATAAGAGAGAAGGTTGTCACACTCTTCAATTCCACATCCTAGTGGTAAATATATTTGTATATATATTTATAGAAAGCAAAATATGCCTTTCTTGTGAGGGAGGGAGATGTCAACCAGCTGGCCAGCAGTGGTCAGCACCAGGTGTGGGAGGAGCTTCTCACTAAACAGGCTTAAACTGTATGAAGGGTTGCGGTTTTGAAACCTTATTCTTTCAGAACCTTGATACAGGTAACTGGCCCATGTCTAATCTAAAAAGCATATATCTTTCCACCTGTTTCTTAATGCTACACGTATACGCAACCACTTACATTTTATACATACGGAGGCAAAATGCTTTGGACAAAATTTCAATTTCTTTTTTAAAAATTTTTTTGACTTCAAGAGTATCACCAAAGAAATAAACCAAAGAGAGACTGAATCTTGATGCAAGCACTGTTGCACTATAGCATTTCCCAAAATGTTCAATTAGGTTGTTCTTCAGTTCTTCCTCACGTAGTTTCTAAGTTCATCAAGTATGAGCTCTGGTTTAATTGCTAATACCTTCATGTACTATTTGTTGTTGTTGTTTTCTAAAAACGATCCCAAATCATTGAAAAGTAAAAGCTCAATTTGCCATTTTAAAAGTACTAGTTTACAGAGTCCTGTTGGGAATAAATTCAATTTGAATGTTTGTATTTTCGCCATTTTCTTTAGAAAGCACACAGGTTGGTTAGTGTTTAATAAAATCACTCCCAGACGTATGCTTCCTTCTTAGAAACGTTCTGTGTCAGCTCCTGTCTCTTCAGGAAACACAATCTGCTTTTAGACCTTAATATAAGGAAGAGCATTACTCTGTGCCTCATGGTTGGGCATTAAATGAAAAGCTTAGAGTCTCAGGGAAGGATGTTAGACAGTTTGGGATATTTATTCCTCATATTAATATATTAATATACATATTAACTTTCCTAAGCAGTTCACTTGCCATCATTACATCCTTATATATGAGAAACATCTTTTTGTTTTGTTGCTGTCTGTCACATAAAGTCAAGAGGAGCAGTTTTTCATAAATGGGAAACTTCCAGACTTCCACCAAGTGGATGTTCCTGACATCTGGATCGGCTTATCAGGTCATCAGTAGACTTTGATTAAATCACCTTTTCTTTTCCTGAAATGATCAAAAAGTTTGTGACATACAATCCTGATGTGCCCTTCTGTTTGTTTTCCCGCTGTTTCTGCCACCAGATATGTACCAGGACGGAGACTTCAAATGGACGGATAAGAGCAAAATCCAATTTTCAAATTACGGCGATGGTTGGCCCAGAAACACGGAACACACGTGGGACTGTGGTCAGATCTTCACAGGTGGCACAACAGCCTACGTCACTCCGCAGACGTGAATCTGTTCCTCCTATTGGCTTCCACAACAAACCCTTTTATTTTTCAGGGAACTATGAGGGCAAATGGGAAACAACCAACTGCTTTAAGAGCCTGGGGTACATCTGTGAGATGACGGGCGGCCTGAACCCTCAGCCAACCGCCTCTCCTGGTCAGTTTGTCCTCACGGTCCCTCCTTCGGCACTGTGCGGTCCCGGCTCTAACCGAGATGGTGTGTTTCAGATGGCCACTGTGACCGCGGATACTTGCTGTACAAGGACCACTGCTATCACTTTGAGACCGAGCAGGTGAAAAACTGGCACGACGCCGAGGATCACTGTACCAAAGAGCAGGGTCATCTGGTCAGCTTTAATTCAGAGGCACAGCTCAGTTTCCTCACTGGTGAGCATAAAATCACTGCGGTTCAAGTAAATATAGTGCCTCGCACAAACGCACTGCAGACTTCAGTGCATTTTGCCGCAGTTCTATGTGATGGACCAACAAAAAGAGCGATTTTCAAGGATTACCACAGATTCTCATTCGGATTTAGGTCTGGACTTTGACTAGGCCATTCCAACACATGGATATGCGCGATCTAAGTCATTCGGTAGCAGTTCGGTGAACATCAGCTGCAGTCTGTGGTCTGCTGCTGCTTCTAAAAGCTCTTCTGACATTATTGCGCTGCATTTTGCGGCATCCAATTTCCCATCAGCTGGTGTGATCATGTTTGATGGTGAAAATTGTGTTTTTTAGAGTACTGGTGTGTCACATTTCCACTGAACTGGATTTTATTTAGGGTAGTGGCCTCCACACTATCGCGCTATTTGTTGGTCTTGTACACACAATCTGAATAAATAATACAGTGAAGTTTGTGGATTGTTACATGACGAAAGGTTTACGGAGTGGTTTTCTTCTTCTTCTTTTTTTTTTTTTTTTTTCTGCAGCTCACATGCCAGGGGAGGCCTGGGTGGGTTTGAATGACATCGAAGTTGAGAACAAATTTGTGTTCACCGATGGAACAAATGCAGTAAGTACTAAAACCCGTCAGACTCCCATTCGCCTGTGAAGATGCTGACTGTGGCGTCGGAGCAGCATCTCAGTCTGTGCTGCTTTTTGCCGATGATCTCAGACCTTCCTCCCGTGGGGAGTCAACCAGCCGGACAACTGGGAGAACGAGGACTGCGTTCACCTGACAGGAATGACCCACGCTGACCCTGGGAAGCTTAATGACGACAAATGCACTTCCACAAAGGAATTTATTTGCAAAAAAGGTGCGACGCTCCTCCATGTTTATACCTCCTATCGTCTCCCTTCTCTGTAGTGAACTTTTGTTTTTTCTCTCACCATAGCGAAGGGTCAAGGACCTCCTCCTCAGCCTCCGACATCTGGACCAGGTTTACTTCATGTTCCAACACCTGAAACGGATAACAACGTATTTCCGTGGATGCAAATGTCTGAGCTGTTGCGTTTGCCGCAGGATGGAACGAGAAATGTGGCTCGTGGACCTCTGACCCTTTCAATGACTTCTGCTACCTCTTCAACTATCTGTCGATGAGGACTTGGGCCGAGGCTCGAGCCGACTGCATCAACCAGGGAGGGGACCTTCTCAGCATCACTGAGCCCTTTGAGCAGGCTTTCATTCAAGGTATTTAGTGCTTTATATACTTTTTCTCCTGATGTTGTTGATTATTGTCTGTTTGCACTGACAGAGAACTAAAAAGGCAAAACTGCAAAGTGCAGTTTGGATTATTATTGTTAGGGTTTTAAGCTGCACTTCTAGTCGTCCATTCTTTATTGTGATATTGGAGTAATTATTTAGGTTGCTACATAAACAAGCTGCTGAAAAGGTTTTAATCATTTTTTGATGCATACATTAATCCACAAATTATTATGATAGAAGCGATATTAGAAGATTTTTAGAATAAACAAAAAATCATGCAATATTTGTTTAGAAATATATTGTGACTTTTTATTTTGTTTTTGCCTAAGATAACTCAATTGTAACAATAATAATAATTTTTTTCTTTTGAACAGGTTCAACGTTTTTCAGTTATATATGAAAAAATTTAGATTTGAGAACGTTTTTTTTTATATTAAACTTTGAACCACGTTACATACCTTTCTCTGTTGCTCCCCCTTGCAGGGCCGTATTTAGGTGGGTGTGGGCCCCAGTTTTGGTTCCCTGACCTTACAAGCTTTTACTCATGCAAATTACAATACAATTAGACAAAGTTTATAGGCTTTTTGTATATTACAATGGATGTTTTTAATCTGACAAACAAGCCTCTTAGAAATGCATATTCAAATTTTATTGCACATGACAATTTATTTGAAGCTCACTTTGTTACATCTGACATGCTTGGTGTGGAGGTTTGGGTTTGTGTTAGTTATTTACAGAAAAGTCCAGCAAATGTATTTTACAACGTATCTTTTCATTTAAAAGGAAAAAGTATATACCGTATGTATATTTAATAATAATAATACATTTTATTTAAAAGGCGCCTTTCTGGACACTCAAGGTCACCATACAAAAATTAGATAAAAACACATCAATGTCAAAAACAAAATATTTGTGTGCCTTTATTGCACGAGGACTACCTCCTTGCTGATGTCCGGCCCTGGCCTCTGAGGATACTGCAGTGGTTTCCAAAGCGATAACGGCGAGCTCACTGTTGGGCATAAGTACATGGGTCTGGAGATCTTCTTTAAAAATAAGGTTAAAATTTAAATTTAAGTTTAAATCTTTTTGGCAATATATTTTTTCTTATTCAATTACCTTACTTTTGCGCATGCATTGTCAAGAAAGGAACATTTTTATAATAATAATGTAAAAAGACTTCAAACAACAAAGGTTGTTGTTGTTTTTTTTGGAGATGATGCTCACTATTGCTTTTTGGAAAAAATCACTACAGCGGAGGTATTGTTTTTATAATTTTATCTTCCTCACTTTTCTGTGACTCTGTTGCGAATAAACATCAAACTTTGTGATTTTATTTTGACAATGACCTAAAAAAAACCACTAAATAGTTGAGTCATAACTAATGGTCATAACTGGATAAAACTGTATAATGATTGGCTTTTGGTGATGGTCACTGTGCCTCTCTTTAGTTGGCATGCTTGCAAAGGTTTTATAATTTAAACATCCATCAGAGTGGAAGCTGACAGCTTTGGAAACCACTGATACCATGTATTTTTTGCCATAGTGTTTTTTTTAGATGTTGTTTTGGATTTAAATCGGCTACTTCAAAAAAAACCTTTGTTCCTCTACACCTTTGAAAATATTATATCTTTTTTTGTAGGAATGGAAAACTTGTGTTGTTTCCAGAAGTGTACTATAACTAGTATTCATGCCTGATACATTTTTATTGTTACTTCATGACATCTTTAGAAAAAGATCCATATGCAAAGTTGTGTTGCCTTATGCTCTTCCACCGTCACTGCCATGGTCGATTAAGTGAAGCACATACTGGGTCCATAGCCACACAAACAGGGTGAAAATCTCACCAGATTAAAGTGAAACGCCGCCTTTTTAAATGTCCCTGTTGTTTGAACGCAGGCCTGATCCAGCAGAGCCCCACTGGGATCTCCCTGTGGATGGGAGGCCATGACTCGGTCACAGAGGGTGGCTGGGAGTGGACGGACGGTTCTCCGTTCAGATACATCCGCTGGAATGCAGGTTGGCGTGAGGCTGAAAACTCTGACTTATTTCAGGAAAAACCAGAACGAAAACACAACCATTACCTGACAGCGGCATGTATGTTCTCTCCCAGGTAACCCAGACGATTATTATGGTGAAGACTGCCTGTCGATACTCGTTAATAACGGCTACTGGAACGACGACAACTGCCAGAACAAGAGAGGCTATATCTGCAAGCGGAGAGGTGAGAAATGTTGCCGGAACTGCTGCTGATGCTAAGTTAAAACTGGGGTCGACAGAGAGTTAAATATGAGCTGCTTCTTTTCAGGAAGAACACCTGAGCCTCCTCCACCGCATAATGGTAAAGAGGACATCTCCGTACCGCTCTTTTCAAACGTGACTTACCAACAAATTCAAATAAAACCGCCCAAACATCAACTCTTTCTTTCTCAGGTTTTATGACTGCACTCGTGTGCCAAGGATCTGCCGCCGTCCTTCACTGTCCACAGGAAAGCGTGATAAACATCCAGTCTGTCTTCTACGGCCGAAAGAGCGCTGACATCTGCCCCCACTTTGAGGGATCTGAAGGTCCTGCTGCGTCTTAGTTCCTGCAGATGAAAACGCAGAGCGCTGCTGTTGCTGCACTGCTGCGGCTTTTAATCATTTCCTTTTAATAAGCAAACTTGGATATGATCTCACCTGTTTTACAGGCAGCTGCACAGTTGAAGGAGTTCTTCCTCACTACAGAAAGGCATGCGATAACCGTCCTTTCTGCTTTGCTTATGCCCACACCGAGGAGGACCCCTGTCCCACCATCTCTAAATATCTGGAGATAGTCTACAGCTGTGAACAAAAAGGTAACAAGTTTCAATCACTTCTATTGTCTTTTTGAGATGATCCTTGTGTTGATATATGAAAGCGATATATGATGATGATGATGATGATATACTGTTGATATATTTTTTTTGATTTCAAATGCTGTCAGCATTGACACCCTTTATATAAAATCCACCATGTTTTTTCCCCCTAGTGTGTCTGCACGGCCTGGGTGTTGAGGACGGCAACGTCACAGACTTCCAGCTCTCTGCTTCATCCTCAATCGGTTCCTTTACTGCAGACAAAGCCCGTTTAAATGGAAATTCCTGCTGGATGCCCTCAGGAAGTGGTATGAAATTACTTGTTTTTTTAAA
The DNA here is from genome assembly GCA_037039145.1 of Fundulus diaphanus. Taxonomy (NCBI): domain Eukaryota; kingdom Metazoa; phylum Chordata; class Actinopteri; order Cyprinodontiformes; family Fundulidae; genus Fundulus; species Fundulus diaphanus. The sequence goes on from CM073141.1 coordinate 25,328,378, forward strand.
TGTAGTTGTTAAAGATCTTTTCTTTGAAAGTGACCCACACATTGAATGGTATTGTTACTGAGAAGTGCTTTATAAATAAACTTGCCTTGCCTTACTGGGAAGATTGATTTCCTGGTGAATCACCATGTCTTGTGTCTCCTCTTTCAGCAACCTCAAGCTGGATCCAAGTGAACCTCGGCCAGACCAGGAAAGTGACTGGCATTGTAATCCAGGGTTGCCCACAGAACGACCACTGGGTCACTAAGTTTAAGTTGCAGCACAGCATGGATGGAACAAGCTGGACAGACTACTCCGCTGATGGAGATGTGAGTGAGGCAGAGTTCCTGTAGTCTGCTGTGGAAAAGGATTTGTATTTCAAGACTTTATCGCCTATTTCATCATCTAAAAGCGCCATCCATCCATCCATCCATATATATATATATATATATATATATATATATTCATGAATGGTCATGTTTGTACTTGAAAGATTAAATAAAAAAGACTGAGAATTAAAAATCTGAGATTGGTAAAGGATGTACTTTTTGACTCATGGCCTAAAGGCTTTCCAGTCTGGAGGATTAATAAGCGTGCATTAGCTTAATTATTCATATTAATTGTGCTTTGTTTTTCTTGCTCGTTCCCAGTTCTTCCCGGGCTCAACAGACAGAGACACCCCCGACACCCAGCTGCTGGGCACGCCCGTGTCCGCTCAGTACGTCCGCCTCCTTCCGCTGGAGTATAGCGGCCAGGCGGGCCTCCGGTTTGACGTGTTGGGATGCACGCCGGACTGTAAGGAAGCCGCGTCACTTTTACTGCCAAAGAATACTGCAAATGCTACGTTTTTTTTTTATTATTATTTGAAAAAAGTTCATCTAAAGAACAAACTGTGGTTTAACAGATGCCATTACATGTGCCAACAAGTCCAACTTCAATTTTGCCAACGATCAAATGACGTGAGTGAAATCCAAAATATTCCATCTGTGCTTCGGCGTGTGGATAATTTATGCTATGATCTTGTTGCGTTTTTAGGGTGCATTGCCCAGCAAGCTGTGCCAAATCAGACTACCTGGTGTACGGCACGTCGGTATATCGTGGGGTGTGTAAATATGTCCTATTGTCTGTCACTTTAAGCTATTCGGTGTATAGGTGAATCTAGATTTTTAATTTATGTGCTCGTTTTGCGCCGCCTTCTGGACCAGGACTCGAACATCTGCGCTGCAGCCATCCATGCTGGGGTTGTACTCAACGAGGTCGGAGGAGACTGCACATTACTCAAAGCTCCGGGACAAAACTTTTACGCCGGCTCCACCAGGAACGGCATCACCTCCAGACAGTGAGTCACTGAGTTTCAGTCTTCAATTCTCTATTATCTAACCCGACAGCCCAAAACACAATTAGTCTACATTTTATTTCTGCAGATTCGATGGAGACTATGATGTGTCGTACACTTTTTCAGACGGGGGTGAGCAAAGATTGATTTAGCAGCCGTATGATTATTTCCAACTTGCTGCATACTTTCTGCTGAATCCTTTGTCTCTAACCCCCGCACTCAGAGCTGAGATGCTCTGGACCTGACTGGTATGAGTTTGGAGACTTCTGCTACAAACCTTTCGGGGACAAAAAGACATGGCATGGCGCCCGGAGGTCGTGCAGGAATCTCGGCGCGGAGCTTGTTTCCATCCAGTCCTTGAAGGAACAGAGCTGGGTGGAAAGCTACCTGTACATGGGTACGGATGCAGATCAAAAAGACCAGGAGCTGGAGCTCAGAAGGCAAACGTCCGTACCTTTTAACCAGTGATTGTTTTCCTCTGCAGCCACCAGTGACGTGTGGACTGGTCTGAATGACCTGGCCGTGCCCGGTATGTTCATGTGGACCGATGAACACATAGTAACCTTCACCTACTGGGCTCCAGGGGAACCCAACAATCACGATGGCTTCAGTGAGGACTGTGTTGAGATGTTGCACCAGGTGAGACCTCGTCTTTGCGCCCATGCCGCCTGTGGGAGCTGTTTCGATTCTTTGCAGCTAACTGGGATTCATTTGTCGTCCAGACCGGCAGATGGAACGATGTGTCCTGCACGGAGCTTAACACCTACATGTGCAAGATGCCCAAAGCACATTACCCTCTCCCCTCAGTCAAACCCACCATGTACGGATGTCCTCAGGTAGGACCCATTAAGATAGTACTCTTTTTTCCCCCCGTCATCTCTTTGAGATTTAATTTGTGTATTAAAGCGCGCAGGGCGACAGCAGCAGTGCATTTATCTGCCGGATGTTCTCTTGCTGTATGTCAGGGTTGGGACGCATATGGCTACTCGTGCTACTGGATGGAGGAGACGGCCAGGAGCTGGTCTGACGCTAAAGCCTTCTGCCAGGAGCAGGACGCCTTCTTGTTGCACATCGGAAACATGTGAGGATAAAAGTGTCGTTTTTTTTTTGTTTGTTTTTTTTCCCCCAAATAGGACGGATGTGAATGTTTGCGTAATGCCATCTTCATCAGGCCGGATAGATTTCTGAAATGTACGCCTTGCAGGCGTAACCCCCGGGTCCTTTTCGGGTGTACCCGGATTTTATTTAGGGAGTCAAAGTAAAGGGAGCAGACTGCGTATGCACGTCACCCAGATTTTTATCTGAAAAAATAAATAGTAATTCAAGACGAAATATCGTTTGAGTTCTTCTTCAACGTAGCGCTCGGCCTCGTATCACATCGGATGTCTTTCCTGTTTGGCCGCAGCTACGAGCAGTCCCATTTTACAGTAGCCCTGTCGGGAAGGACCGGTTTCTGGTGGATGGGGCTGCGCGCCCGCGGAGACATGAGCGGAGGGGTCGACTACATCTGGGACAACGGCTTGCCTTTGACCTTCACTCACTGGGACAAAGAGCAGCCAGGTAGTAAAACTGGCTGTAACCTCGCCTGAAGGGGAACGTGCACCAAGATGGGGAAACGAGCCCCGTTCTGTGTTTTTGTTTCTTTCAGATAACGGGGATGGCACCTGTGTGGCTCTGACAGCGGGTCAAATTGGCGGTTTCTGGGATGACAGACAGTGCTCGGAGGAGCACGCCTTCGTCTGCGAAAAGGCCCGACCTGACGTCACTCCGCCTACGAAGGCGCCGACTCCTCCTCCTTCACAGGGCTGCGCTGACGGCTGGACAGCTTTGCCCCACTTCAGGAACTGCTACAAGGTAATAATAATGACGGCAAAAGGGAGATGAAAATCCAAACTTCTGCCAGGGGGGGGAAGAGACTGATCTCCTTGTTCCTGCGTGATGCAGCTTTTCCACAACGTGAACTGGTCCCAGAAGAAGAGCTGGGGAGCAGCACACGAGGACTGCGTGTCCAGAGGCGCTAATCTGGTCAGCATCCACAACCATGAGGAGGAAGAGTTTCTGTCTCTCTACAGCAAAGGCAGCACTAAGTGGATCGGCCTCAAGCACAACCCGATAGAAGGAGGCGAGGAGGAATAATGTTTCTGTGGCAATTATAAATGAGAAGCTGAGAAGAAAAAACGAATGACTCTCCATTTGTCATAGGCTATTCCTGGAGTGATGGGACGCCGTTGTCACACACAAACTGGGGCCTCGGCGAGCCAAATAACCACGAGGGCCGCGAGGAGTGCGTGGAGATGGTGAGCAGCACCAACGGTACCTTCTCCTGGTGGAACGACCTGAACTGTGATGCTCATCAGGACTGGATATGCATGATTTCCAAAGGGAAAACCCCAATCATCCCCCCAGTGCCTCCATCTCCAGTCCCAGGTGAACCCTCCCCATCATGCCCCGGCTCTTCCGGCCCTCAGACGTAAACGATCCAACTGAATAATCTCTCAAGGCGTATATGTTTCCACTTTTCCTTCACCTTCCAGCTCCTGACTGTGGCTCCAACCCTGGCTGGAGGAAGAACAACAACATCTGCTACTACTACAACGACACAGACGTCGTTGACTTCCACACAGCAATGGTGCGCTGCTACGCAGAGAAGGCCGCGCTCGTGTCCATCCTCAGCAAAGACGAGCAGGCCTATGTTAACAGCATGGTATGCCCCGTTTCTTTTGGCCTTTGTAGAAGTTGAATATTAGCATAAATATGTTGATTTGATGTTTTACTGCTCCTTCAGGTGGGCACAGGGAAGATAGCTGCAGCCTGGATCGGAATGAGGATGTTTGGCATCGCAAATGGGCAGTACATGTATGTAGAGAACAACATGGCTTCTGAGTAAAATTAGAGATGAAATTGGCTGGAAAAAATTATTTCCCAATCAAGAATTTCAGGCGCCAATTTGAATTATGTATTATCAAAATATGATGAAAGTAACGTAGTAATCCAAAAATGTATTAGAAGAATGGAAGATCTCCATCCATCCACTGTTTTCCATCGAGTTGTGGAGGATAACAGGTCCAGGAGGGTTACCTAAACGTTTGTTATAATAATACGTAGTATTAGGGGTGGGTGATATGGACTTATATCACGATATATTGTAGTACTATTATAACAATGAAAAGTGATGATAAAAGAGTATTACCAGATTTTTGTAGTCTTTTTAGGTAATTTTGCTTGTGTAACTTCATGTCCGTTATAGCACCGTAATTACAAATACTGTCCTTAAAAAACACTTTCAATAATCATATATTCAATTCAATTTTATTTATATAGCGGTGATTCACAACACATCATCTCGAGGCTGTTTACATGTATGAAAACAAAATTCGAAATATGTTTCATCAGGAAGAAATGTGATTTTTATCACAAAACTGCACACAGTAACGGCATTTCATAATATATTTTTTAATTTATTGACATTTATTGATGCTCTGAAGAAACCAATAGTGCAGAAAATAGCTAAAATGACAATATGTGCAGTTTTGGGGATTTTCAGACATTGCTAATTGGAATTTATTGTTGTCAGGATAAACCCAAAGTATTATCATGATAAGAAGTTTGTCACTAACGATAAAATGATACGATAAAGGCCCAGCCCTATATAGTATAGTATAGTTGAAAGTCCCTGGTGTGCCTTCTGGGTCTGTCACAGGGTCTACTAGAACTGAAGACTCAGATTCTTGAACTGCTGCAATTGACCGTTTTTGATGTGAGGGAGCGGTAACTGTGCTCTAACTCCCCCTAGTGGACAGAGCTCCTCACCTTGTCTCTGGAGCTTCTTTCACAAAACGCTTCAAGCCAGAACCCGGATGCCTCTTTGTCATCCCTGTATGTTTTCTAAAACTACCAAGGCAGCAAGGACGGCTGAAATTAACCTGTTACGCATCTGAGCCGCCAAGCAAAGTAGTCACAGCCCCGCAGCGCCTGATTCAGGAAAGTATTAGTCTGCTTTAGGGTCAAAGGGATGATGCAGCAATGACTGATGGTCTGTAGAGTGAGCTTTGCTCCGCACCACAATGGTGCAAAATGGACATCACTTCTTGATATTGGCGTACTGTACATTTGATGGGTGACAGTGTATGGCACAGACAAATCATTGGGCAGCTTTCCAAAAAAGTTAAAAAACAAAACAACTGGACTTTTTTCCAAAGTTTGAAGACGTTTCGCTTCCCATCCAGAAAGCTTTCTCAATTCAAAATGTCTGGAGTTCCAAGCTTTATAGTATTGCCCAACAAAAGCCTTGTTATGGCTTAGATAACATGCAAATTAAACTGAAACTGCTCCACACCTCTGCAATGGGGAGTCGTTAGGGTTGTTCTTGGTCGTTCCCATTTAACGTCCAAGAACTTTTGGTTTAACTTTTTTGGAATGACCCTGACCTGGATGACTGAGAATCTTCACCAACACATTGGGCAGCTTCCTTAATAGAGAAGCTTGAAAATAGAACAGATGCGATAAGCTGTCAAACTCCAACAATGTATTTAACACTCCTGTTGTCTTCCACTCCTTTGGTTCGGCAACGCTGAAAGGGGCACACATGGGCGGGACATGCCTGGTTGACTGCGGCACCTTTGTGATGAAACTGTTTAGTGAAAGAGTGAATGGAGACTGTCGCCCTCTGGAGGAAGCTGATTTAGTCCCTAATGTCCAGGATTTTGTTCTTTTGGTCGTGATGGCCATCTCATTACCACAAAGGAAGGTTGCAATATAGATCAGTAAAGAGAAAGCTTGACTTTTTTTTTTTTTTTAGCTTAACTGTTTGTTTTGTTAGCACTCCTCAAAAAATGCCTCTAGGGACACGGTTGTAAGCTTTCTCCTCAGTAAGTCTGCGAGGGTACAGATCTGGGTGTAGACCCTACCGTTTCGATCAAAATCTCCCCTTTTACAACACCGTAGAGTAAACATTTTCCAGGAACGCTGGAAATGTAAGAAAAGATTTGCAGAAAACAAGATGGATGCAAAAGGACAAAGGAGATTGGTTGTTTTCTCTCCCCAGGTGGGTAGACCACTCCCCTTTGACGTACACCCACTGGTCTCCTGGTGAGCCAAACAACGCCAACGGGGAGGAACAGTGCGTCCAGATGAACAGACATCAAGGTACTTGGACCGCTCTTATTCTTACTGTGAACCCCCCACCCCCACCCCACTGACTCAGTGAGCAATGATCTCTGGCTTGTCAAGGTGGATGGAACGACGCAAACTGCGGCCGAGCCGGAGCGGGTTACGTTTGCAAGAAGTTCCCTGGGCACGTCCACACACCTCCTCCCCCCACACAACCCTGGGAGGGCAACTGTCCTGCAGGTAACACCCGTCGAGTACAAATGTCACATTAGGAAGATGTCGGGTTTTTATAGCATCCATCACTGGAGCTCAAAATGTTAATGGATCTCACTAAGAGGTCAGGATGCCGGTTACTCTTCACTCATTTCCATCTTTTCATCTGTGCAGGATGGATGCGCTTTAAGGACAAGTGCTTCATGTTCAAAGGGATGAAAAACGACATCAAGGCGAACTGGTCTCATGCTCGAAGCTGGTGCAAAGATCAAGGAGGGGAGCTGGCCATTATTGATAACCAGTATGAGAATGGTAAGTTCCTGGGAGAAACATTACCAGAACCAGCAAAGAGGAAAAACAGGTTACGTTGGTCTAGCAGCCCATTCTCGTTTTTCTTTCTCCACAAGACTTTGTAGCTAGTTACCTCAAAGACCTGGAGCTCCCCACTTGGATCGGTCTGTCAGATCTGTTGGTGGAGAATCAGTACGCCTGGAGCGACGGGGTCAGTCCAGTGCTCTACACCAACTGGAATGAACATGAACCCAACAATGCAGGAGGAGCGGTCAGGACTTCTTCTTTTTTTTATATTGAGGGTTTTTAGAGGTTGCCATGAAACAGGTTTATGATCTCTGTTGTTCTACTGAACAGGAACACTGTGTGGCCATGGCTCACGGCACTCTCTCTACCGGCAAGTGGAACGATGACGCCTGCCACAGGAATCATAGCTTTGTCTGCTACAGGAAGAAATGTACGTCAGATAAACGTGCTTTTATTAAAAAAATAAATAAAATTTGAAGCTGCAGATCCACATTTTTGTATTTTATTTCTCTGGCTCCTAATCAGCCAGCAGCATCCAACCTCCTCCTCCCACCAAGAGCCCCTGCCCGGCTGGCTACATCTCCTGGTACCAGAACTGCTACAAGCTGGTTGAGGAGCCGGCCACCTGGGATGCAGCTCAGGCGTCCTGCGAGGACCAGGGCGGCAACTTGGCCAGCATTGACATGAGCTACGATCAGGCCTTTGTGGCCGGAGTCGTCCTGCAGGGAAAGGCAGACGCCTGGATCGGACTAAAGCGCAAGGTGCAAAGCCGATAAGCTCACCCACAGTACCTTTTAAATGTGTTTTTAGCCTTCAACTTAACATTTTGTCAAATTAAAACCACAAACTTCAATGCATTTTATTGTAATTTTAATGTGGTAGAGCAACAGAAATTAGTACATAATTGTTGAGTGAAAGGAAAATTATAAATGGTTTATTTTACTAATTCAAATCTGAAAAGTGTGGCATGCATTTGTATAAACCCTCCTTGGTCAATAGGCCTTAGAACCACATTTCCATGTAGTTAGAGCCCCAAGTCTTTAAAGGAGTTAGCTACAAGTTTAAGTCCTCCTGGCCAGCAGACGGTGTACTCGCAGGCTCTTGTTCCAACCTTCAGTTGTAATGTTTTTATGTTAGGTAAGAGTTTCTCTTTCTGTAATGAGTGAAAAAATTAATTGAATTTGTCAAATCCCTTTGTTTTAAGCGAACCTGTCCGTAAAGGCCAGTTTTACGGAGTTTGCTGCTCATAATTTTCCTGTCGATAGGTTTTCCCACCAGGACTAAAGAGCTTCTTGGCAACTTCTCTCACTAATGATCTCCTGGCCTAGGCTCATGTAGACTGAGAAAGAACAGCACACGTTTGGACTCTGTTTTCTAACTGGGTGATCTCTCAAGGCAATTGGATTTTGTTTAGGGGTATTAGAGTAAAGAGGGCCGTAAAACCCAAAGCAAACGGCCTGAAGCAGAGCAACAGTCTGAATCAAGTCTAAGAGATAAACCCATAGCTTTGTTGGGAATGCAGGAGGATGGCTCCTACATGTGGACAGACGGGTGGCCAGTTTTCTTCACTCAGTGGGGTCCGGGAGAGCCCAGTAACATCAAGGACGAGGGCTGCGTCAGCATGCACGCTTCCATCTGGTTCCACGGCACCTGGAACGACACCAAGTGTGACCAGGCTAAGCCCTACATCTGCAAGGTCTCCTCGGGTATGACTAACCGGAGCTGTGCGCGTCTACTTATCTTGCACCAGCTAATAATCTGAATAAGTCTTGAGAAACACTGTCGTTAATGTATCCAGTAAAACCACCTCCAACTCCCAGCCCCGGTGACGGGAAGTGTTTGCCTCACTGGGCTCCCTACGGCCGATTCTGTTACCACGTGTACAACGGGAAGGAGGGCTTCTCCTGGAATGACGCCCGACACCACTGCCAGTCGCTCAGGACCGAGTTGGTCTCCATTCACAGCAGGGCAGAGGTGGAGTTCATCAGGAACCTAAACTACACCAAACACCACAACATCTGGATCGGCCTCACCCGGGACAGAAACTGTGAGTTAACAAATTAAGCCAAAACGGCAACAGAAATCATTCTCTTTGTGTAGTTTAACCCCTGCAAACAGCTCACCTGTAGAGACATGTGGCATGTTTACCTTGTAGTTGGTTGGGGCTGGACAGACAAGACGTCACTGGGATTCCTTAACTGGGCTCAAGGGGAGCCCAATTCGGCCTTTCACCCCGGGGACATTGGCGAGGAGAACTGCGTGGAGATGTATCTAGACGGGCGCTGGAATGACAACAACTGCCTGCAGAAGAGGGGCTTTGCTTGTCGCCATCGGCAGTGTAAGGCGTCCCTAATACACTTTGAGAATGTTGTGCATCTTATTTCCCAATTTGAATGGGATTAACGGTGTCTGTGTGAAATTCTCTTTCAGATTACACGACAGACGATAACAAAAATCCCATCTTCCCCACCGACAGCCCAGGTGCAAGTAAGTAATAGAATGGATAATTGTGTGTTCAGTGCCTTGCAAAAGTTTTTACCCCCTTTGGATTTCAGCCTATTTTGTTACACTCTAATTTGGAATAGATTTTTTTTTTTTTATCTTATTTTCTGTCATGTATCTGCACAAAATAGTCTGAATTGGTGAAGTGAAATGAGATAAATATATATATTATAAAAAGAAAAATGGCATGTGCATATGTATTCACACCCTTTGCTGCGAAACCCCTAAAATGTTGTAGTGCGACGAATTACCTTGAAAAATCACATAGCTAGTAAAATGAAGCAAAGTCTAAGTGTCGCATGACCTGTCAATATAAACACACCTTTTCTGAAAGACCCCAGAGGCTGCAGCACCCCTAAGCAAGAGGTATCCTGCCGTGACGATCAACTGGTCCAAGCCAAGGGACAGATATATAGTGCTAAATCTTAAACACAAACAATCCATTTTAACTCCAGGGTGTGAGGCAACAAAAGATGAACATAAAATGTTTCTGGCCGCCAATAGTTCTTTGAATAATATTGCATCTCTGCCCGCTTCTTTAATTAGGACAGTCAAGCTGTTTAGCCTTAATGATGTATTTTGCATATCAAGGTATTCTGTCACCTAGAAACTTTGGGTAGCCAACTTATTTTCACAGCTTAGCATTGAGGTCCCAAGGTGTACATTTAGCCTTTTTCTTAGTTCTTGATACATCAAACATTTTAAAAAAAATAATTTGAAAAATATTTGCATCTTTTATATTGTAGCCTTCTACTTAAACAATGCTTTCCCCATGACTGCCCAATAAATCTAACCCTATACCATGAAAATAGTTTTAGGTGTAATGACCCCGCTAAGCCACTAGGGGCAGCAGAACGCAATCACAACATTTAAATGCAGGCCTTATTCCAGCTGTTATCAAGTACCAAATGATCAAAGATGAGGTACATTCAGTTATGAGGCAGAATGGTTACAGGTACAGCTAAAAAAAAAAAAAAATCAGAATATCGTGAAAAAGTTCAATGGTTTTCCCTAATCATTTCAGAAAGTGAAATTTATATATGATTACATAGAAAGAAATATACCAAACCTTTATTTCCTTATTTTGATCATTGTGTTTTTTTAAGAAAACCAAAAAATGTGTTTTAGAAAATTTGAATAGTGAATAAGATCAATAATTAAAATAGATATTTTTAACAGAAATGTCAGGCTTCTAAATCATGTCAGTTGGCATGTAATTAGTTGGGTCTCATGACTTACTGCATCGATGCCGTGTGGCATGGAGGCGATCAGTATTTGGCTCTGATGAGGTGTAATGAAAGTCCAGGTTGCTTTGATAGCTGCCTTCGGGTCATCTGGATTGCTGGGTCTGGTGTCTCACCTTTTATTCTTGACAACACCACAAGGATTCCCTAGACTGTCTTCTGGACATTTGTCCAGTCAGCAGTCTTCCCCATGATTGTGTAACCTTGACCCAGACTGTGTGACATCTTAAGAGACACATTTGCAGGTGTACTGAGTTTATTAGCCGATTAGGCATGACACCATAAGTTTCCAATATTTCCCAATGTTCAAAATATTTGAGATGTGCTCGTCTGTCATTTTAAAAGCTGCACGGCTGAAATTGCAATTCCTGCTTCATCTAATTTCTGCAGATGTCGGGGTGATAGTCGGTGCCATAATCGGAGCCATCATCTTCTTCTCTTTAATTGTTGGACTGCTGTACTTCGTCTTCACAGTGCGGGGATATAAACTGAGCAGCCTGACCTTACCGACAAGAACAACTACTAATGTGGACGTGGTAGGTCATTATAGCCTGTTGCAGCTGGGTGAGAAAATCTGGTTCAATCTGTATGGATCTAATGTGTTTTTTCTCCTTCTGTTGCAGCCGACTTTCACCAACCCTAACTTCATAGGAGAATCCGACACATAACCCTCTTCCCATTTCTGTGAAGTACATCGTTGAGGATAAGCACAGATCTTTAAAAGGATTAAAAAAAACAATTGTAATATTTAAGACCAATTTTTTTTAACTTGTCACAAAATTAAGACCTCAATTTTGTGACAAGTCTGTAAAAAAGATAGAGATGCAGCAATCAGTTTTTTAGGCAACTTAAAGTTTAAAAAAAGCTGCCAAACATTTTAAATCCACATGCTTTTGATAAAGGAGTTTCCTTTTAAACAAACTCTTACAAGTCTTCTTGCTTCTTTTCTTTTTTAATTCATTAAAAATTTTTATTTAATCCCAATGTTGTAATTTAGAGTACTGTATTTAAGTAATTTCTAAAGACCTCTATGCTGAACATACCTGACTTTGAGTCTTCTTCCCTCAGTCAGTATTAACTTTCACACCCAACAGGGCTGTGGTTAGCCTGAGTTGTTGTTCTCAGGTGCGTTTACTGACTGTAAAAATATGGGAATTTTGAGTTTCCAATTAGATAATTTTTAGTCATGCACTGGCTGATTTCTCGTGGTATCGTTATTTTGCAGTTTCTAGTGCCATTTTGAACAACATATACCAGAGAAATCCACAACCAATTTAGTTTCCAGTGTTTATTCATGTTTGTACACTGCAACACATTTACAAAGTTTGACAAAATGAAAAATGAACGTTTCCCCCCCCCCCAGTCAAAACATAATTAGACAATTAGTTACAACAGAATTAATAAATTAAGCAGCAAAAAAAAAAAAAAAAAATGTGAGGAAATTAGAGCCACAGGATCTGAACAGAAAAGAACCAAGGAAAGAAAACAGAGTAATGAATGTTTCAGTTTCCCTTCGTGTGCAGGGTAGACATTCTTCCCATCAAACCGTAAAGTTCATTTTAACGACATCCAGCTGAAGGTTCTTACATAAAAATAACTTCCAATTCCATGGCACTCGGTCTTTACTTAAAAAAAAATACTACTTGTCTGGCTGAAAAAAATAAAGCAAGGAACAATATCATAACCTTGTTCAGGACTTTCATTTTAAATGAACAAAAGTCCAGGGCTATTCCTGTGCTAGTCTAGACCTTCTCCTTCAGCATTTCACACCAAAAACTCCCCCCCCCTCCCCCAAATAAATTAGAAGTTGTGATTTCAACAAAAACGTCTTATTGCTTTGAGTCCAACAAGCACCGTCCAGCCTGTTTAGCTTGGTCTTCGCCACACTAACAAATGAAATTACTAACAAAAATGTGAGAACATGACATGGATGAAGCAAAAATAAATACAAACTCGGAAGCGACTGAAGCAGGGGTCTGGCTGATCTCCATCACTGTGAAAATATGACGACAAAAATCCCCGAAACTCTCTCCGTTCGGCATCTTTAAAGTTCAGCTAAAGCTAGTGAGAATGTTCATCCTCCATCATTAACAGGTGAGGGTGTGCACAAAGAAACTGGGTGTTCAGGCTACTTATAAACTTATCCAAACTGAAATCGTACAACCAAACATGCCTCCACGAACAGCTGCTAAAGCAGGACTTTCATATCAGTGATTTCACAAGAGAGGACTAGCCGCTACAAAAAAAAACTACAACCTTTGGCTGAACTTTAATCTTATGGTTTGAACAATCCAGCTCAGTAGCTCTTCATCAGAAATATTTGGCTCTATGGTTTTCTCCAGATGGGGAACACAAGTGCAGCCTTCTTCAGCTTTGGCCTGATGAACCCGCCATTAACTAGCAACAGTATGATCATCAAAAAGGTCGGAGGAGACATTCTAATGCAAACCAACCATTTACAGCAGCAGATAAAATTAAGACATGAAGAAGAAGCGCTGCTTTACGCCACTGAAGCTCTGGCTGCACTCGATCCACGGTGCTTTGTGCACCCGAGTGTCTGATGAGGACTAAACCACAGGCAGTTCTCCTCCAGTTCTCAGTAAGGCACACAATTACCATTATCCTTCGTAATTATTGCACATAAAGGAAACGCAGAACCCATCAGAAGTGTAGCTTAAAATAATTTAAAGGCAAATTTCTATTCGTGTGGCACTATAGCAACAAGCCTCATCAGCTCAAAGCGATGTTTCACAATCAAACGAAGAACATGAAGCCAGCAGAAACAGAACTGTAGGGTCAACAGACCGAATATGGTTTAAGTGCCAGGGTTTTCCCGATTAATGTCTCTTCAGGGATCTCGTGAGAGATCATAATACTAAGAACAGTTGTGGAAAAAAAAAAAAAAGGCTCACAGCAATATTTGAACCACAAGCACATGATTAAGTGGGATGATTCACAGAGCCCCAAAATGGCACTTCTGGTAATATTTTATTTGCATCCTTCCATGTTTGTTTAAAGCTCTGGTTTCACATCATGAGGAACAACAAAATATATATGCAGAGGATTTAGATGAGCGCAGTTATCTTTGTCCCAGGGAAAGATAAAAAAAAAAAAAAAAAAAAAAAAAAAAAAATCATGAAGTCATCTCCAGCACGGGTAATTCCAAAACAATCATCTGCCATGGACTTTGACAATGAAATAAGATGATGTCTGAAAGAGACAAGTCTAGGCCTCCAGCATCATAGCTTTTGGGTGCCCAGTCTCAACCAGTGGACTCCTTGTCTGACGTAGCGGACCATGAAGCTCACACTTGAAATCAGGCTCAGAGGGCTCATGGCAGCGTCCAGCTCTGGGAAAATACCTGAAACACAGATGGATTGGAGACTGAGTGTCCAAGAGGAGATTAATGCAGTCTCAGCCATTTCTGGCTCAGGTCTCTGGCTGGACGTGGACTTAAAATGAACACAAGAGGACTCCAAAGGTGAACGCCACAGAAAGTCACTGTTGTCACAGAGACTTGCAAAAACCAAAGTGATTAGGAAGTTAACTTTTTCTCCAGTACCCTATTTTTCTTTTCCACCATTACTTATCCAGTCCTGGAAACAACCAAAAATCAAACATACCTGGACTACACTGGGACGCTGTGCAGTGGACAGCTATTTAAAAAACATTTTATTAGGTTGTGAGTATGTGTTGATGGTATATTTGCAGGTAAGCTACTTCAATCGACCCGTGGCGTCACATCGTACATCGCCACCCACTGGCCTACCAGTGCAAGATAAAAAAAATAAATTAAAAAAAAGACAATCGGACAGAAATGCAAAGCTGCTGGAGAACACCTTGCCTTTCGTTTGTTGTTATCCATTCATGCATCTTGCATCTAAGGTCTAATATCACTATAAATTTATTTTAAGTCCTGATTTTATATTGGGAGGAAGTTGTAATTAAGCCTCTTCTGCACTAAAATCAACTTCCCGGATCACTGTTGATATTTTGCTGACGTTTTTACCCAAACTGGTACGATCCTGTTCTTGGACATATAAGTAACTGTTTCCATAGTAAAAAAAAATAAAAGCCGTGTTGTAAAGCTGCAATTTACCTTTGCATACTGATAATAATAAAGTTTAAAAGAGAAGCTAACCAACCAGATTTTTCATTCTTACCGCTGCCTTTTAGTGCCATTTCCTCTGCCTGCTCCCAGATGTCATGAGCACTTAGAAATAATGTAGTGATGTTGACATAAGAAAAGGCCACTTGCTCTATGTCTTGAGGAATCGCCACGGTGGCGCCAACGGCAGCGATGGCGGACCCGCTGTGGTTGGAACTGGGACCTGAGCTGGTGCTGGCTGGAGACGGCACGCTGGGGGATGAGTTTTCTGCTGTCCTACAGGGTGAGATGGAAAAAAGCTGAACCCCTGTGTGGAGCGGAAAACGTGTCCGCTTGTTTTTTGGGAGGGGTGACTTACTTTGATGAGGGGAGCTGTTTGTCCGGCCCCTGAGCAAAGTTCTGAAAGATAAACGGAATTTCACTTTTTACGCCTTACCAAAGCAGGCAGAGATGAGACAAATTATTTATTACTTACATGAAAGTGATCTGTGAGCATTTTTGAGAACTTTACTGCAGTTTTTTGTTTGTGGCGAAACAAGGCCATGTGCAGGAGCGACTGGCACTTCAAACTACAAAGCAAGACACAGAAACAGTCACTCGAAAAAAAAAAGAAAACTGTCGGAGGAAAACAACGAGAAAGCCACACACTGCAGACATGGCATTTCTGCAGCCGCGCTTAACCACATCTTGTAATGCCATGTAGCATCGGCGACAGGAGATGACGCTTCCCCTTACCATAAAGCTAAAAAGTCCTTTTCTGAGGGGGCAGCAGATGAGTCCACTGGGTTTTTAAGTTTCAGTACAAATCTGCGAGAACGACAGATAAACTCCAGCATGAATCCGAGAAAATACGCATCACACTATGGCGGGAAGCTTGCGTCACATTTGCAAGAAGATTTCAATGCCCAGTGTGTGACAAATATTGGGGAATGTGCATGCTATGGCAAATGTTTCTGATTAGTATACTCCAAAGCCCCTGAAAAAGTGTGATGTCTTACTTGAGGAGCTCCACTGTCTCTGCAAACATTGTATAGGAAGACATTGAAATCTGGGGATCCTTCTCCATGGCAATGCCACTCTCAACAAAGAACATGGCTGCTTCCAAGTAGGTGAACGCTTTACTAAGCTTATCTGGCTACAAAGACATAATAGAATACCAGAGTAAAAAGGCAGCTACATGCACTGCTGCGTGGAGTGGGGTGCATTTTTTTTTTTTTTAAAAGGGGAAGAAAAAAAGACAAGCTTACCTCAGCATCTGCCCTGTGCTTCAGTTTCTTAGCCTCTTTTATATAATGGTTCACTGGATACTGTCTGTGAAACATGGAAGTCATCACATGACATCACAAACACAAATTAGTGAGACAATTGTTGCCTTATAGAAAGAGAAAAATGCATAAAACGATCACATTCATCTTTAGCTCTTTTAAAAAGGGGAGTTCTCCTTTCAGCTGTCGCTACAGGCACGATCGCTGAGGAGGCGACCGTCACCAATGCTGCACGCCGATGACTAAATGCAATCTGATTGGTTCACTTAGATAGAAACCGTTCAACCAATCCGAATAGACTTAACTGCATTGTTTGATAACTAGGATCATGTACTTGACTTGGAATCCGTCTGCATGTTTCGACTGAATAGATATTTTTATGTGCCTTGAGACGTCGTACAAATTGGCATAAAAAAAATTTTTCATATAAAAATGTGTTCCAAGTTTTAGCTGGTCTTTAAGTTTTAACATCACGGTTTTAATGAAAACTGAAGTGCTGCAGTGTGGTGTTACTCTTAAAATCCTCCCAAGGAGCTGCCGTCATGTAAGAAACAGTAAAAGCAAAAGAATTTGTTTCTGAAGGATGTAAATCTTTAGAGGTCCATTAACTGTTACTTCTTGTTCATTTCCAAATGTTAAGAAGGATGTGAAAACCTCCAGATTTATGGAATAAAAAAAGCATACATGCAAAAGTATTTACACCCTCTGAACACTTTCAAATTGCCACCAAGAAAGTGTATTTTATAGAGATTTTATGAGATACACCAACACAAATCTGACCATTCTATTTATCTATTTATTTATTTTTTAAATAAAGAAATCTGGAAGGAATCTGGGTAACATCTGAAGGAGCAACTGGCTGTAATGGACTGTTATTTAGGGTAATTAGGGTTTAGGGGACTGAATACAAACGGCACACTGCACTTTTGATTTTTTATTAGTAAACAAATAATTAAAATCATGACGACCATGTTTCTATGTCCTTCCACCTCAAAGAGGCGCACTACTTGGTATCACTCTAGCACACAAACTCCCAATCAAACACAGAAGTTTGAGGCTGTAACATGATAAAATGTAGAAGAAAATGTATACAAATACTTTTCAAGCCTCTGTGAGCAGGAAAAACTAATTTCCCTGGGGGGTGGGGAGAAGAATCCTACCTCTTGTCAAATTTCAGCAAGGATCTGTTGCTGACGGCTTCTCTTTGGGGCTGGGAGGTGGATGGCACATCAAGACTGCCCTTTGGGACCTTTACCTGCCATTGTAGAAGACACGTTGGGTTGTAAACATGCTGAGGTTATGTTAATCATACATATTACCACATATACAGTAGTTTGAACAACTACCTTTTTATGGAGTGGGGGTTGTGGTGGGTGTTTCCCTTTGATCTTCTTGTGGGAGTCCTTACCCGTGGCCGTCTCCGTCTCCTTACTGGCCTTGGGTAGCTTTACAGAAGAGTGATCCTGTAGCTTTGACGCTTTAACAATGCCTTTGGACGTTGCAGGGTCCTGGGATGTTTTCTTAGCCTTTGTTTGCCCCTTGCTTGGTTTGTTGGAGCTCCTGTAGGAAAAAACAAATAAAGTTAGTGTGAAGTGATGAACAGCATGCCGGTAAATGCTCAGATCTTTCTGCTTTAGTGGACGTACTCTACTTTGACAGAAGTACGACTCAATGAGGCATCCTTGTTTTCCAACTTGGGTTTCTTCTTGGGAGGGCTTTTAGTCTCCACCTTGACCTAAAGAGGAAAGATCATTGAAATAACTTTTTAGTGATAAACGTGAATACCAGGTAAAGCATCCCTCCATGTCAAACAGCTTCCTCACGTTTTGAGACTTTTTATTGGCTTTTCCGAGTTTGTGTGCTTTAGAAGACTCTTTGCTTGCCTCATCCTTCTCTACGACCAGCGCTGGTCTCTTTGGCTTGCTGGGAATCCCTTTGTTATTGCTGGACTCCTGGGGGACTCTAGAGAGCAGACTGAGCTCAATCTTCACCAGCAGGGATTTAGGAAGCTGGTAATGGTCCCTTGAACCCTTTGCTGCCTGGTGGGCCTTACGCGAGTGCTTGTGGGTCGATTTGCGAGGCACCTCGCTTTGTGTATTGGGACAGCTGACTCTGATTGGAGGAGCAGCAGACGGGTGGTCGGGTTGCGCGGGACCCTGGGCCGAGCAGGAGCAGGGGTTAGGATACCGGACGCCACAGGATGGACAGTGGGCACACTCCACAGTGGTGACTTCAGACCCAGCCTGCTTATGATGTTTAGTGTGTTTCGTCCTTTTAGCGTCTCTTTTAGCGTCTCTGCTGTCCTTTTTGTGTTGCCCCGTTTTTGACTTCACTTTGGGATTGTCAGTGAAACGTGGCTCCATCGTTTCTGTGGTTGCGACTACCTCAGCTTTGACAGCGAGCGCCGTTTCAGCTCGGTCTGGGCAACCTGCCGCAGAAGGCTTGGCCAGTTTCCTTGAACTGCTGCAGCGGCTCCCGCCCTCCGAAAGGAGTTTCTTGCTTTTGCTCTGCCTGCAGGAGCCATCCTGGACGCTTTTAACGCTCCGCTGAGGAACAGCCGCGTCGGCGGTGAGCTCTCTTTGCTGAGATGAGGACTTGGACTCCTTACCGGGGTCTGCACTGCTCTGCTTGGAGGTTTGAGCATCAGTGCCTGAGTTCTGCTGACGGGACCTAAGCCACTCTCCCAGCTGCCAGTCACGATGGCTCCCTGCCAGAGCATCAGGCTATAAAAAAAAAAAACAGCACAAACATTGGAGTTACTGAATAAAAAAAAAAAAAGCATGTGAGAAATGCATTGTGTGATCAGGAAAACGTAGTAAACGAATAAAAGACCTCGATTTGAACTAGTTTGCTCTCTGGAGGTTTTGGTTCCTTAGAGGGGAGGTCACTGTCCGAGTCCGACTCTAAGCTGCTCTCCGAGTCGCTGGAGCTCGTCATCTCAGCATCACTGGAATGTGTGGCTTCAAAGGAACTAAAGACAAATGCACACAGATCGGCATTAAAAAGTACCTTTTAGCTGGCAATACATGCAGTTGGAATCACGTTTACATACACTGAATAGAAAAAAAAAAAACGTTTTTCCCCTCCTCTCCATCGGTTAATAAATCAGACTAAACCTTTCCCGTCTTAGGTCAGTCAGGATTACCAGACTTTACTAAATGCCAGAATATCTTTCCACCTTCTTCAGTCAGAAGTTTACATACATTAGGTTGCTTTGCAATCATTTGGGAGGTCCAGATGATGAAGTCATGGCTTTATTTAACTTGGATAAAGTGACTAATCAGAAGCTCACAGAGGAAAACCCATGGCTGTTATCAGGATGTCACTCAAAGACACCGCCCTTGACTGACATCCTTAGGGAAATCTAAAGAAATCTATTGAAATATTTGGAGACATTCATGAGCGTGAAAGCAACATTAAAGTGTTTGGCCATAAAGACCCTTTTTAACATTCGAAAGGACAAAGAGGGGAGCTTCAAGACACTGTCTCAGCTGTGAGGTGCAGGGATGGCAGCATCGTGTTGCAAGGTCTGCTCCAGGAAGGATTGATGCAATTCACTAAACTAGACGGCATCACAAGGACAAACGTTATGAGGGAAATATTTAGAAGGGGCCGAAACTCAAAGGGCCAAGGTTTTAGAAGAATAGCCAAAACATCTGCTAGCCAAAAGTCGTACTGTTTAAAGAGAAGTTCTACCAAATACAAAGGAAATGTATGTTAGTGTCTAAAGATTGAACAACATTCTCTCCGTCATTACTCTGGCATCGTATTTTGTTTTTTTCTGATTTTCTGAAAAGCTCATAGTCCTGGGCAGATCTCAGTTGAAATGGGAGACTCTGCTAAAAGTCAAAAAGGCTTCGCCCCTGCCGGGTTTTAGCCTGGACTAGCCATAGGAGATGGTTTGACAAGAGCATAAAAGATATTTTAGGTACTCGAGTCAAACCATGGAGACCCTTAAAAGGAAATACAATTTTAAAAAGCTCTAAAACAGACTGGAAGCCAACACAAGCAAACTTAAAGTGAGATAATTTAGTTGCGTCCTTTGGTACGGGTAACAAGGTGAGTAGCTGAATTTTGGACAAGTTTCAGGTGAAACAAGTAAAAACTGATCAGGCACATTATCCAAAGAGTAATCCAAGTAATCCAATCACCAGAAAGAAGAAGCCTGAGTGAACAACTGAGCTAATTTTAGCATCAGGACTAAAATCTGTGTCCAAAGCAAAGCTAAAGAGAACACCACAGTCAGAGGGAGCCTTCCAAGACCATTGAATTCTAGTAAACCAGCAGAACAAGAATGACTGGTTTATGTTCCTTTAATTTGAGGAAGAGAACCTTCATCCGCGGTACAGGTTTACCATTTAAAATGAGACAGGTGTCCTTCTGAGATGTGTGGTTACTTACTTTGAGGAGATCTGCTGGCTGTAATGAGGCGGCTCTTTAGCGGTGAATTGACAGTTTTCTGAAAAGAAACATTAGAGACGCTTTCACTTTGATTGTGAGATTTGGATCAACTGGAAGTGACCAATCAGGGACAACGTGTGAGAGCGTTAATAACAGAGCAGGTAATTCATCTTAGTGGGGCCACAGACAGCTATAGAAAGCACTTTTACTTAAACCTTCATCGGCTCTTTCAGCAATATTTGTTTGTCTGAAGTTAAATTACATCATTTTCATCTCTTTTATCATTTATAACTACCTATTAGCTTAATTTTCTACTTTTCACTTGCTTTTTAAACTTGCTGTCTAAACCAACTCCAGATCTAATGGGTTCAAATAGGTCGACTGATTGGCCGAGACAAACTGAACGTTACTCACTTTCTTCTGGACATGAGGAGACTTGTTCTGCTTCCTGCTGGGGTGGAAAAAGAAACGCATTTCATTACTCATCTGCAAACATTAGCCTGTTTCTCCGCTGGACTGATGACTGTTGAAGAGGCAAAGCTACGCGTCATTTCTCCAAACCCATAGGATCCTGCCAAACATGTAGTGTATTAACTAACTAACTAACTAACTAACTAACGAGACCAAACGTCGTTTTAGCTGCAGCCTTGCACTTTAAATAGGATCATGGTTTTCAAATCCGAGGCGTTTACAAGAGGACAAGGTTTGGGTTAAGAAAAGAAGTTTAATGATAATCTGCTCCAAGTGCGTTTCTCATCTGGAGACTTTCATTAGGCGGAGGTCACAGCAGCATGATCTCCCTCCCTCCAACACACCCAACATGGCGTCTAACTGAAAACCTCCCTGATTTTAGGAATAATCACCGTTTCTACCCCCGTGTTGGGACAAGAACCAAGGTTCTTGTCCCAACACGAGCGCGGAGAGAGTTTTCCCTCTCTCCGCGCTCTAACAACGGTGTTGTTAGAGCGCGGAGAGAGGGAAAACTTTAGATTGCTAGAAAACCTAAGTGCAAGAAGGTACCTTTGGTGGGCCTGGAGACTTGGATGGCTCAGAGGGTGGTGTGTGTATAGCTGTCAGCAGAGGGGGCCATGAGTGAGTCATTTCCTGTCAAGACAAAGGAGGTTTAGTATTTATGTTAAAAAAAAGGTTTGATTCAGCTTTAAATTAAGCACAAGTTCATCTGTTCTGTACCGTAAACTAGAATAGGCGAAATTATTTCCAGTAAATTAAGTCTGCAATACAGGAGAACACCACAAAAAGCAGCCAGTTTTTAGATGAAACTATAAATTAAGATATGAATTTTCATACAATTAACACGTCACTCCGTTTTTATGCAAATTTGACAACCCGAATTAGTAGAGACAAAAAAGCATCAGGACAGTGCTGTGAAAAATAATTTGCCTTCAGATATTTTTCATCTGTTATCAACTATTTTGCTCACATTTAAACATTCCTGGAACAAAGTTTAACATCGGAGATAAGAAGCCTGATTAAAACCAAAAGCGGTTTTCAAATGATTTCCTTACGAGGCAAAAAGAGAGACCTAAACCAATCTGTTCCTGTGTGCCATCTTTGTTCTAATTCAGCAACATCGGACGGTTTCCAAGCATAAATCGCCTATTTAAGGTCCTACCACAGACTTTGACTAGGCCATCCCCATCAGATGTGGACTTGCTGGTGTGCTTCCGTTCATTGTCCTACTGCATATTTTACCAAAACATTTCAGGATCGTCGAGATAAGTTCATGGGTGTCTGGACAACAGCCTTATTTGTTGTTTGGATCAGAATAGCATTTTCCTACTGGGGTTACTAACGTTAAATTTGGAAACGGTTTTGTTCCTGCAAAGTCTCAAAAAGGTGTGAGAAAACCCCATGCAATGCATGAAATACATACGTTTATCTTTAGTGTGTCTGTTAGGCGACTTTTTCCTATATTCTTCCCCTGACAGAAATGTTTCCATCTTTCTTTTCCTTTGTGAACTCAGGATTTGGGGGAAATTAAGCAAGTAAAGAAGCACAGGAGAAAGGCCCCGATAAATGATACAGCCAAGTGTGCAGAAGACTGTGCAGGACTGCAGAACTCAGTTTTGAAGAATAAGTTGGTGTGAAGAAACCACACACAAGGAGAACAGGTTAGATTAAATGGTGCAGGTTGGAAATGACCCAATAGAGACTTTCTGTCTCCTGGTCGCCATTTATAGTCAGTGAAGACAGAGTGTCCGCATATTAGGGCCCAATCTGGTGTCGGCATCCAGCCCGCAGTTGCAACCACCCATCCCAAATAAAAAATAAATAAAAATAAGCAGCAGAAGTAGATCAAAGTCATTTGCACTATACTTGAAAAGTAAAATGACTCCATTCACACTGAGCTGTAAATGTGCACATAAGAGGCTGGACTTACCCTTAAGATATCCTCCACACATAGAACTTCATCAGATGATGCCTTTAGAGCAGCAAAGAATACTTTAGATATTTTTTGTCAATAACCCAATTAAAAAAACAAACAAAAAACACCCCAACAGAGATATTTATTCAGATATATATTTATCTAATTACCCTTTGGAATTACTGAAGTATTTTTGAATTAAAGTTAGCGTTGCTAAAATCAAAAAGACTTAATACACGATTTATCAAGATAGCTATTAACAAGTTGATAGGTTGGGATAGTTATATATAGCCGTTGGTTCCATGAGACTGTCAATACATGTCGATTCTTTCAAAAATATGACAAATAGCGTTATTGTGCCATTTAGAGGTGCCTTTACACCTCTTAATGTAACGGGTGTTCTTCCGCAGGCTTTTTGACAACGGACTTCATTTTTTAGAGCAGCATTTGTCTAGTGTGTAGTTCTGACTGTATGCTGTGATGCTTTTTAAATCTTTTTGTCACCAATTTTAGATTTATCGCAATGAATACAAAATATATCGACTTAGGGTTGACGGAGGCAGAGGAGAACAGTCAAACGGCGCGTTCTCTGTATGCTGCAACCTTGTGAAATGCTACAGGAGGGAGAAAGGAAAGAGAAAACTACCTGTGAAGTAGGGCTGTGCAATTAATTGCATTTGCAATATAATCGCGCAAAAAATAAATAAAAAATCTAAATCACAAAGGCGTGCAATTTTTAGTCAGGTAACTTTTAATGAGAATAAGACGCGTGTCCTTTCTCACTCCAGCCCTTTGGGTGGCGGCAATACAGTTAAAGTGGGTTTGCCAACACAGGTAAGGGGAGACAGACTTGCAGCTAGCAGGGAGCTCCATGCGAGTGAGCTAGAAGTAAGCAGTTTGTCACCCAACTGTAAAATGTGCAACGACGGACTGCGGAGAAGAGAGCATTCAAGGTCAAGAAAACAATGAAACCCTGGAGCCAAAGAGGAAATCTTCTGAGAACGCTGTAGTGTCAAGAAAGGCGACTGTGTCGAGGTGAAGCTAATACTACACAGAAACATGACTAACCTGTATCAGCACTTCAAAAAAAAAAAAAAAAAACACACACAACAGATGGTTGTAGTTTTTCTACATTCATGACGACTGTACGACAGAAATTTCCTCCACCCCCGCCAAGCCTCGGTGACAGACATGATTGAAAAAGCTGTGCTTTACGAACGCACTTCAAAGCGGCACGTGTCACTCGCGCAGGGTTTTTAGTTACTAAGGTACTATTTTGTTTTACTGGTGTAAAGTAATTACGAATTTATTTAATGTATTATTGATGTTTGTTCAATTCAGTTTCATATTCCAAAGAAGTGTTCTCCCCCCCCCCCCCCCAAGTGCGCCCAATATTTGTAAACCCATTTGTTTCACTGATTAGAGATCAGTTGTATCAGAGTTAATTACTTAATTAAGTTTTGCCATTGCATTCAATACCACTATAATTGTTTTTATTTATAGCCGTGTTTGTTAGCTGCACTCTGCACTTTATGTTGAGCAAGGATTAATGTTCAACTCAACAAGCTGTGCTCTTGAATACAAATATTCGGCTCAGTAAAACAAAAAAATAATAATAAAAAAAAAGTTACATTTCTTGTTTTAATTAGACCTCGTCTATAAACGCGTGCATCTACGGGGCAAATCTGTCGCTTGTAATGAATGCATAGGAAAATCAAAATAAGATCACAATCGCGATTTAGATTCTTCCTTCGCACAGCCCTACTGCGAAGGAAGACGTGTAAAACAAAAAGGAAGAACCTTCCTGCCCAAATGCTAAATTGTAACCATTAAGACTGTTTACAGCT
Organism: Fundulus diaphanus; assembly: GCA_037039145.1. Classification (NCBI taxonomy): domain Eukaryota; kingdom Metazoa; phylum Chordata; class Actinopteri; order Cyprinodontiformes; family Fundulidae; genus Fundulus; species Fundulus diaphanus. The sequence continues at coordinate 25,353,083 of CM073141.1, forward strand.
ACTGCAGTGAGTTTAGGGGCCTACAGTAGACGAGTCGGAGTGAATGCAGAGCCAATGTGCTCATCCTCAAACCATTGTCATTTTACTCAACTAGTGTCTCGTATTCACATCTCAACCAGATGCTAAAGCACATTCTAGATTATTACAGTTGCAATATCTCACATTGTGAGAGAGAAAAAAAAAAAATTTTACCTCCAAGAATTGAGGAGTCATCTTTGTCTTGGCAATGTCCGTTTTTCCGATCAGCTCCGGTAGCGGTGCGTAACGCTCCGGTGATGGCTTTAGCTCGGGTGATTTGTCCACCACCTGGTCCTGACCATCCATGGGCCGCACATAGGCTGTTGGCTTCTGGGTCAGGACTGCTCCGGCCTGCTTGGACGGCAGCAGTGAAGGAAAGGTCTGGGAGGGCAGTGCGCTGGTCTTGGCTTGGGGTGGAGGTGGATTTATCGGCGAAAGCTGAATGTTCAGCGTGCAGACGGTCCCGCTGCTGGTCGACCCTGAGGAAATATCGGGGGCCCCCTGAAGCTGATGTTTACTGAAAGCGTCCCGGGTATCCATGACAATATTGTGGTCACAGGAATGTAGGACGGGAAGGGGCTTAGCATCTGGAGAGGGGGCAGACATTTCCTGGGGAAGGCTGATGACCCCCCTGAGATCTGGGAAGACTTCGCTCTCCTTTTTGTGATGCCCTGAGTGTCTGAGCTGACTGTGGGTCAAAGGAGGGGCTGACAACCTGGATGAACGTCCGCGGCGGCTTGGCGACGGGACAGAGGCGGGCGACGGGTACAAGCTATTAGATGTCCCTATCTGGCTTTGGGTAGCCGTGTAAAGCTCCTGACTGTGGATCAGAGGTTCGTGTGATTGACCTGCAGCTGGCCGGTTCTGATCCGACTGTGAGAGGGATACGTGGGAAGGAATGGGTAAAGGCTCGAGTGAAACGGGCGTGGGATTATTCACATCTTCGTAACTGCCCAGCATCCTTTGGATTCGATCAGAGAGCACGTCCCCTTTGTTCGTCTGCGAAAAAGAAAGGACATTTCCACTGCTGAGAAACACGTCTCAATTAATCAGAATTACAACGGGAAAAAAATAAAAAAATACATATTTGCAACAATCCCTAAAACAGATTTACTACACTCCAGTGGGGCGTGAAAACCCAAAGACACCACATTAAATATTTAGATACAAAGAACTTCAAACTTCCTCCTGGCCTTCATGTTAATGAGAAAATGTTTCCTCATTGCACGCCTCCCATGAGAGTTCGACCCCTTGATGAAGCCCAGACCAGTGCGAGTCATTTTGGACGTCCTCCACTTGAAGGCTGTTTTCTGTGTAGTGGAACGGGGGCTTTTATCTTCTTTTGAGACCTCTTTAATGCTTTATAGACTCAAACTGCTACAATCCTCTTTCTGAAGGCCTCAGACAGCTCTTCTGATCTGGGACAAACCTTCAAAAAACGCTGAGTACAGCTGTGCAAACATGTGAAATTAATACAATGCACAAGTTTAGGTGGGAGTGATAATTGGTTACCACCAGAAAAAGGCAATTTCCTTCAATTTCAATGAATGACGTAGTAAACTTGAATTTCCCGGGATTGTTAAAATACAGACGTCATTATTTAGGTATCAGAAGCAACCCCTTACTAAATTCATGCGCTATAAAAAGCTTTATTCAGTCAATAAAAATGACCCTAAGCAACTTCCTGAGCTGTGCTCAGATTCAAACTGAAAACTTTGATAAGTATATCAGAAATCACCTTTTCATCATTCTTCTGCCCCCACAGATTGAATCCTGTATTAGAGGAGCAGCTAGTGTTTCACTGACCTTAAGGCCCCTAGGTTTGCCCCTGCAGGGGCCGAGCTATTTTGGCTACAGAGGTTATTTAGGCCATTAGCAGGCTCAGAGGAGGAAGGCAGATGTTACCGCAGGCTGAAATCTGTCAACTTAACACTCTTCAATTACCGTTTTATAGAGATTCAACAACCGAATCATCGTGTTTCAACACATTTCTACATTTAAAACTCTCCCCAAAATAACAAAAAATATTTCTTGTAAGGCTACATAAACAATTTTATGCGTCGGCCGGTAAAGCGTTACAGTGACCAGAGATTTTCTCAGTACCTTTTGGTGGTTAAAGTAGCGTAACAAAGCCCATGCCAGTCAGCTGGCTGAAAGAACGCCCAGACAGTCTCTCTTACTTACAATAAAGATACAGTTTCTTATTTTGAGACGTTTCTCTTCGGGGGGAGAAAAGAAAAATCCCAGACTGTAATGGTATGGAAACCAGAGGAGTGACACTCTTAGTAAAGTGATACGGAGTTGAAATAACAGTTGGCAAGCCATTAGTGGCACGTCTGTTTATCCGTCGACTCCAGGCTGATAGCCGGACTAATAGCTCTGCTAATATCAGCTATGGCTCATCTATAAAGAGCAGAACGACAAAAAAAAGGATACTACTCCGCGCAATAACCTGCACAATACTGCATGTATGGGAAGTAACGTTAACATTAGGGAGCGGCCAAGTCAGACTGGAATCTGATGGAGAATCGGGCTCAACATTAGGGTGATGGCAAGGAGGCCTTCCAACCTCAAACACTAATTGCCAAAATACCAGTGGACACATGAATTCAGTAAATATACGAAGTAGCTGATTGCTGTAAACCCAATACAGATTTATTCAAAAAGGTAAATCATTTAATTCCAATAAAACTGACACTCCTTTTATATTGTTTTAAGATCCCTTGACGGATAGCAGCGTCATCGCCCATCTGACACTTGCAGATAATATCAAACTAGAAGGCTGTGATAAAGGCCTTGGGTACCAGCGCCTCTGCTTAAACTGCCCCCGTTTTCATCTTGAACTTTCATCTTGAACTTTTACAACCTTCTCGAGCAAAGCCGAGATGAGCACACTGCTATTCATAGAAACCAGGAGTTACGCGCCCTGCCAGGGGCCGCGCTTCTCTTTACATGTACACCGTCCAGATTGCCTGGACGGATCTATCAGATGGCCGAATAAAAAGCCACCGTTGTTCTGTGAGCGTCGCGCTCCCTCTAAAGTCCGTTCTCACCTTGTAGGGTTCTGCAAAGAGTGGCACATTTTCCGCCTCAAGTTCTTTGATTTGGCTGGTTTCTTGGATCCTTTGTTCCCATGCTCGGCGACGGAGAAGGTTCCGTTCTTCATTGTGTACGCTGGAAAATTAGATAGAAATACAAATGGGCTGAATTAGCATCTTCTTTACAAATAGATCATGCTGGGGCTTACAATGTGGAAATCTGACCAGGACACTATGAATGTTAAAGTTCTTTTTTTTTTTTTATAGTCCAAAGCAAAGAACTGCAACTAAATTGTTCCAGCACCAATAAGCCAACGGAAAATTTCTGCAAAAACAGAAAAACAAAAACAAACAAAGAAAAATGGGAGCTGCAAATGTATGATGTCCTTTCACAGACTTGTTAAACCCAAGGGAGACGCGGCAGCCTCAGATGAGAACAAATCTGTCCTTACACACCCCTCACATCACTTCTGCCAAATCCCTAGAGGATAAATTTTAATTTAACCCTAAGCAAATCATAAAATATTATAAAATAGGGGGGAAAGGAGCAATTTCCTTAGGGACTAGGCCAAGCTATGCGTTTTAAACATATGAACACTGAATTTTCAGGTTTCACGGGTCTTTTTTCCTCCCCACCCAAAACACTTCTCTAATCATTCTCACTGACAACAATCCCCGCAGGACGCACGCCATGGCAACACGAGGAGCAGCAAAGATTTGGGACCAAGCCAAGCAGAGGAGCACAAACTGGCACTGCCCGGCCACCCAGGGGTGAACAACACAACAGGTGTTCCTCACAAATCACCCCATATTACCCAGAGGTAAGCACCAGCCGCCCAGCCCGCCAACGCCCAGATTGCTTCATTCGTTTAGCTAGCAGATCTGGATTTTAGGTTTGGTTATGATGAGCACTCACCTTGTTTTCTTTTACATTGAAGTCGCACAACTCGACCAACATTTGCATTAACTAAATACATCACAGAGACCAGAATTAAAGGCTCTATGGTTGAATAAACTGTCTGTAATTAGCAGTATTGGGTAACAAACGTCTTTCTTTTTGGACTCGAGTTGAAAACTTTGATATTCTTTCATGAGAGTAAAAAGCAGTATGTTCAAGAGAACATACTTCTTTTCACATATGTTTTGTAAAACTGTTGAAAATGTATAGCCAGATTAAGAATGCAGCAAAGCCCCCCCCCCTCCCCCCAAAAAAAGACAAATCACATCATATTATAGTAGAATAAAGCGAAACGAATAACATCAAGAATCTTTTATTGTCATTATGTAACCGTAATGACATTTTGGTGAGACACCGGCTCAGAATTCACACAAAACAAGACATTCAAGTTGCATACACCGGCAACACTTCCTGAGAAGCTAGAAAAAAAAAAGAAAAGGAAAAAGTATGCAAATATTCCTTAGCACCTGATAACATTTAAATGTTGCAGTCAAAAAAAAAAAAAAAAAAAAGAGATGCGAGAGATTAAAAACAAAACAAAAAGAGATACGGTGACTTTATTGCATTTCTTCCATTATAAACCCTGACTGGTCTTTTAAATACCCTTAAATGGGTATAATAAACTACAAACAGGAAATTAGTCTCAGTCTTTACAGTCATTGTAAAAGATCATTCATAGGATTTTAGGACTTAAATATACAATTTAGCTTTACCATATGTTCCAAAGTTAAGTACATAAAACCCCAGAGACACAAGTGTGCACCACCGTCTGGTTGTGTTGCTTGTTTGACAAAAACAAAGATAAAATGCAAAACAGTGTGTGGGGGAAAATAATGAACCACCCTCAGAGAGAACCTGAGCAAATTGCCGTCTGGATAATCTTATCTGGGTTTTTCCCCCCCATGGAAGGCACTAGATTCCTGCACGGCTTTCTTTAGGTCCTGGCTGAGCGTTTTAATCTGGCCGTGGGGCGGACTTTGACCGGGAGCATTGCGCCACATGGACTCTTTTCTTTTTCATACGCTCTCTCGCCGACTTGCTAATGCAGTTAAGGTGATCGTACAGCTGCAGGACACAAATTACACTTTCGCTAACGAATGGTCGACTTTTTTCCCCCCCATTTATTTCTTTTAATATAGTTGGGCAACAGTAGCTGAATAATGTCAGTTTCTGTGGCCAAAGCATATGTTCCTGATGCGTTGTGTTTTGCAAAATGTGACGATGAGCTCTGTAGCCAAACACCTACACTCCTCTTGGCAAGTTTTCCTAATGAAGTTTTTTTTCTAAGAACGCAAACACAGACAAACTAATGCTAATAATATGTCAAGTGCTGCTACCCTGAGACTGTATTTACTTATTGCATAGGAATTGCAGATTCATTCTAGCTCTGTGTGTCACTTTTGATCTCCGTACACTAGCTTTAATCTAGGTGGAAAATGGGAACATTTTCTGCGAGTGCTACCAACGTAGCACTCGCAGATGTGTAGCATCAGAAACAGCGAAACAAACACTTGTGCTTATTCTGGGACTATTTCATGATCAATGGACACAAAAGGGTAGAAGAGGAAAAAAGGAAGAGAAAAAGGATGAGAAAAATGCTAAAAGGGAGAAAAGGTGACAAAAAGTAGAGGAGTGAAAAAGGAGAGAACAAGATAACATCCGAGGTATTCCTGCAGGGTACAATTCCTCGGGATGCATGGAGAAAAAGAAAAATCTCAAAAAAACAACAACAACAACAACAACAACCACCGCCAAAGCAGCAAAGACAAAACAACCCCAACAGAGGAATTTGAGGCAACATACAGGAAACCCATAAAGCCTCATGCCACTCCCCTAAAAACGGACAGGTAGAACCATACCCCAGCCTGGGAAAACGGGGCTGAATTTCAACAACTGCAATCTTTCATTTTAAGCAACTTTTTACAGCTGCTGCCAGGCCACCAACTGCTGGCAGAATTTATCAGAAGAAAAATTAACGAGCTTAGGAAAATGATCCCTTTAAGAACCTCAAACCGCATCCAAGTCAGTTTAGGCAAGGCAAGGCGACTTTATTTGTGTAGCCCAGTTAATACACAGAGCCACTCAAGGTGCTTTGTTGAACAATAAAGGAGAAAAGGTGACAGAAAAATCTGTTTAAAACAAGTAAATAAATCTCTAACCTTGCCTTTCTCTGGCCAAAAATCTGATGCTTTCTCTGCGTTAAGCTGGAGGAAATTTCTACCCATACACTCACTGATATGAAGATTCACCTAGGGATTTTATAAAGGACTGTGGTGACACAGACATCTATAGCTGAATGTCACCAGTTTATGAATCCTAAATTATGTTGAAATAATCAAAACTAGAGGATTCATAGCAATGGGGAGCAAAAGGGGCCCAAGAACGGAGCCTGAAGGAACCCCTGCAGGCGTCTCTGCTCAGACTTAGAAATGTCTCGCCCGATGACCGCTGGAGAGACGCATTTCACTTGGTGCGACGTTCAGGAGAAAACCATCTGACCCTTAAAGCTCCCGTGCGCCGTCCGCCACCAACGGTCTGGTGCTAAATTCAACAGCAGACCTTCAGAGGTCTACGAAGGCACGCGTCCGAATTTCCGCCTCTGGTGGGATTTGCCTGGAAATCCTCCAAGATGCTTTTCTCATATTGGATATTTAAGTCAGACTGCCTATGTTGGTGCTGTAATAACATCAGATTTTGTTTGTCCGAATATCAGCATCATATTTAAATGGGTTGCTTTGGAAACAACACAGCCCATGCTGACTACGAGTACACGACTTCAACGTTTCTCCCCAGGAACAGCTTCCGTTTGCAGTTGCCAAATAAAACCACCCTTAACCTGCTGGCACCATCACAAAACTCGTAATGCTTTTAAAATGTGTGCAGGATGTAATCTGAGCACTAGTGGAGGGTTGATGGTACCCTTATCAGTTTATAATCAGAAGTGTAATGTTCCCAGATAACCTAACCTTAAGATAGCGATTGTGGTATGATGTACAGACAGAAGCATGATCCCTCGTAATTTCCCAGAATCATCCCTCCTCCCCCTTGATCGAAAGGTTGCATGGTGATAAATCTGATTGTGGTTTTCTATTGATTAAATGCACCAACTAATGCACTCCTGGTTGTGCTTTGGAGTTTAGTAAAAAAAAAGGTTGGGGTCAGAGACATGTGCTCTGACGGGATACGTTTTCATTTCCATAATTCACATTCCGTTAGGATTCAGATCTACAGTACCATCAGTGAACCTGCAGTATATATGTTCTTCTTGTATGGTAAATGTTGGCTATATTTAATTGATAAATTAAGGCAAACCTTACGCAAGTCAGTTTGCATGTCTTAAAATCCTTAAACTGAATTGGGACAACAAGCCACAAAGAAAACTACAAATCTGCGTTGGCCAGGGAAAGCCTGATTGGTGGATCTCCAGTACCCACAATTCAACAGCAATAGCTATTATATTTATCAATCCTGTATTTACTGACTTATGTCAACACAAATATCTGCACAAAACCCTTTTGAATGCATCAAAAATGCACCGCTTGTTTATCTTTGATTTGTTCCCTTGTCCCTGCATTGCAGACAGACAGTAAAGCCCTTTACTGTCTGTCAAACCTAAAACTGGACCCTGATTTGTCAAAAAGTATGTTTCTGGTTAACCATTGAGTCATCAATGGTTAACCAGAAAACACTGCAGCTGCTGGTGGAACACTGTTTAACAGAGACATTTTTACTTTAACAAGGAAGGACAAACGGCTGGGCAAACAATAAGATATATATCAAGATTGTCTATGTTGCATTATAATTATACCTTTACACATTCCAGTAAGTTATTTTTCAGATGTTTCTCATATTTATCTACAGCTGTTGTTAGACAAATGGGCCTGTAAGACATTTGGGGTAAAGCTTTGATCCAGAGAGGCCTTTTTATAATTACTTTAAAACATAATCGAGATAAATATCGTATATCGGAATTCAGCCTGATAATATTGAGATATTATTTTTGGTCCATATCCCCCAGCCCTTTAAAGGACGATACACCGAATTAAGAAAATAAATAAACCGCAGAAGGGGAGCACGGAGGAAAGTGATAAGAGTGGACAGAAAGAAGGAGCAAGGGAGCATAAAAGAAAAAGGCCAGAAAGAAACACTGAAACAGAAGGATAGAAAGAAAAAAAATAAAAGGATGGAAGGAGGCAAAGGGATACAACAAAGGAAAGAAACAAAAAGGAAGGAAATGGATACAAAAAAATGAAGGAACCAAAAAGGAAGGAAGGTTTAAACAATGCGGCACGGGGAATAGTCTGGAAATATGTATACATTTGTATTCAGGCCTGGAAATCACTAGATAAAAGCTTATACTTTCCAGACTGTATGTACCCTGTAAATCTGACTGGTCTTATAATTTGTCTTAAATTGGACTATAATTGATACGATCTGTCTCTAACGGTAAAACCGGACGGTAATGGATCGAACCGGAGTGATTTTATTTATTCATTTTATTTGGGACTCACAGGAAACTGCTCATCTTCACAGGTCATGTCGTGATGAGTAATTACTTGTTGCCAAACGCCATGACTCTCTGCTCCCTGACGCCAGAGCGCTGCTCCATGGCTGTTACGCAGCCGCAGTTAAAGGGCCAGTCGTCGTCCAACTAAAGCCGAGTCGGGCCAACACGAAGCAGCTAAAGAGGAGCAGATAGTGAAGCAGGCCGTGCGACGTGAAAGGTTGATGTCCTCCACATCTCGCGGAAGCTGAAAGTCTCCTCGCCCCCCTGCTCCCTCCAGCCTGCCGTTTCCAGCTGATTCCGCCTCCTCCCCCCTGCTGGACCTAGATAGTTTGACACCTCCATAGTAAATGCCCAAACAGACGTTCATTCCCTCTGTCATAAAGTTTCGTCGCATTAAAAACACGGTGTCCGCAGCGCTGCCGCTGGGTGGGCTGACCGCCACCCGCTCGGTTTACGTTAACCGGGTTTAACCGTCGGCTAAGCGGGGGTAGCTGCTACCGGGCTAGCCGCGGAAGGTTCTGCCTACCTCGGCTGGGATGCCATGGTGCAGAGCGCCTCTCGCAGCGACCGAAGTTCGCTGTCATACGTTTTTTTTTCTTCCCTTTTCCTGTCGGTCTTCGCCGAGTGGGGAGGTCTTCACGCTTGGTCACATTGTTTACCGGCGGATATAATTGAAGCGGCTCTTTGTAGTTGTTGTTGTCAGCTAAACTGAGCGTGTTTTGGGTTTACTAGTCCAGCCCGTCTGCCTGCCTGCTGGTCTGGACTGTACTACATTTCCCAGCTGCCCGGGGACCAAGGCTCAGCGTTTTATACGCGAGAATCTTCCACCGACAAGTCGTTTTACTGCTTTTACTGCAACATAAAATTGATATTAATGTCACCCGAGTCCGGTCGGGGCCATGTTGGGGACTGTTTTCACTCTTTCGCTGCAGTTTATGCAAGATTTAGGACATTACCCCTACGAGACAAAACATGGTACGGCCAGCTGTGTTTATGGTGAACCCTACAGGGCTGTCAGGTCAAAGCGGTATAATTTAATGTGAGTGGAAAGCTATGAGAAATTCAGAAAGAAAGAAAGGAGGAAATCATTTTACATTTTTATGTAGGAATCCAGCATCGTAGCATCAGATCTATATTGGGTTAAACATAATCACTGAAAGACAAGGTTGCTTTATTTCACATGCAGCTCTTGGGTTCCAGTGAATTAATAGCTAGATGGAGAAATGAATGAAAGAATAACGCAGTTTAATGATTGTCGGTTAAAGGGAACCCTGAATGGGACGTTTACACGGGATTTCCCAGAGTGTTTGCAAAAGTGTTCATACCCCTCTCCGTTTTTTTACCCCATGTCACAATAAACCGCAAACTTTACTCTATTTCATTGGAATTCATTGTTTTAGACCCACACAAAACTAATGTGGGCCTCGGCCATAAGTGTGAGGTGGAGTATAAAAGTAAAGTAACACTGACTGCCAATATTTATGCAACTAAAAATCTAATATAAGTGGTGTTTTTTGCATTAAATATGGGCTGGGCGCCTCCATTTTTCCTTATCCTGTCCCTTGGCTCCCTTCCTTTCACCTCAAATTCTCCCAATCATATGTGGAAAGGAGCACAACAAAACTTATTCAATTTGATATTAAGTGGTGCTGGTGCACCCCCTCCCACCCCCACCCCCACCCCACTTTGAATTTCTCCCCAGGCAACACGCCATATTGAACATATCAATAACTGCCAGTGTGTGTACATATGTATTTAACCCCTCAATATTATCCAACATAACCCCTAATTGCATTCAGATATGTCAGGGATACAGTTCTGGAAGTGTTTTACACAGAGTCAGATCATAAAAACAATACCTCAAGCCCTGGACGTCACAATTCTGGCCTTTACGGAAGAGGGGCAAGAAGGGAGCCATTGTTAAAAACAATCAATAAGAATGCATGTTTGTAGTTTTGCATAAGTCATGTAGTTGACCATCAAATGTCAGAATCAGAATGCCTTTTATTGCCATCATACACATGTGTAATGAGATTGAAGCCAACTCCAAACAGTGCAGAAATATCAAAATATCAGTTATCCAAAAGTATATACAGTGTAAACATTAAGAGGTAAGGAGTCCATTCCTGGGTATTATGTAGCTTGCAAAAATAAAATGTATTGTTGTGTAAATTGTTAAATATATGTGTGTAAATATTGCGCATTGTAGGATAAAAACTGTAAATATTGCACATTATCATTATTTGACAGTAGTAAGGTTTTTTTTTTCAACAGTTGTTTATTAGAGCATGTGGGAGTTCAGGGTGGTCATCACCTTTGGAAATAAGCATTTTTCAGTCTGTTTGTTCTGGTCCTAATGCACCTGTAGCGCCTCCCTGAGGGCAACAGGTCAAACAGTTCAAAGCCAGGGTGGGAGCTCTCTGCACTGATAGTTATTGTTCTGCTGAGGCAGCGGGAGGTGGAAATGTCCATCAGGGAGGGGAGAGGGAAGCCAATGATCTTTTGGGCTGACTTTACAACTCTTTGGAGCCTCTCCCTGTCTGCAGCAGGGCAGCTGCCGTACCATACAGGCTCTTGATGGATGAATGGTAGAAGGTCAGCAGCAGGCTGGAGTCTAGTTTGTGCTTCCTGAGGGCTCTCAGGAAGTGTAGGCGCTGCTGAGCCTTCTTGGTGACTGTCGCAATGTTCTCAGACCAGGAAATGACGGCGGAGATGAGGACACCAAGAAACATGAGCGTGTGGACCCTCTCCACATGCTCACTATCAATGAAAAGGGGGGTGGGGGTCCTGGGCCAGTATTGTGCTTCCTGAAGTTGATGATGATTTATTTGTTTTTTTGGTGTTCAGATTAAGGTTATTCAATGAACACCAGGCTGCCAACTTCAGGACCTTCTCTCTGTAGGCTGTCTCACCACCCTTTGAGATGAGTCCAACCACTGTGGAGTCATCAGCAAACTTCATGACAAGGTTGTTTTTGTGGGCCGAGCTGCAGTCGTAGGTGTAGAGGCGTATATGAGGGGGCTCAGCACACATCCATGTGGGGAGCCGGTGCTCAGCGTGAAGGTAGAGGAGAGGTGGGGGCCAAGTCTCACAGTTTGGGGTCGGTTGGTCAAAAAATCCTTTATCCAGGCACATGTGAGATGAGGGTAGGCCGAGAATGTCCACTTTTGTAGTGAGGATGTCTGGGATTATTGTATTGAAGGCAGAGCTGTAATCCACACAGAGTATCCGAACGTAGCTCTGCTGCTGCTCTAGGTGGCTCAGCGCAGGGTGGAGAACTACGGTGATGGCCTCCTCTGTGTGGACATATTCGCACGGTATGTGAACTGGTGAGGGTCCAAGTCTGGGGGGAAACTGTGCTGAAGAACTAGCCTCTCAGAGCACTTCATTACCGGAGTAAGGGCTACGGACGGTAATTGTTCAGTCTGGTGATGGGAAACGTCTTCGGCACTGAGATTAATGTAGTTGATTTGGGGGAGGGTGGGATGACTGTCTGGTCCAGGGGGAGGTTGAAGATCCTGGTGAAGGTGGAGGCAAGCTGGTAGGCGCACACACTGAGCACCTTGCCAGGTACTCCGTCTGGGCCGGGAGCTTTCATGAGGTTCACTGCCAGGAGCACCCATCTGACCTTGTGGTCCTGTACAATGAGTGGAGTGGAGTAGGAGGTTGGTGGGGGCAGGGCTGAGATGTGTCAAAGCGAGCAAAGAAGCAGTTTAGCTCCTCTGCCAATGGCTCACTTAGGTCTCCTGCTGAGACATCACAGCCTCCGAAGTTTGTGATATCTTTAAAGCCCTGCCACACCATCGTTGTGTTGTTACTAATGTGTGGTAGAAGGTGCTCCAGTCAGATGAAACCAAAACCCTTGCGGGGAAAGGAATGCTTAACTTCATCCTGAACCCACCATCTCTACAAACTTAGCAGCATCATGTTTTGGGAGATCTTTTCTTCGGGAAGTGGTCAGAGTTGAAGGGAAGAGGGGTGGTGCTAAATACAGGGAAATCCTGGAAGATAAGTTCTCCTTCCACCGGGAAAACGTCGTCATACGTACTGTTAGGGGGGCAATGAAATGGTTTAGATCAGGGGTTCTCAAAGTGGGGGTCGCAACAAGACACCTCTGGCGGGTTGGGGGCCACGAGATGTTCAATGCTGATGTGCTAAAAAGATTTTGAATTTCCTTGTTTGTGAAACCAATATCAAGGTATAACTTGTGCCACAGTCCCTGTTTTAATGCAGGGGGATGTCTGCACTATGTTGTGAGAAGTCTTACAGAAATTCTTGTAATTTTACTACTTTATTCTCATAATTTCTGAAAAAGAGAGAGAAAAAAAAACCAATCCCAGTCGCCAGAATGGGATTGGGTTATTTTGGGAGTTGCAGGCTGAAAAGTTTGGGAACCCCTGGTTTATGTCCTAGCAAATCCATACAATAAAATGGCCTAGTCAAAGTCCAGACCCAAATCCAGTTGAGAATTAATGACTCGACATTTGCCGTCCGCGGAGGCTCTCCGTCCAATTCGACTGAACAAAATCTCTCTGTACAACTTTGGTAGAGAAACCCAATATTACGCAAATACGTTTGTTGTTTCTTTTATACGATAAACTGTGTAAAAGTTCCTGGGATGTGGCTACTTTTGCATGGCAGTCTAATAGCAACTGAGCATTTTAAAATAAATAAAGACGATCAGTCTAGTGCTTCATTATACGTTTTACTTAACACAAGATGTCTTCTACACATTTTATTTTTTTATTTTACACAATACACAAAATCAATCTATGCTTCTTTGAAACATACCTGTCACCCAGTGGTGGGTTTAAAATCCAGCACTGTCAATAGTTGACATAATGCCCAGCAGGTGGCACTCTTTTCATGTGTTAAAATTCAAACAGAGCAGAACACACCAGCAAACAATAAAAGGGTCTTTGGCATTTTACAGTAGACTGGATTATATAAAACTAGCAGACAAAAAATAAAGGTTAGGTAATAGGCTAAACATGCTTGATATACACAGAATACAAATATATAGAAACTTATGCTACTTTGAGCACCTAGTGTTTTTTTTAAATCACCAAATTTACTGTAATAATGTTTGCAAGGAAACTAACAAAAAGAGCCAAACGTTGCATCAGATTAAAGCGCCGGTGACATTGCTGCTTGCGCAGCACCAAAACCATCAATGTACAAAAGAGTCATGGAGTCATACTTCAGGGGTTTTCTTTGTTTTCTTTTAAGTAAACTCAGAAAACAGCACAGTAGTTTGGCAAGTTGAACATTAGAAGCAGCAGAGCCTCTCTTCACATCAATGCTCAAATGTGATTACAGACTTTCAACTAAACTGTCAATCAGTCGAGATTGTCGTCTGATTATCACACATCATTACAAAGAGGCTTATAATAAACTGATTCGTCCGATGCATTCAATCTTTGAAGAATCCAAATGAGAACAAATATAAAGCCTAAGCAACTAATTGCAGTCAGTTAATAAAACTGTTTTGACTGCACATAAACAGCATTAACTTGTGGCGTTCAAATGGCAGCTTACTTTAATGAGTTTGTATACATGGTACCTAAAGCTTGAAAGATCTTATTACATTAAGATTAAATCATATGGAGTTTTATCATTTTTTCATTTCTTGACTGAACATCATCTGTAGCTGACTATTATTGTTTATTATCCAAAAATTACTTAAAATATCATCATTGTTATGTTTAGATTAAGTGTACAAAGTATTTTTGGACAGTTAAATCACATTTTAATTCACCTAAAACAATCAAACAGCCTGTTTTTTGTGTTCAAATTAATATTAGATAATTACTGTGCCTTCTAAATTTTCCTACGCAGAAATTGTGTGACGTGATTAAGCACTCACACATAGTATCTTGCTGAATCTAACAACTCATCCGAGCAGAATAACGTTCTTCACTGATCTGTCAGTGACGTTTTCAGGGGTCATCCTAGTCATCCAGTCATTTAACTCATTGTTGATGGATTGAGGATTTAGAACGTTGCCATTGAGGCTCTTGTTGATCATCTACAGCAGGGGTCAACCTTTTTGAAACTGAGAGCTGTCTCATTAGTGTTGTGACATACGAAGGGCTACCGGTACTGACCTTTGAACTAGAAGAGTCAAAGTTCACCTCCACTTTATGTAAAATAAATAATTTTTCATGCTTTGTTATAGAAATTGTCATTTTTAAATCTATATAAATGCAAGCGTGATTAAACAAGAAGAGTAACGGAATAAAAAAAGTTTTAGTGGTGGATTTTTCTTTTTTTTCAGGGGGCACCATGTTGGTGACCCCTGATCTACAGCAACATGTTTATTTTACAAAATGAAGTCATCTATGGTATATTGGAACAAGATTTCTCCTTACTACTTGTAAAATAATGGCACGGTTATATATTTACACACTGTTCATACAGTTAATTTAAAATGAGAGCTTTCATAACAGTCTCATTGTTATGCAAGTAAAAAGCTGTTTTCATTTTATTTATTTTTTCTCTTGTATTTTTATTTTCTATCCAAGATCCTGTTGACTGGGTTGGTTTGAACTTCTCTGCCAAAAGGTGACCAGAATGGGAGGACACGTAAGAAACCGGTCCCCCCGTTCCTGTTCTTGGGTAAGAACTTGCACGCAGAATGACGTCTCTGTGCTCGGCGGGGTGAAGTGTGTCGTCACTTCGTGAATAAGTCCGCAGCTCTCTGCGATGGTGGTCGGGCTGTTGGTGGTGTGCAGCGTCGTGGCAGTGGGACCAGTGGTTTTCACTTCCAGTTGCTCACCTCCGGCTGCTGAAGCGTCCACAGGCAACACCACATATGCATTGGTGAAGCTGTCTCCTGTGAGGCACTTCAGCTCAGAGGACCAGCAGTATTCCCCGGAGTCTCCTGTTTAAGAAGGATTTCAAACTTTACATAAAGTAAATGCAGATGCAAAGGATGTAAAAATGTATATATTGTAATTTTTTAACAACGATCCTGCAAAAAAGAGGCAAAAAACAACAACTTTGCCAGTTAGTTTATTTAAGATGAAGCAAAAGCCTCAGGAGGTGGGAAAGCAAAAAAAAAAAAACAATCAGATGCAGATAATGAAGTCCAGATCAGTTACTGCTGAATTAATCAGAACAACGGCCAACAACATTAGCTTGCAGAAATGTAAGGTTTTCATAAATATTAAGGTTTATTATGCACTTATGAGCATAGGAAGTGATTTTGTTTTCTTGCCGGTTGGAATGTTAGCTTTATGTGTCAGGCAGTGATGTATTAAATAGTGTTAGTATCATTTCCTTCCAGTTAAAAAATAAAAGAAAGTCTTGGGACTTAGTTTTGTGCCAAGCTCTGCTGAAGTGACTTTGCGGCCTCTTACCTTCTGTGGAGTCCGTTATCCGTATGTTGTGATTGTCCCCGAGTTGCAGTTTTCTAGCATATGTCATTGTGCTGCACTCTATCAAACAGTCCGTTGGTAGTTTCATGGAGCTGGGCTTGGGCATCAACAGCGTCTCTTTCTCTGAGCACTTAGCTGCCTCGAAGACCAGCAGAAGTTGGCACAGCAACCCAAAAGACATCCACATGCTGAAATATCCTCTCATTCTGTCCACTAATAAGTCTTAAAGAAGTACTCAGCTGTGGGCTCAGGTCCTAATGGGCTGTAATACTTAGAAACTGTGAACAAATAGCTTCAATACAAGCGAAAACAGTAGCAGCCACTCAGAGCGAAGCGGATCACTGTTCCCCTGAGAAGAACCCAGTGTTTTGAAACGCACAGCCAGCATTTCTTCAGCTCAGATTTCCCTCCCTCTTGGCCGGATTTCATAAATTTCTGCTTGTCATGCAGGCATAAAAGATTGACTGAAGCAAGAATTTCAGTACATAAATCCTTATTTTTAGAAAGAGGACATTATTACCATAAACAATAAATCTCAAGGAATAAAAAGTGAGAGCAGTTTTCAAAGCACTTCAGTCATCTTTATTTAAATTTCTGAAAACAAAAAAAATCACAGAATACAAATGATTACAAGGGAAAAGCAGTGTGTTAAACATCCGATCTAAATGTGTTTTTAAACTAAAGTTCCACACTGTGTAAAAAAAACCTTTAAAAGTTAAACTGTGAGGTAACTGTGTGAATTTATTATAAAATACGGAAAAAAAATAAGACAAATTCTAAATTGAGAACTTTCACTGCTCAAGAAATTGCTGAAAATACACAGAAGACAACTCTAAATCTATCTAAAAACGCTGTTTAGGTGTTCAGACCTGGAACGCTGCGTTGCCAGTGGAGGGGAGAGTCTTACATTTCGTTTGAGTCCAAATTTACGCCTGGTTTTTAATTTCAGGATGTTTTTCTGTAAACATCCTGAACTTATTCTGAAAACAGAAGTGGTAAATTCTTCAAGAGTTTCATGCCTCGATGAGGCTACCGAGTACTGTCGAAAATGAATGTATTTTGTTGTCGTTTTTATCGTCAGATTTGATAAGCTGCAGCTGAACTAGAAATACAAACATCATGTTCAGGATTCATTCTGTTAGTGCTTTTATTCAATCTCTGATCCTAATGGATTTGGTTGTAAAGGAATGAAAATGTTTATTTTTTTATTGCATTTTTACCACATTACTGTGTGCTGTTGACATGAGACATTTTATTTCCAAAATTTCCCCGTTATGACCAAAGCTCGTTCCTTTCATGAGGTCTCTTATAGATGATTACATTTGGGAGCTTTTGGGGGGTCTTGAAGACTTTAAAACAAAATGATTATGAAGCATTAGGAGATTTACACACTTATTTTTCTGACCTTGCTGAGAACAACCTGAAATATTCCCCATATCCTAAGAGAACATGGTGGCCTCACAACTCAGCGAAGGAAAAAAAACTGGCCGGTCGAGTATTTGGCATGGCTCGCTCTCACATTTTTAAAAGGAACACTGAGTAACTTTTAGCAGCTACATATAAATGATCTATACTCCAGAGCATTAACCACATAGATGTCCTCTGAACCTAAGTTATTTTCCAGCTATTTATGTTCAATAATCTAAGATTTAAAAAAAAATGCAGATCTCTTGGATACTGATTCTATTTTAAGCAACACGTTTGCATAGTGTGCAGAAAGAGAGATCAATTTTCACGACTTGCAGGCTCAACAAATCTGTTTGTGGTACGAGGGAGCAGCAGGAATTCAAAACTTGAGATGTTGCTTTGGTTCCCACGATCAGAGCTGAGTACACGGAATAACAATTGACGATAGAGAAACAGAGAGCACTACAGGTGGGCGATTTTACATCTGAGGAGACAGGCCTGTGTACAAAGATATTTTGGATATGCCAGGTGGCTCAGATCTTATGCCAGAGACTGTGGGACGGACCCCAGCCTACTCTGAGCCGGGCTGCTGGGCGTTCCCTGGTCCACAGCCGCAGCTGCGGGTCAGTTCCACTGAAGAGAGGACGATGGTGCTGGTTTCATCCATGTAGGCCAGGTTCTGTGTTTCCTGTGTGGCGGGCTGGCAACATGGAAAATTGTCCTGAATGCAGAAAGGGATCAAAAGTCAGTCAGTGTGCTTAGAGTTCATTATAATTAATACAGAGGTGTGAAATAAATTAATTTCATTTTACAACATGCGAGCAGCAAACTATATACACAAAAAAGGAAAAGATTAGGTTGGATCTTTTGAAGATTTCATCAGGAAGCATATTTAAATCATTAAAGCCGAACAGAAAATCAGCAGCTAACATATCATTTTATAATCTTGTGTTTCCCTAATATATATTTTTTTTCAATCAAACAATGACACTCAGAGTCACAAACTGTAAGGCACGTCTTGAACTGGGTTGACTGCAACACATTAGCTTGTCTTGTTTTTAAACATGACAATACGTTTCTGGTTGAAATATTTGAAGGATTCATACCTGTGAGCTGGCATCCTGCACCCTGGAGGGGGATGCAGGACATTGCACGGTGCCATCTGCAGGATTGCACAGAGTGCACTGAACAACGGTCAGGCTCAAAGGATAAATCACCCAGCTGTCCCAGCCCAGATCTGGAAGATACAAAATGGGATTTTTTTTACCATGAAATGACAGAAAAAAAAGACACTTCTGGGTGCATTATGTTTTGTACTCGTTGTTCAATACCTTTCATGGAGATCTCAGAGGCTGCAGCGCAACACTTTAGGCCTGTTCTGTTTCCACTGTCATGTAACACAGAGTAATCAGCGGTGGCTGGAGGAAGACGGACTTTGTCAGCTTTGGGTACAAGCCACCATCACAAAGGATTATATCTGAACACTTTGACTTATGGCTTCCACTTACTTGCGGTCTTCTTTACAATTTGAGGAATGATGTTGAATGTTCTCAGCCATTGCTCACGGACAGCGTCTATCACACCAGCAGGCAGCTGTGGCTCGGTCTGCATGTTGAGAGCCCTCAGGAGACTCTTCCTGATAGACTGCAGTGACTGATCCTGGCACCTGAATGTTACAATCATAATCACATTAGATTTGATTGATATTAGTGCATCCGGTGATCTTGTAACCCAAATGCTTCATCGTGTGAGGTAAATGTATTGTGTTCATGCTGTGAGACAACAAAATAGCCCTACACAGATGGTTGACAGAGGAGTAAAGTGTTTAATGATAGATAGCTGAAGAGAAGATGTCACTCAAACGAAATATTCAAGTTAGATTTTAAAAACCTCTATTTATTTTCTTGCCTTTTAATAAAGTCTCATGAGTCCTCATTGTGTTTTAATTATTTTTGATCCACCTTAATGAGTTTTATTCAGTTGAGGCCTCTTTGTACCCCCTTCCTTTTCTTGCTTTTCATAAAATTCATATTGAGCATTTTTGATTTACTTTTTTATTTGTCTTTCTACAAGCTACTTTTGTTATCGTTGTGTTCTATAATTTTTATCTTCTTGCAATACATCTTCATATATTCCTGTACAACTGTGCAGTATTATTGTTCCATATCATATGTATACAATGGCCTATTTCAGGGTTTTCGTTTTGTGTAGTTTTTTTTCTCAAATACATTTATTTTTAGCAGGCAACCTTTTCATGCGCATTTGAAGTTTCTTAGCAACAATCAGGAATAAACTGCTTGACCAAACAACATTTCTATAAACTGGAGTTCATCGGTCTTCATTTTCAGAACTAAATTAAATTTTATAGTAAATTAGATCAGAAGCTGGCATGATTGATGTTATTTGATAATAATTAATTAACAAGCTACAATTTTTACATGACACTTTAAGTTTGGTTTTGGCACCTTCTATTCATCAACATTTTTCTCTGAAAAAGGCCAAATGCTGTTTGCCTATTTTGGCAAAGATGGTCAAGTAACCATAATTGTCAGTTAATTCTGAATTTATATCTAATAATAAGCGTCTTTTGGGTGATCTGATGAATAATGTCATTCTTCCAGCATTAAGATGCATCACCGGTCTCTGTCCTGCACATAAATAAACAAGGACCTCTCAATCTCACAAAGTCATCTGATAAAAACAAAAATGGAGAGCAATGTGCTTAAAAGCTTTGAACCATCGGTTTGAGCTATATTATAAACCATCACTAGGCTGTTTCAACGTCTGGAGCTGCTTCTTGTTGGACGTTGTTGGCCATATCAGTTACTGTTTTTATGGAAAATAAAATAAAATAAACAAACCTCTCCATTTCCATTTGAATCCAACACAGTTCTAATTGACATGGGTCACAAAATGTTGGCACACCTCCTAATAGTGTTGTTTCCATTGTAAGTTTAACATTATTCTAAAGGAGCGATAAGTAATGATGACGCCTAGTGTTTCAAATCGATTTGAATCACTTAGTGTTACAAAAAAAGATCAAAATGTGTGAGGACCAGACCCGCCATAATAAGGGATGTGTTGCACAAAAATAAATGTCTGAATAAAATAACTATACAAATAAATGAATCAAAATTAAAAAAACAAACACAAACAATAATGTTAAATCTTAGTTATAAAAAACATGGGACTGTAAAATATACAAATAAAGTTACTTATTTCTACAGTTATTTGATCTTTTGATTTAAAATGTTTTTTTTGTCATTTCTTTTTCACTCATCAATGTTGGACTCTACTTTTCCTTTTCATTGTTTGTATTTTTTATGTTTTTATGCACTGTATCATTAATCAGTCAAAGTTTATCTCTTAGAGCAATTTTCATACTGCCAAGTGTAGCACAAATGCTTTAGCGATTAATAACCTAATATATCACATATAAATACTCTTAAAACTGATATTGTATGTTCTTTGTCAGCTGTGCACATTGTCACAGTGACTGACATCTTTGGACTTCCACTTAGCTTCCAGCTGCACCAAGTTCAGGCTGTTGGAGAAACAAGTTTACATCATCTGAGCTTTTGATCTCTGAAAGTTGATCACCTGGTACAAAGCTTCCCACTGCCACACATGAAGAGTGACCATAGAAATGCTGCCGAACTCTCAGTTTCTAAAATGCATTCTTGCCCAAATGCCCTTTGCACAATCATTTCTGCACATACAATCGGTTTTTAATAATACTCACCTGTACACTGTGATCGCACACTGTCTATTTCTCCTGCATTGTTTACATTGTTTACATTTCAATTGTTTACTATAAATCACTGCTGCACCTTATCCTGTAATTTACTGCAATTTACTGTAATTTTTAAAACTGTATGCAAACAAAATTTCGTTCTTGATGCACTCTGTGCATACAAAATGACAAATAAAGTTGTCTAAGTCTAAGTCTATAAAGTTGTCTAAGATTCAAGGTACATTCAAGTCCACTTCAAACTAAATAATCCACCCTGAAGTGACTAAAATGTTATCAGACAACTTTGCTACCATACAAAGTAGTTTGATTTCTGTTTAAAACTTGTACGTTTTTTTCCCATTTACTAGCTTAATTCGATCATCAGTTCAAACTGGTTGTTTCATATAATTTCAAATTCTTTTTCACTCATTCATAACATCTTAATTATGTCTTAACAGTCAGACAAGCTGCAGAAATACACAATGTTGTATAGTACAAGCTGTTTAGCTCTTTCTGCATGTGCTTGGTCACTACCCATTAAATTATTATTAACTTGTATTGGCAGAAGAATCAAAGCACCATAGAGGATTGGATAAGTCTTCTTTAGCTATAGAATTTTCTAGAGAGAAAAAAAGCTTAAAATTCACACATGCTCTTTTTTTCTTTTGTAAATAGTGCGAAAGCTACACAGGGTCTCTGCGCGGTCTTAACAAGACTTACATTTGAAAATCAAAATTTAAGGCTACGCCTCACATTCAACACTGTCGAGTGATTTCTCACTTTCCAATTTGACCCAGTCAAATGCGGGACATTGTTTCAGTTTGTGGGACACTTAGACAGGATTAAAAGTGTGGTAAATCTTTTAGTCAATTTGAATAAATTCACCTATTTAGCGAGTAATTTTATGACTGCAATTCTTCTTGACATTTCTGTATGTCGGGATGTAGGTTTTAAATTTCATTTATAATGGTCTTGAAAAGGTCTTAAAAAGTTTTAAATTGGAGTTGGTGACACCTGCAGAAACCCTGCTCCAAGGCGTTTGAACCTTTCAAAGGACAACCGTGGGGATGCATATTAATGCCAAGGGCAATAAAAGGCCATAGGCGTTGATATCCTTTTTAATTTCACAGTTGTTTACAATTAGTCACAATCAACAACAGTTAAAATCAGTCATTCAGCAGCAAAACGTAGCGTGACAGGCTTGAACACGCAGGTCCATTTAGTTTGGGCAAAGATTCATCTTCTTGTTTAGCCGCCTGTCCTTCAGCTGTTTAAATGCAACCATGCCGACAGCTTGTGGTTTTTGAAAAACATTGTCACTTGGAACAAATTGTCATTCTTAACATACTTCTGCAGGGGAAATATCCTTGATTTAAAACTGGCAGACATACTCAGTGAGTGACTGTGAAGTTAGTCATGGACTCGGCTGCATTAGAGCTCACCATTTCCCCCTGAAAACAGAGGTTTACCCGGTGGACAAGATTGGGCTCCAGGGTGCCGCTGTTTTGATTTCCGAAATCACTTTTAATTGTTGCACCAATATTGATTGTTTAGCTTGCAAGTTGTTTATGTTACAGCCAAGTTGGCAAAAAAAAATCTGCTTCTGGAGATTTGGGATGTGCAAACCTCAACAGAGCCTTCAGGAGGACCAGGGAGTTAAAGTGAATTCAGTGTGGCGGGTTATGAAATGAGTTGAGAAAAGGGGGGCAATCAGGCAATCATTATATTATCATTAGGTTTAAATGATGCTTTCACGCCTGTCCTGGCCATTTAAATGACATGAATTTGAATAGAGGGTGCGTAAGTTTCTTTAGTATCTTGGATGCAAGAAAGTTTTAGATGCAAACAAAATTTGTAAGTTTTTCCCCTACGCACAGTAATGTTTGTTTTTTCTTATTCAGAAATGTATTTTTCATTTTGAAGACAATGAAGGAATCCACATTCTGAGTGGCCTTCTTGCTGTTGCACAGAGCCGATATTTCTTGTTACTTTTAGTACAGAATAATTGTGAACGAATTGAAAGTGTGACCAGTGTCAGAGCGGCCTTCTTCTCCTCTGATTGTTTTCTTTTTAAAGCAGCCACAATTGTCAGAAAACCTATTACATTCTCAAGTTTAAAGTAGCTTTCATTTATTTCTTTTTCTCATGTTTCAGTTGCCTTACATAAAAGTTGATTTTCCTTTCTAGTCTACACAAAGCAAAAACAGGTTTGGATCCTATTAGTTTTGAACGTCTAAAAAAGCCATTTCAACAGTAGAGAGGTGGATTTGCTTTCTGTTCAGGCTGCAACTTTTGCAATGAAGGGCACTTTTTCATGAGGTCAGCCCAGGAGAAATGATTACCATCAACAATAATCTTAGTGATAAATATCTTTTCCTCTGCTGCTGGTGTTTTCGCTCAACAACAGTTTATAAGCCAATGGATGACATTTAAAACTGGCATTTTTATCAGAGTTGTCAGCCATTACTGTCTGATCAGGGTGCTGAATATTATTCTGCAGCTGCAGCATAAGCTTTGAATTGGCAGCTTATTGTCTGTACTGCAAGCAGACGCCTTCCTCTTGAAGATTCTCACAAGCTATTTATCTGCACTTTTCTAAATGGTTTAATTTTTATTATATGTATTGAAAAAGTGTTTTTGCTTTTAAAATTAGTTATAATGCCTATACAGTGAGAGCTAGATCATTTTATATAGATTTTTAAATGTCCCCGTCCTATTTAAGATCAGAATGAGCAACAATATTGGTAAAGCTCTTAGATACCTAAGAAAGTCTTTCAGTTTCATTGAAGCAACAGAGGTTTTTTTTTTTTAGAGGTTTTACAGATTATTGACTCAGGGGGTGAATACAAACATATATGCAACACTATTTAGAATTGTATTTTAAAAAATGATAATAATAATAATTCAAACTGTTTCTAGGCAAGGCAAATTTATTTATTTATAGCACATTTCAGTACAAAGACAATGCAAAGTGCTTTACATGATTAAAACATAGGAAAATAAAACAGAATAAAAGCAAGTTGGAATAAAATGTTTATGGTAAATGGACTGAACTTATATAGTGCTTTTTCCAGTCATACTGACCACTGAAAGCGCTGTAGAAACAAAATAAAACATGGGAGAATAGACCCTAAAAGCAAATATTAAAAACAGTTGGACTACAAAGTTGAACTAATGATGTTTCAGTCATGTCATGCTTTTAGGCCCATACTTTTCATGTGTCATGAATGTGACGCGTGACATTCTATGACGCACCCTACTTTCCACCCTACTACTTTTCTTTCTTCTTCAGAAAAATGCCCTGTCTCTTGTTAGGCACAAAAAAACATAAATTCACCTTGGGGTTTGTGGTTTTAACAAGTTAAAATGTGGAATGTGTGTGCATGCTTTTAAAGGGGCAGATTTTTTTCGGACTGGCTATTCATGCTTCGTCCTTCTCTCTTCAGCCGTCCTTATTTTTTAAGGACACGTTACATAAAATGACCAATTCCAGACTTCTGAGAATGTTTGACTGAAACGGTCGCCATGCAATCCTGCTGGCTGTTTTTAGTAGAAGGTTTAAAAATGTCACTCTTCAGATGTTCAAAGTTGGTAGAAACATGGCAACAACTATAATATACAGTAAAGATGTTTACTGTATATTATAGTTCACTAATATGTACTAATGAAGCTGTCGCTTTATGCTTGCTCAGTATGAGGGATTGCTGCAAAGCCATGGACAATGCAGACGACTCTCCCTGTGGCTCTACGCTACTCCAGGAGTGAATGCTGCTTGTCAGGACTTTGATGCAATCAACTGGTTCCCTGATATAGGATATTTTTGACCAATCTGTATAATCTGACCCAATCTGTATAATATGATTGAATTTGACTTTGTAAAGTGCCTTGAGATGACATGTTTCATGAATTGGCGCTATATAAATAAAATTGAACTGAAAATTAATTTGCGTTTGTCTATCACATAAATTCACAGTCAAATACACTGGGTTTGGGTGGGAATGCTTTTCTTTAGCAGGAATAGGGAAGTTGTTCAGAGTTGGTTGGAAGATGGATCGACATAAACACCCATCTTCCTTCCACTTCACATTCAGTATGTGTCGGTCTCTCGCATAACATCCCAGTAAATACATTGGTGTTAGTGACTAAATATGAAGAGTTCAGTGGTCATAAATGCTTTCTGCAAGTCACTGTAGATGAATAGTGCTAAAGAGTTTTGGTAGCACCACCCCTCTCAGACCTTCAAATATTTACCAGTAGTACATATAACTCAGTATATTCCCCAGTGTTTAGTCTCATGTTGGTCTGTGTTGTCCTCAGGTGGAGGGAGCAGCGTTTACCGGTTCTTTTGTATGGAAGTCTCGCAGCATTGGTTTGTGGAGTCGTCCTAGAGGAGAAAATTTGTTGGACACCGGCGCGCCTTTCTACGATACCTACAGGACTCTGGATGGAAAATACGTGGCTGTGGGTGCCATAGAACCAGAGTTTTATAGCCAGCTGCTTAAGGGTTTGTACTGAAATCACAATGAAATGTATTCTTGTCAGGACAAAATGTTTTGGCAGTAAGACACAAGAGCTCTTCTGTTGCTGCCAAGTTCTTTTAACTTGTTGCTAAAACTAACTAAAAACATGCATATTTATACAAACAAATCTATATTTGCATGGTTTTTAGCATTTTTAGAACTTATGTGACTCTACTTTGCTGAATATCAACTTTAGGTCCTGTAATTGCTTGAGAATACATCATAGATCTTCTATAGGATTAAGATCTTCAGAGTTTCCTGGGCATCAGGTGACAAATTTAAAAGTCTTTAATGTTTTTAATGACTTTAGGCTTTGGAGAATACAAAAATCATCTCCAAATGGTGGCTGGATTGTTGGAAGAAGTTGCTCATGAAGGACATTTTGATTAAATTTGGATCTTATTTTAACCATATTGGCCCAACAAGTAAAACTGAGCCGATGTTTGCTGCTATTACACAATGAGGCTTCACTTTACTTGTGTAATTTCAAACTAACTCAAAAAATAAACGAATGAGTACATAAAAGTGCCTTGTATTATTGTAAAAAAAAAAGTTTCCTCTTTACCATATTTTGACAATATATTTGCTTAAACATATAATCAGCATTGGATACTATTCTCTTCATCGAAGCCTAATGAGTGCATTGGCAAAATAAAATCCAGATTCTTTAAAAGAAATTGTGAATTCAAATGAATCTATTTATCGCCCAGCCCTACGTCCATCCATCGTCTTACGCTTATCCAAGATCAGGTTGTGGGGGCAACAGGTTCAGGAGGGAACCCCAGACACCCCTCTCCCCAGCAACATCCTCCAGCTCATCCCAGGCCAGACGAGACTTATAACCCTCCATCGTGTATCAGGATGCTTTGTGGGATGCTTTCTCAGTATAAAGGGTTGCAGCAGTCAGTGACTTTGTTATGATTGGCTGTTCTTCCTTAGAATTATGAGGAAATCATTTATAAAATATTGCATATTACTTAATTTGGGTTGAATGTAATTTGGACTGACCTAGAGTCTATATACTATAAAGTGTTTTGGAAGGACAATAACATTTGGAGCAGTTTATTTATAGGACATTAATTTAATTCTGTCAATTCTTTGACTTTGTCAAAATTTCGGTTTTCCTTGAAGTTTTTTTGAGAACAAGTAGCTTCTTTGCTTGTTATCTCATGGTGCTTGTTGATGCTTTTATACCCACCTCCTGCCCGTGATGAGCAGTGATGAACTGCTGCTGGACACATTATTCTCTAACAAACAGGAGGAGGTGGTACTGACACTTTCTATACAGTTTTGGATGTCCTGATGCCTTTTTATCAATATTGAACAAATAGCAGGATATTCTTTTTTTTCATCGTATAAATATCTGTTCTTGGCAGCAATTTTCTCATTCATCAAAGTGAATATGGTGGCACAATTTTCTTTGCAGATAGCAATTGCTAACACAAGGAAGATATTATCCCCCCCTTTTTTATAGAAATGAGACTAAGTAGTAAAAAGTGATTGTAGTTTAATGGTTTCACATCTTCTTCTGTGATTGTAATACAATAATACTGAAATTGTTTCCTGACCACTTTGTGACAGCTCAAAAAGACAGAAAACAAAACACTACCGCTCAGAAGTTTGGGGTCAGTATATGTCATGGTTTTATAAAAAAAAATAAAAAATAAACACAATCTGATGAGTTGCAAAATGAATATAAAATATAGTCATGAAATTGACAAACTTGAAATAATAATTTTGTCCTTCAAACTTTGCTTTCATCAAAGAATCCTGCATTTATAGCAATTACAGCCTTGCAGACCTTCAGCATTCTAGCTGTCAGTTTGTTGAGGTCATCAGCAGACATGCCCCCCCCCCCCCCCCCCCCCCATAGTTCCTGAAGCACCTCCCACAAAATGAATTTGCTTGATGGGCACTTCCTACTGTCTGTCTGAACTCAGTAATTGCCTGTCAGAGATCAAACAATGGCTGTACAACAATTATCTGCAGTTAAATGCAAGCAAAACAAACTCTTATAATTTTCCCTGATGAAATAATTCTTGCAATCAGGCAGCATCTTGCTTCTTTAGCGCCTACTGTGAAAAGTACTCTGACAAATCTGGATGTCATCTTTGAAAGTTCTTTGTCTTTTGACAATCACTGTAAAAAACAAAAAACAAACAAAAAAAAACGGTTCATAACTGCTTTTATCACTTAAGGAACATTTCTAAGTTAAGAATTTTTGTCAAAGACTGAACTTCAGATGATTGTTCATGCATTTATTTCCTCCCATTTAGACTATTGTAATAGTCTTTTTACTTGTTTGAATAAAACCTTCTTGGTTCACCTTCAGTCTGTACAGAATGCTGCAGCGAGTCCGTTGACACGTCACTACTGTTCTGGCCCCCATGCTCTGGCTTCCTGTTAAGGACACTCCATGGCCAGGCCCCTCAATACATTCTGGACCTTTTGGATCTTCTATCTCCATCTAGGACTCTGAGGTCTTCAAGTCGAATGTTGCTGCTGATACCACGAATGCGTTTTAAAACCCGTGGACACCAAGCTTTTCAGCTTTTGCAGTTACTCTGAGGCTCTGGAACGTTTCTCCCACTCTCCCGCTGCACAGACGTCATAGACTCTTTCAAGAAACAACTAATGATGTTTTTATGCAGACGGGCCTTTGTTTAATGTGTTTTTGTGCTTTAATTGCTTTGTCCTTGTGAAGCACTTTGTGAAGTATATGTCTGAGAATGGTGCTATAGAAATAAAACTATACTTATTACGCACCATACAGTCAAGATGATCCCAGGTCAGCTCAGCAGGGTTGAGATCTGGTGACTGCTGGCCACTCCATTACAGACAGAATGACACATTGACAATGTCTAGACTATAACTGAGCGATTTAATGTTATCTTCGCTGAAGAAAATTGTGTTTTTTAATTAGAAATACAAGGACATTTATAAGTGACCCCTAACTTTTGAGCAGTCCTGTATTTTAAACGGACTAAAAAAAAAACTTGTCATCCAAACAATAATGAGAAATCTCAAATATTTGTGTAATAATCTACAACAAATGTGTATGTTGTAGTGCAGAAAATGGTCTGTTGGACTTCATTTAATTTTGTGAAAGGTTTGCCCTGTTTAGACCTCGGATATTTAGTTTGGTGTGTTCCTGATCTTTAAAGTGAGAGTGAGCACCATAGTAAGATCAAAAGAGCACTCTGAGGCCTTCAGAAAGACGTTTGTTGCGGCTTATCGGTCTAGTAAGAGGTTCCAAAATAAATTTAAATCAGCCATTGCTCGTTTTACAAAATAGTCTAGAAGTAGCCTATAGGACATCTAAGACAACTGCCAACATGCTCGGGTCTGAAAGCAGACTGCAAACGACTGAGACAAAGGATATCTCTCTAAAAAAACAAAACAATCCTAAGATTCATAAGCCAAAACTGAATCATCTGGACACCAGAACAAGGGACATATTTAACCCTAAACCTGATATAAAATTCAAGGAAAATAACCTCATACCAACTATGAGAGAAATGATTGGAAATTGCTTTTAATTTTCCAGAGACGAATGGGAATGGAAGCAGAAAGTTTACTGAAAAATGCTTTACCCTCCAGACATCATTTGAATTTTAAAAAGTGATAATCTCAATTTATATAACAAGTTATTTTTATTTATTTATACATTGGAATATTTCTTTAGCTTTGACTTGCCACACCACCTGTTGACTTTGTGATGCAACAAGCTCAAACCATCAAAACAACTTTGTATTTTTTTAGGTTACAAACGACGTTCACCGACTGTGCTTTGGAGAATCACTCCTGACTTTAGAAATCTGAGCATCTGATGTCAGTTCAAACGGCATAAAATAAAACTATAAAATTGTAAACTATCTCTCAGCACTAATTCAGGAACCAACTTGGCCCTCATGTTATTTCTTGATTTGTTGAACCAACGCTTAAATAGTAAATTTAAGAGCTTTGAATAGCCGTTGAACTGTGCAATTTATGTTACAATATATAAAAAAAAAATTAGTGTTAGAGGGGGGTTAAAATTTAAAAGGAGTTACAGGACAAATAACTTTTGAAAAACAATACAACAACCAACAATAATTTTTGTATATCTGTGTGTGGGGTGGATCTCTGGATTAGATTAAGTGATGCGCTTAAAGTACATATTTACACCATTAAAAAAAAAAACAATATCAAAAGAACTGCTTGGAAAATGTTATACAGATTAGATTAGTTGTTGCTCTAGATGTTAATGTATGGGTATGCAGTGACTGAGGTTAATGAGGAGTTTAAGTTTTGATTACTGTCTGAATTCTTTAAGGATTTAACCAGTTTGAGGCGACCCGGATGATTGTATGTTGAGGTGATGGAGAGACGCAGGACATCGGGATGTTTGTTTTATCTTCTACCTGCTCCTTTTCAAACTATTTATGTAAATTGGCTATTTATGTAAATTAGCATGTCTATACCTATTTTATTTTATTTTGTTAAACCAATACAGGGTTCCCGCGGGTCCTTAAAAAGTCTTAAATTAAAATCCGGGAAATTAAGGTCTTAAATTGTCTTAAATTTACCGTAAAGTTGCTGTAGGTATTAAATTTTCAGCCGGTCTGCTTAATGCGCAGATGGGAGTTTTGCTTACTGAAAGATGTTCTGAGGGCAGAAACTAATGGGATTGGTTCAATCAGGCAACCAATCAGAACAGAGGAGAGGCGCGCCTAACTAATTTAAAGTTATCGAGAGAAGCAAGCGGTTGTTACTGTTTATTTTCATGGTCGCAATTCTCGCTTAGCTATAAGAATCTCGGCCGAGGGAGAAAGACGAGACGCCGGCCGCGCAGCACGGCAGACTGCCCGGCCCGCACCCCCCGCGAGCGGAGGCGTATGGAAACAGACGGCCAGCGCGTTGCGCGGACCGGAACGCTTGCCCTTTCCAAACCCCCCCCCCCCCTCCCCCCGCAAGCCGACATCCGGGTCCCGCAGGTCCCGGGCCGGGCGGAGGTCGCTTCGGGGACGCCCGCTCCCCTCCCTCCCCTGGCGGGGACGGAGAGGAGGGGAGGGCGCCCCCTCGTAGCTCTGCTTGAACAGCAGGATGCGCTCACGAAAACCTCACAACGGCCGACTGAATTTCAAACATGTTTGATTTTCACCGACCGACCTCCCCCCTCCTCCCCCCCTCCTCCGCCCCTCTACGATCAAGCTGAAATTCGGCCCGATTCAAAAAATGCTGGCACGACTGAAGAATCGGCCCGAAAAGGGCAAAAACTCGTACAGTGTACGCCCGGCTTTACAATGAGAGAAAACTCTGGTCGCTCTGGTTAGGCTAAATTAGAGAATTATAGATCTAAAATGAAAATGGCTATGTGGTGTCTGTTATTAACACAGGGCAAAGTTTTTGGACATGCTAAAATGATTTACGACACAATGTAGGCCTATACATTTTCACCGGACTAGCCTGAAGTAAGCTAGCAGCAGAGTAACCTAAATCATAATTTGTCCGAGGGCAGTCTCTCACTAACTTCAAATTAGTTAGGCGCGCCTCTCCTCTGTTCTGATTGGTTGCCTGATTGAACCAATCCCATTAGTTTCTGCCCTCAGAACATCTTTCAGTAAGGAAAACTCCCATCTGCGCTTAATGCCGGGGTTAAAGTTCTCCGTCGCTGCGACGGATTTCCGTCATTTGGAAAATTAGAGCAAAAAGTTCCGCCTAGACTTTTTCAAAAAGAAACTGCTGGGTTCGTGTGGACCTCTAAACCAATGAAATCTGGCAGAGCCGGGACATTAGCCAATCAGAAAGAGAGTAGGGCGGGTCTTTGCAAAGCGGAGATCTGCCACTGAGGTTTATCGGTGTTCAATCATTTTCATTTTTGAGAAGAGCGTACCAAAATGGCCACAGATGCATGAATGAAAGTAGCGCTGGTTGAAGGTTTTCTTTGGATTTATGAACTATCAACTCAGAAAGTTCAGTGGAATGAACAACTTCCCTCGGTAAGCGTGCAGTTAATTAATGAGTTGCTTTCACCTGTGGCCACGTCACCTGTCAGCGTTTATTCCCTCGCTTCCAGTAATTTAGCTGATAAACGCAGCGACTAACCAGGGATTTCCTCATGATTCGCTGTTATGTTTTGTTGAAAATTCAAAGAAAAGTAACGCGCTAGCTCAGCTAATTTAGCATGACGCGTTTTTTTTTTTTTTTTTCAAGAAGAAGGGTCGGAATGTGAAACAGTGCTCCGCATTTCACAGGGTCCGATGCGGAAAAATAAAATAAAAAAAATAAATTGTAGGCAGGAGTTGGTGGACCTAGACCATGAAATTGAGAAGAGAGCAGCAGAGCTGCGCCACATGTCTTGAGGTGAATTTGGGATGTTACGAAACAGGGTTTCTCTCATTAAAAGTCATGTAATAACATTTGTGTTTTCTAACAGTTATGTAGATTATTTGTCAACATTTTGGCTTGTGAAAGGCTGTTTTGAGGACATTAGTGAGTGAGCTTATTTTCAGTATTCTATATGGTTCCTTCATACAAAGCATTGTGTTGTTTAGTGTAATCTAATTTATGTTACGTTGGCTCTGGTTTACATCACAAAGGACCCAAATAAAATAAAAAGGTCTAAAAGAAAAGTATTTTTACTTTTTTTACTTACCGAGTTTACACATTGCACACAATTGATACCAAATGGAAAAGTTTTGATTTCCATTGTAGGAGGAAATAAATTGAGTAGCCTATTCCAAAGAAATTATGAAATTTTTGGGTCTTAAATTATATTTGTTGAGGTCTGAAAAAGGTCTTAAAAAGCATTAAATTTTACTTTTAAAATGGTGCAAGAACCCTGCAATAGTTAAGGGAGCAATAAGCGAAATTTCATTCTTTTACATAGAAAAAACTAAAACATAGCTTTTGTGGAGAACTAAAGGTATCTTTTTAGATGGACTATGGCTAAAAGTCACACACCATCTCTCTGTGTTGTTTTCCAGTCTCTTGTTTACATAGCCGGGCCGGCCACGCATGCACGTACGTGCACGTGAACAGCTGCCACTCAGGGCTTACCCCCTCCCTGCCCATAAAATGCCATCACCAGGCACAGAATGGCGGAGAGCACGCCCATTGGATCAGAATTCTCTCTAGATAACAGCATTATACATTTTTTTAATAGGTCTTAAATTTCTTATCTCCATATAGCGTCATAACAACAAAGCTTGTGTATAACTAAGAAGTCTCACAAAATATATGTGTTTCTGGTTATAGCAAGTCTATTTTTTCATTCAGTGAAGTTTCTCTCGGTGGGCAGTGTTGGCATAAATTTTACTCAAGAGCAGCGATACTTAATAATATAATTCAAGTAAAATGAAAAAGTATTTTGCAGTGAAACTACTCCTAAATTGTAAATGGCTTGTACTTGTATGGCGCTTTATCAAGAGCGACGACCCCAAAGGGCTTTACACTACAATCAGTCATTCACACATTCACACCTGACTGTGGTGAGCTATGTTTGGAGCCACAGCTGCCCTGGGGCAGACTGACAGAGGCCAGGCTGCACTCTGAGCACTCCAGGCCCTCTGACCACTACCAGCAGGCAGTGCAGGTGAAGTGCCTTGCCCAAGGACACAATGACTAAAACGGTCGGAGTGGGTGATCGAACTGGCAACCCAGCAGTTACAGGACAAACTCCCTAACCTGTGTGCCCAACAAAAGTAAATTTTTTCCAAAAACTTACTAAAGTAAATGTATCTGAAATAAGATGGCTTTATTTGTCATTATGCACACGAGGTACATACCATAAAATTTCATAGATCAGATGGAGGGTTAGCCTGAGCCGCTGCGACTGAGCAAGTCGCCACTAATGGCTGACCTGTTATCACTTACAGCAAGAAGATCATGTGTTTGAATCTTGGCTTGAAGTCTTTCTGCATGGATTTAGCCTGTTTTCCCTGGTTCTGTGTGGCTTCTTTGGGTACTCCAGCTTCCTCAACAGTCATGTCAGTTCGTTAAATTTGGCTTCCTAAATTGGTGTGTGTGCGTGGTTGTTTGTCCTGTGAGTCCCTGTGTTCCTCTTTTACAGACTAGTGACTAAACCGTTTGATGCATGGGTGGATGCTCAAAATCAGAAAATTCCTGAGTTTTTTAATGTTTTGCTCAAATCTTAAGATTGTTATAGAAAATGTTGGATTAAAAGCACAATTACAAATCTGGAATGGGGTCAATCTAAAACTGAGGAACTGTAGGATCCTTAAAACTGTGACACATAGAGCTTGAAGAATATGGAAATACTTTTTGACCCAGATCAACACAACAGGAAAGCTGTCATGCTGTATGCACTTTCACAGAAGTTGTTTTCTTTCAAGATATTTTTAGTAGCTGAGAAAACTGCATTGCTATTAACAGTACAAAATATAAATCTCTTAAAAGAAAACTGCAAGAGAAGTTATTAGATAATACCTTAAGAAAGGTCCTTTTAGGTCTTCACATTGATCTCACATCATTTTGCTCTTGGACTCTTGTTTATTTCTTTATGGAGTTACATCAGTTTTTTTTTCCTGTGTTTTTCTCTTCAGGCTTAGAGTTTGATGCTGGAGAGCTGCCTCCTCAGATGAGCTTCAGCGATTGGCCGGAGCTCAAGCGGCTCTTCACAGAGCGCTTCGCCTCAAAGACCCAGGTGGACTGGCTGAAGGTTTTTGACGGAACGGATGCCTGCGTCACACCTGTATTGTCTTTCGACGAGGTGAGCTCTCACCCTCACAACCGAGAGAGAGACTCTTTCATCAAGGACTCCAGCGGGGAGGAGTTCCCCCGGCCGGCTCCGGTTCTGTCTCGGACTCCCGCTGAGCCATGTCTGGCTTCCAGCCCAGCAGTTGGAGAACACACGGTCGACGTCTTGCTAGACTACGGATATACCTCAGCGGAGATAGACAAGATGCTTGCAGCCGGCATTGTGCAGTGTGATGCTGTCAAGGCAAAGCTGTAAAAGAAGAAATCGATTGGTCTTTGATGGGCAAACTGAAAAACGAAAGGCAAATTCTGCTCTAGTGATTTCAGTAAAGATAAAAATTACATTTCTGTGAAGAAGAAATGCAAAACTTTAAGGAAGGAAAATGGAAAATTATTAATTTTTGAGGCAGAAATTCAAGCTGAATGTCTAGAATAAGATGACAAAAACATGTTCAGTTGTGATGTTGATATTAACTTGATGGCGTTAAGGTCCATGCGATTCTCCCACAGGGTACGTAGATACACATCTCTTGGGTTCAATAAGTGATTAGAAATATGTTATTCAACAGCTTTACCTCACTTTTTATTGCCTCTCTTGCCTTCTGTACCAGGTAGTCCGAAAGACTGTTGGAAAACACAGCCACACCATTGAAATGAAAGCGTCCTGATGGGTAATTCGTTACCCAGCCCAGGGTTAAAACATGCCAAAAGACATTTGTGGGCCTAGCCTGAGCACCACAAAGCAGCAACGACGCAAATAAATAGGAACTTTTTTTGTTGTTGTTCACTCTAAGCTGCTAGGTCTGTCATCCTAATGGCTGATGTCCACTTGCTCTGGCTGCTTTGTGCAGTAAGTCTCAGTATCAGATCCGTTGCAGATTTATTGGCTTCTCAAAACCAATTCAGATACAGCAGTTGCTGAACGTCTGCACTAAAAATAGGGTCATTGTTACAATGGATTGTGCTGTAATGTGGAGGATTCATCTCTTTTCTGGAGCTGCAGTTTGAACTGTCAGATCTGTCGCACACTATATAATTACTGCTGTAACGTCCAGCTTTGCAAAAACTATTCAGTGTTGCCATGGTGATGTAATGTCTTTCAAATTCAATTATCTGAACTATAGAATCAATGCTAAATATTAATTGACAACACATAGTTTAAATATAATGGAACATATATTTATCCATTTTGTTGAAGATCTAGATTGTCTTTTTGATTTTAATGCACATTCATCCCCAGGTTATTTTTAAGTAAAATTGAATTGATTAATTAATAGTTGTTTAGAAATTTGTGATATTCTCTAATTTCATTGTCTGCTTCACTGTTTACCAAAATCACCAGTTTGTTTATCATCATTAGCGGCTATTATGTGATGATTTTCATTGAATTAGTCTTATTGAGAAGCAAAAAAATCTTTGTATCGAAATACTAATAAAAGTTTAAAGTTATCCAACGGAAAACGACAAAATTAGAATTAAAGTCGGTCATACAAAAATGTATTTTGGACAGTTTCTTTTTCAGTGGTAGACACGTCTACCATTTACTGGTATGAGCCGAAGTATCTGTGGGGGTTCTGACCACTGTATTTTTAAATGATTGGTATCTGAGTGGCTGATGCTGATCAATCCCTGGTCTATTGTCGCCCTGCTCTCTGTGATATTATGTTGCATCAGTTGCACAGTAAAAGTCATTTGCTGCTGTTAAATATGAGTACATTTGCCATCTGGTGTTGCTGACGCTGCCGCTCTTTGGAACCATTTTACAACGGAAAATGAAATCGTATCGGTCGCTGCTTGTGAACTTAGCAGATCCGGTGGTTCTTAAAGTGGCTGATTTAGTTGAGTGAACTCATATTTGCCTGTGCCACTGAATGACCAACTGAAGGCTATAGGTTGTTCCTCCCTAAAAGCTCACCTCATGAACTGGATAACAACATTCACCACCACCTGAAAGATAATTTGACTGATGTAACTGCACTTGAATTTACTACGGACATTAAAAGCTCGGACATTGGCCCGATGTCACTGCTAAGCCTCATACTTACTTGACTCAATGATTAAAACAGGCTCTGCTGCGTGCACAACAACCCGTAAATTATTTCATGGGCTGTTGGGCTGTTTCCTGCTTCTACAGCAAAATATAGAAGCAAGCAATTGAGGAAAATATGGGAAATCAACCTTTTATGTGATAGTATTAGAAATATGTAAAAACACACAAACAAAAACCAATGAATGACCTATCTAAAGCATTCAAACTACTAAAATAATTGATTCTCATAAGTTTTGTTTTATGATCTTTAGTGTGCATGTCTGTGCAGTAACAACTACAGGTGTTAGCTAAAGACTTGTTATCAGCAAGTTTCTAATCTTATTTAACTTCGATCAGTTATGGGGACAAAAACAAAATCTTGATCAAGACATATCTAAAAAGCAAAACAACAGTGGCCATGGGGTCATGGAGATTTATGAAAAGGAAGGAATAAAGGTGTTATTTGGCAATTTAGGGTAAAATTGTAATTTACAGGTCCAGCATCATACAGACACCACCTATTTTCTTTTCTTTCTTCTTTGTCATTTTGTGGCACGAGTTGCCTTTAATGAAAGTAGGCTGACAGAAAGGGGACTGGGAAAGAGGGGCAAGGCACACAGAAAAGGTCCAAGGGTCAAAGTCGGACCCGGGACGGCCATATAAAGGACTAACCCCAGGGTTGCACTGAATGCAGAAGCGTCACGGAAGCGCGATGTGCCTTTGCGTCTGGTCACTGCAACTCTAGTCAGTCAGAGCGGTTCCACCCAGCGCGGCAAGACGCATTTCTGAAGCGTCCCGGAAACGCCAGCGCTTGCCAATTCTCTAAAATACGTGGCTGTTCTATGTTTGTCGGTTGTTGCGCTGACTCCACGTCAATCTAGACCAGAGCGGATTGTTCATGCAGGAAGTCAGTTGATGAAAAGCAAAGTGGATCCGGTCGAGTTTACAAATAAAAGACTACATGTACAGACTTTGGATTGCATTTTACTGTGAAACATCAATATGTCATTACCTGCGGCTCCACCACCAATCCACAAGCGGATCTTGTTTAATACTTGATTCCATGAACGGCAAAATTCATGTTATTTAAAGCCTACAAGTACATTACTATCGCACGATGATGCAATCCTTGTTTGATCCGAGTCCAAGTTCGCTCCTGGTGGAAATGGTGCGTGGCAGAAAGGGCAGCACTACCGCGCCGTGGCGTTCCTGCGATGCTTTCACGTTCTGTGGAACCCCGGGGTCAGGCCTTTGTATGTGGGTCTCGCGTGCCATAGGTGGACCTGGTACCACCTATTTCCTGACAAGAAGTCATGCAATAGACTGAATATTGGTCAAAAAGGATAGGAAAAAAAAGATGTTATTTAAGATCATGATTTAGTTCTATTCTGATGCTTTGGTTAACAATTCAGTTCACATGTATCAGCCGTATGACTGCAATACATACACAATACGTTACCTGTAAAATAACTACATTTGTTTAGTGTCTCAAAAATCAGACTTACCTTTTAGTATCAGTATCTCAGTGAGTCATTACTTTAGTCAGTTGTCTCTTAAATCTGCAAAACACACATAATAGCTATTCAACAAGCAGTGATTTGTTGAAGGGTAAGCAGAGTATACCCTGGTATTGTTTCAAAAATGTAATGTCAGTTTTCTGATGTGAATCATGTACAGCAGTGTGTGTCATGCAAGCTGCTCCTCTGTGTCTCCAACTGATTTGCAGTTTTACCTCCCAAACAAATGTTACTGATCAGCTCAACATGTTTGCCCCTACATCACATATGTGGGAATTTAATGGAACAAAGTTTTCTTTTTAATCGGTTGTCGGAGCAGAAACTGTTTAAAAGGAAAAAAAATCGTCTCTCCTAAAGTTAAATCCCCTTCAGATTCAAAACATCCTAATTAGAATGTGCAATAAAAAGTATTTTACCCCTACAGACACTTAAGATTACAAGATGAGATCATGAGACAAATTTTGATATCAGACAAAGAGAACGTAGATGCAAAAATCTGTTTTCTAATGAGGGTTTGTACATGAAAACATACAGTAATTAGCCCACTTGTTAAAGCATTAATTAACTGGTATGAACTCTATATTCAGGTTCACTAGCTTCACACGCATGCCTGACACTACATTAAATAAGTTACTAAAATTGAACATGTCTAACAATATGACAAAGCTATGGATCACAAAAAGGAACATATCACTCCCCAATCTGAAGAAATGCACATAAAAAAATGCATGCATGTATGCTTTTTCACATTCTGGCAACCAATATGGACAGTGGAGTGCACCCACTGAAGATAAAGTTGTACTTTCTGCTTTTGCATTAACAAGACAAAAAAAATCTTTCCCCAATCTCGCCTGGATCCCTTTGCATGCCATTGGCTTGGAAACCCTTCAAACAATAAACAACAGAATTGATGTAGTTGTTAATAATTATCTGTTTTCTGAGGTCATCTGGGAAAACATCAGGGGTCCCAGGCCTACATGTCAAGGCCTAAGGATGTCTTTGATGCAAAACAAACCAACAAACCTCAGCGGTGAGCTGATTCTGTTAGTCAAATACAGCTGTTTCTCCCAAATAGTTTTTGGATGTAAGACGAAGAAGACATGGCACCAAGAAGATGGACAACCCTATTCTTAAAGACATATGCAACCAACAAAATCTAAATATTAGCTTTTTGATTAGACAATAAACCCTAAAGAAATATCATATTATCTAAAATGATTCCAGTCGAATAAGCATTGCGTATAGACCGATATTTCTTCAACAATAATCTGAGACATGTTGCTGAGAATGGATAATGAAGTCTGAGAAGAAGACAGTCTTTTTCAGGGACATTGCAGCAAGTCTGTTCCAAGAGGAGGACTAAAGCAAAACAACCTATTATCTGCCTTAGTTGATTACCAGGGAACCTTTCGGGTTCTGTGGGTATTCCAGCCATCATTGTTGGTTTTCATCATGTCACTAGGTAGCCCCTGGATGCAACAATGCCTGTAATGATCCATTCCTCACATAATGTTGGCCTCCTTGTAATAGGGAAAGAAACTATTTATTCTGTACACCTGAGCCGTGTCACCTAGTGCACATCTCAGTTATACAATGCTATAATAACTATTTGCTCTCCTCCACCTTTCTGTGCCTGACTAAAGAAAGGTACTCTTACATATTCCATTGCTTGCACCACCGGCGCCTAATATATTAGGTATGTGAGGAATGTGTTTCATGAGTCCAGACATCTGACTTCCACCACATGGTAACAAAGACACCATAAATGTGACAAACACAAAGACACAAGATGAACTTTAAAAGAGGCTTAAAGAACTATGCAGATTTTTTTTTTTTTTTACATTTTAAGGGATTTAAAAAATGTATTAAAGATTAAAGCCCCCTCCCCCTTTTTATTTTATCCTATATTGTTTTTTGAAGTGTCTTGTCCAGCATACTCCTGAGCAAGGTGGGTGGTTCTCCATCTCTCAAGCTCGGGTCCTCTACCAGAGGCCTGGGAGCTTGAGGGTTCTTCTTAGGATATTAGCTGTTCTGAAGATTGCGCTCTTCTGGACAGAGATGTCTGATGTTTCTCCAGGTATCTGTGTATCTGTTGGAGCCACTTCTCCAGAGTGGGGGTTGCTGCCCCAAGTGCTCCACGGGCATCTTTCTAGTTCTTCACTGAGCCCTTGGTATTCTCCAGTTTCTTGTGCTCTTTTTTTCCTGATGTTTCCATCACTTGGGGATGGCCACATCAATCATAACGGCTGTCCTATGCTGCTTATCAGTGATCACAATGTCCGTTTGGTTGGCCATTACCATTTTGTCTGTTTGTATCTGGAAGTCCAACAGGATCTTAGCTCTGTCATTCTCCACCACCTTGGGAGGTGACTCCCATTTTGACCTGGGCGTCTCCAGTTGTTATTCTGAACAGATGTTTCTGTACATTATACCAGCCACTTGGTTATGGCGTTCCATGTATTCCTTCCCTGCTAATATCTTACACCCTGCTGTGAGATGCTGGATAGTTTCTGGGGCTTCTTTGCATAACCCGCACCTGGAATCTTGCCTGGTATGGTAGATCTGGGCCTCTATTGCTTTGGTGCTCAAGGCCTGCTTCTGTGCTGCCATGATCAGTGCTCAGTGCTGTCCTTCAGTCCAGCGCTCTCTCGCCGTTGGTTTGATTTTGTCATGCCAGCCACTCCAGCTATCTGTCAGTGGTGCGTCCCATGCAGGGGGTTTTCCTCCCATGATGGTTCCTTCAGTTCCTTCTCTTCCAGCTTCCATTGCCTGAGACATTCACTGAGCGTGTCATCCCTCGGGGTTATCTTCCTGATATATTCTTGGAGCTTAGATGTTTCATCTTCAATGGCCAAGAAAAGAAAAAGTCAATTCCGCCTAAATAGGCCAGCCAAACAGAGCCCCCCCCCCCCCCACCCAGGGTGAAAAGGTCCCACAACCCCTATATATATAACATTTGAGCTCTTCAATCTCTCCCATCTTGATCGCTTCTCATTGTCGAAGCTCACTTCAACTTTAAAGCAAAGTGCTTATTTCAGTTTTACATCCATTATATCAAATCACCACCTTCCTTAGATTTTTCTTGGCTTTTGCCTTTTGGTGTTTGTGTTTCCCTGAAAGTGCACTTCTGACTGTACTTCTAACCATTTTCCCCCACAAAAACTGCAGAGGTAATTATTTTTGAAAATGCAGCAGGAGCATGAAAGACTTGATTATTTCAGCTCGAACTACACCCTGGACTCGTAAATCCGTTAAATTAGGTCATGTTGCAGGTTGCTTCTTCATGCTGCTTTATTTTTCTGCCATTGTAATTCCTGCATTGTGGAAAAAATAACAGCTTGTCTATTTGAGTCTTCGTTTTGGCATAATGAATGCATTATCCAACACATGAAAAGGTTCAGCTGCGTGGTGAAAGGTCCTTGAAATTGTACCTTTTCATAGCAAGACAATACCAGAAACTGTTTTTCTTTATTTTTCTTTTAATCACCTTATTATTCCTCCTTTATTCGGGCATTAATGTCATGATCTTACAGATGCAGCAAACTGATTTAGAATATTATTAAAAAGTTTATTTCAGTATTTAAACTCTCAAAAGTCAAACAGATTTGTTAGAGATTATCAAACATTTCTGTCAATTTAGATAATTATGGCTTACTGATAATGAATTCCTCAATTAAGTTTCTCTAAAACAAAGAATTTTACTTAGGCCAAAAAATGTCTTTGTCTCATGGGCACATTTCGGCCTACACAAGCATGGCTGTTGTCCAGAAGACCGTGGCTCATCTGGGTAGAGGCTTCAAATAAGCACAGTGTTGTTGTTGTTTTTTTCGTTGCTGTTTTGCCTCTTTCTGTTCCGGTATTTCTTTTTTTTTTTTGTCTTTGAAATGTCTCTTAACGGTGCGAAGAAATTAAACTAAGGAAGTAAGCTGCAACCGATCATTGCCAAAGAACCTGGCTGGTCAGATTTCCATATGCAGGCACATTAATAGGAAGTTGAGTGGAAAGAAAAGGTATTGCAAGTAAAAATGTACAATTAACAGGGATAACTGCAGCTTTGATATAACCAAAAACCCATTTAAGAGGAGGACTTGAGTTGAGGCTTTGAGGGACACAGAAAATGTATCCAGGACATGTGATGTAAATTCAATCAGCATTGACATAAAGCTTGTCAGGAGAAGCAAGAATAAAGAGTTCCCTGGTAGAACCTAGGTTCCACCTGATGAAACCCATTGGCTCCCCAAATCCTCACTGACCTTAGAAACTTGTGGTTGGACCTCAAGAAACTTTGATTTTAGGCTCTTAATTACCTAATTGCCCTAATTACCCTCATTGTCAGTTAGATTTCTGAGTTAAAAGTAGCGCCGCTGCAGTTTTTTCAATAGCTTTGCATTCTCTCAACTTCTTATTTTCTCTTTGCATTTGGAAAGCAACAATTTCACAGCAGTTACTTTCAAAGGCCATTTTGTATTCACCCAAGGCATACATAGCATTCATGCGTTCTCATTTAAATTCTCCATGTTTTAGCTGTACATGCACTTAAGGCGCAGCTGAACCCCTGTCGTTCTTAAGCAGGGGGAGGCAGTGCAGATAGATCTTGTATGTATTCAACAACTGGTAGCAGAGAGTCGTAGAGGGGCATTCATAATATATGTTTAACTACAACCCTTGGTCTCATTAGTGTCTTTTCTATCTCTTTTTACAAGCCTATAAAACATTTAGCAATAATGATCCCCTCTTTCCTCTGACCGAATGACCCCAGGAGATAGACACCAGCCCTCCTGTGACCCTGCATGAACAAGCAGGTATAGATAATGGATGGCTAAATGGATTAGTGTGCATATGCTGGTAAAAATTGACAGGTTTTCAAACTTTACCTCACTGCTCTTCTTGTTTGGAGAACAACTCGTGGGCTGTTACAAAAGTGGGGATGTACATGACCGGACGTGTCGCCTTGGACATGAACAGAAACAGTGACCATAAACGATTTCTGTCTTCGTCTTTAAAGTGTAACAACAAAATCAACTGTTTTTGCAGATAAACAGTAAAAACTGGGCCTAAGGGGTGCTACTTTAGTGTTACTGCGCAAACTTTTACATCTTTATGTGAACTTGCATAGTTCTGCAATATTTTTGTGTAAATTGTCTTAGTGCTGCACTCTTAGGGTTTAACAGTGGTTTTTGCAGTTGAATGTTCCTCTTGTTTCAAACAGATGTCGCTAAAGTGCTCACAATGAAATAAATAAATGAAACATTATGAAATAATTTTTTACTTGAATAAATAAGAAATAAATATACAAAGTGACGATGAAAGTGTGAAATAACTGAATGCTTATAAAGTAATCACCTCATTATTTAGAAATATTTTTCATTCTTTAAAATGTACATGATTATATAAAAATTTGTTTCACATAATTTTTGTCCGCAATAAATATAACTTATTATTGAGGCATTATTCTTTTTTAATTCAAGCTGTTTTTATTTCAAAAATGTTTTTTATTTCATAATGCTGTTTTTTTCCCAATGGCGAAAAATTTCATAATGACACTTTTCAGCAGAATCACTTTGCCTGCCAATCAGCATCAGTGGGTTGGACCTGCACCCCCATTGGCTGATTCTTAAAAAGTGATTAGGTTTTCCTGGCTGCTCCATAGACAGCTTACAGTGTGTTTTGGGCTGCATCCTCAGAAGGCTGTATTTGTAGACCCACGATGTTACAGTGAGCGGTGAACGCTGTAAATGTGGCCGACAAATGTGTAATTTCAGGTTTTTTACCCGGAAAAAGCAATGGTGGAGAGAAGTGAAAAGCTGTGAATAAAGTTGGATGTATTATTCTCTCTCTGACATAAAAGTAACTATAAAAAAGGTTTTAGGCAAGAAGTTAACTATGTTAGCCCGAAATATATGCTCAGTGTGTTGCCATATCACTTGATTTTAAAAAGACTCGGACGTGCTCGGACAGCACCCTGACCGGGCGCCGGTTGCAGCTCGCTATGCCGAGAGAGAACGCCTTTCTCCCGACACATTGCTTTCAGACTCCTACTGGCTTCCCGTAGGTTTCAAGCTGACTGGGCGCCAGTTGCGGCTCGCAATGCCGAGAGCACATTGCTTTCCAACTTCTGCTGGCTTTCCGCAATGAGAAATAATTCAGATATCAAACGTCACTGTCTAGTTAGTTCATTATTATTATTCTCTACAAATAAATTGATTTAAACTTTGCTCAGAAAGTTATAGGGTTAGTATTTAAATCAGAAAAGGTTTTACTAATAAATTACA
Organism: Fundulus diaphanus; assembly: GCA_037039145.1. Classification (NCBI taxonomy): domain Eukaryota; kingdom Metazoa; phylum Chordata; class Actinopteri; order Cyprinodontiformes; family Fundulidae; genus Fundulus; species Fundulus diaphanus. The sequence continues at coordinate 25,397,161 of CM073141.1, forward strand.
CAAATATTTGTCTTCAATGAATTTTGTTTAGTGGTATTATGAAATAAACAGGCCATTGGGAAAAACACCATTATGAAATAAAAGATGACTTAAAGAAAGGACATTTTGAAATCAAAACTGATGGAATTAAATAAAAATACCTCAACAATAATTTTATATTATTGTGAAAACTATTAATGAGGAATCATGTTTTTTTTATTATTATACACATTTTTAAAGAAGAATAAAAATTATTTCAAAGTAATTAGATGATAATTTTATGAGCATTCAGTTATTTAACAATTTTTATAATTAGAATTTCATATAATAACACTTATTTCATAATGTTTTATTTATTTAATTCATTTTGAGCACTTTGGTGTTTCATAGTCGCCTGGTCACTCCATGTTTCAACAGGTCACATTTCCTCATCCTGACTGCCCAAAGAAACGAGCCCTGCTTTAAACTCCCACCAGTCATCAGTGTTTCTTGGAACCGGCCACTTTGGTGGCGTCTTTGAAAATTTATCTGGGGGTGTAAAGGCACCCCGATGTAAAGGCATAGCCCTAAAAATACCACCAAAGTGGCTGGTTCAAGGAGACACGGGGCTAAGTGTGGGGATGAGCGGTGGGGTGATTGATCAGATTGATCTTCCAACGCTAGGTGTAGTGACATGTGAATTACCTCTGGTGGTAACTTCCAGAGGTGGCCAGTGGCAACTCCACAACCCCCCCCCTCCCCTATGGGTTGCCCCGCCTAGACCTTGTAAGTTGTTTCAAACATTGTTTCTAGTTAAGAAGTGTCTTAAGAAATGCCACAGTTGTGGCCCATTTTATGCATATGGTCATGCTTTTTGAATAGGTTTTGCATCAGGATCCTTTCAACGATGCAATTACCATGGGCGCTTGCACCTTTTTCTACCATACTTTTTCCACTCAATTTTACACTAATATACACTGGATATAGAGCCAACATGTTTAGCAATGGCTGTCTTTGGGGCAACTTACAAGTTAGGTGTTTTCCATAACAATGTTATATTAGAAATCCTCATTATTGATCTTGTGCAATATATCAAAGAAAACTTTATTTTGGGGTTTTCATTAGCTGTAAGTGAACAGCTGTAATGTATTGCTTTTGTGTGATGTAAATCTATTTTCTGAGGTTAGCTTTTTGATTTTGATACCCTGTTGAGATCTTTCGTTTATATGGAGTAAAAGTAGCAGCAGCTTTGTCTCCCCAAACTTAGACTTAGACTTAGACAACTTTATTTGTCATTTTGTATGTACAGAGTGCATACAGAACGGAATTTCGTTGCATACATCTTGTAAATTACAGTATAAAGTGCAGCAGTGATTAAAAAGTAAACAATTGAGATGTAAACAATGCAGGAGAAAGAAACAGTGTGCGATCACAGTGTACAGGAGAATATTTTAAACCATTTGTATGTGCAGAAATGATGGTGCAAAAAGGCATTTGTGCAAAAATGCATTTAGAAACTAAAAGTTCGGCAACAATTGTAATGCTAGTTAGAGATGCAGTGATGCAAATGTGCAAATGTGGTGCAGAGTCCAGTTTTATAGCTCAGCAGTTCAACAGTCTGATGGCAACAGGGACAAAGCTCTTGCAGAACCTGGTGGACCTGCAGCGGATGCTGCGGAACTTTTTCCCAGAGGGCAGCAGGGAGAACAGTCCATGGTGGGGGTGTGAGGGGTCTTTTATGATGTTACGGGCTCGGGACACACAGCGCTGGGACCAAATGTTCTTTATGGAGGGAAGAGGAGCACCGATGATCCCTTCTGCTGTCCTCACCACTCTCCTCACGTTCTTCCAGTCGGAGGCGCTGAAGCCTCCACACCACACAGAGATAAACTGTGGGGATACTGTGTATCAACATCTTGCTTTTGGTCCAAATTAGTCTGTCTCGGTTGAACAGTGGGATGACTGGAGGAGGATTACAAACACATTCGGTCCTGCCAGATGCTAGCACATGAATGAGCCTGGGTGAGCTATCAGTAGGCCCTGACATTTGATGCAAGTGCGTGTGCGTGTCAGGGAAAGCAGGTGATATCTTGTGCTTTTGTTGCTTTTCATATGAAGGCTTTCAAGCCTGCATAAGGTAGGTTTTTCTTCAGGCAGTGTTCTCACTGTTCCTCTCTCAATCATCCTCTGATCTGTATCCTTCCCTCGAGGATCACATGCATCACTTGTTTAGCTTCGAGAGCCGGCCACGACAGAAGAACCCTTGTGATTCATTCTCCGGAGCGAGTCATTTGAACGGTTTAAAGGCCTTTGCATTTTCTCCTGAAAATGTCGGAAAGATATACAAGCTATTTGCAGCACATGTTTAAGGCTGTATCATGTGCTTCATCTAAATTGAATAGGATTAGTTAAATCTGAAAATGTACAGCTTGAAATGACAGATATCATTAACTTGGTGTTAATTTTATCAGTAATAAATCAAGACAAATCAAGCTGAGGAAATGTATTTCCAGCAGCACTTTTATTAGTGCTTCTCACTGAGTAAGGGGATCCCATTGCTAGTAGAAATTAGAAAATATGCTCTGAGCTTTCAGAGTTCAAGAGCCATTTTTTTGTCTTTTACACTGTTTAAAACCACATTATTGGAGTAATTAATCACAATAGATAATTAATCTATTGTGATTAATTATTTATGTACAATTGGTTTGGCACTGGGGAATGCTACACCTTTTAATTGCCACTCATAGAAGAAAGCCAATCAGAACCAGCAGGTTTGTGAGCTCAGCTGTTGTGGACAATTAACATAATTTCTGGGCCAGCACACCAGAAATTAATAAAGATGATTTGTATTGTTTGAAATTTCCAAAGCCTTTCTAAGCTAGTCAAATCTCTTACTTTATTTTTCATTGGGAAATTTTACATTATATGATCCTTAGAAGATTTTTCTAATTATTTAAAAAAAAAACATTCACACACTTTTCCAATTACAAAGTGTAAATCTGATTTACCATTTGAACATTTCCTCTGTTGTCATATATATGAGAAATATGAATATATACACAATGTATGTGTGGTTGGCACATCTAACAGTGTCCTTATGTGAAACTCCATTAACTGCCAAAATAACAGCTGTCTCAGGCATCTTTAACCCTCCATATTCAATAACTGTCCTGAACAATAAAATGCCAATAAAATCACTGGTCTCAGTTTACTTTGACATTTACCCTCCCAACTCGACAACACTGTCATTAAAGACTGACAACGGTCTGTCTAGGCTTTAAATTGCTTCTGCCTGGCTGCAGATTCAGGACTAACTGAAGATCTCCTGCAGGAACAGGAAAGCTCCTTCATTATTGGAGCTTTTCCTCTTTAATGTCACGTTGTGAACGCACATCCCGACTTTTTGCTTGCAGGCAAACAGCACAGTCTTGGAAAAATTGAGTACAAATATCATTTTAGGATTTGAAATCACACCCACTAAATGTCTGTACATGTTCCATCATCTTTCATGCAATATCTGAATTATATTTGTTGCAGCTTCTTATTGTGCTTTAACGTGCCTTTTTGCTCCCAGCATCAATTATTTATCCTTCAACCTGATAAAGGTTAATGTTGTTTGTTTTGGCATAGACACCAGCCTCATGCAATCCATTATGTTGCTTAAGTTTATTTATTTTTATCTGCGATCTCATTTGCATAATAACTACATCAGTTACAGCTTCCATAAATGAGTCTTATTAAAGCATCTAATCTGAAGGCGAATGCACAAATTAATATATACTTGAAAAGGGAAATTTAATTGTGTTGCACTGGCTTTGATTTACCACAAAGTCGATGTATTGATAACATTTATCAGTTGTTGCTTTATGAGGCAATATCCAAGGGAGGTTTTTCTCTTTTAGACAATGATAAATACCCTAATTATTACATTTTAATCGGGAACAAAAAAAGAAAACAAGGATTTTTAATCAGAAAAAGATTTATTGAAGCCTGTGACAAAGAAGCAAGTTTATCTACATACTGCAACATCTATAATAAAAGATAACATTTCCGTCTAATGTATCACATATTCCTTACAAGGAGGCAAACTTTCTGGCAATCTTTGATTGCGGTTGCTCAAGATTTCAGACTCTCTGAAAGTTATTATTATATGGCTGTTTTTTCGCTGTCTTTTTAGTTGAATTCCTGACCATTTTCACTTAAATAATACTCTTGTTTGGTTTTTGTCAAGCCTCCTAATTTTGCCCTATACAAGTAAGCCAATATTGTGTGTACATATAAAGGACAATGTGTCAAAGAAACTATTTTATAAACTCGTTCTATTGGTACAATTTGTTCCTGATTTGGGCCATTCTAACAAATGAATATGCTGACATGGTTTCATTGTAACTCTGGCTGTACGTTATGGGATCTTGTGCTGCTGGAAAAAATCCACCACCCCAGTTTCCAGTCTTTTGCATCTTCCTACTATGGTTATAATGGTAAATAAAAAAGGCTTAAATTGAGAAAGGATAATCTAATAAAAGTGCAAAGTATAGCTCTGACTGTGAATTTTGTTGGCTATTTTCAACGAATATCTATTCAGGCACAGCAAGTGCCTAAATATTTGCTTTCATCATATTTTAAATGATCTGTGGGTGTTATGTGCTTTTGAGTTTCATTTCATGTCTCATCTGCTCATGTATTCTGTTTTAGTTTCCTGCTCCCTGCTTTTTTTGCTCTGTACTCTGTGTGCCCTCCTAGTGTTTTGTTCTATGTTCATTTGTTTCATTTATTACACCCTCTCACGTACCATGCAACTGCTGAGTTGATTCCCTTTGATTAATGGGAATTCCTCCAACTTTTGTTCTATACAATGAACAGAGTTTGGGCTGATCGGATGCTACAGGTAGCCGTGGACTTCAACTGATTTTTTTTTTCTTCAAGTCCCAGTGATGTTGAAATTTCCTTTGATGTTTAAGGCAATTCAGTGAAGTGCAGAGCGAGCGACATACCTTATTGCTGTTGAAAATCCATATTCTGATGCTGGCAAAGTTTTGGTTGGGCACGCTTTTCTTTCTTTACTATAGCTGTAGGAGAAATTTTAATGCTCCCAAATAGCAGGGTTTAGTGATAGCTGGGAGTCCTGTTTGGTTTGTTCTGCAGTCCCCTTTTAAAGTTGCCTTGTAGAACGTTGCATTGCACACCTAGTTCAGCGCATTAATATTCTCCAATCTGTTTCAGGTAAAACAGCATTGTATTCGGTAGCCTTGCGCAACGGGCCAAAAGGGCTGTAGCAAATATTTTTGGTAAGAATAGGTGTTACACCTCTGCCTCTAACCGGTCTCCTTCCACTGTTGACCTGTATTTGGGTCCACACATATTCTCATTCAGTCTGTTAGCATCCCTGTCACTGCTGAATAAAAGCATTCCCTCAGGATGATGCTGCCACCTTCATGTTTCACAGTGTAACAGTTTGGCCAGGGTAGTGTTTTTATTCCTTCACACAATAGTTTTGATGTAGGCCATAAAGTTTGGTGCCGGTGTTCACAACAAATTCGGAGACTAAAACTAGCTCTTGGTGACGTCATTTTAGGAAAAATCTTAAAATTTCCCGCATTCTAAGATTTTTCTTAGGATTTTACGTCAGTAAGATAAAAGTTATTCACAAAGCATCTTAGGCCTTCAGAGAGCTCCTAAAGTGGAAACATGTTAGGAGTAGTAAGGAGGACTTTTAGCGAGCCTAAGAGTGTCTGACGCAGGGAAGATGGTGGAAAAGAGAGAGCTGATTGGCTGAACCACCATCTAAACACCAAAGTAAAAGAGCACATAAACTTATTTAACAATCACACACTTATTAATATGCAGATAAGATTATCATTGTCATTCCCATAGGGGGAAGTTTCAGGGACCTGGTGGGTCTCTAGTGACATGATTTATTGAGGGTAAATAAATATTGATTTTTTTTATATATATATATATATATATATATATATATATATATAGGTGTGAGTGTGTGTGAGAATGGTTGTTTGTCCTGTCTGTCTCTGTGTTGCCCTGCGACAGACTGGCGACCTGTCCAGGGTGTACCCCGCCTCTCGCCCAGTGAATGCTGGGTCAGAAGATGGATGTATATATATATATATATATATATATATATATATAATAAACAAAAAAATATTGAATAATCATGAATAAAAAATGGAGAAATGTACAAAGCCTATAGTACAGGCATTTTTTTATATTATTCACAGATATGCTCTCAATAATAAACATTTTAGAAGAAATGGAAAAAGTTGCCGAAAAATATATACATAAATACACAACAGTATAACAATATAAAGTAGGTGAGAAAGTATTTTATGAACTTTTATTGAGAGAAAAAAGCGCATCAATCTGCTGCAATGTGCTTCAAAGTCTTCATGTTTGTGCCAGGATCCAGGGACCAATTGACCTTTCAACACTTCTCTTTTTTACTCTCAGAACTGTGCGGACAGAGGTGCTGCTTCTCTCAATTTTTTTCCACCTTTTTTTTCTCAATTTGATGTCGGTCGATTTGCCAAATCCAATTGCTTTATACAAGCAGGCAATCACAATAAAATGACATAGTAAAATTACCAGTATGGCGAGTAAACATAACAAGCAAATGAAAATAATGATGAGGACGTAAATAAGGTGTGTTCAAACTTTTTGATGATGTGTGACAATTATTTGATTTTGCTAAGTTTTATCATCATGTCACATTTCCTAGGTGTGTGTGTGTGTGTGTGTGTGTGTGTGTGTGTGTGTGTGTGTGTGTGTGTGTGTGTGTGTGTGTGTGTGTGTGTGTGTGTGTATTTTTGTGTGTTTTTGTACAATCACAACTCTCCGAAGACAGCCTCATCAGCTCTATAACTCCTAGGTAGGATGTTTTTAGATTTGGATAGGAGCTCTCTGAGAGGATAAAGGCTTGATTGTTCTATCCTAGTTGATTTATCCATTTGTTAGTTCAGTCTATCTTGGGTCATTTCTGTGTCCTTCATCGCAAGCACTATTGACTGTACTATTAACAGTCAGTGAGGTAATTGATGTGGACCTTTGAATTATTATAAAAGTACAAAACCTTGTCTGATAATGAATTCTGTTATCATTATTCTTAGATCTTAGATAAAAGAAACCAACCTTCAGCTTATTTGAAGTTTTCTATGATCTCTCAACAACCGACCTTTTATCAACCAACAATCAGTGTAACAGAGTTAGATGGTTCCACGGACAATTTTCCACATTTAATTTAAATTCTGCCACACAGCATGACTTTAATCTTTCCTTGTTGTGAACATATTTAATTGATTTAAGCTGAAATATGTCCACAGCCGTTACAATTATTTCTAAATATGTAATTTGGGTCAGTCTCGTTTTGGGGGAGATGAAATAAGTTTAACTTTTGCTAACACTTTAAGTGGATGACAAAACCAAGAGGAAATCTGCTTTTGACAAACTTTTACTATTCCAAAGACTTTGTTAAAAAAATATTTTTCTCAACAAAAATACTGTTTTTAAGCTTCTTTATATCAAAATGGAGCCGCATCCATTCCCTGCTAATCTTAGGTGGAAGACATTTTTGCAACAGCGCAGGGGTAAAATTATCTTGACCGGTGGCTAGTTCTATTTGTGTAGAGAGTGGTTGAAGAAATATTTACACTGATAAATGATTATATTAAAGCAAAATTACTTCATTACCGCTACAAAGAAAACAGCTCTTTTCAAGAAGAGAAAAAAAATACAAATTCTTCTGTTTTCCCGGTAGTGCCAAAACTTGTTCTTAATTTTTGCCTTCGAGCGTGTTTGTTGTAAAAAGCAAATTGGGCTCCTGGACATTTTATAAAGTTTCATGAACGCATAAAAGGTCAATGTTTCTTTTACAAAACTAATTATTCTTGTTATTTTGAGAGAATATCATTCAAACAGAAATTGATTTTCTTAGTATGTTTTTTTAACTTTGTAAAACATTGATATGTTGGTGCTTCTGGACATGTTAGGATAATATTTAATTTAAAAGTTGAACATAGTTTAAATAATTTGACACAGCCACTGTGAGAGGGCCTTAAGTCACATTTGATGTGCAGTAATTTAATAAATGATTAAAAATGCAGTGAAACGGAAAAACTATTTTCCTGTTAAGAGCTATTGCAGAGGGAACATAGCAGAGGGAAAAATACAAAGTCATCAAGTCCAGCCAATGTGTAAGATGAAAATTTGAACAGAATATAAACATTTAATTGACTAGACCTATCAAGATCTGGCTATTCCAGAAAAAGGTAAAAAAGTAAAAAAACAAAGCAACTGGACTTGTATTCCGTAGTTGAAGACGTTTCGTTTCCTCTCCAGGAAGCGAAACGTCAGCAGATTTTCTCTCTTAACGTAGATGGCTTCCTTCACACGTTAAGAGAGAAAAAACAACCTTAAACAGAGGAAGAGGCCTTAGGTTCCAACTCTCAAAAACTTACAATACAGCTATAGGATTAATTCCGGCCAATCATCACCTCATACGGGTGATCAAAACATCATTCCTTTAAGCCAGGTCAATAACAACCCCAACGACGCCTTGTTACAGAGGAGTGGACCAGTTTCGGTTCAATCTGCTGGCTTAATGGCTTTAACGACCGCCCATTACTAAGGGGTGGACCTATTTCGGTTGAATTTGCATGTTATCTAAGCCATTACAAGCCCTTTGTTTGGGCAGTAGTATAAAGCTTGTTACTCATCATTACTCCAGACTTTTTGAATTGAGAAAGCTTCTTGGAGAGGAAGCGAAACGTCTTCAACTACGGAATACAAGTCCAGTTGCTTTGTTTTTTACTTTTTTACTTTTTTTGGAATGACCATGACCTGGATGACTGAGAATCTTCACCAGCAAGATCTGGCTATGTTGTGCAAAAGGTGCTTAATACCTAGATGAAAGAGAGTATGCAAAAAATGCATTCAAAACGAATTACCTGTCTATTAATAGGAAAATACAGGTAAACAAACAAACAGTGACCAGACTAGAGCTGTAGCAGAAGTAGATATTTAGTCACAGAGACAGTCTTGGCCTACCCACACCAACTCTGATATTTATCTTCTGAAATTTAACAATCATGTAGAGAAACGTAACAAAATAGCAGAAAACCAAAGAAAATATTGCATCAATTGAAAACAACATTTGCCTAAAGATAATAAAGGTACCATATCTTAAAGTCGATAGTTTGTAGCAGCTAAAGTGATTGAGACCCTATTTGAACTTTAAATGTTGATTTATCTTTATTGGCAGTAAAAAAAATATTATATTTTCAGTACACGGGATGTAATAAAAATCATTAGAACCAATTTTATATAATGGTTTACAGGTAGTGTTCCTGCATACATGCAAGATATTAGTAACACTGCAGCACAGCTAGCTGATACAAGAAGCTAGAAAAGAATGAGTTTAAAACTCCCATGAGTAATTTGTTTTGAACATTGATTGTTTATTACTAATTCAGTTATTTTGCTTTCAAAAGATTATTTCCCCAAACCATATGTTTCACCATACCTAGCTGCAAAATATGTTTAGTTTAGTTAGAGACTTTTCTCGGATTATTGCATGGCAAATGGTCAGTTTTTCCCACTTTGATTGTTGTTGTTTCCTTTTGCTAACATTCTCCTTTGTGGTCAGCTTGTCATTTTATCTTATTTGTTGCCCCCTCTGCATATGTCATAATGAAATTCTTATTGTATGATGACCTAGGGGAAAAACACCATCGTGACATTTACCTAGAAATGTTTCAAAAAGAAAGTATAATCCAAATTCTATTATTAAAACCCAAAAAACAACTACTAAAATACCATACATATTTTCACATTTATGAAAAAAGTTACATATTGTTCCTTTATGTAAATGCATTATATAGACGTAGAAATGTAAGTATTAATGCATTTTGATTGGAATATTACACACTTTTCTCTCTCTGTACTAAATGTAGCAACATAAGTGCAACAGACAGATATAGACCGGTTCATTAGTCAGGTTACCAGCTTCTTAACAGGCAGGACGAGCAAAGCTAAGATGTAGTTTTAAAAACTTTTTTTTTTTACCATTCCCAGATTGGTGGGGGTCCCTCTCTTTAGTTTAGCTGAGGGACAATGCAAATGATTTGACACAACTCTTTAACTCTGCCATGCAAATTTGCCAGATTTAGCTACAAAGGCAAAGTTTCTTTTGCAGGCCTTTGCAGGTTAAAACATCGACTAAACTAATTGTTAAATTACAAACTAAGTTACTTAATTTTCCACTCCATGATGTTTTAATTTTTGTGACCAGAAATACTTCAGGACAAATTATGATGTGTTTCTTATGAGTAAATGAGATTGGTAGTGGCCAGCTGACTGACGGCATTAGGAGAGTGCTGTGCTCATTGTTCCAAGCTTCATATCTGGTGACTCCAATACTTGATATCTTATTAATAAGACTGTAAACCATAAAAACAGTATGATGAAAGATTTGAGAGGTTTCGAGACCAGATGGTTTTGAAAGCATTGATTTGCCTGGATGCTGAACCCAGCCCAAGCCTAGTGCCACCATGTAGTCTTAATTGTCAAATGTGTGGCAATTATCTATGTATTTTCCAGGTTTGTTTATTAGTTGCATTTGTCTGTTGCTACGTTGCATATGTGCAGTACTTTGGTCCAGTGGTTTTCAGCAAGGCTTGTCGATCTATCAAGAAAGTTAATATATATAATTTTAGGGGGACTAATAGTGTTTTGGGCTCAGTGTTTAAAAGTGTTGACCCAGTCTGACTATTAAAATCAAGGGCAACATAAAAGTGAACAGTACTCCAATTGAAGTTTGTCCGTGACAGATTGGCAGTTTGTTAGATTTTCAGTCAAATTAACGCTGTGCACTTCTGGAACCACTATTTGCTGCACACTAAGACACACACTCACATGACCGGTGTATCTACTACAACTAAATCTGAAATGGGGGGAGAGAGGTGCTGTAATGCCTCAAGAACACCCACTTCATTCTCTCCTCCTTCCTCTCTGACTCCCATTTCTTGCTCTCTGTCCACAGAACAGCCTTCCACTTGTTAAGTCATGCTGACTGGATCTTGGACTCATTGCTAAACTATGCAATAGAGAAGAGGATTAACCAGGCACCACAGCAAGGATCTGGACTTTTGCTGTTTCCTCTTTCACCTGGGAAACAGAGAGAAACCGCACTCTCTCTCTTTGATCCTTTTAAACAACAATTCTTTCAGTTCTTTCTATTCCTATTTTTGTGTAACTACTCTCCAGAATGACCATGTTATCAGAGGACCAGTCTGCGAATCCCCAACCCAACAAGCTCTCGGAACCGGGAAAACACGTCACCACGTCTTTGCAGGAGTACACAACAGACTACCCTGGCTCCAAAGAAGACTACCTGAACAGCGGAGAGAGCGGTGTGTTTGGAGCCGTGGAGTCCCCCAGACGTTCTCGGGGTCGCCTTATTCTGCACAGCCTTGTGATGTTTGGTCGGGAGTTCTGCTACGCTGTCGAGGCAGCCTTTGTGACGCCGGTGCTGCTGAGCGTGGGCCTGCCTCGCAGTCTATACAGCCTTGTGTGGTTGATCAGCCCCATCCTGGGGTTCCTACTACAACCTATCATTGGCTCGGCCAGCGACTACTGTCGCTCTCCTTGGGGACGGCGGAGGCCTTACATCCTGGTCCTTGGCATCATGATGCTGATAGGGCTAAGCATGTTCCTCAATGGAGATGCTTTCATCTCAGGTGAGGGATGGTGATGTGTTCGATTTGTTTCGGAAAACGGCGCTCGGATCGGGGAATGGCATCAATCCACAGCTGAGAAGCTGAATTTGCCACTTCTTTTAGTGCTATCTGCTGTCAGCAAAATAAGCCATTAACAATGTATTTGTATATATTAAAACAATAGAATAGAACTTTATTGATCTTTCACAGGAACTTTTGTTACAGCAGCAGGATTTAGACTTTACCTCATTAGGTCCTCGAAGGGCAATTTGTAATTTGCAGCAAGTAATAGTAGTAGCAACCATCACATAATCACACAAACAATACAGACAATAGACAAAACAGAAGGATAAGAAGCGACTTATAAAAGTTAAAGGAGATCAATCTAAAACACACATTTGCAAAAGATAAAAGACTGGAGCTAATACTTGAAGTAAAGATTAACGATTAGATTAAAAGCTGAAGTTGAAGTTGAAATTAAAGATAAACTGTAGCATATAGATAACGACCTTAAATCAGGTAGTGACCCTACAGTTTGTTTACAAAGCCAGTGGCTGTATGGACTGCGACTGTTATTTGGATTTATGAGACACCAAAAACAAAAAATAAACTAATCTTGATTTTTAAAAAGTCTAATGGCTTGTGGTAGCAGGTACTTTCTGCTCTGTTTAGTCTAAACTAGTCTAGAACATGTTAACATTCAGAGGCTGTGCGTTGTTCTGAGTCATTATTTTAATCTGACATATGTGGTGAGAAGTGATAATGAATAGTTCATACCTGCCATTTCTACAACATTTCTTATGTGCAACAGCAATAATGGATGCCAAACTCAGGGTTGCTCGGCATTCTCGGTTTTCCCTTGTCAGAATTAGCACATGGACGGGTGTTCTTGTTGTATTTCTAACTGGAAAGTTGGAAAATCCAGTTATAGAGAAGTTTCTGACTCCTGATTAAAAGTTATTCATATTTGAGCTGAGGGCTATTTCCTTTCAGAGATATTAACATGAGATCAATATCCACAGAAACTGATATATATTATTGAAAATTAGTGGAACAAAGCTGAACCAATCTAAACTAATATAACAAGACATGTATAAATGTGATGGCTCTACATTTTCATACTTTTCTAAATTGTTGTTGCTTTTGCAGCATCCACCCTGCTGTGCACGTTTGATTGTTTTTTACCCATATCTAATAATTAATATTATTTTAATATTATTTATTTCTACTATCTGAGATAAATTTGTGACCCAAGATTTTGCCAACTGGCAGATTTTGAGGACTTTAATTTATAAGTGAACAAAAGAGCTCAAGAGACTCATGTTTTAAAATTGTGACTGATGTCAGATGTTTTACAGCTATAAGCAGACCTGACCTGGTGCCCGCTGAAACATATGAGGCATAGCAGAGAAAATATTATCTAGTATGAAGAGGGAAAACCTAAAAGGATTTTATGGGAATCAGCAAGGCTCCAGGCAGGATCACAGGAAGATCTCCACACAGAACCGGTGGCCCAAATTTCTTTTAAAAAGCGATTAATGATATTTTCTTGAAAGACAGTTCTATATGAACTGTTGTGCTCAAAACGTTTATTATGTTGCTGACTGTGACAGCTGCGCTTTATTGCTTTTCACAAGATCAGCGAGGGCTTAACTGTACAGCTCACACATTGTCCCAATAACAAAGAGAGATCACTTTATTGGCTCAAATTGACTCAAGATCAATTTGTCCCTTTACCTATTTCTGTCCCCATATTATACTCACGAGTTCCTATTTCCCCCTTTTCTGTTTTCTTTTCAAAAAACAAAATCTTTCATATATTTAGACCTAAACCATTGCATGTCAATTTATTTATCTTTTTGTAGTTAGGTATTCAAATAAATTATTGTGTCAATCACACATAAAATGCTGAAGTCTAAATTTATTTTAATGCTATATTGTGCTCTCAAGATTCTATAAAACAGAGCAGTTGTGCGAGTTTTATCTTTTGTTTTGTTTTGTTTGTTCAAGCCAAGAAATCTCTAAGTAGCCGCCTGCTGGTAGAGATTATAAAGTGAGGGCGGCAAAGGGCTGTGTTTGGCCCTGACAAAATGGGAAGGAAACGACCAAAACCACAAATGTGTGAGATGGCCTAGGTGTAAAATGATCCTTGCCCATTTAAGAATAAAAAATTAAACATTTTAATAGCCAGATACATGTTTTTACAAATATCCCTAAGCAGACGTTTGGAATGAAAGTTACACACAATAGAATAGAAATTTCAAAAAATCGCTGTCATACAAAAGTGAAAATTTAATTAGAAATCATTATGAGTGAATTTCCTTTTTTAAAAGAGGCTGTGCAAGTTTCTTCTTGCAGTCTTTATATGAACTTTTTATTCTGATGTTCTTTGGATAAGTTAATTAAACTTGTGCGTTTTTAGGGTTATAGTAAATGCCTCCGTATTTTTCAACATCAGGTTTGATTATTTGTTTTGTATGGTTGTTGCTGCAGCTCCTTGTCTTGTATCCAATGAAAAGCCGTTCACTCCCATCAGAACAAAAGTTGTTCTCTGGTTGATTAATTTGTGTTATAGTTCAGTTTTCAGGATCTAATCGACTGTGTTCCTGCTTTTTTATATGAAGTCAAAAAAGCCCTGCAGAACTATCGTAATTCTTTGTTAATTTTCAGTCATGTGTTGTTGTTTTTTTTTATTTCTCTCACCTAATTTGTATTTGATTAAACAAGAAGAAGAAACTCAGATTTTTTTTTTTTTTTTAAAGGTAATACAAAATATACTGTAATTACCTTACTTGCCTTTTAGACACTTAAGAGGGTTGACTTGCTTTAATTCACAGGTTCCTATTGTTGTTCAGTGACAGACAGTGTGGTTTTTTTCTCTGTATTGCATCTGTACAAGGTAATCTTGAAAACCCACTTTTGCTCTCTTTGTTCAACATCTTTAGGGAGATAGGAAAGTTAATGGGTGCCGAAAAGCAAAGACAAGCAAATCAATTTAGCTCAGAAAGTTCTTCTTTTATCAAATTAGGAACATTTGAGGTTAGTAAGTACACTTCAGACTCCAAATTCTTGAAACATTGATGTTTCCTCACTACATTCTTCTCTAAAGTGGTGCACTTCCCCTTTTCTATGCAACAGTCTCCGCTGTTACAGCCTTAAGTCAGATACTGACCTATAAGAGTCCACTCTCCTTTATAAGGATTAATAAGTACATTATAAACATTAAACAGTTTGTAACATCTCTGTAAGCAAAGATTATGTTGTTAAACATGTTTTAGATTCTTGGCTGCTATCTCAGCATTAATCGATGGTAAATTTCTTATGTTACTTAAATTCCCTTCTCTTCATTGAGTACATGTTTGTCCTTTAGTATGTGTTCTGTTGTGCTTTTAGTGTAAATTTGTGCTCATGAGGCAAAATGATACATGGTGTTGGTTCATAAGAGCGAGAGACAAGGTTTTAGCAATTTTTTGCAATTTTTTGGGGAAAAATATGATTCCCCAAATTGTGTTTTAAAGAATCGTTATTAGAGCAGAATATCCGGTCCAAGTTTGATTAGGTCCTATATTTGTTATGCTTCTCCACCTCCAAGCTGGTCCAAATGCCAAAGGCCTTCAGAATATAGTTTTTGTGTGCAGGATAAAGAGCAAGAACAATCTATCTAATAATCTATCTTCTGTGCTGACCAGGCAAAGTATTTTTTTTATCAGAAGATGATTAAATGCAGTCTAGACTTATTAAGAAAGAGTATAAAATAATTAGCTTAGCGCTGATAGGAGATGGTAACTTTAGCATGATTAGCGGCTAGCAGTTTGTCAGTGGACGTTTTAACACAAAGCTTACAAAAAGCTGGTTTTACTCGATGGTAAAAGTTATTTTTTTATACAGTCTACTCAAAATGGTGCCAGAGAAATATTTTAAAACAGCCTTAATTTGACTGAAAAATAACTCCAGTTTTTTTTTGTAAATACTGCGTTGAAAGATGCATCAGTTAAGTGCGAGACAATGGCGTAATTGTTTTGGTTTTTTTTTGCATTATTTCAATTTTAACAATTTTTGCAGAGCTGTAATATTCCGCCCAAACCAAAGCGTGGTCAATTGGTAATTTTGTTACAGCACATGCACTAATAATATCAAACATCAAGTGGAATTGAGGCATGAACATGGAACCAGTTGTTGGATCTTTATCCTGGTAGCATCAAGCAAGTTTGAAAGGATTTTTGCCACTGGTATGTCATTTTTGTCTTTAGAGTGGGCACATGATGCCCCATTTTGTTGCTTCATGTTTTGTTAGATACTATACACATGCAAAGAGTCCTTTGGTTTTAAACATTTATTTTTCCAGTTATGTCTTCACAAGAGAAATGCAAGAATGCCAATGTGTGTTGCATCTATTCTCGACACCTTGACTTGCATTTTCAACCAGCAGGCATCTCTGAGGGGAAAAAAAGATATCAGATTTATAGAGACAGGGAAATTCTTGGTGTTTCCTTTGTCATAAGCAGTGCTGATGAAACTTGACAGTTATGTGGGTGAGATTTTAAAACTACGGCTGTTCCGCGCCACAGGCAGTCCCTACTCATGTTAACAACAACCAAAGCAGTTCACCAGGAGCAGGAGGAGTTACTGTAGAGACATAGACAGGCGGAAAATAACTTGAGGCACTGTCTTTGTTGTTCTTTGTTACATGCTAGAAAAGAAGTGGATAATGTTCATTATACGGTTAGTGGAGCTGTTTGTTTTGTGATTACGTTCTTGTTTTAAACACTTATTGGGAGTTTAAAGGAACTGCCACAGTTCAGCACTGCAAACTAGTACCCACTGGTGTCTAAGAAACTTTAAAATCACATATGTCCATCATTTCTTTCAATAAACACATTTTTTCTGTACTGTCTTAGGTGAGAGATGGGCAATACTGTGTGTTTATCATCTATCTAGGGGAAAATAAATCAGAGCTTTGATTATGACAGTTTCCCATATCTGTAAAGTTTTTTTAATAAGTTCCCATGAACACAACAGCAAACATCTTGAACATACACACCCACATGTATATATATATATATATATATAATCTGATTTTGGTAGAATTTTTCACAGGTATGAGAAATTCTGTGTTATGGTATGGTTGTGCTAACGAGGTGAGGAGTGATTAGCTGCTTCCTTTGTTTCTTGCAGCTCTGATCAGTGACCGGTCACTGAAGAGTATCTGGGCCATCGTTGTGGTGATGTTCGGCGTCGTCCTGTTTGACTTTGCAGCAGACTTCATCGACGGGCCCATCAAGGCCTACCTGTTTGACGTGTGCTCTCATTCAGACAAGGAGAGAGGTCTGCACTATCACGCTCTATTTACAGGTATGCCACACGTCCATACACGCAGTTGCTCGTCTCATTTGGTCACTCACAACTGCTGTTTCCAACAAAGCATATTGTTGCATCTGCTTTTAGTTCATCACCATTATGGAAGTCTGTTCTGTGAGACATTCTTGAGTTTTTTTTTTGCCTTCTGCAACTCTGGTTGGGATTCAAGCTGTGTGCTTCATGGCAGTGACTCAGGAAATCTGGCTTTGGACCTCTGCTGTGAATGAGTAGGTGGAGCAGCAATGACAAATGAATATGTACAAGTTTTTTTTTAGGAAGCTTCTGCGCCAATTCTGAGACCTGCTCCTCCCAGACGCCTCGCAACAGGACCGCTGCTTCAATTCAATCGTGGCCAAACCACCTCTCAGGCCCTGGCGTAAGGACTCAACTGCGCTGCTCTCCAAGAGGAGCACCGGATCCCTCTTGCCAGCTCCTGCATGAGGGCTCTGTGTGTTCTGTGTCGGGTTCATCTGGTCGGATCGTAATGTCACACTTTGTAAACTGAACCCGAACACAACCACACACAGAGCTTGGTTTGTGAGTCTTATTGAATGAGGTGGATAGTTGAAGAGGAAACCAAGAGTCTGTACTGGGCAGGAGGAGGATGGTGATGGCAGGAGCAAGTGGACCGGAGAGAACTGGAGGACTGTGGGTGCTGTGCTGTGGAGCCAGGAAGCCTTCAGAGCAGGTAGGTTAGCGCTGGGGTTGAGGTGGAGCTGGCAGCGCACCAGAGAGATTACTTGGAGCGCTGGAGTAGCAGCAGAACCAGCAGCACAGCAGAGAGAGCACTTGGAGCGCTGGAGTAGCAGCCGAACCAGCAGACAGAGTACTTTCAGGCGGGCAGGCAGGTGTAGACAAAGGGAACTCTGTCAGGCAGACGAGGGAAAGCTCTGACTGGCAGACGTGGTTTGGATGAAGACCATGAGCAGTTGTGAGCAGACAATCCAACAGGGAAGAGCTGACTTAGGTGAGCTTATAAAGGAGGTTGAACAGGTGTGCTGAGTCCGGGCTTGATTAAGGCTGTTGGTGATTACTGAGGTGTGGAACTGGAGCTGTATGGGAGGCGGAGACTGCCATAAATGTCCATGGTGCAGCAGGCAAAGCTGCACCATGACACATGATGCCATTCGTTCACTGGTGCTCTCTTAACAATCCTGAGAGGCATTCATAGAACAGCTGTATTTTTGCTCAGATTAATTTACATACATACAGACACTATCTATTTATTTATCTATCCATCCATTTTCCAAACCGCTTAATCCCTCATGGGGTCGCAGGGGGTGCTGGTGCCTATCTCCAGCATTCACTGGGCGAGAGCGGGGTACACCCTGGACAGGTTGCCAGTCTGTCACAGGGCAACACAGAGAGACAAACAGGACAAACAACCATTCACACCTAAGGACAATTTGGAGAAGCCAATTAACCTAACAGTCATGTTTTTGGACTGTGGGAGGAAGCCGGAGTACCCGGAGAGAACCCACGCATGCACAGGGAGAACATGCAAACTCCATGCAGAAACACCCAGGGGTGTACTTGAACCCAGGACCTTCTTGCTGCAAGGCAACAGCGCTACCCACTGCATTGGATTTTACTTCTGTGTATTAGAGTAAAGAGGGCTTTAAGGCATATGCTTATCCAACTTTCCATTATGTTTTATAAAGCTTTTTGACAGCCATGCATGATTTTCTTCCACTTCACTGTTACTCAGCAATGAAATACTTTGTGAAATACATTTGTTAGCAATGCAGTATAAAAAAAACATTGTAATAATTTGGAGTATTCTGAAGAGGAAGTATCCTGATCCAAATTCAGAAAACCTGTAGGACAATTTGTGTAAAACTACTGCACATTTGTTCAAATAAGAAATACGTGTGTGGATGTGATTACACACCCTGAAATAGCCTAATTCATCCTCAAATACATCCCAGAGACAGAAAACGTTTTGATATTTCTCTGCTTTCACACTAAATCTGTGAAGCACCACAACATCACAAATCTTTCCCAAAACGAGGCCCAAACAAACCTGCATAGAAATAAAACAAGATCAAGCAAATTGCTTTTTTTCCTAACTGCCAAAGGGTAAGATGCTGTGTTTGGTGTGAACGTCAGCGGAGCGTTCAGCTGCCAGCCGGCACCGGCTGGTTTGAGCATAGAGACAGGCAGTAATCCAGCCCTGAGCTTGTCATGTGCTGCAGTCATGGGTCTGGACTGAGAGAAACACGGGCCAAGCACATGACTCTCGAGACCCCACCGTGCCACTGCTGGAATGTGAGGTTTGAGGAGGAAGTGATGAAAACTGGGAGTTTCTCAGTTTTGTTTATGATATTATTTTGAGTGTCACACCCTCGCCTTTATTAGAGCGGTGCATTTGTGCTCATGTGGACAGCCCTTTTGTAATTACCATTATGGTTGAAGTCCTACTGACCACTTTAGACTTAGACTTAGACTTAGACTTAGACTTAGACTTTCTTTATTGTCATTTTGTATACACAGAGTGCATACAGAACGAAATTTCGTTTTCACACAGCTCAGAAAGATTGCAGTAACTCTACAGGATACCTTGCGGTGAATTACAGTACAGGATAAAGTGCAGTGATAAATCGCAGTCACTTACAGGATAAGTTTCAATTGACTTCCGGATAAAGTGCAGCAGTGAACAGTAATCAAACAGTTTAATCAAAGCAGATAAGGGATTTTCAGCATGGCTTGGATGTCAACAAAACCCCCATGCATAATATTTGGATGAGTCACCCAGAAATTTGTTTCCAGCGACAAAAGCGATCCTTATTCAATGTTTTTGGGTGAAGATATCACGTAATTCTCTTTATGCTTTTGTTTTTATTTGAAAGTTCTCTAAAACAAGTTATGAAAACAGTCAGCGAGCAAAATGTCGGCAAAGTTGTGCCCATTAAAATTTCAAGAAGCTAAAAACCCAGACGCTTCAGAAAAAGTTCTCAGAAAGAGCAACAATGAATTACAAAAAAATCAAAAAAAAATCTGAATTATCTATTTGAATCACATTTGGTTTATTTTTTTATAACTCTTTTAGGCAAGTAACTTAAATGAATTAGTAAAAAAGTAGACACACTTAAAATACATTGTCTTTCATGACGATCATAAAAATGTACAGAAGCTCAGAACATCCTTCACCACTTTATTGTATAATGTTGTCAAAATAATCCGACAATCTCTTTAAGCAAGAACTTAAAGATCTTTGCTTGGGCAAAATCTTCTAATTTTAAGAGCTAACTAGAACATTATGGGGAGATAGACACCACCACCCCTGCCCTGATAAACTGGTATAAAAAGTGGATGGATGATTATGGTGTAAAAATAGTTTTTTCTCATCTGCTTCTTTCTAATCTTTATGCATGGCCATACTTTGGACAGATTAATCATTGCGTTTTTTGAAAAGCTTTCAATGCAAAATAATCTCACGGGCCATGGATTGTGCATTTAAATAACATTTTGCAAGTGAGTGGTTTACAGTCATATCGGTCGGTGCCCCATTGGTTTTTCTGTAGTTTTAGAAGGGCTATGAAAAATTGAACTGTAGCTCCATTAAAATCTTTTCAAGGGCACACTTGGAATAAAAAGGTTTGGGAATTTCACATAAAACATGTAACAGTTGTGTGAAAGACAAACATTTAGACTTTATTAACAGCTTTTTTTATACAAAAACATGACATGCCAAACATTTTTTTACATCTTTCTCAGTAAACAATACGAAAACCCTTCTTAGCATTGAAGCAACCCAACCCTTTATATAATTGTTGATCAGCTATTTGTATATTTTGATTAATGTTTTAATTATCTTTAGTGGAGCACTCCAAGATCTTTTAGGTTGGAAGACCATCACCCTAACTGAGCTATCAAATTCAATCCAGAAAATATTATTACTTCCAGTCAGAATAAAAACATGCTGGTAGAATTTAAAGATTACCTTAAACCTAAATCTTCCAGGGGTAGGAATAAAAAATGGTAAATGGACCAATTTTCTATAGTGCTTTTCTAGTCATACTGACCACTCAAAGTGCTTTATCCTAGAGCCACATTCCTCCAACTGCACTCGCTAACTTGCACACATTTATACACCAATAGCCAGATTGGTAGGCAACTGATCAATATTGGGCTGAATCTGTTCTATTTTCAAGTTAATTCAGGCTGCCAACTTCAGCTGGATGTCTGCTTCACTTGTGAACTTCCAGACGCTTAATTAAACAAATCAAACAGACCTAAACAATTCCCTCACTACCTATAGCGCTGCCTGCTTACCAACCTGGCTTATAGTTGGCAACAAAAGAGGAGACTCCACAGACAAAACTTAGCTTGCTCAGTTTTATTTAACTAAAAAAAGTTTGCTGTGAAAGAAAAAGAGGGTTAGGTCAATAGAAAGATATCTTGCTGTCTGAAGAATGACAAGAAGTAGGACTAAATAGCCAAAAAAAACACTGTAACCAAAACCATTACCCCATTTTTTCAAAACCAATCTCCCTGAAGGAGACAGAGAGTAGAAGAGTGAGTGTCCCAACTACTATATTGGAGCCACCTTTATACCCAATCACACCTACACAGGAGCCACTGGGTCTGTAACGAGCCAAACCAATCACCACAGAGAAGGAAAAACAAATGGGCCAACTGAAAGCTCTCAAGCCATGACACTGCCTGCCCACTGCTTTTCATTGCCCTACCATCCACTTTACAGTCTCCAAAGTCAGATTCTGTCCCCCTATTCCTTGATTTGTTGAAAGGCATGTCAAGGTAGTACACATACTCGTATTGCCATGACTCGTTGATCCGGATGGAGATACCTGATACAGATATATATTTAAACCTTTCAAAGTAATCCTTGTCCACCAGATCTTATTTAAATGGGACATATCATGAAAATATTGTTTTTCTAGCCTTTAAATGCTTTTTGTTGTTTACTTGGAGTCTCTAGGAGCGCAGAAAATGTCAATATAAATGTGGGTCATTTTATTCAAGCCGTTCAGCTTTCTATGTTGTCTGTTATATTTTATGAAAACAATTACATCACTGTATTTGCTGCTGAAGTGCTATGCAAGGTTATGGATTTCCATCTTACCAGTCTCGCAAATCCGCCAATATTATTGCACAGAGGGATTTGTAGTCCAAGCTGAAGTATGCCAAAGCTACAAGTGGACAAGTAATCGGTTGTTCATTACGTCGTCCAAAATTAGTCGGACAGGGGCGGGGTTTGAAGTGCCTCCTTTAGATTTAAAGCTAGGGTCGGGGATTTTTCCGGACGTTTCCCCTAGTCCCTTTTTGAATAACTGCATCTTAACTTGCTCTTTCGCTCTTCAGGGGGATCGCATGACAAAAGTCTCCCAAATCCACTCTGGTCTTTCTACTGAGTCCTTCCTCTTCTCATAAACATGAACGTGGTTCGCTTCTTGTGATTCTCAGCCATGTTCAAAGTCTATGGTGAGAGCAGCGGAGCCACAATGAACGGCTAACGGCTAAGCTAACCAGATACATAAACACTAGAAATACACATGCACAACCAGCAAGCAGAAACAAGGAAGGAACGAGCACGGACATTGGTGTTATGTGAGTGTGTCAGAATGATTGGCATATGGGACAACCAATAGATAAGGTGATACCCCAGGAACCTGAAGGACATAGCGGAGTGTGAACAGGAACAAAATCCCTGCTCGTCGGACTGAACGGGAGAGACTGGTTAGAACAGGCGTGCAGCTCCCACAGAAATTTTTTTTTTTTTTGTGAACACAATGTATTTACTACTTCCAGGATGGAAGGCTGATTTTACCCAGTATAACAAAAAGTGCTTCTGAACAGGATTACCAACTATAGCTTTAAAGAGACAGCACCAAAACGAGTTGCTCTTGGGCATGCCTCAGAACAAGTGTAAAAAGGGGGAATGTGGGGGAAAATTAAAGAGGGATTCAAGCCAAAGCATTGCAGTTACTCTTTATATAGGCCACAACTGAATTAGGAAGCACTATGTCCCCTTCAAGTGATTCTACTGGTCAGGTTGTTTGGTAATTAGATATGAGCAAGGCTGGTGACATTGAGCCAAAAAGATGAGGTTAAAGACAATTACTTCATGATTTGAAAAGACTGGAGGGACCCTTATACTTTCATACTAGGCCAGAGTGTCTTGCATAGCTTTCCTCAACAAAATTATCTTTAAAAACTGTTTGTTTTCACTTATGTCATCTTTGGTCAAACTAGTTTGATTATCTGAGAGACTGAAGAGTGACAAAAAAGCAACATAAAAAAAAAAAAACTTCAGCGTGGCAAATCCTTTTTCAAAGAACTCTAGGTTTGCAACAACACATACAACCCAGACCTTTCCAAAAAGGTTTTTAAGAGTGATGTCAGTCACTCAGCCAGAGCTAAGCACACTCTAAAGAATAAAAGGAGCTCAAAATACGATGTCAGCCATTAAAGAGAGCTGGGAAAACATGGTGTCAGAGGAAAAGATGAGCTGACAGAGGCAGAGTGGAACACATCACTTAAATACACACAGAGGGTGCCGGTGTAATTGGAAACAGGTGCTTCTAGTTAAGCAGGAGTGGGAGCTCAGGCAGCTGAAGTGGGCCACGTCAGAGTCTAACAGAAAGAAGCTTGCATTAAGTAAAATATCAAGAAATATGCGTACACCAATGCAGCCAGTCTTATGCACATATTCCATCATAATGCCAGAGTTTTCATTTTTTTTACTAGTTTATCACAAAAATTGAAAAGAATAAAAAAAGGGGAAAAATAAGTATCAGTTAAATCAAACTGGGAAGAAAAAGTTATTTACACGTCTTAGCAACAGATTTAACAACAGATTTATCAAAACATGACCTCTGTCATGCAGCTGTCATATTTCAGGATTTTATTGCTGGTGTTACCTTGAAAGATGTCTATGAGGTTGCTTGTTTTGCCTCTCCTGACCGTTACTGACATACAGCGCCTTGTTTTCATGGACAAAAGGATTTAGGTCTGACAGAAATGTTATTTTTCACAAACTTTACAGCTTCAGGGATGTTGGGTCCTTTTGGTCAGAGCCAAACTGAACTTCAAAAAGAAACATTTCAACACCTCAGCTTCAAAGCTTTTGTGTCAATATTCAGTGCTTTCATTTTCCTGGCAACCAACTGGAAGTCCTTATATATATATATATATATATATATATATATATATATATATATATATATATATATATATATATGTGTGTGTGTGTGTGTGTGTGTGTGTGTGCGCGTGTGTGCAGGGCAAGTTAGCTTATGCCAGCAAGTTTTAGTTAGGCTGACACTATGGAATCCTGGATTTAGCCTAATGA
This sequence comes from Fundulus diaphanus, assembly GCA_037039145.1. NCBI lineage: Eukaryota > Metazoa > Chordata > Actinopteri > Cyprinodontiformes > Fundulidae > Fundulus > Fundulus diaphanus. The sequence goes on from CM073141.1 coordinate 25,421,515, forward strand.
GTACATCTGCATCAAGCCTCATTAGCCTAAGTGGGAGCCTAGCCTGTTGGTCCAATTCTGCTCACAAAAACAGGAATGTTATTTCACTAAAGAGCTTAGAGATCCCTCCTATCCACAAGTGCTCTTGTGGCCAGCCTCCATAGTGTAAGTGGGTCTTCATTTAGATATTCTTAATACTCAATGCTGCCACACCGTCTTTGCTCTTTTTCACAAACAATATTAAGCAGAGGTTAAACCTGCCTCTTTCAAGAAATAATTTAATCTTCTATTTAGTCACAGAGTAATTGATCCATCTTCTTGCAGTTGGCTTTTTTTAATACAAAACAGACTAAATCTGTGACTATTTTGAGATGAGGCTATCCAGCATCTCAGTCTGGGACTAACCTTGTCTAGTATTGTCTGTGGAAGTGACCCATTAACTGTTTGGGCATTGTCAAAAAATTTACTATTTTACTTTTATCCATTCAATTTTTGAGAAGTGATCATAGAGAGAAGTTTCCTTAGCATAGACCCATAATTTCAATGTTTTTTTATGACTTTTTTTATTCACCATTGTTACATTATATGTTGTATTGAATTGCCCAAAGCAGGACTGATTCTCAAAACGACAGCCTTGTCTTTTAGATTGTATGATGCGATTTATTTCATTTTAGTCATTTTATCACAGTTTCAATCCATCTCGTTGGGAACATTTTGATGTTTTTTTTCGCTCCAATGTTAAGAGAGATCATGAAGTTGAGAGATCAATTGTCCAGTCGAGCAGAAGCAACTAAAGCAGGAATCCTGATTGGGTTGATACTAAACCTGCCAGTTACTTAAATGTAGAAAAATGCTCTCATTACATTTGGACCGGCCACAGAAGGCTACAGAAAGAGCAGTTAATAAATGATATAGCCGGTTAGAACAAATTTGTTATGTAACCCACTCTGTGCAGTGCAGTAATGTGATCAGGTGTAAATTGTTCTCTCTGGTTTTACTTCAGAAAGCATTACATGAACCTTCTTTCTCTAAACCAGCAAACATTGAGAAAAGAACAAAGGTGCTGACTTCATAGCCTAGCAGCTAATTGCCATTATGAAGGCTACTCTTTTCAATCATAAAAAGTCAGCTTCTTTGTACTGAGATGGTCCTTTAAGTGGGAGTCATGTTTGCACCTTTGTTTCAACAGGAAAGACAGCAGGAAGAGTTAATAATGAAAGTGTTGGAGTAACGTTTGATGTGACATTTAGGAAAGCCTGCCACGGGGTGCTAGATATTTATTCAGTCTTTGCAGTCTGTAGTTAATAATGTTAACTACAAAACAGTTAACTAAATTCATATTCCTAAGGGGACCCATTTACTGCCTGAATATTGACTTTGTGTCTCATTTGCATTCCAGCAGCTGCAACCCTGACAGGAAACAAATTACACTTGTTTTCTTATCTAAAATGCTCACAACTGGCAAGTCAATATTTAAGAAAAGAATAAATAACACAAACAACGCTTTTATCACTTACCAAATCAACTCCAAACCAAAATTCATGAATTATACAAGCAGCCTGCATAAGAGACTAAACACAGTTATTTAACACAGTTATGAAACAAATATATATATGTATATAGATGTATGGGAAAGACCATGTACACAATTTATAATATATAATTCATAGACATAATTTCTTTACTAGTTCATACCATTGTACTCACATCATGGTGGGAGTTTGTTTTTTTGTTGAACTTTATCATCCTCAACCATAGAGATGCTTATTAAAGGCTTAAATCTCATGTATTAATTTAATCCAGCAGTACATTTTCAGCTGAACACTTTTTATTCCACCCTGTTTCCATTTACTTTGGTTCTGATCTCTGTTTGTGCTGATTGACCTGTAAAATATGTTATGACCCCAGATCAAGCAAAATTACTAATTATTAATTGGAGACAAAGGACTAATTTCCCTTACAGTAGTCTTTAAGTAGAAGAATGATTGGATATAATTCTTCTTTAAATTTTTATTTAAAAAGGATACAGAATAACCACCTGGTGGGTAAAAAGAGACATATGGTTGAAACAAAAGTTTCTGTGTTTGACTGCATCATTTCGGGCTGAAAACAGTCAGGAAGGAAACGACCAAAACAACAAAGGTACAAAATGAAGAAGGGGTTAAATATAAAGGATGTTCTTTTTTTTGTTCTGATGTTATCGCCACCTACTGGCACAACATTAAAAGCTACAGTGTTCTTGACCATTTAGATGTAGATTGTTTTCACAGTTGCAGGAAATAAAAACACCACTTTTAAAAAGATGGTACTCAAGTTACAGATTTCCAAGCTTTTACCGTTCCAAGCAGTCGTCTCAGTCCAGCGGGATTACTGCAAAACCTGTTAGCAGGACTTAGTTTATGAGGCAATTTTATTTCTAGTTGCTAACCTGTGATGGTTAAAATCTAATTTCTGAATGAAAGAGCTCCAGAGGCTTAATTGTTTTAATTCTGATGCTATTCCAACAAGGATTCAGAATACAGAAATGTGGAAATTCTTATGAAAGAATGCATGCAAATTAATATTTCAAAATATTTCTGAATTTAGTTTAAGGTGGAGGCTACACAGTACAACTTATAAAGAAACTTGTCATTGATTAGCTTCTATTTATGTCCTAAAAATGACTGAAAAATAAAATTAAGAATATGAATCCCTGGAGGTAAGTGCTCATTTGCATTTATCATCCAATTAACAGAAGAGCAATGAAAAGAACCTGAAATGATTTGACATACTAGTTGTGTCCTTAGACTAGCATTGCTTAATGTCTGAGGTAAGCATATCCTACCGGCAGGATTACCCAGGTAGCCCTGACAGAAGGGCAATCTGGTTAACCAGGTGGGTGGTGCTTGGCACAAACTGGGTAGAGCCCTACGCATTTTGTTACAGCGAGACTCTCCAGAGGGTTTGGAGAAACAGCATGCTTTTCCAGAGGTACCATAACTCAAGTAGGTAGCAGGTCTGACTGAAACCATGCGCCTTACCACAGAGTCTGTTTAAGAACCAGTGGGCCATCTCGGTCTGACTACCAACAGTGCAGCTGTGAAAGTGCAACTTGGGTGCCATCTCATCCAGCCTTTTATGCGGGCCGAGCCTGCAGGATGAAGGAACCGACAGCAGAACAATTTTGCTGGGCACCGGGCCGACAGTTTTTATTTAAACCCTAAATCATAATTTGTTTTGACCTTACCCTACTCCATCTAGAGTCCAAGAAGAGTTGGACAGATCCAAATGCTATATCCATCCATCCATCCATCCATTTTCTGACCCGCTTAATCCCTGATGGGGTCGCGGGGGTTGCTGGTGCCTATCTCTATCGTTCACTGGGCGAGAGGCGGGGCAAATGCTATATACATACAGTAATTATAAAATACTAGCAACAAACCCTATAGTGATGGTGTGTAAAAAGCTGTCTTTTAAATTTAACAATAAAACAATACAAGAGTAAATCCAGTGTTATTTAAGACCAACATTCAAAAGTCAGAAATGATCAAAGGATTTGAAATAACTTCTGTTTTTGTGAGAGAAACTGGGATCCACTGAGTTCACATCGTCAATATATCAGCTGAGCAGAAGACATTTCTTGCAAATGTGTTAACCTTTTCTCATTGGTTTGACACATTTTCCCCACCCTTTTGCAAAACAGTTAACGCAGATGTCATTCAAGCAGTCCAAACTCCATTGCTTAACCTGTGGTAGCCAAACAGAAACCATATGTTCCCAGCTCAAACTTCTTGATCGGTATGAAATCACTGAAGCACCTGTTTTACACTTCTTCACACAACTTTTCAATTTGCAATCAGTCTGCAGGCCTTAAAATATGCCATGTTGTGTGTTGTTCTTTGCAAGCATGGATGGTCTAAGGCAGATGAGAGTTAGAGGTAGATGGGTCAGGGGAAGAGGAGTCCGAGGAAGAGGAATCCGTGTGCGAGGTGGCGGTGTATCTGGAAGGGCTCAAGTTACAGATGAAATTCAGGCAACTGTGATTGATCATGTGGTAAATCATGGCCTTTCACTTAGAAGGGCTGGACAAAGAGTCCAACCTGTTCTCAATAGAAACAAGGTTGCATCCACTGTAAGAGTTTTTCGACTGGAGAACAGGTAATGTTGCTATACAGTATATGCAGATATATATGCATCTATTCCTATAGAGGAATTCTTCAGTGCATGGAGATGGAAGGTATATGATCACCTTCCCTATGACCAGATGCCCTTGCTCAATGCAATGACTGCTGCTGCCCAAGATATAGATGCAGAGGCATTTCAAGGATGGATTAGGCATGCAAGAAGATTTTTCCCTAGGTGCATTGCAAGGGAAAATATTGAGTGTGATGAAGATGAGGCCAGATGAGGCAAATTTGACTACAAATGACACTGACATGTAAGCTGCGTACAGTCATTGGCTACAATGAACCAGCAATGCTGCACTGATTTACATTGAGTGTGGTATTTTGAATTTTGTTGCCCCTTGTGTAATGAGTGATTGGAAGGGCTCATACATTTGTGTGCAAGTTGTGTTGTTTGAGGGCAAAATATGCTTTTGGTCCATATCTTAAATGTTTTGGCGGAGTTAGAGCCTTTTGCAAACAAAATGTGTCATTTTGACCATTGGTGCCACTGTTTAGGCCTCTGTGTCAACTGTTTTGAAACATGTGGGTTTTGAGTCGACTGCTGCGTCAAAGCAATCAATAAAAACTGTAATTGGAAGAGCTCAGTTGTTTGCAATTTGTGCTGTTTGAAGGAAATACTTGCCTTTTAATTCGTATTTTTGTTGTTTTTGGTATGGTTACAGCCTTTTGCAAATTGAATCTGTTACTTTGACCATGAGTACTACTCTTTAAGCCTGTGTGTGAACTGTTTTGAAAAATGTAGTGTTTGAGTTCACTGCCTGAAAGCAATCGATAAAAACTGTAATGACATTTATTGTTGCTTCTCTTCCCCTGCCTCACAGCAGAGTCATCAGTTTTTCTTATTTCCATCTCTGTGTATCCAGGACTGGGAGGAGCTTGTGGTTACTTGGTGGGAGCTATGGACTGGGGCCACTCTGTGCTAGGTCGTCTGTTGGGCTCCGAGTACCAAGTCATCTACTTTTTCTCAGCACTCACCTGGGGCTTCTTCCTCACCGTGCACCTGTTTAGCATCCCAGAGAAACCTCTGTGCAAGGACCCCTCAATGTCTGACTGCTCATCTCCCAGTGCCCTTCTCTTACTGGGCTCTCACAGCAATGGTTACGGAGCACTTGGTAAGGAGCCCAGCTCTTCTGCCGCCCCAACACCTGTCTCAGAACTCAGGCCAAGATCTTATTCAGCTCTGGGCGAAAGACCAAGATCTTTCTCAGCCTTGGGAGAAGCTAACTCAGTGACATCCAGTGCCAAGCAGCCAAACAAGGTATGTGATCTGTGCGTTTCTGCTACTGACATATTTCTGAGTAACTTTAAAGCAACTAGAATATACTTTAGAGTTCTTTGATGTTGGGATAAGCTGTTATATTTGGTGTGCTGACAAAACTGCTGAATCTCATAAAAATATTACGTAATTATAATGAAAAGAATTGTGATCTGTTCTGCTTTTTTTCTTTTTTTCTTTTAATGTTGGGATGCACGTTTATTGAATGATCTTTAAAAGTTTGTGCATAACCCAATTACCAACGCTGTGGTTTTAAATTGAGAAAGCACTACTTGCAGTTCTTACTTTTTATTTCAGAAGGTGCCTTTGCATAACTTGAAAGCTTCTTTCATATTAGCTTGTCATTTTAGATTTTTAAAAGATGAAGAGCAGGTGAAAGATAGGAAACTGTCATCTTCTAAATCTCCTGGTCATTTTCTTTATTTGTGTATGATACATGCAATCTAATGTAGATGATAAAACACAGAATCAGTCATTTATTTACATCAACATTACATGTTACTAGTGTTGTCCACATACTAAAATTCTAAACTTGATACTGATACTAAGAACCGTATTTGATACTAAATATAATTTTGGCAAAACAGTAAACAAGGTGATACTTAGTATAAGTGTTAATATATTTTATGGAAGTATGTACTTTTGATTCAGTTGTGCAATTATTTTACTTTATTTTAAATGCTCATCTATAGTGTGCTGCTGTGCGTTTCCATTTGCCTGTCAATTTACTGTTGATTAGTAAAAGAAATCACCACCAAAGGACAAACCAAAGGCTAATTTTATAGTATAGTATTGTTTATGTAAACAAACATGGATCTGGCACATACAAAACATATTTTTCACAGTGTTAACAAGCATCTGGTCCATGCAAATGTACTCAGCAGTAGCACTGTACATCCTTTGCCTTTTTGGTCATTTTGCGTTTCCTGTTTTTTAGTGATCAACTACAAACACAAGCAGTTTAGGTTGCAACGGGTTCCTGCTGTTTTTCTGCTCTTATTTTCAGCTTCAGACTGGCTCTACTATAACATGTGTGATTATTAGCCGCATACCTTTACAACTAGATGGGGAATAAATAGTTTAATTGCTTCACTGTGTGGCTGACTCAGCCGCCAGCTATTTAACATTTACCTATGTTAATTCATACTGCAGTAGAATGGAGCAATATGTGGTTAAAATGCAGTATTATGTGGTGCATCTCAGTGGGGGTACTCAGACCCACAGAACCCTGTCATTGGGTTGTCCGTGTCCATGAAGCTGACATTTTAAATAGATAGCATTAGGTCATGGCGTCCGATGTTTGTCCGTGGTGTACTACTTCACTGTTGCAGATACAGGAGCTTTGCTGACCTTGTTATGTAACTCTCAAAGATCATTGTCACAGTGTTGGCGTGTCAAGTTAGCAAAGATGATATAATTTTTTTCCAGCTTCCAGCAGATGCTCGTTGTGTTGGACATTAGAGCAGCTGCTGGGAGGTGCAGGGACTGAGTTATTGCAGTGCTGCTGCTGGGAAGAAGTGTGAGAAAACTTGGACTTATATTGCTTTTGACCCAAATCAGTATTATTAAATTTTTTTTTTAGTATCGATTAAATCAAGATGTCGCTTATTTTACCAACTGTACCTGTTACTGTACAGTATTGTGTTTGATCGTGTGCGAGGTCTGCATGAATATTTAGACAGATTACTTTGTTTTGTGATAAAGAAGACAGCCCACACTTGAAGCATCCAAAAAGGACTTTACATTTTAAGCAGAAAATCAATATTACTCATCTTGCCAGTCAGTTCTTATGGTAATGATTTGTGCTCAAATCTTATGTTCAACCTGTGTGTGCATATATATTTAGTGTTTTTACAACTGTATTTGATACAATCACTGACAATGAACAGAATTTTGTAGAGCATTTTCAGCTGGCCTTTTGCTTCTCTCAAACCTCTGACCCATCTAACCTCATGTTGGAGCTTGTCATCAATTCTAATAAATAAATAAATATTTTCTAACATTTTGTGAAGGTTTTTATTTTTATTTTTAACTGTCAAGTCTTGAAATCTGGCCAGAAGGCCAATGAGTCGGATATGACTACAAGTCTTCGAAGAGTTTAGTATTGATCTTGGATCTTTGTTTCTGCAGGAGCAGAAGAAGATGACATTCAGGTCTCTGATGAAAGCCATCATCAGCATGCCGAACCACTACCGTTGCCTGTGCATCAGCCACCTGCTGGGATGGGCGGCTTTTCTCTGCAACATGCTCTTCTTTACTGATTTCATGGGACAGGTAATGATTAGTTTGAGTCTGCATCTGTCCTTTTCTCGCTGGAATTCAATGACCACAATTTTGGAGGAATAAGTATAATAAATATTGCAACGTTACATTTTAGACAAAAGCAGATTTTAGATGGGCTAAACATCATCTCAGATATTCAGAGATTTACTCAATGGATTAAAGGGTCAAGTTAATGATTTTATACCACCAGCTGATCTGTAGGGCTCATGGTTAGTATGGATTAATTTTGGAAGAGGCTGACACGCCACTACTAAAGTTAGAGAACTGCTAGTTTACTGTTTTTTATAGTATGAGAACTGCTAGTTTACTGTTTTTTATAGTAAAAAGACTGACTAACGTCAGCAAACAGTCCCTATATCAGCTTGATCAGGTGGTGATAGAGTCAATGGTCTCAGCCCACCCCTGTCTCCTTTTTTTACCTGGTACAGTTCCAAACCGTTCTCTGCGACAGCTGTGATTACCAGAGACACCACAGTGACAGACTGCTATATTCAGACCGACAGCCTTCTTCCCAAACGAGTGAGCTCAGAGCTCACTCTGTTAGCAGAGAGTGCTTCCAGTGTGAACACAAGGTTTGCACTTTAACAGTACATGTGATTCAGCACATGAAAAGACAAATAAAAGCTAAAAATAAACATTATGCAACCAAATTAAAGTAAATTACACGTTTAAGCACAACTTATTTTACTGACCTTGTAATTGCTTTGCTGGCTATTTGTGCTGCTGTCGATAGTTTAGCCCCCAAGCTGCTTGTAATTTAGAAATTGAATGATGTGTTAGTAATTTGTGACAAAGTCCCAGGACTGAAATAAAAAGATTTAAAGTCTTTAATGTGGGGTTACTTACAGTCCTGTTAGCTCAATATTTTTATTGTAGAGGTCAACTTGTACCATACTGTGTTGTTTTCCACACCATGTTCTATGATAGCTTCCTCTGGGTGCACTGACGTACTAACATAGCTCACAATGATATCTGATTAATGAATTTATTTTGTTTTTCAAAATGATTAATGTTAATTTTTAAACCTTTTCTTGTTTAGACTCCCCTTTCTGCCTTTCTCTGAATATGTTAAATGCCCTCGCTCTTTGCCACTGAGCAATCATTATGTTAATAGAAATCAGGCTGTAAATAATCAGTGTCAGATGAAGACAGGGCAGCAAAGTGAGAGCAACAAATTTATTAGGAGAAAATGAACATGCCTAATTAATATGTGTTTGTGTGAGGGGGCAGGTTGTGGCAAAAGATTGAGTCGCATTCTGTTGTTTGATATGTGTAATAAAGATGAAGGCGGTGAATTTTTCACTTTGCGCCCACTACAAATTATTGGTCAAAGCTCTGGTGCATCTTTAACTTGAGATAAAATGGGTTGCGAGACTCACAGGCCTTTTCCTGGGTAATGTTTCTTTTAGAGCCTGGAACTACATCCGCCAGAGATCATTTTACAAAGTCTTGACCTGCTAACAACGATTTTAGCTAAAATTTGATTTCTCTTAGAAAACTACAGGAATACGTAAGGACATACCATGCGTGTGGAAGCGGCTATTAAACACCTTTGTTTTATATTTCTAAACAGTTTAATTAATATTTTAAGATAAACACAAAATTACTACAAAGTTGACATTTTAAATTGATCTTACCATCTTAGCGATTAGCGTGGCTAGCGTTATTAAAACATGTCTCTGTGTCTAACACTCCTGAGAATGTAGATTTTTACTTTATCTCTGAGATTTACAAAACAATGGCAATATTTCCAATCCAGTCATCTTCTCTAAAGGAAAAAGAAAAAGACGAAAGCATCAAAGTTTAAAACAGAGCCACTCTGCTTGGTGCCCTGTTTAGCCTTCCTGTTCTCTGCTGAAAGTCTATTGCTCACTTGTAGCATGAATCAGCCTTAGAAAACAGTTTCCTTCAAAGCTTAGCTTCCTTAGTTTCTGCGGATTCTCTAACATCATTTTAAACCCCTCATTGATACAGAAACTAGATGATTAAGTCTTCTCCCCTCAGTGTCAACTTCCACACAGAAGAGTGCTTTTCACTGATAGGAACAAGGCATTATATTTTCATTTCTGACCAGCCAGTCATTGGTCATAGCTGATCAAGTTAAAATCTTGGCTGACTATTGTCATCAACGGATATGTCAGTGCATCTCTAGTACATATTGGACCTCTTAAAAGGAAGAAAAGACTGAGGCACCCATCACAGATGGAGGACGGTTTAAATTAAGCTGTGTATTGTTGCCAATTTTCTCTTGAGAATGCAATTCAACACTTATTCATTAACACATCGCTCTGCTCTCCCCTTTTGCCCCCAGATTGTTTATAAAGGAAATCCTTATGCAGAACACAACTCTACAGCGTATGCCATATATGAGAGAGGTGTCGAAGTTGGCTGCTGGGGACTGTGTATCAATGCAGTGTCTTCTGCTCTTTATTCATGTAAGTGGATGTGCCAGGTCACTCTGTGGAAAATTTTATTTTTTTCCTGATCAATAATTATGGAAACCACCATCTATTAACGTCCAGACACACGAGAGCCAGACAAGGTCACATACTGAAACAGATAGCTGTGGATAATCACAGTTCCCGTGTTGTAGCTTTGGTGTGCAGGTTGAAGCCTCTCATTTACAGGCTCTGCACCGATGATGCTTTCCCAGAGGCAAGCTGAGCTTGAATCAAAAAGTAGGTCTGAGGAAGGAGGTATTCATGTAAAATAACAACTGCAGACGAAGGGGGAGCTAATGTCCTTGATCTAAAGGCAGATTGAACCATATTATGGGACAATGGCCTGGAAACAATAAAAATTGGTTACTTTTTATAGCATGGATACAATAAAAAGCCTTTAGTGTTTTTATGTCGTAATGCATAATTATTAAATGTCATGCTATGGAGTATAAACGTCAAGGTAGTTATCACATAATTCTCCATTTCCCCAGAATCAAATCTCATGTGCCTGCACTCTTTTCTAATTAATTGTACCCATTTGTGACACGTGTGGTCGTGTGTTTTTTCAGACGTGCAACGCTTCCTGCTACCGTACATCGGCCTGAAAGGATTATACTTCATGGGCTACTTTGTGTTCGGCATGGGAACCAGTCTAATTGGCCTCTTCCCGGATGTCATTGCCACGCTCATCCTCTGCAGTGTGTTCGGCGTCATGTCCAGCACGCTCTATACAATCCCATTCAACCTGATAGCAGAATACCAGCGTGAGGAGGAGGTACAGAAGCTGTTTCTAGATGAGATTTTTCACAGCTGGGATACTTTTAATTAGAAGAATAAACTTTTGTGCCTCAACCAGAGATACATGTAGAGTCATGTAGTTCAGGATGCCCACAATAAGGCTGCTAGTTTGTATTCTTTTAAGTTTCCACCAACAGTGAACTTGTCAGCCTAATTTATAAAAAGTGGCATAAGAAATCTGCTGTGCTAATGTTATAGACATAAGAATTAGAATCATCCCCTGATCATTTGCTATAATCTAGTGGAGCATTCCTGCTAAGGTAAACCAGACACATTTAATTTTACAATATTAAAACAATCTAATTGCAAACATACCAATATCTATGACTATTATTATTTAAGGGCTGAAGTGCAGTTAAATTTCTACTGGATAATGTTTTATATAATTAATGAGAATTTTGTAATACACAAGCCAGCACATAATTCTGAATAATATACGACCTAAGTTTGTAATATTTCTTTTTTAAAACCCAAATGGATATTTGATGCAGCAAAAGGAAAAGGACCTGTTTTCCATTTGGATAAACATTACTTTGATTGAAACCTAAACGTTTCTTTGTTTTCAACTACATAGGCTATTAATGTGTATCAGAATGACTGCCTGTATTCATAACTTTACTTTGAGCTGTGTGAAACTTCCTTAGTAGCACAAAAAATGTCTCAAATTGAATGTGTATAATATTTTATTACAATTATCTATTCCAAACCTGAGACAGTTTCAAAAGAAAAAAAAAACATTTGGCATACAAAACAAAAATAAGAAAATGTGAAAACCTTAAAACAAACAGCTTTAAACTAACTTATTACAGTAATATCCACAAGTTGGACTTTTATACAAGGCTCTAAAACCCTATCTAGTGCCATACAGATGTCCTCACATGTTCCCACGATAGATAGATATATAGATAGATAGACAGACAGACAGACAGACAGACAGACAGACAGACAGACAGACAGACAGACAGACAGACAGACAGACAGACAGACAGACAGACAGACAGACAGACAGACAGACAGACAGACAGATAGATAGATAGATAGATAGATAGATAGATAGATAGATAGATAGATAGATAGATAGATAGATAGATAGATAGATAGATAGATAGATAGATAGATAGATAGATAGATAGATAGAGTGAGTGTTGCATCATTTTGTGATCTTAAGGTGAAGCTTGCTTTTGTAATGCTGGGAGTCAATGAAGCACAGCACACCAGCAAATCCAACTCAGAATGGCTGTAGATTTCTGAGAGGCCTACTCAAAGTCGCGACAAAGTTGCAAGACAGATGCTGTGGCATTGATTGAAACAAACTTTGTATGCTCGAAGACCACTTCATGTGTTAAAACAATTCTCCTTGATTGCAGTTGATTGAAGTTGTTTTGCCCCCATGGGTAACACAACCAACTGGTGGATCTAGGGGCAGCTACTTTTCCACAGCAACCAGGTGTTATCATCTTGGGTACCAGGGCTGCAAAATTTGTAAAGATTAGGATTTGCTTGCATTACGATATTAATAATCTGGATAAAAGAACATAGACCAGTAGATATGAGTTAATGTCCTGAGACTTCTTGTTTGGGTATTTTTTTATTGCAGTATGTATTTTTGATCGAAGTCATATTTAAGATGTGAAAGAAAATCTGTCTATCTCCATAACCTTCCTGTTTTTGGCAAGTCCACGGGTGTAAATTTAAATGATTAATACCAGTTCAAAGACATCTGAGAGTGGCACAAAGGCTCTGGCATTGGGGTTATATTTTAATATTTAAATGACGTGGCCTAGTTACTTTCCCTTGTTGTGTTCCAATAATGGCCACAAAAACTGAAGGTTGCTCTTCCCTTTAAGATTTACATGTGAGCTGCAGGAATGTATGCTTAAACATCAAATCTTTAAAGAGCATTTTTATCGATCAAAGTGTTGATATCTAACAGCAAGCATTTGAGTTGTGAGGGAGTACAAATGGGTAGCAATTTGAAATGATTTGCTGTGTTGAGGTTGTTCATCGGTCGATGATTTTTGTCACACATAATTGTTGTTTCCGACAATTTCAGTTATTGCTGTTTTCTTGGCCTTCTTTCTCCCCACTAATCGGCAAAATTACTACCTGCTGTTCTTCCAGGAACAACCAAAGCTACAAGGCAACAATAAAAGCCCTAGAGGCACCGGCATGGACTGCGCGGTACTCACCTGTATGGTCCAGTTGGCTCAGATCATTGTGGGAGCGGGGCTCGGAGGTCTGGTCAACGCAGCTGGAAGTGTAATTGTGGTGGTCCTGTCAGCCTCTGCCATGTCTTTGATAGGCTGCATCTTCATTGCTCTCTTTATCAGATATGTTGAATAATACTGCTTTAAAATACATTTAATGGTGCTGTTTTAATGAATAAATAAAGCCACTTTGTTACATTGTTAGATTCTAGTCTGATTCTTCTGTGACCGTTATATCATATTTAATATTTTTTCAGCGTGAGCAGGGCTGTTTATCTTTTTCATGTTTGTTGTGCAGACAAAAGTCTCTGTACACAAAGACTCAGTGTTTCTTACTGATGTTTAGGTGCTCTTTAATCCCATGTGCCACAAAACACAACGAAAAATGAAAGATAAGCATGCTGGTTTTAATTCTAAGTCTCAAACAGTAAACATCAGCAAAACATATTCACCCTTGCAAATTAGAATACACAGATACACACTTTTAGATATAATTTTACTCAGCATGAGAAACTCTATGTACATAAAAACAAACTGTAATTTGTTTGCATAGAATAAGTAATAGGACCATAAAACCTATTTGATTATCTCCATCGTGGCACTTACTCCAAAGGGACACATGACATTATTTGAGAAAACACAATCAGTTTCTTCTTTATGAAACATGTGGAATGATGCAGCTTTAAAGGTATATAGCCACGTAATATGCTTATTTACAAACGACCAAAAACCATTTGATCATGATAAAATAAGGTTATATACACCAAGCCTCCATCTTGATAGTGTTTTGATGGTCCTTTTTGAGCCGAAAAATAATTCGCTCTTGGGCGCGATGAACAAATATAAACAGACGTGGCGGCATCTAACAATAGTATCGCAGAACTATCATAATGCCAGTTTGCTTAATTTATAAATCAATTTTAAATAATGCTGACCGAACCTGACCCTCTGGAATGCCTCGCAGTAACGCGGCAGCTTGTCGTGATCGAAGACTACGCCAAGCTGCTTTAATTAAATAAACCAGTCTACAAAAACTTTAACAGCCTCATCAGAACATTTACTCAAGTCAATCAACTCTGTGGTCAAATCTGAGCAATCGGCAGGTTTAGTGTCCACTTCAGCGAACACCATCGTTCATACTGTATTCCCAGCGACATTACAATCTTTTCCTTCTTGGAATAATTTTTTTGCACTTTTTTTCACTGGATATTGGACCTTTGTTCATTGTTTTGCTGGGAGACACTAATAGTCATTAGCCACCCCTTGTCTTAACCTCTGCTGCACATGCGGACTACGTCCTTCCATTAATATCGGAAATAAACACGAAAGGCTTTTACTAGCAAATTGAGGAAAAACAAAGCATAAAACATCAAAATAACAACTAATACACCAGCAGGACGTGATAATCTTTCATAAAACTTTGTATGCAACCAGAGTGAGCTACTGACGTATAAATAAATAAAAAGTTAAATAATGTGGCTATGCACCTTTAAAACAACTTAAATGTTGCTGTTTCAATTAATAAATAAAGCCTCTTTCTTATGATCTTAAATGTCTGATTGCAAAAGGAGTCTTTAGGAAGGTGAGTTAATCATGAAAAAAGAGGCAGCGCCATCACAGCAAAAGCGATGTCCTACATTCTGACTTTGCAGATCGGAGTGAATTGCACACCCTTAATACCAATACCCATGCCTTATATTCTGAAAGAGGAGTGTATTAAACGCGACACTAATGCTTTGAAGAGTTCCTCACATTTAGACCCTAGGGTGCACGGCATAATAGATAATAGTTCGACAAAAGCTTAACTTTTAGCCTATTTCCGCAGTTTGTTATGAGGAAACTTGTTGGAGAAGGACATTGACCTGGTGTCACCAAAACATGAAAGGTATTGTATTTAAGGCAGGTAATGAACTACTTAAAATGTGTACGTTAAATTTGCTGCTAAAAATAAAAGATGAGTGTGATAGCTCCAGAGGGAACATGTTAGCCTCTGTGTTGGACCAAGTTCCACATATACAAAGATTATTACTCCTTGCGGTCAGCACTTTTGTTGCATGACTTTTCCTTGTCACTCTATGCATTTGCTGTCTGTTTACTGTGAATAAAGACCACTACTGCCATAAAATAATGGATGAAATAGAGTAGTAATGATAGCATCAGCCTCTGTGTGTTTAACACTAGCTCATTTTCTACCATGGGCACCCTGACCGATATTCTTCTGCAGAACAACCTTTTTTCTTCCCTTTTATTGACAGCTTCAAAAAGCTGCTGTTTCCTGGGATTGCTCACACCTTTTAATGACCAGTGGAGAGTGTCTACTGGCACAGTCTGGACTTGAACTCAGTCACACAATTTAATAGAACAGCAGCTACAATTTTAGACACTTTATATTATTAAAAAAATTGACAAAATGACCATTATTTTACTTTGAGAAAAAATGTTTTTATAAACTGATAACAAAGACAACTGAACCTCTAATATTTGGAGAAAACGTATGTTCTAAATTGTTATTACACAAATCGAAATCTATTTTATAAAAAGTTAAGGATTCTATAGTAGTTTTGCTTTGATGAATTTGATAGTAAAATATTACGTTAAATAAATCAGCCTCTACACAAATCCATTTTGTTTAATTAGATTTAATCATCTTTTTAGTTTAAAAACTGAACAAAGTTCTATTATTTTTCATGACTGAGAGGAAACGTAAGAAAGGAACCTTTCAGAGTGACGGCGAGGCGGTAACCAAAAGGTCTGCCTTCACCAGTGTTCAGGTGGAGGTGCGGCTGGGTATGCTGTAAAGAGGCTGAGGTTTTGTCCCCTGAAGTTATATTTGCAGAGGTGAATCTCCAGATACCTGATGCTTTTTACTCAAATCAATGATCAGTGGGGAGTGGCGAGTTGACTTCGCCCATTTAAAGTCCACGGTGGTGCTTTCTTACTGTTGATTAAAAGATTATGTGATCCTCGGCAGTGTGTTCGCTGCTCTCCTTTACCCATTATACACTGACTTTTCTCAGTAGACAGAATCAATAGCTGGTGGTGGTGTCACATTTTACAATGTGGTTAGAATTAAACCTGCCAGAAACGATATTTCCCAGCACTGTGAACAGTAATTGGGTTGAAATGTATGCCCTCAGGGTAATTATGTGTTCAGTACAATGGAGTTAGATGGATTGTTGCAGTTTCTGAAAGTGCTAGAAAGTCTAAATTCAGTTCCAGGTCAGATAGCTGACCTCCAGAAACTGCAGTGTGCTCACCTGCTGATGGGCAGAGAATCAAATATATTTAAATAGGCAGAAAATGAGAGTTAGAGAAGACTGTTGGGGCTTTGGATGAGCTTTTATTTTGTTGTTAGCAAAAGGATTAAATCTACACAGTTCTTATATAGATAGTACTGTTCAGATATGAAGATTGAAACACAATTATTAAATGTTCATACGGGTAATTTAATTGTTGTATTATCAACCTACAGAGACGCAAGATTATAGGTACACTACATATCATGGTTTTGAGGAGAAAACATTTTGTTTAAATCTAAAATTTAGAGACTTGACCCTGACTTGGGGTGAAAGGGGAAAAAACGTCTGAAAATGCGTGGATTTGGCAAAAGCTAAAAGTCAAGTAAAAGTGAGATAAACAAATGTCATGAAAATCCTATAAAGTCAGGTTTACTTCTTATTCACTGTAATTGATGAGGTGTGATTTTAAGAACACTGCTTACTGAAATTGAAACAAAAGTATTGGACCTTTTTATTTTTCACATCTTCCAAAGAGATTTGTTTGTTTTTCAGCCCTGGACCTGTGTCACATTAAAAGTGGGAAAAGTTTGGAAATTATTGCGATCTTAGTCTTTTTTAAGTCTTAAACACCATGGATTTTATAACAGGCATGTGTACACTTTAAAGATCTAAAGTGGACATATTCCACCGGATCAGCAGAAGACCCATGTGTTGCCAGATTGTTAGTCTTGGTTGCAGGTAACCTGCCTGTAACTTACCTTGTGCGTTCACTGGAGCATCCTCCTGATTTTCAGGAACTTTGCTGGTCCGTGCCCCGACTGCAACGCTCCCCTGGGGAACAAACATATCTCCATGTAAGCTTGGTGCGGGTTCAAATTATCAACTCAGTTTAAGATACCACATCCACCTGTCTCCCGGTAACAACATCAGCCGGAGATAAGCCAACCTTTGGAGGAAACAGATTTCTCACTCACAGCCAATTACTTGTCAGCTGACTGTTGCAGCCACTCTGAGATCAGTAGTTTCCCCTGGGTCTGTAACTATTCTGCGACAAGTAGCAATTATTATAATTCATTCCCTGGGCTGCCGAATAAGGTCAACAGCCTCTCTGAGAAATGAAAACCTCACACTTTATACCAAACCGCTCTTTTAAAATTACCTGTTGGCTCGCCTTAGCTCATGCATTTGAGTAACAAACTCAAGCTCTCTGACATTTCACCAAATATCTCCAAAAAAAAGAGTTCAAAATATGTTTGTCACCCAACTGCAACTTCTGTAAGAATCATTTTTGGCTGCCAGACAAGTCAGACGACCCAGCAATTCGAAACCGGCCATGCAAATGTGATGCTTGATTTAACTTGTGTTACGTTACCATGTATGCGTTGCTCTTCTTTCCATCTCAGATTCATAATAGGTTGTCGTGAATCATGAAGTGGTTTTAAGGTCTCTGCTGAGTTGGAGGTGAGAACTTCTATGCTTATGCTTCAGGCAGATGATTGAAGTGGAGCGATTTGCATGGTGACAGACTGTGAACCAAGCTGTAGGCGTGGAGTTAGATTTAAGTAATTTCAAAGCTTTGAGGAATAATACTCATTGTTTACTCAAGGGTTCATTTTGCTGAACAACTGTGACTTTTCAGCGGTGTAATCAATGCCTGGGGTTCTCTGAGTAATATAAGGGGCGTGTGGAGTTTGATTTTAAAGAAGTATTTTCACATTCATCTGCTGAAAGGGAAACAGATACACGACTTAAAAGTTAATTTCAGGTTTAAGGGCTGCATCTACAATCAAGGGATAAGTAGGGACATACAAAAACAGCAATCTCTTCAAATGGCTTCAAATACACTCTGTCTGGAGTGTCAAAACTTTCGTTCGCTGAGCCACATGCTTCTCCTCCCTTTTCCTTGCTTTGTTTGATTTCAGGGAGTGCTTTATAGTGTGCTTTTGCCAGGTGTTCAACATCTGCAGCCACCACCGGCAATAAAGACCAGTCTTCAACATCTGCTATCCATCTGCTCATAGATAAACGCATCCGTCTCGTTTAAGCTATGTAGTTTCCAAAGAAATATTTCTCTGTTTTAAACCGGATCTGCCGTTTTGTGTCTGATGCTGCACTCAACCCCTGCTGCTTTTCTCTCTCCGTTTTCCTCAAATAAGGAAATGATCTCCTCAGCTGCACCTCGGGAGATCAACACTGCTAGGTATGAGTCAGAATCCGGACTCCTGTATCCGTCGCTGCCAGCCCAATAAACCTAAATTTCCAGCTAACTGGTCTTGGTTGGCATCTTGAGTCAGCTAACCTTATTTCTAACAAGGAGTTAGATATAAGAGAGCTTTAAAAAAGGCAAAGCCAAATATATTTTTGCTGAAAACCACCCTGTTGGCAACTTGCAACACTGCCATGTGACTCAGCCATTGTCTATTTGGAGATGATAATGCAACTTGTAAACAACTGACATGATATTACTGTTAGGGTATTTAAATTTTAACAAATGTCAATAGCAATGACCTTTATGTGTGGAGTTTGTTTACTACAGACCAACGTGTTGGGTTTATTGCTGATTCCAATAAATCCTGTGTGCATGCATCCGGTAAGTCAAAAGGTTTTCTGTTACAGAGCAGCAATAAACATAACCACAGCGGCAACAGCTTGTTTGAACACACACTACCTGTTAAAAGTTTAAACACACCTTTGTTGTTCTTCGGCCTTTCCTAATTTTTGTTACTTTCTACGTTGTAGATATTGAGAAAACATCAAAGCTATGACCCAAAAGCACATAGAAAATTGTGAAATAAATATAAACATCATTGATGTTTTGGATTATTTAAAACACTCCTCTGTTTACCTTGCAGAGTCTTGGCATTCTGTCGATGAGCTTTGTGAGGTAGTGACCTGAAATGGTTTCCCAAGAGTTTTGGAGAAGTTCCCAGAGGTAGTAATAAAAGTAAAGACAAACCACTTAAGGAGAAGGTGTGTCCAGACTTTTGACTTGTAGTGTATATTGATTGGCCCTCTGATTGGATGCTATGTTCTTAGGAGTGAGAAGCCACAGTCATGAGTCTACCCGTGTTTGCCCAGGAAGATCTGCTGAGTTACATGTAGTCTCTATTATTAACAAATGAGCTGTAAAAGTGTAGCTTTTTATCAGAAAAAATTTGACAACATAATATGTCCATGGCATGGTCCCTTTGCTCTTTGGTAGAAAAGCTGCAGGACGTTAGAAGAGATGTTGGGTGGGGCACACTCTTAAGGTGCCAATGCAAGTGAGGCGGGTGGAAGTGTCATGTGATTTCCATGTGTTTGTTTTGGACTGGCTGTTTGAGTTTCTTGATCATGTCTTCTTGAGTTTGATATCCTTTAGTGTTTTATTTTTACTTTTGTGGATTTAAGTAGTGGATTACAGTTACTGTAATCATTTTGGTATTATTTTAGATTTCTTCCTATTCTGTCCCTGTTAACTATTCTCCGTCTTCCTCAGCCCTCTGCCTTCATTGTTCTCAGCCGCTGCCTTGCACTCACCTGATTAGGTACACCCGCTCGTCATGCCTTCTCTCCTCACTCCCTCTCTATATAAACTGTCTGGTCTTCTTCTCTCATTTGCTGGTTCCTCCGTTATTCTTGCCATCAAACTTTCCATTTCCTGTCTTTGTTTCCCGTCAGTTTTCATGAACTCCATTTACTCTCTGGAGTAAAAGAGTTCTTCCCCCCAATGTTTATTCTGTATTTTTTCATTAAAAATCATCATCACAAATACAACATGCAGCTACTGAGATCTTGTCTGCACTTTGGTCTTTGGTCCTTCATCTCCTAACAAGATGTAAGGATAAATGGATGGATGAGTGTTACTACACTTTGTTTTTTTTTTGGTATTGAATGCACATATTTTGCATAAAGAAGTCAAAGTAATTGGATGCTTAAATAATCCGTAAAAAAAAAAATCAGGGAGCTTGTGGATATCTCCCGTTGTATTTTTGTTTAAAATCACAAATAAAAGAACTTTGCATTTCCAGGATTTTTAAAACATTTCACCAGGACAATTTCAGTTATGTTTTTTATTATGGATGATTTGATTTCACTTGTGAAAACTACAGTCGAAGAAACTTATAGAAAGTCAGATAGCTAAGTTTGTTATAGCCAAAACTCAAATGCAAAATTCATAAAGGAAAATGGAGGGACTCACGAAAGGCCACTGTTCATTTGATGTAACGCTGTATCTCATTGAAGTTACCCTTCTCTGCCCCTCATTACACAGTATTTCTGTCTCTGTCTCCAGGCGTTGCAAGGCGACAGACCAGCAGCTTGCTCTGATTTATCACAGCCTGTTTTCTCTCTAGTCAGCTCACAATAGCTAATCGTGACAGTGGAAAAAAACTGCAGCATCTGTGACAACTGTATTTCTAGTTTAAAAAAAACGGGCTTGGTGAATTATCTCTGATAATCGGGAATGTTTGTTTTTGTAAAAAAAAAAGATATATATATATATATTATTTTATTTATTTTTTTTTTATTTTGACCAAAGCATTATATATTTTTTAAAAAAAAGTTGAAATGTCTGTTGAAGATCTTTAAAAAATATTTTTTAACTCAAGGTACAATTACTTAAAAGTAATTGATTAGGATTTTATGTGTCTGACCAATGTGAATACCTGTGTGACTGTGAAGTGGAAGGAAACTGATAGATGGTTTTAAAAAGTTTTACCAATGAAAACTGAAAGGTGCGGCATGCATTTGAGCTGAGACTTTATCTCAGCTTGCTTGTCTTTGCATCACTATCCCCACAGCATGATTCTGTCACCACCATTTTTCACCATGATGACGCTCTGGTCAGGGTGCTTTGAAGTGTTAGTTTTGTGAGGCAAACAGCATTTTCGACGTTCGCCAGAAGTTCAGTTGTGGTCTCATCTAACTAGAGCACCTTTTTCCACATATTTGCTGTGTCCGCTACGTGGCTTTTGGCACACTGTGAATGACAATTCTTATGGCTTTAGTGTAACAATGTTTTTCTTTTTGCCAGTTCTCTATCAAGGCCAGATTTGTGGAGTGTATAATAAACAGTTGTCCTCTTGATAGATTATGTTACCTTAACTGTGATTCTGCGTAACTCCTTCAGAGTTACCTACGGCCTTGTTGTGCAATTACTCACAGTTTTAAATCATTTAATGTTTAATAAATAACCCTTGGTCTGTTAGGTATTGTTCAGTGAGTATCAGCCCAAACAGCTGATATTAGGACAGTAGTTGAAAGGGTGATTTGAGCACTGGCATTCTTTTAACAGCAAACTCTGCACACAAATGGAATAAGTGAGCGACAACTTCTCTTCAGCTTCAAGAATTTATTAAGAGAAATAAATGCACATCCAGAGAACATCACTATAGAATGATGTTTAACTGAATTTGCATTATGTTTCAACCAACAAATCTTCTCTACCAGGCTAGTGAAACTTAACCACTAAGCAAAATTAAGATAAAAAGAAGCTAAGGAACTATGTACACACAAAATAAAAAAGGGTAAAATAAAATAATTGAAAACAATCATCATAAGAATAACTCAGTGAATCTTGTGTTCACTGCGTATCTTAGAGAACCAAAGTTCATCTTAAAGAATATGGAATGAAGTTGAATTACATTAACTAATTTAGAACATCTGACATGTGTTCAACCCATTCATAATGCAAATCCTGAGTTAGACAAAACATTACTTGAGGAAAGAATGATTTTGCCAAGTAAAAATCAATAACCTTTAGGACACTTGATTTTATTAATATAATTATCCATCCATCCATCCATTTTCTTACTCGCTTTATCCCTCATGGGGTCGTGAGGGGTGCTGGTGCCTATCTCCAGGAGTTCAATGGGCGAGAGGCAGGGTACACCCTGGACAGGTTGCCAGTCTGTCGCAGGGCTTAATATAATTATCTCTCCTGGAAATAATTCAGACACAAATCGGTAACTTAGGAAGCTAGAGGGCGCTGTTGCGAACCATCAGCCGGAAATGACATGACGGGTGCATCCTGGTCATTGTTTACATTAGCTTAATGAGTTAACCTTAAGTTACATGAAACACCATTGCCACATTAATCTTCCCTCTTAATGTTGTAACGCTTGTAGCACAATCAGACGATGAAGAAGCGAAAAGAGAACAAACATGTTTAAGACAAACCGTTTTACTAGGGTATTAGCAATAAGTTATTAAAGAAGCTAATATCGCTAATGCTTGCGGACGATCAGCGCTAATTTAAAAAGGCTTTTAAGATCTATTTGGTCGTAATGAGCGGACCGGAAAGCACAAACATTAATGCCCCATTGGTGTATAAAACCCTTATGGAAATAAAGTTTGTTATAACCATAAAACAGAACAAAACCACATCAGCAAAGCTTTGTTTCAAGAACGCTAGCGGGAGTTAATCTGTAAGCTCGGGCTTTTTACTCAGTTAAACCTTTAAACAAAACAGAAAAACACATTAAGAGTGAACCATTTTAAGCTTCCCCAGCTTATTCTCCGCCAAACCTCTGCCTTTGGCAGGTTGTGGCGACGGGGTGGTCCGATTGCAAGAAGTTGCTCCAGGCTGACGCTAGTTTGGATTGGGGCAGTGAGCAAGCAGCTAGCAAAGGGGGAAAATCCTCGTGAACCCTGGCCTAGGATGCGTTTTAAGGCCCATTCATACCCTACGTTTGGCCTGCACGTCCGTATTTTTGTCCGTACGTTCTATCCGTTGACTCCTTCATACCTCCGTCCGTTGAGGTGCGCAATAACCAATATGTCCTCTAGGTGGCAGTGCTGGGCGTCAATGATTCGTCACTGATCAAACATGGCAACGGTCCAAGACGTGATTTTGTTGTATTTGCTCCGTAAGTAAACTTTTTGTTTGTCCCTGTGCCCCGGACACGACACATCATATGTGTGGGCAGTTGCGGACAAGCTCCGCAAGTCGTTCCTCGAATCCCGCCATTGTTTAAAGCCCAGAATTACAACCTTCTTCGTGATTTTGTTGACATTTTGTACTACAAACTCAATAGCGCCCCCACCGTTTCCGGTAGTATTGCTCCGTATTGATCCGTTTCGTCCGTAATGGTAAGCTCCTGATTTTCGTGTCAAAGTACGGACGAAATCGACGGTTAGAACGTATGAAACACTCCACACGTATCCGTATCCGTCTTTTACGTGAGGTATGAATGGGCCTTTACACAGGCTCCAATGGCCCGCGTTCGGCCTCCACACACCCCCTCCACACCGGCTTTGGGCGCCGGTGTGGAGGGGGGTTGGTCCCAATGTTTAGGCCCCGTCCAGCCTTGGGGAAACTGCCTCATGTGGTCTTGGCTCAGCTTCCTGCAAAAAGAGATTGTTTCCCCTCCTGTGCAAACTGATGACCATCGGTGGAAAAGAAAGATAAACCTGGGCAGCTAGTCTTTATACAGTGGGGCCCCTGCTGTGAGAGGCAGTCCCTGGGGGAAGGAGTGACTGCAGCAGTTCCTTACATTTATTGTGGCCTTAGAGTCGGATCTTATGTCATTTTCCTGTTGGCTGATTTCACAACAGCCTCTTGGCTGCTCCTCTTAGCAATGCTCTTTTCTCCTCAGTTTAGGAGGATGGCCATCTTTGTGGATTACCAATTCAAAATGTCCAATTGATAGTCTGAGCAGTGCTCTGTGAAATGTTCCTGCCTTGGGACATTGTTCTATAACCTAACCATGCTTCAGACTTCTCCAAAACTTTATGTCTGATGTTTCTGCTGCACTCGTTGGTCTTCATGTTGCTGCTTGTACAATGATTCAATTCAATTCAATTCAATTTTATTTATATAGCGCCAATTCATGAAACATGTCATCTCAAGGCACTTTACAAAGTTAAATTCAAAAAAGCTGAAATGACAACAGTCATTTCAATGTAATGCAATGCAAATCTGGAGAACAGTAGACTGGAGAACAGTAGAAATCAGTAGAGTGAGAAAAATAGGCCCTGATGTCCTCCAGTAGCCTAAGCCTATAGCAGCAAAACTATAAAGGTAGCTCAGAGTAACATGAGCCACTCTAGTTATAAGCTTTGTCAAAAAGGAAGGTTTTAAGATTAGTCTTAAAAGTAGACAGGGTGTCTGCTTCACGGACCAAAACTGGGAGTTGGTTCCACAGGAGAGGAGCCTGATAGCTAAAGGATCTGCCTCCCATTCTACTTTTAGAGACTCTAGGAACCACTAGCAGAGCTGCAGTCTGAGAGCGAAGTGCTCTTTTAGGAACATACGGGGTAATCAGAGCTCTGATATATGATGGAGCTTGAATATTAAGGGCTTTATACGTTAGAAGAAGAATTTTAAATTATATTCTAGATTTAACAGGAAGATGATGTTCTCTAACAAACCTCTGAGGTATTCACAGAACTGTTGAATTTATACTTGGTTTGAACTTAATTAGTGACTTCTGAAGGCAGTTGATAGAGAATTTTATTAGGGAAATATTTTTAAACCATGCATCATTTTCTTTCCACTTCACAGTTATGGTCTACTTTGTGTTGGTCTTAATGAGACCCCAATAAAATACATTGCAGTCTGTGGTTGTAATTTGATAAGATCTCTAAGGAAATTTTACTAACAGATTAAGTGATCTGTACGGGTTACAGTAATCCATATCTTTAAGTCTGTGTGCATTCAAGGTGCATGGTTCATTAGCCACATAACAACTCGTGGCCCCTAGACATTTATTTCAAGATAGAACACCTCATACGAGAATTTTCTCTTTGACTCTTAGCTGCTTAAAATGAATGACGTGTTTATCATAATGTGTAAAAGTCATAACAGACATTTCTCTTTCCATTTGGTGCTTTGATTGTTTTTGGCATAGAAACTACTCACAGCAGGGGGAGAACAAATTGGCAAAATGAGTTTGGCTTGTTTCACTTAAATTTAGCAACACTGAGACACTTTCTGTTCAACCTGAACAATAAAAATGTCTATTAGTGTCCCCTTGAAAGAACACATAGACACATTCATGGTTGCGTGTGTATTTCAGTGAAGGGGGAAACTGACATCTGCAGCATTGCATTTATTGATGGTGAATAAGCTGCCTGTGGTTTATTAAAGGTCAGCGATGCCTGTCGCCTTCAGTCTTCCACCAGGATTCAAAGTAGATTATGTGATTTGTGGTGCACCTTACCTTATCATTTACAAGCGCCCTTGAATATTTCTTTGTTTTTGGTAATGAAATTGGTGACAGGGGAGTTATGATTTTCAAGGACCAATTTATGACCAATTTATGTTCATATGTTGAAAGTTGTGTGAGACTGCCTGCATTTCATTACCCCCATATTGCAATGCATAGATGTTTTTCACTTCTGTGGTTTGGTTTGATACTGTGGTTATAATTACATGTTTTTCCTCCACTTTTGCCAAATCATAAATTAAATCTAATCGAAAGTGGATGAATGTTCCGAAAATAATATATAATAGTCTGTTTCTCATTACTTTTTCCTTTGACCGCAGAATCCGAGGCTCATCTAGATTATTTGAAATCACTGGAATATGACTCTCTGACAGTCACTGTGGAAAAGCTGAAATAAACAGCTTGCTGCATTGACAGGGTGCCTAGGGGTTTAGAAAAACTGAAATATTGCAGTTTGTAAATACTTTTCCTCTAATCTTCCACAGGCCCCAAAAACTGCTATGTTCAAACGTCTTTATCTAGGTGCCTCAATACCAAGGAGCTCAGCTATCTAACTTTCAATTTTTGGGTAATTGCATTTTCTTGTGAAAGGTCTGTTTAATACCTGCTTAAAGGTTGTTATTTTCAAAAAGCACCTTTAATCTGACAAAATGCATATTTCATTGTACTGATATGTACCTGTACACCAGTTCTTAAATAACTGCACTGACACCCCATTTGTTAAAGAAGAGGTTTGAAAGCTTGTGATTTAAGGCATTGAACGGTTTAGATTTTAAACCTATTTCTTGTTTTGAACAAAACTTCTTCATATTTGTTACTTTATGTTCAGGTCATTTGAATGGTTCTGTCCAAATAGACTTTAAAAAAAACCTCATTATTATTATTATTTAACATTACCTCTAAATCACAGCTTTCTTTACCCTCAAACCCATTCAGCTGATTATTTTTTACATGACATTGTTTAACAGTAAATGCCCACATGAAGAAAAAGAACAATTCCGTCACAGGTTAAAGATGCAGTTTACTTTCACATTTAACATTTCTTTTACATGTCAGAACAAACATAAAAAAAACACATCAAACCCTTATTTAGACATGCATTAAATGCTGTTTATTGTCACCATAAGTAAAATTAAGTAACCTAAAACTTGGTAAAGCTACAGTAACATTTAATTATGAGTCATGATGACTGACAAGTTTATTCCTGTCTACGATGATGCTCAGGGGAAATAAATGGAGCCCTGGACAAGCCTCTACTTTTATACCCTCAAATGGATAAAGCGCAAAACTGAATAACGTTTCCATAAGTCTCAAAATGTGTTTTATTGTGTCTTTGCTCAGTTTGGAATTATTCATTTCGGGTTTGATCACTCTAAATATCTTAAATGTTGAAATAGATCTTATCAAATACAGTCCAGATACCTTTCAGAAGCAACAAAAGCAGGAGTCCTTTAATGTAATAACAAACTGCAAATCACATATCAGTTTTAGCCCCTAGAGCTATATTTTCTTAGTGTTTACACTGCGCACACATGGGTGTGGTATGGTCAGCACTTGAGGGGCTGAGCTGTATGTCCAATGTCCAAAACTTCCTCTGCCTGTTAATTTCTCTCGCAGCCCTGCAACTTTTAAACTTGTTTTTCCTTGCATGTTCAGACTACGTGCTGTTTTGCGGTAGTTCTCGCCGGTCACTGTAGATCACCGTCCCCGGAGGGAAGAACACCATGTCTTGCACCGCTGGCGCGTTGCCGGGCACCAGCGGGTGCCCCTGCTCGTCCATCTCTGGCTTTGTGGTTGCCGTGATCGGTCTGATGGTGGTCACAGTTGGAGAGGTCATGCGCCAGAAGAGATTTTTGAGCGCTTTCCTGAACTCTCGTCGCATCAAGCAGTATAGGATCGGGTTCAGGCAGCTGTTGGAGTGTGCCAAGCACACCGACACGGGGAAGACGTACACCTGCATGGTGTAGTACTCATACGTGAAGTGAACAACGTTGAGTTTTATGAGGATGCCCCAGGCTGTAAGCGCCTGGTTGGGCAGCCAGCAGAGGAAAAAAGACAGAACGACAATAGTGACGGACCTCGTGACCTTGGCGCGCCGTTTCGCGCTGGAGGTGTTGATGTTCTTGGAGGTGATGAAGCGCAAAAGCAGCAGGTAACATGCGGAGATGACTCCCAGGGGCACCAGAAAGCCCAGCAGCACTTTCTGCGAGTGATAGAGTCCCAGCCAAAACTGCACCGACCCGTTCGTCTCCGGAAATTTCACCAGGCACAGCTCCTCGTTGGAAACGGTGGCAGTGGTGGAGAAAACCGCGTGCGGCAGCGCGGCGAAGACGGCGGCGAACCAGATGAGGACGGAGACGCACCGCGCCGAGCAGCAATGCGTGCGCCGCCGTCTGCCTTTCAGCGCCGAGGCGAGGGAGCAGTACCTCGCCACGCTCATGGCCGTGAGGAAAAACACGCTGGCGTACATGTTCATGGCTGTTACGTAGGAAACTATCTTACACATGGCTTTACCGAATGGCCAGGTGAAGTCCAGCGCGTTCTCCACAGCCCAGAAGGGCAAGGTCAGGACGAACTGGAAGTCAGTCACCGCCAGACTAGTTACGAACAGGTTGATGGATGATTTCCTCCACGCCTGTTTGTACTTCATCAGGTACAAAACCAGCAAGTTCCCAACCAGACCCAGCGCACAAACCATAGAGTAGATCACAGAAATCGTAATCCTGACAAAAGCGGCACCGTCTCCGACGAAATCGGTTTTGGTAAAGTCCGACATGTGGAAATCAGCGTGCGAGCAGTTTGAAGTGTTGAAAGCGCAACTGAAGTTGGCGGAGGCAGAGTGGGCAGTCCCAACTGAGCCTTCGTCGATGTTGTCGGTTAATTCCCCAGACATTTTAGATTTTACTCCCGCTGGTATTGAGTAAAGTCATTCTCTGATCCAACTCTTTCGTGGTTCGTGGCTTGGAAACATGAAAATCCTCGAAAATCCTTCATGCGCCACACTCCTCGCTGGCTACATTACTGAGCTCTGAAATTATGACGACGAGGAACAGATTAAAAAATAGAAATAAACGTCTCCCGTCAGATTGTTGAGTTTATCATCAGGACCAGGTTATGCTGTTGCTCTGAAAAATTTCTAAGCTCTCAACAATGAAAAGGCGCCCTGACGCAGCTTCTAGGAAATTTGGTGCTGTCCTTGGTGCTGGTTAAATGCCACAAAAGAACAAATATTAGCCTTAAAACTCACAACTTGCTGATATATAAGTCAGAATATCGAAAGCTTTTGTGGCAAGGCATTTTCCAGACAATTTATAAGCTACTGCTGGAATTTCACTGGCTTTTAAATACAAATCACCTCCCTCTCTCTCTCCCCCACCTCTCTCTCTCTCCTTAACATACACTGGGGTAGAGTAGGAAGACAGAAGCAAATAAAGTTATACTATGCAAGATAAAAGTGTGTTACTTAGTCAAAACGTGTGGGATTTTTTTTGTGTAACTACTTCGAGTGGACTTCCAGTGATGTGACATTTTATGTTAAGTTCAGCATTATTCACAACATTTTAAAAGATAAATACAAAAATTCTCGTAAATATGTGGAGCAATTACGTAACAGGCACTCAAATTGTATAGCTGACACTGTGTTACATTTGTTTTTGCGTTTCAGTGCTTTGGTCTTTTATAAGCTTTGGTCTCCTGGCATTGCTCCTATGTTTTTTTTTTGATGGAAGGCATTATATTTGTTGTTTGAAGAGTTTTACACTGTCATCCTCAAAAAGGGAAGCTAACAACAATTGACACATTGTTTCAGTTGCAATACATGCATATTTTTTGCCAAAAGCGATCCTGTCAACAGACGTTTGACAAATGGTTTTAAATCAGATAAACTTGTTTTTTTTTTTCTGGAAAGAAGGACAGCAATGGCACATAAAAACTTTATTTGATCAACAAGTTTTCTTTAAGTTCAGTACCGGAAAGTAATAGATCAGTATAATAATAGTTACCATAAATCTGTGGGGTGTGTGTGTGTGTACTAGATAACACGTCATAAATATATAATATAATGCTATAGTATAACTATGACTGGTATTATTAATATTATTGTTATTATTATCATCATCATCATCATGATTTGTCTTCGTGAACCCAGACAGAGCACGCACACCCAGAGCTTGTTCTTTTGCAGTTTATTGAAAGTAAGTTGTGGATGAGATGACCAGAGTTAGTTACTAGACAGGAGATGATGGGTGCTGAAGCTGACTGGAAGAGACAGGAGAACAAACAGAGGTGAGCTTATATAGAGAGACTGGCAGGTGGAGTGAGTTCTGACTGATTAGTGCCTAACAGGTGTGACTGATTGCTGAGGGAGTGGAGGGGGAGCTGAGTGAGAGGAGGAGGTAACTGGAAAATAACGGGAAAAACAGCAAGGCCAAAACTGAACCATGACAATTATTATTCTTATTATTATTTTGGGATTGTAAAGATGAAGATTTTTTTTATTTTATTTTTGTGTCTTTGATCACCACCAGTGGTGATGTGGGGATTTTTGGTCTTGCATAGACAACTTAGAGGCATTTATGAGTTTCATCTAGTATTTACAGAAAACAAAACAGCAAATCAATATGGCTGATGCTAAGTTGTGTTTGTTTTCTTCCAGAGCTGCGTCATGTGATGAAATAGCATGCCATTGGGACACTAAACATTTATCTGTTTCAAATTAAAGAAAGTAGTTTTCTTTGAAACTATTTTGGCAACAGCCATGTCTCGCTAGCGCATCAGCTGATGTAAGATCTCCCATGCAGCACACAGACAGATGGAGAGGATGGAAGGTCACAATGACCTGTAGCTGATGAAACCTATCCACGGAGGCTAATGGGATGGATAGATTCAGAAGGCCCAAAAAGAACATCTGTGGGGATGAAAGAGAAATGTATATATTGCACTTTCTCCTGCTTTCTAAAGTTTGTGAATAAGTTACCAGTTTTCTTTTAATTAATAAATTGCTATAAGAAGCTGGTGGATACTGAGCAGATGTTATTACATATGCATGAGCAGAAGTTGCTGTTAACTAGAAACTGAACTATGATCTTTTCTCCGACCCTTTGAATGGCTACGTTTCCAGTTCTGCTTCTTTGACATCATCATCATCATCATCATCATCATCATCATCATCATCATCATCATCATCATCATCATCATCATCATCGTTTATTTATTAAGGGTTTAAAAATCAAAGTGTTGTACAGGAAGGCCTACATAAGAACTAAAATGGGAAAATAAATAATAACAATAATACAACAAGCAAAATACAATGTAGACAGTACAAGTAATAAAATCCACAATATAGAAATATTAAAACTTATTCATGCTTGCAGTATTTATTTTACACTAGAGATGGCTTGGTAAAGACTTCATGAACAAATGTCCATCCTCTTTGAACCTTTATCTAAATCTTACAGACACAAACCTTGCTGTTTTTCGATCAGATGTCACGTGATATGCCAATATAAAGCTTTGCAACTATGAACTGAAAGGGAAATGAGAAATTATTTTCAAACATATATAACAAAATTTTGCCCAGTCTCCTTTTGCAAAGAAAACACGGGTGGATGGAATTTACCTGTGCGGTATTTATGCCTGTCGCACCTCCTCTAGCGCCCTTGGGTCAGCCACAGGGTCATCAGCCAGGAACCACCGTTCACCAATGTTTTGCCCCTTTAATCCTGGAATGTCTCCTGGTGGCGGGGCGGTGACAGGGACGTCTCCCTGACACCCCCTGCAGCTGTTGTAGGGGTTAGTTGTTCTTTCCCTCTCACTTATCCTTCCTCCTCATTCAGAGCTAAAAGCTACGTTTTCTGCCTCCTCCTAGAGTTCCCTCACAGCCTTAATTCTTCCAGTCGCTCCTCCATTCCTCAATAGGCATGTAGTGGAAAGCCCCACAAAGCCACAGCATCCCACCTCTTCTGGGTAGATGGTGGTTTCTCTCCTCCCCTTTCCTCTCTGAGATTTCTTCTGTTTGGAGATAACTTCACCAAACCTGTTTTTGCAGGTCTGGTATATTTTAACCCCAAACATGTTAAGTTTGGCTTCAATGCCTCCTTGCAATGAGTCTTCCAGTATCTTGGTCAGATCTGTGTCCAGTGTGTGCCATGCCTCTCCTTCATTTGATTTCGGCCATTTGATCTTGTTCCTTCTTACTGGCTTCTTTGTTTCTGCTTGTGGCTCTGTTCTATGTGAAATGGTGGGGGATGGGTCTTGAAGCCCACTTATGGGCTCTGCCTCTTCCACGGGACCTGCAACATTGGGTCCCTCAGCTCTGTGGTTTTTGATCCAGCTTTGGGTCCCTCTTGTCTCACTCGCCAGAATGGTTCAAGGTTGCCGTTGGCCTATCAGCACACACTTAGCTTTCCCCTGATGGATTCACAAAATAGCTAGAGCATAATCTGATCAGATGTTGAATGTCTGTGATCAACAACATTTAAGTCTTGGCGGAGATTCTCAATTGTATTAAGGTGTGGACTTAAAATGGGTGATGCTGACATGGATCAGATCAGATCATCAGCTTTGTCCAGATTCCTCTTCTATGCTGAAGAACATGTCAGCATGTCCACAATATAATGCTACCACAATGATCCTTCACTGTGGGGATGGTGTGTTCAGGGTCATCAATACTTTTTGCTTCCATCCACACATATTTTTTTTAACATACAGTAAGTGTTGGTAAGAAAGTGTTGGAGATACATTTACTTTAGTACCATTTTGAGAAAAAATACTTCTGGAGGTAGATTTCCAGCACCATTCTTTTTACTGCTTCTCCAGTAATACTATTTGAAGTAACACTACTCTTGTGTAAAATTCATTGATACTCTACCCGCCTCTAGTTACTTCATTGAATGGAGTTTAAATTGCAACTTCTTGTCTGTACCCAAGCTTCATTGCTTTAATGTAATTTTGTATCTGCGGAGCTCGCTGTTTCACTTGGTGGTCGAGTGACTGTACAGTAAACAAAGTAGTTTGTATATTACCTAATGTAAGTACTCATTTCAAAAGCTTTATGTCGTGCAAACTGAGTTCGGCATGAATCTGTTATTTTTTATTGATATTTGTTTTTTTTTAATACCAACTACATATTTTAGTTTCATGTGATTGCATGAGTTGTGTACAAATTAAATCAGTTGTTAGAAAAAGTTGCTCAGTAGTTGTGTAGCCTTTGTTGTCAAAAACATGAACTGTTGAGAAAAGACAACCTATAATTTTTGGTAAATATCCACAAAAGCAAAATTGTTCTTACTTTTAAAGAACTACCATTTTGCTTTTATTTTTAGGTTTTAAATAAAAACATAACATTTTGCCAAACAAAGATGGATACATTTTCTTCTATGGGATGTTGATGTTTGTAGAACACGATGTGAAAAAGCATAAAGTTTCCAACCAAATGACAAGAAAAAACTAATCTAAAGACAAAGTGGTACTGTACTTTTAGTGACATTGTGTTGTGGAAATTTAATGCAATTATTAGATGAAAAAACAAGAATATTGTAGCATTTCTAAAAAAAACTACAGACTGTATTTATTATATCTATATGAGAAACAATTGTTTTTTCTTTAACTATTAGCCACAGTTATTAAGAGCCATTGTGAAAGTCTAAACAGCTACTTGCTGCTAAAGTATAACTTTAATTGCACTGTAATAAAGCATATTTTTGTGTTTACCCTTATCCTATCTGAAAACAAGGCATGGTTAAAAAGTCTCTACACTGCTTTTTTCTCTTTATTAGGGTCTTATGGACAGAAGAAAGTCATGGTCATGTGATCAGAGCATTACTTTCCTGAGTGAGTCTGCTTAATTGTAATGCTGACTGATCGTAATGAATCCAAGGATTTTAGGCTGCATTTTCCTGACTCTCAGTTTCGGAAACTTTTTCAAACCATAATTTGGCTTCATTTCTTTCACATGAAAAATGCACAGGCCACATCCATCAGCCCAAACACAATCGTCCTCATTTTGACTGTCTGAAATTTTGCTGTCCAACAGAGGTGCAGAGGCAGCCTGCCCTTAATCTTTTCCCTGTGCTGGCTCTGATAACCCAGGCTTAAGGCATTACTGTGTCTGCTGAAGTCAGTGGCACAGACTGATATAGCTCAGTGACGCTACTCTTTAACACACTTCAGGGGATAATTTGGAAGTGAAAGTTCTCCACCTCAGTGGAGCACAGATGGTCCAAATCAATGCAGTTTTTTTCTTTTGCCGCTGTACCGAGCAGCCCTGGCCTAAAATTTTCTGAATATTTCAAGACAAGTTCCCAAAAGCCCAATTTGTACTTTCCACAAGCGTACTGATTAGTGGGTACCATGGTTCATGGATTTCTCAGGGGTAGCATGCACTGTTGTCTCTCAGTGTGATTCTCCGCTGTTTAACACTTCTTTCCCCAATCTCCTTCTGCCCAAACACCTCTGAGCTTATTTTTTCTCATGTGTTTCTGTATTGCTGTTGTGGACGAGTGTGTGGCCCGCAACTTGCCAGAATCAGTTGCTCCAGCTTTCCCGTGACCCTAAACAGAGCAAAAAGTACTGAAATCAAATGGGTGGAAAATAAAAGGAAAAATTCATTGTTTTGTTTTGAGAGCATCTAAAGTAAGTCGTTTAAATGCTTATACCCTTCAAGCCCAGATTTCACAACTCCTGAACGTATTCATATGTCTAGAATATTTTTATCATGTTACAGCCACAATCTTCAAACAAATCCCAGCAGCGCATACTTGGGAAGTGAAAGAAACATTCGGCATGGTTTAAAAATTTCAACAATTAAAGATCTAAAAGCTGTAATGTGATTTGAATTTAGGCCACCTTATGCAATATATGTGAAGAAAAGAGAGAAATCTTTCAATTGTACATTCCAATGAAACTTGTCTTCTGCATTTAACCCATCCCTTAGGAAGCAGTGGGAAAAATAATATCTAATAAAGTTTTTTACATATCTATCGAGCGGAGCACATTAGCAAAAGCAGTAATGCTCCACTTGTAAAAGTAAGCCCACAAAAGCCCACAAAAACATATGAACTTCATGCGACAAGTCTCCAATGTTAACCCCCCTGCATAAATGTTGTCTCGTCATATGTGCTTTTCTCATGCAAGGTTTTTTTGATATCTCAAACTGTATCCTGGAATAGGATACAGTGTGAAATATGTCTTTTTTTTTTTTTTATTGAAACGGCGGGGTCCTCAGCAGCATGGCCTCAGTCAATCGTTCCCACGAAATGTTTGTGAAGTATGTGATGGATGGTTGTACTGGAACTGTAATTTCCCTCTGGGATTATTAAAGTATTTCTGATTCTGATTCTGTAAATCGGTTGGGCATTAAGACATTTCTTAATACTACACTGCCAGACAGGACATGTAAAAAAAGAAAAAAAAGTAAACAGTGGGCAGTTTTACAGCGCCCACGGAGTAGTCTGGCGTTAAAGGTCTTGCTCGGAGACCCATAGTGGCAGTCTGGGGTGATCAAACCAGGTACTTGCAGCCTTCTCTAACCACTAGGCCACCACTTCCAGTATATTTCATTGGTACCATTTTCTCCAACTAGAACTATAGTTGTTTTGGGGCATGATTCAACCAGCTTTGCACGTCTAGATGCTGGAATATTTGCCTAGTCTTCTTTGCAAAATAGTTAACTTGGACTGCTGCAACATTATCCTGTCACTGCTATGTTCCACAACATGGATGTTGTTTACAGGGGAAATTGCAGTTTTAGTTTTCAGCAACGCAAAATATTTGAAATGTAGGTTAAAAGCTAAATTCTAAGTTCTAATTTGATCAGATGAGCACCTTCTTCATACACTTTTGCTGGTTACGCTACAGGGCTTGTGATAAACTTTAACGGGGTCTTTCTTTCAGCAATGGCTTTCTTCTTGCTTATCTTCCATAGGGGCCAGATTTAGGTTGTGCACCATTAATAGTTTTTCCTGTCGATAGATCTTTCAACCTGAGCTGTGGATCTCTAGCTCCTCCAGAAAATGCCAAGGGCCTCTTGGCTGCTTCTCCGATTGATGTTCTCCTTGCTAGGCCTGTCGTGTCTTAGCCGGTTTGTAGCGGTGCTATACTCTTCTAATGTAGGATGATGAATTGAGCAGTAGTCCATGAGAGACTCACATGTTTTGGATTTAAATTTACAACCCTACCCAGCTTCAAACGTCTCCCTACCTTTATCTTGACATCTTTAGGATTATTTTTCTTCCCTAACCAACACAAAGTTGAGCCCTGTATGGAAGTAAATATGTGCCATCAGAATTTGAATAAAAAAATTCAAATTCCAGACAGAATTGTATGGAAGTAAATATGTGCCATCAGAATTTGAATAAAAAATACCTCTGAAATTTGAATGTTGTATATTAGTGCTTACTTTTTCAGTATTAAAATAAATTCAGAATATATTTTTAACCTAAAAAAAAATTCAATGTCATTATTTTTGCAGTAAAAAAAATTTCGGTGTAATTTTTTTTACATGGTTGCAATTTTCAGTTATTAAAAAAATTCACATTCCTATTTCAAAGTGATCAAATTTTCAATATACATATTTTTCACAGTTTAAATTTTCAGTGTTAAAAAATTCAGCATATAAAAAAATTCAACTTTTCAAAATTCAAATGCAATATTTTCGTTGTCCTCCAATTCAACTTGCTCAAATTCGCCGTCTCAAATTCACCGTCTAAAAATTCGCTGTCTCAAATTCAGCGTCTAAAAATTCGCTGTAAAAATGGCCAAGGTTACTTCAGGTCACAGACATTAGCAATGGGTGTCCAATAGGCTATGTGCACGATGTTGCTACGCAACTTCCGCTAACTGAAAGGGGTAAGGGAGCATACTTCCGGTTAGGCTGTTCACCCACGGCAAGCAATGGCGTTCTACACGCTGCCTGCAGGACCTTCCAAAAATAACAATTAACCACGTCCTCCGGTTTATACGAACCTTATCATCTGCTCCACGGAGTAAAAAAGAGAAAGGCTTCAAGTTTTACGTGTCGAACTACATTGAAAACTTTGAAGGTAAGTAATGTACCAGTCGGTCACTGCTGAGCCAATGTTGACTACCTAGGTAGTGTTTTTTATTCTGTACATACATATACTGTCTCGTTTTCACTTATAATATATTTGTTTTAACATAACTTCAAAGCCATTGTTTCAGATTCTGTTTTAATGTTTTAACCACAGTGTCCAACAAAGACTCGTCAGGGATAGTGAGCGTCAGGGCGGTCTGTTACAGACCGGTGGGCAAAAATGATAAGCCTCATGAACTCAGAGTAGGCTGTAATCACATAAAATTATGATCTGTTCTATGCAAAGAGGACTATATTTTGGGGGTCTTATGTAGCTCCTGTGCAGCGTAAGTTGTAAGTATTTATAGCTGTTGTGTGTTGGAGTAGTAGCGCACATATAAGTTGCTAACTTTAGCATTAGCTTAGCTACACGAGAGCCCCAGAAGCTAGTCTGTTATGACTGCAGATTTTTGTTATATTGTAAGTTCAAATATATATGACTCTGTTAATGCTAAGGCCAATTCCTAGGCCTGTTCATTCTGCTCATTTGCTTCTTTTTACTTCATTTAAAGACTGGAACACAGTGCAGTTTACCGCGGTGAAGTTGGTTTGATATTGCACATTCAAGCTCCGCGGACTCAGCGGGATCAATTTATATTAGTTTCACGTTAGCTGGTCACAAGATAAGGAATTTATTGATTTTTGTTTCTCAAGAGTGCTTGGTTCAAAGATTTGTTGAGACGCTGGCCGGAATCGGAGTGCTTCAACCGGATCAACCGTGAGCTAGATCCCACTGACTCCGCGGAGTTTGACTGTTCAATATCAAACCAACTTCACCGCGGTGTGCAGTTTCTATGTGAGCGACGTCTGTTGTTTACGTTGCGTGCGTTTGGTTGGCAAATATGTTCAGAAATGTCCATCTTATTTAAGTTATGACGCCAGGGAAGCATTAATTTTTGTAAACAAAGTTTCTTCATTGTACTATTACTTATCAAAAATATGCATGGTGCCTACCAAAGTCACTGACGTGATGATTTCACATTCGTTCGTATAAGCCTGCTCAAAGTTGTAGTTTTAGACGCTTTGTGATGCATAAAAAAGCTTGAAATTGATTAAAAACACTGATCACCAAAAGCGCATTGTGCTGCAGAGATAGTTCTTACTCTGTTGACAACTGCAAACTTTCATTTGTATCTTTGCAAATAGTTATTAAAAAAAAAATTGGGATGTCAACCCAAAGTGCATTCATTCATCTTTATTAATAACAGACGTGAGCATAAATCGGCTAAGGTTTTAAAAAAAATAAGCACATTTTTGTCCTGCACTTTCTTCCAGTCTTTTTTCGGCTTGCTAAACAATTATGACAATCAAAATATACATTTTAAGTGCAGCCCTGGCCATTTTATGTTGTTGCTTAATGACCTATTTTTAGATAAATGGATTCAAACACAATCCATTATTGAACCAACTTTTTACAAAAACCGTAAGTGTTAAAAAAAGAACACGTGCTCTCTGAACTCTGTGAAGGTTGAAGGAGCTTCCCTGGGTTTGTACCTTTTCTGTGTGTTATCATCAATGTTATTTTTAAGCATTTCATTTAATTGTTTTACAGGGTGTTAAACCAGGCCGCGTGCGTGACATGGTTTTTATATCTGCAACACCAAAACAGCAGCGCACAGTTGGAAATGGTATAAGGTAATTATTGTAAATGTAAGGTTGAAGTAACTGAATATGTTCTTTGAATACTTATTTTGACTAACATGTATTAATTGGATGTCTTGTTTTTGTTTTGTTTTTTTGAAGGAGCAAACGTTACAAGGCCGTGCGAGGAGACACACCAGACCCTGATGTTCTCAGAGTAGCAGAGGTGTATCAGGACTTTCAGCAGACCTTGCACCTCTCATTACTACCACGGCAATCAGTGCTGATGCCCCTTTAGTTGATTCGGCCTTTGGTAAAGTCCAGGGATCCGTTCTTCGTACGTCGCTAACTCAGTTAGCTGGATTGGATTGTTGACGATTTGGCATGATCTTGGATCGTTTGGTTCTTCGAAACTCATCCTGGACTTGCTGTCATAGCAACATGTGCGCCAGTTTAAACCTGCTCGTGAGCAGGTTTATTTCATGTAAACAGGATTAGATCGCAGCTTTATAAGCGGAGGAGATGGGAAGTCTGTCGTAGCCTTGTCTTGTCCATTTTTACGACGGCAACCATTTGCAGAAGGTGCAAGAATAATTTCAGAGCTTTTCGAATTAATGGTGTATTGTGCAATAGACAGGATCCTTTAGTGCAGCGCGACAGTTTAATTGTAGAGAGATGTCTCTTGGTGGCTGTTATAAACAGAGAAACACATCATTTGACAGTGGCTTTTAAAGAGGAAACGGTGGTGTTAGAGCCATAAATAGAAAATATTTAAGTTATTTGTATGATGGTTTGCTTTTTATTTTTTATCATATTCAGTAAGAAGATTTGTTCAGGCCATTTTATTGTGAAGTTTAGTTTTACTTTAATCCACCAGGGAGCAGAGCGCAACAGTTCAACGGCATGATGTCAGGAGGCCCTGTATTACTACTTCTCGGTTCTGGGAAGTATGTCATGTGAGATGAGCCACTTCTGCTTTGTGCTTAGCGCAGCGCATCAAGAAGGCAACAGCAGCCACAGCCGCCATGAAAAGGGGCCTAGCACTTGAACCATCAGCTATCCAGGAATACTGCAGGATCATAAACACCAACTTTTGGCCCTGTGGGTTCATCATTCACCCTGATGCTCCATGGTTGGGCTCTTCTCCAGATGGTGTTGTTTTTGACCCGACTGAGAGGCCAAAATTTGGTTTGTTGGAGATAAAATGTCCCAATACTAAGTTATGTGGATTGTCGCTATTTAAAAAAGTGTAGATTCCAAAATGTCAAGGTTGCAGGTCAAACAAATTTTGGTTTGTTTGGTTGTCAAACAAACGGGAGAGTGTTGGCCTAGTGGTTAGAGCAGTGCGCTTGCACTCAGAGAAGGATGCAAGTACCCGGTTCGATCCCCAGCGCCTGCACTCTGGGTCCCTGAGCAAGACCCTTAACCCCAGATTGCTCCCCGGGCGCCGCACATGGCAGCCCACTGCTCCCCTAAGGGATGGGTTAAAAGCAGAGAACAAATTTCATTGTTATGTATGTTTCAATGTATGTTTCAATGACAATAAAGATGCTATTACTATTACTGCTATTACTTACTGTCTGAGCTTGTTACTATGTATTTTGTTATTTTATGTATGGCTTAGT
The DNA here is from genome assembly GCA_037039145.1 of Fundulus diaphanus. Lineage (NCBI taxonomy): Eukaryota > Metazoa > Chordata > Actinopteri > Cyprinodontiformes > Fundulidae > Fundulus > Fundulus diaphanus. The sequence continues at coordinate 25,461,348 of CM073141.1, forward strand.
AATGGTTTTGTACACTGATTTTCTATTGTCCTATTTAGTTAATTCTGTTCTAACATCTTGCCACTATATGCCATGTTGTGGATTTAGTAGCTTTTAAGAGTTTTTTTAAAAACCCATGTTTTGCTAAGGTATCTTGCAAATGTAAGAAAAACGATGCTCAGAATTTAAACAGCACAATAAAAGTTTGTTGTTTGAGTATTCCAGTTTGTTTATTAATGTAAATTTCCCCAAAACAGTGTTTTAATGTAATCAGTAATTAAGAAGTATTGGTTTTATAAAGTATTTTATTTGTGGCCTTTGCAGACAAGTAAACTTCACAAGGGGAAAAAAGAAATAAGCACAATTCTCAATTCAGTCACTAGGGGGCAGTGAGACGGGATCGTTTATGTGCACATTTTTAATAATCTCACAACTTAATTAGTTTGTGGAAAATCACTTAAGCTAGCTAAACAAGGATGAAAATGGTCTAAAACAGAACTAAACCAGGTCAAACATCTGTCAAAGTAGACATTTTAGCAAGTTTTGTCTTGAAGCTGAAGTTGGCTTACGATTGTAGCTTCTGATTCGGGAAATGGCTAAAAGGCGATTATAACGGAGGTTCAGATGTATTTGCTGAACATTTTATTTTCAGATTTTTATTGAACAATACAATAGCTGAATAACGGCAAAGGGCTGTTTAGAACCGAGCAATCAAAATCAACAGAAGCCAAGATAGTGGCAAAAAGACAAAACTAGATCCTGTTAAGTATTCTTCAAAATAAATCATGCTTTGCATTTATTTTTTATGTCATTTTTTGCAATTATGTACAAGTTAAATTCAGTGAATAATAATAACCAAGTAAATTATGCTTACCATATTTAACATATGATTGTATATAAGTAACTAATCATAACCGTGATGTGTTTTTCCCGTAAGATAACTTTCACACAGTAAAAAACTGCTCACAAAACTGAACTGCAGCAATATAAATGTCACATCCAAAAGACAGTGATGTGGCTTTTGGGTTTACTGCATTTCTTAAAGCTGCCATTTGTTCGTCAGTCAGTTGCAAATTAGAGTTTGGTACTGTGACATTTGACTCCTCGTGAAGAGGAAGCCCGCTGTCCTCCCATTCGATTTCGGGAATCTGTACACCCTGGAAAACACAAAGAAGGGATCAAGACAACTCAAAATTTACTTAAGATATTACAAATTAGGTGAATGGTAGTAGACATGCTACACATTAAATTGTCCAATTAAAACGTACCTCTGTCAAGGCACCATGAGGTTCAGGAATTGGATTATGTGTATGACCAAGAACCCAGAGCTGGTTAGGTGTCATGTTGCTTTCAGTTCGAAGTGGGTGATTGTCCCAGCCACTGCGGAAAGTATCCAAATCTTCCTGCAGACGTGGCAGGAAGACATAGTGGCAACAGAAGAGTTGGGCTTCATTGGAAATGTCCAGGTATCCCTCTTCTTCTAGGTAGTGCAGCACATCATAATAGATGCACGTCACAGCCGTCCACAGATCTCTCCACAGTCGCTCAATCCTTCAATTATGGAGTAATAAACGGTTCAAATCTTGTCATATTGAAGACCACACAAAGCTAATGTTACTATAAACATTGCAAAGCATCACATTGAAACTTGTCATTTGTACAAACCTTTGATTGTGCACACTCTTCCCAGATATGAAACTGCTTCTTCCTGTTCCACGAATCATAAACATAAGTCGTGCCACGTCCACATTTTCCACCCCTTGATCGGCACGTACCCTAAAATAAGTGTGTAACGTATTTATAAGTTGCTTATAATTACAACATTTATGACAAATTTTGGCATAGCTCAAACAGTCTTTGTAACCAAAAATATACACAATAGCAGGGGATTTTCATTGTACCTGAGTTTTCAGAAGATGAACATTGAACCCAATATTGCATATAATAAAACAAAAACTTTGATCACTTTCCATGTACATTTTTTCTTTCATAATGGTGGGATGGCCGGTGTAGTGATAGAAAGTATTTGGTAAAAAGTCTACTCAAATACTGATTAACTGATCATTACACCTGATATAATGTTCAAAATTTCTCAGACAGCAAGAAATAAAGTTATGTGCAAATATGTATGTGAATGCTGGTTCCAGATCAAATTTACCACGGGGGCCAGTAGTCCATGGCCCCCGTGGGAACCTGTAGTCCAGAACTACAGGTTGCAGATCCCTGATCTAGCAGATGGAAAGTGTCATTCTATTTCACTAGATAAGCTAAAACTACAGCAACATAAGTTTTAAAGAATAAAGAGACAGTATAATTTCTTCAGTTTCCCTCTTAATTTTTAAAAAAATTGCTTGCATTCATCCTCACTGACACTGTTCAGCCTGGGATGTGTGTCTTCCTTCTCACGTCTGTATCTTTGAAGCACACAAGGCAGCCATATTAGCTTACTACATTAGCGTTAGCATCTCCTGAAAAATTACGACTTTACTAAGACTGCCTGTCTCAGTCTCACCTAAGACAACATACAAACAACCCAGAAAGTCACCACCCATCAGTTCTCTTTAAAGATTCTAGACTTGGCGCAAGTGGTATTTCTTTTTGAAATAAAACGGGGGAAATTGGGTGGGGTGGGGGGGGGGGGGGGGGGGGGAGGGTGCTAGGAGGTAGCGAGAAGTAATATGCCGGTTCTACACGGTGTAAGATTAACAACGGCCCAAACCAGTATTTTAAATCAGGCTTTAAGATAATGTATCAAACTTCATGCGCAAAATAAAATATACTACAGAAATATGAAAGTATTAAACTCACCGTTGGGTTTGAGTTCGCCTCCATGGTCGCCAGCCTGGGTGATACTGGTACTTCTTCAATATGACGGTTGTGTCACGTGATTAGGTGGATGTTGGAATTGGACATCCATTGCTAATGTCTGTGACCTGAAGTAACCTTGGCCATTTTTACAGCGAATTTTTAGACGGTGAATTTGAGACGGCGAATTTGAGCAAGTTGAATTGGAGGACAACGAAAATATTGCATTTGAATTTTGAAAAGTTGAATTTTTTTATATGCTGAATTTTTTAACACTGAAAATTTAAACTGTGAAAAATATGTATATTGAAAATTTGATCACTTTGAAATAGGAATGTGAATTTTTTTAATAACTGAAAATTGCAACCATGTAAAAAAAATTACACCAAATTTTTTTTTACTGCAAAAATAATGACATTGAATTTTTTTTTAGGTTAAAAATATATTCTGAATTTATTTTAATACTGAAAAAGTAAGCACTAAAATACAACATTCAAATTTCAAAGGTATTTTTTATTCAAATTCTGATGGCACATATTTACTTCCATAGCCCTGCACAGAAACCGATTGAAACCGATACTTTGGGATTATTTTCACTAAGGAGACTTCTGAATTGGTTGCATTGGACAATATTTGGGGATGTGAAATCAACAGGGCTGGATACGAATTCATGCTACACTTTTCACAGGAATATTTAATATAAAAAATGTAAATAAAAAAAAACACAAATAATTTTCCCATCTACTTTATAATCATAAACTAGCTTATGTTGATCTACATTTAAAGCTGTATGAATAGGTAAGCACAGTACCGCTATACGGCTGGGCTGCACAAAGACCTTGTATTAAGCAGAAAGCAAACAAGAACCAGGGTCCTCATTTACATTTAGCCAAATGGAAAAACTTGTGCTTTTATTCTTCTGAATGTTGTTAAAGTTCTTCGCTTCTAGACACGTCTACAATCAAAGTATTTTTTGTATATTAAATCAAGGCTATTTATAAAAAAGACTTTGCTCTCATTTAGAATTAAATCTCTGTGCAGACATTTTCTTCTTCTTTTGTCTCATTCTGACTTCAAAGTGGAGTACTTACACACCCAAGGTTATGAGTCGTCTCTGTTTTCCTTTAGAACAAGATATGTATCCATCCATTACCTATACCCGTTTATCCATGCAGGGCCATGGGATTGGCTGGTCCTTTTATTATTTCATTTTATTAAATCTTTATTTAACCAGGAAAGTCACCATTGAGATTAACAATCTCTTTTTCAAGGGAGACCTGGCAAACAAACAGGCAAAAAAGAACAAATGGCCATTACAAAGCATGTAAAACAAATTGTGATGTACCGGGTTCGGACCCAAGATTCAACCACGACAGGTCAGTGACGTTTTTAATGTTTATTAAAAAGCAGGGTTGATCAGCGCTGGCTCTAGAGCGTGCAGCTCTCGCTAACGGGTTGGAACTTCCTGGAGGCAGAGGGACAGGTTAGAGGCTGCAGTGACAGGTTAGCAATGTGGAGCAGACTGAGAGACTAACCTGATAACGAGAGGAGCCTGGGCGCAGAGAATCAGCCAGAGACAGGGGGGAGAGTTCGGGGACAGGAGCCGTAGAGCGACCCTCCGGCAGTAAGGGACTTTTCAGAGGCGTTGTCCAGGGGCAGTCCGGGTCCGGTAACGGGGAGTCCAATAATCCAGCAGAAGTACAGAGGGGAAATCCGAAGAGCAGGTCCAGGTCCGGTCCAGGTCCAAAAACAGGCAAGCTCAGAATAATCGCAGGGGCTAGGCAGAAATCCGGTAATCTCAGGCAGGGGTCAGAACAGGGAACAGGCAGGCTCGGAAACGGAGGGCAGAATCGGGTCAGACACAGACAGACAGGCAGAACAAGGAACGCTGGAATGCTCTTACGGGTGGCTTGAGACAATCTGGCACTGGAGGCTAACTTGGACGGAGCTTATATGCAGGTGAAGACAGGTGAAGCCAGTAGAAGTTGATTGCAGAGGGGTGGAGACTGGACAGGGGTGTGAATTGTGAGCAGAATCAGCTCCAGTGCCAGAATCATTACACAAATAGCATCCACAAAGCATATTTAAAAAATAAAAACTGTAAAATCTTACATCAGACAGAATTAAAAACACTGACAACTGAAAGAGGTCATCTCTAAAACCTTCAATCTAGCTTTGAAACTCCTCAGGGAGATCAAGCTGCAAGACATTGTCCTATGTGGTGGGGGTGATGTAGGCAAAAGCCTTTTCTCCAGGTTTGGTGTGAGCATTCAGGACAGAGAGCAAGTACCAGCCATTGGAACGCAAAGAGTATTGCTTGGTGCTCTTGTGTATATATATATATATATACATATCTGCTGTTGTTGAGGTAAGTTTTAGAGGAGTCAGAGTCTGCCATCAGACTGTTGAACTGCTGAACTGCTAAAGTATAAAAACGGACTGTGTACCACATTCGATTCGCTGATTTGCACATTTGCACACTTGCACATTGTATTATATCCTGCAAAATTGCTGCTGCACCTTACCGGGAAACGTACTGCAAAACTGTGTACAATGCAACTGTCTACTTTTAAATCATTGCTGCACCTTACTGCGTATTTGTTTACATTTGTTTTACACTGTTTACATTTCAACTGCCTACTGCTCACTGCTGCACTTTATCCGGAAGTCAATTGAAACTTATCCTGTAAGTGACTGCGATTTATCACTGCACTTTATCCTGTACTGTAATTCACCGCAAGGTATCCTGTAGAGTTACTGCAATCTTTCTGAGCTGTGTGAAAGCGAAATTTCGTTCTGTATCCACTCTGTGTATACAAAATGACAATAAAGAAAGTCTAAGTCTAAGTCTAAGTCATATATATATGTATGTACCAATGATGGAGCCTGTGGGTAGTCAAGGAAGGCCAGCCAACCCGAGAACATAGTTCGCAATGATGGGTGAAAGTATGGCAGTGCATCATAAATCCTGGGGCAGAATGACAAACTGTCAATCTTGTGAAGACACTGGGTGGAAGTACACATGTACAAAGGCCACCACAATCCAACACAGACGCAAAGGTGGCAGCAACAAGTCAATAGTTGGAGCACATGTGCTTTAATAGTGAGGGAGTCATTGGGGCGTGCTCCGATGGCGCAGGGATAGTGAGCACAACCCATGTATGGAGGCCTTGAGTCCTTGATGCAGCTGACCGTGGTCGATTCTGGCCTTGTATGAGGAAGCCAGAGAACATGCACTGGGTTCAAACCCAGTACCTTCTCGCTGCAAGGCCACTGTGCACAAGTGGCACTGTGCCAAGTCGATCCACCAAGGATCGACTTATAAAAATGATATTAAATCCTTTGACAGATGTGAAAAAATGTAACTTCCTGGAAGGAAACACAATAAAGTAACAGACAGAAAATACAAGGAACACATTTCAACATGACCATGAGCAGGTTTTTAAAATTTAACCAAAATCTTCTCTTCCCAACACTTTTGCATGGATGGTAAGAAACCTAGAGTGTGGTTAACAGCTAAATAAATTTGAGTTTTATCAATGACCTTAATTCTTTTTCCAAGCCTAAGGCATGCTGACAATAGGGGGTTTTCAGCTGACGTCACGCTCACGTGACTACTCTGCGCGTCCGCCGTATTGGGTGGCAGTCGTTTCGCACCGTTGACCTGCATTGTATGACGCCTTAGGCAGTATTGGAAGTGAACAATGGGGAAAACGTGTTTAATGGTTGGTTGCACGGCCCGTGGAGGTGGAGATCAACGCTCTTTCTTTCGCCTACCAGCCGTGATAGTGAATCAGTGTGAAAAAACAAAACAGCTCTCTGAACAACGCCGTCACCTATGGCTGACACGGATATCCAGGTCCGATTTGGACAGTGTTAAGCTGGAATACGCCAGAGTCTGCGGTGCTCACTTTGTCACAGGTAATTAACTGTTAAGTATTTAAAACATGTAAACCGTTGCTGTATTGTGGGCTGTAACAGCGCAACACATGATCGCCATGGGAAAAACATAGAAACGGGTTAATTTTCCACCGCTTTCCTGCCTGGAGGCGCAACCACGGAGAACAACTGTTAGAGATAACAAAGAGTCGTCGGCTCGCTTGGATCGCGGCTGTAAGACGACTGAACATAACTTTCCACAGTATCCCGATGTCAATGAGAGTGTGTTCTAAACGTTTGAAACACATAGCAGTTAGTTAAAAGTACATTACATTACGTGGTTGTTAGCACTAACAGTTAGCATGTGCCAGAGCCCGTCTGAGCGCAGCTTACCTTTGTACGAGTTACTGTGTTCCCACTGTTTGCTGGCTTTATGATCTGCAGCTCCTGAACCCATCCATTCGTAAACTGCACATGAGACTCCAAGGACTTGTAGCTTCAGAACTGTTCTGAAGTATAGGCGCTCACACCACAAACAAGGTAGCCGAAGACGTCCGATATGGACAGTGACGTCCGCGCTACTTCCGGGTTACGCCGGTAGGCTTTTGCCGGCGTAAATACGGTAAATACAACTTAATTTTGCACTGGTCATTGTTCTGATTAAATAATTAAAGCCGCGAGCGGCGTCGAGCGGCCCTGCAGCCAAGCGCCTTCGCGCACCGCCGGCAGTCAGCCACCGCAGAAGCATGCGCCACATTTGCGTCGGATTGTTTACATTTTTACCATCTTATTAAAACTCACCCGTCCACGTATGATGGCGATTTCCTTGATGTACATAACTTCGACATCTCGTACCCAACCAGATGTGAACTGGTTGTGAGCCTCTAGACCCTTGTAAGCTCTCATTTCCTCAAGAGTGTGCAGAGGGTTTTCACCGAACACCAGGTAATGCACGATGTCGCCGTGCTCTACATTTGGCCAATCATCTGGATTACGGCTAAACAAGGCACCGTGGAGGGCATAGGGGTCCATATGGTCGATCACGGAACATTTCCTCAGATAGACGTCCTTATCTGGTCGCTCTAGCGTGCTGGCGTACTTATCCATTCTCGATACGAAAATACGTGTAGGACAACTAGAGATAAGGAAGTGTACCACCCAATATGGCGGACCGGAAGTTGGCCAGTGACGTCAGTGAAAACCCCCAATTAGAAAAGGCCAGCTGATGGAAGTCCTACAGCTTTAATACACTCTGACTCCTCTAAAACTTACCTCAACAACAGCAGCCTGAAGCAACTGGCTCTTAAAATTAATTGAGAACTGCAAACACGGCGAGGCCCATAATGAAATTGTGGTTCAAGGAAAAGAGAAGTTTTAAGGTAACAACTTCTTTTTTGTCTAATAGAAACTGCAATTTATCACCACAGAGCAGGGGCTTTGGTCTTACAGATGAATACAGCCTGGAAAACTAGAGGGAACTGTTGTTTGATTGTAAGAAAAGCAAATCAAAACTCCCATTTAAAATTCGAGAAGATATTCGATTCATATTCTGGTGTGCAACAAGCAATGTTTTAAACCATCACAGAACTGACTGAATGAGCTCAAAAATGAGGCATCAGTGATTTTGAATTAAACTAAATGTAGCTGAATAATTTCACAACAAATGATTATGGGCTGTTGTCGTTAAAAAAGGCATTGTTTTGCTGGGAAGTTGCAGAAGTGTGTTTGATGAGCGAAAAGTTGCAGAATTTAAAGTAAGGGGTGTTTATCCAGTCACATTACTGAACCCATCCAGTTAAGAGTTTCGGATGCAGCAGGAGCTTGGACCATGTCACTGGTAAGGGAAGGAAAAAAGTGAGTTAAAATACTTGAAGGAAAAAACAGTCTATGAAAAAAGTTAATGAATGGTGGTGGTGTGGGGGGTGCTATCGCTTTTGGTAACAAAATAATGATCTCAAACAAACTTCGGGATTATCAACTATCTCTCTTTCTTGAGATGTGCTAATGTGAGGTTTTACATACGCTCATTATCGGCATCAGTGCCGTGAGATGTTTGGGCATTCATCGATTTGTGTAAGCTCTCACCAGTGGAGTGCACACATTAGAAATGTATTCATTTATTTGAATCCACACAGACTCAAAACTATACGTAGCTTTGGACGCCTTACATACTTAGACTCTCATCATTACATCCCGATGAAGTTGCATCTTGACCACATTGTTTTGCAGCCATCATGGAGCTTCTGTTATACCATATGTGTGGCAGGATATCTGACCACTCTTCTTGGCAGAAATGATAGAGCTCATTGATATTATTTGCCTTTCTGTCAATCACCTCACTTAAGAGCTTAGTCCACATATTTTTTTTTATATTGGGTTAAGGTTGGGGACGCTCAGCTAACAGTTTTGGTGTCTGTTTGGGATTATTGTAACTCAGCCAACTTTCTGCAAATTGTGAAGCGACGTTGAAAAATATTTGCGTTAGTCCCTCGTCTTCATTGCATCACCTCCTTTCTGCTATGCATCAGTACCAGTGGAAGTGAAACAGACCCTCAGGATGATGCTACCACTGCTGTGTTTGAGAGCTGGAGCCGTGTTCTTAAATTTAAAACTCTAAATCTGAATCGTTCAAACACAATTCTTGTCATCGTGTCAAACAGCTCTTTTTTCCCAATTTTTTTAACACGTCCTGTCTGGCCGTGTAGTTGCCGAAACTGCTGTCTTAGTGCCAACGAGGGACCAACTAATTTACTTTCGCAAGTGGAGCATTACTGCTTTCACTATAGTGCTCCGCTTGATACTCGTTGAAAAAACTTTATTGGACATTATATTGATATTATTTCAAATTCAATAGACACAGAAACAGAAAGGCAAAAGGAAGGGAGAAAGGTGAAGTGAAATGTTAAAAGGGAGAGAAGATGACCAAAATAGAGTAGAGGAAAAAGAGGGTGCAAGATAACATCCTCGGAGTCTGCTTCTATGACTGCAGAGAGAGATATAAAAAGAACAAAAAAAACAACAGAAAAAGTATCACAGGTACAAAAATACACAGCATTGTTTAATACAAGATGTAGTGTCAGCCAAAGCTAATTATAGGGTTTGTCTGTATAGACACATATCCATAAGCACCTAGATCCAACCCCCTGTGGGTGTTTGTGAGAGTGCATTTATATATGTAAGGTTTCTCCATAAGAAAAATGCTCAGTAGTGGTTGTGAGGGGCCAAAGACCCGCCCCCAGGGCGCCGAGGCAGACACTGGTGAGACCAGAACCCCAGACATTTGAAATGGCCCTCAGCCACAGTGCAGAAGCCCCTGGGGCTGAGCGACGAGCCCGGCAGCCAGCTACACCTGAGCAGATCCAGCCATGGGCCCGAAGACCCGAGGCCCATGGGCACACCGCCCCCCAGCAGAGCCCCGAAAGAGGGCCGCCACGAACCAGCTGCCAGAAGTGACAGCTGAGTCTTTTTGCTGAAGCACAATGAAAGCTTTATTGGGAGGGCATTCGGGTTTTCATTGTTGGCGGCTGCAAATTCCAGTTAAGCTTGAAAGTATTGATTTTGGAGAAGCGGCTTCTCTCTTGGTCTGCGCCGTCTCAGTCTATATTGATAATAAATCTATTTCTCTGTGGACAAGTTTCCAATTTACAGCAGACTTGAGCCTTGGCAGTTCCTGGTTCCTAATCAATTTCCGTTTATTTGAGGGTGGCATTTCGAGTCAGATGGCTGAACTCAATTGGATGTTGCAACAGCACGAGGGTCCAAAACACATGGAGTTGATAAGACAGGATAACATTTAGCTTCTACAATGGTTTTCCAAAATCCTAGCTCTCAATCCAAATTGTAAACACCTTTGGAAATACAGTTTCACTAAGAGCACTACTACAGTTAAGATAAACCTAAAAGGGGGAAAGGGATTAAACCTGCCACCAAACAATACCTAAAAGAAATACTTTCGAATAGTTGATTATTACTTATTATTATTATTATGTTACATCCTACTTTAATTCATTTGAACAACTACCCTCAATAATTCTGGTGTTAACGCATGATAAAATGTTGCCTTGTTCCTGGGGAGACATTTTTATGCTTGGTATTGTTAACTCGTTTGCTGCTTTTAATTTTCTGGCTGACAAGCTACAGGCATGCTTGGTTAGTTGATCAGTAGGTGTTGCTCGATGCGATGTCGCGCTTCGCCGCCCATGTATGTTGTTAACTCATCCCGCTCAAAGAAGGGTTACGTAACTGTGCTTTTGAGTTTGATGGCTTTATCAGTTACCGTGGTTTTATTCTTTGATCATTTTATGATTCAAATCGTTGACAGAGGTGTCAAGAACCTTATTAGAAATTGTAATAAATGCAAAAAGCAGTTTTATGTAGGAAGAGGGGATAAAACAAGGAGGATGGTTTAATAATTATTAATTGTCAGAACTGTAGTCAAAGGAGGCAACTTTTTTTCTAGACCGGATTTCTGTAAAACAATTCTACATAATATAGTTTATAGAAGCAGTTATTCAATATCCATCTTGATACATATGAGAAGAGAGGGTGGTGGTGGGGGCGGGGGGCATTGGGTTCAAATCAGCACGGGAAGATCCCTTTTCTGTTTGAAAAGGATCAAAGTTGAAGAAAAGGAAATCAGAGTCACTAGGCTCATGTTCTTTACCCAAACATTTGCCCTTTGCTTTTATCCAGGGAGCAGTCTGGAGAGATTACCATGCCAGATTCTCTGCAGCGCCGAGGGGGGAAATGCAGGAAAAGCTCCGTGACCGGAAATATCTCTGCACCATCACGTCCATCGGTTCCAGCCATAGATACCTGCTCTCAAGGTAATTGTTTCCTGATCCTTCATCTTTTAAGGGCTTTCTTCAGAGGGTGGCCAGATCAATTTGAGGAGGAAGATTAATACCTTCTGCATCTTCACTGAGTACAGATAAGACTGCTTTAAAAGCTCTGTCAATTGTCAGGTTTTTTTTTTTTTCGAAAAGGGAATTTAGGTCGCATGAAAGTTATTCATAGTTCCCACGGCTACATCTGGCAAAAATAACATTCAAACTGTCAGTATTTCCCTGGATATAAAATATACAAATTAGAGAGGTAATGACTCATACATCAAAAGCTCTCTGAGGCTTATTTAAATGGAGATAACTAGTTGCGGAGAGTGTAATCAAGAGCACTTCAAGTCCTGCACAAAATGTCTAACTTTAAAAAAAAAAGGTTTGTTAAATGTTTCTCATGGTTCCTTGAGTCAAACTGCTTAACATAAGCCTTTTTTTCCTTTAACTCCAGCTGATGAGAGGTCAACGTAGCGGTGCCGGGCTAATTCTGCTGCTTGACTGCAAGGAAGTCCTGGGGTAACATCCCAGTCGGGACATTTCAGTGTGAAATTTCTAGCTATCTATAAACATGTTAAATTAGTTTCATTTCAGATTCTTAATTGTTCTTATAGGTATAAGTACCAGTACAAATGTTTGTATGCATCAATGATGGACTTGTGTCCTGTGCAGGGATTGGTGAACACCCACTGACCATTACAAATAAGTATCTGCATAACTGTTTACAGCAAAAGGAAGGATGGGCTCAGCAAATAACACTCATTTTAACAATATTTCATATTCCCAAGTTTTTCACTATGCCAAAAAACTACTTCCTTATTAAAGGGGACCTATTATGCAAAATGTACTATTTGCAGTTTTTTTCTCCTTCCATTTTGGTCTCTACTGCTTCTGGAAGCAGTCCAAGCGCATAAAAAAGCATCCATTTGGGTTTTTTTTGGCAATAAGTAAATGTTTTGTTGGTGTCTGAAAAACACGCAGTTTCAAAAACCTCCTGATTATTATGTCACAATCGGCGGGCACTGCCCTTCACCTAGCAACCCAACTGCTCTTGGAAATACATCATCAGCTGTTTCTGTTTTGCCAGCACAATATTTTTTGTTGTTATGTTTCTACAAAACATGGTGTTTTGGAATGGAAATAATACATCTTTTTTGCAGATTGTTTTAGTTTGTTTGGCTCGCAGTTAGTTTATCTTTATGTCTTGTAAGGTTAAATTGTAGCATATATTGTGCCAAGTGAATAATTAAGTCACATGGAGATTATGCTAGTGACAGAACTAATGGAGATCTCGCAGAAAAGGAATAATGATGTGCTGGATTGTAGTCAGGATGCTGAGGGAGCTAAAGATGGCAGAGATCAGGGACGTATTTTTTTACTTATTTTCACCGACAGATTATTTATGTGTCATTTATTTGGTCGATGCCTGTCATTTTCTTGTTTCAGGGGGGAGCAGAGCTTAATGAGGGACGTATGAGCCAGCAAGCGTAGATAGCACAGATAGTGGAGTCAGGAACAATTTTGATTCTTTTTCATTAAACTCAACTCAATGAAAGAAAATGGTAAACCATGGTACCACATTGGGTTCATTAAGAAGGGGAGCTGTTTTTCAGTCGGAAAACTGTGGGTTCAACTCTTGGTTCCTCACATATCCATGTGAGGCTGGGCAAGCAACTAAACCTCTGCCAATCTGTATCTCTGTATGAAGTGTGCTTGTTAGCTGGTATGACAGGGTGACTATGAAATCCTTTTGAGTGGTCCGCATGACGAAATGAGCACCAGGTAAATTCCGTCCATTTACTATCATATTAGTTTGATGCCAATATTTTTAATTGTTTTTTATATCACTGTTTGTAACATACACGTTATCGTTTAAACCCATATGACTCATACGTGTTTTAAAAGATTAACATAATTTGTTCCGCCTAAGGATGACTGAAAAAACAAGATTTGTGATAATTTATTCATGAAATTATAAAAATTTAAATATTGAATAAAATTTGTTTAGGGGCAAGGTCCAATTAGAAAATTCATCCTCAGCTCATACATTTGATATATTTAGATACAATATTGCACCATGCCTTGAGTTTAGCTGTCAGAGTTAAAAAAAAAAATCTACACAGGAAAAGAGTTTTAAAAAACACCCAGAATCAAAAGGAAAATTTATTTAAAAACTTGAAGAACTGTTGACCAATCGGCCTTTAAATAACACCTGCAAGTATGAAACCCAGAAAGAAAAGTGTAGGAAAATTGGTTATGACTGAAGACATTTACACATACTGCCTTTTTTTTTTATAATCTTATTTTCTGTTCCTTATATATACATATTTATTCAGACATTTTTGTCTTAAGTTCATAAAAGTATAAAGTGAACAATTTTTTTTACCATAAGCTTCAATGTGTCTACGTGAAAAAATAAATAAATAAAACTTGTTTCCGTTTCAAATGTTAAACAGAAAAAAATTATTTTGAGTCAAGTAAACACAGTTTAGGAATGAACATTTGAAGTCCTATCAGTGCTAAGAACTTTAAAAGGCTGTGGTACACTGCTGCCCTCCAGTGGCCACTATGCAAACTACAAGCAACAACAGTTTACAATTCTCCCAGTATGACTCACCGAATTCATATCCAGGGCTGATCTGTGATATGAAGCCCTCTCTGTGCTGACACATCTCTCAGATATTTGTTAGTCTCGGCTCAGCTGTCCGAGCAGAGCCGCAGTCTGCACACATGCCCGAAGAGAACAGGTGGAGCTGTTCCCTTTCAGGGGGGGGGGAACCGGCTTCTACTGATCCTGAAGTCACTTTTGCAGGCCCACTGAATAACAACATGCATGGACTGTTTGAGAAGTGCTTTGTGTTTTAGTCCAGCACAAACCTGTGAAAGTTTACCAGGGGGAATCCGGTCTATCTCTGCAGTCACATGATGCAGGGCGGGACACATCCAGTGGATAGGCCATCACAGCCCATCACAGGTCTGGATCAAACATCTACAACCATTTCACTGTTAACTATCTCTGTTATCAATTTTGTTTCCTGCTGGCCCGCCCCTCATATAGAAACTGCAGCATACCACAGATGTCACTCTCCGAGAGAGTTTCGCCGATATCATTAAACTTTCTAAGTAAATAATAAACATTACGGCAGGTTTTTTTTTTAAGGCAGCGCTTGATTAACTTATGCTCTAAATGTTCAGAATTCATAAAAGACATTGCATAACACCTTAAAAGTGTTTTATGGACTCTTACACAAGACAACAAAAAGACTGCCCAAAATATCAAAACAGATGAAGCAGAATAACCTTTTGTCTTGACCCAGTAAAACTGCAGCTGAGGTGAACCACATGGCTCAACTCTTGGAAACGAAGATGAACACGTGGAATTACTTCCTTAAATTTACAACAGAGGGGATACTAATATGATTTAGGGTAAGGCTTTAGCAACATCTGGATTGAGACCGTTATGACAGAGGACAAAAGTGACTTACAGTTACTGTCGTACCATGCAGTGTTAAGGCACCATGGCAACACAACACTTTGAAACTATAAAGGCTGACTGATTGTCTTAATCTCATTATGCCTTGTTTGTTTTCATCACTAACAGCGTGTGTATTAAAATAAATAAACCGACCTGTAGGACATGAAGCATAATGATATGTGATGATATGGGGTCAAATGATCTGGTGGGCGAGCAAAACAATTGTGAATTCAATTATTTGTCTTTTTGATGATTGGAGTTCTACAAAGTTATCACCGGACAGCTTCTTTTCTATAGGAAAAAATAAAATAAAAATTTTGTGAACTGCAAGAATTTGTTATTATTGTTGTTGTTGTTGTTGCCATTCAGTTACATTTTCAGCATTAAACTCAGAAATATCTACATCCCAGTGTGATTAAATGCAACATGAAGCTGATTAGATTCAGACAACAAGAAGAGTGCGGACCATGTTGCCTTAGATACACTCCTCCAATGTCAACCATTTCTGTTGAATGAAAAAACTAAAGGGTAGGGATACCCTGATCGGACTGAGGTTTCCGATCGCAGCAGTTTCTACTAGTCAGTTTCAAAGTTCTGATCTCTCCTCTTGATATCTGTTGTTTGTGATGTTATGCAATCGACACACATGCAGTTTCTCTCAGCGGGTGAGTCATGTGGGCACATTTTGCAGAGTGGATTGTAAAAATTATTTTTTGAATAAGAAAAAGTTTTGTTTTCATGTGCACATGATTTTTTTGTTGATCCAATGAGGCGGGTTTCCTTAACAGTCCTAATGTTCTTTTCCTCTTTCTGGCGTTCACAGCGTCAGCTTCCTGTCAGGTTTGCCAGCTTGCCAACATCAGCCTTGTACTTCAATGTAACAGCTTCACACAGACATGAGTTTGTCTTCTTCAGAAATAAAAAGCTGTCCTGCAAAAATTCCATTATCGCTGTCAGGACAGGCTGAAACCGCACCATCTGGGCCGCCGCGAGTTAAGTAGGACACAACAAGAACACTGATGTGGACCGTTAGGGTGCTAATATACTGCACTTTGTGGTTTCTCAGTCTTCAAGGAGGGCATTGATTTTAAATGAGTATGGGACTCAGTATTGATCATCTGAGGCATACATTCCTCTTATTTTGTATTTGGAACATTCCTACCAAAGAGTTGTCAAGAACTTTTAAGTGTGAACACCAAAAAAGATTGTTAGTACTATGTCTGCTCAACAACATTTTGTAGAAATAGCTTTATTTTTTTTAACCAAACAGATAGTGACGAACGATGGAAAAAACAAACTCTTCCTTTAGAGGTAAAAATATCAAATATTATTTCTTGCCACAGTAAAGGTACAGTACATTATTGACATGTGATATAAATGGCAGAGGCAGATTTACCTGGCTCTGAGTTAATATCGACGTAGACAGAGGTCGAAACCTCAGCGAAGGTTTGGCGGCTCTGAAAGTGTCTCCAACAGGGGAGCACTGTCAGCCCGTGCACACAGAGTCAGCTGTTCTGTGCTGCAGCCTCCAGGCTGCTCGGCTCCAAATATACAGATATAAATAAAAAAAAATTTAAAAAGCACAACACAAGATCTACTTGTCCACTTTGAGCCGGTCAGTTCATGTAGCTCCAACGTTTACCGGTCTCTTCTTGCATTGGCCATGTGCATGATTGTGTCTGCGAGCTTGAGTGGAGACGTGACTCTGTAGTGATAAGTTGAAAGTGATAACTGACCGTAACGTGGCACAGATAATGAAACTGCGACATTACACAGAAAAGCCCGTCAGACAGTAAACAAACCAGGGGCTGTAGCAGTGAGGTTCGGCGTTACGGTCTGTTTAAAGGTTGATGTATGTCACTCAATTTCCCTAAAAGCACAAAGGCTTTCCTCTCATCTAGCAGTGTAAACGTGTCTCCCACAGTTGCCAGTTGCAGGCCAACCTGACTGACTGTTATCACTGGCTGCCAGCTGGCCTTGCAGCGTTTTTTCCAACATAGCAAAAATTTATTTAGTGCTGCGTGATCAGCGGCACCCGGTGAAAGGCCATGTCAGTTGCTCCACAGCTTTCAAAACAAAAGCCTCCTCTCCAGCACCAGGGCAACTGAACACTCATCCCCACTTCATATTTGTTATAAATCCAGGACGGCATCTTCCTCTTGTTCCAGAGGCCTGTTTAATGTTTCAGACCCAGCAGCTCTTTAAAAGGAGGAGGCAGAGCTTCCGAGCTCCTACCACAGGTTGACAGGGGCCACTCTGGAAGTGGTATTCGTTAGGGGCCCCGTGGCTGTCCTGGAACCTGCTAAGGCTCCCTGCTTTTACAGTGAGACTGCAGCCAATAGCTGTCCCATGTGTAATGCTTCTAGGCTTATGGTTGGTTCTGACAGGGTCCACATACTAAGTCAACACGGGTCATCTCTGTGGAGTCCGTCGTCTTTGATGTACTCATGCTCAGCATGTTGTCCTTCTCTGTCCCGTTTTTTGTCTCCTTCATCTGTCTTCTTCTCCGTCTTCTCCTGCGACTAGAAAGGAGAGAACCATGGTACTTGTGGAGGGAAATGAGTGAAACGACCAAACAACCAAATTTCCTTAGCTATTGCAATATGAGTTCAAAGACACAGCTTGGGTGAAACAATGCTTTCCTGCCAAGAATGGGATCAGAATGGGATATTTCTACCCATGAAAATTTTGGACTCACCATTGTTATTCAATGGGTTTTCTTTATTTTCATGATTTTCTGACTCAAAAGTATATAGAATTACATTTCAAACACAAGTCCTCAAAAACTCTTGTATATTAGCCTTTTTCTAAATACCCCCCCCCCCCCCCACACACACACACACACACAGACACACACACTCACACTCACACTTTGTTGAGCCCGATGAGCTTCATGGGGTTAATCACCTGAAATGGTTTTCCTTCTGTCTTGAAGGAGTTCCCAGAGGTAGAAATAAAAATAAAGACAGCCCCTCGAATCAGAAGGTGAGCCCAAACTTTTCACTGGAAGTATATACACTGCTCAATAAAATAAAGGGAACACTTAAACAACACAATGTAACTCCAAGTCAATCCCACTTCTGTGAAATCTGTCCACTTAAGTAGCAACACTGATAGACAATCAATTTCACCTGCTGTTGTGCAAATGGAATAGACAACAGGTGGAAACTGGAGGCAATTAGCAAGACCCCCCCAATAAAGGAGTGGTTCTGCAGGTGGTGACCACAGACCATTTCTCAGTTCCTCTGCTTTCTGCCTGATGTTTTGGTCACTTTTGAACGCTGGCAGTGCTTTCACATAGTGGTAGCATGAGACGGAGTCTACAACCCACACAAGTGGCTCAGGTAGTGCAGCTCATCCAGGATGGCACATCAATGTGAGCTGTGGCAAGAAGGTTTGCTGTCTGTCAGCGTAGTGTCCAGAGCATGGAGGCGCTACCAGGAGACAGGCCAGTACATCAGGAGACGTGGAGGAGGCCGTAGGGGGGCTACAACCCTGCAGCAGGACCACTACCTCCACCTTTGTGCAAGGAGGAACAGGAGGAGCTCTGCCAGAGCCCTGCAGAATGACCTCCAGCCGACCACAGATGTGCATGTGTCTGCTCAAACGATCAGAAACAGACTCCATGAGGGTGGTATGAGGGCCTGACGTCCACAGGTGGGGTTTATGCTTACAGCCCAACACCGTGCAGGACGTTTGGCATTTGCGAGAGAACACCAAGATTGGCAAATTCACCACTGGTGCCCTGTGCTCTTCACAGATGAAAGCAGGGTCACACTGAGCACATGTGACAGACGTGACAGAGTCTGGAGACGCCGTGGAGAACGTTCTGCTGCTGCAACATCCTCCAGCATGACCAGTTTGACAGTGGGTCAGTAATGCTGTGGGTGGCATTTCTTTGGGGGGCTGCACAGCCCTCCATGTGCTCGCCAGAGGTAGTCTGACTGCCATTAGGTACAGAGATGAGACCCTCAGACCCATTGTGAGACCATATGCTTGTGTGGTTGGCCCTGGGTTCCTCCTAATACAAGACAATGCTATACCTCATGTGGCTGGAGTGCGTCAGCAGTTCCTGCAAGACGAAGGCATTGATGCTCAGGACCGGCCCGCCTGTTCCCCAGATTGAATCCAATTGAGCACATCTGGGACATCATGTCTCGCTCCATCCACCAACGGCACGTTACACCACAGACTGTCCAGGAGTTGGTGGATGTGTTAGTCCAGGTCTGGGAGGAGATCCTCAGGAGACCATCCTCCACCTCACCAGGAGCATTGCCAGGCATTGTAGGGAGGTTATACAGGCACATGGAGGTCACACACGCTACTGAAGGACATCAAAGGACATCAAAGATGTATTTGCCTGTAGTGTGTTTTTCCACTTTCTTTTTGAGTGTGGCTCCAAAACCAGACCTCATGGGTTAATAAATTTGATTTCCATTGATAATTTCTGTGTGATTTTTGTTGTCAGCACATTAAACTATGTAAAGAACAAAGTATTTAACAAGAATATTTCATTCATTCAGATTTAGGATGTGTTATTTTAGTGTTCTCCTTATTTTTTGGGCAGTGTACAATATTTATCTCGTTGTGTTTTCCTTTTCATAAAATAATTATAAAAGGGCACCTCTGAATCAAAACTTTATCCCCAATGTCGTCCAGGTCAAAGTAAATTGATAATGATGATGTTTAACATTTATTTTGTGATTAAAATTTTCTGTATCATGTAGCATTTGTATTAAGCCCTGAAGTTGAAAATCACAGAACCACCTTTCGCAGCAGTTGCGATCACGAGTCTTTGGGTATCTCTTTACCAGCTTTGGTCATTTACATACTAGATTTTTCTGCCCATTTTCCTTTGCAAAATATTTCAAGCTACATCAGATTGGATTGAGAACAGTTTTGAAGGTCAGTTTGCAGCTCTTGACACAGATTCTAATTTGGACTTTGACTAGGCCATTATATTACCTGAATATGTTTTGATCTAAATCCCTCATAATATTACAACAACCTGTGTTTGGTACCTGCATATTGAAAAATAAATAAAGTCAAACAGCAGATACAGTTTTATATCTGTTTTACATGGTTATTCTTGAGTCTAGGTAGACGTCTTACTTAGTCAGGTTGTAGTAATCCTGTGATCTGGAATAAAAGCCAATGTGACTTTTAGTCCGATAAAAAAGTCTGCCTTCCTATAATCCATTCACTCACTCCACCTAGTTTAAGAACTGGGCTTTAGTCGGTGCCTCTTAACAGATGTGATCGGAGAATAACTTTCTAGTAAACAGCTTTGGAGACTGTGAACAGAGAAAAATATTAAATCCTAGTAAGAAAGTGTCTTGCAACCTGATGATTTTAAAAGAAAGCAGCCACCTTTTGCAAAATGATTTTAAGTGCAGTGTCCATGCAACACAGTCTGTATCATCGTTTACTGGTTGCTGGACAGAAATAATAATTTAAAAAAAACAGACTAGGATACAGTTGATAAATGACAGAGCAAATGCTGCTCATCAACTAGAGCAATTAGTGTCTTGGATTTAAATTGTTATAACACCATAATGTGTTACTAAACATGTTAAGAAATCAAAAAACCGGCCTCGGGGGAGGGGTCAGACTAAGACGTACCATGAAACAGCAGAAGACAATAGTGTTCAAAACAGGGTTGTTCATAAGTGTACTTGGTACCAGGCAAAAGGTCGATGATTGGTTTTGTAATAATTTCATCTCTCTGCTTCGTCACATAGTGGAGACTCAGGTGAACAGAGGTCACATGATCACCTGGTAGTGAGTTTGCTCCTGTAGCAGGAGAAGCTGCTATTAAAAACTCAAACTCAAATTGTCCAATGAACATATCGTTTCAGATGTGTCCCTCCAGATGCGACAGAAGGCAGTGAAAACCCAAACTGTTCTTTTAGGACAATGCATGCATATCGTTGGAAAATATTTTGTCTTACTGTGAACAGACGCAGATGGAAACAATGAGGAAAATCAAGAACAGAAGCCCCGCAATGGTGCAGCCTATCAGGATGCCTTGTCCATCTCCTTTTAACCAGTCCAAGCTCACATATTCACACCTGGCACCGTAGTATTGGCTCTGACACCTTAGATGAGGAGAACAAGGATGTTTAAAACTTTCATTGGTACATTTTGTTTCTTCATGAAACACTTCCACTGCCAACTGTTTGTGTGCTCATAAAGATTTGATTTGTCTGGCCAAATATTTTGTGATTAATAGTTCCTGGTTCCCTTTTCTCAATTCTCAACAACGTTAAACAAAATTGTTTAATCTTTTCTATATGTCCATTAACTCTTTCCAGAACCATCTCTCACCTGCAGGATGGCGTCTCCTGTTCCTTAATGTAACGACACTCTCCATGGACACAGTAATGTGACAGCCTCTCAGGACATTTCGTAAAGTGGCCGTCCCACTGTCCCGTATCTTTTCCTGCTGGATAAATGAAATTACATCACCTACTCGTAATTGCGTTGATTTAATTGCTACTAACAGAAAATCTCTTGTGTAAATAATCTTGTGTTAGAAACTCCCATGTGAAAACCAAACAAGAACTGTTCTACAAGGTAAAGCATTTAATTTCAACTCTCATCTCCACCGTTTATGTTTTGAAGTACTTTTTTTGTTAAAACGTTTCAATTATTAAACCAGACCCTGCATCCATGTCTCACATCAAAACACACTTTCTATCTCAATAAAAGTACAAACTTTGTATCTGCTCCTCCACCAAGATATTGTGACCCACACCCCAAAAGTGTCTAATGAAACATAATAAACAGCCAAAGCTATTGATTTGGCGGCCAAACTCTCCAGGTTTTTAATCTCGTGAAGTGTCAACAAAAGGCCAAAACAAGCCAAGTCAACTACTGCCCCACCCATCAAAAATGGGAACCAAGGTGCCAAGTCCTATTAGCCACCTCCCATGGGTACAGTGTGTGTGTCTATGCAGGCTTTAGCAATAATCTACACGCTCTTATAATTGATGAAAAATATAATTAAATTCGGCAAGAGTTTCACATTACTGTAATCCCTCCTCATATTCTAAAGTTATCCCACTATTCAAAAGAATGGTCACATAAATATACATTCAGTAAATATATTTTCTTAGTATTGGCTGTATATTTAGATGTAACATTTGTAAAAATTTTCAGCGTATTTTCCACACCATGGAATGTCGTCGCAGGTGTGCCTCTTGGCCACGTCTGTCTCGGGAAACAAAATAAATTATTTCAAGGGCCTCAGGTAAAATAATGGTTCAATAGAAGATAAAGTATGTTCAAATTTTCAGGCAATGACATATCCAAAAAAAGATTTAATTTGGAACAAATTTCTCACTTTTATCTCGTTTTATTACCACATACTCTGATTAAGTAAGCATGTGAAGCCAATGTAGGTGACAGTATTCTTGTTTTCCTTTTTAATATAAGACTAGGTAACTACTTCCATTGTCAGGCATTAGGTTGCATCAGCAGGAGGAAGAATTATGCTTCAATTTGACCTACAGATACTTGAGCCATTTTCAAATGAACATATGCGATTTTGATCATGAGCGAATAAGCCTATTTTCCCCTAATATCTATTTCTGGAACTTTGGCGTAGTCGGTCAACTTGCCACTATGACGTAAATTCTCACCCTCTGCCATGACCTGATTTATTATTAGACTGTTTGCAATATGATCCAGAGAGGAAGACTGTTCAAACCCAGTGACGGCCCGGTGTCATTAAGGACTCAATAACCACATGTCTCAATTAGCGTAATCCCTTGCTAAATTAAACATGAAAGTTGGACTTTCCATTCTCTCAACTATGCCCCACACAAGTTTTTATTTTAGCTTGCTAACCAATCAAACCCTGAAACAGCTGTTGAACCTCTGACCGCCAGTCACACGTAGCACTTCTTGAAAAGCTGCCGCTATCTTTACGATCGGCTTCAGTGAAATTGTCTCGCAAAAAAAAAAAAAACTGAACTTGGGAAAGGCTACTGCCCTCCAGGTGACATCAATGAGCACGCTCTGTTTGTTACCTGAAACATGAGAACTGGCAAGCAGCCATGACCCCAGAGCTAAAAGGAAATCTCTCGTGTTGCAAAGTTTATTGAGATTGAAGATACATGTGTTTGCAGTCTTGTAGATGGTTAGCCAAGACGACTAGGTGGATACAACCTACATTGTTAAGGTAGAGGAGTAAATAGTTAGCGTAGGTTACATTTAAAAGACGATAGCTGGCTTAGATTTTGTACTGACAAGAAAGTCTCATGACTCTAAGAACTGTTATTTTCATTTTACTTGGCTTAGAGGTAGTAGTTAAAGGGCGTAATAGCAGGCAAGTAATAAATAGGCCCTCTCAAGGTATTATATATAACTAGCAATCCGATTAAAAAAAAAAAAAATTAGGTCCTTCAACAGAGAGGAGACCTTGACCCCATCATTTGTTTAACCATTTATTGATATTTATACTAAAACAGTAAAAAAAAAAAATAAGCCAGGAAAATACAAGGTAAAAAAAAATTTCAACTAGACTAAGATATATTTCTAACCAAAATATTTCCGGTAAAACATTTTTTAAAACGTCTTTTAAGAGGGATGGCTTAGACCATTTAGTCTTTCACATCAGTCACATCAAAACTGCCAGACGAACAAGGCAATTCTGCTAAAAGCAAAGGGATAAGATTAAAACCACTTCATCTTTCTTTCATGTTCTTGATTTTTCTGTTTGAAGTTATTAATCTAACTGGCAGGATCCATCATGTTTCTGATAATGCTGTAATTTTTCATTTTAGATTTCATTGTTTATGTTTTGTATGGTTTTGGCTCAATGAACCTGCAGCGTGTTATTTACTTCGCTTTAACCTCTGTAAAGCACTTAACGTTACACTTTGACACATGATAACCGCTCTCTATATAAATAGATGGATCTGTTGATCGATTAATTGATTGATATTTTCCTACTAGTTATTGAATTTTCTACCATGCTTGCAACAACTATCACAATAACCATGATATCTCTCATATAACCCATGTCTTTCAACATGGATAAGATTTTGAACATATCTTTTTTTTACCAACTACTGATTGTTTTTCTGTAACAGTAACAACTGCTAGCAATATTTTTTTTTTTTATTGTGTAAATGGATGTCTGTTTTTTTTTCCAATGCAACAGGAGGAGAACTAAAGTTAGGGTGGTTAAGCTCGCTTTACTTGAAAGTAGCTTTCAATCAAATTATGGGCAAAACTTCTATCATGCAAAACAATACCTTTTGTGGCCTTTGTGAACAGACCACAAAGGCCACAATCCAGTCACAGATGGCTGACACTCTTTACCTAAACTGCTTTGACCAGTTCAGTGTCTGCTCTGATGACCGCGTCAATTATACCTCAAAGCTCCCGGCCATGTATGACATCAGTGAGGGATTTGTGGCGTTTCTACCTGTGCAGTTGTCTTTCTTGCCATGAAGATGACATGCGGATGTGGTTCGGTTG
The DNA here is from genome assembly GCA_037039145.1 of Fundulus diaphanus. Taxonomy (NCBI): domain Eukaryota; kingdom Metazoa; phylum Chordata; class Actinopteri; order Cyprinodontiformes; family Fundulidae; genus Fundulus; species Fundulus diaphanus. Next base: position 25,485,807 of record CM073141.1, read on the forward strand.
GACGACGCGTCTGTGGCGTTCCATTCTGCCAGGCAATATTTCCACAAGGCTAGAGCTGCAGACAGAAACGCAAACAAAAAGGCACACACACACACACACACACACACGCACACACTTGAGTATCTGCTTGGGAGCAGTGCGTCAACACATCAGCCAATTTATGACCGCATTCCACTCATTAGATCTGCGTAAAAGGTGTAACTCTCACTACCTCGCTTTACAAACACTTAACTCTGAGAATAAATATAATTTTATTGCACAATGTTTCTGGCTTTAAACACCACAATTTCATAATTAGTGAAGAGTCAGATAATATATTGCTGATGTATAGGATCTTCGCTGAATGGCGAAACAGCTGAAGCTTTTTACTTAGTGGGACAATCCAGGCTTGACTGAACCAGCAATCAAATTTTCTCTCAACAGAAAACTTGCACAAGAAGCATCCAATAAAAGTATTTATTTTGCCATTTATTTGCAGGTTTTGAAACTAAGGTATACAGAAGCAGCAAAGAAAGTTGAACCCTCATTCTAACGCGTAGATACAATTTCAGTGACTGGATCCTACCTGTCAGTAGTACCACATAGAGTCCTTGCATCTTTGCCATCTCTTCACTTGCCGAAAATTCTCATTTGACTTGTAAAAATTCACAAACATAGACAGAGAGAAGTCCAAGTGGTTTAAATCCTTTGCAGGGGTCGGCCTTTGAGAAAGGTGTGGACAGGTTGTGGAAGTTTCCAAAAGGTGTGTCCTATTGTGGTTCGTCATTGATGTCAGCTACAGTCTCATAAGCCATAAAAAGAGCAAAAGAAAAGAAAAAAAGAAAAACAGTCTTTGACCAGAGCAGATGAGAGCAGCTCTCAGGACGGTCTGACGGCTGAGCTGCAATATGTAAGCCCAGAAAGGGGAGGCGGTAGTGAAACCCGACTCTTCCCTCCCCTCTCTGCCCACACCTTTAAAGGAGAAGACATTTCTATTGAAGGTATTCAGGTTGTTTCCTTTTTAAAGGACAAGCGCTTTCTAAACTAGACAATGTTTTCTCAGGCAAAGAAGTGAAAGGTGGAGCAGTTGTCAATGAAGGGCAACCTGTTTACCAGACGGATTCCAGAGATTCTATTTATGCTATCTGTTGTGTATCTTGTGTTTTGGGGCTGTGCATGCTAACTAAACTCACACAGTGCAAGAAGATGTAGGACAAAATGAGACTTTTCAACAGACTGTTGCAACAACCTTTTTGTTGTTCAGAACCAACTGAATGAAAAAAAGTAGATAAATGTTTCCTAGAAGCTATAAATTAAATGTCATGTTTTCCTTTCTCATTTAAAGCTACTTTTCAACAGTTCAATGCAGCACCAAATTTATTTAGATCAGCAAATATGTTATGATTGTGCAATATATCATATAAATCCTTTCATTTATTTTCATTAGTGTTATCATTAGTAACTGTGTGATTATTGACAAAAGATTGTATCTTTTGACACATTTGTAATGCTTTAGCCAATGTTTCAGCTGTGAACTATTGCATTACGCTGGAGAAACTCGGTGTGTCCATTTTGTTAAACTTAACCACCAGATGGCAATGATTGACACTTCAAACAGGAAGCAACTGAGAAATCCAAAGACTTTGACAACAAAAACATAAATGTTTTTTTAAACATAAAAATGCAACCTTTCCTTTTATGGGACCACTAACAAGTCTTATAAAATACAGTATGACAGAATGCTTTTTGCTCCTTGACAAATCTATTTTATTTTTCTGGGGGGTTTTTCTCTCTATTTATGTCACAGTAAAGTAAAATGTTTCAGATCATCAGAGGCATATACATATTTGACAAAGCTAGCTTGGGGTATTGCAAAATGCAGCTTTCAAATGATTATTTTATTTATTATGGGAGGAGAAAGCTACTGAACCTGACTCTATATAAAAAGTAATAGCCTCCTAAACCTAATAACTGGTTTTGCAACTTAACTGCCATCAAGCTTTTGCATTAACTGAGAATATAGCATCTACATCATAGTGGAAGAATAATGTAGCCATATATAAAAGGTTTCTGAGCATGAAGGGTCTATTTAAAGTCAACACAACATCAGAGTCAGATTTAAGACTTTGCCTAGGCAACTTATAACCTTCACTTTAAAGTTGTTTAAGCCATTCAGTGATGGACTTGTTGGTGTGCTTTGGATCACTGTATTGCTGTATAACCCATACATCCTCGAGCTTAAGGTCCCAAACTCATGGCTGGACCTTCTACTTCAGAATTTTCTGGTATAAAGCAGCATTCAATGCTCCATCAATTGAGGGATGTTGTCTAGAAGCAAAATAGAAAAATTAAAAAAAAATCCTACATTTGTTTTATGGCTACAGGACTCCTACTTTCCAAAATAATCTACTTTGGTTATGTAAAACTGCAGAATATTTTCCCAAACTTCTTTGGGATCACCAAGTTGATTCTTTTTTGTGAAATGTGAGATGGGGCTTTGTGTTACCGGTTTTGGCTGTGCAGCTCCACCAGGGTGCCACTTTTGCTAACTCTCTTTCTTATTGTTGAATCATGAACAATGACTTTAAGTGAGGCCTGCAGTCTTTAAATGTTGTTCTGGGTTCCCTTTTTGACATCCTGGATGCGCTGTCATTGTACTCGTGGAGTAATGTTGGTGGGCTAACCTCTCCTGGGAAGGTTCATCACTAATCTGTTTTTTCTGCATTTGTAGAAAATGGGTCTCACTGTGATTGACTAAAGTCACAAAGCTTTAGGAACGGCTTTTTAGTCAGTTTAGGCCATGTAGAGATCATTTGACCTGCATCACGTAGCCAAACCGGTTCTATTTAAGTGAATTTTCTTTTTATTCAACAGGTCTGGCATTAATCAGCCCTGGGTGTGGCAAGTGAAACTGGACCAAAAATGTGGTTAATTCCAGTTAATTCATGGTTTACCAAGGCTGGGCAGTCATGTTTCTACATGGGGCCAGGTTGGCTTGGATAGCTTTACTTGATTTAGTGATAGAAATCTTCATTTAAAGACAGTTTTCGTTTTTTATCACTTTTGTTCTTTATCAAATTAGTTTGATGATCCAAAACATTTAAATGTGAAAAGAAAGCAAAAATAGAAGACACCTGTGAGGGGGCAAACACTTTTTCACAACACTGTGACTAACTGAATCATATTTTGATTTCTTTATGTACATTTTCAAGAAGTTGCTTAGGGTATAATCCATTTTTTTTTTGTTTTTTTTCCTCTTCCCAGTGTCCTGTCTAGCAATGTGGCAATAACAATTGATGTCTTAATGCCAAATAGAGCTAGAGAGGGTATAATCCAGTTTTAATGAGATCCATGTCTTGGTGTTTCCCTGATGTATACATTTTATGCGACACAGAGCCCTATTTCTCATAGCCAGTAATTAAATGGGAAATGCAAGGGAACATGACATTTATGTGTGTGGAAATGGAAAAAGGATTGTCAATTTCATAAACTTCTCCATATCTACAAAAAGAGCAATAATTAAAACCCAGATGAAGAAGAGCTGAACGGGGGATCCAAGTTTATCTTGCCACCCGTACACAGAATTGGGAAAAAAAATCCAAAGCTGATTGTTGAAGAACTCTTGCAAAGAGTGACAGCTTGAGGAACCCACATTTTTATTTATTTTAATTCTTCTTACATGTGACATTGTAAAAAAAATGTGCATTGGTTTATATGATTACTCAATGACACTTTATACCTCAGACCTTGCAAAGGTTTGTTTGATCCATCGTAATAAGAACAAAAACCTAAAGTAACTAAGATGATCCAGCTGTCATTAGCATTACATCTCGATGTTGCCAGAGCTCGTAGCACTGTTGCAGCAAGAAGAAAAGGTACATTTAATATGGCTTATTTCAGCAACAAGACAATTCAAAAACGAAAACATCAGGAAGAAAACATAAAAAAGGATATTGTAGTTGTATAAGAAAGGAAAGGAAAGAACGGTTATACTACAGACTGAAATAAATGTTTCAGTCAATAGTTTAAATGCAGTTTCTTTCATTTTTGGCATTTTTTATGTTTTGTTGCCTTACAACCTGGAATTAAAATGCATTGTTTGAGCATTTGCACCATTTACAGAACATGCCTACAACTTTGAAGATGCGTTATTTTCTTTATTGTGATGTAATGATTAATGCTGGTGAACCCAATATTCAGCCGGACACAGAGTTACATTTTTTAAAGTTTTTTTGTGAGGATGAGTAGTTGCAGCTGAGGCAGGCAAGTAGAACCAGACTTAACAGATGAGTTATGTCTGATGATGCAGGCAGGCACGGATGAGCAGGAGATCAGAGGATGCAGGTAGTGGCAGACAGAACAGGCAATGTGGGCCGGGGAACCACCAGAACGGGCAGAGCAAGCGGCTGGAACTCACGGGGAAACAGGCGGAACTGCAGCATTCAGACACAGGCAACCTTTATCAGAAGAGTCCAGCTGGCTGAGCGCACAGGAACTGGTAGCAGAAGGGCACAGCACAAGAGACAAGAAGAGACGTTCTGGCAGTGAGTGGATGACTGAGGCAGGTATATGTAGGCAGGTGAGCAGAGTTGACAGTAATCACTGGCAGCAGGTGGAGTTGATCTGGGCTTATTGACTGGTGACAGGCTGTCACCAAGTCCAGAAAAGCCCAAAATAAACAAACAAAAACCTAAATCATGACATGTGAAGCGAAAAATAAAATAAAAAATAAAAAACAGTTACAAGTGACTTGGATGTGTTTGTATGAGCTTTGCCACGTCTTGTCACTTTTTGCCCATTCCTCAAGGCAAAACGGCTCCAGCTACTTCATGTTGGATGGTTCTTGCTTTTGACCAGTGATCTTCAAGTCTAACCGTCGAAACTGGAGTTTGTCTAGGCCGCTCAAAAGAGTTTAAACATTTCCCCTCAAACCACGGTTTGCGCCCAGACACAACGTGTTCTTTGGTGGCCGAAAGGGTAGATACCAGGAGCAAAGAGGGTAGGATACAAGGAGCCAGTGGAAGGACTTTAGAACTGGGGAGATGTGCTCTTCATTCTTAGTTGTAGTGAGAACAGAAAGCATTGTTCTGGATGACGTTTCACTATTGGAGGTATAGAATGCAGGAAACCTTAAAAGCACTCAAGCGATGTATCAGTTCCAGCCATTCTAGCATCGTGTTTATGCAATAAATTGTTTTTGATTGGCATTATTTTAATCAGTGCTTTCTCTGATCTGTTTGAAGTTCCTGTTTTCATGGGAAGAGTTAGGTTTCAGGGTGCTCATTTTGCCCTTGTTTAACTCAACACGAGTACAACATGTTTGGCCCAAATCATGATACAACATTTCACCTAGTCTTTAAGTAGAGTTGTTTTCACTGCGCAATGTTGTTGTAAATGCTGATTCTTCAACTTAAAAAAAACGTACATACATAATATACATAACATATTGCATATTATGTATGTTTGTTTCTGGACAAATTTATGGGCAGTGTGATGCAACACTATTCAAAATGTCTTAGCAAACCTTTTTAGAACTAGAAAATAAGAAATTAAAACCTTTGATTAAAGAACCTGATAGATTAATCAATCAGTGAAAATTTATAGGACACTTTTCAGACAGGCAAGGGTATCAAAAAGAGCTTTCCAGAAGTTAACAGCAGAAGCAGTTATTTAACCACGAGAGACGCACAAGAAAAAATTATCAAAATGGTCAAATCAAGTTAACAGACAGATATTAGACTATTTTTTGCTCAAATAGACATGCACAAGCTATACCTTTTTATTATCCCACTCAGTTACTCATTTGTTTAAATCTGAATATGCTATATTTAATTAATGAACAGCATTTTTTATCTTACACAGTAAATGTACCCTGACTGTACAATCTCTTATGTTTGGCTTTTACATTTACCATTGTGAAACTGCATGCTTTGACTTGCCTTTCAGTTTACTGACATTACACCTGCATTTTTCCACTGAGGTACAATAAAGGATGTTTCTATTTCTATACCACAACTGATTAAGGGTCATAAATCAATGAAGATTTAAAATGGAGAGAAATCAGTCAGTTATAGAGAATGAGGAACTGTGGAAAATCCAGTCATGTAAATTAGATCACCCAGAAAACACTCTAGACATATGCATATTGCATATGAAGAAAGAAAAACGAAATGATTAAATCAAATTTATAAAAGCACAAATGTTGAAGCCATACATAGTAAACAATAGTAACCTTGTTTGATAACTAGTACTTGACTTGGAATCTGTGGATTGAATTGAGTTTTTTTATTGTAAAATACTGGGAGACTACATGTGTTGTGTATTAGAGCTGCATGAATGAACTGAACTGAAATGACAGTATTTACCATGATTAACTTAAATAATAAAATGCATACTATAATAGATAATAAATAGCTCATCATAGCACTGAAACAGCTCTGGTGAAAGTCATAAAAGATATTTTCGTTGCCTCGGATAATGGAGTTGTGTCTGTACTTGTCCTGTTAGATCTCAGTGCAGCATTTGATACAGTTGAAATTATCCTAGAAACACTTGAGCATACTGTAGGGATTAAGGGAAAAGCATCAAGCTGGTTTAAATCGTATCTGTCTGACTGATTCCAGTTTGTTCATGTTAATAAAAAATCGTCCAACTCCAGGGTCACTTGTGGAGTACCACAGGGATCAGTCCTTGGGCTAATTCTCTTTACTATATATATGCTTTTGATGGGTAAAATTATCACATGGCATTGTGTTAATTTCCACTGGTATGCTGATGACACTCAGCTATATCTATCCATAAATCCTGACAAATGCAATTACTTAGACTACTACAGGCATGTCTTGATCACATCAAAACCTGGATGACTTTAAATGTTCTGCTTTTAAATTCTGACAAGACATAAGTTACCTCTGGACCTGAGTCTTTAAAAAAAAAAAAAAAAAAAATGAATTTCTTAATGAATCCCTTAATCTGGATTAAGAGTAAGCGATTGATTAAGGAGGATCTCGTTGATTAAGATGATATGAATCTTAATCAACGAGATCCTAATATACCCTAATCGGCTTCTTGAAAATGTACATAAAGAAATCAAAATATGATTCACTTAGTCACAGTCTTGTGGAAAAAGTGTTTAATTTACCTTTGGGATCAATAAAGTATTTTTGAATTTGAATCCGTTTCTTCCTGTTAAAGGGGAGTTTTCCTCTCCACTGTTGCTTCATGCATGGTCAGCATGAGGGATTGCTGCAAAGCCATTGACAATGCAGATGACTGTCGACTGTGGCGCTACTCTCTTTCAGGAGGAGTGAATGCTGCTTGGCAAACACTACGCAATGCCAGGTTTCCTTTAATAGTAAACTTTTAAAACCAGTCTGTATGATTTGATTGAATTTGACTTTGTAAAGCGCCTTGAGATAACATGTGTTGTGAACTAGTACTATATTGTAATGTACGGGAAATCGGACCCAAGATTCGACACAGACAGGTCAGTGGAATGCAAACAGACTTTATTCTTCAGGTAAATAAGTGTGCGCTGGTAACGCGCAGCTCACTCTTGGGCTGGGAACCTCCTGTGACAGAGACAACAGGTTAGTTATCATCTTAAAAGGGTAAAATGGTCGAGAGAGGGTGAGGCTGAATCACTAACCTGTTGATGGGCTTTTCTGAGCTGAAGGTCCGGCTGCGGGCTGGTGATCCGCTGGGGACTCTCCAGGCGTGATCCAGAGATGATCCAGAGTCCTAGAACCAGACCTCCCATCGTCTCTCTCGTCCCTCGTAACCTGAGGTCCCGTCGTCTCCAGAGATGTCCAAAACACGGGGTCCGCACAGTGTTTCCAAAAAGGGGTAATCCAAAAGGCAGGTCCAGGTCCAATCCAAGGTTCACTAACTTGCGGGCTCAGAGGTACAAAGGGATAAGGCAGGCTCGGTAACTCACAGACAGAATGGGGTTCAGGCTCACAGGCAGGCTTTCCAAGGTCAGACAAATCCAGGGTTCCAAAGACAGGTCAAGGTCGGGCAACAGAACAGGCAGGCAGGCAGGCAGGCAGGCAGGCAGGCAGGCAGGCAGGCAGGCAGGCAGGCAGAATCAGAAAGGCTGGAAAGTACTCGAGTGTTGGCTTGAGACGATCTGGCACTGGTGGTTGGTTTGCCGGTGGTTATAAGGAGGTGGAATCAGGTGCAGCCGGTGAAGGATGATTGCAGGCAGGGTGGAGCTGACACAGGTGCAAAGTAGTCCATAGTTGAAAAGTGAAAGGAAAGTCATACACTGTTTGCAATTTTTTGCAAACAAAAGTCTGAAACACATGGTGATTGCCACATGGCAACTTAATTACAATAATTACAACAATCCTTTTCAAAACAAATGTCGTCTGTTGTAATCTGTTTACTTTCCACCAAACCACTCCATCTCCCAGTAAATCTGTGGTTGTATCAGTGGTTAATAAATCCTGAGCCCCCAGAGTCAAACCAGAGAACACATCAAAACCCGAAAGAAAGTTTTATTCCAGTTTGGCTCATCAGAGCAATTAAGTCTGGAGTGTTAATTTCCCCTGAGAACAACATGCTCAACCTTAATATTTCGCTCAGAGGAGGTGATTTAAAACATGTAGTCTTTCCGTCTTTAACACAAGGAAGAAGTAAGAAAGTTTGTTTGCCCTGAAACAAAACCGTAAACTCAACAGAAACTCGGGCTCGGGCTGGTGACTCACTGATATGTTACTGAACCTGTTCCACAAAGCTACATTTGCAATTATTTGGGTACAATGACAGCCCAGTTATGAAAAGGATTTTTAATTTAGACTGAATGATTCTGTATATGGGTAGATGAGGAAGATTTCTAGTTCAGAAAACGTTTTTTGGCAGCCAGGGTTTCTCAGGCCATGATTCAAACCCTTCATTCTCCAGTGCATCGGGGTTAAACCTCTGTTGAAAAAGAACAATTTGGATAAACAACTACTGCAGAACTACAGGCCCATCTTGAACCTCCCCTTTATCAGTAAGATTATTGACAAAGCTGTGTTTCAACAGTTAAATACCCTCTTAACAATGACCAGTCAGGTTTCCGTGCTCCTCACAGTACAGAGACCGCCCTTGTCAAGGTGTTCAATGACATTTGTATAAATGCAAATTGTGGAAGAACCACAGTGCTGGTATTATTGGACCTCAGTGCAGCATTTGATACTGTTGATCACTCCATTCTATTAGAGCGCCTAGAAGATTGGGTCGACCTTTCTGGTATAGCACTTTAGATCCAACTTAAAGGTGTCAGGGTTCTGCGGACTGCGCCTGGTCAGGGTGCAACCATTTCTCTCCCTCTCTTCCCGCAGGTGGTTGCTGATGAGCGGGGGTATTTAAGCGGAAGGCTGCCAGCATAACACTGCCAAAGTGTTAACCCAAGTGGTTAAGACTACTCCAGATCCCGCAGTGCTCCTTGGTCTCTGTGCTTCTTACGTCTAATCCTGCTGATTCTACCACGGCGATCTCCAGCTGGCAGCTGGCCAGCAGCAATCCCCCCGAGCCCTCGTCAGCCGGACCCTGCTCACCCTCCATTGTCAGGTCTCTCTGCCTCGCAGCCACCTCCATCCCCTGTGCTCTGACGACCCGCCTCTGGTGCCCCTTCCCGTAGCCGCCATCCCTCTGGCAAATTTCCGTCATACCACGGTAAACTCGCACTGGTGGTGGATTCGCTTCCCGAATCCACCACAAAGATCTAACCTTCTCCTCTCGTCCTAGAACCAGACGTCCCATCGTCTCTCTCGTCCCTCGTATCCTGACGTCCCGTCGTCTCTGATGGTTCCCCGTCCAACTCTGTTCACACTTAATAAAACTCGCTAAACCTTGGCTTGTTCTCCTGAGTGTTTCTGCATGTGGGCTAAACGGCTCAAAACCATGACAGAAGGATAGGGACTTTTTAATGTCAATTGCTTTATAAGTTTATATAAAGACCACAAAAATCACATGTGGGGTTCCCCAAGGGTCCATCTTGGGTTCCCTCCTTTCCAATGTCTACATGTTCCCTCTTGCTCAGATCATAAAACATAAGTCACCATAACTATGCAGACGACACACATCTCTACGTCAACATGTCACCAGATAACTATGAACTTGTCCAAGCACTGAGTAAATGCTTAGAAGAAATAAAAGCATGGCAAAAACAAAACTGTTGTTTTTTTAGACCAATGGAAAAACGATCAAAAGTTAGCACACATCTTCAGCTGGTAACCACCAATCAGGCCGGAAATCTGGCTTTACTTAGAAATAGATTTAAGAGAAAGATAAAAACCATTAGTTGAAAGTGTCAGTTTCTCCCTTTACTTTACATTCTTGTTAAACTGTCATCTTCACAATAAAAACAAGACGTTAAGCTTAAAGGTTAATCGTAACTTGCAAATTTCTAGTTCTGACAAAAAATAACGTATGAAAATATTTTAGGCATATTTATGCAAAGATCAGTTGGGATGAAGGCACCAGAGAGAACACAATAGAGACTCTTCCCTTAAATGTGCACAAAAAGGAAAAGGAAGTGATAAAAAGGAGAGCCATCTCATGACTGGCTAGACACTATTGGTGCTGAGACATGTTTTGCAATAACCTTAAAAGCTAATGATTTTATATATATATATATATATATATATATATATATATATATATATATATATATATATATATATATATATATATATACACACACACAATACAATATACAGTAATGGGTTTTGTTTGACTAAGAACAACTTAGTATATAAGGCAGCCTTCATATATTAACCTTATTTTTTTATGCAAACAGGTTTTCTACTGAGCATGGTCGTGCAGAAAGTGAAGAGCTTTCAAGTTATCTTCCAATGTGTATTTGCAGTTTGGAACAGGAAGACTCAGTTTCCTCTCTCTGGCTGTGTTCCTAACTTAGACTGAACATCAGGAAGTTCCAGCGCTGTGAGATTCCACAGAGTCATTTAGTGAACGGGCTAAAACATCCGTTTCGTACGATTTGCAGATAAGCACGATATCGCCTCACCCCTGTATAACACAGAAATCCCTCTCAAAGTGAAAAAAGTCTAATATGAATTAAAATGAGGCAATCTTCCAAAAAAAAAACATATATCTTAAAAGAAGTAAAATAGAAAACAGAAACATATATAACAAAGGGATATTTTATTGTGGTCTATTAAAAAATAAAATTTTAGACAAAACACATCTGGATAAAAAGCCAAATCTCTTTTTCTCCGCAGGAGATTCAACAGTTCCATCCATGTCTTCATACTCTGCAAAAGGGTGCAAAACGACTTATTCTTCTTTTGAAGCTCAGCTGACATAACACACATTCACTTACAAATAGAAAACTATGCAGAGTCTGACCTTCAGACCACAGCGCAAGAGCGCGGCTCTCTGAAGGGGTTGCTCCCCGTAGGGACTCCGACCAGCAGGGCATCTTTGCCGGCATTCTGCAGACAGTACTGCTGCAGCTCTGCAGCTGCCTGGGACACCTGGAAAAAGCATAAAAATTGTCTTGGAGGATAGCTTCAATGATTTGTTCCGAATGTGCTGCTTCTAAGGAACTGACATTTTATCTGTTACATTCTACTGGAAAAAGTCTTCACAACAAACAGAAACAAACAAATGGATCCTTTTTTTAAGTGAAGATAATAGAAATGTAAAAATAACTTTCTTTCTTGCTGTACGTGTCTCTTAAGAGAAAATATGAAAAAATAAAGCTACTCTAAATTCTGTGTTTACATTAATGTAATAGGTCCTGAGTCATTAAGATTCTTCGGTTGTAAAGAGTTTAATGGGTACAAAAATGTGATCATGTGTGTAATTGTTTGAACATTTTTTTTACATTTCTGCTAAAAAAATAAAATGAAATTCTCAAAATATTCTTTACTTATATGCAAAAATATTTTTCCAAACTTTTTCACAAACGGCTCCATCATTAAATAATGATTTGCAATTCTTCTAAAATATTCAGTCATTTGAGTTGAACATGCCTAATATCTTGGATGATGTTAAATTAGTCTAGTATCTGTTTGCTAGAATGATGATCCTGTAGCATTAAAAGAAGCCTAATTACTTTGTATAAAATAATATTTTGTTCCACAGCAGTGTTTTGTCAGTGCCCATCAATGGGCAAGCAGAAATCAACAAGACGAGCAGCCTACAGCAGAAGCAGCAACCTGTTGGTTTTTACCTTAATTCTTTCCACGCTGGCCTCCAGTTTAAGTTGTTCCACCAGCCGTCGCATGTTGGATAAGTTGGAATTGGAAGTCATGTTTCCAGTGATGGTGTGAAAAAACAACACAAAAGAAAAAGATCTCCCCTCGCTCTCCAGACACAAGCAGCTTGACTCTGCTGATGGAAGAAAAGAATGGCTGGGTGGTTTTTCTTTTTTTCTTCTTCTTTTTCCAAATGACCTCTGCTCCCCGCTAAGGAAGCAGGGAGAGACAGAAGCACACTGACCTCTATGTGCATTTCTACAACATTACACTGAATCCCGACCTGAAAGGTCAGGTCCAATAGTTTATGGTAGAGCCTTACATATGAACCAAGCCAACTTAATTTATAAAGCACTTTAAAACCAGCAGGGACTGACCAAAGTGCTGAACAAAAGGAACATAACAGTACTTATAAATTAATTTTGTTTGACAAAACAGTACATTTATGTATTTGCTTTGCGAGAAATACACCTAAATTACAAAATGTATCAAACAAAATGTAATCAAACCATAAAACAGATGAATAAAGAGGCAACATAAAAGGATTTTAGCATAAAATAGTGGCGGGAAAAGTCAGCATTATTAAAATTATTAAAAGCATGAAGATCTAATTAAAAGTACAATAGAACCAAACAAACTTTTTCACTTTTGATAAAATAAAACAAAGCAAAGTAAAGTAAAGTACAATGAAAATAAAATGTGGGCCAGGAGAGCAAAGTCTGGACTATTGCTCAGTGATCCAGTCCTCTTTTCAAAAGAAAATAAACTTTTACCACTTTGATTCCAACAAGTCCAAAGTCAGCACAGTCATCTACCAGGAGATTTAAGAAATACCAATTTCCTTCTCCAGCAAGACTTTGCCTCTGCCAACACTGACCATGGTATAACTGTGTTTAATTGGCCAGCAAACCGATGTAACCTAGACCTCACAGAGAATCTATGGATTTCCTCAATGCCACGCAACACTGATGCAATAATTTAGCCAAAAAGAGCACACACCGAGTATTGAGTCCTTTTGCAGCCCTGTACATGGACATACTTTTCAGGAGGTAAGTTTCTTTAATAATTATATTTTATTGTTCTAAACTAGCTTCAAGCCACAATCATCAAAACTAAAAAAAAAGGAAAATATATATATGTAAAATAAAGTGACAAAATGTAAAGTACTTCTGAACGCATAATGCATTTAAATTGATCTAGTGAAATAATCTTTAATAAAGTTTTTTGATGCAATTCCAGTTTATGGAGATGCATTTGACCTTTAGTTCCTATCTGTGAATTTAGTTCAGGTGGCAAACCATGAACCTGAATTTTAACCTACGTTGCCTGGATGTACAACTAATTATAAATTAATTAATTATATTTAAATAATTGTTAAGGGTGAACCTGAACAACTCAGACTGTATTAATGCCATGACACCTGTCAGATGTGACAATAAACCAGGATTCATACCCCTGTATGTAATTATGTTTTAGATCTTCACATTTATCTCTATTTCATTTTATACCATGACATAAAGCAATTTGTGCGTATTTAATTTAACATGTTCAGTTGACATGTAAGTGCATGCACGAACAAAAACAAACATTTCTTTCACATTTGGAACCGCATAACTGACATGTTGTATAAATTGGTGCGGTGCACATGTAGAAAACTTTTGCCACATTTACAGTGCATCAACATGAAGAAGGTTCCTTACATGTGAACGATTAAAAGGGGTACGATTCTCTCAATGAATTAATGTTCATGCTGAAAATAATGTATGTAGAATTTGTGGGACTGATTCAACATTTGGTGTTTTATATAAGATGTGGAGCTAAGCCTTTATTTACAGAATTTACAATGCCATGTTATGCAGAAAAATGGATTCAGACTTTGGGATTCCCAATTGTACTGAAATGATCTAAGCATACGGGTAAATGCCAGACCTTGTTTTTTTTAAAACATACTTGTGAAAAACAAGTTGTTTTTATCTTTGATATTTTATTTTTGCAACACTTTGGCTATGTGAAGCATACAAAATATTGCTTTCTCATAAAAATTTGGCTAAGCTGTGTATTGTGGGTCGAATCCTTGTTTTTCATGATTCTTTTCTTCAAGTCTTTCATATGACCTTTAAACAGAACAATCCACGTCCGTGGAGAGTGGCTCCATATATGTCCCTTTGTCATTGCTATGCCATTGACTCCAATTAAAATTCCATCTTTGAAAATAGTACCATTAGAAATTAGTTCCTGTTTTAATTAAATAAAATCATCTTTTGTTTTTTTCCGCCGGTTGAAGATATTTTGGGGGGAAAACATTATAAAATTATTTATAATTTTTTTTACTCTCCCAGTCCAATCCCCTTTAAAAAATAGTAAAAGGACATCAAATTTACATGTATAGCACGAAAGGGGGGGAAATTCATAGCTGTCCTACAATTGGAAGGTTGTGGGTTAAATTCCCCCCCTGTTAAATGTCAATGTGCCCTTGGGCAAGGCTGTTAACCCCATGTTGCCGCCCTGTGTACAGGTATGTGCAATTTGGTGAATGTAGCTCTAGTGTAAAGTGCTTTGAGTAGTCAGTATGACTGGAATAGTGCCATAAAAGTTCAGTCAATTTACCCTTTTTTATACCAATATATAGTCTACTTAGTTGCTAAATACAATAATCATGGCAATCTTTAAAATAGTTGTTGCGTCCGAGGGACACAAGAAATTTAGCATTTAAAGTGTATTATCAAATTACAGTTTGTCACAGTTGCTTTTGTGGCCTTTGGGGGATTTTGCCCATCTTACCTTTGTGATTTTTATTCATCTGTTATCTGTATGCATACAAATTTAATCTACATTAAAATTCGGCTTCAGTATGAAGCTCAGAGTGTTACATGGTGAAGATCCGCTTGAGAGGCAGCACCCAAGCTGCATGAAAACAGCGGTAAAAGGCCGTGCGCCTATCTATCGCAGCAGCAGCGATTCACCAACGTCTGACACCGACATTGACAATGACCTCAAACGCACCACGGCCCTCTCGTCCTCTGATTGGTCCGTCGGTGATTATGGGGATTGGCTGTAAGGAGCTTTTGCGGAAAGGGAAGGTAAACACTATGGTAACCAAGCAAACGGTCAACCGAAGCTAAGAACTATGAGCTAAAGCGACACTGCGCCGTTAACGACCCCGAACTCTTTGTGCTTAGGCGTCCGAGAGAGCTTTGCCAGACATGGTGGATGTGTTTTCCGGTCGGACCCTCCTGACTAAGGACGGGGAGTTCG
The DNA here is from genome assembly GCA_037039145.1 of Fundulus diaphanus. Classification (NCBI taxonomy): domain Eukaryota; kingdom Metazoa; phylum Chordata; class Actinopteri; order Cyprinodontiformes; family Fundulidae; genus Fundulus; species Fundulus diaphanus. Next base: position 25,501,250 of record CM073141.1, read on the forward strand.
TGGAGCCGGAGGAGGTGCTGAGGAACAAAGTGGTGGGGATTTACTTCTCCGCGGGATGGTGCCCTCCGTGTCGGGACTTCACGCCCGTCCTGTGTGATTTTTACACGGAGCTGGTGGAGGAGAGCGAACCCCCTGCTCAGTTCGAGATCGTCTTCATCTCCTCGGACAAGTCGGTGGACGACATGGTGGAATATTACCACGACATGCACGGAGACTGGCTGGCTTTACCCTGGAGCGATGATTACAAGCAGTGAGTTTCTGTTCGCCGCAGACCGCTTTAACCCGGGGAAGGCTCAGCAAATAACAATACTAATAATAATACTGTGCATTTGCATCTTATTGGGTTGAACATTGCAGTCCATGCGGCTTTTTGGACTGTGATCCATCTTATGTAAACTACTAATGGGGTTAGGGATTAGGTTTAAATGCAGAACAGACGGACTGAGTGATTGTGTCCTGACCTTTTACTGGATGCAAATGGCCACTCTCACATTATTAGAAAGAAATGCATGACCAGGCTTTATGCATATACGTGCATTTTCCCTAAATACTTGGGTGTAGAAACTAAAATGTACTTCTGGATCTCTTTAAATACAGACAGGTGTCTGTGGGCTTTACTGAGGCTAAAAACGTACAGGCAGAGATAAAAGCACTATGGAAAGTATACAACTAAGTCAACTTTTGCATTAAATGATTAAGAAAAAGTCTATTATAGATGGAGAAAAGACTGGGGGAAACTTGATCGTATAGTAGGGGCTCGCTGGTTTTAGATTAAACATTTTTTTTTATAAACATGCATAAATTCAAAAGCCCAAAATGTGAAAATAAAATTACTTACTGAAAATCTAAAGTAATGGTAAGTGCAATACCGTCAAATAGACTAGAATCGAATATTTGGTAGAACTGTTCCAGGAAACAGAAATCAAATAATAAAACCAAACCAAAAGTAAAATCCTAGCTATTAACATTAAAAGACAAACTGGAGAGATGTGGCATGTCTTTAGTTGGCTTTTGAGAACATAAACACATTCATCTTCCCTTAGGTCTTTATTATACCAAACAGAAGAAACTGCTACCGACATCAATAGATTTCTTTTTTTCAAGTGATTGTGCCATCGGGTTGATAGATGGCGCCCTGGGCTTCATACCCATACTGGAAGCCACAGCTGGAACCCACTGGCAAAATCATTTTTAATCAGTTTTACTGTGTTCCACATCGCAGTCACAAAGGACTGCCGAAGGACAAGGAAATATGCTTAGAGGCCTAAATGGGGGATGATCATGTTAGGATTACTTCATTTTTAGTTTAATTTAATCCTTCCACCTCCATCGAAGAACTTGCAGCACATTTCTTTTTCCTCTTATGTAGCGCTGGGTGATATGGCTTAAAAATCAAATCTCTTATTCTATTTTACCTAATCCGATTAACCGATCCCCCAAAAATTAAATCTTCGAGAACTGCAAATTCAAATTAATCTCTATGATTTAGAGAGTTTTCCCACCTCTGTCTCTACTAAATATGAGTTGGATTTATTTCAGAAGGTGCCAACCTTGGTCATGTGATCAAGGTTGTGCTAAGTAGAAACGAGCAAAAATCGAGTGAAATTCGTTTGGCTTATAAACCTGTTCCATTTTTTTTTTTGTTCTTCTTGTTTCTTCTAGCGAGTTAAAGCAGCGCTACAAGATCACAGCCGTCCCCAAACTGGTGATCGTGAAGGAGAACGGCGACGTGATCACCGACAAGGGCAGGAAGCAAATCCGAGACCGGGGCCTGGCCTGCTTCAGGTCCTGGCTGGATGCTGCCGAAATCTTTCAGAACTTCAAGGGTTGAGGAGGAGCACGAACCCAAAGTCACTTGTGAAATACTTGGCTTCGGTTTAAGTCTGAAGCCTGTGCAGAATAAATGGGGGGGGAAAAAAACGGATTTCCTTTACCCAAAATGATCTCCTACTTGTTACTGATTGGATATTTTTAGCCTTAAAACACTGTGATCGAGCTCCTCTGATAACAGCTTTGGAAACATGCAGTTACATACTAAGATGCTGCTCTAGTTGCAGACCTTCCTATGCATTACAGAGACATCTCAGGCTCAGCTGTAAAGGGGAAATTGCATGTTTTGTGTGATTAACAGCTGCCCTAGACCTCAGGTTATACTGAAGCGCGCTTCTGCAGCAGTTGAGCTTTCAGCTACACCTTCCTCCTGTCAAGCAGAACCGTAATATCGGTTAGAGTTTTTCTTGCCTGTATATTTTTGCATTTTTGTTTTTATAACTGGTAATAAAAAATGCATATCTTGTGATCTCTGATGTTGTTTCAGTTGATGCATCACTCCGCTTGTGTCATAAAAGAAAAAACAAAGGTGACTCCCTTTTGCCTCATTAAATGGTAGCGATCCCAGAGGGTCTGTTTCCAGCGTGCTGGCACCTTCACCACCAAAGCTAATTGCATGTTTCCTCTTGGCGTGCTGAGTCCAGTTTGTGCAAATGCACGATCCTCGCAGCACAGGCTGGTCCCTGCGGGTCTGTCTTCTTTGAAACTCCTTGAAAGTTTTTTTTTTTTGTTTTATGCAACGCTTTTGAACCCCCCCCCCCCCCCCCCCCCCCCGAATCGCAGCGCAAGACGGAGCTGTCGAAGCACAGCCATCCGCTGCACATCAAAGTGGATGGTGGTGTCATGGCATCCAGTAGAAATGTATTTGTCACGTTTGCATCATTTCAGGGCTGGTGGAGGTTTAGCGGACTGCCACAAGAGGGCGCTGTCACCCGCATGAGAAAATTATTTATCGGTTTCGTCTTTCTGCTGCACCCCGTCAAGATATATCCCACAATGTTAGAGGAATACATTATAAGATTACAGTTTATTCCAGACGTCTAAGAATATGTGTTCATTTCTTGTTATATAAAATGCATCAGCTGAAATATTTAACTCGAGAAAAATGTTTCAGTATTCATTGACTCTCAGTCGGAAGTTTTATGAGGGGCTGGAAGAATTATAAAGAAGCTGCTGCCGTCTGAAGAAGACTTTGATCACTTTTTGAGCCACGAGAACGCCAGACCTAAAATATTAAGAGATTTGATCCACATTTTAGATTCATAAACGGTCTTTGTACGCAAGATTCCTCCTGATAAATTCTGGGCATATTCATGCAGTCTTGGTCAGATGTTTCAATACATTATCATTGGCATGAATGTTGTCATAATCGGGGGCTTTTGTTGATTTATTTAAACTGCTCTGGTATGAATTTGCAACAAAGAACGTTGACACTGTGCACAATTTTAGGTGTAATTTCTCTAATTCACCAAGGGTTGGAAACGATCAGGCCCACATGCATACAGTAAATATGTCACTTAGTAAGGAGCAAAAGACTCACAAACTCTCTGTAGCCATTGACAAGATCCAGGCAAAGTTTTGACTGAATATTGTTCAACTCATTTGGTAGAGCTAGTTTAAATTGGTTGGTTTTGTGGCACAAATCCAAACTTTTAAGCAGTATAGTAGGGCGAAGGTCCTTTAAATACCGGAAACTTAATGTTAGCTAGCTTTGTGTAAAACAAAACCAACTTTCATGTTTTTCTGAGTTCATTATCCCACTGGACGGCCCATTGGCGTTCATGTTTCAACCGTCAAGCTGTTGTTATGATTTGAGAATTTGGAGGCAGTCATCGGTATCCATCATCCACCCACCCATTCTTTTTTTACACACTGGTTCATAAATGCAATGTTGTCCCGTTGTTGTTTATAATCTCTTTAAAATAAAGGAAAATGTAGGGTTTGGCCTTTGCTGATGCTCCTGTGAGTCGCCAGTGAAGGTATAGAGGACAACTAAATGTCTTTTCCATGCACACACAAAACTCCATACTATTAAATTCCTACCTCCATGCTTCACTATCTAAACTCTCACTGTGGTCAATTTGGCCACTTTTACACCTATCATCCCTCAGCAGAGTAGTATACTTGAAATCAAACAGCTGTAAAAGGCTGGTAAAAGGTCTTATTAAGTATAACTGTAAGCTTAAGTCTTAGTATTAATGTACTCAGTCTTAGACTTATGTTTATACTTTTCAGTATAAGTCAAGTATACTTCGCCGCACTATTGTTAAATATAGTTTATAAGAAGTAAACTTCAAGTACACTGCCTCATTTTAAGTATGAAATCAGTATCCTCGTAGTAAATATGAATAAACTACTTTTTGCCCTGGGATCATCTCAGTTAAAATGTTTTACTGTGGGCTCATGGGAATAATAATAATGAAAATCACTTAAAAACTGACAATAATTTTAAACTGGCTGCGTTCTTTGCTTACGTTTAATTCTGTTTAAATTAAGAAATGAAGATGTAGTGGATGCATGAAGTAGCTACCTATATTGCACATGTTGCACAGTTTAAGTCGTAATAGGCCCAAACTGCATTCTGCAATTGATGCAATTTCCCGTGTGCTGCCTGGTTGAGAGCCCACTCCCCCAGGATGTCCTCGGTATCTTAGGATGTCCACTTCACATATGAACTTGTTGGCGTTCAGAGATGAATGGCAGCAGTGTTTCCTCCTGCTGTAACGGTGTCTTTGGGCGAGCCAACTTAACAAGGCTGGCTTTATGAGCGGACAGGGAGGGAAGGAGGGGGGTGGAGGGCTGAGAGGACTCACGGACCGGCAACATAGAGCGCCTTAGGATCAAGAGCACTTTATCCAGGAGGGGAATGACCGGTCGGGATTTCAAAATAAGATTCAAATATGTTGTACATTTCGCAGAGCATATAATGTTTACAACATTTGAGCAAATAAAAAAAATAGTGTTGCAAACGAGTTCTTGATAAAATGTAAAATCCAATAGTTTTGTATGGGATAACATAACTTTAGCTACTTCATGAACAACCTATCTTCCTCTTTAAAAAACATTTTATCATATATATTCATTATATATTTACATATATTTATTTATTGTGGATTTAAATATTTACATTTCAAATGTTGTCATACCTTTATTTTGTGCACAAACTTAGAAAAGCCAATTCTGATTCAAATCTTCTTGTATTTATGATTTTGCTTCCGCTTTACATCACAGTCAACATCTGCAGAGATGAGTTTGGTTTTTCTAACCAGTTTGAGCCTAAATGTCCATTGTGACAAAAGCTACTTTGTTCACCTTTTTGAGTAACATATCCAGTCCCGAACGCTGGAGATAGGCACCAGCAACCCCCGCGACCCCATGAGGGATTAAGCGGGTCAGAAAATGGATGGATGGATGGATATCCAGTCCCTTGCGCAAACATCGAAACACATTTTGCCTTAAAATGTGTCGTCTTTACTTTTGTCTTAAAATCGCTAACTTCAGTTTTGTTTATTGGGATTTAATGTGATAAATCAACACTAAGTAGCATATATTTCATAAAGTAAAAGAAAAAGGTTTTGACAATCTTTGCAAATTAAAAACCTGAAAGGTATGGTGTGAATTTGTAGCTATTGAGCCTCCTTTACTTACCACCTTCAATATAATATCCAGTACAATACATTTCTACAAAAGTCACCTAATTAATAAGTAGTTCATCTGTACTAAAAGTCAGTATATATGCAGCATCATGCAGATTAAGGAAGATATTAGACAGGTCAATGCCCATCGGTTGTTCGCTCCAAAAATCTGTTTTTTTTATGGATGAGTTGCATAAAAAAATCATTGTTGAAATAAAGCCAATAAGATGTCCTGTTTGCTCACCACAAGCCATGTAAAGACAGTGCTCTGGTTAGATTGGACCAGAACTGAACTTTGGCCAGCATGCTAGAAGAAAGCAAACAATAACCATCACCCTGAAGAACGCCATCCACCCAATAAAACAGGGTCTTGGCAGCATTATGATGAGGGATGGCTTTTCCTCAGCAGGGACAGCAAAGCAGGTAGAGAGACATTGATAGAAAGACCTGCAGCTGGGATTGTAGTATAAGGTGGTTCTGCAAAGTTTTGACTCAAAGGGGGCTGAATACAAAGGCACACCGTGCTTTTCAGGTTTTTATTTGTAAAACTTGTTGGTTTATCCCGGCAGTGTCCAAAGTGCGGCTCGGGCGACCCTCAGAAGGATTTTGTGTGGCCCCTGACTGTAGGATGCAGCAAATGTGGCTTTCAAGCACAGGCGTTGATGCAGATGGTAACTTATTGCTATATTACAGTTCGCAGATAAAACAAAATCTTGCTGAAATAGTCCTCCCTAAAAAACAAACAAAAAAAAGAGAGATAAAGAACATCAACCCAATAACATAGAAACCCGTATGCTTGTAGTGGAGCTGTGCTAGTCCCTTTTGATGTTTTTGATCTACAATCATTTCCTCAAAAAATCTTGCTGTTGTGTTAAATCTTGCATGATTAGGTCATTAATAAGCATATAAAATAATAAAAATGTCACAAAGTTTTCTCTTTCCATTTTCAAAGCATTTTTCCAAGGATTTTGGCGCTTATGGCAAACAGCTTGGAGAACACTTTATCACATCATATCCCAATCTTATACGCAGTGGTTTGATGTTGTAACATGACACATCCACTTTATTTTTGTTTTATATAAATTAGGGGTTATATAATTGTTCCGCGACACGACTTGAAGCATTAAAAACCTGGAAATAAAAAGCTTTCGCCATGAAGTTATTGTTCAGGCTCGGCTAAGCGCGGGCTCAGACGACAGCTGCGTCTGTTTCCAGAACTTGCGTTTTATTTTGAAGGCAGGAGCTGCGAGGTTCCGGCGTTTCTGCGGCTTCACGTCTCTCCGAGGTACCAACGCTCCCATGCAGCCGCCTGAGAACAAACGCCGCGGTCCAGTTGCAGAGCTGCTGCTGAGGGCTGCGGGACCGCACAAAACCTCCAGTCAGGACGGACCTCAACACGACAGGAACCAAAGGTGAGCCAGGTGCCGAGGCATTTTAACGCCGCTTGAAGAACTAATGTGTGAACGAACTGTTTGACTTTGAATAGCGCCGTCGCATTTTCTACTTTTTGCGAGCGCTCCCTTAATTGAGACATGTCATTTTAAACTCTGTAAGGGGAACCCCTAAGCGACAGGAAGTATAAATCTACCTTTACCTATTCGTCACCTTAATTGCAAAATGTCAAGCGCTTTGAACTTCTTCCGTTTTCAGTTTTGAGGCGGCGTAATTAAAATCCCACCCACAGCAATTTTTCCAGAGTAGAGCCTGATAATGAAATTACGTGCGTTCGGTTTAAGTTGATGCTTTTTTTTTTTGGCATCTTCGCCCACAAACGCACACATATATATAGAGCAGATATGCATGCAGCATTCTGAGCAAGCTTCTTTTTTTTGTTTTTCTCAGAGAAATGCTCTAATCCTGTTTGGTGCTCTCTCTAACAAGCACCTAGGACCCTGAAATATTTAGTGTGAGGGCTGGCAGAGTTGTTTTTTTCTCTTGCTGGAGGAACAGAAGTGGGGATTATGTTGTATTTGAGGTGGTTTAGCAGATAGGGAAACGGAAGGCTGCAGCATTGTGAAAGGAGATTACTTTATGTGCGTGAAGCTGCTCACGCAATATGCTATGGCATAATGTATGCGTGCTTCCTCTGCCCTGAAGATTTGCTTTACTGTCCTCTCTGTGTGTTTTTGTGCCTGGGAATGACTGTATTCTCACTTTCCCTGGCTGTGCAGACTGCGTGCGTTCTCGTGTTTCATAGATAAGATAACACCGGCATGCAGGACTTTAAATCTGTGACATTTTTACGTGAACTAAAAGGGCTTCCCTTCAATAAAAGATGACAAATTGTCTTTGGGGAAGTCCTATCTCATCGCTGCCTGTTTGGGCGAAACTGGTTTGTTCACCTCAGTTGAATTAAGCAGAGAATGTTAGAAAACAATCGGGGTTGGGTGTGTGGCAGTTTCCCTTGCCTTAATCTGCTTCAACTATCAACCTCAGCAAGTTCTGAAGAAAAATAAACACCGACCGTTCCAGCGATATCTAAAAGCGCATGTTTTTCTGTGCAGGTTATATAAAGGAAATGTTGCAGCCCATTGTGGCACTAATGCTTTTACAGAAAAAATACCACAAAGACCAGTGCCATACATTTCTCTGCATTTTTGCACAAAAAAAGAAGCCGTGGCAAGAGTTCCAGTAGTCATGGTGGCAGGTTGCAGGTTAAATGATATGAGCAGATTAGTTGACACAGTCTAATTTATTTAACTGGTATCGGTCTTCGTTGTTTGCTCTCTTGCCATCTCTTTTTTGTCAGTGATTCATACCCTTTCACTTGTAAAACTCTGTCAACAGCCACGACGTATATGACATCCAGGGAGTGTCTCACTGTAACAACTAAGATTTATCACTCAACTACTCAGAGGTTGGAATGGGGTTTTCATTGTGTTCTGTGGGACTTGGTCTATTCATCTCTCCATTCTGCGTTGTATGTTTTTGCAGCACATTGTAGATCAAGTTGAAGGCTGCATTTATATTATTGATCCGTGGAACCGGATCGACCTTCGTGGGCCACAAATAGATGTTTTATCCCTACAGCCTCGGGAATCTTTTTTTTTTTTTTATGTTTGAAACTCCGGGTTTGTACAGAGATCAAAGTGACTTATTGAAGTTTTCTTATAAATCCCGTTTCATGCCCAAAACTAAACAGAGAAACAACGAAGCAGATACCAGTGAACATATAAAACACATGAAACAATAAGATGCATTTAGCTAATCGAGATAGACTTCTCTCTGATCAGGCATAATTTTATGACCCCTTACAGGTGAAGTAAATAACTGATTACCTCTTCATAATGGCACTTCAGTAAGCACCTGTGGGTGGGATATATCATGCAACGAGTGAACACGTTGTCGTCAAAGTTAATGTGATAGTAGCGGGCGAAAGGGCAGGCATAAGGATTTGAATGGTTAAATTGTGATGGCCAGGCTACTGGGTCAGAGCATCTCCAAATGACAATTTTTCTGTGTGCTTCCAGCATTCTCTAGGACCTTTTAGCATTTTGGCGCGCTGTAATCTGTGTCAGATGTGGCCTTCAGCTGCAGTAAGACCCCATCCAGCAGGTGGAATATTACTTTGGCATATGTAAAGTCCTGGAACTGGGAATACATTAGTATTCCCATGCACATTATTGTGCACGCTAATGTCAGTATCTATCAAAGTGGTCCAAGTAAGAATAATGAGGAACTGAGGCTCATTGATGCTGAGAGAAGTTAAAGCAGAAATATGCCAGACTACACAGTGCATCACAGTTTGTTGCGTATAGGGCTGCATAGTTCCAGGTCAGTCAGGGTATCCATGCTGACCATTGTCCGGCACAGAAAGCACCAACAATCAGAGCTGGACCGCCGGGCAATGGAGAAAGAGGGACGGTTGTGATGAATTACATGTGCTATATGTTGCTTACCTGCGGAACGTAATGGCACCAGAATGCATTATGGGATGCTTGGATACTTTGGGTAATGTTCTGCTGGGAAACCTTTGGTCATACCAGCCATCATTCAGGATAATGGATCCAGCTTCAAAGCAAAAAATATAAATAAATAAATAAAATGGTTCGGGAACGGGTTGAGGAGAACAATAAGGAGTTTCAGGTGTTTATTTGGCTTCAGTTTAATCAAGCATCTATGGGAGGCGCTGGATTTAGAGAATCTGCTGCTCACATAGCAGCAGATTCTCAGCAGGTGTGCTAAGGTGCTGGAAACCATAGCACACCTTCAGGAGTCTGATGGAGTCAACACCTCGATGGGTCAGTACTGTGCTGGTGCCACAAGGAGAATCAACACATTTGGCTGGTGGTCATAATCTAATGCATGGCTGGTCGGTGGTTTAAGCCGATGCTTCGTTCAGTTTCTGCTTTAAAGTTCTACTCAGAAGTATAATATTTACTGGAATACGACGTTCAGTCAGAATTCCTGCACAAGTATAAGGAAAAGGGTTCCTGTACTCAGTAACACATGTTAACTATAGGTAAACAATAGGAGACAAATGATCAATTTCTTGATCTGCCTGTGTCCCATATTGACAGCTATTCCTAGAAATTGACTTTTTGTCCCTTTCAGGCACAGCAGATGGACCATGGTTCTGTGTTATGATAGTTTCTACTCAAAAAATGCATACGCAATTCCATACCATTGCCTTATTCCTTTTGTTTAAAACAGAGAAGCATATTATCTATTGTGGTTAAAAGAATACATTAATTGCTACTTTTATAATGTACAGTCATGGTACCTTTTGAAAATGACAACCTTTAAGGAAGTATTGAACATATTTTTTATTAAGCCCACATTTCTGTATTACTTTTTTTTTAATCTTTATCAGTTTGCTGTAATATTCTAATCTTAAATGTCGAGTTTTCATTACATGTAACTAAAACAATCTCTGTTAACAGAAATGAAGACTTTAAAACGTCATTCTGAGTAACTGATCTATATAAGGTGGTTACCTTAGTTAACTGGGTTTCTGAAACAATCTGACTTTTTGATAAAATTCAGATTTATTGAATATGACCGTATATGCGTTTCTGTAGCATTTATTTTTCCTTATTTTGATATGGAGACCTAAGAAAAACATTAAACATTCACAAAATGAAGCTGTAGTTTTTAAGGGTTTATTGGGCAGAATATTATACCTTCTTGCTGTCCTGTTTTTTTATAGAGTTACACATGTATAGCATGCTGATGCTAGCTGGCTAGTTGGGCTATCTGCTCTCGTAAAACCTGCAGTCGGCCTCTTTTCAGATCCTTAAGCTTTGACACCATGTCTGCCCAACTTTCTCTTTTGGAAAAAAAAGCTTCTCTGGTCACTCTGGGGGTCTCTCTGGCATCTGGCATCATTATAAGAGGGTTAAGTTGTATAGGCCCTGTAATGAAAAACTTGAGCAGTTTTGACTCCATACTTATTTTATTTCAAAGCTGGGTATACCTAGTTGCCACCAAATGCAATAGATAAACCTGTTTCTCTAAGGTTCCAAGTATGTAACAGCATGCAAACAGTAAATCTATTCAGTCTACCCTGATTGTGAAGAAGACCTAAAGAAAGAAAGACTGTCAAAGGATGTTAAACCTTAACGATATGTAAGTTAATTGTAAGGGGAACTGCTAAAGTGCTTTCCAGATGTTTCTTTGACAGGGAAGTTCTGGGGAAACTGGCCTGTAATGAATGAGAGCAAAGAAATCACCTGAGGGGACCAGAGACTTCAAATAAAACCTTTCTCTTCACCTTCTTCTGTCCCTCACACTCGTTTGAGACTCGCATCCCTCCACCCCTTGTTCCATGGATCTCGTCTACTCGGTTATTAGTTCCCCCTCAAGTGATCTGTGAATAGATTACGTCCTTACCAGCCTCTTTTTCCTCCTTTTTTTTATCTTAATTTATCTCTCTGCTTCCCTCCTGCATGGTGGCTGTTTTTATGTTATACTGAGCTCTAGCCAGAGGGCATGTTCCGACAAATTTGTCAGGGGAAAAACCCTGACATTCACTGAGGCCAACATGCACATGAACACATTAACTTCCTTGACCTGTAGCAAATGCACAACACAGTCTGGGCTGCAGGGACACATCGTTCAGCAGAGGAGCTCAAACATGCATCCCTGTGTCTTTTATCTGGTTCCATGGTTTCGTTTTTTTTTTCTTGGACGCATATTTTCAATAATGAGACTGATGGGAGCAAGATTGTTGCATTGTATCCAGAGAAATTCAAGCAGAAATCCAAATTGAGATTTTAAAAAAAATTGTCATGTCCGGTCTGGGTATTTTTCTTCATTAGAAATTCCCAGGTGCCAATCGCTACCAAGTGCTTCAAACACCATCTAATCTAGATCTTAACCATCCTTAAAAATGGTTTATTTACGCACATGTGTCCTCTGGTTTTAATGGGGTAAATGGCTGCTCCCCTGTGAAGGAAGAACAAACAAGAAGATAGTCCAGGGCTTTTAGGAAGTTGTTTCCTCAGGTCTTTATGCAAGTAGGAAATGGCAGTTAAGTGCAAAAGCAGAGTTACGCCACAACAGGCAAACTGAACGTTTTCCTGATGAACATTTGAGCAAGCTGCATGCATTATGAAAGCAGCTATGTTCACAGATAAAGTAAAACTAAAGTTACATTTTGGCTAAAATGTCCAAAGGATATATGCAAACAGGGTTAGGTGTGTCTGTTGTGGTACCGGAACACTTCCTTTTTCCATCAGTTCACGTTCGGTCTACAGTAACCATCCATTGTTTGAAGGAAAAAATCGGAATTAGCAGGTCAGACCAACTGGAAATCAGTTTCAGCCAAGAAAAGTTAGATCAGACCGGTTATGTTGTAGTTTTAGATACTACAGTACTAATTTCACTGATTGTAGGTAAGAAGAAATTAGATGATTTACATTTTCAAGTAAAATTAGCAGATACACTCACCGGCCACTTTATTAGGTACACCTGTTCAACTGCTCGTTAACACTTAATTTCTAAGCAGCCAATCACATGGCGGCAACTCAGTGCATTTAGGCATGTAGACATGGTCAAGAGAATCTCCTGCAGTTCAAACCGAGCATCAGTATGGGGAAGAAAGGTGATTTGAGTGACTTTGAACGTGGCATGATTGTTGGTGCCAGAAGGGCTGGTCTGAGTATTTCAGAAACTGCTAATCTACTGGGATTTTCACGCACAACCATCTCTAGGGTTTACAGAGAATGGTCCGAAAAAGAAAAAACATCCAGTGAGCGGCAGTTCTGTGGGCGGAAATGCCTTGTTGATGCCAGAGGTCAGAGGAGAATGGCCAGACTGGTTCGGGCTGATAGAAGGGCAACAGTGACTCAAATAACCACCCGTTACAACCAAGGTGGGCAGAAGAGCATCTCTGAACGCACAGTACGTCAAACTTTGAGGCAGATGGGCTACAGCAGCAGAAGACCACATCGGGTGCCACTCCTTTCAGCTAAGAACAGGAAGCTGAGGCTACAATTTGCACAAGCTCATCGAAATTGGACAATAGAAGATTGGAAAAACGTTGCCTGGTCTGATGAGTCTCGATTTCTGCTGCGACAGTCGGATGGTAGGGTCAGAATTTGGCGTCTACAACATGAAAGCATGGATCCATCCTGCCTTGTATCAACGGTTCAGGCTGGTGGTGGTGGTGTCATGGTGTGGGGAATATTTTCTTGGCACTCTTTGGGCCCCTTGGTACCAATTGAGCATCGTTGCAACGCCACAGCCTACCTGAGTATTGTTGCTGACCATGTCCATCCCTTTATGACCACAATGTACCCAACCCATGATGGCTACTTTCAGCAGGATAATGTGCCATGTCATAAAGCTGGAATCATCTCAGACTGGTTTCTTGAACATGACAATGAGTTCGCTGTACTCAAATGGCCTCCACAGTCACCAGATCTCAATCCAATAAAGCATCTTTGGGATGTGGTGGAACGGGAGATTCGCATCATGGATGTGCAGCCGACAAATCTGCGGCAACTGTGTGATGCCATCATGTCAATATGGACCAAACTCCCTGAGGAATGCTTCCAGCACCTTGTTGAATCTATACCACGAAGAATTGAGGCAGTTCTGAAGGCAAAAGGGGGTCCAACCCGTTACTAGCATGGGGTACCTAATAAAGTGGCCGGTGAGTGTACATGCTCAAGCTATAATATACTTCCACTTTTGTCAAATGACTATAACTGGTGTGAGAACTACCCAGTAATTTTCAAGGGAAATCAAGTTTTGCTTTTCTATTCAACCACTGGGAGTGGTGGCCTACTGTCTTAATGCCATTACAGATATATATACAGATATAAGTACGGTATCTTTATAGATGCTATACTTGAATTTATTTTTGTCTGGTTTAAAAAATAAGTTTTTCACACAATGTATTATGAGTTAAAAGACGTAATCTGATAATAACAATTGACTAATTGCGTGATCGAGCGAGTCCAGGCTTTTTTTTTTCGTAGGAATAAGCAGCGACCGGGACGACTTATCTCTGCCACTGGCACAGCGAGGTGCAGAGCTTTTAGCTAAGCAGCAGCTCCTCCAGTGCGTGCACGCCAGGGCTTGTAAACAGAACAGCATGGCTGCCAAAGCACTAGGGAAGGTGGCGATAGACCTGTCTCTACAGCTGAACAGCCTATGTAAGTGTTGACCATTTGCATCAGAAGATATTATTCACCCTTGATGTAACAATTTATGTCAAAGAAAATGAACAAAAAGTCCCTCAATAATTCCTCCAGTGGATTGTGCACGCGCTTGAGGTGCGTTTAGTCTTGTGCATGTCGACTGGAAGGAGAGAAGGAGGCTTTCTCAGGGGGGAAAACTGTTGGGGGCGGGGCTTCCAGTTTAAACTAAACTGTTCTCCTCACTCACGGTTTGAATTTGTGCAGGATCAGGGATAGTTCCTTTAAATTCAGTGTTAGGAGATTGTGTCATTCTTTTGAAGATTTTAAAGTTTTTTTTTTTTTTTACTTTTTTTGCTGCACCAAAGGGATGATGTTGCAGGTACTAGCTATTCAAAATGGGTTTCTCTGAAGGGTGACTGGAGTCGCCCTAAGAGATGGAGCGAGATGCTCTGTCATCTGAGGGAAGCTAAAAGATGAGCTGCTTTTCCAGCCATCGAAGTTGAGGTGGCTGAGGTGTTTCTGGCATCTAATCAGGAAGTTTCCCTTTAGGAGGTTTTCCTGGCACTTCCTATTGGGTGGTGCCCCTTTGCCAGACCCAGAACTCCCCAGAGGGACTATGTATCATTTGAAGTTAAGGAAGGTATTAGGTTTCATAAAAGGAGCTGGAGAGTGTTGCAAGGATTTTCTGGCTTTCTCTCCAAGACCTGTTAACCCTGTGACTCAGTCTAAGATAAAGACAATTGAAAGATGGCAGGTGAGAGGACTCATCCAAGAACTGGCTGAGAAGCTGAGATTTTTGTGCTGAACTCACAGTTGTAGTGTCAGGTGAGATTTGCTCTACAAAAGAAGAAAATAAAATCCTCATATTACCCAGCTACCCCGTGATGGATTTGCGACGCGTCCAGGGTGAACCCTGCCTCTCACCGCTCGAGATAGGCACCAGTCTATCTCGACCTTACCTGATTCAAGCAACAAAATGGTCAGGCCAGAACTATTATGACGCGAGGGCAGCCAGGGAGACCTTTGTGTCTGTCTTCACTCATAAGTCATGAGGATTAGATAAGAAATATATAAGAGGGCAAATGAAAACAAAAAATAAACCTATCTGGAACTGCTTCAACATGCACTGCTGTTGTTATGAGAAAAGAGTGGGATTATCACCATTATCAACAGTCAAAAGCCAAATATTTTAAAAACAGAAATAAGATTCCTAAAAGCAGATCTGCCGTATCCCCTTGGTCTTTTTTCCCACGTTTTTTTGATCATGTACACCCATGATAATTTCTAAAAGGATTTTCAGTACATACACTACATTATCTTTAAATATCCTTGAAATTGAAAACGGTGCAGTCTATAAATCCAGTTGCTGGTCGGAGTCAATCGAGAGGGTCAGAGCTTGCTTGTCAGATGCCTGAAACATTCAAAGGTAGCATTGTAGAACGTAGACGAGCATGCATAAAGAGATAACCTGTCACCTGTGTGTGATTTCTGCTGAGCTGGTGTTACTGTCAAACAGAAGTGGGACAGAAAACTTCTGCTTTCTGACAGCCGACCCCTGCAGCACTGGCCCTCGGTTCCCTCTCAACCTCGTCTCTTCCTGGCTCACTTTCTGAAAGATTTGCCTAATTATTTTTGAAAGTTTTCATCAGAGTACGGTTAATACATTTGCTGGAAATGCATTGTATCTGTTCATAGATGAAGGCAAACACTCTGTTGGCAGTAAGCTCCTGCATAAAGGAGGAAATGGCAAAAGTAGAAGATGCAGAGCTCTGGAGCTGAAAACATCACCGGTCAACAAACACTAAATTATTCCTTCTCATATTTTATTTTCTTTAAGACACTCTGTTTATTTATTTATTTTTGTATCTCTGGGCAACCCCCGCTCTTACAGCCTTGCATCTGTGGTTCTATTTCATGCATGGAAGATGATATTTGTGATGGGGGGACTCACATTTATCAGGTGAGCCATTTCAGACAGCAGAGCTATACAGTGAAGGAAATGTCAAATTTAGCTCCATTAGATTTATACACACAGTTAAAAAAAAGCTGCATAAACAGTAAGCACTTGAAACAGCAGGAAACTGTTATCAGGTGTCATTCTTGCTCAGCGCAGGGTCACGCAGGGGGAAGTCACTGCTTCACAAAGAGAGAAAACAGGAAGTGTTGCGCAGATTTCACGTGAGGCATAATATGAGATTAGCTGCAGGTGAAAGAGTGTGCTGTAAGAGGATTCAGGGCAGCCTGAAAAGTATTGGTGCAGCCAGAGCAGGAGGTTTTGTGACTATTTTGCAAGTCTAATTTACACAGAGAAATCCTAACTTTTTTTCCCTTAGGAAAAGCAGCAGATGTTCTATTTATTTTAAAGCTCTGGTTCTTGGGTATTTGAAATGACTCCTTAGCAAAGTTTTCGAATCGCACTGCAAAACTGTCCTCCAGGGGGAAAATATGACTAAACTGAGTCAACAGCCGCACTGCACCATAGTATACAATATTAATGACACAATGACAACACAGTGTACAATGCTGATCGGGCGAAAAAATTTTTTCTATCCTTTAACGATGTTATCCTAATTAATGTCTCTAAATGTTTCATCACTTCTAGCTAATGCTAAATTAACTATATCGCAATGATGGAAAATTTTCAAAACACTTCAAAAGAAAAGCAATACTCAAATAAACATGAATTAAATCATCTAATCAAGGGCTGATGTTGGCAACTGTGACATTTTGATAATATATACATTAGCATGTTCATATTGGGATTAAAACTATGTGACTAGTTCAGATTTTCACAGATTAGAGGTGTAACGAAGCAATCTGACAAGACTACATTACATTGGGTTCACAAGAAGAAGAATACCCAAAATGTTAAGTGTTTTGAGAACCAACAATCCCTTTTTTTGTTTTCACAACTTCCATTAACGTGGTCTTCTTATATTAAATGTGCACGAAAGCACTTTGTTTACTAACAAATGGAGCAAGAACAAGTATAAAACACAGAAATTAAATATAATGAGCCAACTGGGTGAAATTTAAATGGAAAACCTTTGTATGCAACCAGGGTGAGCTACTGGCGTGGAAATTGGTAAAGTCATAGACCATGACTATGCCCCTTTAAACCATGCATTGCATCTGTCAATTTAAAGGAACAATAAGCGATTTTTCACCACTAGGTAGAGCTTGAGCACTGTCTGTAGACCAAAACAAGATGTGTATCAAGCCACGTCTGTCTATTATAGCATATTAGGAAAGGGTAAAAACACAGCAGAACAGGTCACCTTTCAGAGGAACATGTTAAGTGAAGAAGTAACTCATAACTTTATAATGCTGTTAGCAAGAGAACATTTTGGGCGGGCTCTCCATCATTTTGTGCCTGGCGGTGGCCTTTTATGGGCAGGGAGGGGGCAGCTGTTCATGTGGACGTGAACGGCGAAGTATACAAGAGATTGGGGAACAACACAGAGAGATAATGTGTGACGTTTAACCATAGTCCATCTAAAAAGATGCCTTTAGTTCTTCCCAAAACAATTTTCTAGTTCTTTCTATATCTAAAATAATGAAGTTTCGCTTATAGCTCCTTTAAGTACTTACCCATTGGTCCCATGACAAAACTAGGGAAATCGCACATTGTCATTGATCTATGAATCTCCCCTGGGCAGAACGTGATATGTGGACATGTGCAGGAAAAAGAGGATGTTTGGTCGCCCTATGTAACAGAGTATAGTCTATAACAATTCGGTTCTATCAATGCAACATTACAAGTCTAGAAGTAGTTCCCTTCTTATATAAGAGTCTCAGCAATGGATCGTGGGTGTCATATTCAAAACACTCCCCCTTATATCTGGGAATCATAATTGCTTGGCAGATAAACCAAAACAAGACCGAGTTTACTCTAACAAGAAAATTAATATTTTTAATTCTTAAATTGTATAAAGGACCAAAAAAAACAACACTATTAACTATTTGAAAGTGCCCTTCCTACCCCAAATAGTGTTCTTATTGTTGACCCCATGAAAGGTCAAGGAACAGGAGCTAGAAATAGGAGCGAGGAGCAGTAATTAAGGGTGTTTGGATGGAGCCATACTGTGCATGTTCCAGGGCTTCCTCATACAGGAAGATTCTTTTTTTTCATATTTATATGACAAAGAAGGGTGGGATGTTTTCAAAACATCTTACTCTGGAATCCATTTTCAAGTTGTTTTCAGAGAAAACTCGCATTGTGCTGTACACAAAGAGTAATGTAACAAAACGTTTCCGGCTTCACCAAAAACACTGTAAACAGGGCCCGAGTTACATCCACGTTTGTTTCCTCATCAGGAACGCAGCTCGGTTGGGATGAAAGCAGGTGGCAAAGTTACGAATGATCAACTCTTAACTTAAAGAGAAATCTCTGCGTCGGTGTGCATCTCATCTGCATTGCTGCAGTTGTCTGAATTTGAGCAAGTTTGTATGCAGCTGTGCTCTTCACAATTAACCTCACATTTGTCTGCTGTAGCATCATCAATAATTCAACTGGGTTCAACTCAGTGTGGAGCAACTTCACTGTCAGAGTCATCTCAGGGCACTTTACACAGTCAGTAAACACGTTATTTTTTAACTATAATGTGTTGAATGATCTAAATTGAACAAATTCAGACTAGATGTATTAAATGTACTGACATTTATAATAACTGCATTTAATTGTCATATTCAAAATGTAATCTGACCATTTCTCTGTTATAACTTATAAGTTGTTTCCACCGTGTTTGGAACTCTATTCCTAATTCAATTATGGAAAATTGAGAATTATAAATTTCAAAAAAATTTAATTTGTCTGATTTAGTTTGATAACGCAGCAAAACGTGAAATGTTTCTTTAATACTCCCCTAGTACTGTGAAATCAATCCTGAGTCTTCTGCTTTCATGCGGTTTTTCCATATTTAGCTCACAAGACAAGATCAGATGAGATTTTTGCATAGTTTTTGTAAGAACAAATATTCAGATCACCAAACAAAGGCAAAGATAATCTGAGCATAAACAAAAGCAGTTTTGAAATGATAATTTGTTTATGTAATAAAAAAGCTCTCCAAACCACCCTGCTGTTATATGAAAATAAAATTGGGTACCTTGGTAAATCATTAAATTTCTACTACATTTTTACTCATTTCTAGGGATTTGAGATTCCAGGGAAATCACAAACGAGAGCCATCATCCACAAATGGACAAAACATAAAACAGTGATGAACCTTCCCAAGTGTGGCTGGTGTACTAAAATCACTCCCAAGAGTGCGTTGACGGCTCATACAGGAGTTACCGACAGGACCCAGACCAACATCTAAAGAAGTGCAGACCTCACCTCCCCATTAAGGGCAGTGATTTAACAATAAGAAAGAGCCTGGAAAAAATAGCATTCATGTCAAACAACAAACAAGGGCTCTTTATCAGTCTCCAATAAGAGAAATTTGTGTTGGTCAAAGGCTGGGGCTGCAACACAGTACATAAATATAACACAAAGACCTGCGTCCCAGTTACCAGAAATCAGGAATGGAGAGCTCCAGCCCCGTCTTGACCTTGAGTTTTCCTGGTCTCGGGCTTGGTTTAGGTCTTGGTCTCAGAAGAACCGGCCTTGTCTTCACCACTGCCAGAAATCATTTCAAATAACAAAGACTTTAGGGAAAATACACCATAGACAACAAAGCACAAGTTTAATGGAAGTTGCTACATATCCTGTTACATCTAGTGTGAAACCAACAGCTTTTTCAACAAAGAACATCATACGACATCCAAAATGGTGGTAGTGATTTGATGCTCTAATACCTTTTATTTGACCAAACATGAATTCTGCTCTACCATCCAGAAGGATAATGTCCGTTCATCAATTTGTGACTTTAATCTCAGGAGCATGGCTAGTAAGTCAGTAGGTCTCCCTCTGAATGCTTTAAAAAAGATAAAATGTGAGATATTCAAATGGCCCAGTCCTAGCCTGGACTTAAACGTAATTGACATCCAATGTATCAGAAGGTGAATACTTGTTGGCACCTGAGGTCGCCAAGGGTGGCGAAACCATTTATGAGGTTTACCATTTCACATTGGACCAGGTTTTTTTTTTCCCACTCAATCGAAATTACCATTAAGTGGGAGATATTGCCCAGAGCCGGGGTCCATACTGCATTTTATATTTACGCATGTTACCTTCGTCTGATGATAAAGTGTGTGTGTGTGTGTGTGTGTGTGTGTGTGTGTGTGTGGGGGGTACTTTTTTACGGCACTGTAAGTGGGCAGAAGCAGGGGCATGATGGGAGCAGGAAATCACTAACGCCTGAGCAGGCATCCTGCCATCAATAAAATCAAGCATGATTATTTAGCAGCCGGTACTGCTGCTCTGCAGCCATGCCTATCCTCATGGGGAGTCAAATGACCAGCGCTGAATCAACTCATTCATTCCAGTGAGACTCAGTGGTTTGGCTGTGAGTCTCTGCTCGTAAATCTAAATCTTACTAGCCCTCCTTCTAGCGACAAATCTGTCTCCCATGGCTTTAGAAAACCAACTGATTGCTTCACCCAAGGTGATATATATCTCTGGGATGACTGTGGAAATAAATCCTATGTTACATTATTTTTGTATCAATCAGGTGATGGAGCTCAGTTTGTTTTTTAATCAGTTTTTTTGGTACTAAAATAGTTTTTGTATTGGAGACAGAATAGCCAGCCCAATAGCTGCAATAAAAAAGGAACAATGTGAGGAGTCTTTATGCTGAGATAAATCACTTACTGTCTGCTGCTCCGCAGTTAGTTATTAGTTAGTCAGATGTGACCTGTCTTATACTTTGTTTTCTTACCACTGGCAATTAAAAACTGAAGGATAGATTATAGTTGTTGACATGAGTTAATTGACCTGCTAATTTTAAAAACCTTAGTTTTACTAAAATCTACAAAAAGTCGAATCCAAAACCACAAGTGATGTAATCCTTAAAAAAGGAAGTGACAGCAATAACTAGTACCAGTTGCAAACCAAAATGCGTGTCTCATTTAGCTACGTTTAACCTCATTCCATATTTAATGATTTATGGCTTCTTAATGATATCATGAGGGGGTTCCTGTAATTGAGGATAATTCTTTGTCTCAAAAGGCTCTCTCCCTCTCCACCGCAGACTCGCTCACTTCTCCCTCATCACATTCTCCTCGAACATTTTGGTGTCAGCTGTGGAGGTCTGGCGGGAGAGACGCCCTCTGTCTCCTGATCCCTCCATGTTTCGGAGCACAGTTCAGTATTCACCTCCACCACATACTAATCCTTTCATTTGCTTCGGCTTCAGGCTGTCGGGTCAAAGAGCTGACTGTGTGGGGAGTCCAGAGGGACAGAGACTGATACAGAGATGCATTTACTCATGTGTAGAGTAACTCAAATACTGAAACACCATCCAACAAAAATACATACAGAAGATCCACATATGCGCTGCTAAATATACATATCACCGTTGCACACATTATATAGTCATCCTCTGACATTACATCCTCGTTAAATTATCGGGTTTTGTGTATCAAGACAGAATCAAAAGGATCTGGTCTTTACCAGATTCCCTAAAATATTTTTATCTAACTTCAAATATGCAGAAATTAGGTCAGTCATTCTAAAGTGAGGTTTTTCTCCAGTGGAAAATGTTCAGACAGTTGGCAAGCAGTAGATGTCCAGGTATGGTCATCCCAAAGTCTACAGTCCACAAAGAAAGTACAAAAATATAAACAAGAGCTAAATCTCTGCCTGTACAGGCCTCAGTTAGTGACCTAAATGTTAGAGTTCACACCAGTACAGCAAAAAAGACAGTCTGACCAAAAAACATGCCCAATGTATTACTACAAACTACAGCTGTGCGATTTTACCAAAAATCTAAATTGTGATTTTTCTTTTCTTTATTTTATCTTTCAACCAAAACTGTGATTTTTACTTTTATTTTCCTGTGCAATAATTACAAGGAACAAATATGCTCTGTAGATATACACGTTCGTGGACGAGGTCTGTTTAAAACAAGAAATTAAACTGTTTTTTTTAATGACCCGAATATTTTTATTCAAGAGAAAAGCTTGTTGAGTTGAACATCAATCTTTGTTCAACATAATGCAAAGTGCAGCTGATAAACAAGGCTATGTAATAAACAGTTTTACTAGTACTTAATTAAGCGGCACAATTCCTGAACGTTTCCGGTAATTTAGTAATAATCCAACAAACTCCAACTGATAAACTGAAATTATCTTATCAGTAAAAAAAACACGTGCACCCATTGTAATGGGTGCACTTGGGGAAAAATAGAATACTTCTTCTGAAGATAAAAATGCAAATAAAACTGAAATTAGAGAATATATTACATACATTTTTAAATTCTTCACACCAGTAAAACATTGAATGGTCTCTTGTCCAGAGTCCATTGTCACACACTTCACTGTTGGATGGAAAAGTTCTTACTTCTAACTCGCTTGCATCGATCAGCCTGCTAGCTGCAGCTCTCTCTTTCTTCCCGTGTGACGGCAAACCCACTCTAAGCATATTACCTCCACCCAAAGGGCTGGAGATGGAAAGGAGGTATCCTAAACTCGTTAAATATTACGTAACCAAAAATTGCATGCCTCTGCAATTTGGAAATTGTGTTGTTGTTGTTTTTTTTTAATCACGATTATATTGCAGATGCAATTAATTGTACAGCCCTATTACAAACACACCAGCTATTAAACAGTAGCAAGTGGCAGAGCGCTGGCCATATGTCTGAAAGCTCTAAAGTTTTACTTACTAAAACTGGAGCATGCTAACAATGGAGAAAATAACTTCTGGAGTTGTGGGATGTAATTATTTTTTTGACATTGATTATTCACTTATTTTTATCTGTTTGATAGAAAATGTGCAGTACAGACCAGATCATTTTTTAATATTTCCTGCTATATAAAACCTTTCCGATTAAACGAGGATCTAAGTTCTCTCTTTATTATCATTCATACTGCATCTCCTTGCTCTTTAAATTTGGTTTGAGTTTGATTGCACCTCGTCATGGGTTTGGTGTTAAATTAACAATGCAGCTAAGTTAAAGACATGAATTTCTGTTTATAATCCCAGAAACATGCAAGTGTTTCGCTCTGCTGCAACAGCTGATATGAAGGAATACAGCTTTATATCATTTCAGCTCCAAGCCTTTACTGTATGTATATGCTGTTTAGTAATAATTATGCATTAACAGATGTTCATGCTACCCATGGCTTGGTTTGCTAATGTGCATGTCAACCATCCAACTGGCTTTTAAATAGTAAGACTGCATAAAAACATAAAAAAATAATCAAAACAGATGGTTGATTTCCTCATTAACTTTTTTTTCCCTCCACATGGCAATTTAAGTTGATGAGATTTTTTTTTAGAATCCTTTAATTTTAACTCTGAATACTGTCAGTTCTATGTTTTGGCACATCAACAATTACTCATAAAATCCTACTAAATTATACTGGTTTTGATTCTGACAGAAGCTTTTGATTTTAACTATATTTTATAACATAGTTGATCATAAGTGTTAAGTCTTTCCTTTATTTTCTTTATGATACACTTGTAGATATAGCTTTTCGGCCAGTACATAACACAATTGTGTTTTAGTCAACCCGATTGTGCAGGCTTTAGCCACACCGGGGACTTAAAATGTCTGCAGAAGCAGATCAAAGCAGTCCACAGAATAGTTAATGTCTAAATCAAAAAGGAGCTGCTTTAAAAAGCTACAACCCTAAACTATGAATGTAACCATTTTGATTCTCTAGAAAAATATTAAAATATCCCAAATTAGGGGTTGCATAAGGAAGCAGAAAGACAATTTACTGAAACAGACCAATGACTGGTTAAATCTCATACATGGCAATAGACAATCATCTTTTTAGAACCTTGTTCCAAAATACCAAGGAATCATAATTAACTTCAATGTGGGATTTAATTGCTTTTGTTCAAAAACAGAGACACAAAATGGTAGTGCTACCTGCTACTTCAAAAAAAGGATTAATAACTAGAATTTTAACAATAATAATCCCTACCATTGTTTTATTTTCATACATAGACTTCACCTAAAACACAAAATAAAAATCTGTTCAGTTTAATGGTAAATGTCCAGTGCCTGTAGTGCCGAGTATTATACCTTTTTGTCCTGTTCTTTATAGCGTAATACTGGGAATACAACTAGCAGATATTTAGTCAGGTCATTAGCTCAGGTAGCTAGCTTGCAGTCGGCTGCTTGTAGAAAGCTGACTTCAGTTTTTAAAATAGGTTAACTAAACCCTATGAGCACCTTCAGTGTCCGTGCAGTTTGTAAACTGTTTTTATATTCTGCATGTATCAGTCATTATAGATGAAAACTAGGAAATTTGCAGCTGTACCTACTGTCTTTACCCTCGCAACCAGCGTACTCCCACTGACTCCACATATTTTTGATATACCAAAGGACTTGCATGACGGGTTTTTAATAAAAACGTCTGATAAAGTGTCTATCTGCAAAATAATGGGGAAACTGTTTTGCAAGTGTTCGGCAACAGGTGGGGTAGGGGCAGCCCTGCTCCATACAGCCAGAGAAAACTAAGCACTCCAGCTCTCTTTCTGGTATCTCATTAAAAGGACTTCAAAGTATAGGAACAACATGAAAGAAAATTTGAAACGTAACTTCATTAAACCCTGACATGCCCTGCGATCAGTAACAGGCCCGTGGCTGTGTACACATACAGTACTTCTTTGCTTTCAACCTCATAGTATGACACATCTCTAACAACATTGTTGTGGCCCTGAAAGTATGCGTAATTAGCACTTTTTTGCCCCCCTGAAATCAGTCCGTCATTGAGGCTGCGGGGGATTCTGATTTGTAACGTTTTAAATGTGACGTGACTGTTTCTGTCTCTTGTCTCCTCTGTCAGGAAGCCAAGATGAAAACCCACCACTGACCGCAGAAAGGATTTACGCTCCTACTAAAACATTACATTTTTATCTCAATGCATCACCCGGCCTTAGCCAGGCTCGTGCGGCTGAATGTTTTTCATTCCCACATACAGCGAGACAGACAGGAAGACGACAATGTGGACAGAGTGCAGGAGTAAATGCAAACAGATGAGTCGCCTATGAGTGACGGACGACGTGACGTCTGGGATGGAGTCCTCCAGCAGACCATGAAGCGGAGTGGGCCAGCAGCAAAGGAGAGGGTTTTCTTCTGTATAAGTATTGACTCATTCGTTTGGGTTGCCAGTGCCAAAACAATTTACCGAAATGGGGATCTGAGAGGCAGTGACCTAATTCAGAATGAGTGATGTCATGCTGATAAGCCACCCGCCTCCGTACTAAGTGATGGAACATCATCGAAAATGGATTGTTTTGATTGAGGCTGGCGTGTGTGAGGTTACATGATATTTTTTGAAAGTGTGAGTTTTGATGCTACATGCAGTTATGTTGAGGCGCGGACTGCTGTATTGGGTGTCCCGCATCGGGGGTCTGCTGGTGCTCCTCTGCTGCTCCCTCTCCCTCCTCTATCTGATGACGTGCAGCCCCCCACATTCCAACAGCCCTCCGCTGAGTCACGTGTTGCCCCACGTAGGGTCGAATCACCCAAGCCTTGGAGGTCCAGGGCCCGTGATCGGAGCAGGGCCCGGTGGGACCAGAGGAGCTGGAGATATTGCCCAGAGCCGGGGTCCGCCAGCAGCGCATCCCTACCAGGTGCTCCTCCAAGAGCGTGAGGAGCAACACCGCCTCTACATCTCCTCCTTAAAGAAACAGATCGCTCAGCTGAAGGAGGACTTGCAGGAACGCAGTCTGCAGCTGAAGAGAGTGCAGGAGAGCCTGAAGACAGCTGGAAAGGGGCCAGCCGAGGGGCAGGGGGTGGACACTGAATCCCAGGCGGGCGGCTTGGGAGAGGTTCAGGGGGCCAAGAGCCAGCAGTCTGACCTGCAGGAGTACCTTAGGACTCAGTTGTCCAAGGCTGAGGTGACCTCTGGCACCAGGTTGCCCAATGAGTACGCTGTGGTCCCTTTTGAGAGCTTCACCCTGCAACGGGTGTACCAACTGGAAATGGGGCTCACACGTCATCCTGAGGAGAAACCTGTGAGGAAAGACAAGAGAGACGAGCTGGGAGAGGTGCTGGAGATGGCTCTGCGCAGTCTCAACACTCCCTCGTCACAAAACGAGAACGGGGGCCCGGCAGAAAAGACTCAAACAAGCAAGGTCTACACGCCATCTGACTTTATAGAAGGTAAGAACATTGCCTCAGAGAATGTTTTATATTCCCTTGCAAAAGGCGTGCCCCATGCACCTTTTCCCATTTTGTTACGATATGACCACGAACCTTACTGTAATTGAACCCCATGCATTATTTTCCTCCCACTTCCCAGTTATGCAAACATACTATACATAACATATGTATAGTATGTTTGCATAACTGGGAAGTGGGAGGAAAATAAGGCAGGGATTTTAATTTTCTTTCAAATAACAATCTGAAGAGGGTTGTGGTTTTTTTTTTTTTTTTTTTTTGCTCCCCTGGGCCTATACTTAATAGCCTGGGTGCCATTCCGAACTTAGTCCCGCCCACAATGTTTTTGGTCAGGAAGTTCGGTCTGGCATTGCTCAATACTAGCGCGAGTATGCTCGCCCAATATCTGGTGGGCCAATCAAATGTCAGGGCAGGCTTTATACGATGATGGACAGATGATCAACAGTAACGTAATCAACCACGTCACCAAAGCGCGCTTGGGTCTAATTCGTTTCGTGAAAGAAGCAACTGAAATGGGCATCACGGCGATGCAACTCGGCGTGAACGACGAGGTGGATATAGCCAGCGGTCGTTCCCAGCTCCTTTTCGGAAGCCCGGAATCCTGGCTGCTGAACAACAAGTGGAGGGACATGCTAGGCTCCGATGTTTTTCAAGCCAACGTTATGGGTATCGTCGTGGACGAAGTTCATCTAACTTACAAATGGTAGGAGATAATCTGACTGTCTGACTTAGTAAATAACTCGCAATGTCATGATATGAATCCCATGTTGTAAACATAGTAGGTAACGTTGTACGTTCGCTAATTCAGACTATTCAACTATGCGTTGCTTAACATACGGCACACACTCCGTTGCTCTTATTGGTTGTAGGTCTATCCAATTGAGTGCAGAGGAATTTTTTTTCCTGGTTCGTTCGAAACACGCCCCATAATCACAGCTCTATGGAGCAGTATCAGACTCAAATTCTGCCTAGAATTGAGTATGACTAGGTCAGGCTATATACTTAATAGAAAACGTTAAAGTCTTTTGCTGCAAATACAGCCGTGTGTCTTTTAGTTTTTCCCCCTCTACCAGCTTTTGCAAATCTTGAGACTGAAAAATTTTGCCTGTATTTCTTTGCAAAAAGGCTCGATTGGATTGGCTGGAGAACATTTGTGTACATCATTAGGTCTGGACTTTGACTGGGCCGTTCTAACACATGAATATTCTTTGATCTACACCAATCTGCTACAGTCCTGGGTGTATACTTAGCGTCTATAGTAGTATACAGTACATGAGTAGTAACTCATCTGTCTTCTGACTCCTGACCAGCTTCTCTGCTACCATGTTGGTAGAATTCTCATTTTCACCTCACTGAAAGAGAAATGACAGAACAGCCTTTCCCAGATGGAGCTGAATTAATCTAATACTGAATGTATCAGTATTTGTTATCCACACTCTGCCCAACATTTTCCCACGGTTCTTCTTTTCCCAGAGTCCATAATCAAAGTGTGTTCTCCTCCTCATGAGAAAACAGTTGTAGACAATCAGCGACCTTGAAGACATGTGCTCTTCCTCCTTCGCTCATTAGCAGACAACATACTTGTTTCGAAGCTCACAATGTCCTGCAAGCCTAAGTACGGCACATGAGGTTGTATTAGCTTCACCTAGTACACAGAGTAATAGAACATTAATTCTTTATGATTACAATGTATAACAATTCTTAACAATAAAATTTTTCCAACATACCAGCATACAATACAAAAGCATTGCCTTACTTTTCAGATTTTTTTTTCCCGTTAAAAAAACCCCAAAAACTTTTGTGCTGATTCAAAACCCAATAAAACGCACCAAAATTTGTAGTTTTACAAAGACAAAACAGGAAAGGTTTAAAAGGGTATCACAATTTTCCGAGGCCATGTAACTGCAACTCTTAAACTTTCATATTCAGTGTAAGTTTTAATTTAAGTTATTAATGAACGAGTCTTTATAAAAATAATATTTGTAATATTCTGTTGCTACATTACACTGTTAAGCAAAGTTTAAAACATATAGAAACCACGGGATTTCATTTAGCTTTTGCATTGAATATTTAATGCATTTCCATAAATTAAAACCTCTCTTTAGCTGAGTAAGTAGGTTAGTCCGTCTCACAGGCGGCAGCAGCAGCAGCAACCTCGACACAAATGATAAAGTATAGTCTTTAGATTTCAGAGGCAGCACCCGCTTATTGTAAAAAAATCCAAACCCCACATTTGATAAGCATTAAGTTGAGTGTATATTTTAACCACCATATTTTGTATGTGTATATATTTTTATATCTATACTTCATCTTATCCTATCATTTGGTCAGAAAGTCAACACAGAATACTACTGTATGTAAAGTTGTTTGGAGAACTAAAATGAGCTTTAAAAAATGTATTTGCAATGTTGCAGAGCTCAGTATCAGCGGACCCCTGTGGCGTAATAGCCCACAAACTGCAGATTGTATACTCTGCTGTTTTCCTACTGAATCAGTCTCTGAAGCAAAAGGCTGGTAAATTACCTTTTCTCACTGTAAGCTGTAGTCTGTGTGGGCAATGTCTCCATTGGTCGAACCTCGTGAGGTCCAACAGACATGATTGTTTTTAATGCTCCTGATTCTACACTGTGCAGTGCATCCGGAAAGGTGTGGTACAAAGCATGTTCCGCACAGCGTTTTATAACGGTGCCAGCAAAACCGAAATAATCCCTTCTCAGAGATCATTTTTGACAGATTTTATTTAGCTTTACTCGTTGAATTGTTTGCGCTCAGGATTTTTTTTTTTTAAGGTCTTTTGCGACATCTTCAGCTCAAACAACACATCACTGCATTTAAAAACAATAATGTTGCTTTAATTAGGGCAGAATGAATCCTGCAGGAATTGGTTGAGACGGCTGAACAGAGAGCTTTTTCCCTTTTTAGTTGATGTCTTCAGATGTGCATGGGCATGGAGCTGTCAGCATATCCGAGTTACACGGAATGATCAAATGCCAAATTGATGCGTGATTCATTTAGTAGAAGGACAGTTTTAGATTTCACAGTTAATGCAAATGCTTCTTTACTCTTAGATGATCAGACATTTATTTAAAGTGTAAATAATTTTAGAATTTTTCTTATTAGAAATTTCTTAAGTATTTTAGGTCAAATTATCAGGTCACCTTACATTTCCTAAGATTAACCTATAGGAGGATTGAGATATAATTCTTGACCTGATTTGACTCTATGGGGTCTCATCAGGACAGCACTCAGTCAGCAGAAATATGTGCATTAATAGCCTTCATTGTCAGGACACATCTGAGAGCCTTGTTGCTGCAGTCGCAGCTGCTTTCTTGACTGTCACTGCAGGAATTGACATAAAAGACAAGCAGGAAGTTTTATGTATGTGATGCATCCTGTGAGTTTGGATGCTCTTTTTTTTTTTTTTTACAGTTTTTTGTTCACAAACAACGTCCTTGTCAAACCTCAGTGGCATGTATGGAGTCACATAAGGGGAAGTAGGGGGTCTCGGAGTGTGCCCCGAGGTAGCCTGGCATTTATTCTGTAAGAACATGGCTCAAGGGCCACAGGACAAGCTGAGTATTAGAAACTGAATACATCCTCGGCCCATCCTGAGCGCCATCACACACGTACCACAGGAAATATGTGCTGTTTCAGATCAGATCGCTCAGGATACATCTTAGCGCTAGAACACCGCCGTTTTTTCTTTGCACTTTTTTTTCTCCTTCCAACCGGCACTGTATATTCCTGGAAGGTCATAAATCTGAGTGTTTGTGCAGAAGCGCTGCCAGGATATCCCCTCAGTTTGCTCAGATCAAAACTGCAGGAAATGAGCACAGCTGCTCTTCATTCAAACTGGAAGCGTGTGTGTGTGTGTGTGTGTGTGTGTGCGTGTGCGTGTGTGTGTGTGTGTGTGTGTCTGCGTGTGCGCGCTGCTGTTTAGGCAGGAGCAGTGAGGGCCATTTTTCCGATTTCACCATCAAAGTGAGGACCAGTTGTACCAAATTGGGGACATTTTGCTGGTCCTCACTTAGTTTTTTGCCAACAGTACGGTTTAGGACTATGGTGTGAATTGAGCTTAGGTTAGGGTTAGGCATACACTGGTAATGGTTAGGTTTTGGGTTATTGTCAGGGTTAGTTTATAGGGAAGGTTGAAAATGACTGAAAATCAATAGAAGTCAAGGAGCTGTCTTTGTTATACAACAATTACTTAAAACAGGATTTTACTCTTATTAAAAAAAGCTTTTTAGAAGTTGGACCTTTCAAACTGTCTTTACCATCTTGTACTAGCAATTAGGCCCATTGTCAGGACTAGTGAAGTTAGCGTTACTGCCTGTAAAACATCAGTCCCCTGTATGTATTTCATCAATAGTTGGTAGACTCAGTCTCAGCTTAGCTCTGACTACCCAGAGGCCGGTTACCTCCATCAAGATAAATTACGGTACTTTTTCCGTGAAACCATTCCTACATTTTAGTCCTTTTATTGAGACCTGCTGGAGTGACTGTAATTTTTTACGGCTCCAGTTCTTTGAGATTGGATTTTTAGCTCCTTCTACAGATTTCCTTAGATTCAGCTTGGGACTCTGGCTGTTCGACTCCAAAACATTTGTATTTTGTCCTGTGACATGAAGTACGTTGATAAAATTAAAAGGCAAATATTTAATGTGCTAGCAGTATCAATAACTACAGCTGAATTAAGGGAAATACAGTTTTCTCTCAACTCCATGAAAGACAAATTTAGCTGCTTGGAAATATTTCCCATCACAAAACAAACATCAGACTTCATGATGAGAAAATCATGTCAGAAAAAAAGTACTCATTGTAGTAAAGAAAATGTTATCCTTTTATAGTCATAGTAGGAATAGTTGTGGCTTTCTGATTAAAAAAGCATTTCTATTCAGTTTATTTATATTGCACTAATTCACAACAAATGTGACCTTAAGGCACTTTACAAGATAAAGAGATCTGGTTTATATACAGACATGACAAGTTAATTCAGTCCAATCATGTAGACATTTTCAAAGTCAATTCAATCCTGTGATCTATTTTTGGTATTTTCATTTAAGGTTATCATTCTGAAAGAACCTCATGTTTAATCCATGCCAATATCTGAGGTTTCCTAAAAGACAGCAAACACATCCGAAACTAACATGTTCCATAACAGATAGAATTTGACTAATAAAAAAACTGCTTCATTTTTGCAACGTATTTACCTTCCTATTATCTGCTTAGCAGACAGCAAAAACTTACGGTTTCTTACAGTTTTTGTTATATGCTGGTGATAAAAATTGTTTTTTAACTTTTTATGGAATACAGTTTTTGTTCTTCTGACTTCCTTTTTGAAGCCCTCAGTGATCCAGAAAATTGCTGGGTCATGTTTACATCCACATTGAAGAGTGTTATTGTCAGCACGACCTGGTAGCACTTGTGCATAATTTACAAGCACAAAGTAGACAAATTCCAGTCACCAGCCAATTTGTATCTTTGTGCATTATCATAATAGCCTCTATATTGTCTGGAGGGTAGGACAATGCTCGCTGCTACTTGTGATTTTCTTGGTTCTCTGCTTGCCATATTTTAATTCTCCCTAATGCCCTTTAATTGTATTACATTTTGAACAAGCAGTTCTTATCTAAATTAAAGCCAGCCAAAATGAAGAGACTGGCATCAGCATTTTCTGGAGATTTAGAACTGCATTAACAAACTAGTGAGTGGAAACTAAACACAAGCAATAAAGGTTCGCAAAATGAGCCAACTAGCCACTAAATCCTCAGAAAGAGACAGAAAAGTGCTTATAGACAGAAGACGGGAATGGAAGGCTTTTACCCTAAATTGTTCAGCAAATGCACTAAACGAAAGCTCATCATGCCCCTCTGGGAAATGAGGCCCTCTATCACAGGAAGCTGGCCAATTTAACACTATTTAATTCAGGCTGCTATCAGGCTGTCAATCTCAGGCCGTAGAAACCCCTCCATTTCACTGCTCTTTTTAGCCGTCATCCTCAAATGAGCCACCATCCGTTACTGGTACGGTCTGCATTCTTTCTTCCAACATCTCATATTCCTTTTGTTGTTCCACCCTCTTACTTTCTATATCGGGTTCACTTCTGTCTGGTCCCACTTCTCGTTTTTTTCTTTATTAGATTTCCCTTTTTCTCTCTTTGCAAAGTGACCACACTGGCGAGTAAAAAAAAAAAAAAAAAAAAAAAAAAAATCTTCGTAACGGCCAAAAAATTGGGAAAACAACTTTCCTCATGGGGCAGCAGCTGACGTAAAGCCTGTAACAGGAATGTTAGTGCAGATGACAAAAATAGCCTCTCTGTCTGAGAGTGCCTTTGTGTTGCCTGTTGTTATAGCTCTTGGCCCAAAAAAAGGGAGAGTGAATGGGTAAATATCTCATGTGTCCCCATTAGCTTTGTACCCTGTAAAAACCAAACATGTCAGTATGACACACGCAGCTGACGCATGAGGTTTTCATCATGATCGCAATGGTTAAAAAAAAATGTTCTTAAGTTGTTTTTTATTATTAAACTTGGTACAAATGGGAATAATATTTGTTTTTTGGTTGCTTATTTCTTTGTTGTAATAATTATTTTTGTTAATAAAACTTAAATCCTTAAATGGTGCCACATTTGTAAGGAAAGGCGTTTGTGGCTTGAGAATCAGAGTTAAGTGTGAGACCAACCTGGTGAAATGCATGAATGGGAGTTGCTCGGTGATTGTGATCGTGAATTGTTCTCCCACACACTAAAGAGGCCCCAGGTTGTTAAATTAATAAATTGCTTTATTTTCAGTATGTCTTGTTTATTCAAACTTTAATCGTGCCATCCGCTAAATGACACAGAAAAGGAGTCAATGGCAAAATAAGCCGTTGTGCTGCACTGTAAGTATCAGCAGGGAGAATTTAGCAAGTGTTTCTTGGGCATAACCCATATCCTCAACTCGGTCAATATTTAGTATTTTAAACCTTGTATTTTGTTAAATGTTGTATAGACCAGTTCATTGTTATTGTTTTGATGCGGGTTTTTCGCGCATGCGCGCCGGACTGGTTGGCAAAAGACGAACACAATGGCGACGCAAACAGAGAAACTGACGAGTTCTCCACGTATTTTTCTTCTTTAGATAACGTACTACAAGATCGTTTTAAGAGTAAGTTGATGGTTGATGGTATCAGATTGCCAGATCCACACAGCAAAAGCCTGAAGGGACGGAGCGAGTCTGTGAAATGCTGGCCAGGGGTTTCGTACCGCGACACAGCTGCTTTATAAACACGCAGGCCAGTACGGACAAGAGAGCACGAAAGCCCCTGAAACCACTGGACGGCTACAATTATTTTATATCAGGAAAAAGGCTCCAGCAACGCCCGCGACGCCATGAGGGATTAAGAGGTCAGAAAATGGATGGATGGATGTTCAGACATGTTTGTGCAACAGCACAAAGCGGCGTCGGACACAGACCGCGTCTCAGCAGAGGCCCGGTAGGTTAAAAAAAAACATTTTTCACTACGGATTATTTAGGTGTTTTTGTCTTGTTAAAATGGGTGGCGGTGTCGGCGACATTGCAGGGTAAACACAGAAGTACTAGCAGCAGCAGCTTACTGCTGCTACTGCTGCTGCTACTGCTGCTAGCAGCAGCTTACTTACTGCTGCTTACTTACTGCTAGCAGCAGTAAGTAAGCAGCAGTAAGTAAGCTGCTGCTAGCAGCTTACTTACTTACTGCAGTAAGTAAGCAGCAGTAACTAAGCTGTAGCCGCTGCTGCGTAAACACTACTCGGGCCGGAGAAGCCGCTGCTGCTGCTGCTGCTTCAGACAATGGCTGCTGCTGCTGTAGCAGCCGCTTCTGCGGCCCGTGTAGCGATCATCACCTCCCCTCCGAACAATGACTAGAGCAGAATAAAGTTGTATTTACCGGAGATGAAGTGTAGACTGCAAATTCTGTCGTAGTATGATCGCTCCCCCAGTCCATTGGGATTATCTGCCTGCGCTCTTTTCATTGAAAATATCCAATTCTTTCTGCGTCCTTCCTCCTTCGGTAAACGACAGAAACGTACATCCAACGATTTGGAATGCCTCTGTGTGCAACCGGGAGCACAACAAGTCGTAGGCATTGCTTAGATTACAAAAATAAACGAACTAAAAGTACGCTCTAAATCACCCGTTTTGTCATGTTGTAGACGAGAGCAGCTCTGTTTTTGCCTACCAGCGGGACCCGGAAGTAGCGCGGACGTCACGCGTTACGTCACGCGTGAACTGGTCTATTGTTGTTCTGTACAAGCATACTGTATGTGCGAACAGGTCTCTTATGAATGAGAACTTGTTTTATTGAGACTACCTATATAAACAAAGGTTTAATAACACTGATGAATCACACATGTGGGATTATCTGAAGTCAACTAAACAGCCTCTCTAGTGGTGTAGGATTTATTGCCAAGAAGCATTGTTACAACAAATAAATTACCGTATTGACCAAACATAAATTTCCTCACTTTTTGTGATAATTTTTTTTATGCCACAAGAAAGTTAATTATTCTGGGCCCAATGAAATCTTGTTGTGTCGTATGCTTGTATATTTAAGAAGACTCGAATTAAAAAACGTATAAGATCTGAAATAGGGGAACTAAAACATACGTTGGCAAAAAAACAAGAAAAAGGACCTTTAAAAGCAAGATAAATTAAACAAACACTGAATACAAATCAATATTTTTGGTCTTTTTTTCTCCCTTTAAGTTTGTATCCCATGTTGTAAGTGTTTGCTTTTCTCTCAGTGTACTTCTACTTTGCACTCGAAAACAAATTGGATTGTTCCCATTAACCTAGACGTAACCGTTTGTTTCTTTCAATACTGAACTGTTTTGCTGCGTTATGTAGATAAATGGTCCTAAAAAAGCTAAAATCCCACCTAGTTTAACTGGTGCCTCATTCATCTTGGCATTACTGCAAGTAAAGCCTTCTTATAGGTGCTTACAAATGTTTTTCATGTTTCCGCTGGTATTTTGATGATTTATCTTTAGTGATGAGCTCCATGTTTTTGATGTTCGAAGGCCTCTTTGCTTCTCTGTCAGATTCAAGTCAGGACTAGAATGTTAATATCACTACCGTCAGAGGAAATGCGTTGATAAAAAGATCTGATTACTTTAAACCTAAATCTGCCAGCGGTATGAATAATTTGGGGTTTAATTGTAGATTTATATTATTAAAATGGACTTGCATTTTAAATATTTAAAAGCAGATTATTTTTCAATTGGTTAAACTAAATGAATTGGAAAAAAATGTCTATGTTCATCCAAAGGTTGCTATAAGCTTACTATTAATAGTCAAAGGAATATTTTTTCCTTAGCATTGCAGTTAAGTTTTATTTTTCACAATAAGATGAAGAAATGCTTAGATTTTCTCATATCACAAAGCCATAAAGGAGACGAGTAACCTTATCATTGCACTTATGCTTGTTTGATCATGAGTTCAGCTCTGTATCTTTTATCCATCAGGGATCACTCGCACAGAGAGGGACAAAGGGACGCTGTACGAGCTGACCTTCAGAGGGGAGGCGAGTCATGAATTCAGACGTTTGGTCCTCTTCCGGCCTTTCGGGCCCCTGTTGAAGGTCAAAAATGAAAGGATGGACACAACCAATGTCCTGATTAACATCATCGTCCCGCTTTCGAGACGAGTGGATAAGTTCAAACAGTTCATGCAGAACTTCCGGTAAGCAAACCTTTTTATTGGATTCTAACTTTGTATTGCAGAGGAAGTCACAGAAACACCCGAAATTATTCATAAGATTTTTCTTATCTACTGTAATGAGGAAAACGTGATGAAGCTGTGACACTTACTGAAGAGTTAACATTGAGAACTGTTTTTGTTCTCGAACAAATGTCAAAATGTAAAATTTATTCTAGGTTTTTATCTGGGAATATATGTGTTGCTTGCAAATATAATGTGAATGCAACAAGAATATGATGAAAGCAGAAATGTTTATGTCATTTAAGTCATAAAGCATCTGTGAAATCTACCAAGTTTCCACTTACTATGAAGCTTGAAAAAAACTTGAAACATTTTCTTGTCAAATAAAGCTGATATGCATCTCCAAATACTTCAAATCTAATCATAAAGAGATCTTGGCTTTTATGCATGTAAAAAACACAATTCTGACCAGCATTTCGTCAAATCTAAAGACAAGAAGCAATATTGAACAAGTAAGTTGACTATCAGCAAAATGTGCTTGTTTTTGGTCTGCAGCCTGAGATTTATCGTGCTGCCGCCGCTGCTTGCCACACCAATTTTTACATGGCAAATCCTGCTTAGTAGAATGGTTGTAGCCTATTAAAGGGGAAGTCCGATCAACAAGGAAAAATCAGGGGATCATTAGCTATAACTAAAACTAATACGTTTGTGGTTATTTAATGAATTTAGCTTTAATCAATAAGAAAATAAAAACATAAATTGTCGTCTGGATCACTGTGTATGGGGGCGGCCGATACTGCCCAAATATGGGCAGTAACGGCCGCCTGACATCACATCCTGTGACGTGGAAAAGCGGAGAGCCGACAGCATTTCTCCGCGCTTTCCAAGCAAAGTCAATAGGAGTCGTTTACACAGCTGCAATCAACAATTTTTTCGGATTTCCAGAGGACTTCACCATTGAAATTCGCGGGAGCTATTGTTAAAGCAACAATGCTCACGTGCATGGCAGTTGGATGTTCCAATACATCGGGTAAAAGTGGAAAAAACATTAGTTTTTTCACCTTTCCGATTCATGATCCACCGGGTTCTTTTGTTGGATTACCTACTTGAAGAGAGAGGATTTTCCATTGTGCTTCTGGCCAGAGAGAAACGTCAAATGCAGCCAACATTTGGAAGAAGAATGTCTTCAAGATGACATGAGAGCGAGGATTTTCGGTATGTTTTTCTTTTTCATAATGTAGAATTTGCCGGAACATTTCTGTACCGAACCAGAGCGGCGGAGGGATACGACACACTTATGAGTCGTATCCCTCCGCCGCAACAGTGAGCATAAGTATGCTCACTGTTGCGGCGGAGGGATACGACACACTTGGAACGGATGCTCACTGTTGTGAAGCCCACTTATTTTATGCAGCCTGAAGTGACCCAATTCCGATTTTTTTGCCCATATGCAACCTGTATCTGATCTTTTTATGACAGTCTGAACGACACAGATCGGATTTTTTCAAATGCGACCCAGGCCACTTGGATATGTGGTCCTGAATCCGATACGTATCTGATCTTTTCAAATGCGACCTGTGTCTGTACGGCCAGGCCGCATTCATCCGACCTACACGTCATTGATACATATTATTGATACGGTAACAAGCACCTGTTGCAAGCCAGTACAGCCCCACGGCTACGCGTTTACTCGCTGCTATAGCCCGCCGAAGATGTGTGTTTTTACGTGAGAGCGCTAAAGAGATCCGTTCAGACGCACATAAAGGTTGCCTTTGTCATTCGAAAATTGTGAATGAAATCCGTATCAGAAAAGCCGCTCACCTCGCTATCCCACCATTCCTGGCTTCGACTCCGCACACACACGTTTCTCTGTACGGACGTTACTGCCGCACAAAACGCCATTGCCAAAAATTTGGCTCTTTCATTTCGATCTTCTTAAAGGAGAAGTCCGGTCAAAATCAGAATTCAAACTGCTGAAAGTACTTTAAATATAAAACTACTACATACTGTGCAAAAAATTATAAGTTTTTTTAATTAATAATAATTCTCATTTAATCATGTTTATGTGGAGTAATCCATCTTGGTCAAGAATAGTACTGTCACCTCCTATTTTTTGACGTCACTCGGTGGACCCGCTGTTGAGCAAGTTTCAACGCTCTGTTTGTCACGGCGCACTATTTTCCAAGATCAAACTCAGTCGGGTCCTACAGTATATATCTATAAACGTGTGTGTGTGTGTGTGTGTGTGTGTGCGCGCTCCGCGCAGCACGGCTTTGCATCTAACAGACGGGGTTTCAGTTTCAGTTTGCAGCAGAGCGCGCGCACACACACACACACAGACACACAGCGGAGGAGAGATCGCTGAAGTGACTTAAGTTAGCTGATTATTATAGTATAAGTATTAAAATATAAGAGCATTCCAGCACATGCTGGGCTGAGCACGGCTTTGCACCGGCGCTGCAGCTGAGCGCGCACACACACACACACACAGCGGAGGAGAGATCGCTGAAGTGACTGTGTTGAAATAAGCAATGTTTTTTCCTCTTTTACCAGTTGTGTTGGAACATCCGATGGCCATGCACGTGGGCATTGTTGCTTCAGCTATAGCTCTTGGGAATGTCAGCAGTGAAGTCCTCTGGAAATCTGAAATAATTATTGATGATCGCAGCTGTGTAGAACGGCTCCTATTGACTTTGCATGGAAAGCGGAGAGAAATACTGTCGCCGCTTCCGCTCTTCCACGTCGCAGGATGTGATGTCAAACGCCCCTTACTGCCCATATTTGGGCAGTCATGTCAGCCCCCATACACAGTGATTCAGACGACAATTTATGTTTTTATTTTCTTATTGATTAAAGATAAGTTCATTAAATAACCACAAATGTATTAGTTTTAGTTATAGCTAATGATACCCTGATTTTTCCTTGTTGACCGGACTTCCCCTTTAAAAAGATTGCGGCGGTAATGTGCTGGGTCCGGCTGGAGAAGAACTTAAAGAACGTAAGATACGCTGCAGCATTACGAACCATGTTTACTTCCGCAAACACTGAGCACGCTTGCTATGTGTGACGTTATCGCATCCTCTACAGCGCATGCGGGACACTTAAGTTGCATGAATGCAGTTCACACAGAGATCACATACAAGTCGCATATATTTGGAAGTGTGAACGGACACGCAAAAAAATCTGATTTCACAAAAAAATCGGAATTGAGCATTAAGGCCTGCAGTGTGAACGTAGCCTAAGTGACGCTGAAATATCCCTCCGCCTCATAACGTGCTGCAGCTGCTCCTCACAGCAGCAGAGAGTAAATTCAGAAGGAGCGGCTCTGCCTGTATTTTCGGCAGTTTACGGTTGCAATAACTGATGATAACTGCTGGAAGTAGATTAGGCGGTGCAGATCAACATTTTGAGCAGAGATTGGTTCTAAAGATGAGTTTTATACTCATCTTTTAACATTGCAGAACCAAACCCATAAACCATACTTTAATGCTTATTTTGTTGTCTTTTTATGTCTTTAATACTAAATGTAAAATTAGTATTACTTTAAATTTAAATGCTTAATACATGTCTATCTTTAAGAGGTTAAAAAATATATTTCGGCATGAAAACGGGTTTTTATTTACAAGGGGACAGATAGGGCATCGGGACTTGCTTTACAGCTGATACCGCACCGTTATGTCACAAACTGGGAGGTGGCAGTACTGATCTTCACCAAGATGGCAGCCCCCATAAAAGGACCTTCAAATGAAAATTACTCTTAATTAAAAAAGCTTATCATTTATTGAACAGTATGTAATAATTTTATATTTAAAGTACTTTCAGCAGTTTTAATTCTGATTTTGACCAGACTTCTCCTTTAAAAAGCCCCTCCCTGCCCACAGGCCAGACCTGCAGCGGGTGATGTTACAGCATGGCAAAAATGTACTGACTTGAAAGAGTTGCTGTGTAAACACTTTTCCCTCATAAAAGTGCAGTGGGGGAGGTAATGTGTGTCACAGCGTGTGTGAATGTTTAGGGATAAATGTTTTTTAATGAAAAGGGTATTTATTCATAGACTGGGGAAAATATGTTTATTGCGCTGAATGCTAGAAATAACTAGAAGTACATGTCAAGAGCTCTCATGAACAGTTTAATATTTTAGTCGCTCATTTCAGAACGTGTAACTTAAATATTGTGTAAGTTTATTACACATCCACACACTTTATTTAATGTCATTTTTATGATTATGGCTTACAAATAGCAAAAACCCAAAGTTCAGTTTCTTGTAGAATTAGAATATTGTGAAAAAGTTATTGCACATTCATAGAA
Source organism: Fundulus diaphanus (assembly GCA_037039145.1). Taxonomy (NCBI): domain Eukaryota; kingdom Metazoa; phylum Chordata; class Actinopteri; order Cyprinodontiformes; family Fundulidae; genus Fundulus; species Fundulus diaphanus. Next base: position 25,541,527 of record CM073141.1, read on the forward strand.
GGTTGGAAAAGAAGAACAAAATGTGGGAGGAAAGGTGCCCCCCACAACAGAAATGGCTGCAGCCTTGAGAGGATTGTCTAAGCAAAAATCCATTCAGAAATTTGGGCCAGCTGCACAAAAAGTATCAAACCTGCTTGATACTTGCGCCGACTCAAGCCTCAATGTCACCACACACAGACAAAACCTACACATGAAGCACAAACGGTGCGCTACTCGTGCCAAGCCCCTCTGGAAGCAGAGGCATTACAAGCATCTTATTTGGCTAAGTAGAAAATTAACTGGACTGTTGCTCAGTGGTCCAAAGTCCTCCTTCCAGATGAAAGTTAATTCTGTATTTCATTTGGAAATCAAGGTCCCAGAGTCTGGAGGAACAGTAGAGTTGCTTGTGACGTTTTCACAATCAGTGATGATTTGGGATGCCTCGTCATCTGCTGGTGTTGGCCCACTGTGTCATCTACCAGGAAATTTTAGCGCACTTCATGCTTCTTTCTGCTGACAAAGCTGCATGGAGTTCATTTTCCAGCAGGATTTGGCATCTGCTCACACTGCCAAAGGCGTTAAAAGCTGGTTCAATGAACCTGTTGTTACTGTGCTTGATTGACCAGCAAATTGGACTATTGTTAATAGGGAAATGAGAGACGCAAGACCCAACAACACAGGGGACCTGAAGGCAGCAATCAAAGCAACCTGGGCTTCCATCACACCTCAGCGGAACCACAGGCAGATCGCATCCGTGCCACGTCGTATTGATGCAGTAATTAGTGTAAAACGAGACCCAACCGAGTATTAACTGCATAAAAATACAAAAGCCTGACATTTCGATTAAAATGTTCTTTTTTCATTGATCTTGCATAGTATTCAAATCTTCTAAGACACATAATTTTAGGTTTTCATCATCTGTAAGCCATCATCAAAGAGATAAAAAGCTTGAAAATGTTCCCTGAATTTGTAGTGAATCTATGTAACATTGGTTTCACTTTCTGATATGTGTGACAAACATATCCACGTTTTAATTTTTTTGAGGTGTACTTGTAAGTTCTGCACAAAGGTGTTGTAACGTTTAGCACTAAATCTTTCTATCCGTGGCATTAAATAATGGACCATCAGATGCCTGCAACAAAAAAAAATGGATACAAATACTCATAAAACTGAGGAACCTTTAAACAACAGCTTCTATATTGGCAATAAAATGTTATTCATGTAAGTTTTCCACATGTCCTTCTTGGGAAATGTTTTGCACACACCTGCATGCCTAGTAGGAAAGCTGCATAATCTGCATCATGGTGTGGTTTATTTTTGACAAATCTCCATCAGATACCTGCAGGCATCTCCATCCATTCGATTCTGGCTTGGATAGAAGTTTGCTTTGTGTAAAGCAGAAGAGAGTCTGGAATGTGGCCAGAAATTACATTATTTGAAAGATGTTTTTTGAAAGTTTTCCTCAGATAATAGGAATTATTTTTTCATTAATCCGAAATTTAAAGAAAAAGAATTAATTGCATGAAACTGGAAAGGTCCTAATAAGAGCAATACTGATCAGTATTGTAGTTGTCGACTTCTGGTTTTGTAAACCATAATTTTCAGCAGATTCTAATTTCTGCTTAAGAATCATAGTTAACAAAACTATGAATCATTTTTTTTTTCATTTAGAGCAGAAGCGACATTTCATCTTGTTTGAGAAAGGGATTGCTGTAAAACAGGGTTTTGCTATAGTTAAACAAGATACAACTTTGTTGAGGAGTTAACATTTCAGGTTGTCTTTAGCATCTTATATCACTAGCAGTCTGCTTTCTTTCTAAATAGCCTTTTCCAATGTTTGTGTGGTGTCCGAGGTTTAGTGGTAGTGACACTAATATTTTCGCTAGTGGAATATGAGTTAGTGAAGCTACCTTTTTGGTCATCTATGCCTTGTGGAGCTACATGCTGTATTTAAAAAGTTAGCGCTGAAATTACTCAATCTTGAGTTTATGACAATAACTTGAAAATCAGGACTAATTTCACCCCGGACAAGATCTGTACCCTACTGGACCTTTGTCTTTCCACAACCTACTTCAAGATCAATGATCACTTTTTACAGACAGAAGCATGGTTGTGCTACGGGATCTCCGTGTCACTGATTGTGGTCAATCTTTACATGGAGGAAATGGAAGAGAGAACCTTGGACTCCCCCAGAGGAACACCACCAAGCCACTGGTTCAGCTATGCAAACAACACTTGGATCAAAATCCGGGCAAAAGAAGTAGAAGCTTTCACCAGACACAACTCAGTGGACAACATCAGGTTTACCAGAGATCATGCCAACAACAACAAGCTACATTTTCTGCTTGGTCAGCATGGAAAGAAATGGAAGCCTCAACACTTAAGTCTACAGGAAACCTACTCACCCAGACCAATATCTTATTTTTGATTCTCACCACCGACTGGAACACAAACTTTCGGTCATCAGAACCTTATACCATTGAACTGAACATGTCCCCACATGGAAAGAAGGGAAGAACAAGGAACAGAAACACATCAAAGATGGTCTCCAAACCTGTGAATACCCTAACTGGGCTTTTGTCAAATCAGCAAGGAAATCCAAAAGGCAGGCCACCAAACAGAACAGGGAGCAGAACAGGGAGCAGAACAAGCGCGAAAACATCGTCATCCCATATGTTGCTGGAGTCTCTGAAAAATTTAGGAGGATTTTCTCTAAGCACAAGATCCCAGTACATTTCAAACCCAGCAGGACCCTCAGACAGAGGCTGGTCCATCCCAAGGACAAAACCCCCAAACCTAAGATGATTGGGGTGGTGTATGCAGTTCAGTGCAGTGAGGAATGTTCTTTATATTGGAGAAACCAAATGACCTCTCCACAGACACTCAGCACAGGAGAGCTACCTCCTCAGGACAAGACTCAGCCATCCACCTGCACCTAAAGGACAAAGAACGTTCTTCTGAGGACCCAAATGTTCACATTTTGGACAGAGAAGACAGATGTTTTTTTGGAGAGAGGGATGAAGGAAGCCGTTTACGTAAAGCAAGATAAACCAAACTTAAACATAGGAGGACGACTCAGGTTTCAAATTTCAAAAGCTTACAACACAGCGTTAGGTTTGATTCCTGCCAACCCAAATTCACACCTCCATGCAGGTGATCACAACATTTCTCCTGTGAGCCAGGCAGACGATGAGCCTAACGACTCTCCATTGTTGGGGCGATCAGTTCCGGATTAATTTACATGTGAATCTAAGCTCTAACGAGGCCTGCAGGTCTATAAAGCTTAGGACTCCGCACTACGCCAGACATTTTGAATCGAGGAAGCTTCCTGGATTGGAAGCGAAATGTATTCAGCTTCCGAATAAAAGTCCAGTTGTTTTTTTTTTTTAACTTTTTTTGACTCAATCTTGAAATTAAAAGCTCTAGAATAAAGACATCAATAACAACTGATGATAAATAAAAATTTGTTTGACGTTTTCTTGCCATATCTACAGCTTCCTTCTTATCAACTCAACCCCGCACTTTTGTTTCTAGCATTTTGGATTTTACTAGTATGTTGGCAGACCAACTTCAAGGTGCATTAGTGCCTATCAATGTGTGTATATCTTTACTTTAAGCTATAAGAAAAACAAAACTTTAATAGTAGTAGCAAGAAGGCCTAGCTCCAAAAACACTTTAGTCTAAACAAAGTAAGTCGTTTCATAATGCTGTCCAACTTACAAACCATATCAAATTAATTTTGACTGTATCTATTTTTTAGCTAAATTCATATGTACCTAAAGATACATTTATTTCCACACTGCATATCTTTACGTTGCTGAAGACAGCCTTTATATTGCTTGTCTCGTGCATGTTTGGATGTATATCAACTTCCAGGCTGCTGCTCTCAGCAAACACACTGCAGTCAACCCCTGCTTGGTTAAATCAGCCACTTTAATTTCAGTGTCACTGTAGATTTATGTTTGTAGAAATACAATACTGTGAGATCTTCCTTCTAACTTCCTGCAGCAGTAACAGCCAGCCTGAAACAGATTTATTTTTTAGCAGCTGCTTCTTTTTATGCATGGGAAAAATAAGATTGCCTAATGTGGCTGAGAAGATATTAAATGTTGCATCAAAAGTGCTCAGATGGCAGAGACTTCCCCTCTGCCTGTGTGTTGTGCATTATGTGTGCTGGAGCTGGCATAATGGCTGTATGCGTATCATTCATCATATTAAACAGGAGAGCGAGCGGCTGGGTTTATATTGCACACAGATTAAACGTGGTAGTGCAAAAGACGTAAATAATTTATATGTGTATGGGTCATTAAATACATGTGGGCAATCTGGTCAAGGCCTAACACATTTTATGAAAACATAGGTCTCATCTGGCTTAGTCCATTTACTCTCTCAATGTTTCCTATGAGTCCCTATTGCTAATGGCAACCGGACCAATATGTGACATCAATAGATTTTTATTTTTATACATTTTCTGTACACATTTGACATAAATTTCACTAAGGCTAGGCATAGGCTGCAATGAGATTCTCGTGGTACGATAAACATGATTCAGTTACTTTTAAATAAAACAGAAACGGTCCAATTATTCTTGCTACTCCTCAAATACACCATGTTTACTGTAATTAGGTCAAAAATGAATATGTGATGTGATTCAATAATCATTTTTAGGCAGTCCGTTGCACAGACTGTTTTGCCTTTCTGCTCTTTTGCACTTTATATAGTAGCACAAGTATAACACTCTGATGTTGGCTTGTTGATAAATCGTGGCATCCTCTCGGGTAGAGCCTGAGGTTGTCTATTTAACAGCCATGCCGCTTGTAGCTTGTCAGCTGTAGTTTTAAAATGGCATCATTGTTAAGAGTAACAGATGTTGCTTCTTCCGTTTCCACGCCATAAAAGTTGTGGGGGGTGGGGGGGTTGTTGGGTATAAACAGGCAACTTTTTAAACTTTTATGAGAGGGGAAAGGCTTAGCAGCACTTATTCAGCCAGCTGACTGGTAGTGTGCAGCAGCAGGTGGGAAAGGGGCAGAGCTGCATAACTCTAGGCGTCATACAGGCAGAGAATATTGTGGTAACTTTGGCACTTTATCTGGCCTCATTAAACAGACTTTAACTTGTAGGAACGATGTGCAAAAACCCTGCTTGACACTGAAACGCCAGCCCATGGCCAACTGCAGCCCAATACCGGGGCCATTATTCAACACTTGCTTTGTTTTGGCAACGATAAAACCTTGACCAAACTCTCTCTGTCGCCTTGATTGTCTTCCTTCCTGTTGACCCCCAACCCCCACCTGCTCAGTTTACATAAACCTTTCGTCCTTGATGTCCCATACTTTGTGTACAGGGAAGTCTGTGTGCGTCAGGACGGGCGGGTGCATCTGACCGTGGTGTATTTCGGGAAAGAGCAGATGAGTGAAGTTCGAAGCACTCTGGAGAACACGTCTAGGTAAGTCTGATCTGCATCCAAGCTCAGCCTTTTGAATTATGTACCACATGAAACAAACACAGTAAAGGGCTTGAACACATTTTTTTTGGGGGGGGGGGGATGGAAATTTTCACACATGTGACAACAATCATCTCATCGTCACCCTCTGTAATCTTTCTTCCTGTCATGGCGTACAAATGCAAAACATACACACCCCTCCTGGCTCTGCGTCCTGCCACAGCCACTTGTGTATCCGATGAATAATGGAGCAGCGTGCCACCGGTACCGAAAAGCCGAGCGGCTTCCCTCCAACACTGATAATTTACAACATGCCTGCGATCATCCCTCACTCAGTCCTCTTTACACACACACACTCTCTCTCTCTCACACACACACTCTCTCACACACACACACACACACACGCGCACACACACACACACACACACACCAATTCAGGAGACAGTTGCTGTTGGCTGAGAAGGAGTCAGGTCCGCTGTGAGTTGCAGTGACAGATTCCCTGAGGGGTTTCTATGGTGATGCTGGCCATTTTCACAGCCACAAAGGTTTGCCTGTGGCCTTCAAGCAGTCGGACCATCTCCAGTCTTACACAGAGGCTCATTATCTCTCCTACAGTGATTTATAAAAATGAGCAGAGTTGCGCTGTTGATAATGAGCAAATCTTTAAACGAAGCTGAAATTAAGATTCATTCTCTGAACGGTGGCTTTAGATGAAATACAGTGTCCTAAAGAGAAGGAGTTTTTTTGTTTTGTTGGCGTTTAGGATTCCACTTAGAGCATGACAAAACTCAGCAGGGCACAAGTCTCCCCGTGTTATCAACTCTTTCCTGTTTTCCTTTAATCTGGCTGTAAAATTCTGGAGTAAATCACAATAACTGTTAGAAGATAACAACTTGTGGTTTTACTCTGTGACACACAAGCTTAGAATACAGTCAAACTGCAAAACAGTTTCTCAACAAAGGACGTATGAATATGTGAATATGCAGCTTAAACTATATACAAAGCATTACTGTTTTAAACAGCTGATTAACATCAAAGTCTTCATCTTTTATTACAGATTGTTAAATAGCAGTTCTTTCCTTAGTGCGAATGTTAGATCCTTTTTTTACTCTTAAAAGATTCCTTTGAATGCTTATTTCATATCCAGTCATGTTACTGGCTTCCTGGCCGTTTACATTATTCACTGTTGTCTTTTTTTCTTAAGGTTTTTACACCTTCTGTTTAGACTTTTGTCATCCATGTCCTTCCTCTTTGTAAACACAGGCGTTGAGTGAGTTCAGTCACTTTGTGATGTCCTTGTGTGTTTTTAGCACAAATATTTCATAGTTTGAACATTTGAAATATTGTCTCTTTGCTGTTTGCCGGAATATAAATTATTTAAAATGAACAAAAGCTTTACTTGACAGAGATGGGCTTTAAATTGCGGCGGTATTGCTGGGTTAAAGACTAAGCAGGACAACCATATCCCATAACATATAGGGCCCCTTATGTGTTTAAGCTGGATGATTATTAAATAGAACAAGGTGGGGGCTTGTATGGGCCCCCATGGGTTTACTAAATCCAACCTAAATGAACAAAACCAATAGGCACCCTGAACACATGTTAGTTGGGTCTCAAATTGGTATTAAAAAAGATATGTCAAATTACATATCATATCTACGACCCATAATTACCCAGCATTGTCCGGCATAATCGCAATGAATATGGGGCCAATAAGAAACCCTCAGACCTTTTTACGTGTCCTGTGTGGCATTGTGGCATTAAGAATTATTGTCTTAATGCCAAAGAGAGCCCGACAGATTAACTTCTACAAGTGGAGCATTACTGCTCTCACCATAGTGCTCCACTTGAGATATATATATATATATATATATATATATATATATATATATATATATATATATATATATATATATATATATATATATATATATATATGCAAAAAGAAAAACTATTGCATACTATTTCACATTCAATGGACACAAAAACAGGAAGGTAAAAGAGAAAGAAAGGAAAAAGATGAGACAAAATGCTAAAAGGGAGAAAAGGTGACAAGAATAGAGGAAAGAGGAGCGTACAAAATAACATCCTCAGAGTCTGCTTCTACACCTACAGAAAGAGATATAAAAAGAACTGCAAGAAAAAAAACGATAAAGTGTTACAGGTACAAGCAACCAAGGCCTTGATAACATCACTGAAAAATATGCAGTATTAATTAATACAAGATGTATAAAGTGACAGCTAAAGATAATAATAATAATAGGGGTTTATCTGTATAGAAGTGAATCTGTAAGCACCTGGATCCAAGCACCTGTAGGTGAGCTGGGTTTCTTTCTTACAAACCTCCCATGTGCAGTATCTTCCTGATTTTAAGGGCATGCCCGCTGTAGGTCCAGAGATCTATTGTCATAGAAACATAATAGAAAACAGAGAAAACTGAATGGCTTGAAAAATATGACCTAAGCAGAATATAAAGATATCTACACAGTACCTGGAGAGACTACATTCAAATTTTCTGCACTCCTAGATACTCCAAGTACGCAACAAAATGTACTTAAAGGTATACTATGCAACCGGGGTTGATTTTCCAGCGAGGCTCCCCCCAGAGGGCGAAAGTAAAAGTGCACTGTCGTAAATCAGCTGTTCCCTGGTTTCTCCGGCAAGCCAGGCGCGGTTGTTTTGAGCTTAGACAGGCGAACGCAACGAATACAAAAGTCGAAAACACGGCAGTACAAACAATGACTAACACAGTGAAAGTAAGAACATGCACACAGAGAGAGAGAGAAACCATTCCAATGCAGTGTTTCCCCTAGGAATTTGCTTAGCGGACGACCGGCGGAGCGGGAGGGAGAGAGACAAGCTTTGCGCGACCGGCGGAGAGGGTGGGAGACAAGCTTTGCGTCCCCGAGCGGCGAGGCGGGCGGCAGACAAGCTTTGCGCGCATATCGAGTTAGTTTTTTTTTTTTTTGGAATGTTTGCGAGGCAGTAGCGTGAGGGAAACCCTACAATGTTACTTACAGTCGCATGAGCAGAAACGCGAGGTCCGCGTCAGCCTTGGAGCCTTCTTTTTCTTTTAGCTCTCGCCATTCGGAAAAAGCTTGCCCGATGTTCACCCGTGTACGACTCCTCTCTCTGTCCACAGCCCTTTTCCTCTTTCTTGCCTGCTCCAACATGGGCTTTCGCTGTTTTCTCGCTGGTTCCGCCATGATAACTGCACAAATATCTCCACTGCGCTAGCAACGAGCATGCCTTTCACTGGGGGCGTGTAGCAGTTCTCGCCGTAAAGCAAGACCGACTCTCGCGATGCACACGAGATTTTGAGCCTGTGGGTGCGGGCCGAGGCCTCCTGCAATTGCAAGTGCGGTATTTCCCCCACAGACCACCAGGGTGACCGAGAAAACCTTTATTCGACCTGAAATGACTCATTTAATCATCCAAAACGATATGGAACATATTAATTAACTGAAAAATGTTGCATAGTATGCCTTTAAGGGCTAGAAAAGTGGATTTTGCATATGTCCCCTTTAAATAAATATGTGTAGGTCATTATGTCATCACCGAGCTTATGTAACCTCCCTTACATTTGCTTTATTCTTTCCTGCTCTCTTTGCTCATATAAACGGGCTAAATTATACTTAGCCATAATATGGCTAAATTCCTACAACAACTGCATTAAATCACGTCTTAAAGCTTTTGTCATCACAAAGCAAAATTCACTTTCAGCTCTCTTGTTCACTAACAAGAAAACACAATAATACTAAACTGCCAGATATTGAAAGTTGGCTTTTTTTAGTAGAAGGCAGCAGTAGCACTAGCTTACCGCACTTTTTGATAATTCTGCAGCCATGAAAACAAAATAAACCCAGATTGCCTATAAATAAGTAACTATAAGTGGTAAAATAGAAGAAAAAATAAAAGTAGCATTATGTGGTTTGAAACAGTCTACTGCTATCAATGCAGGATGGCTAATTATTTTTAACATGAATAATTTTTTTAAACTAATGAATAATTTATTATTGCCTATCCCAATTTGGGAGTCTGAAGTTGGTGTTGGTTAATTAGCTTTTTAATCTTTTTCCCTCTGGTAGTGAACCCTCTGTAGGCTGTGTATTTTATCAAAATAGATATTTTTTTGCAAATAGTTGCCTTAAAAAGAGATATGGATGGTATTCAAGCCATGGCTCCATGCATGTTTCACTACTCGAACGTTTTCCAAAGGCTGGGTTCATCTTTTTAATGAGGGGGAAACGTTAAAGGGAAATCCTTGGCTTTGGCCAAGACCTACCAGCTCGAAACAACAACCGTTGAAGGCTGCACTGTTTCAAGGGAAATCAAATTTGAAGGAAATCAAACTGAAACAGTATGAAACTAATAATCTTCCTACGTCTGAGTTTTATATTCACACAGAATTTTGTTGAACTTTTGAGATTAATAAATAAAAAAATATACATATGACAGCTTATTTCCCCAGGATTGTTTTCCCTGCTGCAGTGTCGGCATCATTAGAGACAGGGATCAGTTTCCTCTCAGCTCCACCAACTGTTTTAGTCGGGTCCTTCTCACAAATAGCCTCAAGCAGGTTTCCTTTTTTTTTCCCCTGTAAAAATCACATTTCAGTCACAGTCTCTGCTTTCAATCACCACAGTGTCCCATGTCACCATTTCAATAAATAAATAACAGCTATTATGAACATCTAGAAATATCCTGTGAACCTGTAATAAGGTTGGTTCTCACTTTCTAACCTCTTTCTGCCAGACACCAGGGATGCATTTCAAAAATAGACTGAATCAGAAGCCGTACTTTCAAATATAACGCTTTGAAATCCACACTTCAAAGCCTCAAAACCATTCACAAGGGGGTTCTGTTAGTTTATGAGCCCCATGTGGCTTAAAATAGAGATATAAAACGACGAGAAACAAAGAGGACGAGCAGGTGAGGTTGCAGAGGGAGGGAGATGGCGTGTAAAGGAGAGAGAAGCACGGCGGATCTGATCTAACTAGATACCAGTCAATACATCTAAATAATTACTGTGTTGTGGACACAGAGAAGAGCTGATGGCTGCAGGAGAAAAACTGTGGGAAAGGAACTAAGAAAAGACTGGAAAGCAAAGCTAACATTAAAAATTACAAACTCCCAAGGATGAAAGAAGATAAAAAAAACAGGGATTATGCAGGAAACTGTAAAAAGATAAAATAAGAAAAGAATGACATCACATGGTGACTCATTTAATCTCAAATTTTCCATTATGCTTCGCCCTCTAATAACCTGCCCTTTATCATTTGTGGCAGTTCAGTCAGTTCTCAGATGCCTCAAGAAGACCCTGTGAAACCCCAAAGAATGAATTAACATATTATAATAGACGTAATTATGGGAAGATTATGAGTGGATTTAATGGGATACAAATCAGAGCTGCGCCGTTTTCATGTTCCTTCGCAGACCTTTTACAGATGCACGGAACAAATTACTCGGCATCATTAACTTTTGTAAGTGTTTTGCCCGAGGCCTCCGCCCAGCTTGCATTTACTCCTCCATTACACGTGTGCACTGCTGATCTAGCTCACTAAAGTACGAGGTATTTTTGTCTTTTACGCAACTGTTCAGTTGGAAACAAACACCAGCCTTTGTTCCACATAAAAATCAGACAGGTAAACGAATAATAAAACTTGAGTCATTCTTTATCCAGGGCTCTGGGGGGGTGGAACTCATGAAGAATCATGCGATGTAAAAAAGTGCAAATGTAAAATGCCACCATCAGTCAGCTAAAGGCAACAGTATTAACGTGGTAAGAATTTGCAGGTTTTTCTGTTTTGACCTTAGCTAACACGAAAATATTAACAGCTGAGGCCGAGAGGAATGTTCTGCTTAAAATCAAACTGCAATAACAGGGAGGGAAAAAACAGTTGTTGCTTAAATGCCAAAAAGTAGTTCACTTTGATTTTGATGTCTAGAGCAAATTTCTATTTATTAGAAACATTGACATTCCATGTTCCAAAAGTAAGATTAGATCCCCTAGGAAGTAGCTTGCTAAGAAGCAGGCCCTTGCCGGCCAGCCAGAGAGCATGGCACATGAAACCAATGGTCCACCTCGCAGGTGGTGAGCACCTCCTGTTAATACCTTGGACTGAGCCCAGCCGCTCAGGAGCCAAAGCTCAGCCCTCAGACACATGTCTCCGCCCGAGGCGTGGTTTTATGTGAAGGGGCTATGGTCTCCCTAGTCCAGTCAAGGTTCACCTATGATTGTGGGTTTAGCATTTAGTTATTTGCCTTCTCTTTATCTGCTGTTTCCTGTCTTGCCTTGTATGCTGCCATTAAAAAAAACACACGTTATGTCTGTCTAAACATGAAGAAGGATATTGTGCATTGTATGTGAAGTATGTGTGGAAATGAATTGGGTGAAAATCAGTGTCCTGCTGCATCATAACTGGCTGTCCGGCTCTACTGGGTGAGAAGATGACGGCGATGCAGGTGGAGGCCCCCATCGTGTCCTGGATTGTTGATTACCTGACAGGTAGACCACAGTATGTACGCCTACAGAACTGTGTGTCTGACAGGGTGGTCAGCAACACTGGGGCCCCTCAGGGGATTGTCCTCTCCCCCTTCCTCTTCAACCTTTTCACCGCAGACTTCAACTATTGCACTGAGTCCTGCCACCTTCAGAAGTTTTCTGATGACTCAGCAATAGTTGGCTGCATTGAAAAGGGTGATGAGAGTGAATATAGGACTGTGGTGGGCAACTTTGTCACTTGGAGTGAGCTGAACCATCTGCAGCTCAACGTGACAAAGACTAAGGAACTAATAGTGGATCTGAGGAGGACAAAAATACCAGTGACCCCTGGGGGTTGACACTGTGGAGGAGTACAAGTACCTGGGAGTGTACTTTAACAACAAGCTGGACTAGAAACACCGAGGTGGTCTACAAAAAGGGTCAAAGCCGACTCTTTTTCCTGAGGAGGCTGAGGTCCTTTAACATCTGTGGGACGATGCTGAGGATGTTTTATGAGTCTGTTGTTGCCAGTACGATCTTCTTTGCTGTCACATGCTGGGGCAGCGGGCTGAAGGTCACTGACAACAACAGACTGAACAAACTGATCAGGAGGGCCAGTGATGATGTGGGGGAGGAGCTGGACACTCTGACGACCGTGGGAGAGAGGAGGATGCTGTCCAGGCTTCAGTCCATCTTAGACAGTAGGCCCGTTTACACTACACTTTTTTAACCGAGCCGAGACCAGTCTGAGCTTGGATCAGTTAACCAAGCTGAGACGACCGTTTACACACCACACTATCCCGGTTCCTTGGTTGTTCCTCGCCTCCTAGTGACAATCTGCGGTACTGCTGCTCTCTGGGATTGAAGGTGGGACCGAGCAAATCAAAATGGCGTCGGCCGTAACATTCAGGATGTTATAGTTAGAGTCGGCTTTTGGGACGTGGATAAGACAAACGAACGTCTAATAAGGATTTACAGACGCCGGAAACAACGACAGACACTGAGGTTCATTGCGCTGCTAAGCAGAATCATCTCTGGAAATCGTGTGGCACGGTAAGGAAGCTAGTATTATTATGAATGTCTGAAATGTGTCTGAATGGAGTGTGAATCGGGACGTGCAGCCAGACACGCCGGAAAAAACGTGGACAGTCAGCTGACTGTAAGGGGATGGCGCGGTCTGCTCATGCGCTCTTCGTTATCAGATAACCGGGATAAAAAAAAAACCAGTCCGAGACCTGCTCAGGAACTGGTCTGCAGTTAGCGCGGTCCGGTTATGTTTAGCGCGGTCTGGTTCAGTCTGCTGACCATTTACACACAAGAGTTATCTCGGTTACCGAGCTCGGACTGGTCTCGGCTCAGTTAAAAAAGTGTAGTGTAAACGGGCCTAATGTCTCACACCCTCTCCATGACACACTGGCCCAGCAGAGGAGCTCCTTCAACAGAAGACTCCTCTTACCCAGATGCACCACAGAGCGCCACAGGAAATCATTCCTGCCTGTGGTCATCAATCTCTACAACGCCTCCCTCAGTGATTCAGACACCCCCCACTGTAATTGACATTTATTCATTCTTTGCACTGTTCTTGCACAACGTCACTATCACTTTACTTGGATTTATAGTTAAACATATGTATATATATACGTGTGTGTGTGTGTGTGTGTGTGTATATATATATATCTATATATATATATATATATATATATATATATATATATATATATATATATATATATATATAAAAATGTGTGTATATCTGGAGCATGTAACAAAAGTAATTTCCCTCTGGGATTATTAAAGTATGTCTGATTCTGATGAACTTTTCTGCAATATCACCGTCTGGTTTTAATTCTTTTTTTCCTAATAAGGATAAACTGTCCATCTGGAAATGACATTTCAATGCCCTATCAGGGCCTTCAATTGATCAAATAATCTTTAGCCAAATTTACCTTTTGATCCAGTAGGTGCATAAACTGTCTTCATAGCATAGTGTGAGATTAAGGAAATCATTGCTGCCGATTTTAGGTCACAATTCCATTGCTTATGTGTAAAACTGTGGCACCCATGGCAAAAAAAAAAAAAAAAAGATAATTCCAAAAAAATCAGGAGTAGCCTGGTTTATCAGATCAAGCTCTATGGTATTACAGCTTCCAACATCCTTTAAATAAAAGGTTGATATGCCATAGTTGGACAGGACTATTGGTCTAAACCTCTCCAGGGCCTATGCTTTCTGTGGCTTACTTGCCATACAAGGCCCCCTGTACTACATAGTCCTTAAGACCTGTTAAGGCAGACCCTGAGTAAGACCAGTTACTTGCTGGAGAGTCTGTAAATGAGGAGTAGCAGCTTTGTGTTTAGAGCTGGGGACTCACGTCCTGGGAAGGCTGCAAGTTTGCTGGTTCAGAGTTATTTTCAAAAAGTATTTTTAATCTGACAAATGAGCCTCGTCGGAACCCCTGCTAGAGTACAAACAAGAAGTCTCACTTTTTCACAAGGTGTGTGGGGAAAAAAACGGTGTTGTAGTTCCCATGGTGCAATATTGGTTAAAACATGCTTGTTCTTCATTCTGGAAAGTGTTTGGAGGTGGATAGGGTAGCCAGAAATTGAGATTAGTGTTACTTCAAAATTATACACGCAAATAAGAGTAAAAGTGTGCCATAGTAAAACTGCTAAAAGTAGGCTACCTTATTTTCAAAAATACTTGGGTAAGTGCAACTGAATATAAATGTAAATACTTACTATCCACCTCTACTGTCTGTTGTTGCCTCTTTTTAGTGCGTTTCTACTTGCACTGCACAACTGTGTCACACTATCTCATCATTTTACTGATCCTTGGACTGTTTTAATTTAAAAAAAATAAGCATGGTAGAGCAGAATGGCTGATTTCTTTGTTTTGACCACAAGCCAAGCCGTTTAGCTCCTTGGTCAAGCTGCTACAGTATTAACCGCCAAGACATTTTAATGTATGAAATAAAAAAGGACACTGCATTTAAACATTTGTTTTTTTTTTAAACTGGATAAAAATTACATTATTGTAGTTCCCGTTTAAAAAGCAACACCAGGATCATTGAGAACTCGAATCCCAATGAGATTACCAGTATAAGTACAGGTTTAATAGCTTAAAAATACTTTAAAGGAAACAGCTGTGTTTGGTTTCTAACAAAACGTGAGAAGAATAACCAGAAGCCATAGTTTTCGGGCTTACAATGAAGACCGTTTAGTCAACAAGCATCATGTTTGCAGTCTGTATCCCCTCTCTATGTGCAGCGAGTATAACTGACAGGATCAGACCTACAGCTGAGACACGTTGGGGTAGCTTTTCAAAGATTTTTCACTGACACAGTTTCTGCTTCAACAGGGTACAGGCCATCTTGCCGGCAGTAATTAAAAGGAAGATGTTGGACCAAGAGGAGGGATGTGGTGATGTGTGTGTGTGTGTGGGTGATGAAAGATCAAAATACTAAGGGCGTCTAAGAAAACACAGATTTAAGTGGGGTTGCACTGATGTTTACTGGTCACAGCTTCCTTAAAAGTTTTTTTTTTTTTTAATGCATTTTGCTGACACCCACATTCAATCAGCCTTTTCTATGCTCTGCTTAAACCTACCCATGGGGAAACGCGATAACCCCAATGCATCCGTTTGCAGCAGCCTCTGTCGATGTAAGCCATTAGCTAGTTCAAACTTTAAAACCGACTCTCGATTCGAGGTCTTAATTTGGGACCAATTTATCCTGCTGGTTCACGAAATTATAAACCATATGCACCCAGTTCATCCAAATCGCTTGGCTTTAAACACCTAATGATATAGAAAACCTGGACTTTATCAGTACTATTTAAGTAGGGATGGATTGTCTTTTGACTCTGAAATGTAAATATGTGCAGGAAACTATTGGCACAAAGCATACAGTTGTGGATTTGTCCAAAGGTTAAGTCCGCCCACTCATACCTTTAAAGCTATTTGTTGTGTTGTTTTATGCTCGCTTGAATTGTTTGAAAACTGAACTATGGTGACAACCTAAGTGATTATGAAGCAGGTACATTTTCTTCAAACTTTGGATTAAATATCCCTTCCCGCCCATCTTGCTTTGTAATGATATTTATACGCATTCAATAGGTGGAAAACCACAGAACACAGCAATAAAGCCGAACAGAAATATAGCCATTGTTTCACAGCATATACTTTCTGAAGCAAAAATAAGCCCCTGCATACCTCCAGAGGACGTTGAGCTAAACTCACTGTGCCGTTCCCATGTTTGGACAAAAAAACTGGAAGGAGTCAGCGATTTAAACTCAATTGTTGTACTCTCTTGTTGGCGATTCACACCCACCTACCGACTAAATGTTGTGGCCCTCACATACTCTGAATATAGCATAAAAGAATAAAGTTACATAGGAGTAACCTATTAAATCTACACTGTGCTTTCTTCTTCTCTAATATTAAAACATATCAAATTTTAAAAAAAGAGGGGGAAAAAATGACAATGTTAGTTTCTCTGAATGATACTAAAAAACAACTTTTGTCTGAAACATGCAGCACCTTGCCATGTAGTAAAATACTATTTCGCCTTTTTTGAGCACCTTGCAAATACAAACTTCAGTGTACTTTACTTTTCACCTAAAAAGTAAATGCAGGTCACCTTCGTGTAATCTAATCTCAGTAAAAATCCAACTTTTCTGTTCTATGGGGATTTTTAGAGAGCATTGGGGATCAAACAGCTTAATGAAAACCAAGGAACGCAGCAATTAAGTTAGGGTAGGTAAGTGCTTCCAAAAGTGATTTATTTTACTGTTATATGTTTTACTGCAGCTGGCTTTTCTTTGTTCAGCTGTCGAAAAGATTGGTTGCATCCCATGAAGCACTGTTTAATTCATGGCTTGAAAATGGAAATACTATGCCGCTAACCTAAAAAGACATGGCCGACCACCTAAACTGAGAGGCAAAGTAAAATCAGTCAAAGAAGCATCCAGGAGGCCTCTTGTATCGCTGGAGGAGCTGCAGAGATCTACTGCTCCGGCCGGAGAATCTGTTGCGAGGGCAACAACTAGTTGTCATGCAAATCTGCCGTGAATGGAAGAGAAAGCCGATGCTGAACAAAGGCCATAGGAAGTAGGAGTGAAAATCACTAGGTTTATCACGATGCGATGTTATTTCAATTTGTTTTGGATAACGATGCGATAGTTGTCGATATCACAAAGTCTGTTACAATTCAATTTTGAATAAGTTCAGTTCACAAGTCTAACCCTGTTACTGATATCAACTGACAAAAAGCCCAGATATGATTTGATCATTTTCATTTCTAAGCTCATACAGGTACATACAGACGTTTAGATAAAAAACAGCATTCTTCTCATTTTATAATAATAATAATTAATAATAATAATAATAAATCACCAGTTCACAATATTCCGATCCCTTGTGAATTACAAAATAAAGGCATATCTTTAATAGGACGATATGGAACGATATTTTCCTTTTGCATCGAAATAATTGTATTAATTTAATCGATACATCGATGTGGACTGATGTATTGTTACAACCCTAATAGGAAGTCATTTTAAAGGTTTCCCACTAGCCACATAGAGGAAACCACAATTCTGGTCTGCATGCAAAACACAGCCCAACACCAACCATCACCTTTACCCGAACATGCAATCTTTGGTGGTGGCAGCATGATGTTGTGGGGATTATACTTTTAAGTCAGGGAGAGGGGAGCTTGTCAAAGTTGACTGATGGAGTTAAATCCTGGAACAAAAAGCTTTTGGAAGCTGCAGAAGACTTGATGCTGGGATGGAGGTTCACCTTCCAGTAGGTGAATGACCCTAAAGATACATTCAGATGTTAGATCAAAGCGTGCTCATGTCTTTTCATGCCCCAGTTAGAGTCCAGTCCTAAACCAGTTTAGAATCTGTGGAAAGACTTGAAAAGTCTTCCCAGTTATGCAATTCTTTGTCTTGTTTAACCACACAGAAGCCCAATAAATGACATAAAGGTTTATGGTCGTAATGCGACTAAATGTGAAAAAGTTGAAGGGATGCGAATGTTATCACATGACACCATAATCCTGACAAAATCCTTTCAGGTGCTCCTCTTTAACGGTTTACAGGTTTATTTGATATCTCACTTCCTGCCACATTAAAAACTAAAACTGAATAAACACATGAATGTAGCTGGTGTTGTTGCATTAAAGTTGTTTGAAACAAGCAGCGTCATTGTTCTGCCTTTGCCATCTGTGGACAGTTTAGTGCCAGCTGTGCAGTCCTGGGACTCTGTGCAGACACTCGGACGGTTCGGATTCATGTATTGCTGACAGACATGGATCCTGTCGTCCGTGCGTCGACTGTTTGAACTGACTGTTTCAACTGACTGTTTCAACTGACTTGCCACACACAGACATGGAGTTACATGCGTACATCATACATCGTGAGCTTTTGTAGTCATCAGATACTTTTGGAATGCGAAGAGGGCGTTTTTACCGGTGCTCGTTGTTCACAAAGTTAGATAACGTGCCCGGAGCTTTGCACCATGTGGTTAGTTGGTTGGTTGGGCTTCAGGGACGTCTAGGATCAAAATGTTTCCATGTCGTGTTTTTGGAAGAAGCTGAACGGATTTCAGTGAGTCAGAGGTGTTTACGCATGAGTGCGAGGGGGAAAAATAAATAAATAATACTCACCCTTCACAGACACAAAACCCAAGCATAGCAGAGGGATGACACTTTGGGAGTGCTCAATGGGAGGGATTTCCGTGGTAACACTTAATTCCTCCAAATAATCTCTGTGGCTGCTTTTTTTCCCATGTGTTTTTATTAGCTAGACGTACAAAAAAAATAGTCTTCCTTCTGTTTTTGCTCTTTTTACACTTCAAACTAAGACATGTTAGCCTCTTTTTTTTTCCTTTTTCCTCTTTTTTTTTTTTTTTTTTTCCTTTTTTTCCAAAGTCTCTCCTTCACGTGAAAACGATGTGTCTGTGTGGGCTGCTGTGTGTCTGTGTGGGCGGATCAGTGACTAACGGTGTGAACTGTTATGATCAAAGAAAAAGCCGCAGCTGTGTGCATCTGGATCCAGCTGTTTCTCTTTACCCGCGGCACAGCAGCGAGCACCCACAGAGACAGGAAGGTTTGTTCTCCTGTGGTCTGAATTGCTGACTCCTCTTCAGTTGTCTAGATCCAAGTCTGAGTGCAGACACTGGGGGGGTTGTCCTAAAGTTAACTTTTGGATCAATGGTTTTTTGCATTTGTTTCGTTTCAACAATAATTTTTCTACTACGTATTAAAATATTTGTTCCATTTCGGGTCTTGTATCTTTTCAGATGACATAATATTGCTCTTATGGTGCTGCTGTTGCACATGAAACATATCTCTACGCATCAGCGAGATGAGATAAAGCGGCATTAGTGGCATTAATCAGCCAAATAAAACAGAACACCAAGAGAGTTTGAATTCTGGTTTGGCCAAATCTGTGAATTTCCTACTTGCATATTGTTCACGCAAACAGAAGTGATTGATACTTGACTGATACAAACCAAAGCAGTTTTGTGATTAGTTGCATTTAAATCAAAAAGAGTTCAACTATAGGACCGAATGTCTGCCTCTCTAATAACTCGCATGTTCTGTTTGCATTTCAGAGAGGCCAGTTTCAAAAACTACACACTGCTGCAGCTGGATGAGGAGTTTTCTCGAGGACGGGGTTTAGACGTTGGGGCCCGGGCGTGGAAGGGAGGCAATGTGCTTCTTTTCTTCTGCGATGTGGACATTTACTTTACCACCGACTTCCTCAACACCTGCCGGCTCAATGCGCAGCCCGGTGAGATGCTGCTCAAACTCTACATCAGACTATTCTAACATAATAGAATGAGGATTTACATTTAGGCTTTATGGGAATATCTTTGATTACCTAAAATAAAATGATCACTTTTATTTTTGAGTAACTGCAGTTTCTGAGGCATACCTGGTATTCAATCTTTAATCATTAACAGTGTATGGGATTTTAAAGATGATAGTGGGTTTTGTTTCTTATTCTGGCCTAAGGCTCCACTAAAAGCAAAGGGGACATAGCATGCTTTTATATGCCTTCCTTTTCATATTTACATAATTCATTTGTGGTCTATGTAAAGTGGAACTACAATGCGAACTACGTTCGGCCATCTCTGTAGTATGCTAGGGGACGATGTAATGAATTGTTGGAGTTAATACAACCAACAACCAAACATTTTCACTTATCCAATTGTAGCTTCATTGTCCTTCTGCTTTGACTACAAGATTGCAACTAAAATCATAAAAAATGCCAGCTTTGCGAAATTGGTCAGCCGGAAGTCCATGACCTTGTCAAGCAGCTCCACAGAAAATACTGTGACATAATTGTTCGGAAAAACATAATAGAGAACAGAGAAGACTGAGCAGCTTGAAAAATATGACCCAAAGAGAATATGAAGATAGCTATGCAGCTCCTGGACAGACTAAATTCAGATTTTCTGCCCTCCTAGAGACTCCAAATATACAACAAAATGTGTTTAAGGGCTAAAAAAAAGCAGATTTTGCACTTGTCCCCTTTAACTAAATGGCTATGGGTGATTCAATTCAATTTTATCTATTTAGCGCTAATTCATGATACACGTCATCTCAAGGCATTTTCCAAATTCAAATTCAATCAGATTATACAGATCGGTCAAAAAAGTTTCCTATCTAAGGAAACCCAGTAGATTTCACGTTTTTGACAAGCAGCATTCAACAGTCGTTGATGGCTTTGCAGCAATCCTTAATAATGAGCATGCATGAAGCGACAGTGGAGAGGAAAACTCCCATTTAACGGGAAGGAAAAACCTCCAGCAGAACCGGAACCAGGCTCAGTGTGAACGGTCACAGGGGTGATGGCTGGATTTTAGATTGCTTTGGTGAATGTATCCAACCCCCCCCCCCCCCCCCCACACACACACACCTCCACACACACACTTATGAAGATGCAGCAAAGAAAATTCAACCTTGCATTTGAGTGGCCCACAGCATCAGAGATTCTCTATCATCCAGTAAGCATTAGGTGCTTTTTCACTTTTTCCACCTTTTTTCTTCAAAAGCAGAAGTAAGAATAATATGCCTACACTTTACTAGACAGCTCTAGCAGCTGGACTCCTCTCTTAGACCCAATTTTCCATTAAAAGCTTTCTTTTCAACTCTGACTTCATACCTCCTCACTTGAGACAAATAGACCTCGGGTGCCTGTTGTGCGCAACACCCTAACAAATCCGGTACTTAACTTTCCACTGGCGTTTCTTGACACCACGATAAGTGTACCTGTCGGAGAAGAGATGAGAAGTTCAGAAATCCACAAGGAGCCCAGAATAGAAGCACTTCACATAGAGCTGATATTTTTCTGGTGCAGGGACTCCCTCTGGGCCTGAATGAACATTTTGAAGAGAGGGAAATGAACCGCAGATATATGGGGGGGAAAAACAGCTTTGACTTTGTAAAATTTTATTTGGAGTTAAATTAAAGTTCAAGCTAGTAATAAAGGAATTAATAGTACATGGAGTGAAAAGTGACTCCCATTAATCAACATTCAACATTTACTCGCTGCTTCAATCTAAAATCTTGGCAGCAGTTCCGCCCAGGGAAATGATTGTTGAGACTAATGAAACTCTGGTTGATTGAATTATCATTAAGATCACCAGCGAATGTCAACCACTGCTGTGCTCCTGCAGGTAAAAAGGTGTTCTACCCCGTGTTGTTCAGCCAGTACAACCCTGCTCTGATTTATGGGAGTCCCGAGCACTCCCCCCCTGTGGAGCAACAACTGGTAACGCATGACAATCAGATACATGGTTTCTCATTTTTCTGACACTGCCGGCCACTTGTGGAGAATGTTTAGAAATGTTTATCCTCTTGTGCAGTTAGAGCTATAAATTTTGGTGTGTGTGTTTCAGAATATTTTTTGCAACTTCCCCTGTAGGTGATCAAGAAAGACACGGGCTTCTGGAGGGATTTTGGTTTCGGTATGACCTGTCAATACAGGTCTGACTTCATCAACATAGGTAAGGGTTACTGGTTTCCTTCAACCCTGGTCCTCTAGGCACGCTGCTCTGCATGTTTTAGATGTTTCTCTGCTTTAACACACCTGATTCAAGCAAATTTACACTGCGGTCGCGCTTCTTTCCCAACGGCTTCAGGAACTCGTAATCAGTTCCTCCTGAGGGTTGATTGCCTGATGATATTGCATGATAAAAACGGCTTGATCTGATGCAGCAGTAATATCCTCGCTGCCGTCCTGATGGGCCGATATTTAACAGACATGAAGAACAGCAGAGCACAAATGGCTCAGGACTACATTACCATCTGCAACAGGGAGAATGTTTTATTATATTACCCTGCAGGAAAAGACTCTGAGCTGCAAATAATCTATATCAGTGTGCACTGTATATAGGGTACAATATCAGGTCAGTTTAACTTCTGGAAAATTGATGTGGTGAGTAGAGGTGTAGAGGAGGTTGTTAATCAGTGTCGACTTTTCTGGTGTTAATCAAATTACCAAGAGCTGCACTAAAGGGGCAACAAGACACAATCCCAAAAGCAGGGATGGTTTTGCGGGTGGAGGCCACAAACCTTTATTTTGACTATCTTTCAGTAGTTTTGCATTTGAGTAGGGACAGCATCACTACTGGTAGCATGAGGCGATACCTGGACCCTACCGAGGTTGCACAGGCGGTCCAACTCCACCAGGATGGGACATCATTACCCACCATTGCCAGAAGGTTTCCCATGTCTCCCAGCACAGTCTCAAGAGCATGGAGGACATTCCAGGAGACAGACGGTTACTCTAGGAGAGCTGGACAGGGCTGTCGGTGGTCCTTAGTCCTTCTGCAGGACCGTCTGTTCCTTTGTGCAAGGAGGCACTGGATCGATAGATTAAAAACAAAAAAACATTGCTTTAGTCTCATCTGTCTAAAGGACAGTGTTCCAGAGATTGTGTAGTTTATTTAGATATAACACCACAAAGCAAAGTTATCCTGAAAAAGGATTTTAATTGACAGGTGGGGATTTCCCCCTCCAAATCTTCCAAATAAGTAATACTTGTTCAGTCTTTTTCTATATGTACTGTATAAAATTATATATTCAACATAACACCTGTAGAGTTTGACATGGGAGATTAATTTTCTGGGACATCCACTCCTGGGAAGATTGGAAACTGTTGGAAGGTGTTTTCTGCTTTATAACATTTTTCACTGCAGAATAAAGTAGTTTTGATCCTTTGGAAACAGATTTAAAACCAACAGATGATTCTCTAAAGCCATTGCTCATTTCCCTGGCATTGTGTTAGCACACAAGTTTTCCCCAGACCAGCAAACACTGTCACAGAGGCGGCTACATTCCCTGGTCAGTCATACAGATGGATTTCGTCAGCAGCTGGTATCTATTTTCCCTTTTGAATCTTCTGGAAGCAGCACGCCTCTAGTTAGCTTTTCAAACTTGATTTCCTTCTGTTTGATAAATGAAGATTAATCTAATATATGTTGTTAATTTGGTTCCCACCTCCTTCTTTATTCATTTTACACATTTGAGGTTAAATCTAAATTCGTTTAGACGATGGTAAAGATCAGATGTTGTTTATATATCCAGTAGGAGGACTTTCTTCTTGCCTTCACAATAAATAGAAACATGACAAAGTTAAAATATTTGAAATAGGAAGACCTTTTCTCTCAGACTGACACAAATTATGCTGACTGCTCTTAAAAGCCCTTACTAATTTATTTTATTTACAGTTACACTAATGCATTTGCTGTTATATTAAAATATATACAAAGTGTTTTAGCTGTCAAACAGATTCTAAATAAAGCAGTGGTTTGTTGATTTGAATATTGCCCAAACCAAACATAATTTTAGTTTTACTTTAGATGTACTGTGCAGATTTGTGACGTTAGTCATAATTGACTCTGCCCACTAGATGGCGGGAAAGTGTTTCCACTACAATCCTTGGTATTTATCCAATATGCATCAACATGCATTAGTGAAATCCATATGCCACCTCAGCTGTGTGGTGGTTTGAGGCAAATTCACGACTATAGTCTATAAGGGGCTAATTGGCTTGTTTCTATGTGGATTCACTTTTGAAACTTTAACCTCATCGAACACTTGGGGAGTGTTCCCTATTTTGAGCACACATGCAAAACCTAGGCAAACAAATAATCTTTCTTATCAAATTTCTTTGCTTTTGTTTATCCCTGAAGCTTGAATTTAAAAAAGGTAGATGGGGACAGATATCGAAATAAAACTTCAGGGAGTCTGGAACCACGCAGGAAACAGGTTTAGACAAGCCTGATCAAAACCAGTCGACATCAGTTCAACACGTCCTCCCTGCCACCTTTAAAATAACAAACCTCACAATGGCAGTGATCGCAAACTGCAAACTCTTATCCAAAATCATTTTTTAGGAAGCAAATATAATACTATAACTGTGAGACATGCTGATAAGCGTTCAGCATCACACACTGACCCAACCTCTGACCATGTCTGTTCTGTCAGGAGGTTTTGACATCGACATCAAAGGCTGGGGCGGTGAGGATGTCCACCTCTACAGAAAGTACCTCCACAGCAGCCTCCTGGTCGTCCGAGCTCCGTCGCGCGGCCTCTTCCACTTGTGGCATGAGAAGCACTGCGCCGACGAGCTGCCTCCGGACCAGTATCGAATGTGCATGCAGTCCAAGGCCATGAACGAGGCTTCGCACGGCCAGCTGGGGATGCTCTTCTTCAGGCATGAGATCGAAGCTCATCTCCGGAAGCAGAAACAGCAAAACCCCAAGAAAACGTGACTCTGGACTAATGACGGCAAGGAGCTGCATGCAGCAGGTGAATTCAGCTCATCTTAGACATTTTAACCAAGATTCTTTCAGAATTACAGAAAGCTAAATCACCGTTCTTCTGTGCACCAAATACAAGCCTCACTCTTTTATATCTGAACAAAAAAAAACCAAAAGAAACATTAAGGCTACAAGGCCGAGATGTAATTGACTCACACCTGAGGGAGTTTGGCTGATTTTTTTTCGCACTCAATACACAAAAAGATTTTCCTTTCCTTTATGAAAAAAAAAAGTTCAACTATTTCTATTGGTTTTTGTTGTTCTTATTTTTAATGGCTTGGTCTTTGACTCTATCTTCAACAAACAGCAAGAGTTAATTAATTTCAACATTCTCAGCTGGAAAATGAATAACTGTAGTTCCTAAAGACTGGAGAATGGAGTTTGTTTCTATGAAAGACTGGCTGCATATAATTTAAAAGTGAATAACTCCCCAAAACATACATCTATGGTCCCAGAGGTTTAAATACACTATTCATGGGCCGTCTTGCCATATTAATTTTGTGCTTTTAGTTATGCATGCGACGCATTCTTGGTTTTTGGTTGTGGCCTGCTAATGGAACTACAATATATCAGGGTCAAAACTGTATGTACTATGCATCCCTGTTAGTGTTTGGCTAAATCCCCATTGCCAAGCTTTACGTCAACCATACACTTTTTTTCGATAGCCATTAACAAGCTTCTGGCATGACGCTGACTTCTTATCAGCACAGACTTAGCGATTATAGCTAAAAAATGTAATAAGGTTGAGATTGTGACCACCCCAGAAACCAAAATTCAATTCAATTTTATTTATATAGCGCCAATTCATGAAACATGTCATCTCAAGGCACTTTACAAAGTCAAGTTCAATCATATTATACAGATTGGGTCAGATTATACAGATTGGTCAAAAAATGTTCCTATATAAGGGAACCAGTTGATTGCGTCAAAGTCCCGACAAGCAGCATTCACTCCTGGAGAAGCGTAGAGCCACAGGGAGAGTCGTCTGCATTGTCCATGGCTTTGCAGCAATCCCTCATACTGAGCAAGCATGAAGCAACAGTGGAAAGAAAAACCACCCATTAACGGGAAGGAAAAACCTCCAGCAGAACCAGGCTCAGTATGAACGGTCATCTGCCTCGACCGACTGGGGGTTACAGAAGACAGAGCAGAGACACAACAAGACAGACAAAAAAAGCACAGAAGCACACATTGATCTAGTAATCTGTTCTACATTAGATGGTAATAGCCGGTGATCTGTCTTCTCTGGATGATGTCACAGTTAACAGAACGTCAGACCAGGTGAACCTACTATGAAGAAATAAGAGAGAGAACAAAAAGTTATAACCAGAAATGATGACAAGCAATGCTTAATTGAAGAACAGTAGAACTCAATAGAGTGAGAAAAATAGATCCTGATGTCCTCCAGTAGCCTAAGCCTATAGCAGCATAACTATAGAGGTAGCTCAGGGTAACATGAGCCACTCTAACTATAAGCTTTGTCAAAAAGGAAAGTTTTAAGATTAGTCTTAAAAATAGACAGGGTGTCTGCCTCACGGACCAAAACTGGGAGTTGGTTCCACAGGAGAGGAGCCTGATAGCTAAAGGATCTGCCTCTCATTCTACTTTTAGAGACTCTAGGAACCACCAGCAGACCTGCAGTCTGAGAGCGAAGTGCTCTGTTAGGAACATACGGGGTAATCAGAGCTCTGATATATGATGGAGCTTGATTATTAAGGGCTTTATACGTTAGAAGAAGAATTTTAAATTATATTCTTGATTTAACAGGAAGCCAGTGAAGGGAAGCTAAAATTGGAGAAATATGATCCCTCTTGTTGATTTTCATCAGAACTCTTGCTGCAGCATTTTGGATCAGCTGAAGACTTTGAACTGCATTTTGTGGACTTCCTGATAGTAAAGAATTACAATAGTCCAGCCTTGAAGTAACAAATGCATGGACTGGTTTTTCAGCATCGCTCCTGGACAGAATGTTTCTACTGTATTTTCCGGACTATAAGTCGCTCCGGAGTACAAGTCGCACCAGCCATAAAATGCATAATAAAGAAGGAAAAAACATATATAAGTCGCACTGGAGTATAAGTCGCATTTTTGGGGGAAATTTATTTGATAATATACAACATCAAGAACAGACATGTCACCTTGAAAGGCAATTTTAAATAAAAATAGAACAGCGGCAACAACAGGCTGAATAATTGTACGGTTAGCTTACGCTACATGACACAACTGAGAACGTGCCTGGTATGTTAACATAACATATTAAAAGCTATTCAGATAACTATAGCATAAATAACATGCGAAGAAGTTAACCAAAGCGCCCGTGTCACTCCAAATAACTAAAATCCAGTGAAATCTTCATCCTCGGTGTCACTTTCAAATAACTCCGTTAACTCCGGAGGTAGAAGCACTTCCGCTTCTACGTCGCTTACGTCTGATTCAACACAGGCCTAGAGCGCCCTCTTGTGGTTTGGTGTGAAAATAACAGGTGTAATGATATACCGGTAAAAATGTGTAATAATTTCACATAAGTCGCTCCAGAGTATAAATCGCACCCCCGGCCAAACTATGAAAAAAACTGCGACTTATAGTCCGGAAAATACGGTAATTTTGGCGATATTCCTGAGGTGAAAAAAGGAAACTCTGGAAACCTGTTTAATATGGGATTTAAATTACATGTCTTGGTCAAAAATAACACCAAGATTTTTTACTTTATTACCAGAGGCCAAGTTAATGCCATCCAGATTAAGTGATTGATTAAGAAGTTTATTTTTTGAGGACTCTGGTCCAAAGATTACAATTTCTGTCTTGTCAGAATTTAAATGCAGAAAATTTAAAGTCATCCAGCTTTTTATGTCATCAAGACATGACTGTAGATGAAGTAATTGATTGGATTCATCAGGATTTATGGACAAATACAACTGAGTGTCATCAACATAACAATGGAAATTAATCCCATGCTGTCTGATAATTTTGCCAATCGGAAGCATATATATAGTAAAGAGAATTGGTCCAACGACTGAACCCTGTGGTACGCCACAAGTGACCCTAGAGTTTGAAGAGGATTTATTATTAACATGAACAAACTGGAATCTGTCCGATAGATAAGATTTAAACCAGCCTAATGCTTTTCCCTTAATCCCTACAGTATGGTCAAGTCTTTGTAGGAGAATATTGTGATCAACTGTATCAAATGCAGCACTAAGATCTAACAGGACAAGTATAGACACAAGTCCATTATCTGAGGCCATGAGAATATCATTGGTGACCTTCACCAGAGCTGTTTCAGTGCTATGATGAGCTCTGAAGCCTGACTGAAACTCCTCAAGTAGGTCATTACTTTGTAAATGTTCACATAGTTGATTAGCAGCTACTTTCTCAAGAATTTTAGATAGGAAAAGAAGATTAGATATAGGTCTGTAATTTACTAACTCATCTTGATCAAGAGAAGGTTTCTTAAGTAAAGGTTTAATAACAGCTACTTTAAAAGCCTTAGGTACATATCCATTTACTAAGGATAGATTAATCATGTCTAAAATAGAGCCACTAATCAATGGGAATACCCCCTTAAACAACTTGGTTGGGATTGGGTCAAACATGCAGGTAGAAGGTTTAGCTGAAGCTAAAATTTTAGATAGCTCAGAAAGCTCTACTACCTCTAAACAGTTCAGACACCGCACAGGTTCTAAAGATTCCTCCAACGCTGCCTCACTCACTGAGGACGAGGTAATCATGTTTGGGAGAATGCCAATGTTATTTTTAATGGCATCTATTTTATTTATGAAGAATCCCATAAAGTCATTACTGCTAAGAGCTAAGGGAATGGATGGATCAACAGAGCTGTGGCTCTGGGTAAAATGCTTTTTTGATGGCTATAAAACCAGATGCTTTCTCTGCAACTTACAAAGGAACATTATCCAAACACTAGTGGGAGTGGTGTGTGTGTGTGTGTGTGTGTGTGTGTGTGTGTGTGTGTGTGTGTAAGATCGGCCATGTGTGCATAAATGAAAATTCACAATAAATTCAAAATTGTGCACCCAGTTCTAGTTGTTTTCAATCATTGAAGTTTAATGTTTTTACAGTCTCTTCATTCTGGAAAAAGAGGAGGTCAGAAACATCAATAAAAGCCCAATATGAGTGTGATGCCCATTAATGAGTGTATGTAAACCTCTGTAAACCAGCGGTTAATATTTTTCAGCAGATGTCTGTGTATATGGGAGCCATTTTCAGTTAGTTCAGATATACTACAGCTAATGTTTTAAAACATTGAAACATGTGCCTTATGTGAATAAAGCCCGAGCCGTTTTTTACGGCCGCTCAAGTTTTATACGAGTGTAAACACAGCCACCTAATGGTCTGAAAATGAACAGCATGCTGTTGAACAATCAGTGAAGGACTCCTTCAAGCATTTTACATAAATTATTTTTTCAGCTGCCTGTGTGTATTTATGATTATTATCATGTTCTGTAAATGTCAACAAGTCTTAGGATGAGTTGTTTTATTTGTTTCCTGCCTGGACAGTATTAAGTGCAGGCTATGAAGCTCGGCTTTGTAATGAGGTTAGTTGTTTTGAAAGAAAACCGTGTCTCGATTCAAATAATCTCTACGTATTTGAAAGAAAAACAAACGTTTGTTTAAAAGCCTTCAAATTGGAGATATATGTATATTTGTACAAATGTATATCAAGACAGTTTCATATTTTAACTCCTTTTAGCTTTTTTTCACCCTTGTTTAGGCTGTAGAAAAAAACTATGGATAAATTATTTTTTTATTGCAGTGGCATAATGGCATACTGAACAGTTTGGGGAAATGCAACATGTCATGCAGAGGTGGATTGATTCTACATTAAGATTAAGATCAACTTGTTTTTACCAAAAAAACACGATTCCTCCCTTTTATTGGCACCCCCGCCCCTTCTCTTTATGTAACAGCCTCACCGAAAAAAGCTGCTTTTATAGTTGCTGCAGTTGTAGGTGACTCCATGAAGCCACTCTTTGCTCCAGTTCTCTAAAAGTAAAAAGTGAATATTTAAAAATCCTTTACCACCCTTAACTCGGATTGTTGTCCAGCCTCGTCCCAGTTCCAATTGTGTAAAACGTTCAGTTTCCTCTCTTATGAAGAGCAACTCAAACCAGCCTTACTTAAATTGCATGTCCTCTTCTCTTTCCTATTTTGATGACTGGCTAAGAGAAATGAAACCAGGGGACCTGGGTGGGGGCCAGTTTTTTTTTTTTTCATGGGGGCACAGAACAAAAGAATGAAATAAACACAACAGAGAAATATTTCATTGTGTATTCCACAGAGCCAAAGAGCCAACCAACTAGCAGATGAAAACTGTGATCCTATGTCAATATGGCTAAAGCTAAAGGTGCAACGCCTCCATGTTTAAATCATAGTTAAAGTAAAATTCGAAGAAGTTGATTTGCTACTGTCTTCAGCACAGGGGCCAAGACCAGTTCTACAGGCCCTTGTTGGCCCCTGTTTAGAAACACCCATGAGTCCGGTTTTGCATCATATATATATATATATATATATATATATATATATATATATATATATATATATATATATGCTAAAAGTTTTTTTTTGTTTTTTTTTTAAATGAGGAATAATTCCTGCAAAAAAAGGTCAATTTAGTTTAAGGTTTTGTATTACCTCTTTACCAGGGGTACCAGTAGGCACGGGTGCCACTGACGACGTTTACTTACTTCAAAATCAGACAAAAAAACTCAAATCTGCTGTGTGTTGTTTCACGAAAACTAATTTATATCTCTTTACAGGGATTTATTGATAACATTTGCTGGAATTATGTTGACAATGACTTAACAAGTCAGAACAAGTTCTTTTCATTTTCATGTCGATCAAGTGTTGTTTTTTTGTGCAACAGTGAAGTAAATTATAATTAGTAATAGTAAGCAGTCAGTTATTTATTGCAATGTACGTATTTGCCCTGACAGATTTTTTTCAATCATTGTCTAGCACTTATTTAGTATAATATGGGTCCAGAGTCAAAATGAAAGTCAAATTATTTAGTTTTCTTTGCTGTGAGACTATAATTTTTCATTAAACGTAATGTTACTTTTGTCCTACTGTTTTGTAACTTCATTTAAATGAGGTAAATAACTATTTATTCATTGGGAAGGCCTTTTTTCTTATGTAATCCATGGTTCATCTATATTTGTCCAAGGACCTTTTATTTTTACTTGTGTTCCTCTCTGCAAGAAAATGAAATAAAACCCAACTCTGAATTTGATTTCTACTGTAATGATAATTTTGTATGCCGTGCTTCATGGCGAGGGTTTTAAATGATTTGTAAGTGAAATGCTTAAGTATTAAACAAGTAAAATGTTAATAAAACATTTTAAGATATTGTATTGTGTGGTACATGTGTTAAAATATATCAGATTAGCATCTGTATGGTAAATGTGTTTCAGAAATGTTGGTACAATAGATCTATCGTGTCAAACTACTTCGAATCTGATTTGCGAGAATAAATTGTAGCCTAATCGCTAAAACAATTTAAAAACTTAAAGAGAAGTCACTTTGGTGCATGCAATGCTTTTTTTTTGGGAACATTTGAAATTTATAGTAGTCATAAGAATCAAAAGGTTTTGTTTTTTTTATCCACATTCTGCGGATTTGTTTAATTTTTTTCCTTCTTCTGTAACATTGCATTGGTGTACCTTTACTCTCAGAGCTCTAGATGGGGCTGTTGAGCTATTAACCATGGTAAGTAGACAACTCCACACACCGTTGAACAAGAGCATTATTATCACACATACTTAGATTTAAGTAGCCGACCCATTAAATGGAATAAATTTAAAAATCTAATGCTTTGCTACAGTGTCTTGCAAAAGCATTCTCAATGTTTGATATTTTTTGCACATTTCATTGAATTTAGCAATCAAACTTAAACTATCGACAATAGCAGAACAGTACTGTAAAACTGCATTTCACTGCAGTTATGGCTTCAAGTATTGAAACTTTGCCCATCCTTTGTAAAACAGCTTAAATTCAGATTGGATGGAGTTGTCACAAATAGCATTTGTATGTAGTAAAAACATTTCTCTTCAGATGGTCAAATTAACCAAAGTAGGTCATATGAATCTGTGTTTCTAAGTCTGGGTTCTTGGTACACAGGGCTGTGCATGTTCTAGATGTTTTGAAGCTGAAAAACATTTAAATTGAAGAATAACTTCTAGAACTTTTCATCTAAAATTGTACAACCCAGTTTATTATCCACTAACGTACGTCCAAGTGTTGGAAGATGATGTGTCTGAAGAACCAGGGTCAGGACACTGATGTAAATGCACCACAATCAGGTTTTTATGAGTTTACAACTAGAACTTTTCTTGAAGACTTGTCATTTTAGTTCAGATTATTTCATGCTTTGGTCATGGCTCAAATGTCGTCTGTGTCCTAAAGCTTTTTACGTATTATTTTGTAGACGTGCCTCTATGGTATACTACAGAGCAATTATACGTTCCAATTTAATTACATTAGTAAATACAAAAATCATTAGAAGAGCTGGTGTCCACAGTGTTGTCCAGGCTTTCTGCACGTTGCCCAGACATCAACTTACAAGTAAAGTCCTGACAGTTGGTGGGGTTTATTCATGCTAGGACATCTACTCTGTCACACTTGTCTTGTAACATATGTTCTGTGTTGCTGGAAAATACACATCATTAGTTTGTGTGGGAATTGTTGCAATATGCTGTTCCTGGAGAACGTTTTTCATCCCACTCTTTATACCTGTCAGGCTGCTTGGGCAGAACTGTGAGTAAAACCAATCATTTGGATCAAAAATAAATGCGCTCGTGGATTGTACGTACAGTTCAACTTTGGCATGGCACAAAAGACTTTTCAAAGATGTCCCTAACATCAGGGAAACTAACAGAATCATTTCAGAAGGTCCTTGATGTTTTTCTTTGGGCAGAAGTGCCTTTTCTTTGTCCGCCATCTGTAGACCCATCTGTAAATATTCTTTTGTAAGATGCCCTGTAATCTCAATTAGTCCCTGCTGGTTAGAGTAAGATTCATTTAAGTTGTCATGTTTCACCAAAGAATAATAGAAAACACTAAACTGTATTTTTAATATTTTTAAATTTCAAATATAAAATGTATGTGAAGAGATGATATAAACCTAGTTAAAAATCTTAGATTTTAGACTGATCGGAAGTGTTGAAGAAGGCTCAAAGTGATAATAGGCAGTTACTGTATTACCTTTGGTGGAAAACTCATTTGGCTAATTCTTTTTCTATAAATCCAGATCAGCTGGTCCTGGAGGCTATGTAGCTAATGACTTTTCCAAGCATGATAAAAGCAGTCTTGTACTTTTATAACAGAACACTTTGAATGGGGAAAATTATTTTAGAAACCTACAAACTCTTGACACATTGCATTGGATGATTATTTACAAGATCAGTAAATATCACCACAGTAAATTGTTGCAGCATCAGTTGTCTCCTCGTGTGTAAATCTAACTGAGAACAGCACATGTGAAGAGTGTCACTGCCTGACAGAAAAGTAATCCAATGGATAAGACTGAAAGTGAATGTTACTAAATTTTACACTGCTCTACTTCTGAATAAGGTAGTCTGAATGGAAATACTTTACACATAGCTTCCTTCATAAGTGTTTCACAAGGAAGCCCATCAGTGGCGCACTGTTTACTATTTCCTGTAAAAAAAATTAATAATAATAATAATAATAACCGTCAAATGCAAACAGTCCAGGCCTGTAAAGTTTCAGAATTTGTTGCTCATTTAAACCACCATGGTACTTTTTAATTAAGTCATTTAAAAAGACTGTAGAAATCCGCTTTGATCTTGGTCCCACTTAAACGACCAGTTAGCTTCAGCCTCTGGGGCCGAATGGATCCAGGTATGTTTGTGTCCCACCTTATCCATCATAAGAATATCTGCCGTGCAAACAAACTGTAGACATAACATAACGTTTGTCTGGGGAAGAAGGAAAACACTTTATAAAAGATAGTTATCAAACAGATTATGCAACAGGCATGACATAAATAAGTAAAGAAGGATGATGCAGTGCAGGTTCATTTATTGAAGGGATGAAGGGAAATGATGGAAAAGTCTAACTTTGTCTTTTTCAGGTGTTTCCAGTGAATGTTGGTGATCTTCATCACACCAAGTGAAATTTTATATAACCCAGTAGTTGTATCTGATGAATGACGTGAAAAGGACAATACACTTCTTATCTCGAGATGGCATGTGACAGACAGAACCGGCTACATTTTTCCACGAGTAAATAAAGTCTCAAAAACATGTTCTGTGGCTCAAAGACACAACTCTCTTTGTAGGTAGAGGATGGACTTTTCAAGTTTCTAGTCAGAAAACCAACAAGAAGGCAGAGTTTAGTATCCAATATGGCTTCTACACACACAGCTTAGTGAAGGCGGTCAATATAAACTATTTATTCGCACTTTTGATAGTTTGTAACTATAACCACTGGCATACAATAAGACCATCTGTGAACTTTCTCTTGTGTTTTAATTGATAAAAATTGATAAATAGGTTGTTGGACAGTAGTTGGCATCAAATTAAATGGCAAATCTCCTTTGTCTTGTAAGGTGCGACTACAGAACTCTCAACTTGGGTGCATTGTCATTCCCAGGTCCGAGTTCTGCTTTCTGAGACAAATTGATTCATGACGGTTTCCTAATGGGCCTATATGTCATCACGAGGGGGGAGGGGGTGATGAGGATCAACATTATAGACCATCTGCGGTAAATTCGATGGTGCTGACATAAAGCAATGTTTCTGTGTGCTTCCACCTCCAATACAATAGTGTTTTAGAAAAAGAAAAATGACCTTGAAATGAGTTTATCCTTGATTTGAGCAGGTAAATAAGATGAAATGCGAGTGGAATAAGATTTTTGCACTTAAAATGGGAACAACTCATCTCCATCTTATTTCAAGTGCAGTTTATCCAATTATCTTATTTTAGGGGTCGTTATGCAAATGATCTTACTTACCTGCTCAAATCAAGGACAAGTCAAGAAACTTTTAATCACACCAGTGGCGTCCTCTACGATATTAGACTACTCTTTACCTTTTACCACAAACCCCCCTATGAAAATCCTGGACTGTCCTTCCCGGCTACTCGAGACTTTCAGGTGAGAACAGTGGATCAATGTATATTTGTTTCCCCCACTATCCCGACTCTACATGAATGCACCATCGGGGCACGCCTTATTAACGACCTTATCTCCGGCGCATGAACGCAGCACCACGGCCCGTAGGAGCCGGTGAGGCATTCGGTGCTTTTCGGCCGGGCCATTCGGATCGTGTTTCACCGGCAGCAGAGCGAGACGTCGTCGACAGGGGACAGGTGTCCGACTAAAATGACCGGTCCCTCCGTGAGAGCGAGCCGCTTTATTTGAAAGCCCGCAGCAGCTGTGAAAGCACCATGGAGCTCAGGCTCAGTTCCCCGGCAGCGCCACCCAGCAAGAGGAGCGACGACAGCTGCATTTAGTGGCAGGCAGCAGCCGCTTCTAATTTAAAGCAGCTCTCCTGCGGACCGGGTGGTCTTTTTTTAATAAGTGTCATTCGTTCCTATTGCGATATTTCAAGAAACAATTTTGGTTACTTTTTATTTATTTATCTGAACATTCGCGGACTTGAGTGAAAAACAGCAGCAGCAGCGACGCAGCGAGGAGGAGCGTCCCTCCGCCTCATTTAAAGCGCAGCGGAGGCGGCGGCGCGCAGACAGACGGTGGGTCTGACAGGGACGGAGAGGAGTCAACATGTTCGAGGCCAGAGGAATCCCTTTTGTCCTGCTCGATATAGTCTGTCTGATTCTAGGTATGTGTTTAGACATTTCCTTCGCTGCTGCCGACTGTTTGCTGCCCTGTTATGATATAATCTGATTATAGTGTGCGGGTTTAATCCCATTTAACAGTTTAGCATCACGTGAAAGGGTTGTGTGCTTATATTTCAGCCACTTATCAAACATGTTTATGCCCTATAGTTTTTTTTTTTGTTTTTTTTTGTATTGTAAAATAACCCTACGCTTGTTAGATGTCCATAAACTTGTAAAAGAAAAACGCTCATATTTTTAATGCCAGAATAATAATTACAAGCAGATCGTCCTCAACCGGCCCAAAGTATTTGTGAACTTTGCGAGGGATTGGATGAGGACTGAGCAGGGCACACCTGCTAGCCTGGGGAAAAGAGAACTTGAATTTGCACACCGAACGTTGACAATAGGGCTGGGCGATATGGAGTGAAAAATATTATTTCGATATTTTTAGGCCTGATGACGATATACTATATTTATCTCTGTTTTTCTTTTCATAAAGTCGTTCTAAAAAGGCACCTCTGAATCAAAACTTTTATCCCAAATGTCTCCATGGTACATTTTTCTTAACAAACAGCTGTACATGAATACATAGAAGTATAACTATAACGCATCATAGACCATCTCGATATAAACAATATAGTCTCATTTTATATCTCTTTGGAAATCATTTCGCTACTTTTAAAATCGCGGCATATTGCCCAGCCCTAGC
Organism: Fundulus diaphanus; assembly: GCA_037039145.1. Lineage (NCBI taxonomy): Eukaryota > Metazoa > Chordata > Actinopteri > Cyprinodontiformes > Fundulidae > Fundulus > Fundulus diaphanus. The sequence goes on from CM073141.1 coordinate 25,577,798, forward strand.
TGACAAATGTGTAAATTGTACGCATTTTAAGGACATCTTGAAGTTTGGGTTAATAGATTGCGCGAGGCGTACGGAGTTCTCATTTATATGATGTTTAACCATCTTGCTGTTTAGCTGCCGTAGAAGAAGGTGACCCAAGTTTTCTTCGGCTGGACATCCCCCACCCCCACCTGCTGCTGCTGCTGCACAAAGCCAGTCAGCTGGCAGGAAAACAAAATGGCAACAACGCCATTCCCCAACAAATATAGGTTTTAGGATATATTACCTGGCATAAAAAAACACACACAAAAGACGGATATGCTGCAGCCTTGTTAGGGTAGCACAATGCAGCAGATACCCCGACTAATCAACCAGCCAATATCAACCTCTATAAAAAGCAGAATGGCAAACAGGGGTAGCATCTTGCAGTAAGTATTTAAAAAAAATACCGCTGTGTTTAACTGAAGGTTTTGCTGAAGTCCATATATGGAAATCAAAACAAAAATAAAGCTGTATTATGTGGGCAGGTGTGAACATAACTGTTGCGTTTTTGTCTTAAACTGAAGCAATTAGCTGATGTTAAATATTATTTTAGTAAATACAGTGAGCCCGTGGTATCTTTTTACCCGAGGTGATCATTCCATGAGAATCCCACACCAGCAGAAGCCTGTAATAGAGTCAGAATTCAAGGCTAATGGATTTCTTTTATGCCCGGAAGTCATTGTATTTAAAAAAAAAAAAAAAGAACAGCGAGTATTTGACTTTTTACCTCTGGCTAACAGACTGAGTCATGAGATGTCATGCTTGAAATCATTTTTAAAAGAAAATATCTTTTTGTACTCATCATAATGTACCGTTGTGCATTTTCCTAGAGTCAGTAACTTGTTTAGTAGGCTTTGCTTTCTGCAAATACTTTTAGTAGAGAATATGTTTTTTTTTCACACTAGTTAAAATAAACTATTCAAACCTGTCAGCTGCAGGATATAATATCGCCTGACCCAGAAAATTCCATGAATTCACTATTTAGATAAACAGTATATATCCTCTTTATCGTTTTTTTCACAGTGTTATCTATGAAAATGAGCATGCTTGAAAGTGCTCTTTTCCTGAAGGAAATACGTTCGTAGTCAATGCTAAATTTCCTCTAAATAAATAAATTACTAGTTAAGTTCTAACGCCACCTCGGACCGGCCCTGACGCAAACGTTGCTTTATTGTCAAGTGTTCACATGGACTGACTTTTGCACTCACGTGGGGAATTTCTGAGTCACGGTGGAACATGATCTTTCTATTTAAAAGCACTGACATGAATTTCCTAACATTAAAAGACTGATGCTTAGATGCTGCTGTGAGTCATGTCCCTACCTTAGACTGCAAAGGATTTTCTCTCTCACTAAACCTCGAGGTTCCCAGCGAGGGTCGCACATCAGCATGGCGCTGTTAATTTTCTAGCAGCTAGCGCTAGCCTCGCAAATCCTGTTTTAATGTGGAAGCTGCGTAATGCAGACCAACTCTATAAGGGCTAATATTAAGTCAGTATATTTAGACTGAAGTGCTCAGAGGGCTGAACTGTCGCACTTTGGCACAGATATTGTCTCTCTGGGACGTTCATGTCTCTATGAAGGACTCGTCTGCTGCATGACTCCATAGATGTGTGCCACGCTCATTTAAGGATTTAAACACTCTGCTTGACCTGGATGCTAAACTAATTGCTGTTTCTTAAGCTAGCCTTGAGCTGCCCAAAGATGAGCAGTAGGTATGAGATTCTCGCGGTATGACACCTTGAGTAAAAATACCACACTTTACTGGTAGGTAATGGTAGTTGGTAATGATGGTTATATGTAAGGAGACAAAAAAAAAACTGTGACATGGTCTTATTGCCGTTGTTTAAAATAAATAAAAAAAATGTATTATTTATTTACTATTTTTCTTATTGCAGCTAAAAATGATAAAACCAATTCATTAGCACTTTTATTTATAGTTGCTTATTGATGCAGATGCATAGACGCACGGTAAGGGGGGGGGGGGGAGTGTCTACTGACAATCGCTGTGCTTAAAAATTAATTTCATCAAGGTTAAAAAAATCAAGGTTCAAACTCTGCATCACTCACGAGCAACGGACTGCAATTTAAATGTGGTGTCAATTAAAACACCGGGTTGTTTAACACTCTTTTTCAAGAGTGCAGTACTTGCGTGCAGTACTTGCTCAAACAGCAAGTACTGCACGCAAGTACAGTAAACGGCTTGTACTTGTATAGCACTTTGACTAGTCCGACGACCCAAAGCGCTTCACACTACAGTCATTCACACCCGACGGTGGTGAGCTCTGTTAGTAGCCACAGCTGCCCTGGGGCAGACTGCCAGAGGCCAGGCTGCCGTACATCGGCGTAAACACAAGCAACTCTGGTTCACATACAAGAATGTATGCACAAAACACTTGAACTTCCAGGTAAAATGCTTGGTAGCAGAGCACCTTGACCATCTCCACTACCTGAACGATATCCTCATCATCAACTGTGAATTCCTGAACGACGTGCTAACCGACCACCTCCAACCGTCTCTTCCTGCCGCTCTCTGTCTACTCACAGCCCTGAGACGTCTGAAGAGCGGAAGATTAATCCTCCAAACTTTAACTAGACTGGTAACCTTCAACTAAACTGCTGAAAACAAGAAGAACAAAGAAAATGAATAAAATATGCAACAAACAAAAGCACTAACCTGAAACCAGTAATCTATAAATTCATGCAGTGACGTCACAGTTCTGTGTGGTTATGCATGTTGAAGAACCGCAGCTTGTTTTGAGGATCTGGGGTTGAAATTAGCTCTGAAAGCTAACTGTGTGTTCAAACACCCAACAATGCAGAGCAGAACAGAAAATAAAACCTTTAAATAAATGAATGTTCTGAAAATATTTAGCTGAATTTGAGCTCAATAACCTTTTTAATAACCTAATTGATTCTTAATGTTGTTAGCTAGCCATCTCAGTGATTTGATTGACTGTAGTTAAGGACAACCAAGATAGCTGCTTTAAACGGACATGGACTCATAATTCGTCTGACTTCACGTCAGGGGAGACGATGTCACATCCAGAATCACAGCAAGGGAAAGTAGTGGCTCTCATTAGCTATCCCTCTGGGTACCATTAACACAAATATGGTTGGATGGGGTAACAGAGACGCGATTTATCACCTTTATAATGACTGCGGACATATTTTATGCAGGTTAGTGAGGAGACGAAAGATAAAACTCAGATAAAGCGAAACAAGCGCGCATCGTAAGAGTTAATTGACCGTTTGCCAGTCACTAACTTTACAAAACAAATTTGTCTGATTTAGACTACGTGGGCTTTTAGCACTCAAGCAGTGAAGCATTTCAAACAAAGTAAAACACAATGAAATAACCGATTTTTAATAGTTTTATTGTAAAACAGTTTTATCTGCCCAGACACAACCTCTTACCAGGATCTGCTCTCGTGAACCGGAGGCTTGCCCATGAGTTGTGTGGCGGTTCCACAGGTGATGTGGCAGTTGGGGCCGGTTCTTCTGGGTCGGCGCACGTGGTGCAGTGCGGGGTTCCCGTTTTAGGCGTTATCTTTTTCAGGCAGTGGGAAACAAACACTTCGTCAACATAACTGGGGACAGTGTCTCTTCTTGGAAATCTATGATTATTTTAGGTTCTTTCCTGCAGGAGGTCATGCTGCGCGGTTCAGGCAGCTAGCCTTGTTTTTAGCGGGGGTACAGCACCAGGTACACGGACAGCCGACCGTACTTTTTTTTTTTAGCTTCTTGGGGCAGGGAGAGATGCTGTGCTCTGTGTGTAGTTCAGTCCTTTCTGCTCCTCCCGTGGCTGGGCTAAATGGCGCAATATTTAAATGAAAAGAACTAAGTGTAGTCGCCTTTTCCTGCCAGCTGAGTGACAGTGTGCAGCAACAAGTTGGGGATCCATGTCCAGTCCTGCAGCCGGAAAAAAACTTGCATCACTCTGACGCTTTCTTACTAAAAGGATGTTAAAACTAAATGGTGTAACGGTAAATTTTAGCTGAAGTACTCATTAAAACCTTGGCATAATCAATCTATGCCTGCGGATCAGTGATGCGTGAACCTTCACGTATGACTCCTAGCTGCTCACACATCTTAATTCAAATGTGATTTTTAGAAAAAGCTTTCCAGCAGAATGAGCACCCAGTGAGAGGCAAGCCACTTGTCTGTGCCAGTCTCTGTGTGCTAATTGGCTTCATCTTCCAAGTAAACCAGATTATTGAATTATAAATGAGGATCTTTGAGAATGTGTCTCCAGACCGAGGCTGGACGCAGTCTCCAGTCACACTTTACTGCATGATAATAATGATAACGATAATGAACGACTTATACATACGCAGAGGGAAAAGGCAGGGCCCTCTACACTTATTCTTCCCCTGGTAGAGATGTGGAAAAGGCCTTAAAATGAATTCATACTTTACTGCACAAACATAATCTCATACAAAAAAGTTTTTAAACAATGTTTACCCTTGATTTGAGCATATTTTTGGAGTGGGCAAACAAAATCCTAGCTAAGAAAAAATGTATCGGTTTACTAATACTGCAATTACTGGTGTCATTTACAATTCTCAGGAAATAAATGTTTCTAAAGTGTTTTTAACATTTATATTCTACTGTTTTTAAGTTGATTTTTTTTTTATTTCAATTGGTAATCCATGACTGAAGTGTAAATTTAATTTACTTTTCTTAGTAACTTTTCAAAACGGGAAAGACATGAGAACATGCCATTCAAGTGAGGTAGATGCTTTCCTACACATTTTTACCAGGGATGCAAATAATTTTAAGGGGGGGAAATTTGGATTGGGAATGTTTTGAATAAGAATATATTTCACAGCGAGCATAAAGGACAGTACTCGTCCTGTTGAGCCTGCATAGCTGAGATAATTTGCTTAATGAAGTTACTGCTGGCAGCCCTGCCAGTGATACTAAAAGGAAATAAACCAGTGAGTATGGCTGTTGGCATTAAACTGTTTTAACTAATGTTAAACTAGATTTCAAGTTAAGGGTATAGTGCTGCTCTCAATAGTGTCTTCGTCCCACCTCCAACTGTTACAGCCTTGCAGCTTTACACTGTGCAGCTGCAAGAGAGTAGTTTTGGAGATTCGGCTGCGTCTTCATGTGATGTGTATCTTGCTCGCAGCTCGTTGATGTGCGTCACAGCTCAACTTGGTTTCTGCTCGAATGAGGAGAATGACTCTTTACTGCAGCACAATGGGCTAAAGGGGCCAAACGGCCAGAGAGACGACAGCGGCATTACCCGCAGACTTTGCACTGTCAAAACCACTTAGCATTATCTTTTATCTTTTATGGTATTTTATCTGTAGGGAGAGTAGCTGCAGCTCTTTTCACACAAGTGTGCGCCTAACATAAACATTGGATTACTTTAAAACAAAAAAAAAAGAAAGTATAAAGAAAATGGATCTGTTTTCATCTGATTGGGTTTGTGTATTTCCTGTTTGACTAATGCTGCCAAGTATCTGATCGAGAGGAATGATGTACATCTTTTGTAGTTTAAATATAAAGACTTTTTTTCTCATTAGAAATAAATGAATAATCCTATTGGTATTGTGTTTCCACTGGCTCACAAAGTTTCAACTTCCATTACACAAACTGTAGATGTCTCCACCTCTCTGGGTGACATAATGAGGCTCTGCTGTTAATTTTATTTCCCTTTATTACGTAATGTGTGTTGTAATTGTTTTTTTTTTTTGTTTTTTTTACATACATTTGTCCCTGAAATCTGTTTCTTAAACCCAGCTGTTATGTGAATATCAGAAGGCTTTGTAGATTTTAAACAATTTGGCTTTAAACAATTTGTTTTTGAATAAAAACAGTTAGAACTGTGTTTATAGAAGCGACCATATTGCTGCCGGATTTAAAAAAAAAATAAAGGATGTAGGTTGGGAGGAAAGGATTGCCTATATCTCAAAATAATGTTCTTTGTATCAAGTTAAACATCAAAAACTGTCTGTTTTCCTGGACATGTTGAGACAATCTAGATCATGAGATCACTAGAGAAATGGCTCTTTACAAATCTGATATTTGGTTTGTAACATGAATAAATTGCTGAATGTTTTTCCATTATCTCACTAGGTTTGATAACAGCACTATGGATGCGCCGATAAGAAAATATCAGCAGATATTGATAACAATATAAATAATTAAGTATTAATTGCTGTTATGGCCAATAACCAATATTTACTGATGATATTTATATTATGAATCCTGCCCCACCTTTTTGACACAGTAAAAAAGCGACATCCCCGCTGACATTGCTTCTCTGCTTCAGACCTTGAGCACACTTTAGAAAAACAAATATTTCCCCAACATCATTTTAAAATATATCATACATTGTGTTCAGGAAAGTTTTCATCCACATGAAGCTACACAAAAATGCCACTGTGAGTTTCATGCCAAACGCATAAGAAACAGTGTAATGCAAAGCTTTTATGTCAGCCAATCAGAATCTTTCAAAACAAGCACGTGGTCCCGCCATATTGGGAGGGAGAGTTGGTGTAAAACAGCTGACCTCCATGCCCTCCTTCTCCTTTGTACCTTAACATGTTAGAGCAATTGGCCTTGTAAAAACAAGCAAGCAAAAAAAAAAACATCTCAACCAATGTAAAAAAAATCAGCACCTCTTTGATATAATTTGTGTTTCCTCCACTGCATGGCCAAGTCAGTAAGAGTTGGTTTAGGCTTGACGCATTTACGCAGAAATGAGACGTACGAACACGTTTGCAGCATTTATGCTCCGTGTGGCTTTTCCTCCGAAGCAGCGCTATTCTCCTGGACTCTAGAGGGTAAATTTGTACTCCTACGCCAAGCGTACTACACCCTACACGTAAAAGAAGAAAACACTGTTGTTTCCAACATTATAAAGCGGGGCGTGGTAGCCAAAATGACATAATGTGGCCGCACGGACATCGAGGACGCGTCAAGCATAAACCAGCCTTAACGATGTTTGCACACGTGACGTCTGTGCCACATTATTCGTCGCAGACTGTAATGCGGCAGGTCCTAAAACTCCGGTTTGCCATGTGCTCACGCAAACACGTAAACAGGGTCTTCTCAGATCTCCACTTTGTTTAGGGTTCTCCACTTTAGCGTTAGCTTATGTTTTCTGGGAGGTTTACTACCAAACTGTTGCAGATACAGGAGCTTTATTGACTTTTTTTATTTTGCTCTCAAACATCGAGGCAACACTCCTTACTACAGGCTGTCTATGGGATCGTTGTTACATTTTAAATAAACACCGACTGGCAAGGAGGGGTTGGGGGGAGGTGTAGGTGAAGCTTATCATACAGAGGGGGAAACCATTGAAAATCGTTTTTACAGTTTTCATGTGGATGAAAGGCAAAATAGCATAAAAATTTATTTGTTTTCCTAGATATTCAGCGATGTGTGTACAAGGCCACAGTTAAACATCCCATACTCCTGTGCTGACATATGCCTTAAATACCGCAGGCCCAACCCCATGGCAAATATATACAGAAACGGCAACAACAGGGAAGTATAAGATGATTCCTAATGTCAGCCCAGTTTTAACTATAGGACTGATACTCATATCTTAACAATGTCAATATTGCAATATTGTGCATTTCTAAACGGCTCTTATTTTTGACAGAAACTCTCCGCTCTAATACCATGTTATATTTGCAGCCTTTTATTTTGTAAACCTCTGATTTCTTCCTGTGGTAACCAGTCCCGATCTCTCCTTCCACAGGGGGTCTACCTCTGGCAATCTTTAACCTGGGTAAGATCCGACCTTACCAAACTGGTTTTTTCTGTAGCGATGACAGCATCAAGTACCCTTTCCACTCCAGCACAATCTCCTCCACGGTGCTCTACACTGTGGGCTTTGTCCTGCCTGTTAGCTCTGTAAGTAGTAGATTTACTCACGGCAGCCTGCCTCAGGGTTTGTATGTCGACTTGTCAAACACAAGCGTAACACGTGTGTGTGCTCCAAGGAGTGACGAGGCCACCCCCACAGCGCACAGCTCTCATTCCTTTTGTTATCGGCCACACTTTAACTTTGTCCAGGTCTGGCGAGTCAAAATATCCACTGTGAGAGAGCTTTCTCCGAGCCGATAGAGCTCTACATTAGTGAGCACTTATCAGATACTAATGCTGAGTATGTTCTGGTGGCTAAATGTGGTACAAAAAGCTCAGGGCGAAGGAGGATGTCCACTTAAAAACATCAAACAGTGCAGTAAATAAAAACAAATCAAAATAATCAGTAGAGGCCGTGAATTATTTGTCGAAGTGAGGCAAACGGTATGTTAGTCTGGGCACGGAGGACACCAACAGATTCCAGGCGTTACACATGATCTGTTGAACTTTCCATCGCTGTTGTTAATCAGTGCGAGAGACATGCAGGCAGCTGGAATGCATCTTTGGACCAGAACACTTGGTTCTGGACTCTATAATGGAGGCTGGAAGGACTGCCTGCTTGTGTATTTTTGTGCTGGGATATTGTGTTTAAAATAATGTGCATGCATATCTTCTAGACAATAGTATATTTGGTCCATTGGAAGTGCTTTAACTGCCTTTATACCCACAATATATGCATATTTTCAGTGGGAGAGCTCATCTCACATGGAGTGGCTGGAACATAGGGATAAAGAAAAAGACTCAGGAAATGCAGGTTAATAGTCGCCTGTATCGTCACCACAATATGCAGCAAATGTACTGCACACTCCGCCCAAAAATGAAAGCAACGCTTTTAAAACGCATCAGATCTCGATTGGAACAACATCACGCTGGATATCCAGTCTAATATGGAATGGGTCTTGGTTTAGGAACAACAGGATGCCGCATCATTTGATGAAAAAAATCACTCCACAGAGGGCTTAATCTGAAGTCACTGAGAAAGTGAAACAGAAACTGATGTGGCATGTTGGTGTATTTTACTAAGTTGTTATTGCAGCAACTCAAAATGGTCCTCAGTAGTTTGTATGGCCTTCCACCTACTTGTGTGCATGCCTGACAGCACGGGGCTCCTTATGAGAGGATGGATGGTATTCCCCCCCCCCCCCCAGATCCTGTCCAGGGCTTCACTGAGCTCCTGCACAGTCTGAGGTGCAGCCTGGTGGCGTCAGATGGACCTAAACATGATGTCCCAGAGAGGTTTTGTTGGATTTAAATCAGGGGAGCAGGGAGGCCAGTCACTGGTATCAATTGGTCCATTGGAGGTCTCTTTGTAGAGCTCTGGCAGTACTCAACCTGTTCCTCTTTGCACAAAGGAGCAGATACCGATCCTTTTGATGGGTTAAGGACCTCCAGCTGCCCTGTCCTGCTCTACTAGAGTAACTGCCTGTGTGCTGAAATTACCTTTATGCTGCTGGGAGATACAGCAGACCTTCTGGCAATGGGCTCTGTAGGGTCCAGGTATCACTTCGTGGCACCAGGAACGACACTGACCCTGGTCAAATGCAAAGCTACTGAAAAGCAGTGAAACCAATGAGGTGGGAAAAATGTCTGTGTCCTCCACTTGCCAAACCATACCTGTTTCATGTGTCATCTCACTGTAGTGCACCTATTGGTGATTTAATTAACACCAAAACCACAGAAACTGATTAACAACCCCCCAAAATTCCACATATTTACCTGAGTTGATATTATAATCTAATAAGTGGTTCTTTATTTTTTTGAGCAGTGTATAACAATTACTCGTCCTCCTAATACTGTGGAGTTGTAATTTCAACTTTGTCATAAAGTGGTGGGATGTAAAAGTTATGTTGATCCAAAATTGTATAAAATGTATAATGTTCTCAATTTGTTCAACTTAAAACATCCAGGTTGAACAACATTAGCCACATGAAGCAGCAGGTCCAGTTCCTTTCAAAGCTAAAATTAGTCACTGTAACAAAGTGTTCTTGCTTTGTGATTATTTTAATTGTTTATCTCAGGATCTAAACAATGTAATGAACAGAAAGTATGAGCTTTAAAGAAATTTAAAGTGGGAGATAACTGAAACATAACGCTTTGCAACCTCCCATCAATCAAATGTCCCCAAAGGTTCAGGGTAGCTTTTTGGACCAAATTTCTACCTTCACGGGGGTAAGGGAATAACCCAGGAAATGTTTCCTAGTTGATGGGAAAGTCGAAACGCACCTTTTTTAAGTGGTCTTTATGTGTAAAAGTCCAACTAGTGGAGGAATATGAATGAAGAGGAATGTCTGCCGTCAGTTCTCAGGGAGAGGTGATCTCCATACAAAGAGATGAGAGCTGATTTCAGGCAAACATGAATGCTTTGGTCTGTTTGGAAACACTGTTCCTGCCGCTCAGAGGAGAATGCAATGCTTTATAACTTCATGAGAATTGTCATTTTTGTGTTCTGTGTTGGGTCTTTCCCACCAACCCTCCCTCGTTAACAGCATGTGACTCTCGTTTAACCATTAACAATGTTCTTCTGAAGCTGAGGAAGACGCCACCTGCAGGGGTTACTACGTTCTCTGGGACCCTCTCAGCGGGCTGCAGTTTCTTGCTTTCCAAAGGGGTGCACTGCTGCATGATGGGAAGATGTTTGGAATCCTCTTTTATAACCCATATTTTCTTTCTTTCTCATTGCTTTCTTTGCTAGTTGGACTCCCATTTGCAATACTCAATTTGCAGCACCGGCCTTTCCGCCGAGGCTTTTTCTGTAATGACGATACGATCAAGTACCCCCTTAAAGAGGAGACCATTTCCTATCAGTTGTTAGGAGCGGTTATGATTCCCACCACAGTGCTCATTGTAAGTGCATTTTTTTTTAGTCTGCTAAAGGTTCCCCTCTGTGCCTCTTCTAACAGCTCTTCTTGCCTTTTAATTCTGTTTTAATCTCTCCCACCTTTACACATCTTTTAGATGTAATGTTTCTGCAAAACTTATTCCCAGCAGTAAGAGGAATTGATCATGATCATCTGATGTTTAAAGATGAAACAGGAACAGGTAGATTTAGGTTATCTTTTAAGAATCCCTAAATAAATCTGTAGCTGCAGCAACATGTTGACTAAATGCGCCAAATAAGGCTGATGGGGAAGTATTCACTCGCAGTTAAAGGGAAACAAGAGTTTCTACCTTTTATTGAAGTCTGAAAGCTAATCTCATTTTATTCTGGTGAACAACCTTTGCAAAAAACATTCATAAACTGACAATAAAGCCAAAAATAATGGAAACTCGTCAATCCAGCTGTAGTTTCTTTTTAATTTTTTACTGTTAGGAGATCAGTACAAAGCAGAACTTAGCAACCGGTCAAGAGCTATTTTAAGTTTTGTGAGCCTGTAAACTGTCAAGTGTTACAAAACAACTGTTTACAACCATCGCAAACACATAAACTTTTATGCTGCAACAACCCTCACAGTTATGGCCACTCCTCAGAATAAATTATTTCTTTTTTTGCAGCAGCATAATCTGACACGGAATAAATAATTGAAAATGCACCCATTAATCTTGGTGCGTTTTATATAATATAAGAAAACATTCTATGGCACTGGGGATAATTTTTAAAGCAATTATTTCACAACAATCTATACTATTTAATCTGCACTATACTTTTTTTAAAATTGATCAGAGTATCAAGGAACATTTAATTATTAATTCAAAATGTCTTGTTTCCCTATTGTATAACTATGATGTGAAACTGCGACGCTTTATTCTAAATGGGAAAGACAGGAAAACATGTGATTTAAAATAGATATCTAGAAATAACCGCTAGAATGTTTTTTATCTATAGCAAGGATGATGGCAACAAAGAAATCTCCCAAGAGTAAAGAACTGCCAAAATTATATATATATATATATATATATATATATATATATATATATATATATATATATATATATTTCAATGTATGTCTGATCATGTTACTGCAATAAAAGAACGTCTAAATATTTTACTATGCCATCTCTGCCAGGGTTGTCAATTATTACACACACTGTACAAGGGAATAGTAAGATAAAGACAAAAATTATAGCTAATTATGTTTATTAAGTGGACATCCTCCTGGGATAAAGACATTTTTTTCTGAAAATGTAGAGACACTGACCTCTATTTTCCTTTACATTAGGTCAGCACAGAGTGGTTCAGCACAGCTTCACAAAAAGACAGGAAAACGAAAAAGCAGCTGCTTGAACATCAGCAAGAAATGCTTTTAAAAAATAGTTTTGTTTGATTTCAAATAAGAAAGCTGCAAAAGTGTTCTGACTTTGTAACATCAGTCAGAGCTGCTTCATCTGTATGCTCAGCTTTATTACCCTTAGCTTAGAGTTTCATGACTGTGTAGATCTAGTTCTTAATGAACAAATAACCCTAAGTAACCCCAAAAATGTAAAATTAAAGTGAAAACATCTGTAATTTATTCGTTTTAAATCACATTTAGAAAGTTAGAAACTATTTTCTTCACTCTTTCCTGAGAATGTTATTTTTCTACTTTTTGCATTTCTCCAAAGCTTTACTAAGCATTTACATGCTTCTTCCTTTGCAGATGGTCGTTGGCGAGTGCCTTTTAGTTTATCTAAACCGCCTTAAATCCAAGTCGACGTTCGGCAGCTATGTTGCCTGTGTTTACAAAGCCGTCGGTACCTTCGTCTTTGGTGCCGGCATGAGCCAGTCCCTGACAGACATCGCAAAGTATTCGATCGGCCGGCTCAGGCCGCACTTCCTGGATGTGTGCAAGCCCGACTGGAAACTCATCAACTGCTCGGCAGGCATGTACATTGAGAACTTCACCTGCACCGGAGACCCCAAGATGGTCAATGAGGGCAGGTATGTGTCGCATCAAACTACATCAGCATTCAGATCTTTACTCGTTTCTTTTTTCCGTTGATGATGATATGCAGTCACAACATATACTTTCAGCCACAGAAACATCTGCACTATTCATGTTCTCATCCAGGCTTTTACAACCGTGGGAACTTTGGTGTCAACTGCATCAAGTTTCTGTCTAGAGGGGTTAAAAAAATAACAATTGATTGTTTCCAAAAGAGGAAATGTGTTTTGGAAAGTTTGAGCGAGAGCCCTAATGTCAAACCAGTACAGATTAGAGAAAGAGGAGAAACATCAAGCAGAATTTCCCTGTTATATTAAAGATTTGAAACAATCAGTTCTGAAACAGAGCTAAGATGTACATAATGGAGGGTAAAGCCACGATTTGAGGATCAACAAGTTACCAAATTGAAAAGTTTGCCTTTTTTCCTCCTTTCTCTTACCTTCCTTGCTCAGATAAAGATGATGTCACATTTTATGAGCAATCTATGAAGAAACTACGTGCTAATTATAAAGGGTTTGCAAGTATTTACTTACAGCACCAAATGTGAAATCATTGCAACTTGAATTAAATTTCAACTTGGAGCCCTCCCTTTCTGAAGGAGTAAAGAAAAATCCCCTGAAGTCTTATGTTGTAATTCGCTTTGGAAGCGCAGAAAGCGACGGTTAATCTGTCCCTTGCAGCTCTTAACATTTGGTACCATCTAAGCATAAATGAAAGCGGGTTGAGCTGCATGCTTTAAACATTACTTTGATGAAGCAATAACAGCTGGAAAAAATTTTTTGGCTACAAAAATTCTCTAACGGAGGATTTAATCTACATTTCATAAATGTCACACCGGCACATTATCAGGAAAAATTATGCCAAAGCTATTATTAAATATCCTAATAAATAAATAAATAAATATATATATATATTTATTAGCAGCTATAGGCAGATGACATGTAACAGTGGAAACCAGCTGAAGCACAGGACTGAGTAGCAGCACAGGAATGTAAAGCTTGTTTTTATTGGGTCTTTCTGTGTCCGTTATCAGCTCAGGGCAGCAGGAAGAACGTTGGGAGGAGAGGATTTCCTCTTCTCATTCTGATGTAGATGAAACCACAGAGGAGTACTGAGAGTGGCGCGTTTATTCTGTTCTCCTTTTATTACTGAGCAAGCAGTATTCTCTCAGGGTTTCCCTTCAGTTCCTTTTAACCAACATAAAGCTTCAGCCTTTGTGCCCACCCGCTCGCCAGTTTTCACTGTTACCTGCGGTGTGCTTATGTGGGCGGGGTGCACGTCTGTTGATGTTTTTCCCGGAGCCTCATTCCTTATCAGATTCTTTTTTTCTTTTTTTTTTTGTTATGCAGCCTGGGAGAGGGCTCCAGTGATTCAAAAGCAGCGCTCTGGTGCTTTTAAGATTAATGTTGGGACACAGATTTCCAGCTGTTGGAAGCGTCGGGGTGTTTAGGATCCTCCTGTTAGATACTAATGGGTCCAATACAGTGCTGCAGAACAAGAGGGAGAGCACAGGTGAGGTTGAAATGCTCAGCATCATCTTACAGTAACATGACTCTGGGCAGAGCTGAGTGCGCCCTTCTTTGTAGGCGTAGACGTTTGTTTGTTTGGAAGGTGCATTCTAGGGAAAGGAAAATGACCCGTATGTATGTCTCATTACAGGGTTTGCACATATTTATTTTAAAGTCCTAACCAAGAATGCGCAGTAAATGGCTTCATAATGGACATGCCACTTAGCGCTGAAACTATAAATAAAGTGCCCGATAAGACAAGTTGAAAATTGTTGCAAATTTCCAATAAATAAAAATCTAAAAAATTTCACTTGCATTTTTTTCATTCCGCCCTCTTTATGTCGGTTCCCCCAGAAAAAAGCGCATCCAACGGCCATTAGAAGTCCACCGGTGTGTTAGTTTACCTCAGCATAAATGCAGACGATCTGCGAGGACCTCAGAGGTTGGTTAGGCGACATCATGAAGACCAAGGAACACAGCAGGGGGACAGAGATGTTTTAGAACCTCACCCTGTTGTAGAGTTCTCCACAAACCTTTTCAGTCCCCCCCCATCGGAAAAACCTAAGAGAGTACAGCTCAGCTGCATACCGAGCAAGACGTGGCCGTTCCCCTTTAGCAGAGAAATGAGCCGAGAAGCAGCCAAGAGGCTCCTGGTCACTCTGGAGGAGCTGCAGAGTGTTACAGCCCAGGTGGTAGCATCTGTCTACATGGCATCTTCTAGTCAGGCACTCCACAAAGGTTTCCTTTTTTGAAGAGTGGCAGAAAAGGAAGCCTTAACAAGCCCTTTAAAAAGATTGGCAAAAACTACAGCTTAAAACATAGTGGTGGCAGCATAATGCTATGGGGACGCTTTTCTTCCACAGTGGAGCATTTGTGATTCAAACATGAAGTAACAAAGGCAGAGAGGACAGCTGGGGAGAGCAGCTCCTCTGAACCTCAGCTTCCCCTCATTTGTTTAAAAGATTTCACATGCAGTCCCATTTTTTGTTTCTGAGCCATGCTTTCCTCCTCCTTTTACAGATTGTCCTTTTACTCCGGCCACTCGTCGTTTTCCATGTACTGCATGCTGTTCCTCGCCGTAAGTATCCAACAACCTTTGATTTGCTTGATCCATCCCAGCTTAGTGTAGTTTTTAATCTGCAATAGTTATGGATCAACAGGATTTGCTGATACAGATAACAGGACAGAACGTGTTTAGCTCAGGGCAAACACTGAAAAATGGGCAAAAATAACCAGGCCCTGTCTGTAGATGATCTTTAAAAAAGTTGAAACAAACATTTAGATTTTGTGGGAAGGTTTATTCTGAAATGATTCTGAGGTAGCATCCCTTTAACTCCCATTGTTTTTGTTGTGGTCCAACAATAAGTAGCTTTTAGTTTTGTTACTGTCAGTAACAACACAAAAGCTTTAATATTTCAGGCTTACAGTCTCTGATTGAGTACTGGTAAGACTCTGACTACTCAGTAGTACCTCACACAACTCCGATTTGAAAAAAAAAAAAAAAAAACTTTAGACACCAAAGTAATTATGTAGACAACCCTTTTTTTTTTTAAATCAGTTATCAGTTTAGTAGTGTATGATGCGAGGGGATGCACATTAAACTTTGAACCTTTGTCTTTTAAGTTGTTAAAAGGGATTTCATGTATGCGTTTTGAACATCCAGTCAGCTTCTCCAAACAGGAGCCGTTACTTGGTGTCTGCGTTGAGTCAGATTTTTGTGACAAGTTGCGTCTCTTGTCTTTGTTTCCAGTCTTGCTGTAGTTGCACCCATGTGTCCCAGGTGTTGGCATTTGTTTACCTTTGAGCCACAGTGTTTTCAGATCACCTTTCCTGTACCCTGGGATCTGTATCAGGAGCTCTCAGCTGGGATCATTCTGCTGGTTTTACCGCAACGTCCTGATAAACTTTATGAGCTGCTGATTCATTCAGATATAAATAGACGTGGGGACAAAGTCTCAGCATTAATGCAATAAGCTCCTTTATCCTGTTTGGGGTGGAGGCACTAGCCTTTGGTCAGCATTTGCGTCAGAAAAGCGCAGCAGGAAGAAACAGAACCTAGGCCTGGACAGAGGTTAAACCTGCGTGTCCTTGACACAAAAGCATAAATAAGAGAGAGAGCCCGAGACGATACAAATTAACAAGCTTGTCTGGTTTATAGTTCAACTACATTAGTTTGGCAAACAGATTATTTTGCTGCAGAGGTTTTGGGGCATTTATCACTTTTGGTAACATTCGTTTTCATATAGCTGACAAAATACTGATTACTTCCATCTGTGACCTTGTTTTTTTTTTTTTTTTTTTTCTCGGTCGGACTGACATGTCAGCAGCCAGTCATCTCGTCTAGGCTTGACAAGTTGTGCTTGTTGGTGTGATGTGTATTAGGTTAAAGGTCCTGAGTCATCTATAGCCAATTTCCCTGAACTAATATGGTTGGCACAGGATCTAAGAATCACCAGCCCATGTGTTTCACAGCTCTACCTGCAGGCCCGGCTTCAGGTCCAGTGGGCGCGGCTGCTCAGACCAACCCTTCAGTTCTTCCTGATCGCTGCCTCGGTGTACACGGGCCTGTCGAGGGTGTCGGATTACAAACATCACTGGAGTGACGTGCTGACAGGACTGCTGCAGGGTGCACTCATGGCTGTGCTGGTGGTGCGTGTCCTGAGTTTTCTTCTTTTTTTTTTAAAGGCAAAGTAGTATTTAAATACACAAGTAGCTGCTCTGGCCAGTCGACACAGAACGTGAACTTTTTGGACTGTATGCAGAATGGTTTATGTGGCAGAAAACCGTCATTGTATCGTCCCTTGAACGCACCAATTCCACCTTAAAACATGGCGGCGGCAGCAGCAGCAGCAGCAGCAGCTTGCCCTGGGCAGGCTTGTTTAACAGGAACAATCTGATAACACAATTATTCCAACTTAACATTTGTTTTATATTCAGTTCAGAATTATGCAGGTCTGTTGCATAAAACCTTACATTAAATTTTGTGATCTGTGTGACAAGATGCGAAAAGGGTTGAGTCTGATAACTTTTGCTAAAACAGATTGTCGTCTTTCTGGTTCCTGCAGGTCTTCTTCGTATCAGACTTCTTCAAATCGGCAGAGTCCCGTAAAGAGATGGACATCCCTCATACGACGCTCCAGGAGACGCCCACAAATGGGAACCACTTTGAGAGTCCGAACTAAGGCTACATTCACACTGCAGGTCTTGATGCTCAATTCCGATTTTTTTATTTTTTTTTAAGCTGTAATCAGATTTTCTTTTTTTGAGGTGGCCGTTCATACTACTATTAAACGTGGCCGTCATCATACTGCTGTCTGAACGGTTAAAGTCCGCAAGGCGACCCGCGTGTGCAGAAAACAGGAGACGTCACAGAGCAGCGCACTGTTTGCGGACGTAATGTCGAATGTAATCGTTTCTAGAAGCGTTCAAAAGTTTTGTTCAAAAAAAAATAATAGATACTAGCCGGTATCACTCGTTATTAGAAAGCTGTTGAGAAATGGGAGCAGACAATCTTAAGACCACATCATAGCAGGATGAAGGCAGGAAGAAAGCAGCACAGCTATTAACAAGTCTCTTATGGAGCGCTAACTGCTGCTACTGTGTGTTGATGTGTAGAGAGTGACATAAAAGACGGATAAAATGCAACAAGACCATTCAGACAGTGGACGCCTTGAAAAAAAAAAAAAAAATCCGATATGCATCTGAATTAGTACCACATATGGAAGTGGCACAAATTGGATTTTTTTTTGAGGAGGGGAAAGATCTGATTCGAGTCGCATTTCTCTGCAGTGTGAACGTAGCCTAAGCGTAGCGGGTGGGGGGAGAACTCCTTTCCAGCACACAGCCAGAATTCCAGCTCTGAAGCCTTTAATCCCACGCAAATCCCCCATCCAATACATTGCATGGACTTTAAATTTCAACTACAGGATTATTCCTCAATAAGCTGAACTCTCTAAACCACATATGGCCTCTTTAAATTTTACATGTTGGGGTGAATTGAGCTTGTTAACCAGTGCCAGATTCGAAAATGAGGGGGATCTTTTAAGCATGATCTGAGGCGGAGTACAAACTTACATGCATGCGCACACCATTAGGGTCTGACCACTGCTAGGGAGGAGGGGCGTTGGAAACCTGTGAATGTAACCCTGCTTAGTGCTTTTCCTGAACTACCGTCGGTGTGCTCATGAGTCTGGTTTCAGGTGATGAAGCTGACCCTAAACCAGAGAAGAGCACTGCTGCTGTCTAACCTGATATTAGAAACAGTGTTGTCTTGCTGTTTTGGGTTAGTGATGCAGAGCATCCCGTGTTGCCTTGTACTGGACTGCTGTGGGAGGATATTACAACTCCCTGTGTATGTAATGTAAAACAGATGCAGAACAATGTGCTTTTGTATAATCTGTATGTAAGAAAACTATCATCATACAGACTTTTTATTGAAAAAAAAAAAACGTTATGTACAAATGTCTAAAATAAGGAACAATAAAGCCATCTTACTCATGAACATGAACTCAAAGGATGCATGTATTCGATCTATGACGTAGTTATGAACCAGTTTGACTTTGTAAGCTCAATAAAAGCTTGAATGTATAAATTGGATATTTTGCTAAATGGAGTGGAAACGTGTCCAGACGAGTCGTTCAGATAGCTGGGTGGGATGGGGTCAGGGAGGAAGACGTCATCGCATATCTATAAATAGAGACTGGCAGCAAAAACTATGTCTCTCTTGATCTTCGTTATACCTGGGGGGGGGGGGGGGGGGGGGGGGGGGGGGGGGGGGAGGAAAAACAAAACAAAGGAAATTATACAATTAGTCACTGGAACTGCTCAATGGGATTTTCTCTACAGAGATGCTCAGCAATTCAAATATTTGACGAAAAATGCCACTGTTAACGCTGACTTAGTAACTTAAGTAAATAAAAGTATTTCTTTGGTGGTTTGAAAGAGACTGAAGGATATTAGAAGTTATCTTTAAGTATGATTATGTTGAATACATCTTTCCTAAACATTCAACTGTCTTGTGTGTATAGATGGGACGGGTACCAGCATCAAGGCATCCCAAACTTTTAAAGAACTGCATATTCAAAAGCACAAACATCTTCCATCAACGTTTCTACAGTTTAAAGCCTTTTGAATGAGATGCCAAAGAAAGGGACAGTGGTCTGAGCTTTTGCGTGCTGCCCCTCCCCCACCTGGTGCTGCACGCTGCCGGTCAGCTAGCTGAAAGAGGCTGCAATGGTGGATTCTCACTTAAAAAGTGAAATTCAGCTCTTTGGAAAACGTTCTGAACGATAACGGTGTGGAAACTAAAACAGCACTATCTTTTTAGGGAGGTAACAGTATTTTTAAAAACTACAGCTGGAAACCAGCCGGCAACCTTTCTGTAATGTAATTCAGCTTGATATGTGTACTGCTCTATAAAATGAACAAATGGGGGGGGGGGAAAACATTAAGGCTATAATATTCAGAGACCACTAAGTTTACAAGGTGTTTATTCTATATTTTTGTTTAGATCCATGTATAAAATGCAAGTTACATTACACTTTAGCTGCAGTAGGAATAAACTGCATTTATGTTTCTAATTCAGATCATGTTAAACATTCAATTCAATTCAGTTTTATTTATATAGCGCCAAATCATGAAACATGTCATCTCAAGGCACTTTACAAAATCAAGTTCAATCATATCATACAGATTGGGTCAGATTATACAGATTGGTCAAAACATCAGGGTTTCCCCCAGACAATGGGGCAAGAGTTATCAATCAAGATGTTTAAATCGACTCAAATCATTCACCAATTCGATCCATTAACAGCACTTTCACAGAAAACGATCAAATCTTGCATCTTTGAACAACCTGGGCCGCTGCGTTGCTCACCTTCAGCGAACTTGTTCTCCAGTTCGGTGTTACCGATGGCTTTGGCTGCAGAGCACATCTGTCGCAGCACCTCCTCCAGACGGCGCATGCAACGAATAATGCTTCCTGCAGAAAAGACAAACAACGGCTTCGTAGTATCAGGGACATTCACACTGAAATACTATATTTAAAAAAAAAAAGCACCCTGGAGGTCATTTTAAAGTTAAATGAACAGAACTGAATAATCACAGATATTTCCTCAGCTCTGTTTCGGCTGCCAAATCACACAAGAGCTCATCAGATCCTCCCCTGAGTTTCTCAACCCAGATTCATATTTCTTATTATGGTACCATCCCATATTTTACTCATGAGATCACTTCTGGCAAACGAGGAGGCTTCTGGGGGAACTTTGGATTGGGATTTAAAACACACAATACATCAATTTTTATTTATAAAAGGCAGCATTAAAAAAAAAAAAGAAGATGGTGAGAAATGTTGGGGCCTCTTAAAAACCCGCCAAGGACAAACCTTCAAAGACGTCGGTCATCTTGCAGATCTGGGCGAAGGTGGCGCCGTTGGCCCAGGCGAAGACTACGTCCATCAGGTGGGGCTTGAACTGGTTTAGATAAGTCTCCTCATCGACCTCCAGCTTGGCGTCTGCAGACACTTTGGCGATGCGCTTTGCACACTCCTGAAAGCAACAACAGCGGTGTTGACGTCGCCACGAAAACTAGAATCCCTTCTGGCGGTTTGTGCATCGCGTAGTCCCCCCACCTGCATCTGCCTGAGCGGCGCAGCCAGGAGTTCGGTTAGTTTTGGCATCTCGCTGGCCTGCAGGGCGAAATGACTTCATCAATGGTCAGAGAGCAAAACAAACAAAGCGTGCTGCTTTTTAGGCCTTTTATGAGCCTGACTGAGGAGAAGCTGCTAAAACGCTGAAGCCCTAAAACTCAGTTATTTAAATAACTATTTTCCGACATTCGACCCAAGCTTTGCTGACTTATTTTGACAAGCTGAATAAAGTCTGCGCAGGACAAGCGCCAGAGAAAAGCTCTTTCCAAACATCTGATGCTGGACCACCTCTTTCAAAGAACAGGCTTCATTAGACAAGACAAACAAATCGGGCTCCAGTTTGTTTTGCTTACAGAGCAGCGAAACAGGCCAAGAACGCAACCTGAGCTGGACTCTGCGGGAACGGGATTCAGATTGTGTGGAGATTGTTTGGACAGGGAATTGTGGGAGTTTTTGTGTGTTCGCTCATACGTTCTCCTGGAAGACGAAGCAGGACAGCAGGGCCGTGGCTTGCTCCGCCGTCAGGTCGTTGAAGAGGCCGTTGAACACCATCTCTGTCAGCAGGAGCTCGTCAGCGCTGCACAGGGTTACACACAGCATTAGAAACCTAATCTGATACGTGATTTTCTTGTTCTTGGCTAAGAGGAAAACGCGGCAGTGCTCGAGTAACTACGGAATAAATGGAAGCAGATCTCGCAACTACTTTAGAGAGTTAGACCAGGGCTTGGCAATATTTACACCTACAGGACTGTCTCAGAAAATTAGAATATCGTGAAAAAGTATACTAGTAGGCTATTCAACTAATCACTTGAATCGTCTAATTAACTCGAAACACCTGCAAGGGTTTCCTGAGCCTTGAAAAACACTCAGCTTGGTTCAGTAAACTAAATCACAAGTATGGGGAAAACTGCTGATCTGACTGCTGTCCAGAAGACCATCATTGACACCCTCCATCAGGAGGGTAAGACACAAAAAGAAATTTCTCAAAGAGCAGGCTGTTCACAGAGTGCAGTTTCAAAGCACATTCACAAAAAGTGTGTTGGAAGGGGGAAATGTGGCAGGAAACGCTGCACAACCAAGATCTGGCACCTGCCCACAGTGCCAAAACCACCAGTAACTGGTGTACTGACCATGGCATTACTGTCCTTGATTGGCCTGCCAATTCCCCTGACCTGAACCCCATCGAGGATTTGTGGGGTATTGTGAAGAAGAAGCTGAAAGACACCAGACCCAACAATGCAAATGAGCTAAAGACCGCTATTGAAGCATCCTGGGCATCCATAACACCTCAGCAATGCCACAGGCTGATTGCCTCCATGCCACGCCGCATTGATGCAGTAATCTGTGCAAAAGGATTCCCAACCAAGTACTGAGTGCATTAATGGACATTTTCAAATGTTTGATTTTGTTTTGCTGTTTTTTTTACTTGGTCTGAGGAAATATTCTAATATTTTGAGATAGGATTTTTGAGTTTTCTTCAGCTGTACGCCATAATCAGCGATATTAAAACAATAAAAGGCTTGCGATATTTCAGTTGATTTGTAATGAATCCAGAATGTATGACATTTCATGTTTTTTAATGGCATTACAGAAAATAAAGAACTTTATCACAATATTCTAATTTTCTGAGACAGTCCTGTATAGATAGAGATGTTTTAAAAAGAGATACAAGATGAGGCTATATCGTTTATATCGAGATGGTCTATGTTATAATTATTTTTCAGCTGTTTCTCATATTTATCTACATCGGTTTGTTAAAAATGTGCCTGTGAGACATTTGGGATAAAGATTTGATTCAAAGACGCCTTTCGATGATTACTTCATGAAAAGACAAACATTGAGATAAAAATCACATATTGGCATTAAGACTAAAAATATTGAGATATGATTTTTGGACCACATCGCCCAGCCCTAACTTAGACCTTAGGAAAAGTCTCTTTATAATAAACTAAATAAGAATCCAGCCAACGAGGACGAGCTGTGGTTGAAGAGAACTCTTAGAAATGTGTATAAACCACATCTGATAGAAAAAAACAACTGCTGCAATAATGGGTTGTGACAACAACAAATTAAAAATTTATTGCTCATTAAACACCAGCTATTTGGTTTGGGAAGCTGTCATGTTAAATATTAATCTCTTAATGGTTTGTATTATTTGAAATTAAGACTAATAGATTTACTGTGAAGTCAGATAATTTTATACATCCTTGGTTAGCAGTAGCGTAATCTAATTTCTTCTCTGCACTAAACTGAGCAGTTCTACAGTGGAAAGGTGATATTTACTCTGTAGTAGAAAGTAACCTGAAAATATCTCACATACAACATGAATGGCCAGCGGCACGGGTGGCTGGTGAAGGCTGCAGCAAACCGCCACGACTATAGTTGGGATTACTGGGGCAGCTTAGAAAAATCCCCACCTGCTGATTTCACAGGCGACCCTGCCTTTCATTTCGATGACGTCAGAGGGGCTGGCGAAGCCGAGTCTCCGGAGAACTCTCTTTCGGCACTTCAGCTCGTCCATCTGCAGGACGGTCCGAGCTTTCTTCAGCTCCCGTTTGGCCGTTCGAACCTCGGCTGCGATCTAAAAACACAGGAACACGTGTTTTGTTCAACAGAGTGACTTGAGACCAGGTTAAGGTGCACCTGCAGTAACAGAAACACGGTGTGGCCCTTTAAAAGCCATGTCCTTCTTACTACCACCAGTTTATAAGATAATGTCAAACAGTACAGCAACTACTGTCATAGTGATAAAAAAGAAGAAAAAGACGAGACACAAGACGGCAGAAGCTTCTGCTTCATTTAACTAAACTCACAGTTGAACGAAGCACAAAATGAATGGAAACATTTCTGATGTTTCTGGTCCCAGAAGTCAATAAAGACAAGAGAACATCCACCGTCCCAGAAACCGGGTTACGCATGAAAATGGTTTTCTAGCTTTGGTGGGACATGGTTTCAAATGAAAGACTTCTTTGTCAGTTATGTTGCAGCTTATACGTTTGGGACGACTTTACTAAACAAATGAGGCGCACACTGTGGTTTTAGTTAAAGCCAGATCACTGCAGAGATAGGAAGGATTATCTGATGCACGCTTTGCTCGGTATAGGGGGGCGGCCAGCAGACGAGGTTAATGTGTTTCTGCAAAGATCAAACACAGTAGCACCCGTTTGCACGGCCTCGCCGTAAAAGGCCACGGCAAGATGTAAATATTGATGCAAGCTCTGATTCAGCAGACCAGTAGGACCTGTTCGGCGTGGGAGTTGCCAAAGCAGGAAGCAGCTCTTTGATATTACAGCTTGCTGTCCCGATGAGCGGGCTAACCCGACAAGTTAGTGCTCCCCAACCGGTACTGGTCCAACGGTACCGAGTCGGCTCTCTGACGAGGCTACCAATTGATCTGTGACCCATTTGTCAACAAACCAGGTGAATCCAGCAGGTCTATGTAAGAGGAAAACCAGACGCAGGAGGCAGCAACGGACGGCAGCCTTGAAGCTTATTTAAGACGATGACTCTGCCGTGTTCAGGACCAGAAAACCCCGCCGTCATCCCCGACACCCTATTTGAGTGGAACGGGGTTTTCTGCAGTGACAGCTCATAATAAAAATGACATCAGAAAATGGCCCCAGGTTTGTTTCTATGTCTTAGTTGAACTTCTAGATATGTCTGTCAAGGTTGATGCTCTGCTTTCATTTTGGTGTTGCAGGTCTCTTCTTTACCCTCTGCCCCCAGCCCCGGTTTCCATGCTCTGTTTTCATTCTTAGAATAAATTCATCCACCTCCTTCCTCTTAAAAAAAACCAAACATACCAAACATTTGTCTATCCCTCCTTGAAAATATGAGAGAAACCCACACGTTCTGATAGGCCGTCGTAGAGCGCTTCAGTCGGGTCTCTTGAAAAGCCCTGAACAGGTTCTAGCAAAAATGACTCGCCATTTTATGCCCTTACTGCACTGATGACTTTGAGGTCTGACTCTCATGAAGAAGTGTGTTGCTTTAGTGCAGTAAAACGTCGCAGATCTGATGAAAAGACGTGACTAAATCAAAACGTTCAGCTTTTCCTTTAATGAGGGTGATTTTATGTGACCTTTGACAGCAGATGTTGGATCATTCTTCCTGTGTTTGTAAAAAACTAAGGACAATAGAAGGTTGTCGGTTGTTTTCAACTTTAACTACATTCTCTAAATTTATATGTACGCATTTCCTTACAATAACTGTGGTTCCCATCCTTTATTCTATTGTTGGCTTATAGGAAAGTCTGACATTTACGCAGGTTTCCCCCCAGATTTGACATTTAACTTGTTCGCACACAAACGCATTCCTACCTGGGCTTTCCGCTCACAGAGGGAGTAGACCGACTCCAAGTTAGGGTCGCTGTGGAGTGGGTGGGTGTACATCCGGTGCTCGAAGGCCTCCACCTTCTGAATCACCTTCTTCAGGGCGGGGTCTTTGATGCCCATGTCGTCGATGGGGTCGAGTAAAGGAACGCCATCTGGGAACCGTTTCTGCACCTCCTAAAGGCACAATGGACAAAAAGTAAAACGGAGTTAAAATGTTTGGGTTTGGTGAAAACACGGCATGTCATTTTTAAAATGGGAAAACATTTTAAACCTGTATGGACTTCAGCATGAGCTGTCTGTTGTCAAAAGGCCTGAGGTCTTTAGGGATGTAGAGACGAACAGAGCTGACTGAAGTGAGGAGGTGGAGCATCACTGGAACCACCTGGATTAAAAAAAAACAGATCAAAATGTGCGGTGGGGGTGAGGGGGGGGCTTGTGATGCACACGGTTCAGTGTTTGCATGTTCGTTTTCACCTACCTGCATCTCTCCGGTCTCCCCCGGAGCAGCAGGCCTGGCCGCTTCAGTGGCAGAGTCTTTTACGCTCTCCTTGCTACAATGAAGCAAAACCTCCACCACGTACAGCGGCTCCGAGTCTGCGCTGGCCTAAAGCAGGAGGAGCACGTTAGTCACGGCAGCGTTCAAGCAAAGCGCTGCTTCGCAAAGAACATTCATAGACTTTGAATGTCTTCACGTTACAAAGATAAGCTTCGGTGTATTTTATTGAGATTTTTCACAAGTTTTCCCACACGTTTCACAAAATATGCATCAAAAATGCATCACTGTGAAGGAGAAGGAAAAGGATGCAGGGTTTTATTTTTTATTTTACAAATAATCTGAATGCAACGTTTATATTCATGTTTAGACCCTTTTAGTCTGTAGGTTTGGATTATATTTAGGGGAATCAAGCTGTCTTGATAATTCACCCAATTAGTAAATAATCAGTGTTCCTGTTATTATGGGCCAAAGGTAACTCTGTACAGGTGGGTTTTCAGTCTGATTTAAAGGAACTCAGTGTTTCAGCTGATTTACAATTTTCTGGAAGTTTGTTCCAGATTTCTGGAGCATACGAACTAAATGCTGCTCCTCCATGTTTGGTTGTGGTTCTGGGTATGCAGAGTAGACCAGAACCAGAAGATCTGAGTGGTCTGGAGGGTTGATACAGCAACAACGGGTCTTTAATGTATTTTAATGCTAAGCCGTGCACTAATTTATAAACAGAAGTATTTTAAAATTGATTCTCCAAGCTACAGGGAGCCAGTGTAAGGACTACAAGGTTATACGGCACACAGCAAACCTGTGGAAAAAGATGCTCTGGTCATATGAGACCCAAACTGAGCTGTTTGGCCTACATGCAAAATGCGTTAGAGGAAAACTAAGACTGGACACCCAATGCCTACATTTAACCATTATGGTGACGGCATTATGCTAGTGGGATCATTTTCTTCAGCAGGGACAGGCAAGATGGTGGCAGTCGATGAAACGATTGATGGAGAGAATAGCAGAGAAACGATCTGAGACTGGTGAAGGGTCCCCAGCAGGACAATGTCCTCAACATACGGCCTTAGCTACAATAAAAATGGCTTTGATTGAAGCATTTTTACAGTTATACACAATTTTGTGTTGATTGGCCAGTTGATTGACCAGTCCCCTCAAAGATACACCAGCCTTAGTGACTATTGTCTGGCTTACCTTTGTGTTTGTTTTCTTGCTAAAGTTCACAACCACTCCCCAGCCAAAGTCAGCATCCTCATTCTTTACCTGTGGCATCAGTACATGAAGTTCAGTCATTAATGACATGGAAAAGTGTAGAAATATTCCCAGAACATGAGTGAGAGAAGGCATACCTTCACCAGTCGCCCAGGCTGTAAGAAGGGCAGGCAGTATTTGGGTTTGTGGATGAATTCCTGGATCTCTTTACCCAGCTTAGCCAACTGCTGCCTGATCTTAAAGTAAGTAACCACGCTCTCCTCGTTAGGAATGTCGATGGTGTGGTACTGCTCCTCCAATTTCTTAATTTCTGCAAAAAGAAAAAGCAGCAATCTGATTAAGCTCCCACCTCTTACCTGAAGTGGTGTTTGCCAACCAGTTACTACCCAATAAAGTCGGTTAAGTGTACCAATAATAAGCAGAACGCTTACTCTCAACTACGCCAGGCAAAGCCCTGTAGTGCTGAAACTGGTAGAATGACTTCTCGAGCATGTACTCTGGGTTGATCTCCTCCACACGCAGCAGGTTGAGCACCATGTTGTAGGTCAGGTGGAAAGCACTGTTCAAAGGGTCTGCTGAGCCCTGCAAAGCACATTGACAGATAAAATGGACAATTTTACAGCAGAAAGCAGCTGGGATAAACAAAACCTAAGCACGCTGAGGGGGTTAAAAAAAAAACATCCTGAGTGAGTTTTTGTAACCACAGCACCATGTCACAGCCTTTACGACGCCAACAAACAGCTACAGGTCGCAAACATCGACTTCAAAAAGGTGCGCAGCTGTATATTTATAGCAATCTGCCTATAAATATGTCAAAGGAATGGCAAACGATAAAGAGTCTGGCTTCTCTGTGACAACGTTGCCAAGTTACGACAGCACACCACATAGCCCGATTATCCTCGACACGATCAACTTGGTCAGCCGTGATAAGTTCAAAGACTTGTAACCTCCAGATTTACCGTACCTTCAGTAGCTGTTTGCCCACAGCTGGACTCATCTTCTCATCCACCATGAAAATAACAATCCCTCTGTCATCCATCCCTCTCCTCCCAGCACGCCCGGACATCTGGATGTACTCACCTGATGTAATCTGGGCAAAGAGGGGAAAAAAAGGCTGTTAGGAGGCAAGAGAATCTGCCCCTTTATTGTCAGGGAAACGATGTTACTTCTACGACCGAGTAATTAAAGAGAGAAATGAAGGTTATAGCTTGTATGTCTGTTTTCAAATCCCCAAACAACTCTTATAAATGTTTTATTTCGCAACACAAAGGACTCGTAGTTGACATGATCTCATCCTTCTTCCGAAGGTGCCACAGGATCAGGTCACGATTTGGTACCAGAGCACGGACCAGGAATGAAAGCAGAGTGGTTCTGAAGTGTGAGTGCCTGCGTGGAGCTTTGGCACAAACAGAGGTGCCAGATGTTCTTCATGAACTACTTGGATCGGAGGGATGTTCCTCCCGCACGCCTGCTACCCTTAGTGTGTTTTTGTGTGCATGTCTGCAGCTTCACCCCCCCTCCCCCAGCTTTTTTAAACAATACGTGGCTGTTTATGTGGCAAAGCGAGCTGCTGCGTTTGAAGACCTTATAAAGACTTCAGAGCAACAGGCTGTGTAAAAGTGAACACTAAACACAGGCCAGAGCTGTTTTAAAGAGACAGGCGTGTTTACGGGATGCTCGATTTCTACTGATCACAGAAGACGCACAACGTTGTTTAACTTCTCCAAAGTCAGATGTTTACATTACCTGCACCGTTTCTGCTCGCCTTACTGCTCAGGGAAGGCAGCAGAAATCAACTGCACAAATGTTTGACAACCAAAAGTGACCCAAAGATATGTCAACTAACGGGAAATCGCCTTGAAAGAAACAGTTTTTAAAAGGTTTGATGCAACAATCGAATGGGGGGGAGAAAAAGTTGCTTTGAGGGTTCTTACAAAGCGGTGATTCTTGCCGTCGAACTTGCGCGCGCTGGTGAAGAGCACGGTCCGAGCCGGCATGTTGATGCCCATGGCGAAGGTCTCTGTAGCAAACAAGGCCTGGAATCAGAGGACAAAGCAGCACCGTTGTGTCATCAGCGTGCCGACAGTGGTTCACTTTACATCCAGCTTCCAGGACCTTGTAAGTCATCGTGCTTTCTCCACATCTTGTCAGTCTTAGTCTATTTTGCTCTTCAAAATAATGCTGAAGTATTCGCACCCCTTGAACGTTTATATTTTCACCATTTTATTAAGATTTTAGACCAACATAAAATAATGCATTTCTATTCAAGCGCCTTTACTCTGACATTATTCAGAGAGGAAGGCAAGAACGCCGTGGTGACTCTGGGGGAGCTGCTGAAACCCACAGCTCAAGTGGGAGAATCTGTTGAGAGGGAAACTATTGGCCGTTCATCCCAAAAATCTGGTATTTGTGGAACGGCAAAGAAGAAAGGCATAAAAAAGCCACATAGAAGGGACAGATAACATTGGAAAGAAGGTAGTATAGTCAGGTGAAAACAAATAGAAGCCATTTAGTGTAGAATTAAAACACACTCGCTGTCATAATGCCACGAGAATACAAGACTTCACCGCCAGCAGGACAACGACCCCAACAGCCACAACGCTGCAGGGAAATGGTTTAGATCAAAACATGTTTATCTGTCACTGTCCAGAGAAAAGGACTTTAGACTCTTTAGTCAAAGAAGCAGAAGCGTTCTCTGGAGATATTTCACCTATAAGGCAGATAAAGAAGGAAAGACAAAGGATGTCAATCAGCTCTTATGCAAGCTGTGACACAGAGTGGCGACTATTAAGTTGCTTTGCTCTACAAACTTGATGACGCTTCTTAAAAGCCGACTCTGATGTTAAAGAGGAACTTAAATAGGTGAGCAAAGCTTCCCTATCTACGGCAGCAAATAATTAAACATGCTAGATGGCTTGAGTTAATTGGTATAAATATTAGCAACTTGCTGGTAACAACTACTTCCTTTACAGCTCTCTACGCTTGAATACAAATGGACGTATATAGCGGGCGAAACGTCCGATTTCACACCCGGAAAAAAGAAAAGTTGGGTAAGGAGACATCCAAATTACAAAAGTACAAAAGGTCCAAAAAGGTAAAGGACCAAAAGGGCCAACACCTTTCCAATATTTCTGTTAAGTAGCAAAAGAAAGACACCGTGGCTCATAATTCTGTCCATTGAAGTTAAAACATATTAAATATACATTAAAAAGTAACAAAAATCTGGTAATTTGTAAGTCATTTGGTGTCTTGAAACGTTTTATGTTGAAACAAAGACTAAAACTGATGAACCCGAGCACAAATAATTAAGAACTTATACCAACTTTGTCTTCTTTAGCTGAAAACATGACGCAAAATTAAAGGAGCATACATTTAGAGATCTGCGTTTTCCAATTATTTGTTCAACTGAACACAAATACAAGCCGTACGTTTCTTTTTTTAGATATATAGATCCATTTTACAACTATCCACCACTATGCGTTGATCTATCGCATAATTCCCAATTAAATAACTTGTAGTTTGTCGTCGTAACGTGTCGAAAAGTGAAAAAGTTCAAGGGGAATTGATCCTTTTGCATGACACCGTTTCTAAAAACACAATCCCTGCCATTCTGGGATGGAGACCCTCTTATCCGTGTGTTTGAAGCAGCAGTTTATGGGGGTACCTTGAGCAGACCCTCAGAGAAAAGAATCTCGATGGTCTCTTTCAGGATAGGCAGCAGGCCTCCATGATGGATTCCTATCCCTCTCTTTAAGAGCGGCAGCACATGCTCGACCTGTGGGACAGCAGAAAACCACAACACTTTAATACAGTAATGAAAAGCCATAAAGCAAAGGTACTTGGCCACCGCTAATGCTGTAGGGGTTTCCCCACCACTAGAGAAACAACATGGCGGAATAAGGGTTTGAACCTGCGTTTTCACACAG
The DNA here is from genome assembly GCA_037039145.1 of Fundulus diaphanus. Lineage (NCBI taxonomy): Eukaryota > Metazoa > Chordata > Actinopteri > Cyprinodontiformes > Fundulidae > Fundulus > Fundulus diaphanus. Next base: position 25,608,688 of record CM073141.1, read on the forward strand.
GCAGCTGTTTTCCATGGAGCTGGTAAACTGGAGGAAAGTGTGAGGATTTTCAAGGGTTTTTACAAGGTGTCAACGTTAAGTTCAAACAGCTGTGGCATTAGAAGAAGAAAAAAAGGGAACATTGCAGGTTGCGTGCAAACAGTGTGAAAGAGACTGTGCAACACACCCGTCCTGCTTACCTGAGGCAGTTTCTTGTCCTCGTCTGAAAGACAGTCCACGGCATTGCTGAACACCTCTTCAACCAGACGTTTCTCATCATCTGCGGCAAACAAAATGCGCATTACTAACATCTTCTGATGTCTGTGGAAATTTCTCAATCACAGCCGCAGAATGACATCCTAATCCAGTACAATTTAGAAAAAACGAATAACGTTTATTTTTTTCCCCCCCCGGTTTGTTTATATGTTGCAAATCTTTCACCATTTCCTGTAAGGAAACTTTCACCACTGATGGTCTGGCTTCATTTGCAGCAACGTTTGAACTAAACGGTTTCACCCTCGTGACCTCGATATGACAGGAACGTTATGAGAAACGGAGGGAGGGGCAGTACTACAGGTAGACATTAAAATCTGGGACGGTAGAATAAAAAAATACAAAGCCACCATGTATGTGGAACCCACGTATTTATCTGCTTGCTTGAACGCTTCCGGATGAGGACCGCCTACTCTCAGGTTATTAAAAGGTAGAGCTGACGATTTTTCCGGAAATGTAGTTAAGAAGTCCTTTTTTGAATAACTGACCATCCTACCTGCTCTTCCACTCTTCAGGCGATGACGTAAAAAAAAAAGAAAATCTCCCAAATACACCCTGGTCTTATTTCTTTCTTCTGAGCCCTTTCTATTCCTCTCATAAACATCTAAGACAGTTCGCTTCTAGTGACACGGCCATTTTCAAAGTATAGAGAGTGCAGCAGAGCTACAATGAACGGCTAACACCGAAGCTAACCGGATACATAAACACTAGAAGTGCAGCAAAAGGAAACTAGCATGGAATGAGCACGCACACTGGTGTTACGTGAGCACGTCAGGATGACTGGCAATGTGGGACAACCAATAGATAAGGCGACAGCCCCAGAACTCCAAGTTAAAAAAAGATCATCCACTATACCTTTAAGACGTATTTTAAACTGATCAAATTGTAATAATACGCTTATCAGCACCTTAGGAGCATAAAAATAGAAGATTCTTGCAGTTGGCAAAATCGTTCTAATTTAGGAAAAATGTCATTTATTAATTCATTCTGACAATGCCAAACCAATTACAAAAATAAAAGAAATCCATTAATAAACATTTTGTATTAACTTCCTTTAATAATAATAGCTTACACTACGGAGATCTTTGATGTTGAACCATTAATTTGCGCCTACATCAGATGGAGCCTGTAATAGAAAACAACTTAAATTCCCTGTTTGTGTTCAAGGACCAGCTGGTCCAAAGCCCTGACTCTAGGAAGAAGTCTGTCAGAGCAAAGGGTAGTTTCTGTACTATTTGAAGAAAAGGAAAAAAGAATACACGTAAATAGAAGCTAAAAAACATAAAATAATAGAAAAGGCAAGAGAGCAGTGAGACACAGCGGGTTAGGAGGAGGAAAACGAGTTTGTTGTTTTCATCTCCTCATCGGTACCCACCTAACACACACACACACACACACACACACACACACACACACACACACACACACACACACACACACACACACACACACACACACAGGTCCGAGACGTAGCTTCGCCTGCTTGCTAAAACACATGCCCAACATGAGTATATAAATAGTAGTAGGTCAATGGACTTGTAGCTACAGTCGTTCAGCTCATTTTTTGCTTAGAATACTTCTAAACATTAACAAGCTAACTTGATATTATAAACATGATTATGTTTGCTCTTCTCTGAAAGTTTTTTCTCCCCTTTAATCAAATTATCTGTTGCTTAAAACCCATTTTGTGATTTGATAAAAAAAAAAAAACTTTTCTACAATGGTTTCAGAGCACTGAGTTCCAGGAAATCGGGGTTTTCTTTGGATGTGTTTTATGCCGTGTTGATAAAAACTGGCAGCTTTAACAGAAGAAAAAAAAAAGCCTCCGGCGCTGAAGGAGCAAAGCATTAAAACAAACCTCATTCATAATAGTGTCACAATCCAGGAAAAACAAATGAAAGATGAGGAGGGAAAATGTTTCATAATACAACTTTGGATGCGTGTTTCACTTCACGGCAAGATGTTAACAGAGGGTGGATGGGGGCCAAAAATCACTTTAAGCTGCATTTTTGCTCTTCGTGAAGCAATGCGTCGTCTTATTGAACTGCATGAGCACAATAAGCCATGTTCATCACCCCGGTGAGGAGGTTTCAGTCTACCAATAATTTAGTATTAAAGCTACAGGTTTTGATTTCCTAAATTTAAAGTCCTACCCAAGATTTATTCGCAGCAGGAATGTTTTTGCTATGATATTTATAAGGAAACTATTTGTTCACCGATCAGAGACCGTAGAACACACATGATGCTAAAAGCTGAGGTGAGAATGTATTTTAGGATGATTAGACAAGATAATCAAAAGGAAATTGTACATTTGATTTCATGAGTGTTTTCAGTCATCTTTAGTTTTCATCTTATTACAGGATATCACTGAACCTGGTCCACATAAGGTCAAATATTCAGATTACAAAAACCAATAAAATCTTTTTAAATTCCTTTTATCCTTGCTGCAATGAAATTACCAAAACGTATGCTTGTCCAGCACAAAGGCACTTGGACTGGTTTAAACCATCTAATAGAGTAGAAAAGCCAAACTAATCTTAGATTTTATACCAGATGAACAACAAACCCTTAGTATTCCAGAATGTGGACTCTACACACACCGTATGTACAAACGGTAAGAAACGGAAACTGTAAGCAAAATCTCCCCAACTGCACGTACCATTATTAAAATCCAGCTTTGCCACCTGCAGGGCGTAGGCCTCACAGTCCTTCTTACTGAAGCTGAAGATGATCACTGGCTGGAAGTTCCTCTCCATGATCATCTTCACGATCTTGAAAACACTGGATGGTCCTAAACAAAGTTTACAAATATAAATTTTAGGTTAAGTGATCAATTTAATGAGCCATTGCTGCTTTGTTGCTTAAGACGTCCCCGACATACCCTTAGTGCCTCCCTTTCGTCCTCGATCCCACTTGCCGCCTCCGCTGCCGCCCCCGGAGTCCCCAGCATCTCTGAGAACCTGCATAGCTGTGTTGAAATTATCTTCTCTGAAGTCCCCCTGAGGAAAGGTACACATGCACATACTACCTGCATCAGCTCTAGGACTTGATTTATGCAACTTATTTAAACTTAAAGGACAGAATCTTCCCAGACGCTTATCTTTCCTCATTAAAATGAGAAAAACGTCTGAACCCTGGATAAAAGTATGTAAGGGGAGATCAAATCCGTGTTTGTGAAGTTTGCAGGTGTTCTTACGTTCTCATCCACCACTAGGTGGAGTCCATCGCCCCCTGCTGGAAAAACATAGTGTTGCAGTGGAGTGGGGCGGTAGTCTGTGTAAACCACATGGCAAGGCTGCAGGAAAACAAGACAAACACACTTTTAGAACCAATATTAATAGGAAAGATAAAAAGAATATGAACTCATGGAATTCAATATTTTTGGTGGAAATAATTCTTTATGATTTATCTTTTTTCATTTTTAACAAAAGCTACAATCTATTGTTAAACTTAAACTATAATGTGTAACAAAAGCAAACTCTTTTTCCAGCCCTTCCTTATTGGGCGGCATGGCATTAGGAAAAACATGGAAGTCCCATATTGTAGGTGAATCCCAAGATAACATTAGTACTTGTGATTTAAAAAAAAAATCCAATACTTTTGTCTCTGCTACGGTTTTATTGCAAATATACACAAGAATTTCTGTTGACTTAACCACCTTACCACCCCTTTGCCTATTAAAACATCTTGATTCTGTATTAAACAAGCAGTAGCGTTTGAGACAGAAATGCTGCCTCACGCATTTAAGTTCACAGTGGAAAAAGCTTCATTTTTTTTAATCCATCTTTGATTGGATTGAATCAATTTTTAGGAATTAATATGAGAACTGATTCAGAATTGGAAACATTTTTTAAATACAGCCCTAAAATAGATAGCCTAAGTGCATGGTACTTAAAACTTTAAAAATAGCTAACTATTATGCAATTTATTGCTGTCAAAACAGTTTGATATTGTTATTGCATCCATTAATATTGTAATAACCATGTCTTCACTATATCATGAGCAGGTTATTAAAAATATCCGCTAACGGCAGTCTTAATAAACATCCAGTGTTAGAAACATGTGGAGCAGCCCACCTGCTTGTGTAAATGGCAGATCCACTCAGCAAACTGCTTGGCGTTTGGGATGGTGGCAGACAGGAACACATAATGTACATTATCAGGAAGTAAGATGATGGTTTCCTCCCAAACTACACCACGCTCTGAAATAAACAGAAGTGATTGTTAAAGAAAGTAGACTATGTACAAGAACATATTTATTAACTCCCCCCGAAACAGAGCCGCCAACAAGTTATTGAACCTGCAGTAGCTGTGATGAAACGTGCAGATAAAGTTAACGATAAAGTTAGAATGTAACTTCAACTCACAGGAAGATTGTCTTGAATCCTCATTTTTGTTAATCTCTAGCAAGGTTTCCTCTGGGATTTTTTAAACCGTGGTGTTTTTTTGTTTTTGTTTTATGTTTCGACACATCATTTAATTTTGCATTTTTGTAAATTACATTTGTGACCAAGGCTGTATGAGAGCTTTTGCCAAGACAAAAAAAGTTATTAAAACAGTGATTAAGTGTGTTTGGAACAAAAAAATTACCTTTACAATATGATCTATGATTTTTAATACACTGCCTGAATCATGTATAGCCTAGATTTGTGCACTTATACTAACCATAATCCAACTTATGGTTAGTATGACTACATTAAACAAACTGTACCAAAAACCAGTTATCAGAGGGACACAAAGTGAACCAGTACCAGACTGCAGAACGTCTGGTGCTTTCAGTAAAGTCACCATTAAAACAAAAACGTCCTCTGAAAAGCTACTAAATGTAGCAACAAAGATGCTAAATGGACAACACTGGACTGTCCTCTCTAGTTTCCCTCCCCTCCTGAGAGCAGCACACTGTATGGTACCCAGCTGCTAGCCAGCTTCCCAGCCAGACAGGAAAGAGCAGGCAGGGTTGGTTTTTCAAAATAAAGTACATTTTAATGTTTCATGATATTTAAATTAATTTCAAACTAGGATTATGGTTAGTATAAGTGCACAAATATAGACTATATTTAGGGCGATGGTGGCGCAGAGGTTAGGGAGTTCATCCTGCAATTGACCGGTTTGATTCAGAGATGAGCTAACACACTTAACTAAATATTCTGCCATTTCACATCTAAATAATAGCAATGATTACAAGATTATAACAACAAAAACAAATCAAACAACTTCTGCTTTCATAAGCAATGATTCCTAAGATTAAACCCTTTAAGCACCAAACAAGCTAATCACATAAGTTTATACACTTTCTATTTGATGGGAAAATGGTGCTTAACTGCAACAGTCAGCTCACCATTCAAACACTTAGCATCTGTATCTGCAGAGACCGTTTTTACAACCTGCACCACTTTACTATATAAAAATGAATGGGATTATACATGAAAGATTAATCACTATAAACCATCAACAGCTGAAAAGCAAAAGAGAAGAATGTACATTTTGTCTGACCAGATGTTCCTAGCCTTTAGATTTCTATAAGGCTTATCTTAATCTTTGCTCTACCTTAAATGACATAGGCTCAGTGAAAAACACAGAATACATTTCTCACTATATTTCCCTAAAACCAACAGTAAAGGAAAGGTTCGGTTGTGGCACCAGAGGAAACTGTCTGATCCCTGCCTGAGTTTATTCAAACCATTTTTTCATTTTTTTTCATCCTAGTTACATTAAAACACACAATTATTGAATGTTTTAGAGGTTAAAAGTCACAATTACAAGTTGTAAGAAAAAAAGACCAGGGTCTGGTGTCAAACATTCAGTGCCTTGGGTGACTAACATTTGCAGCTGCGTGTCTTTTTACAACTTTCTAACCAGGGCTTTGAACCGGTTCAAGGAACGAAAACGAAAACCGGGAACTTTTTGTATTTTACAGGGAACAGGAACGAAACCGGAAACGTTATTATTTTTTATGTTCTGGAACTGGAACACTTATTCAAAAATAATGGTAACCGGTTAATACCGGTTTTATTTCGTTCCTCAAAGTTTTCGTTGCCTAATTAACTAAAAAAAAAAAAAAAAAATTCCTGTGCACGCTACCATGACGGCTGAGGTTCACTTCCTGTGTGACATCACATCACACATTCGCTGACTGAATGGAGCGAGAGTGCTGTCTCCACTAGAGCTACACATCTTAAATAAGAGGTAAATTACGATCAGTGACAGACTGGACGGTCTGGCATTCGGCATGATCGTCGGGTGTGCGCAGCCCCTTTCACCCTGTTCATTGTAGGCCTACATTATCTCTCGGCCCACTAATAAGCCAAATGCAGGGTTTCCCGCAGCACTATCTTGGCGAGGCGGCCGCCTCGCCAAACTCACGCTACCACCTCGCCAACATTCCAAAAAAAAAAAAAAAAAAAAAAACACAAAAAAAAAACAAACAAACAAAGAAACGAACTCGATTTGCTGCATATTTATTTTACGTTAACACGCAGTTTTTTGTTGCTGCTTTCGCGCGTGCATATAGTGAATGGCAGGGAAAAAACACATGGATACGCCCCCCCCCCGGTCCGCACAAAACTTGTCGTCCCCCCCCCCCCCCCCAAAGCACCTCCTCGCCTAAGCAAATTCCTGCGGGAAACACTGAAATGCCTCTTGGTTCAGTTTTCATGCATATTAAAGTTAGAGTTCAACACCAATGGGGCTACAGACCTGCGTGTTATTTCCGTGCATGTGAAGTTATATCTGTGTGTTGCGGGCACGTGCACGCGCGTGCGTGCGCGTCCCCATGTGGGCCGCTGGTTGGTGAAAATGCCAGGGCCGTTTTTTAATCCCAGTCCGTCACTGATTACGATCCATCGTTAAGTAAAACGCTCATTCCAAACAGCTGACAGGAACGAAATTAACCGTTCCGGGAACAGTATTTTTTTGTTCTAACCGGTTCGGGAACGTCAATTTATTGTTGGAACTCATAACCGGAAACGTTATAATTCCGTTTCTGTTCGGAACGAACCGATTGGGGAAAAAAAATCGGTTCAAAGCCCTGTTTCTAACCAAACTGTAAAGCATTCAAACCATAAAAGCATCATTTGCTGACATGAGCAACTCTTGCATTAAGCCTGGGCTGAACACTGCTGAGCCAACTCTTGCTCTGTACAGACCTGCATCTCTCATGTAATGGATCTCATCAAAGATGACCCACGCCACTTCCCTCATGATCTCAGATCCCCGATACAGCATGCTCCTTAGAATCTAGGCACAAAGATGGTACATCCATGTCAGACCTGGTGCACAATGAAAACAACCCACTTTACCATCTTTCAGGGAAAAAAAACAACTGTCACCATCAGCTTGGTTCTGATCAGGTTCTGTTCTGTCTCTCTTCGAGGTCGGTCGCTTTTTCTTCAGCTCTCCAGAGCTCCTTATCTGCTATTACCCTGCCCCCCTCTCTCCTGTTATTTGCTTCGTTTTGTGTCTTTTGTGCCATTTCTTCATAGCAACCGAAAGCTCAAATTCTCCCTGAGTTGTTATGGCGACATCGCACAAACCCCCTGCCCCCCTCCCTCACCTTCCCTGCTGACATCTGTGGAGGTTTACAAATACAGATGAACTGCACCCGACCAGCCTCAAATGTTTACCTTTCTGCATATATGTGTCTCGTAATTTTTTGTGCTTCTGTCGGATGCTTCACATTATATGTGGAAACATAAATTGTGAAGCACCTGTCTTTTTTATCTCCCTCCACTTCCCCCATGTAAAATCTTTCTTCAACAGATTTCAAGGGCAGCGCCTATGGACTCCGTGTAAGGCGGGGTCCGGGGCAGTGTGGAGGAACGCACCTAAACGGCTGCGCTGAAATAGCAGCGGCCGACTGGCTGCGTTCCTTAGCAACGCAAGGCGTCAGTCAATCGTTCCCCCAAAATGTTTAAGTGTATGTGATGGACGGTTGTACTGGAACTGAATTTTCGATTGCAATGCAAATTGTAGTTGACAATAAAAATTGATTGATTGATTGATTGAGCTGTGACAGAGGGACGCGATACGCTCGTATCAATGATGTAGCTCGCTAGTGTACCTTGTAATGCCTGCAGATTTGTGCCTCACCTCTGTTGTCATGACAAGGCAGGAGGCAGTGGGGTTGATGGTAACATCACCAGTCATCAAGCCCACATCCTGGAACTCTTCATACATCTCTCTGTACTTCTGGTTGGAGAGGGCTTTGATGGGGCTGGTGAAGATGACTCTCTGCTTCTCTCTGAGAGCCAGAGCGATGGCATACCTAGAGGAGGCACAAAATACGTTAGAAATAATAATAATAATAATAATAATGCATTTTATTTATAGGCGCCTGTCTAAACACTCAAGGTCACCTTACAAAATCAACAACAAAACACTCAATCCAATAAACATTTAATAAACAAAGAGCAAGAATAAAATAAAATAAAATAAAAAGAACAGGAGAAATTATGGGATCCTTACAATCAAATTAAATTAAAAAATCATAAAGAGTATGCCTGTCTAAAAATATACGTTTTGAAGTGAGTTTTAAAAGTAGTTGTGGATGTGTAGTGTTGAATGTAGTGGGGCAGAGAGTACCAAAGACATGGGGCTGAATGACATGTCCCACAGTGACAAATTACTTCAGCACAATCACTTTCTCATTGGCTTGCACAGATCCAATATTGTGGTTATGATGAATAAAGGAGTTTATTTTCTTATTGGCGCTAAACCCTGGAAGACTTAGGTTTAACAATCAACACATTTTAACCGTGCTTTACTAAAACACTCTTACTCTGAAGTTGTTTGTCTTTACTCAACGTCACTGCAACTAAACACACACTGAAAGGTTTGAAAAGCTGAGGCCGTCAAAATCAAGAGGAAACTGTTAGCATGAAAAAAAAAAAACATAGGGACTTCAGACAGAAACAGTTTCCTATTTATTTAGGATACTTACTCTGCACAAACAGTTTTTCCTGCAGAGGTGTGTGCAGACACCAGAACAGACTGGTTGTTGTCGAGACATAGTATAGCCTCACGTTGGAAGGGATCCAGTATGAAAGGGTACTCCTGCAGGACAAGTATGGCATAAGGGGAAAGGAAAAAAACAAAACAAGCAACGTTAGTTTTTGCAAACCCATGAAGCAATTCACACCATGTAAACTACGTTAATGACTGTAAATGGTTTAAAAGACTAGCCCCTTTACACAGAATCTAATGTGTTACTGTGAAAACAATTTGTCAAAACGCAAAAGTAATGTTTTTACAACATGTTGTATGTGTAATCACATGGCAAAAACCAGAAAGCTTAGAACTACTGTTGTACCTTAGCTGCTTTTCCCACTCTTGGTTTCAAGGGTTTATATTCCTCGTCAGCTGGCAGAGCGACCTGTTGGTCACAGAAACAACACTTACAGCCTTTAAACGGACAAACTAAAGACGGAAACAAACATTTTGGTTCATGTTTTACCTCATGTGAGCATCCTTCCACGGTTTCCACCTGCTCCACCTTCACTTGAGGCATAAATTCTGCGAGGCTAGAATATAGGAGGAAAACAGTCGGTGATGCTTCGCTTGATATTTGTCACTTGGGTACACATTCATATTAATTCACATTATTTATTCTTTGGGTAAGAGACTCAAACAGCTGTAATTGTGATGTTAATGAGGTCTTACAATAAGCCTATAATTAAAAATTTTATTTTTAATATTAATAAAGGGCTGAAACAAAAAAATACAATTAGAATTGGATATTTTGCTTTGACACAAAACTTATCAAACTCAAGTCAACAGAAGCATAAATAATCAATATTAGAAACCAAACCCAAATAGACTGGATAAAATAGGACTTACACGTTTTAAAACATGACAAGTTTTGTCAATGTTTTAAAACACGACTAATGGGGCAGAGAAATAAAAGCTTCAATAATTACATCCACTTATATTTTTGTTACTACATATTATTAGTTTCATTAACATCCTGAGTATTTAATAGTAACAACAAAGCAACTAAAAAACAATTGAACAGAGACTAGTTTCATTTTAGATGGAAACTAAAGCAGCTTCTTCCAATAAAAGACCAGATAGTGGTTAACAGTTGTCACCTTCGCTTCCTTTAACACGCGTGTTTGATTACTCATGGCTTTGAACTTTGATTTTTTTGCTAAAAAATGACTTGTTTATGTTGTTTAGTCTTGATAAGTGTCATGTTTCTGCTTGGTTTTGTGTTTGCATTTATAACCCTTTATAGTTTATGTTTATATGTATACAAAAAGCCCATCAAGGGACAGGAGTTACAAATGTGCTTATACTGTCATGTATGAAGCTTATGGTTTTTGTTAATTACTAACAATTTCCCCTAAGCATAAATACAAATCAACTAATGCTTAAAAACAACAGACTTCAAGAAACCCTTTCAATACAACACATTCTTGAAGTCATGACTTTTAAACATTTGAGGGTTTTTTTAGATGACATTGCTCTATTATTGAATAACCTGATAATTAATGTTCAATGAGAATAACACGATCTCTTCTCAGCCCTGTTTTCTGTAATCGGATCCCCAATGAAAATACAGTTCTCATGTAGGTTAATATTAACCAAAGATGACCAGATGTTCGTTTTTTAGGGAAATTAAAAAGATTTGACATTAATTATTAATTAATTGACACATGCAAACATTTTAAAGCACTCATACACATTTCTTTGATCAAATTCCTTGCTTCTCCAGACTCATGAGTAGACTTTTAAGCAGAGTACAGACCATCCAAACCACAGTATTTGTGTCAGATTTTCATCATTACACTAACCCAACGTTTTTAATAAAAAAAATACCATTATTTAGAAGTATCACAAAAAATAAATCAAATTACATTTAATCAAACAAAAAAAGCAACAATTAACTGAAGCTAAAACAGGTAAGACAGGGGTAGTCAGGCGTTAATACTCCGTACAGCCAAAGAAATCCCAGTCACTGGGTTGTGTTCTGTTCATCACATCACCCTAAAAGGACTTAAAACGCAGGAACGGTTTGATGGATTATTGTTCTTTTTTTTAAGTTTAGAAACATTTGTATACTGGTAACTGGGCCATACACAGTATAAAGACGAAAGAACAACACTATGAATCCATTGCAGACTACTTGCAAAAAATGCTGTTAGGATGGATAAGAATGCATGTGGATGCCAAGGATGGTAGAGCTGCAAAATATTATTACATTGCAAAATTGTTGTTAAATATAGCAATGGTTATATAAAGTGCTCTAAACCAACATCTCCTTCAAAACTCTCTTTTCCATTACCCACTCTTTTAGAGCTCTTTGGTCTGGGGCAATAAGATCTATATTGGGTGTGGACATTAAGGAGAGTGAAAGTCCATTTAATTGACCAAATATATTACTGGGATGGGAAGGACCTGAAATATTACAGCCTACCAAATATTGCATGCATAATAATGAAACATTGCGCACATTGATATTATTGTGGCAAATGTGATTAGATATATTGTGCAGCAGAAGTGGATACATTGATAGATGAATGAAGAAAAGGTTGGATGAACGACTGATGGATGGAAAAAGAGACAGACTGATGATCAAATTGTTTGATGGACTGATGCAACGTATATACCAGATAATATACAACCAGGAACTAAATATCTATTTACTGATAAAAATGGAAATGACTGATATTCCAGACTTTCCCACACTGTGCTCTAGTATCACTGAAGCCGTAAGTAATCACCTTTGGGGATTATTTCTACAAGAAGTTTGTATTTAATCTTACTTTAGGTCGCTGGATGAGACCGCCTCAAGACGCGGTTTCTTCCCAAACACCACCTCCTCTCCGCCGTCACTGTCCGCCTCCCTCTTGACCCGAACAGATGGACCTGCATCCTTGTCGGCATCGTTTTTACTTGTTGATTTCCTGAAAAAATAAAAATACAGCAGAAAGAGGGCTACTTTAGCTGTCTGTGCGGACTCCAGACACCAAAATTCCACATAGTTTCGCCAAAAAACGTGTTAAACAGCAGTAACTTAAACTTCAGCACTATCTGAGCAATTTAAATACGGTATTATGTTTCGTGTATCAAATGAGCAAGCTAGCTAATTAGCCGGTTAGGACCGTTGTCACGCACGAGCCAACGTGAAGACGCCACGTTCACGCGGCGTAAAGAAGAAGAAAGTGCGCTAACATGAAAGACAAGGCTTAGTAAATTCAAAGCATCGCACCCTGTTTCTACGGACACGCTGATGGGTGTCTTTTTCCCAGCAGAGCTTTGTTGTTCGTCGTCAAACACGCTGAACAACCCGTCTCCAAAAGGGTCCGCCATGTTTGTAAGAGGGGGAGAAAATTTCCCACAGTGCAGCATGAGCCTGTTTCGACAGTTCCGCTACGGAAGCCGAGCGGTACAAAACGTGTGAGAGACACATCTGTACTCCGCCGTCTTCACTCTTTCCAAATTATCCAGCAACTCGCTAATGTATTTCAAGCGCGTTTTTACGTAAAAGGGGCCACGCTCAGGCAGGAGTTATTGACCTAATGGGTGGAAAGAAGAAGAAATCAGCCCCCCAGGCTGCAGCGGCAACGGCGGGGGCCAGCTCCGGTTCTACCCCTGCAGTTGGTGGTACCGGTGCGGTGGAGGACCAGAAGAAGCCTACATCCAACAGCAAAGCGAGCAAACCAGCTAAAGAGCCTAAATCCAAAGGTATCTAGCAACGCGGTAAAGTGAATCAAGATGGTTCCTTTCACAGAACTGGGTGTTAAAAGTATCAGAATAAATATATCTCTGGGTGGGTGACGTTGTCAGGAAAGAGTGCGAGGCTCATATCTAATAAACACGTCGCTGTCTGTTTTAGCTTAGCCATTATTTGCTTTACTATGCACGCATATATTTATGATTGTCACTGCCAGGACATACTAATGTGACATGCTATATTCTGTGGCTCATCCGATCTAACTTTGTCTTTATAGTAGCAAATGTCAGAGAATGTTATGACTGCACTAACATCTAGTAACATTTACTGGTTTGTTTTTGCTCTCCCCTCCCCTCAGCCCCAAAGACCTACAGTCTAGCAAACACAGCTCAGGTGGACACAGGCGGCGTCTCAGACAAGTCGATTCTTAAAGTAAGTGTAATATGTCTACAGCGCCTTTAAACAGCATTTTATATGCATCCAACCTATTTACGTTTTGCAATGGTACAGCCACAGACCTTAGTGAGTTTTAGATGATGGACTACAGCAGAGTAGAACAATTGTTAAATGGAAGGGACATCAAAGCAGTTTGCTTTAATTGACAAAACTCTGAAGATTTAGCGTGCAATTTTATTCAGCGCCCACGCACTCTGATCTACCTAAATACGACCTAGAGCAACCCTTTGCCACCGGATGTCTCCTGATTTCATTTCAGTACTAGTACCCATGTTCTGTGACGGCCTTGGAGGTTTGTTAGAGAACATTGGTAAATAAACAGCATCTGGAAGACCAAGAAACACAGCAGACAGGTCAGGGATCAGGTAGATCGGGCCTACCCTGAGCCGTCAGGACGGGCATAGAAAGGATTAATCAGAGAAGAGGCCTGTGTTAACTCTGGAGGAGCTGCAGAGATCCATGGCTCCACAAATCACAAATGGTAGAGTGACAAGAAAGCCATCTGTTTAAAGTTTATCACCATGATCCATAATTCAGTTCAGTCTGTAAATGTGTTTTTACTCCAGGGTGGAGCTGAACACAAATGTAAACACTTTTTTGTTTTCATTTGCTAAAACTGCATCCTTTTCCTTCCACACTGCACTTATGTACTGTCTTTTTTGTTGGACTTTGACATAAAATCTCTAAACAGTACGTGTATTTTTCCAAAATGTGAAAATGGTCGAGGGCTATGAATACTTTTGCTAGAGACCGTAGATGTTATCCCTTTACAACATGAGAAGTCTGGAAATAGTTAAATGTTGCTTCTTTTTTTTTTTTTTTTTTACATAGGTTTATATCCAAGCTGAGCTGGAGAAGAAAATCATCAAGTTGATCAATGATTTCCGACAGGAGAATGGGGACAAAGGGGCCATATCTGGCAGACTTACTACCAAGAAGCTGTTGGTAAGAAGAAATACACCATTTTCATGTACAGCTTTTTTGTTTTGTTTATATGAACTGCTGTATTTGTATGCGCTTCAAGGACCTTTACACGGCTCTGGAAAAATTCAACTTTAAACGAGAACACATTGAGGAGGCGATGAAGAGCAGCGTCCTGCATGGGGGCGACCTCCACTCTGCTCTCGACTGGCTCTGTCTTAACCTTAAAGACGGTAACGGAGCATCAACGTTCATAACGGTGTAACTTTAGTGGCGCGTTATTTTCTATGCCGCCTTTGTGAATTCCTCACCCGTTTCACCAGATGAGTTACCAGACGGGTTCAGCCAGCAGCTGCAGGAGGAGAGCCAGAAGAGCCGGCCTAAATTCCAGCCTCCACCGCAGCAGCGACCTGCTGAAGTGAACCCTAAAGCATCCAACAACACCCGCCGAGACGCCAACAGGGTTCGTGCGATTCAAGGTTTTTGTGTGCTTGCTGAATTGCTGTGTCGCGGCTCAGCCCGTGAGCTTGGTGGTGTTGTTTGCCAGGTCTCAGACGAGGATGAAGCCGCAACCGTGAAGGACTGGATCTTAAGGTACGCAGAGCAAAGCAGTGATGACGAAGAGGAGGAGGAAGAAGAAGGAGATAAGAGGACACGCAATCCTGAACTGGATGAAAAATTCGATCCTGTAAGTTGAATTGAATAATCTTTGAGTTTTGGAAAACCATCTTTTAGATTGGCTTTGTGGAGGAGTTTCCGGTCTTAAGTGTCGTTATGCCTTGTTGGTAGAACGACAGGTATTTGCTCCTCACTGCTCAGCTGTACGACGCTAAAGAAATGGCAGCTGGTGCCAAGTCCAAGGGAGACAAAATGGGCCAGCGGACTGCACAGGACAGGATTCGGGTCATACAGCAAGGTGGATATGTGACTTTTTTTTTTTTAATCACATTTATCGATTTATATTTATTAGGGATGGATGATAAATCTGCATTAACATTGCTATCAGGCAATGTCAGTCATGTTTTAATATATTGCTGTGGGTCCCATAAGTAAAATTGGGGCTGATAATAATAACCAATGTTGATTTCTATCTTGTGGCCGTTATTGTATGTGTATGTATGGAAAATATCCATGGAAAATATCGGTAATTATTGGCTATCAACCATAACAGCAATGTTAGTATCGGATATCAATATTGACTAAGATTTTCATATCAGTGTACTTTTTTTTTTTCACATAGCATGCATGCGAACCCAGCAGATAGCTTATTACCAAGTTATAATAATGAAAAAAGCTAACTGATATGACATTTTGTTGACGCATCGGCCGTTTTTTTCTCTCTCTCTCTCTCTCTCTCTTTCTCTTTTCTAGAAATGAAACAGCTGGAGTCTCATCCCATGTTCAATCCCGCCATAAAAGTGGTAGATGTCCCTCGGAAGGAAAAGAAGACCCTTCCTGCGGTTGACAATAAGGACGACCTCAGCTTTAAGCTGTTTGAACAAGCAGAGAAGGAACTTCCAGCAGAAAAAGGTTAGCCGTACAGTAATGACCATAACAACTTAAAAATTATGTCACCTGTAACTGCACAGACGTCATTTCCACATAAGTTACTCGGAAATCGTCTTCGCCGTTGGAGTCAGGCGATTTCCAGACAAGCCTCTTGTGCTACTTTAAAATGTTGCTTTAATTTTGCTTTATGACCTTTACTTACATGTTTCGGGTTGAACATCAAGCTCGCGGTGACTGTTTGTTCTAATGGTCAAAAGCTGTCAGGGGCGATGAAGTGATGTTAAGTTTTTCTTCGGCAGTCGTTAAAAAGAACGAGCCAAAAGATATCCGCAACTTTGACTACACGGCTCGCAGCTGGACAGGAAAGTCTCCCAAACAGTTTCTCATCGACTGGGTCAGAAAAAACCTGCCCAAAAGTCAGCCTCCGGCTTTCCACAAGGTTGCTGCTGGCAGATACTGGAGATGCAAGTAAGAAAGTGTGTTTGTGACAAAGTGCCAAGGGGAGGAATGACCTCACAACCATGTCCCGTATTAAATGGCAGATTAGTTATGGATCGCTGAGATATTATCGATGAGAATCCATTTATATGATGTTTCTGCATCCTTCAGGGTTAGAGTCCAAAGAGCGGAGGATGTTCTGGAAGTTTGCCCGACCATCCTGACTGAAGACAGCATGCAGGCTCAGCATCTGGCTGCAACTTTGGCGCTCTACCGTCTGGTTAAAGGACAGGTAATTGGCTTTAATGGTCCAGAATGCAGCAGTTGCACCAATCTGATCTCCCAAGGTTTCCGCATAGTCTTGAAAAGTCTGAAATTTGATCCAACTGGGTTTTTTTTAAGCTTGGGGAGAGTAGGGACAACAAATTATAGGATGGAAAAATGTTTGTATTTTTTATGTCATTTGCTGTCTTGTTGTCTGTGTGAAGACTCTTATAATCAGACTGTTTTGGTTGGTTTTATTAATGTGAGCCCATGGTGCCCATCAAGTCATCATTTGTCTCCCTCAAACATATCAGATCTTGAGTTTATTGTTTTAGAGACACTTTGCATCCATCCATCCATCCATCCATCCATCCATCCATCCATCCATCCATCCATCCATCCATCCATCCATCCATCCATCCATCCATCCATCCATCACTTTTTCTAGTTTATATTGTATGTAGAAAAGCTTGACCACCTTAAAAACAATTGCAGTAAACTGATTGATTCATTTTTATTTCTGCACAATAAATGTCAAATTCAGCATCAGCGCACTATACATTTCTATACCATTTAAGTTGCAAAAAAACTGCTTGGACAGCAATCAATATTGCCATATAAATGGTATAATGATTTGATATAAAAGTATTTCAGAGAGGACAAGACGTTCTAGTAAAGTCGTTAAGAAACTATTAAAAATGCAAGTCGGACGTTTCACTGCAAGCACATCAGCTTTTCGTTTTTCACTGAACTTAAGTTGATTGAATGGAAATGCTTAACTTTTTCCAGCATTTAAATGGAATAGCTAATATGGGGGGGGTCATACCTGCAACAAACCTTAAGAAGAAGAATATTAATGCTGCAGACATAAGTTTGTTTGTTTTTTTACATATATCATCGTTGTGGCATTTTCCAACATAACCACTTATTTTTCTCACACCCTGGAGCCCTATTCAATTTGCAAGATCGTCTTGCAAAAATGAATAAATCTGAAAATCTGAGTCTGTAAAAATGCAGAATTTATTCTAAAAAAACTGTGTTTCAAAAAACTTGAAACTGTGTCAGGATGTTACTTATTTTTGCTCTGTCATAACTGTATCTTTGTTCCTCCGGTGAACTGTTTCCCCCCCCCACCCTCTGCTCGTTTCCCACAGTCCGTCCACCAGCTCCTACCTCCAACCTACAGGGACGTGTGGCTGGAGTGGCGAGACGGCGAGCAGCAGCAGCAGGAAGCGAGCCGCACCGCCGCCAACAAACCCCGAGACCAGTTCATATCCCGGCTCTTGACCAGACTGAAGCAGCAGCAGAACCTGAGCCAAGCCCAGCAGTCCGCGTGTCACGACGGGGAGCGGCTCGGCGGGGCAGGAGAGGAGGAGCCGGAAGACTCCTGGGAGAATTTGGCGAGTCTCAATATTGAGGAAAAAGGAGGCAACGTTGAAGACAGGAGTGAGAAAAGTAGGCAGAAGGAAGGAGCAGCGGCGCTTAAAGCAGCCAGAGAGCTCTTACTAAAGCTGAAAGAGTCGGCACTCGCCCACAAGCTGCAGGTAAACGCGCTCTACGCCGTCCACGCTTTTATTTTCCCGCGATAAAACGCCACGCTGTTTAACAACCGTTTCACCTTTTAGGCAGAGAGAGCGCAACTTCCAGTCTTTCAACACAGACGGCGCATCCTCGAGGCTCTGCAGCGCCATCGTGTGGTAGTGGTGGCTGGTGAGACGGGCAGCGGGAAGAGCACTCAGATCCCTCAGTTTCTGTTGGAGGAGCTGTTGACGGGGGGCAAAGCTGCTCAGCCTTGCAACATTGCGGTGACTCAGCCCCGCCGGATATCAGCCATGAGCCTCGCCTGCAGGGTCAGCCAGGAGCTGGGCTGCGAGGACGGACCGGGCTCCAAGGTGATCTTTAGCCCGCGGGGTTGCACTGTTCGTTCGTTCCGTCTGTTTCGTGCGCCGGCGCAAGCAGACGCGATGCACACTCCCACCTGCTTTAAAGACCATGTTTTGGGTTGAATTCAGACGTCGCTGTGCGGCTACCAGATCAGGATGGAGAACCTGTCTGGGGACTGGACCCACCTCTTGTACTGCACAACCGGAGTTCTCCTCAGGAAGCTCCAGCACGACAGACACCTCAGCTCCCTCACCCATATTATCGTGGACGAGGTACTAACGATCTCGTATTGAGTGCGTAATGCACAGATCCTCATTCCTACCTTCAGGCTGAAGCGTCATACGCTTTCCTTTCACCTCGCCCGTTCTCTCCTAGGTCCATGAGCGCAGTGTCCAGTCCGACTTTCTGCTGACCATCCTAAAAGATGTTGTAATGAAGAGATCTGACCTGCATCTGATCCTCATGAGTGCCACGGTGGACTGTGACAAGTTTTCCAGCTACTTTAACCGCTGCCCAGTGATCAGCATCCCAGGCAGGACCTTCCCGGTTGAAGTAAGTTGTAGTTCAGGTTTGATACGTGAAGAATCAGATGTAAAATTTTGTGAAGAACTCTTGTGCTGTCTGTTATTTCTTTATATATTACTTGAAAGGAGCCAGACTGCTAAATTGCTACTTTTTTAGCTGGTACTTTTGGACTCTTAGTTAATAAAGTACAGGAAGAGTTATTGTCCACACACATCCCCCCCCCCTTTTTTTTGTCACAATACAACCACAAACCTTGAAACATTTTATTAGGACTGTACGTGATAACACAGAGTTGGAAAGTGGAGGTCAACAAAATCGTAGTTAAAAAGAATCTACAATAAAATTCAGAACTGTCTGCCACACATCTGTTTAGAGCCCCCTTACCGTGATACCCCAAAATAAAATCTGGTGCAGGCTTTTAGGCGTTGATATCCATGGAGGGTATTCTGCACAATTTGCTGAAATCTGTCAAATTTAGAAATTACAATGGTGGTCCAAAAAATACTACTGTGTAGAAGTATGTCTTGAACACTGTTATTCTAGATGTGAATCAATTAAATATATAGATTAGGGCTGGATGATATAGAAAAAAAGCATATCAATAAAATAGAAATCATATTGATTGATATTGATGATTATCAACAAATTCAAAGCATAAATTTTAAGTGCAGCCTTGGCCATTTTATGCTGTTGCATAAAATTCAAACACTGAATTCAAACTCAACCCTCTATTCAACCAACTTTTTAGCAAAACTGCAAGTATTAAAAAAAATGAAAAAGAACGCGTGCTCTCTGAACTCTTTGAAGGAGGTGGAGCTTGGGGGGCAGAGCTTTCCTGGGTCTGCGTTTGCGATTGGTTGGGAGGGTGTAATGACTTTAATATTAACCTACACGATAGGCTAGAATGCATAAGGAAGAAAAACTGTTATTATATTGAACTTTTTATTTACCCCTTTTATTTTCTATCATCGATACACATCTATAGGTCGATATATATTGTTATTGAATTATCGTCCAGCCCTATAATAGATGCATATTTTTTCTCTAGAGAATAAAGTTGCATTGCTCCCTCTGGATCAGGGGGTGTTTTGTCACCTATTTGACGGATAACGGGCGAAGGAAACGGGAGATGGATGAATGGATCAAAATTAAAACAACAATATCCTACTACAAGAAAAAGGGTTACAGATACAAAAAAAAAGATCCATTGCTGACCGATCGAATTCAGTAATCTTGTTGAAAAAATTCCTGGTTAGTCTTATTAAGGAAAATGTAAATTAATTCAAAGATGACAAATTGGCATTATTCAGCCAGATTCATCGAGATCATGATTTATTCTGGTTATTTTTAAAGAGCTTGAATATCCAAGAAAACAAGGTGCTGCTTTTCCCAGGTGTATCATTTGGAGGACATAGTGGAGCAAACCGGATACGTCCTGGAAAAAGATTCGGAGTACAGCCAGAAGATTTTAGAAGAAGAAGAGGAGGTCTCCATCTCTATCACGCAGAAAGGAGGCAAGACTTTGCAGCACCAGGTAACCTTGGCTCACTGGGCTTTACCTGAGCCACCCTAAAGCGCCGGCTTAGTTTTAGACGACCTTGTGTTTGTGTCAGGAGGTTATAGTGAGGGACCCCTCCTCCAGCTGGGATCTGGGTCCAGACCTCGACCATTTCAGCAGCAGGACCCGGCAGGTGCTTCAGTTCATGAACCCTAATAAGATCAACGTGGACTTGCTCGTAGACCTCCTGGACTACTTGGGTAAAATGTCTCCCTCACATTATGAGCTCCTTTCTGAACTTGTCGTATGAAACTTCCTGCTGTGACCCTTTGGTGTCTCTCCGTCAGACAAATCTCCACAGTTTAGCGACATGGATGGAGCTGTGCTGGTGTTTCTCCCGGGTCTGGCTCACATCCAACAGCTCTTCGACGTGCTGTCGTCGGACAAGAGGTTCAGAGAGAAAAACAGGTGCTTTCCCATAAACTGCATCATGCTTTAAAATGCAAGGAACCCCACCAGGCTGACCTGCTCCCTCTCTGTTGGAACCAAACTGCAGGTATAAGATTGTTGCCCTCCACTCAACGCTTTCGTCCAAGGACCAGGCTGCTGCTTTCACAGTGCCCCCTGCTGGAGTTAGAAAGGTAGTTTCAGTCACAACCTGGGACTGGTGATACTTTCATGAACTGGTCTCTTTAACCCCAGCTTTTTATTTATTTTTTAGATCGTGTTGTCGACCAACATTGCTGAGACGGGCGTGACGATTCCCGACGTTGTTTTTGTCATCGACACCGGGAAGACTAAAGAAAATAAGTAAGAGTTCATGGATGAATGATCCGCGCATTGTTCCTTTTTCACTTTTTTTTAATTTAGAGACTTAGACTTTAGAGACTTAGACTTAGACAACTTTATTTGTCATTTTGTATGCACAGAGTGCGTACCGAACGAAATTTCGTTTCGCATACAGCTTGAAAAGTTACAGTAAATAGCAGTGAATTACAGGATAAGGTGCAGCAGTGATTTCCTAGTAAACCATTGAAGTGTAAACAATGTAAACAGTGCAGGAGAAATCGACAGTGGTAACTGAGAGTTCGGCAGCATTTGTAGTGCTAGATAAGGATGCAATGATGGAATGTGCAAATATACGAATGTTGTACAGAGTCCATTTTGTGGCTGTTCAACAGTCTGATGGCATATGTGCAAATGTGCATATATAAGAATGTGGTACAGAGTCCATTTTATGGCTTCAGCAGTTCAGAGTCCATTTTGTGGCCTCAGCAGTTCAACAGTCTGATGGCAACAGGGAAAAAGCTATTGCAGAACCTGGTGGACCTGCAGGGGATGCTGCGGAACCTCTTCCCAGAGGGCAGCAGGGAGAACAGTCCATGGTGGGGGTTTGAGGGGTCCCTGATGATGTTACGGGCTCGGGACACACAGCGCTGAGATGAGATGTCCTTGATGGAGGGAAGAGGAGCCCTGATGATCCCTTCTGCTGTCCTCACCACTCTCCTCACGTTCTTCCAGTCAGAGGCATTGCAGTCTCCACACCACACGGAGAGACAGCTGGTCAGAATGCTCTCTATGGTGCTTCTGTAGAAGATCGTGAGGATGGGCGGGGGCAGGTGGGCTCTCCTCATCCTCCGCAGGAAGTACAGTCGTTTCTTTACAGCTTTACTTTGTATTTATTACTTTATAGCTCTGGTGGTCTCTAACGTCCACGCTGGGTCTGATCCTCCGTTAAATGATTGCAGCTGATTTCCCATATCATGTCGTCCCAGTGATCAAAAACTGGCCTAGATTTGGGCTCAAGAAATGCAGCTCAAGCTCCACGTGTGATTTCTGAAACCGTGATCAACCAGGCCACAGAGCTTTTAGCATGGATGAATGGCGTAATATAAATGGAAAAAAATGTTTCCTACTTTGTCTCTACTTTTTTAAAATGACAGCGTCACAGCGGATTAATGATGCATTAAAAGACATAAAAAAACGTGAAACAGAGATTGCTGCAAAAATAATAAATCTCTCCAAATATTCTGTAATATGTTGACTATATTAATATCGTTCTCGCTAAAAATAGGTATTTAACGGCCACATTTTAGAACAGTTGGATAATCTTCTGTCTCTGACATCCTTTTGATCAGGGGTGGCCAAACTTTTCGGCTCATGGGCCGAAACTGTCAAGTCAAGAGAACTTGAGGGCCAAATAAAATAAATGACTGAACCAACTATTGTGATAAAATGTAATTTTATATAAATACAAAATATAATTTTAATTAAACAAATTACACTCTGTATTTAGCCAATTTTAATAAATTCATTCCAATCAGATTTTATTGCACCAAAGTCTGCATTTGAGTAAAAGTCACTGGATGGATATAGTCCTATTTACTAAGATATTAAAGAGAATGTTTAGTTATGAACAGACAAATACTTTGTCAATATTCAGTTATTAGATTTTAATTTTTCTGTAATAATTTTACCCTAATAAGTTTCCCTGTGCACCAGCCTCCTGTGCTGAGCGGCCAAATCTTTCTTGAAATGCTGTTGAGGGGGGGGGCAGTAAATCACCCCGCTGATTTCTCCCTGAAGGTCCTTTTTATCATAAACCCCAGTATAGAGTACTGAGGGCTTTAGAGGGCAGTGTTTCCTTTCTCAATAGTGCTTCAGGTTTTTTGCCCAAACTCTAGTGTCACAGCTTCAACGACAAAATTGTCATAGTAGCCACCCGCCGCTTAATTTCAAACTTTAAATCTAGGACGTCTTGGCTTGTTATGTCCAATTATGTGTTAGAAATCAACAGGTCACAATCTTGTAGTTTAATGTTTAACAACGCATCCTCACAGTGCCGATTTATTCACTGACTGTAAGTAAAACCACCCATCTTTTTGAGGAAACAGAAGCTCTTTAAAGATAGTTCCTATTTTAACAAAAGCTAAAAGTAGCCTTTTTTTTAACTTTTATTCCTTTCAAATACATCCGCTAATAAATGCAGATGTAACGTTTTCTGTTTGTTTGTCTATCATAATAGTGAGGCTACATCCAGAATGTTGTTAATGGTACAAAGGATATTTATTTATTCATCTTCTTCATAAACCATGTGCTTTTTTCCCCCTTTGTTTTTCATAAATATTGAATTTTCCATTAATGATAATGTATTTATTATCTTGTGCTGAAGCTTTTCTGGTTTCCTTTTATACTAACATCTTTGGGAGAAAAAAAAACGGTGGTAAATTTAAACCTTCATCCATTTTCTCTACCCGGTTTGGCTTGCAGTGTCACAGGGGGGCTGGTGCCAATGGGTCATTGGGCCGGAGGCGGGGCCGCCAGGGTCTCATAATATCTATAAGTGATAATCTGCTGTTCTGACTTGTTTATGTTGCCTTCTTTAGGTACCATGAGAGCAGCCAGATGAGTTCTTTGGTGGAAACATTCGTCTCCAAGGCCAGCGCCCTCCAGAGGCAGGGGAGAGCAGGACGTGTCCGAAGCGGCTTCTGCTTCAGACTTTACCCCAAATACAGGTTTGGAGCTTCTCCCTCGTCGGCTCATTGTTTGCAAGCAAACAGCAGTAAAACACTTTATATGCCCGTCGGTCATAAAAATGTCATTTTATGAACAACAAATATTTATAACTTGCCTGCTTTCTGTTTGTAAGACATGCTCTGACCTATTTAGCCTGTGTCTCACCAGGTTTGATGCCTTTATGGATTACTCCATCCCAGAAATTCTGCGGGTGCCACTAGAGGAGCTTTGTCTTCATATAATGGTAAGCAAGCCGTTCATTGTCACTTGGACACAAAAAGTCACCCAAAGTCAAACAATATTTTACCCTTCTTTGGTAGAAATGTCAGTACGGGTCCCCGGAGGACTTCCTGAGCCGGGCCCTGGATCCTCCTCAGGCCCAGTCTGTGAGTAACGCTGTGAACCTGCTGAGGAAGATCGGCGCATGTCAACCCAACAACCACGTCCTCACGCCTCTGGGACACCATTTGGCAAACCTGCCGGTCAATGTAAAGATCGGGAAGATGCTCATTTATGGAGCCATCCTTGATTGCCTTGAGCCCATAGTAAGTAGTCCTGTGAAGTATTCAGAGTATTGCAGAGCTTTACAAAAGCGTTCATAACCGTTGACCTTTTTCTCATTTTACAACCACAAATTTTACTTTTGTTTAAGTAAAGCCGTTTTTGCTACTAGGATTAAAGTTTGCAGAATAGACTTAACTGACTAATCAGGTGTATGAGTGTAAATCAGGTTTAAATAACCAATGCATTCCGCATTTTTTATATTGTATTTCTTTTTGCTGTTTTAATAATAAACTAAACTGCAATATTTTGTTGAAACATACCAAGTAGTGAGGTTTTTGTTATGTATGTGGCTGTATGTGGCTTGAAGTTTAAATACTTGTGGTGGTCTATAAATTCATAAATCACAATAAAATACATTGAAGGCTGTGGTTGTAATGTAAAAAAATAAGAAGAAAAAAACAGAAAAAGTACAAAGGGAGGAACACTTTTGTAAGAAACCTTCTGTCATCACGTTAAATACTTCAAATTGATTTTAACTGCTATTTCTGAGAAGCGTTTGCAAAATCTCTGTTTCAGGCAACCATCGCGGCAGCCATCACAGAGAAGTCTCCGTTTTCCACGCCGATGAACAGAAAGGAGGAAGCTAACCTGGCCAAAGCTGCTCTGGCAACTGCTAGCTCTGATCACCTGACCATATATAACGCGTATATAGGGTATGGACCTGTTTTAAGTTTTAAACAAAAACAACATTACATTCTTTAAAGGTTCAAACACCTCCTGAAAGCGTTGAAAGCAATTGATTAAAACAACTTTAAGACGCTATAAGAAAGGCTTACTCCACAGAAGGAATGCGTACCATTTTTTTGTACAGTACTGTGCTTATGGAGCAAAAAAAGAAATAATTGTGCTGGTTATTTTTTATATTTTTAGTAAAAGCTGTGAGGAAGTGATTGAGTGCTTCTCTGTTCTTATTTCCATGAATTTTTGTCTTTTTGAGTTCAGCTGCAAGGTCTCTTGAGGTCTGGAAGTTTTGCATAAAAGTATAATAGGAAAGTATTTTTTTTTTTTGACAGTTCATTACATCGGATGTTGACTACTATCGAACACCCTGACTGCACGACAAACTGTGCTTTGCACTTTGGTATTTTTAAACTTTTTCCAGGTTTATTACAAATAAGCTTGCATGACAGATCCTTTCATTAGTCAAGAATAAACCACAAAGTATCTCAAGGTGCAAGAAAGTCATAAGCCACATCTGGTTCATGAGAGAGCGGCTCATATGCAGTGGTGAAAGTCAGGGAAATAATTTAATTTAATAAAAAATTTACTGTCTGGATAAGAATGGGGAAAAGAAAACTGGGTATGAAAAAATATCAGAACTTTTAGATTTGATCCCTTATTCCATTGTTCATAAGAAAATCACTGACAGAAGAATAATGGGCTTTCTATATTTATTCATATTTATGACATCCCTTATCTCTTATTTGCCAAATTTAAATACCATTTTCAGTCCAAGTCAGTAAGGGTTTCTGTTTTTGTGTTACTGAGAGTGCTAACCGATAAACCTATTCAACAGTTAAATGGGGCCATTTCACAGCTTTGCTTGGCCTTTAGACCATCTTAGATCCAGATATTAGACTTGACCTATGGTTCTAAAGACCTATTTTGCTAACGTTGCAAACGGAGTAAAGGCAGCACAGATCAAAAACCGCTTTAAAGAACAGTCCAGATTTGACAACCGTAGGTGTTATGGATAGGAAGCGGAGATAATCAACGATAGTCCAGAGTAGCAGTGAGAGTGAGAGTGAGAGTGAGTTTCAGCGTGCTGTCTAATCAGAAGCCAACTTTACCACAGCGCTTTTTTTTTTTGTGGTTTCTTGAATTTTAGGATGAGAAAACTCAACAAAGTAAATGTTTTGACCTCAAACGTCCACAGTGTTAAAGGAACCCTTCTGGAAATGTTCTATCAAGTCTGGCCTGATACTTAATCTGCTCTGACGTACGTTATGCTTTTCTGAACCGCTGTGAGATGCCAAGAGATTTTACACAACTCCACAAAGATGGCACAAGTTGGGTTAAGCAGCTGTTATGCAGCGTCATCAACACTTTCACTGCCCAGTTTGAGCTGGCACTTGTCTTAACTCAAATAAATCTCATTTATTTTCTACTGATTCCCATTAACTTATTAACAACACTAATGGGAGTCATTGTTCAGATCTGCCGGGAAGTAATCTGTACATTTTCATGCATTTCATTGTTGGGTCTATTTTTACAGTATCCTAACCGGTTCTGTTAATGGTTAACCGTCATTCATGTCAGAAATGTATGTATTTGTATTTTCTGACAGAAAGGGATCTTATTTTCTACCATCACAGTAGGTTTGCATTTTCTGATTTCTGATTCGGATGGTGCGTTGGACAAAATAGACGAAGAAAAAGGCTAATAATCCTACAGGGACACATAAAGAAACAGCTTTTCGTGTTTATAGAAATGCTTGTTTTCTTTTAGCTGGAAAACCTCACAGGCTGATGGGCAGAGAGCAGAGATGGCCTACTGTAGGAAACACTTCCTCAATCGGACGGCTCTCATCACAATAGAGGTAGCGTTAAGCTTTTCTGCTCACTTGTCTTCACAAGCTTCCTCGCTCCCTTCTGTAATCTCCGTCCTGTCGTGCATCCAGGATGTGAAGCACGAGCTGATGAGGATGATGGAGCAGGCAGGTTTCTGGTCCTCTCGCTCCTCCTCCTCCTCTCGTCCGAAGCAGCAGCAGCAGCAGCAGCAGCCAGCCTCGCTGTCCAAGCAGCAGATCTGCGTCCTTAACGCGGCGCTGACGGCCGGGCTCTATGACAGCGTGGCCCGGCTGCTGTGCAACCCCCCTGTGGACGGGCTGGAGCGGGTGGCCTGCACGGTGGAGACGCCTCAAGGCAGAGCTCAGGTCCATCCTTCGTCTGTTAACCGTAACCTGCAGGTGCATGGCTGGCTGCTGTATCAGGAGAAGGTACTGATGACGTTCTCTTCTGTTTGCCTTGATGTCTCCGTCTATAGCCAGTGGGTTAATGAATGTTCCTCCTCAGGTCAAATACGCTAAGATCTACCTCCGAGACACCACCCTGATCTCGCCTTTCCCCATGCTGCTGTTCGGAGGCGACATCGACATTCAGCACAGAGAGAAGCTCATCACTTTAGACGGATGGATTCATTTCCAGGTTGTTGCTCACCTTGGGATTGGTTAATTCTTATACACGTGTGCCTCATTTGAGGACATAATGCAGGTTCCTTGCAGAGTAATGTGTCGCACTTTAGATTAATAAAATCAAGAATTTTTATCTAAAGAAAACACTGCTTTTATACATTCAGTAAACTGTTGCTAAAGCAGTTGTTTTCAATGCTTTACATGCTCAGAAAACCCCTGTCTGCTCTGACCTAGTTCTGTTCCATGATCAAGAATTAAAAATGTTCTTGTTCCACTTTAAAGGCTCCGGTACGGATTGGAGTGATCTTCAAACATCTGAGAAAAGTGATGGATTCTTTACTTGAAAGGAAGTTGGAGAACCCGAGAACGAACCTGGAAGGTAAACATGAGATTAAACAAAATTATAGACGAATAGTTTCCATTATGCCACCCTGAACCTTGATCACTTATAAGTTGATTATCCTGGACCCTCAATCAGCACCTGGACCGTTTTCTGCCTGAGTTTAGATTGCGAAACTGGTTATGCAAAACATGTTCACCTCTTAATCGGAGAGCGTTCCTCCTCTTCTGCTACTGCTTGCAGGAGTGTTTCTGCTTTCGACAGAAAGATGATATCAGTCATTTATTTCTGTACCTCTTTTTATATCCACAATAATGGTCACTAAAGTACTTCACAAAATCAATATACAACAACAAAAACAGACAAGGAGATAAAAGAAAAGATAAAAAAAAACAGGCTAAAAACAAGGTAGCTGAAACAAAATAGAGCAAACAAGGTAGATGAAACCAGGTGTACCACCACAGTTTTAGCCCAAGTTCAGTTATAGATCGAAGATCAAAGAGTGGCTGATTCTAGAGAGTTGAAGTGCAACCACAGAAAAAGCTTAGTCAACCCAGCGTTTGTACTTTGTCCATGGAAAAGTGATTAAATGTTGACTATCTGACTTCAAGGATGTCTGGAGGACACCGACATAGAGAGCGTTGCAATAGTCGATTCTTGAACTGATAAAAGCGTGAACAGCCTTATATAGGTCACGACGATTTAGAAAAGTCGCCGTCTTAGTTAGAAGGGTAGATGATAGCAGCCAGACCGAACTACAGAGGTGATTTGTTTGTCAAATTTTAAATTCTTGTCAAATATGATAAGACCCTATAGGTTTTTTGACACAGTCACTGAAGTTATTAGAGTTTCAAGGTCAGTGGCAGCTTTGTTGCCAAATAAAATCCGTATTTTTGTTAGTTCATTTAAAAATCACAACGTCTGGCTTAGCCACTGTTTGATTGCAGATGCAGTCAATGAGACAATGTTGGGGATCACTCCATCCTGTCTTTAGCGAGTCACCTGCTTAGCTATTGAATTCACATGAAGAAAAGCAGAGGGCCTAAAATGGAACCTTGAGGCACCCCACAAAAGAAATGGGCAGTAGAGAAGAAGAAGCCATTGAGGTGAACCACTTCAAGGCTGTGCCACAGACACCCAACATGTGGGTGGAAAATAATTAAACATCAATATATATTGCAATATAACAGTATTGAATAAAGGTGATATGACATTTCCGACATTCCAATATACATTAAATTCCTGAATTACAGCATTTGTCACTGACCGACATTCCTGGTTTTATGTGTTTTTATTTTTTAAAGCAAATATTTCTAAAATGTTATATTGAAGGAGTTTTATAAGCATGGCAAAAAATTGTCATAAGTTTGTACACAGGCATCTGTGGGCATTCTTGGCAGTCTTTCTGAGGCTTTTATTTTGTTTATGTCGATAGGGCAATTATATAGTATCAACCGAAATTAAGAAATATATCGTGACGTAAGTTTTGACCATGTGGTACAGCCCTATATCAGCATCTTGTAGGCGAGAGAGGAGGACAGAGTGGTCCAGAGAATCAAAGGCTGCTGAGTCCAGAAGCACCAGAGCTACAGGGTAAAGTGTCATTATGAACATTTGAGACAGCACATTTGAAGGATCAAGATCTATTTTTTTTTTTTATAAAGGGATGGACTGAAAGGGATGACATGTTTGGAGCTCAAGTTCCCAAACTGTGTTAATAAAAGAGAGGAGATGAGGACCAACCATGTTAAAAGGTCTTTCATCATGTTTTGTGGAAGGAAGAGCAAAGGGGTGGTTTATAGGTTTCATAAAATGAACTATTTTGTCCAGAAAAGTTCAAGACGTGTGTTGAAGAAACTGCTCAAATTAAACAGAACTGGCAAAGCCAACAGAAAGCTCTAATTCAGCATTAGCACATGTAGGCTACCTGTAGCCTGTCTAACAGATGCAACTTTTTCAGTGAAGGAGAGTCATTTCTCCAAAGTGGAGACTTTAAGGCTCTGCATCGATTAGAACAGAGATGGGTGGATTTAAAACAGAGTTAATTGTATTAAATAACACTAAAGACAGCAATGGTTGCTTTTAGTGGTTTATATTTTACCAAAAATGGGATTTAGCCTCTTTAACAGATCTCTGGTACAGAGCAATAGTATTCCTTAACGAAACCAAAGACTCATACAATCTGTCTTCACTCTAACACCCTTCAGCTTTTCAGCGTTGCCTGCCTGAGTTCATGTGTGATTCTGAGCCAATCAGCTCTGGGTTTGTAACATTTGAATTTTAACAGTTCCAACAAAGTCCAGGATCTCATGGAAAGCGTCGTAAAAGGAGGAAAGAAAGTCATTGATCTTTCCAGACCTATTGGGAAGTAAAACTGTGAATCCATAAAAGCAGATAACCGGCAGCTAGTGGCCTCCTGGCTGGATAGGGAGCTGCAAATTGAATGAGAATGGGGGAAATGATTCAATTCAATTCAATTTTATTTATATAGCGCCAATTCACGAAACATGTCGTCTCAAGGCACTTTACAAAGTCAAGTTCAATCATATTATACAGATTGGGTCAGATTATACAGATTGGTCAATGATCTGAATGATCAGAAATGTCTCAGTGTGAAATGGAGAATCCATGGGATATAAGAAGGTCCAGAATAAGCCCCAGGGAATGCGGGCTCAACAACACTGAGAGGTCCACTACAAGGACTGTATATCACAAATATTCTCTGCATGATTTTGTAAATTGTTTTAAAAAAAAGGTTAACTTTCATAATTACTTTTTTAAGACCAATTGCTGACTTTTCAGTATGATGCACCTGCCTCCTGCTAGAAGATGAATTTAAACAGCAGAACGGCAAATAAAACCTTGTTTACTTTTCTAAATCCGCTGCATTCCTTTCTTCTTGCCGTAGGCGACACAACCATCCAGTTGATTCTGGATCTGATCAAATCTGAGCACGCTGTGTAACACCAGTCCACCGCAGGAGCCGGAGGCCTTAGAAGAACCTGCACGGCTGTCCTGGCTGCCATCACGCCTCTGCCCCTAGGTTCCCTGAAACGTGTTCAAAGCTGAGGAGTAGCACCTACAGACACATTTCACTCACATTGAGGAGGACTGTACATGAAATGCATAAAAAGACAGAAATTTGAGCTGTAATGTTACCCCAATTGTGGCTAAAAGTATGTTGATTTGTTGTTTTGGTTGAGATATTTATTGTATCGTGACTGACCAACAAAATAAAAACTACGATCAACTGCAAAAAAATTAAGTAAAGAAAGTAGAACATTTTTGTGAGTTTTAGACCCTTGGTAGAAACACTTAATGTTTTGGGGAATTTTTGTTAAAACAGCCTAAAGAATAACTCTTTCTCTACCCTTTTTCTTTCAGAGAATTCAGATCCTGTCCTAAAAACGTGTTTAAAGCCTGACATGTTGAATCGTTCTTATTAAAACCTCTGATTTGTATATAAGTACTGTTATTCTTCTTATTACAGAGGAGTGTCTTGCCATCATTCCATGATCATAAATCTCCACAGCTTTCAGAAACATGGTGGATACTAGTGACAAGGCTCTATTAGGTGAATTAGACCTCGAATGACTGTATAGCCCCAAGAAAACTGTAAAATCTAAAGTTGCTTAGCCACAAAAAAGTGGCTTTCTGGGTGTATAGATGATGCCGTGTGAACTTATGCAGATTTTACAGCAACAGATGCAAATGTCAAATTATATTGGGACTTTTATGTACCAGACAATCACTAGGTAGCACATTGTAAAACAGAAGCAAATGATAAATGGTTTTGTCTTTTTTTCCAATCTGTAATAAAAAAAGGCGTGGCATGAATTATATTCAGCTCCCCTGAGTCAGTACTTCGTAGAGCCACTTTCTGCAGCTCTCAGGCCATTAGGTCTTTTTGGAGTTTGTCACCATAGACATAATATAAGAGTAGACCCTGCATCGACCGTTTTCGCCTATGGGCGCTGACGAGATTTGGGGGCGCCATCTTGGGGTGGTCGACAGCTCAGCTCATTGTAATGTGTTGACCAGGCGCAGAATCAATTTTAATCAACTATAACTCGCTGAATATTGAACTAATTTTCACTTTTTTTTTTGCTGAAAACTTTAAAACTATAGCTATTATAACAAATGGTCCAGTGCATTTAAATAATCTTAGTGGGTAATAGAATATTCTGACAGGATGTGTGTATGTTGCTAAACACAGCCACACAATTTTTTTATTACTATATACACAAACACATTTGTACATGGATACACATATCATGTATGTATATATATATATGTATGTATATATATATATAAATATTATGCTGTTTATTCACTAATGTCTAAAGCTCTGGTGCCTTCATGGAGCAGATGCAATTTTGGAGAGACTAAGTCACAAAAACTTGGACTCTGTTTATAGCATCCATGTGTAGACCTGTGTCTCTCTACCCAATAGTAAAAAAATCGTATTCTAATCAAAAATATAAACAATATCTGTTCATCTTACTTGTGAAAAGTTATCCCTCGAGCCCTGACGTCAATAGTCCATCGATTCAAACAAAAATAAGCCGCAGAGTGCTGAGGCGTCATTCGTCTGTTCAGCTTGAGTCAGCAGGATAGGGTAGCAGGTCGACCGCCCCAAGATGGCGGCCGTAATTCCTGCGCCACGACAGTCAATGCGGGGTCTACTCTTATATAATGTATATGTTTGTCACCACCAGCTTTTCACAGCTAGAAACCAGGATTGTTTTCCATTTATTTTTGCTAAATTGCTGTACCTCAGTCAGAGTAGACAGGGAATGCACGTGAACAGTAGTTTTCAGGCCTCGCCACAGATTCTTACCTCGTCAGCTCTGGTTGCACGCTTAGGGGTTGTTTACCCCCTGGAAGGTGAAGCGCTGCCGCGGTCTAGTCTCTTACTTTTTCCTCCTGGATCGCCGACTTGTTTTCCTGCTGCTGGTGAAGAAAAGCATCCCCACAACATTATGCCGCCGCCATGTTTCATCATTGAGATCTTGTGTTCAGGGTAATGCGCAGTGCTAGATTTCGGCCAAACAGTGCTTTGTGTGGCATAAAGTCAAACTTTGGACACATCTGACCAGAACACCTTCCCGCATGCTTGCCGTGTCTCCTACATGGTTTGGAGAAATATGCTAAGGAAACTTCTTACGCATTCCTCTGAACAATGTTTTTCTTTTCAGGGACTGTCTGTGGGGTGCTCGGCTAATCGATTCTTCCATCGGAGCGTTGGGTCTCTACAGCTCCTCCAGATTTAACATGGGCCTATTATTATCTTCAGCTGTCACTTTATACATTTCGTATTAAATAATACTGTATATTCTTCAGTGATGGTATCAAGGCGTTGCTTGTTTGTACCTGTAATACTTTATCAGCTGTTTTTGCTGTTCTTTTTATATCTCTCTTTGCAGGTGAAGGTGAAGCAGACTGAAGATGTTGTATCTCCCTTTTCTCTCCTCTTTCTCTTTTCACCTTTTCTCCTTTTTTTCTCTTCTACCTTCCTGTTTCAGTGTCCATTGAACATGAAATAGTCCCAGCATAAAATCTAACAAAGCTTCTTGCATATATAAATCAATCGAAGCACCATGCCGAATGCAGTAAGGCTCCACTTGTGAAAGTAAAATCTGTTGGGCTCTTTTTGGCATCAAGGCAACAATTCTTATTGCCACATTGCCAGACAGGACACAAGAAAAAAAAAGAAACATGTGCCTCTTGGCTGCTTCTCTGATTAATGGTCTCGTTACCCGACCTGTCCGTCCTGGTAGGCAGCCATTTCTTGGTAAGGTATGCAGTTGTGCTATACTCTTTCCATTTTCAGGTGATGTAGATGGCTGCTCTGGATTCTTACAGGAGTAACAGGCGCCGAACACAAATGCACACCACACTTTTCAGTCCATTATTTTTAATCAAAAATGTTGAAAACCATGTATTACTAACCTTCTATGTCACACTAAAGTTCTACTTTGTGTCGGTCCATTACATACATAAAATCCCAAAGCAACGTGTTGAAGTTTGCGGTAGGAACGTGACGGGATGTGAAAAAAGGGTTATGAAATGGACTAAAGAAAGGTAGAAAGGAAAAAAAACGCAAGAAACACATTTCCTCTTTCCAATGTGTCAAACCAGATCTCTTTAAACAGCACCATTCTTTGAAATGCTGTTTTGTCAGTAAAGAGAAGTAAAAGAAATTCACTACATAGCTACAATGATTTTAATAGTTCATGAGATTTTAATGAAGTAATTGTTGGTCCATGTTGTCTTATGTTTGTTTTTTTTTAGTTTACTGAGCAATTTGTAAAAATGTTGCAACTTCTAGTTGAGCAACTTGGATTAGTTTTTTTTTTTTGCACTGAAAGGCAATGAAAACGGCACGTTATAAAAGCTGTAAGAGTCCTGCCAGTCATGTGGCAGTGGTCACTTACTTTCACATCAATAAGGAAACGAAAACTGGTGAACAAATGGCACGTTTAAATTTGGAAAAACAAAGCAGGAGAGAAACTATGACGCAGGGTGGTTCACTGAATTTGCACGGCAATTAGGTTTACATACAGTAAATGTGTTAAGATTTTTGTCTGATGATTATCTGTGATGTAAAAACACAGAACAAACATATTTATTATGGTCCATCATTTTATTTCATACATTAAGCAACAAGCGGTTTTTTTTTTACCTATTTTAAGATATCCAGGTACATTCAAAACAACCTAAAGTGAAACATTGTCTGTTAAAAGTTATGACACTAATTTTCCATCTGATATGACTGCATGTTTACAGGAAGCCTCAAAAGAGGAAGTTATGAGCTATAATGGGTAAGTCTGAAACTGGAGACATAAGTGTTAATACTGGATCACACTGTAATCTCCTTCAAGCTCCGACGAGTGGCGTGCATCATCTGCAATTAAACAAATGGCATCACTTTTATTCAAAGCATAAAATATGTCATACAATGCCATGGAAATCTAAAAGCCATCGTGTTTTAATGCCATTATTGGCATCTAAGTGCAGTTACTCTCATTAAAAGAAGGCATACCCCTATTGCTCTGGGTTGGATCTGGTAGTGGTCCCCTCCTGCAGATTCACAAAACAAAGGTTAACATACGCAGCTCAAGACCAGCGTTCTGCACAGGCAAAGAACGGGTCGAAACATTAAAAGAAAAACAAAAACCGGAATTTCTTTTCGTTTACCTGCTGACTGGTGGAGGCATCCGAGACGGTGGCGGTCCAGTTGGAGACCTCTGACCGGTGTAGAAGTTCTCATACACGACCGCAGCTGTTCCACACAAACACAGATAGTGATCTCTCACTGTCAAACCAGTACTTGCCTGAGTTTACAGCAATTGGTTAATTGTTAACGGCACGCTACTGTGTCCGTTTGTGCTGCAGATATACCTGGTGGTTTGTCTCCGGTGCGTCTGAGGTTTACAAAATGTTCGATATCTTCCCGGATGTCGCATTGTTCCAGTGACCTCCTCACTTCCTCGTACAGCTTGGCACACACATAGCACATTAAACACAGAGAGGCAACAAATTAGGTCAATGGTCACTTGTTGCTTTCATACGGGTTGATACAGTTAGGTGTTTATCAAGTGAGGAAAAATTGTCAGTAAGAGTAATGCAGCAACAGATTTTACTAACACAATCTCATCCAGCACACAGGGCCTTCCGGAGAGTCTAAATTCAAAGCAAAACCCATCAAGATATGACAGTCCAGCTAAACTGTCCAGCAAAGGGAAGCATTGCTCAGAGAAGCAGCCAAGAGGCCCAGTGTAACTCTGGAGGAGCTGCAGAGACCCACAGCTCAAGTGGGAGAATCTGTTGACAGGCATTCTAAAAACCAATGTCCATGTTCACAAAGGACCCAAAGACTAAAAGTAGCTCTTAGTGACTTCATTTTAGGAAATATCTTTACCTAAAATAAAAGTTTACCTGGGTAAGATAAGTTACTCACTAAGCATCTTAGTCCTTAAAAGAGGTCCAAACAATCATACAATTATTAATATGCAGTTAAGATAAACGTTATCATCCTCAAAGGGGGTAATTAATTAGTTTCAGCAGCCCAACAGTTTAAAGGTGTGGCTAGTAACATAATTTTATTGAGAATAAATAAATATTAGGAAAAATATTGAATAATCATGAATAAAGCAGTTGAGGAATGGAAAAATAGAGGATAGAGTTTTTTTAACGGTATAAAATGCTCAATAATAAACATTCAAGAAGAATTGGAAAAAGTTGCAGAAAAATATATACTATATATACACACTCTGGACAAGATAAAAGAGGTGAGAAAGTATTTTCTGTATTGTACATCATGTCAGTAACCTAAATGGTCATCTAGAAGTTTGTGTGATGCCATCTCCTCTCTGGCTTTTGATTGCTGCACAGAGCGGTTCTCGCTTTCCAGACTGGTGCGTAAAAGCAGAGAAAAAGACGCATTGATCTGCGGCAATGCGCCCCAAAGTCCGCCTTTACCTTCAACACACTTCAATTCTCCTCCCAGAGCTGTGCAGACAGAGGCGCTGCCCCGCTGTCCAGTTGGTTTTCTTCACCTTTGTTTTTTCCATTTTATGTCGGTCATTTTGCCAAATACAACTGCTTTATAAGAGCAGGCAATCCCAATAAAATGCTGACAGGTGAGTGCACATTATTATCAAATAGATCAACTAGTGAAATGACCAGTATGGCGAGGAAACATAACAATAAGCAAATCATGATAATGATCAGGATGTAAATAAGCTACATTCAAACATTGTGACGCTGTGTGACAATCACTTCATCCATTATTTGATTATTTAAGTTTCCTCATCGCAACACACATTTCTTAATCCTGTCTAATCGGTTAATTTCTCTCCGTTGATTTCTAGGAGCACAATTGTTGTTGTTTTTTTTTCTTGTATCAACCAATCACAGCTCTTTGAAGACAGCGTCTCACTTAGCAACAGGGTCAACCACACCTCTTCACTAGGTAAAACGTTTCTGTCATGTCCTTACTCAGACCTGCAGCTCTGCAGCTACCTCAATCGGTCTGACATCCTTTGGCAGGATGTTTTAGGCTAAGATAGGAGCTCTTTGAGAGGCCTCAGAATCTTTGTGAATACGAGCAGAGGTCTTTATGGAAGAGTGGGAAGAGGAAAGTCGCTATTGAAATAACGTAATAACGAGTCCTGTTTAAACTTTGTTACAGGTCATTTAAGAGACACATCAATCATGTAGAACAAGCTCATTTGGTCAGATTGGCCCAATGTCTGTCTGTCTGTCTGTCTGTCTGTCTGTCTGTCTGTCTCTATATCGATAGATAGATAGATAGATAGATAGATAGATAGATAGATAGATAGATAGATAGATAGATAGATAGATAGATAGATAGATAGATAGATAGATAGATAGATTAGATAGATAGTATTGAGGAAACCTAGACCTACATACCATCTTAAACACACTGTTGCCACTGTAAACGCCCTGGCAGCATCATGTTGTAGGGATGCTTTTCTTA
Organism: Fundulus diaphanus; assembly: GCA_037039145.1. Classification (NCBI taxonomy): domain Eukaryota; kingdom Metazoa; phylum Chordata; class Actinopteri; order Cyprinodontiformes; family Fundulidae; genus Fundulus; species Fundulus diaphanus. Next base: position 25,646,165 of record CM073141.1, read on the forward strand.
AGCAGACAATGAATGGTGCTGAACGCAGGGAAACACGGGGGAAAAAAACTGTCGGGGGCTGCCAAAGCCTTGGGACTGGGACAGCAGTTCTCCTTCAGGCAGGACAACCCTAAACATACAGCAGATCAAAGTGCATCCGTGACAATGACCTAGTCAAAGTCCAGACTTAAATCCAATCAAAAATTGCTGTAAGGCTTGAAAATTGCCTTCACAGAATGACAGACTTGGTCTGTTCTGACTGAGTCTGAGATCTTTTGCAGTCTTTTGCAAAGAAGAACAATTTCAGTGCCTACGTGCCCAAAGACGGCAGAGACATGAACCAACGATACTTGTAGCTGTGACTGTGGCAGGAGGTGGTTCTGCAAAATATTGACAGAGTGCAAATCAACGCCAGACTTCTTGCATTTTTATTTGTTACATTATTTGAAAGCTGCTTTGTGTTGCTCTATTGCAACAAAATCCCAATAAAACCCAATGGAAGTTTATGTTCGCAACTTGGAAAAATGTGAAAAAAATGTGAAGGTTTAGGAACAGTTTTGCAAGCCACTGTATGAGCAACACTTACTTACAGTTAAGGGCGACACGTCTTTTCTGTTGCCTGGTGATGTCTGACTCCTAAGCTGCTAAGTGCTTAACTAAGGCCTGCAGGTAGCTGTTAAATGTCTGTCTGCTGCTTGGTTTGAGCGCTGTGGATTAGAATGATTCACTCAGCACTTTTTTTTCACTGAAAACACATACTTGCAAGAACAGAAACAAAAAATCAACACACTTAAGGAGCTCTAAATCCAAAACAACAACCTCGGAGAAACATAGAGATTATTCTCTTAAAAAATCTAAAATGCTAACTTTAACAATTTCAGAGCACCTGCAGTATATTGTCTTGATCTACATGTTAATTTTATACGAGTCTAGAAATAGATATTGACATTTCACAACATTAAAAAATGATTAATTTCTCCCTTGTTATGTTGCTACAGCACCATTTGCCAACGCATACTAATAAATGCATTATTAAAACTCTTAAGGCCCCGTGTGCTTTGATTGGTCAGTTAACTGGGAAAATATACCAGTTTAAAGGTAGCAGCTCATGCATTGCTTTAGAAATGTTAAAGAGGTTCCTCATCAGGGGTTTAGGAACTGTGTTTTAGTGTGATGTAGACCAGAACCAGAGAGTCTGTGAGCCGGCGACCCGCTCTGGAGCTTTACCTCATCGCTGGTGACGCATTGCTGTGAAAGCTGGTTAAGATGAGTCCACACTGTGTTCCTCAGGAAGTTAATGCGTTCTACCGACTGTTTTTCAAATATCTGGGAATTCAACAAAAGATTGGGCAGTCAGCTGATCGTGTGCCCAACGGTTCACTTACTGTTCGAATGAGGAAGTCAATTTCAGCCTTACCTCGCAGGCGTTTATGTGCTCCTTCAGCCAGTCATCTCGAATTTTCCCCAGAGTTGTGACATGCTGTTGGTATAACCTGTCTGCCAATGAAACCGAGCCCACGGCGTGAACATTCAAATACAGTTCACTAAGCATTACATTATCTATTTTACTACTTTTGATAGACCTTTAGCTGCTTTCCAACATGATAGCCACCCCAGTGACAGGTTAGCCTAAATGCTAATAATCTCTGGTCGCTAATGTTCTCACAGAAAATGGAGCTCCCTGGCTCTTTGATGTTTATTATATGCAAAAGGGTCTTGTAAGCATCCAAACTTTAACTCTTTAACAAAAGCAGCATATTTTAGAAATGTCATTACTTGCACACAACAAACTGCAAATCTAATGATACAGAGGAATGTTAAGTGTTTGTCTTTATCAATTATTTTCCCTCAGGATAGCACAGTGGCTTTTTCTAAGTATACACATCCCTGGTAAAAGGCCAGGCTACTGTGACGCAATGAACCAGGGCACATTTTTCCACCTTTGAACTTGCATATCATCTTAGCATCTTACACAATTCAATTGAAAATCAAATGTGTTTGAGGCAAATCTAAAAAAAAAAAAAAAAAAGTGCAGGAACCTGGGTGTTATTAACAATTTGTTGAGGCGCCACTTTGATTTTGTTGCAGCCTTCAGTTCTCTTGTAGTATTTATAGTGTCTCCTGTAGCGTTTATTTCCGGCTAATCAGTACTCTGTGACAGTGAAACTGAAAGTTTCTATGAAACAGACAAAAAAGACAAGATGAAGGCTGTCAAGAGGTCTGCAGCAACACCGAAAGACCTGAAACATTTTCTGGCAAGTAGTGGTTGGTTTCTGCAAGTGAGAACAACCTCCCTTACTCTCAATTGCTCTGACTCTGGAGTAGCATTTGAAGCCAGAGCCTTTTCTTACAACAACAAAAAATACTCGTCATGCCTACATCTCCCAAAACCATGTTAGGAAGTGTGACAGCCTTGTGACACCAAAATTGAACTTGTTGGCCTCAATTCCTCATAGCATTACTGAAAGTACACCACACCCGCATTGAGGCATGGTGGTGACAGCGTCATGGTCTAGGGTTGCTTTTTTTCTCAGGTGGAACCTGACTTTTTGTTAATCTGGACGAATTGTGAGAAAAGTTCCAAATACCATTCAGTTTAGACAAGAAATCTGAGGATGACACAGCATCGCTGCGAGTCCAAACCCAAGACTAGATCAACAAAAGAGTGGCTTCACCAGAGCTAAAGGGAGAACGCAACGACCTAGAAGAGTCCAGAGATAAATCTGAGACGAGGCAAAAACCTGTCAGGTTACCCGAAAAGCGCCTGTAAGCAGCAGATGTTCTGACAAAGCGGGAAACCTTTTCTGAGGCAGAATAGACACATGTTAGTAAATTGCAGTGGGCCGACTCCTGCCACAGAATACTGAACACAACATGAAGGTTCTTCAACAGTAGTGTTTGTGTAAGAGTGTAACACAGATTTCTTTGTATTTTAGTTTCATTTTATAGAATACATACGACACTTTAAAGGAGCCTAGTCACATACTATCACCATAAAAACCCACATTCTCTTTCCATTCATCTTCAAATAAAACAATATACAGCAAGTGTTCGTCCTGATAGTGTTTACTTAGTCCTTTTTGAGCCAGAAAAGAACTTTGCACCGGGCGCGATCAGCAGCCGCGAAAAGTGTTGTGCCATCTGCCGGCAGTACCTCTGAACTATCGGAAAGCATGAGGACAACAATTGACCCGGCTACTGTAGCAGCCAGTAGACCGTCCCGCAATGCCTCGGCGTAAAGCGACAGCTCAGACTGGTTGAAGACCAACCAGATCTACAGGTTTAGGGTCTCTTAACCTCTTTCTCTTTGCACCCTCGCTGAACGTTGCTGACTCGCTCAGCTCCATGGTTTCTCCTTGTTTACTCATCGTGCTGCATGCGCAATATTGTACTCCCGTGTGGTCACGGGGCGTTGTTATGAGAAATATACACAAACGTGCTAACGAATAGAGCAAAGGCAAAGTATAAAACACAGAAGTAAAATATAATTAGCTAACAGTGCACAATAGTTGAACCGGAAAACCTTTGTATGCAACCAGAGAGAGCAGGCATAGAGGTTCATAAAGTCATATTACGTGACTAAGCCCCTTTAAAGGTGGTTAAGAGTATCATTGTCTCCCTTTCTTAGCATCACAACATCTTGGCCTCTTAAAACAGGTGTGTACACGTTCAGATCTACTGTAAATCCAGCAGATCTAATATTTTAAGATGGCAGATTAAAGTTCACTTACTGACGTTGTGCTGAAGAGTCAAATGGCAAAACACTGAACTGTGTACACCTGCTCAGCAGCCAGTGGGTGTTTAGTGTATAGGACTTGTTAAAACAGCAAAAAGAAATTAAGGAATATTTTTGAAAGATTTCTGTATTAAAACTTGAGTGTTGGCAAGATTAAGGCGTTTTCGTTTGGGATTCATTAGCTCACGTGGACACACGACATTTCATATTTACCTATAGGTCATGGCAGCACAATAAAGTGTACCAGTATAGGCCTGAGTTTGAGAGAGGGACTTCATTTAAAGCAGGGTGGATAAAGTCACATTGTTAATGTGGTCCAGTCGGTCCGCTCTAACGTTATTGCTGGCTGGCTTACCTGCTTCTTCCGCGTTCTGTTTTGCCTGCTGAGCTTTTGATTGGAGCTGCAAGATGAAAAGAAAAGAAGCCAAATGAGAAAGTTTAGTTCAGGCCAACTAATATATGTTTTCCATGCAAATAGTCCGGTTTGTAAGCTGCACGTGTTATAGCATGGGACTGACACCTTCTTTAGATATGACACAGATCAGGTATGTCCACAAGAATAAAATCTAGAAACAGTGAGATTTTCCAAAAATATCACAACATAAATCATCAAGTTTATCCTTAGACTGGAGTTAAGTTATAGAGTAAGCATTTATTCTGGCAAACACATTAGATGTAAAGAAGTTCAGAGGTTCCGACTAGAGTTCTAGTGTCACGCTAGGATGGGTTGTCTGGATACCTTCTCCACGAGCTTGATGTTGGTGGTGTTGGTGTTGCGGTTCATGTTCTGATCTGCTTCTTCTTTGTCGCGACACTTCTGCTCATATGTTTTCTTGGACTGGGCACAAAGCAACGGCAGACAGGAACTGTCATTGTTCTGAAGGTTCAGTTACCACGAGGATTTATACAGCAAAACATTTACAACAAAACAGAGGAAATTGCTCTGGTGCCATTAGTTCTCCTTTTACCGCCAGCTATCTTTGTAATTTGTGTTTTCTTTAAAATCCTTTAATCGGGTCTTTTTAAAATGGTGTAATTTGATTTTCAGACTGCTAAGGCAACTTCCTCAATCAATGTGGAAGAACAGTAAAGGGAATTAAAGCAGCAGTTTTTACGCACGCCTAAAACTGTTGTGACATGGTCAGGAGCTGCTTGTGCTATTTGGCTTTTATACTTCTGGTTTTCATTTTACATGATAGGTTGGACAGCAGCAGTAGAAAACAAGGGAGAACCCTTAGCACTTTCGTCTTTACAGCTTTATGTTCATGGAGTATTCTAGCTTTAAAATAGTTCACTCTGTACCCTCCAAAACTATTTGGACCCTTGATAAAAATACAGTTAGTGAAAGATTTAAAAGATTGCACAGGCATATTCTTTAAGAAGAAAAAAACAACATCTTTCAAATACAAAGCAGTATTAAGAACACATGGAGGAGAAATTAAAAAGTGCATGTTTTTGGTGGATTTTTTTTCTTCATTTTCAATAAAGAATAAAGTCAAAGATTGACTTGAAGAATTCAAAAAAGTTTAAATGTTGAGATTACAGTCAAAATGTAAAAAGAAGAGTCAAAATTTTTTCACAATTAAAGTCAAAAACATTGAGAATAAAGTAGAAACAAGATCCCTCCTTTGTTTTATAGGAGACCCACATGGAGTATCAGTTACTAAAATGTCTTAATCTCTTCTGACCAAAGCACACAGCTCCAGTAAAGACCCAGTAGCACCCTAACTCCACATATTTGCATCTATGAATGTAGGACATTCTTTTTTAATGTAGCTCACTTAATCATCGGCATGTACCTGCAATGGTTGTTATGGACACTTGGTAATCCAAAAATGTCACCTAATGCTGCAGTTCTCCAATAGTGAGCTTTCAATAAAGTTCTTTTTACGTTGCTTACCATCCTCCTGACTGTGTGTGGTGGTAAGAAAACCCTGTATGTTTGTTTTTTTAGCCTTATTTTGCCTTATATTGCTTTGGCTGTAAAATCAAGTTTAGCCAAGCAACCATTTCACTGCAGCTGTTTGTCCCTTATGTCGATTTTCCCACCTCTGCCATAGTTGAATGACATGTGGGGTGACTGTGGCTCAGTGGGTAGAGTAGTTGCTATACAATCAGAAGGTTGTTGGTTTAAATCCAGCATTACTCTGGCACATGTTGATGTGCCCTTGAGCAAGGCACTTAACCCCAGCAATCTGCATGTTGAGGTATGAATGTATGAGTGCAGATGGGTGAATGTGTTTATAGTGTAAAGCGCTTTGCGTGGTCCGTATGTCTAGAAAATTCAATCCGTTTACCATGTTCTCTCGTCTTTCCCATTTGGAAAAGTTGCTAACACTTGGTATTTTATGAATTTGTTGGGGTGCCAATAATTATGGCGCTGCCGATTTTGTAAAAAAAAAAAAAATTTTTATCAAGATGAGATTTTCTACCCCATTGAACAAATATACTTAAAGGTTGTATTTTCTCACTGAGTCAGTGTGAGATTTTGCTGCTGTGCTATAAAAAACACATTTATTTAAGGGGTTTTACACATTTAAGTGTGAAGGGGGTGCTGTCGCATATATCCCTCTCTACTTACATCCATCGTCCTTTTAAACTGTGAGGACTTCTGTTTGTGGAGTGCATCCATCTGTTGTTCTATCTAAAAAAGTAAATAAATAAGGGTATACGTCAATTAAACGCAGGCTACCTAAATGGACCATGGCGTGGGTAAAAGCACCAACCTTTTTCCTTCCTTCTTTCTGCTTTTCTCTGAATTCTTCCAGCTTCTTGGCCTCCTCCCTCATGCTCTGTGCCAGCTGCAAGTGAGAGAGACTAACATGTTCGGTCTCTTGAAAGAGAAAGAAAAACATGGTTTTAGACGATTCAGCATAGAACGCGCGCGCGCTAAAAGAGTCCTTATGGCGTTCGTGTCAATGCACTTACGTAGTTTAAACACGTCCAGGGATCGTTTTAGTGTGCTTGAAAATATAAAAGTAAAACAGAAATATTATGTAACATGTCCGAAACACATTAACTTTCTCAAAGACAGTAAGTTTCCCCCAAAAGGATTTACATTTGCTTCCAGTGGAAATGTAGCAGATTTCTCACGATGGACCTATGCTCTATCTTTTAAAAAAGAACTAATAATGCGCCACTAAAATAAATAAACCACGCAATGTGTTATTTTCACCTGCTCTTCCTTCTTTTTCACACTTGAACGTCTGCACAGGAACCAAACAAGGCCTGACATTTGACCAAAATGGGAACTTATGTTGTTGACAAAATGGCATGGTAGTAGTAGCGCTTTAAACACGAGAGCCTGAAATATTACTAGGAAACTTTGAATATGGACTCGTACCAGCTCCCGTTCTGATTTTATCGTTATCACCACATTTCATTTTCTTTTGGGCTTAATGACGAATATTTGAATCTGAGTCAGAGTAGAGTCATGCCTGCTGGAAGTATTTGTGCCCAAATCCAGAACCAAGAGAATCAAAGATATATATATATATATATATATATATATATATATATATATATGTGTGTGTGTGTGTGTGTGTGTGTGTGTGTTATAGCAAATGGCTTGTGTGCTATATTTAGAGCTGGTCAAACAGGTTAATGACTGGACTCAGAGGTTGCTTACTTCATCTCATTGTGTCCACAGACCTTCTTGGACAAGCCGAGCAGGTCTTTGGCGTACCTCTCTTCGATCGAAGCCCTGAAACACACCGTTATCAAACAGTGAGCACTTTAAGAAAGCAGATACATGTCTTTTTAAATGGCTAAAGTATTTATACCTACTGAGGTTTTTCATGTTCTGTCACCTTACAACCACAATCTCCATTGTATTTTATAGGGTTTCCAGATGATATACCATTATGATTTAGTGCATGATTATGAAGGGAAAGGAAAAAGATACGTGGTTCAGCAGCATTTTTTTCATCTACAAAAAGTGTAGATGAGAGTGCTGGGGGGCTTTTGTATTCAGCCCTCCCCCTGAAAACAATTTCGTAGAACCCCCTTTTACTGCATTTACAGCTGCAAGACTACAGCTTTGCTGAAGACTTTGCATGAAGACATGAAGACTTTGCAAAACAGCTCAAACTCAGTTGATACAGAAGATCTGTGAAAAGCCATTGCCATTTTAACACGCACAGGTCCATTGTCCCCCTATCTGTATGTTTAGGGTCATTGTCCTGTTGCTAGGTAAACCTCTGCTCTAATCTACAGTCTTTCGCAACCTCCAACAGGATAAAAAAAATCTTTATTAATTTTCCCATCAACTATGACCAGCTTCCCTGTCTCTGCTAAAGAAAAGCTTCCCCACAAAAACGGATGCTGCCACCTCTGGGGGTGTTGTGTTCACCTTAATGTGCAGCAGTATTGATTTTCTACCTGACAGCCATTCTACAGGTAAGACAAAATGTTGCCTTGGTCTGACGAGAACAACTTCTTCCACATATTTGCTGGTGGACAGCATGAATGAGGACAACTACAAACAGGAAGTATTTTTCATTTCGTTCAGCACTGGCTTTCTTTTCTTGCCATACTTAGAGAATAGAAATGCCTTTTTACTGTTTCACAATGGCGAGACTCAGGGCTGACAGTGGCAAAAACCCGTAGACTCGATTAGGTAATATGAATTCAGCAAATCTGACCACAACACAGCTAGTTTCAAGCTGTGAGTCGAAAGGTAAAAATGACAGGGGCACAGACAGAGACTACTAGAAGTAGAAAAAAAAAAGATTAACACTTAAGAAGATACGGAGCCACTGCCATCAGCTGTCAGCTCACACGGCACTGTAGGAAAAAAAAAGTCCAGCGGGGCATCCATGTTGTTTTAGAGCAGGGGTGTCAAACATAAACTCATTTTGGTTTAGGGGCCACGTACAGCTTAATCTGATCTCAAGAGGGCCACACGAGTAAACTCATTGCAAGATTAAATAGAACTAATAAAAGTGGACTTGCTGTTGATTTTTATATTAAATGAATTTCACTTTTACACAATATATTATGAATAACCTCAGCGTTTTTAAGAAAAGTATGTGCAATTTCAACAATACTTTTACTCAGTTAAACATTTACTTGTGCATTATGCATAAGAACTGATCACAGTGATTGTACAATGTTGAAAAACATTTATTCACATTTTTTGGAACTTAAAAACACTGTCCTGCCTGACAAAATACACCAAACAGATAAAAATTAAGAAATGATTTAAAATCAATTTTCCACATCTGAAGCTCAGTGCTACCATCTGCTGATTAAAACACAGCGCCCCTCGTGGACAATATCGGAACTGCAGATTTTCAATTAAACGAAGTACATGTTTTTTTCAATAATTGTTTTATCATTCTCTTCCTTTTATCTCCTTTTTCTTTCACCTTTTCTTTTTTTCTTTTTGTTCTTCCTTTCATCTCCTACTTTCCCATTGTAGTGTCCATATCATTTGAGATATTCCCCGCATGAATCATAATAAAACTATTCACATTCATAAATCAAGCGGAGCACCATGGCAAAAGCAGTACTGCTCCACTTGTGAAAGTCAAATCTGATGAGCTCATTTTGGCATTAAGATAACAATTCTTATTGCCACATTGCCAGACAGGACACGAAAAAAAAAAAATAATAATTTTTTTTTTGTTGAATAATGATAATGCATTTAGCCACTGGGCCGGACTAAATTGTTCGGCGAGCCGGGCCGTATGTTTGACACCCCTGTTTTAGAGGGTTGCAATTGTGAAACACTCTTTCCATTTTCAGATGATGGATTGAAGAACACTCTGGGAGATGTTCAAAGCTTGGGATATTGTTGAATTATCAAAGTTTGAGTTTTGTTTAGTTCAGTTTTGGACTCTTCTTCATTTAATCTGCCACTCCTCTGTCACCAGTCACTAACCAATCAGTTCTAGTCACCAGGTCCACTTCTAGTCACCACCCTTCCTTAGATCAGTTCCACCTGTTGCCAGCAATTAGTTTTCAACTCCGGTCACCTATTCACGACTCTGCTTATACCCGTATCAGTCAACTCAACAGTGCCAGATTATTTCGAGCCATTCGGTGAGTCTAGTCTAGCATTTTCTGTTTGCCTGCCTAACTGTGATCTGACCCGATTTTGCCTCCGGATTATCTGAGCCAGCCTGATCCCTGTATTACCTGATTACCTGCCTGTTACCTGACCTGTTGTCTGTCCCTGGATTCTCTGAGCCTGCCTTATCCGTGTCAGTCCTGTTTTTGCCTGCCTGTTACCGGACCTGTATCTGTGCCCTTGGATTCTGATTTGGACTGCCTTTTGGATTTCAGTTCAGTTGGATTACGGACTCTGGTTAGTCCCTTCGGTCATCCTGCCTGCCTCTGTCATCCTGGTTCTAAACTATTGCCTGCTCTTTAATAAACTTTAAATGCTGTCTTCTCTGGCTGAATTCTGGGTCCTGTGGTTCAGACTGTGACATGAAAAGATGGTAAATGGACTAAACATATACAACACCTTTTTTAAATTATTTTTTTTAGTCATACCGACCGCTCAAGGTGCTTTCACAATAGAACCACGTTCACTCATCCCTACTCCCGTTCGTACACCAGAACACAGATCAGCAGGAAACTTGGGCTTAGGTGCCTTATCCCTGACCTGTCCATTGTTGTCCTTGCTTTTCGTGAGGTTGTTTGTTCACTAATGTTCCCCAACAATAGTCTGAGGCCCTCGGAGAACAGCAGGAGTTAATGGGTCTACATTACACACTAGTGTGAAGTCTGTGTGCTCATCAGGGGACTTTAGGTTGTACCGGATGTTATTTCATGGTGTCGTAGCAAAGGGGTTCAAATACAAATGAATGCGCATGACCTTTTGAATATGGTGTATTTTTTCCCCCATCCAATTTACAATCATGTATTGGTTTGTATTAGTCGATCAGATGAAAATCCCACTAAAATACTTTGCAGTTTTTGGTTCTAACGCGACAGAACCTGGTAAAGCTGGTAGAGGTCATTATTTTCCAAGCTGCTGCAATGCTAGCTAACATTTGCCTACTATTTGGTCTTCCTTATCGGGAAACAGACATGTTGAAGGTAGATGTTGTATATTTGCATTTTAAATTTTTGTTTGCCTGATAAGGAAACAAAGCCTTACATGGTGCTATGGAGCATTATCCCTGGTCAACACGTTCTGAGGGCACTTGAGATACAGTGTGACTATGGATGAATAGTATTTGGAATTGCTTCTGTGCAAGTTTGTTAATTGTTATATATATATATATATATATATATATATATATATATATATATATATATATATATATATATATATATATATATATATATATATGGCAACACAAATATGACAAAATATACCAACACTGTTCAATTGTATCATATAACTATCTGAATTAGGTGCTCTCAAGTGTTTGAGCTACTTGCATATATAAACTGATTACTTCATTTTTTAATCTTATACCAAGCCCAACCCTGTTCATAGCATTTGATCGAGGGAGGAAATACAGAACGATAGCAAAGCAGGAAACAGCTACTCTGACTGGTTATAGTGCTAATAACCTTAAATAGTTTAGTACTTTTTTTATGTAGTGACCCTGACTAAATGTGAGCATGTATTCCTATCAGATCAGAAATGCGATAAAGGTTGTATTCATTTTAATTAGGTTTTCTTTTTTCAGATTTCTGTGTATTTTAGCCCTGAAAGGTTTTCTTGCAGCAACAGTCATGTCCAAAACACTTACTTCTTGTATTTTGTGAAGCAGTTTGGTCAACAAAATGCTTTCCTTTCTTAATTTAGGGAACTTTCAGTTATGCTTTTATGCAACATGCTTGCATTCCTATTTCCATAGTGTATTACTGTGTATCATAACCACACAAACGCTGTTCTGTTTACTGAATCATAAAAAAAGCACAATCATTTACTATACATTAGCTTATGCTAGTAGCAGAAAAAAACAGGAGTTGACGCGTGCCTGCGGGTGATAGAGCGAGAACGGATTATTACTACAGGGGGAAAGAGTTCAGAATGCAAAAATATGGTTTCATATGACTCCACAATAAAACAAGCCCAAAGATCCTTCTTGTGCACGCACGCACACACAAAAACACACACACATACACACACATTTCCCAATTTAAATGATGGAAATCACTGTAAAAAATGGCCTTCTGTAGTCTCTTTGCACCAGGGATTTACAAACCTTCATATATCTTTATGTTCAGTATATCTTAAGTAATAAACTCTGCTACATACCACAAAGACGGAGCAAAGTCTACAGTTCCTCTCACTTCAACTTTCAGTTCAAACCTCTTTTTTCCCTCCATAGCTGGCATATGGCCAGTTTTCCAGAGACCCAAGCGCAACCTTACCAAGCAGAATGAATTACATGTACGGGGAAAAAAAAGTCCTTACCTGGCTTTCATGAAGTCCTCCACCTCCTTGCACGTTCTTTTACCCTCGTTGAGATACTGAATGATGGCATCGTAGCCAGCAGTGGAGGTCAGATCTGGGTACTGCAAGAAAAATTTTAATTGACTCTTCTCTTTTTCTTCATTAAAAATACCTTCTTACTGTTTTCTCTGAGCATCCTCTCTTAACTGTAACATGGGTTTTGCCTAGGAAAAACAATCTCAGCGAAAATAACAATCTCAGCGAACACTTGAACCCACCCATTGTGGTATTTCATATTTTGAGCTTTGCATCTAAGTTAAGGGTAGCATCCTGCAATATGTACACTTTAAGAACACTTCCATTGTATGGTATAAAATAGCTGTGCTGCAAATTTAATTAGATGAGAGTCTTAAGGGACAGTTGGGTAAATCATATCATTGTGCACATGGAAAATGTGCTATTATAAGCATTTCCATTTAAGGTATCAGCTACAGATTAAAGCACTGTACTGATTTCCTCCCTTAATTATGTAAACTAAAAAAAAATACATTAAACAGATGCTCCAACATGCAGTTATCAGGTCAGATCGAACTAACATATCTATCATAGTGAAGTTTTTATTTTAAAAATGCAAAACAGAAGAGTGTAAGTTTTAATATCTAATTCTAATTAGTTTTAAAACAAACCCCTCACCCAGAAGAAATCCTTGAAATGAAGGTTCCTCATGACTGAAACACAGCGAGCAGCAAAGAGGCAGGTTCAACTTGGCTCCAAGGGAGGATATTCCTTTTGCATCGACAGAGTCTGTCAAGTGTGAACTACCTGTTAATAGGCAACACATACTGGAGTCAAAGTGGCGCATGCGCAGGACGATGACGCCGGCAGATAAAACGGATTAGAACGTTCTCAAATTGAGTTTGAGTACGCTGCCATCTGCTGGCCGCAGGCAGCAATTACAAAGGAGTTTTTTTTTACGCGTTGCTCAGAATCATCTTTATTCGGCCAACTAGTATAGTTGATGGGAATGCGGATAAAGTCAGGGCAACCCAGAAAGAACCCCCCCCCCCCCCACACACACACACACAAAGACTGAAAAAGACTTAAGCCGTAGGTTGAGGTTCACCTTTCAGCAGAACAACAACCAAAAGCAGGCAGTAGTAATATTTACTAGTGTGATGTTCAGCTAATAACTACACCATAAATGTCGAGTATTTGTTACCTTTATTTGAAAAATAATGAATGTTACAAGATATTGCAGTATGTGCAGTGACCAAACAGGTTAATGTACTTACAAATAAAATGCATTATGTTGTATTAATATAATACTGTATTTGTTATTAACATAGGGACTAATATGGAGGAATTCTGATGTACTCTGATCAGACTGTTGTTGTTCATTCTGGATAAAACAAGCCATACAGTTCAGGGGATATTTATTTATTTATGAGTTTCATTGTCCTTTAAAACTAGAGGGAAAAAAAGCATTTTAAAGATGTTTGATTTGACACAAGGCATTTGTTTTTCCCTCTATATTTACGAAGCATGTTGATCTGGCCTGAAACTTCCCTTAACAATGATCCAAATAGAGGTCCAGTTACATGTAAGTATTTCTGTGGTGGACTAAATCGGTGTATTTACTTAAATTAATAAGTTTCTACTTTTGCTGTCAGTCTAGTAGCAGGTTACTACCATACCAACACAATTAACTTCATCCATGTACATGAATACAAATTGCAACATCTACACTATGGAAATTTCATATCCCTCTATATGACAACATCATTTACTTGATTTTCTTTGTTTGTTTTTTTCTCTGTCACAACATCAGCATTTTCCTGGTGTTTAATCTACTTGCTGCTGCACTCAGCTGTTGTCTGCCTGTTTATGGCTTTATAGCGAGGCCTGCTTTGACATATCTTGTATTTCATGCCTTGTTGTGCTTTAAGATACATTGCTGAATAAATTACTTTTGTTCTCTCACACCAGACTGCCTCCATTGAGGTTCCTGTGTTTTGAGTCTATTCTTTGACCAACTTGAATATAGTTAAAACTGAAATGATTAGTCCATTAACCAGTATAGTCCAGAGCAGTCAAATGGTTGACAAAGAGATTTTTGATTTTGTTTTAACAACAGTTCATGCAATATACTTAAAACAAGAAATTTTTGAATTGTTGGCTAGTGTACAAAACTACAGTGGAAAGCGTTTTCCATACTCAGAAATAACAGGTTGATTATTAACCCATAGCACACAATTCATTATGCCACTTTTTCCCTCAGTACAGCTAAATAAAAGTTGTTTAGAGCCACCAATGTTACCTTTAAAAAAAAAAGAGACAACTTCTAATCAGCAAATAGGCTTAAATCGGATGCAACCAGACTTTCGCTCAGTTTTTTCTAAAAATGTTTCGACTATCTAATCAGGAGTCTTTCATAATTCTGGTGGCTTGCACTTGAGTAACCTGTAGTTGGTGCACTGCTGTTTTTAAAGGACATGGAGGCCCATCCTCCTGTGTGCCTAATGGGTCAGATGCAAATCAATGACTCACCTGCCACTGTCCTGGTCTTGGTGTGAGTGGAGTACTTGGTCACCTGAATGATAATGAAACTGCTGATATAATCTCTTTACAATGTGTGGGAGGACCGAGCCGTAAACACTGGGGAGTTTGAAACGCACCTTTGGCTGACACAAATGTTTGGGGTGTCTTCACCAAGCTAAGAGACAGGAGTGTCAGAACAACATGAACAAGTGACACTTTGAATTTGTCTTCATTTTCTCTGTCCCCTTTCAGTTTATCATTACAATTAAAATTAGGCCCTAAAACTTTATTCTTTGGGCTGCTAAAATCGGCGTCTTAGATCTTTAAACAGTTAAGAACATTATGAACAAGCATTCTACTTACATTTTACCTGTAGTAGTGGAATAATCAAATTATCATTTTTATGCTGATGATATGGTTATCTACAGCTTTGCAAAAACTCTTAGTGCCAGTGTCTCTACATCACAAAATGCTTTTAACATATTTCAGAACATGTTTCTACAACTGAAACTTACTTTAAATGCAAATAAGAGCAAGTTGATGTTTTTTTTCTCCAGAACAAAGAGCAATCTGCAAATACATCCTCCAATTGTCACTTTTCATGGGGCAGAAATCGAAAGAGTTAAATCTTTTAAATATCTGGGTATTTTAATTGATGACAGTCTTAGTTTTAAAGGACACGTTGAACATTGAAACTGAGACTGAAAATTGCTGTTTATTTCAGAAAAAGAAGAAAAAAAAAGGTTTTCAATGCAAAGAGGAAACTTGTAGCTGCAATGTTTATGCCCATTCTGGAGACCTCATTTGTACTCACATATTGAAACTACCAGACTCTGTTTATCATGCCTCATTGAGGTTTATCATAAACTGTAAGCCTCACATACACCACTGTGAACTTTACACATGTAAATGGACTGAACTTATACAGCACCTTTCCAGTCATACTGACCACTCAAAGCACTGTACTCCAGAGCCAATTGCACTCACTAACACACCAATACTCAGCTTGGTAGGCAATTTGGGGTTAAGGGCCTTACATCAACATGTGACAAGGGGAAGCTGGAATCAAACCCATAACCTTCTGATTGCAAGACAACTACTCAATCCATCAAGCCACAGTTGCCATCTAGTGCTGGCCATCCCAGAGAATTGTAGATTCACTCATTGGTATATGTTCATTTATAAGGGTATTCTACGTCTGCTCCCCTCATTTCTGTGTGAATATTTTCAACCATAAGCGGCTGGACTGTATTATTTACGCTCACAAGACTCACTGCTGATGTCTGTACCAAGTGTCGGCACAGAAGCCGGTAAGGTGGCATTTCAGTATTCGGCCCACACAACATGGAAAAATTTACATAAAGACTGGTAATTAAAGGAAGTGGATCCAATAGACCAGTTTAAACTCTTGCTCAAGGGTTTGGAAATTAAATCTGTGGTTTGGAAATGTTTTTAAATAGTCTTATGAAATTGTTATGAAAATGTCTCTAATGTACTGAATTGTTGGGATCCGTGCCGCTGTCTTGGCCAGGACTCCCATGAAAAAGAGATTAGTAATCTCAATGGGACTTTCCTGGTAAAATAAAGGTTAAATAAAAATAAGTGTAGTATCTTCATTAGTTATCCTTTCTTACTTGTGCTTCTTTTGCGTCAACAAAATAAAGAATAGGATGATTAATTGAAGCGTTGATTGGTGTGAATGAGTGTGGATTTTAAATAAACCCATCATGAGATATTTACAGAAATCTGTGTGCTTTTTCGAGATCACGAGCCTGACTGATTTTAAGTAGATTGTGAGACCGGTTTGTTATCGCACAAACTTACACCTTATGTGTCTTGTCTTCAGAAACCTTGAGAGCATTAAATTCCTATCCAGCTAAATATGCCAGACAAGTAAAGCTTCGCTACAGAGTATTCTGTTTTGCTGGACCCAGCCATTGATAAATGTTTTCATAGACGGTAAAGACAGAATTTCTCTGGGTGAATTACCTCCAGTACTCTGTGATGGCAGCCAACTCAAAAACGCAGTGCTGTGACGAGCTGGGAAAAGACACGCCTCTTTCAGTCACGTAGGTTTGTTCTGCTGGTAAGTTACAACGTGGAAGCAGTCAGAAAGGCGGAAGAAGCACTTGCTCAGGTTGAATGTGACATCATACAGTTTCACCAGATATACTCGCAACAACAAAAGCCTCCAAAATGTGAAGTCGATGTCAATGATGATACGGTTCCTGTTAACAATAGTTAAGCATTTTTTAATTGTTTCCTAGTATCCAATTGGGGCCCCTTGGCTCTACAGTGATGTGAAGTATTTGCTTTGTTGCAAATGTCTTCTGTTTTTGATTTTTGGCCTTAAATCAGATAATTGAATAAAATTTTATTCCAGATAAGGATCATCAGAGTTTTCAAATGATGATTTATTTTTTTTCTGTGGGGAAAAGCTTTCCGAGACAATGTGAAAAAGCAGGAAAAAGCAGGGGCAGCTGTTGCCTAGATTTGTGATCCTGCCTTACATCCTTTTGGATGAATTTTAGCCCTTTCCTCCTCGCTGAACTGTTTTAATCCAGACCCATTGGATGGTTTGTGACTGTGATTGTCCTGCTTACAATCATACCACCAGCCTCTCAACTGGACTTGTGTCCTGACGCAAATGATTTGGAGCCATTCAGCGGTGGACTTGCTTTGTCTTGCCACATAATCAAAGGCTGTTTTTAAAAGAGCCCCCCCCCCCCTTTGTCTGATATCAAAATTAATTTCATGATATCAAACATTTACATGTGGAGGAATAAAAAGCAAAAATCAGTAAGGGGGCAAGTTTCTTTTTTTCATGGCACTGCATGGCACTGCATAAAAACACAAGCGCTACATCTCAGAATCTACTTTCATCAATTAGCATGTTAAAATGTTTTGGTACAAAACAGTAAAAAGAGACACAGCCTGAATGAGTATGGCTCGTATACAAGTTTTATAAAAGGTACTTCTTTTGAGAAAGAACACAGCAGCCCAGGTTGAGTTTACGATGTTTTGTGGGAACTTTATGTGAAAGTCTCTGGATGCTGTCATAGATTCCAGCAACCAGACACTAAAAACGATGAAAAGAAACAAGATACTCAGATAATAGATCACCTGAGATAGAGAAATCTGTCATGTGCCATGAGGCACGCGGTTAGATATTCACACTAGTGGGTCAAACCTGATGAAAATAAACAATGGGGGTTCATCTTTACAACTAAATAGCCAAATATAGTAATGAAGTACTGCTGACTGAGGTAATGTTGTGGCAGCTTAACCAACAAGCCTCAGATCACCTGATAAAAGGAGGAACTATGCACTCCACCGTACTTTCCCTGCGTTCGTAGGTCAGAGCAAGTTGCGACATGTTTATGTTGCCTGCCCAGGTACTGAGATTACCTTCATATTTTTTTTTTTTTAATATGAAGGTCTGTCACATGTCCATCATGTTGTTGGCCACATAGTGTGACTGTGGCTTGCGGTGTTCTGTGTTTCTGTTTACTTGTGCATGCAGAGATAGTGGTGTTCTGAACTTCTGCATTATTACCCCGTTAACTCACAAAAACAACCCCCCTGTGAACGTACACTTCGATATATTAATCTTTATGACGGGTGGGATTACATAAATGCAGCTCTTGGGCAATTAGAAACAAACATCCTCGTTTAAAATGATGTCATCTTGCCTGTGATCATGTGATTTACTGTAACAGTTTACTTTCTGCTGTGAACTCGGAAAACGCTCAAGATTTTCACCTGTGAATATGTTTGTTAGTCTTCTTATGTTTATTTCGTTTTCTTTCTCACACATTACAAACAAAAACTACAAATAATACATGTGTCGTACAGCTGATTAGAACGGTTAATAACAATATCATAAACACACTTCCTGGATGGGAGGATCTTGGCTGTAACTGAAGGGGATTCCTCCTCCAGCGTCACATACTGTACAGACAGGCCTACTTAAGTTTGACTTCCTATGTATAGCTAGAACCTATTCTTCCTTGTCAAAGCGCCACAACAGACTGCGAGCTGCGTGATCGAGACAAACTGAACGTCTGAAACCTCCTGGTCAAAGATGACAGTCAAAGTGGAAAACCACGGTGAGTTAAAGAGGGTTTATGTGAACCTGTTTGAGTAATGTTTAGTACGCGTTAAAGAATGGGTCTCAATTCTTTCTGATTTACTTTCATTCTCTCCCTACAGATCTGGCTGCCGCCATCGAGCTCTGCGCCCGCGAGCTCCGGCAAGTTGGAGATAAAGTCTACTGGAGATACAAACTGCTGGAAATACTGGTCAAGAACTATGAGACTGTCACTAAAATACGCTGAGACGTCAAACTGATACTGACTGCAAGGAATCATGAAAAAGAGAGGCACTGTGCCAGGAAAAGAAACAAAAACAAGTCTTGGATTCGAGCTCATTACTGGTACCGATGTGGTGACACACAGGAGGGATGCCCACTGTTGAATCATCCCACCGGAGTTCCCAGTGTGGACTGTGGACTGGAATTGAGAATGGAAACAGAAATGCGTGGGTGGCTGTTGCTCCGGCAGCTGACCGGACCGAAGAAAAATGTCTACATGGTGGATATCTGCTGAAGACAATGGAATAACACACAGTCAAGCTCTAAATCATATTTACAGAATGTTCATTTTAGAGTTGTAGCAATGAAAAAACTGATGTTACAAATCGGTTAAAAAAGGTTACGAATGTAAGTATTTCCTTTGTAAAATGGAATACTTTGTGGATTGCTAATGTAAGACTCAAATGGAAGTTACTGGTACTATCTACTTAATGGGATACAATTATCATTTAACTATGATTCTGTCTGTGGTTTCAGCATTAATTAATGTCTTTGAAGGCATTTTACAGTTGTTAGAGTATATATTTAAAATACTATAACTTTGAAATGTGGTTGAAAACCCTTTAAACCATCTCCACCTTCATAGGTTTATATTTATATGGCTAATGCTGAAGATGGTGTATTTAATGCTATTAATCTTTCACACTGTGATATATTGACGTTAAAAATACCTAATTTTCAAAACTACTGCTAAAAACTGTGTTTTTTTAACATAGTGAAGACATTAAAATGTTACTCAAGTTTAGAAAACATGTATTTTTCCATAAATGAAGAAGACTACTAGCTCATATGTGTTAAAGCATGAACTTGGACCCTCTGACAGTTAACTGGTTACAATAAGATGTTTGGTATTGAATAAAACTGGGTACTTTTGTTTGTCAATACTTCATCCTTGTATCAATATTACATTTTACAAAGACATTTTATCAAGTGGTTCTGTTCTTGGTCTAGTTCTCATTTTCTTTCAGAGGAAAGGCTAAAAGTTATCTCTGGGTTTTTATTGAGTTTATGGTTTTAACTTAAGCACTCACATAAAAATATGTCTATTTAATGGCGGAATTTAACTTGCAAAATTGTAACTGATCCGACATTCACTTTTAAATGAAGTAGCAGGGACATAGACAATTTTTGTAATGCATATATATATATATATATATATATATATATATATATATATATATATATATATATATATATATATATATACAAACTGCTAAAAAATAAAAGGAACACTAACCCTGACAAAACAATGTAACTCCAAGTCAATCACACTTCTGTGAAATCAAACTGTTCACTTAAGAAGCAACACTGATTGACCACCAATTTCACCTGCAGTTGTGTAAATGGAATAGACAACAGGTGGAAACCAGAGACAAGACCTGCCCAATAAAGGAGTGGTTCTGCAGGTGGTGACCACAGACCATTTCTCAGTTCCTCTGCTTTCTGCCTGATGTTTTGGTCACTTTTGAACGCTGGCAGTGCTTTCACATAGTGGTAGCATGAGACGGAGTCTACAACCCACACAAGTGGCTCAGGTAGTGCAGCTTATCCAGGATGGTACATCAATGAGAGCTGTGGCAAGAAGGTTTGCTGTGTCTGTCAGCGTAGTGTCCAGAGCATGGAGGCGCTACCAGGAGACAGGCCAGTACATCAGGAGACGTGGAGGAGGCCGTAGGAGGCTACAACCCTGCAGCAGGACCACTACCTCCACCTTTGTTCAAGGAGGAACAGGAGGAGCTCTGCCAGAGCCCTGCAGAATGACCTCCATCAGACCACAGATGTGCATGTGTCTGCTCAAACGATCAGAAACAGACTCCATGAGGGTGGTATGAGGGTTAGATTGGCAAATTCACCACTGGCTCCCGGTGCTCTTCACAGATGAAAGCATGTTCACACTGAGCACATGTGACAGACGTGGCAGAGTCTGGAGACGCCGTGGAGAACGTTCTGCTGCTGCAACATCCTCCAGCATGACCAGTTTGACAGTGGGTCAGTAATGCTGTGGGAGGCATTTCTTTGGGGGGCTGCACAGCCCTCCATGAGAGGTAGTCTGACTGCCATTAGGTACAGAGATGAGACCCTCAGACCATTGTGAGACCATATGCTTGTGTGGTTGGCCCTGGGTTCCTCCTAATGCAAGACAATGCTATACCTCATGTGGCTGGAGTGCGTCAGCAGTTCATGCAAGACGAAGGCATTGATGCTATGGAGCGGCCCGCCTGTTCCCCAGACCTGAACCCAATTGAGCACATCTGGGACATCATGTCTCGCTCCATCCACCAACGGCACGTTGCACCACAGACTGTCCAGGAGTTGGTGGATGTGTTAGTCCAGGTCTGGGAGGAGATCCCACATGAGACCATCCTGCACCTCATCAGGAGCATTGCCAGGCTTTGTAGGGAGGTTATACAGGCACATGGAGGTCACACACGCTACTGAGCCTCATTTTGACTTGTTTTAAGGACATTATGTCAAAGTTGGATCCACCTGTGGTGTGTTTTTCCACTTTAATTTTGAGTGGGGCGCCAAATCCAGACCTCCATGGGTTAATAAATTTGATTTCCATTGATAATTTCTGTGTGATTTTGTTGTCAGCACATTCAACTATGTAAAGAACAAAGAATGAGCACAATGGGAAGATAAATGTGTATCAGAGTCTGCACTGTGATCACTCAAATTGAAATAAAATGATTTGTTTTTTACATTGATTAATAACCTTGGGCGATTATTAGTGAAAAGATCAAGAACAAGAAGAGAGGGTTTGGGAACAACTAATTTAATCTCAGCAGAAAAACGGAATGAAGAATTAATACTTAATAGGTACAGGTCAAATGAGAGCAAAAGTAAAGCCATGGCAACAGCATAAACACAACAAAATACCCTGGGATGGTTCATCATAATTACAAGAGTGCCCCCAAGCGGAAATAGCAAGCAAACGCATGTGTGTTTGGGTGGCACAGCCACATCACAGCAAAGGTTAAGTTAAACCACCGTATTAAAAAACACATTTCATTTTTTAATGGTACACTTATTTATTTCATAGTACATTTAATTATTTAACGATGCATTTATTTCATGGTAAATTTACATTTGTTTATTTCATGATATATTTAGTTATTTCATTTTGTCCCTTTTAACCCTCCACACATTTAAAGCATGCTGAAACCTTTAGGTTAAGCTAAGCTTCACTATTCCACCGGCTTTGAAAGACATGAGAGGTTAACAGACGCATATTTTCATCAAGCTAAAGGTATTTTTGTGATAAGCTTATTGTTTCACAAATTATCTTAGTTTGGCTTAAAGTATGTGGGAAACATGTTCAAATACAGTTACACGTTCCTATGGTTCTTCACAGTGGGTGAAACAAAAAAAGAAGAAAAACAAAAACTAGAGAAAAATGTGTACAAAATGGGGCATGACAGAAAGCAGCCACATGCCTTGGAGTAAACCTGCAAGCATGCTCTTTTCACTTCACTACGTAAGCAGTGATTGGCAAATGGCAAAGTTTCTACAGAAGTCTGACGAAGGTACTGTGCCGCACAGATGGCTTGAGAGGATTTTCTTCTGGTGACGACATTTAGATTACTTAAGTCTTTTGCTTGCTTAAAAAGTTTTATTCAAAGTTTACCCTGCATTTAGCTTCCATCATCTACCAGCAGCTCTGATCCACTCTTCTGCCTCCCTGCAGAAGACGAACCCCACACCATGATGCTGGCACCACCGTGCTCCACAGTGGGGATGGTGTGCAGTGTCACGTTTCTACCACACATAGCAGTTTACATGTAGGGCCAAAGATGATACATTTGGGTCTCAGACCAGCCCACGTTCTTTCATGTATTTGCATCTTGTGTGTGGATGTCTTGCGGTAACCTATAGATGAGATTTTCTTTTTGCCGACCTTTTGTTCTTCACAGACAGGTGTATTCATACTTTGATTTCATTATGAACTGACCCAATTTACCAGTTAGGGGACTTTGTGTGTATGGGTATCAGAGCAAATGGGCTTAGTACAAATGCACACCAAACCGTTATATATAAATTCATTACACAGAATGAAACATTCCAAACCTTTATTTTATGTTATTTTAATAATTATGGTTTATAAAGAAACTGGAAATGACGTAATCTGCGACTCGTTTGTCCCGACCTCCGAGGCAAAAGGAACACACCGTTAGCCCCTCCCTGCCCTAAAATACCACCGTCAGAGCAGCACGGCACTGGAGCAACATGGCGGAGAACGTCCCAGCAGATCAAAATGTTTTCTTGCTAACAGCATTATAAAGTTATGAGTTACTTCTTCACTTGAAATGTTCCTCCGGAAGGCAATGCTGTTTTGCTGTGTTTTTGTCCTTTACAAATAGGCGCATAAAAGAGAAAGGAGGGCCTGGGTGGCTGCTTGGAGTTACAAGTTTTGATCTGTACAGTAGACAGAGCTCAAGTGCCACCTAGTGGTGAAATGTCGCCTATTGCTCCTTTAAGTTGTACAACAGGAGAGATAAAAAAAAATAATCAGAAAGGTGGGGGGGAAAAAGTGCTGTGCAATATTAAGGCACATAACATGACACCCCAGATCATTCCTGATTGTGGAAACCTTCCATTGCGTTTCAAGCAAAGTGGATGAGAGCTTCTCCAATCATCTATCAGACTCCACTAATTCCCCCATGAAATGCCAATTTTTCTTTCATAAAAAAAAAGACTTTAGTCCACAGAGCAACAGTCTATTTCTCGATTCAGATGTCTTTGGTTTATGAGCAGATTTCCAATCCAAAGGAATGCAACATTTGTAGCCCATATGTAGGATTTGTCTGTGTGTAGTTGGTCTTGAGGCACTAAATGAAGCCCCAGTTCCCTGCTTGTGAAGCTTCTCCAATTTCTCAAACGGATTTTGCTTGACAATCCTCTCAAGGGTGCGGTTCTCCCCGTTGCTGGTGAACCTCTCCTTATCGCATTTTATCCTTCCTCGAATATGCTTGGATGCAGCACTGATCAACCTGCTTCTTTAGCAATGAACCTTTGTGACTTACTGACCTTGTGTAGGAGGGGGGTTCAATGTCTTCTGGACATCTGCCCACTCAGCAGTCTAACCCACGATTATTACACCTGCTGACCCAGAGACCATTTAGGGGCTCAGGAAACCTTTGGGGGTGATTTTAGTTAATTAATAGGTCCTTCGCAAAGTCCTAATTTTCTGACAGAATTTTGGGTTTTCATAATCTCTAAACCATAAAAATCATGGACGTTACAAGAAATATTTCACTATACGTGTGATAAATCTATACAAGTTTCACTTTCTGAAATGAGTGACAATGTTGAACATTTCCCCCCCCCCCCCAGTTGTACCTGTACACACTACCTTATGTTGGTCTAGTTAAAATGCCAGTAACATAAACTGAGGTTTGTAGTTGTAATGTGCACAGTAGGATTTTCCAGTAAATATTTAACTAGATCTGGTGACTGAAGATCAAAGACTTCATACTTCAAAACCACTTTCTATATTCAGAAATGAGATTCTGGGATTGTAGTAAACTCGTCCTTTCCGCCCAAGAGAACCCAAAGGAAAAACAAGACACTCCATTGATAAGAGAACAACAGAATATCTCCCAATAGAAGAAATTAAAAACCAGATTATTTAAACAAAAAAAAACCTCCATGATACATTTAGGTGCAAAACTGCTTATGGAAAACAATGGAATCAATTTAACTTCAAAATATGGAAATAAAAACATCAAAACCGTGTGAATTCAGGCACTTAAAGGATCCTTACTTTATTTTCTGTGGTAATACAAAAGAAAGCATACAGAATTATAGAGAATAGCAGAGTAGATCCCTTTCATTGAACTCCATTAGATCGTACACGTAAAATGACAAATAATTACATACAAGCCTGTTCTTTGTAGCTACATCCGTTAAGTACCACTGCCCCTCCACCAATAGCATGCATGGTCTCTTTGCTGTAAACGCGTTGGAACAGTTCTTCATACCCCTCGGTATGTTGCATGTAGAAATTAAAACCAGACAGAAAAAAAAAACCCATCATGTATGCCATCGAACAAAAAGGAATTTCACATTACACAAAGATTACGGGCTCTAAATTGTGTTTTTGGTGTTAGTTTTTGTTCTAATAGACTGCATGTTCTATTCATCTGGATTCATTTGGGCCCAAGTAACCCCTCCATCTTCTGAACAATTCATTATCCACATGATTTTTATTTTGTCTTTACAAAATCTGCATGTGATTTAGGACTACATAAAAAAGAAAAAAGTACAGACTCATTAATTGCAAGATGTGACCTTTAAGGGCCGCCCCATCCAAAGGATGCATTTCCTCTTCTCTTGAGTTTTACCCACAATTCCCAGACGCGATTTCCTCCGCAGACGGAAAACAGTTTACAGTCAAGCTTGTGGGTCGGCTGAGTGGGAAACTAGGCCTACGACTTTTGTAAAGCTGATAACGATCTAAACGAATACTCCACATGAACAAGACTCTTAAATGGTCATGGCTATAAAACCATTGGTATTCGGTGAGGAGATGCGCTTTGATTATTATGAAGAACAAAAAGGTGAACGGTCACTAACATTTACAAAACGGAAACAAACCCGTCTAGCAAAAAGATTCCCAGCCCATTTCTCCAAGTAACCCCGTAACTCTCATCGTCAACGACCCCCGATCTGAGATTCATTTCTGCCGGCACCATTACGTCTTAATTCACACTCAGAAACGTAAGCAGAAGCTCTTATTAATCAGAAGCCATCTACAAAAGGGAGCTATTGTTATTTATTCTTTTGTCATAGTTGCTAAGGTTCATAATTTCTGTTATGCAACCCTGTAAAATGCCTATAAATACAATCCAACCTAAAAGGGTAAAGACTGAGCATAATAGGTGATAAATGAAAAGCTAATCCGAGCATCAGCTAACAACATAAACAACTACGGTGAGACTAGACACGTTCTCTAAACACAGAATGGACCCTCGGGGGAGAAAAAAAAAGAAAAAAAAAAAAGAAGCAAACTAAAAAACATTTTTTTTTTCATTTAAATACACTCGAGGTTAAATTCTTGGTTTAAGTCTCTGAGGGTCAAACGACTCACCTTGCCGTCCGCCGTGCAAGAACTGAACTCTGGTGCTTTTAAGCCTTCCTTTCTTCCTCAGGATGCAATGAGGAAGAGGGGAGGGAAAAAAAAAAAAAAAAAGCATTTGAGGACAAAAACAATGTGAGAATCTGCAAAACCTTCAGGTAATCTGTTCTAACAGTAACTAAGCGTTTTTCTCCTCAACACGGCGGGAATGAGCTGGTGGAGGCGCGGGGGTCCGTGAGTGCAAACAGCATCTATAGCTTTGTGATCTGCCATCTTCTAATCCTTGAGTTAGCATGAGGGAGCGTACGGAGACTGGTCCATGGCCAGACCTTGAAGCAATGCAGGTGGCGTGTTTTTTTTTTTTCTTTGTTAAATTTGACGCAAAACTCGGCCCTGGTCGGTTTCTTCATATTCACCATGACTACAGTCGCCACGTGCCGTGCTCTCTGGTGTCATCCAACGCAAGCAGAAGCTCGCCCGCTCGTAGTGTTGATGGTTTTAAATGGATCCATAGTCCGCGGTGGCAGATCCACTTACCTCACGTATGTGAAAGCAGCCCGTCGTTGGTTTCCATTCAGACACCGTTCCATCCAATCAACAGTTACTTGGTGAAGCCCACCACCACTCAGACTGCACTTTGTTAATATGGACTACCACCCGAAAAAAACAAAACAAAAAATGTCATCCAGAATAGATGTATAAACAGACTCCTCAACCAGAATAGATTGTCTCATTTAAGTGAAGTCTGTCTCATTAAGTCCTCCTCCTCCTTCAATTAAATAACCCAGACCACAGCCAGATCTTTTCAGTCCAGACCAGTCAGGCGTTTTCATTTAGTAAACGCAGCGACCACAGCCCACATGAGTTCATTGGCGCTGGGCTTTGTGCTCTCCTTCTCGGGCTCCAGCTCCAGCAGGGTATGGACCCTCTTCATGCCCAGGTCGTACTGGTCGTCCTGGAGCGGGGCGAAGGCGTTCTCGAGAACGTCGGACGAGTGAGCCAGGAGAATCAGGGAGAGCACCCGCTTGTCCATGCGATGGGGATCGTTGACCCACTTCTCCAGGACCGAGTCCTGGACCTTCTTGACAAGGCGCTGGAGTGGATGAGAGAAACATGGAGGACCAGATTAAAGAGCTTAATGAGAAAACAGAAAATCCCTTCGATTTTTGACAGTTATACTTTTTCCCTCGTCAATGAGAAGTTAAAAGGAAACCACAAAAATTACAGCATTCACCAAATCTTTAACATCCACAATGAGATCAGAGATTATTACACAGGGAGGTGCAGAAAGAGGGGCTTTCTTTGTGTGATTAAAACTAAAGCTAAAAGCCACTGCACTATGAAGCTGAATATGAGGCAACTTTATATACTCTGGCTTTTTTTTACGGATATATCCTTTTTTTACACAAAAAAGGCTTTTCATGTCTTATTCACCACTTTCTTTCGTTCACAGGACATCAAGCTCACACTAGGGTTGGGTACTGATTCAAATTCCAACAATCGATTCTCAAGATTTAGAATCGATTCTTTTCAACCCGATCTCAAATTAGATGCTGGTATTAAACATTTTTTTAAAGTTATGGTGGTTAATGGTGGCTTTGAGGACCAAACTCTCTCCCTGAATGTTCAGACGGATGCTTTAACAAACATGCTGTGGGGCGGAAAACCCAAACGGATCCTGGGGAGAAAGGAGGACGCCAGAGATATCTGCAGCTGCTATTTGGACACTAACCTGGTGCATTATTAAAAATATGACATTAAAAATTCACGTCCCGGAGTGAAGTGTGAGCCGGAAATGTCGGCTCACACGCTGGAAAATGCATTTTTTATGAATCAATCTTTAGGAATAAATATGAGACTTGATTCAGAATTGGAAAAAAAAATTAAACATTTTTTAACCCAGCCCTAGCTCACACACAAAGTTGTAGCACAACAAACACTTGTCACTCAACAAAGCTGTTAAAGCTCTAAAGTAGAAGTTTAGCTGAGATTTTATGTTCTCAGCCATCCAGGGCAGGGCAAATCCAAAAAAGATAAAAAACAACAAAGAACTGGACTTTAGTTCTTGTAGTTGAAAATGTTTTGCTCTTCATTTGAAGGGCTCTCTCAATTCAAAGCTAGGGGGGGGGGGACACGTTCAAAGCTCTTAAGCTGTTTAGGATGCGCCGTTCTGCAGATCTGAATTCACCTGCAGACTGGCCTCCATTACCAACAGGGCGTTGCTAGTGTCATAGTTAGCCTGGCTCACTCAGAGGTGTTTGGTCCCATGCGAGAAGGTGTGAACTGGTTTGAAACTCTCTAATGTTGGACTGGATGCTTGTGAAAGCTGAAATTATGAGGCCTCCTCCTGACCAAACTGCAAAGCGCTCCACCTGAAATCCCCACAGCAACCCCATTTACACAGAAAATATTGACAGTTGATACAAATGTCTATTTTTAAAAAAGGAAAAAATGTTAGTCCCAGAGTCTATTTGTAAACCTCATTTTACTGAAATTAAAGATGAACATCCCTTGAGGCGCACCTAGACCGACCTTTTTTTTGAACCACAAATTACCTAAAAAAAAAAACATTTCAAGACTTGCCACAGATTCTCAGATAGATTTAGAAGTTTGACTGGACCTTAATAAACAGGAGTTTGCGTCATTTTAAACCACCCACTGTAACCCTGGCTGTGTCGTTTGAGTGCTGTTCTCCTGGAAGGCGAACCTCAGCCTGTCTCAGGTTCCTTTGCAGTGGTTTTCCAATTCACTATCAACTTGATATTTATTTAAATGTTTAAATTGATTTTGTAATAAGTAGAAGAAGTACATTTTTCTAGAGTACC
This sequence comes from Fundulus diaphanus, assembly GCA_037039145.1. NCBI lineage: Eukaryota > Metazoa > Chordata > Actinopteri > Cyprinodontiformes > Fundulidae > Fundulus > Fundulus diaphanus. Next base: position 25,675,058 of record CM073141.1, read on the forward strand.
TGTTGATAAATTGTACATATTTAGTTTTTTCTCCATACGAGCAGCCATGGTTTACCAGAGCATATATTATAATTTTTGAGCAATTAAACATGAGGATGGAGTACAGAAGTGAAAACATGATAGTACTGCATTAACATTGAAGGAAAGTGGATGTAGACCTAAAGTATTCTCCTTTCCTCTTGGAAACAATATACAGCAACAACATACAGGACACAGCCTATAGGTAAACTGCAGCAAAGCCACATAGGTTCTTCTCTTGCAACAAAACAACTCCCAAACATGACAAGTTGAACCTGAAAATAAAGAACTGGAACGCTATCGCATTCACAAACTTACATTGTTCACTCTATGAGGAAACCTCTGCAGAAACGGACTCTTTTCTGTTACACTGTCTAAAATCGTATCACTCTCCAGCACGTTGAGCACGTCTGGCTTAAGTTCATCTCAACTAAAAGCAACAAAATGTTAAAATGTGTTGCTGCACTTTCCTGGAAGGCTTCTTCCAGGAAAGAGAGCGACAGGATCTGAACCACCGGAGAAATCCCTGGTAGTCCTGTATGCCAGCCCGCCACCGTATTACCACTGCAGTAAAGTCGGTTACTTCACTGACATTCGTGTTGGACGGGCAAAAGCTGGACAAAGCGAATCAGGTGAAACCGTCCAACAGGAAATCTTAAAACGCGCAACCTAAACGGAAATTGCGGATTGTGCATTTCAAAGAGATTTCATCGAGATCAAGCGTAACAAACTAGGCAAGGGGCGGTCCAAGCTGCTGCGAATTAAACCGACTGTGTGGCTGCTCCTCGCACAAAAAGGGGGGGGAGACGTCTTTATCGTTTAGGTTGCAGTCGTGCAGAGCATCCAAACCTGTGACCATTAATGGGCCCAACAACATATCGCTGTGATGGAATAAACAGCGCCGCCTCGTACCTGCTTAATGGTGCTGTTGGTGAGCGGATGTGTGGTCATGTCAAAAAGCAGGAAGTTCTGTTTCTCCGTGGTGAGGACCCCCTTCTCCACCAGGTTTTTAGCCAGGCGTTCTCGGACGTTCCGCAGCTGGTAGTGGAGCTTCAGGGGATTCCAGGTCTCTCCTGCAGGTCAACAGCAGACCCTAGTTGTTAATAACAAGGTTTCTGCATGCTTCAGTGAGCAAACTCTCTATGGCTCCACGTTGCCTTTAGGCAAAAGACCCACTATTGGCCTGTAACAACCCCGAGAAGGCAGAAATCGCACACACACTTGAGCATAGCGAGGATAAATGATTAATATGTAGTGAAGATGACAGAGTGAGGCGCAAATGGAGGAAAACGTGTGGAAATTAGAAGCAAAGGGAGGCACTGCAAGAGCAGAGTGTAGTTTGCAGCGTATGGCCGTTGTTTTCCACTGCAAACAAAATCCAGTTTACTTGTGTAAAAGATCTAAATGAAATTAGAATGGACGACTCTTCCAGACATGCATTTCATTCGGTCATTCAACGGGCTGGTCCACAACGGCTTCTACGTTTAACATGGACGTCTAACATGGGCAGCTGAAGCGAATGAAGATCGTACATGTGTTCATGAAATAGTTTATTTCAGAGCTAAAAAAAAAAAAAAAAAAAAAGGGAGGGCGGATTTTTAAGACTGGTTATTTAATTAACTTTAAGAAAAAGACAGGAGTTACATGTAATAATTACATTCAAATTAAAAATAAAATGAATATAACTTTGTTCACTTTTGCCTTTTGACTCTGGCATGAGTGGTTTTGAAATTCCTCTATCAAACACCACTGATTAAACAAACCCTCTCGTGACAAAGACATTGTTAATTTGACTTTAGTTCCTTAAAAGAAAAAAAAAATTTTTTTGGCTCAGTACTAACATAATCCGAACACATCTGCAAAACGAGAACTTTAGATCCGCAGTTAAAAAGGAAAGAGCAAACAGTTTAATTTAGATAACCAAATGGAAGACTCGTGACCCTGCAGAAACAACGAGATACAAAGACCGATTAAAGAAAAACAAAACAAACGGTTTTAAGAGTAGAGCCAATCGGCACAAGATATTCAAATGAAAAGCACCTAATCCACAATATACAGTTTTTTTTATGATGACCGAAATGTTTGGTTTGCAAAGTCGGACGTGCTTATCTCACCGCTGAGGAGCTCTATCCAGCTCTGCACCGTCTCTGGAGGCTGGGTGTCTTTAATGTGCTTCAGGGCCTCATCCAGCAGCACATCTCCTGTTGGGGCATCTGACTTGCAGATAACCTTGGGGAAAAAAAAGAAAGAAAAACAAACAGATAATTGTCGGCAGCTATCAAGCTGACTTTCAACAGGATTCACATCTTGTGCAAACAGGAATTACGAGCGCCTTTGTTGACTAATATACATCAGTTATACAAGAACCCTTCCTCAAACTTCTGAAGGGTAAAACCACTCTGAACTGGTGCCACATGCCATGCCTACGGCGTGAGACGTAAACTATTCGGCTCAGCAACGCTCACCTTTCGTGCCAGCAGGCTTTTCCTCCTCACGCCGCAGGCCTCCAGCTGTATCCTTCCTCTGAGGGCCAGTTCTACCAGCATACAGCCGCGGAGGCCGGAAGAAATACAGTCGTTCCAGAAAGACGTGTAACCCTGTATCGGAGAAGAAGAAGAAGAAGAAAAAAATGAGCTGACGTGTTTAGCCGGTCGTGGAGCAACACTTCCAGGTTTCACCGGACCTCTCACACCTGGAGAACTCCCTCCCATCGGGTAACGCGAGCTGAGGAGGCTACGTAAACAAGCGGCACAGCTGCTCTGATCCGGGAACTCACAAACCGGATGTGTCGGAGCCGCACCAGAACCCCGGCGTTCGGACCCAAACGTTATCTATTTGAGCAGCACACCTTGGCAACTGACACGTTGCACAAACAGAAGCCACTTGACGCACAATCATGGCTACTCTTGTTACACTTTGAGGGCCAGACACCTCAGGCTGAGGGGGGCTAAATGTTTCCGGGAAACAAATCCCGGAAACATTTAGCCGCCGGGTGAATAAAGTCGGTGTTGACATGGAGCTAGTGACGCAACGTAAACATTGTTAATAAATCAACGGATTACAAACAGCCCGCACCTCTCGGTCCTTGAGGCCCAGAAGCAGGACTTCTTCCATGAGCGTCAGCCTGGTTTCCTTGGAGTCCCCCTTGTCCTCCTCGTCCTCTTCCCCTCGGCGAGCTTCGTCCTCCTCCCCGCCGGAGTCCTTCTCCTTCTCGGCGGCGGCGGCGCTGCGAATGGCCTCGGTCCGCCGCTGGACGAGGCCCGAGGTTCTCTGCGTGAGAGAAGTCATAGCTGGGGCTGCGGGACGGTCGAAGACGGAAGCCTACCTCGGTCAGATAGGGAGCCGTGCAGCATGTACACCGAGTTTCAGACGTGTGAGGGGGGAAATAAATCAAGGAGGCGAAAGACGGGTCGGCCGAGAAGAGACGGCGGCCGTTGACGCTAAGCTCCGCTCGGTATTCTTGTGAAGACTCAGCCCACTTCCTGATCCAACATGGTGGCGGTGGCACTGACGTCGAATGAGGCTCCGAGCCGACATTTCTGAGCAGGGCAGTGAACGCTTCTCGCGTGTTGCCTTCACTGTTATCGGGAAATTCCGCACAAAAACCTAAACGGTAATTCAAACGATTCGTTTTGTTTTTTAATGTAAAAGTATAAAATAAACTGTAAACAATACATAAAAAAAGAAAAAAAAGTCCATCAAAACTTCAAGTGCCTGCTATGTAATAATTTCAGTTACTATTTAATAACTACTTCAGATTACTTTTGCTAAACTTAAGCCATGCAATAATTAAAAATATATAGCCTGTTTACAGAACAACCGCCTTTGTCAGTATTACAGTAGTAGTCGATTGGGTGAATGTGGCTATAGTATAAAGCGCTTTGAGTGGTCAGTATGAGTAAAAAGTTCTAGCTTTGTTATTTTCTTTCTGATTTATTCTTTAAAAAGTTGTATTTCTTCCTTCGTTTGTGGTATAGGCCTTCCTTTTTTGGAAGGATTATTTCATCTGCCTTGGATTCTGTGCATCTTCAGGGATTGTAGCTATTATAATGATGTGTGACCATAATATGGTGGGTTAATTTTTTACAACCACGAGCAACTGATTAACATCTCAAAACCTCAAAAATACCTACACCAGGACCCCTAAATCCAGATCAGATGAAAAAGCGGCATTGTATGCAGATCAGGAGGAAATAAGAGAGAGAGGAGGAAGTTCAAAGTATCTCTTTTATTGATCATAATGGTAAAAGTGAAATGCCTGGCAAGTAAAATTAATGAACTTCAAGAGCTGACAACGATCCAGCCAGTGGGAATGCAGTATCATTACATTTTTCTCTGAGATGTGGCTGCAGAATTATATCCTCAACTCCAATGTCATTCTGACGGGCTTCCTCAACATATGAGCAGACATAGATTTGAACCGAAACATCAAAAAAGGTTGATAAACAGTGCTTTTCAAGAACAGATGGCTTAATCTGAGGCATGCTAATGCAAAAAATATTGTTTCTCTTTCCCAATATATATATATATATATATATATATATATATATATATATATATATATATATATATATATATATATATATATATAGATAGATAGATAGATAGATAGATAGATAATACAATCAAATGCCATCATCTCAATGAGGAGAATACACAAAACTGTACAGAACTGATAAAGTTTTACAGATTGCCTCATTCAAACAGAACAAGCCTTTGAGAGAGAGAGAGAAAAACAAAATCCTTAAAGGCTCAGGCAGAGTGGAGTACAGACAAGCTGCAGGAAAACACGTTTCAGTTTAGATACAAAATGATAAAGTGATTTCCAAAAAAATAGCTCAGAAGCAAGGAGAGGTTAAGGTTCACCAATTTGTAAACAACTACCCGGGACTGTTGACCAACTGAATTTGGTCATCAACTTAGAATGAAAAAGACTTCCACCTTCAAAGCTTTAACAATTTGTGTCCTCTGGTCTTAAAAACCTGCTAAAGGAAAGGTGACGTAACACGGAGATAAACATGCCCCAGTATTTTTGCAATGCGTTATACGATATACATGACATCCAAATTCAAAATGAGTGAATATTACAAAATAACAGTAAATTTGATCAATTTGGACATTAAATATATTTCCTTTTAGTGACCTGAATTAGGTTGAAAAGGATTTGGAAATCATTGTATTCTGTTTTTCTGTGCGTTTTACACAACCCCTAGGTTAAATGTTTGACTAATTTTAATTGACTGTACACCCCAATTTTATTTAAAACAGCATAGATGTTTTTTTGTCTTTTTTTTTTTTTTTTTACATTTTGAAATTATAACTATCTTATTCAATGTGACAAGACAGTTACTGACAATAACCCCAAACACGTTTTCTGTTTTACAGGTTTTGTGTACAACAAATAAAAAATAAATAATCTATTTCAAGAATCAAGAAGATTTATTTTCACCGTATCTTACCGTGGTGAATTTTTTTCAGGACATACTGCAGCTTAGGAAACACCCAATAAACAATAAAGAATAAGCAATGGGTGCAGGTAATAATATAATGAACATGTTTTTTTCTTTCTTTTTTTAAGATTACAAAGGACATTTGTGATGTCCTTGCTATCAATTTTGTATAGATTGACGGTAGAGTTTGTATGAATATGTTAAAAAGCTAACAATTTATTTGATTTGAATTAATGAATGAATGATTTTATTTAAGTGTAATGCACACATGTGCCTAGCCCACGGGTTTATAAGAAACTACAATCACAAAAAGGAAGATGACCATGTGTTCAACACTGTCTCCAATATAACAGTAATTTTTACAACATGACAGGGTACAGAGTTTTCGCTCTCATTTTCCATGCTTGCTCCACATATCGTGCAACACAAAAGATTTCATTCTCAAATAACCAGACAAACATTTCACCTTCAGCCAACCAAAATAGAGCTGGATTACTGTATTGAATTTCTTCAAACAAAGCACTTCTTAAGTTACTGTACGTAACTTAACGGACAACAGAGCATACTAAGAAATTCATCTGCCACTAAACGTAGGTCACACACATTACATAATCCGCCCTCTAAAGGACTTCCTTTATGGCGACCCTCCTCCACCTCTAGAGGCAGCACTCCAGCTTTGAGCTGTGCACACAGAGACCTCTGTTCTCTTTTCAAATTACATTTAACATGAAGCTCTCTAGAAAAGCAATCTTTAAATTCTACATAATTCCTTGGTTTACGTTTATTTAGCAACTCGGCTATCCACTGCTCCTCTGCCTGTGGTTTAATATTTTACACTGCAAATGATTCAAAAACAATGATTGTGATTTTACATTTAAAAAATATTTCAGAGACCTCTCTAGACCAGGGATATTTTTGGGTTTTATCCCAATTGAGAACTATCCTGGTGAGTCTATCATCAGGTAAGCACACTAAATGGTTCCACAATCTGAGAACTTCAACCCTCTGCTTCACTATACAGGGCTCCCAGCCCATATCTCCCACTACAGAAATACCTCATTGCTCTGTGCCGAACAGAGATACACTCGGGGGCAACCTCAAAAATGCGTTTCATAGACAGTATTTCTTTTATTTAAATACAAAAAAAAGCAAGCATGTGTGTAACTGCCTTCAGACACAAGGTGGCAGACTTTGATTCAAAATAAGGACACGCGTAGTTCCTCACCATTTACTCCTGAGCGTTATTCTGATATATATATTCCCCCCTGATGATTCCTACAATTTGTTTTGATGCATATTACTGATGATACATTTATTTTTATCAGTAGTTAGTTTAGGTAAACTGTTGAGGAAACTCTGCAGCAGTGATTTTCTTACATTTCTTAGTACTGTAGTCTCTCACCCTGAGGATTCACACTGTTGTCTTCAGGTAATGGAAGTCAGTTCCTTTGGGAACACATTGTCATATTTAAGTAAACTAATTATTGATTATTAACTCTTAAATGTTGCGACATTGCTTTTCTTCCACTTCACCCTTCCCAGTAGTTTGCAGCAGTATGTAGCAAACCATGGGGCGTTTGCTACTCACACCCATGACTGAAAGGATTGTCTATTGGTCTTCTTTATGATCTATACATTGTTTTAGATCAAGATAAATGCAAGTGGAACTATAGAAACAAAAAAATATTTTTATGTCTGACATTATATCTGATTAAACTACTCCTTCTTAGGTCAGTCAAGATTGCCAAATTTATTTCAGCTTTTTATTTTCTATTGTAATTTGCCTCCTTCAAAGTCAGAAGATTTACATATACTAAGATTGCTGTGCCTATAAACATTGTGGGAAAGCCAAGAATATGATGTCCTGGCTCTGTAAGCTTCTGATATGCTACTTTACAACATCTGAATTAATTACACCAGTAGTTGTATTTTAAGGCTTAACCTCAAACAACCTGCTTCCTTGTGTGACATCACAGAAAAATATAAAGAAATCCGGCAAGCTATCAGAAAGAGAATTTTGGGCCTCCTCAGGTTGGACTCATCCTTAGGTTCAATTGGCAGACGCTTGAAGATGCCACCTCTGTGAGGTTTTAATCATGGCGTGAAATAAAGTGAATGGACTGATTTTATATATCTCCTTTCTTATCATACTGACTACTGAAAGCACATTACAGGAGAGTCCCTCACTCAATCTCACTTACAAATGCGCACACATTCATACTCAGATAAGCAGATTGGTAGGCAACTTGGGGTTAAGTGATTATAAAATCAAATCAATGTGTGAAAGGACGAAGATGGATTCAAGCCAACAACTTTCGGATTGCAGAACTTCTACTCTTCACACTGAGCTACAGTTGCCCAACACAGAGTTAAAGGACTCACAGCTAGTTTAAAAGGGAGTGCAGAGTGGGTCTCAATACCAAGGCTGTCTTATTCACATAAACATAGATACAAAAGTAATAAAGGCTAAAAACCAATAGGAATGGTTGTGTTTTGATAATAGAGCCAGAGATTATATCATCACCTGCTAATGAACGGACCTGGGCCACAACGCAAACCCAACTAATGCTGAATAATTTAGGTTTATGAGACCAAAATGCTTGGTTGGTTCCAGTTTCAGAGGTATTTGGCGTTCTCTTACTTAGAAAAAGTCTGCTAAATTGAGAACAATTTACCTCTTACAAAACTGAATTAACACAGAACTCTACAATAATCTGTATTTGCTTTAAATTTCAACTACATGTACAGTACTTTAATCTTTCGGCTTTATCTAACTGATTGTTTTAGAAATATATACCTTAAAACTGAATCTATTTGTACCTTAGCCTTTGAGGTAAATATACTCTAACATTTCAGTGATATATGCCTTAACTTAAATATTCATACCTTAAAACTTTAGCTTTATGTGTCCTTCATTGGTCCTGTTATATATAAACCTTTGCATTTCAGGAATGTAAGCCTCAAACTGTCTGATATGTAAACCTCAGAAATTCAGCAGTAGACAGCTCAAATATTTAACTACGGAAATATACATAAGATTTGTTGGAAAAACTGCCCAATCATCATTTCGTCTTTATAATGATAGTTTATTGAGATGCTTTTATCCCCATTCTGCCTGAGGTGAAAAAAGTGATCATGTGTTTTTAAAATGAACAAACCAAAGATATTTTAGCTTGACATGAAAATAGGTTATTTAGATATGGACTGTAATTTGTGTTGTTATTATTATTGTAATTTGATTAAATTGGACTTTACATTGTTACTTTGTGTTGACATGTTTTGCCCGTTGACCATATTCCTGATGCATTGAAGCAACTTTATTAATGTTTTCAGCTCTCCGCGTCTGCAGCAGTCTTTCCCAGCAGCACCTTCCACCCACCACATTCACACCCAAAAAAGATCCACGTTTCTCATATAACCTGAAAACGAGCCTGAGGTTTCAGCCCAATCTCTGAGAGTGGAGCTTTGTGGGATTTTTTTTTTTTTTTTTACAACTGTGGTTAATGGAGGCAATGTGTGCGTTCACAATAACAAAGCCACTAATGAACTTTCTATTGGCTGTATTCCTGTGGTCTTTGAATGCAGATTTCATTTTTTACAAGTAATGAGAACACACTGCATCGTTAAACAGAAGGTTGACTATAAAAATGACGTAAATAGTACTCAAATCTTTTTACTTGGTATAATTACATCAATTGAATGCCCTCAGCCTAACCAATGGTGATCAAATCCTGATTGTAGTACATTTGAAATAAATTGTGTGTTTTGCATTATAGGGAATGGTTAAGTAACCTTGTCGTTCATTTCACTTCCAGTGCCTTAAAAATGTATACACACCCTTAAGCTTTTTCACATGTTATGATGTTGCAATGCAACCTTCAATGCACTCATTGGGACATCATGGGATAGGATAACATAAAGTTGCGGATGATAACGAAGTGGAAGGAAATGATACACGGCTTTCAAAATTCTTCAACAAGTGAAAGCTTTGCTGAAGGATAAAAGTGTAACTGTATCCAGCTTCTTCTTCTCTGACCCCCCTCCCCCCCAACCATAAATAAAAAATCCATTATAAAAAGTTGCCTTCAAAGATCACCTAATAAGGTAATAGAGTTCATCTGCGGGTGATTTAATGCAAGTATAAAAACAGATCTTGTCTGAAGGCCTCAGAGGTTTGTTAGAGCATTAGTGAACAAACAGTTGCATATTATTGTGTTACAATTGCCCAGTCAAAGACCAGACCAAAACCGGACAGAGGATCTGTTGTAAAACTTGAAAATTGATTATCACAGTTGGTCTCCATGCAGACTGACCGGGTTTGAGCTGTTTTCAACAGACGAACGGGCAAACATTTCAGTCTCTGCAAAGCTGGAAGAGACCTATCAAAGAAGAATTGCATATGCAAATGCATCTGCAAATCTAACCCACACTTACAGATTTTCTTATTTGTAAAAGGTTTGTAAATAATGTAATCCCCCTCCACACACACTTGAACACCAGTTTATGTTCAATTTAATGAAATAGCCATTAAGTTTCATTGAAGTTTGTGGTTGGAGCATGACAATTTAAAATGTTAAGGGTCTGCAGATAATTTTGCAAGGCACCAAAGCTCCTTGAAGACAACTCTAACCCGCCAGGAGGAGCCTGCAACGTAACAAACCAGGCTGCTCTTGTGACATGAAAGAGCGTCTCGAAAAGTCCTTGGAGAGACGAATCCTCCAGACGTTTGGAAATATGCTTCGTGTAAATAATAATCTCTACTGCCATCACAGCCAAGACAGTTGTTCAGTGCTGACCATGTATGTAGAATAGTTGCACCCAGTCCAAGAGGAGAGAAGCCCAAGTGTTCAGGGATTAAGTCAGGGCAAAAAAGTCTCATGGAAAGCTGATGTTAGAGGTTTTAAAGAGGAATAAATATGAGTGGCATAAGTCAATATCTAGATTGCAGAGAATTGTTTATACATTTTAATTTGGTGCTGCTAACATGTATATAAATTAATTTAAAAAGCACAGTTTTTTTTAAAACACATTCATTTTAGACAGGACATAAATGTTTCTTGACGCATCGGCCAATCATCTGCTGCCCCACTGACACTGTTAATAAACCTCTGGGGCGCTGTGAGGCCCTGACACCGATCTACGGTTTGCAACGCAGAGAACAAAACATCTGTATTTTTCACTTTGTCCATTTTGGCTCAGGGATCTCGGGGTTCTGGTCCTGACACGGGGCCCGGATCACTCCCCGGAGCCTTCAAGGAAGCCTCACTCAATCCCATATTGGAGCCATTTCCTGTCTCCGGAGTGGGCAAAAGGGACGACCCTTGGTGACCCTCTCGTATAAATGTGCACGAGTGCGCTCCCATGCACACATATGGAGACGCTTTTAAGAGAACACCCCCCCAGTGAGAACAAGGGAAGTCGCTCACACTTGAACTGCAGTAAGTGAATTATTAAATCTCTCGGCTGCCTGGTGCACAATACCTCACAAGAGAATAATGGCTGAGAAAATATAATTACATTTAATGGCTTGTGATATGGAAAGGCTTCAGTGTTTGTTTGAATACTGAGCAAAAGCAGAAACATCTTTTTTTTTTTTTGGATCATGCAGGGGCTTGAAAATAAATATCCTATCAATTTTAGCACAATTTGTTAACACTGTTAGAAACCAGAGAGGACAGGAGACCTCAATGTATGGGAATAATTAAGGAACACAAGGTCACATCTGGAGATTTCTCAGTGAATGCTATCGTTTTTCTGTTGTGGGCTTGCGCAAACTCAAGTAGTGAGTGAAACAGAAGCTCAAATGACAAGACAATTATGATAGCACTACTCCCAAGGCGGTGGCCTTCTGCCCTGATGGCTTAAAAAGAAATAAAGTGGTGAGGGAAGAATAAAGAGGTGACAGAGTTGAAAATGAAAGGTGGAAAAGGCCTGTTTGAATAGTCCAGCTCCTCTGCACAATGACAGGAAGTTCAGTGCTTTTGCTCCATTCATAGTGACACGAACAATGAACATAACAGTGAGCTAATCTACAGCCTGTGATGCAGCTGACAAAAGGTTAACCTCACTGCACAGCATAGACTTGAATAAATGTACTATATAAATCTTTTGATTAAGAAAGACTTATATAGTACAATGAGATTAGTCAGAAACGTAGAACGAGAAAGTTGAAATAAGAATTTTAGCATGTTTGAATGATCTTGTTAAGCAACTTTCACGCATGAGACCAAAAAAATGAAAGTAATTTATTTTCAAGGCTCTACAGATTTACAGACGAGAACGAGGGAGCTCAGCCCAAGTTTATTTACTCGTGTCTCACATGATCCGTCTCTGCACCAGAATAGGGCTCTGAAAACCCTGCCTCAACATTTCCAGCTCACCACGGAGCATCAATAAGATACGTAACAAATTAACATTGGGCAACTTTCACCATTAGAACACGTATGTCATTATCCTAAGGATGTGGGGACCAAAAATAAACCCTAAAGGATTTGGTCATAGCCTGTTAGTTGCAACTTCACAAACCAGAACCAGAGTGGAAATGAAAAAAGAAGAAGATTGTTGGAGTCAGTTGGATAAATTGTATGGACAGTTATGTAGCTGCATAATATAGGTAACACATATCAAAAAGATCCAATTCATTCATCCATGCATCCATCCATGCATCCATCCATCCATGCATCCATCCATGCATCCATGCATCCATCCATCCATCCATCCATGCATCCATCCATGCATCCATCCATGCATCCATCCATCCATCCATCCATCCATCCATCCATCCATCCATCCATCCATCCATCCATCCATCCATCCATCCATCCATCCATCCATCCATCCATCCATCCATCCATCCATCCAAGATAATGAAACAATTAGTAGTAAAAATGGTTTTATACACATTTATTATAGAAATTAAAGTAAAAAAACGTCCAATAATCAGTGGAAAATGTCTTATTGTCATCACGGCAATCAAACCCTTATAATTACTGAATCACTTTTTTCATGTTTCTACTGGTATTTTGATGATTTACCTCTGGTGACAAGCACCGAGTCTTTGTGATTGAAAGGTCTCTTTGTAATCACCCTAATCTTTAGCTCCCTTCAAAGACTGTCCTTCATATTCCACATAGGACTCCTGAAAATATACTCCTCTTCAATGTAACTAAACAGCTAAAGCTTTACCTCCTCTGACAATAAACCAACCCCTCAAACCCCCCAAGCTTATTCCTGTGTGTTGTAGATCTCATTTCAGTTAAAGGGTTTTATTTATAAGCTTTGATGCAGGACCTTTTATCTTAGTCAGTACCCTCCAAGTAAGTCACGATGTAAAACTCACTTCACAGTGAACAGTGACACTGGTGGTAGATGGTTAAGACTTGAACACTGTTGGGTGTTTCCAAGAAGAACGCACCAAAAGAAGGAACATTCAGGTCTGCCTGCTTTGTCGGATAAAGGCAAGGCAAGTTTATTTATATAGTAAGAAGACGATTCAATGCAAAGCATGCCAGCCTTAATCTTCTGGAGTGGTCCTCAGCTGCCAAGAAGAGTGGTCAAATGATGCCAAAGGCTGTATAATCATTCTACACAGATAACCAAAAAAAATGGTTTCAATTAAATGATTAAAAGTCCTTGACACAAGGAAAGAATGTAAATTCTCACCAGAATGGTCTAATTGATTAATAATTAACTTGCTGCTGGTTAATGTCAGCAATTTCCACCAGGTGTTTTAGACACACATAAACATACACACACGCACACGCATCCATTTCCGATTAAATGTGGGTGTTGTTTTGAGAAACAAATAGCATTTCCCTCTTAATATGTGGTCAGACACTTTTCCGAACCAACGCTGTTCTCAAAGTTTATCTTGTAAAACTAAAACTGAAATTGTACTTTTCTTTCTTCTTGCGCAGCGTCCGTATCTGTGTGTTCCTCCCTTTCCCCTTGCTCTGCCGAGTCAATTTCTGCAGGAAGTCTTAACAATAGGAAACCTCCAGGGCTTCTGAAACTTAGCTAAAAAAAAAACCAAACAGAACGCAGTCAGACTCATGACCTCATGCAAACGTACACACGCATGCAAAGAAAAAGTCAGCACTCAGCTGCCCATTTACTTGTACATCAAAAGGAAGCCTTCATTCTTTTTAAAAGGACAACAGTAAAACAACTCATTCGAAAAGAAACTATAAGCAGGTTTTCCCAGAGAGGACAATTACGAGGGGCTTTTGCATAATTTAGTTCTTCGATCACACCAGGGAAATATAGATCTTCTTCAGGCTCTGTTTTCTGTTTTCTTGTTGACCTTAATGAAAGTCATTGAGGTCAGCCTAAATACACACAAAGCTATAAAGGAGGCCAGGTAACCTTTGTTTTTATTTCATTTTGTAGCACCATTTGACAGTAGGCTGACAGGAAATAGGCTTAGGAAATGGGGGAGGGGGGGGGGGGCATTCACAAGCAGCCCCCAGCTCTCGAGGGATGAGTTGAACATTCTCTTTTTCCAGGTTTATTTCTGTAAATTCCCTTTTGTTAAAAATAGCAAATTTGGTATCCACAGAATATCCAATATTAAAGCAATATTATTTAAGTGGAGTTTGTAAAAGTTGAATAAAGCATGATTAGATATGAGCATGATATTTTCAGAACAATGTTGGTGGGGGCTTAAAAAAACGTTTATTTAATGACCTTATGTGGCAAACTTCAACACAGCAGTAACCGAGTTCATCATCTGTCATAGACCCCTCCAAAAAGTTGGGAACCCAGAAAGTAAATTAAAAAAGTACAGCCCACTGAAATTAACGCAGTGGAGGCAGTGCCATATTGTGGAGCTGCGTTGCTGCTTCTGGTAGTGCAGCCACTGTATACAGTTGTGGTCAGAAACTCATCATTGGCAAGATAGTTATGTGACTTTTTTTTCTGTGGGATAATTACAAGTTTTCTCCTGAGGCTGAGTTTTTAAAAGTACAAATATATCTGGATCAAAAGTATTGGTCCAGATATGTGATGTTTTCACTTGATACAATTTAATGTCGTTACTGGTCTCACAACCAGAGACCGTTTCGATGCGTTTATGGTGTTTTTATGTTTTCATGATGTAAAGCACTTTGAACCGCCTTGCTGCTGATATACGAATGAACTTGACTGGACTTAACTCAATTCTAGCAAGGCACCTTAGCACATAAAGAATTAAACACTAAGACCCTTCCACTAACAAATTAACATTTGATCAAGAAATGATTCAAGTCTTTAAAAACTTCTGTAAAGCGCTGTATTCCCCACCTGTTGATACAAATCAGACCGAAATTCAAAACTCCTTCCAACAATAGAAATAAACCTGAACAAAACATTAACATCTCCAACGACTAAGAAGGAATTGGAAAAAGCTATTAGCGAAATCGAGGCTAATAAAAACCCAAAGAGTGGTGGCGCCCCAAACGGGTGGTATCAGGTTTTTAAAGAGGAAGTCTCCTCTCTGCTGTTGGAGGTCTTTTACCTGAACAGGTTGAGGCCGTCATCTCTGTAATTCCAAAAGGAGGGAGAAACAAAGATTGTTGTGAGTTATATCGACCAATTTCAGCACTCTATATTGATAACAAACTCAATACTTCAATAATGGCTAAGAGAATGGAAACATTATAATCCAATTTGATAACTGAGAACCAGACAGAATTCATAAAAAGACATCAGACCCAGGATAATTTTATGAGGACTATGCAAATTATAGATACAGTCAACAAACATAAAATAATAGGTACTGTCTTATTCAGCCTGGATGCTGAAAAGGCTTTTGACAGAATGAATTGGAACTTCTTCCTATTCTCTGTGATGGAGAGGATGGGTTTTAATAGCCAACTCGTAAGCAACGTAGAAGCAAGGAACCAAATGCCAGACTAAAGATTAACGGCACCCTATCGGACAGATTTAGGCTGGACAGAGGCACTATAGGCAAGGCTGTTCCTTACACCCCTCACTCTATGTTTTGTTTGTTGAATTGTTGCCCCAAGAAATCAGAAAAAAATAATGACATTAAAAGATTAATGACGGCACGACAAGAACAAACAAAACATATATGCACTGATGACATCATCACATACATCCAAAACCCAGATTCATCTCTTCCAAAACATTTTACAAACCTCTATGAATTTGGCCAGAAGTCTGGTTACAAACATAATATTACAAAAACCCAGGTACTCTTCATCAACTACGCTCCAAATAGATATCTATTTTTTAAAGTACAAATTAAAATGGGATTTGTAAACTATAAAAATATTTAGGAGTCAGGACTGTTAAAGATCTGGACAATCTGTTCAAGGCAAACTACATAAATATCAACCTTCACCAGCTCCAGAATTCTCTCCGGCTCCAGAAACTCAGGGACATTTGGATGGAAGAATTTGATATGATATTTTATTACATTTTATGTTAAAAGCAAGCAAATGAAAGCAAAAATAATGTTTGAGAGAATGTGGTCACATTAATCCCAATCACCTACATTTCTTTTGGTCATGTGATAAATTACAAACGTTCTGGTTGGATATTATTGGGCCAATAGATGGACTTCTTCAGTGTAAAGTCCCTAGGGAAGTTTTATAACCTTGTTCTGATTCCAGACAGTACGATAAAAAAAAGAGGATATCTACAGCTTTAAGATAATGATGGAGGCTGTGAAAAAAAGTTTTCACCAAAAACTGTTTTAAAAGGGCGTCACCGCAAGTAAAACAATGGCTGGAAAAGAATGGAGGAGATTTATAAAATGGAGAGACTGACTGCAAATTAAAAATGGATGCCTTTAAACAGAACTAGAGGAGATTGACACTATTTAAATACCTTAATGTGATGGATTTGAATGTGTGAGAATTGCCACCCCAATTTTTGTGTTTTATATTTCATCATATTTTTGGTTGACAAAAAAAAAAATAAAGAGTGTTAAAAAAAGAGTACAAATACATGTTCCAGGTTAAAAACTCCTAACAAAATCACACATCATAAGAAACATACAATACATTATTATATAATTATTTTTTAAATTAAAAATATTAATTTTAATGATGAAATGAAACCAGTCTGAATGCTTTAAGCACGAGTACCAGAAAAATACCTGGAAATTTCACTGCAGATGAAGGCAGCAGGAAATCCCGACCAGATGACTTTTTGTGCAGCTCTTTAGTCGTGGTCAAAGGCCAAACAATGTTCTGCCTGAAACATGAGGTATACAGCTAAAAAAGTCCAAATAAATGAGAACACGAAGAGGGGGCACCCAGACCTTATGATCTCAGTCATCATCTGGTTGCACGGTGGGAGGGAAGCATGGCACGGTCAAACACAAAACACGCCCACACACTTACATAGTATATCCCCACTGAGGAGCACAGAATATACCTGTGGAGTTGTGACCCCCTGAGGGCCAGAAATGTAGCATTTGTTGACAGAGTTCATCCCAGCAGGCATTTCTTTTAGACCAGGGCCAAGCACATCAAAACTTAACTTTCACACAGTTATGACATCAAAATGAATAAACAAAATCCAGACTGCCAACAGTGTCAAAGCCCCTTGCCCTGTTGATTGTGACACAGTATTCTTCTCAGAGCGCTGCAGAGTCTCCAGTTTTACCGATTCTTGTTCATGTCATATTCCTGATGTGGGTGCATCCACCTATGCCTCCTCTGACATTAAACTGTAAACCGACTTGTCAATTAAAGTCAGTGAAAACTGGGCAGGTAAAATAACATGCAATGAAGTTTCTGCAAAAATCCATCTACTAAATCTTATGACAGTAAGAAAAACTAGTTGTAAGTAAGTAATCCAAAGGTGTGTTACTAGTAAAAAAATCATGCGAACATAACTTACAGATGCTTGTTTATTTATTTAATATGAATTTCTCCATTTCTGTCCACCAGGCACTGCAATCTGGCCATTTTAAGCAAGAGAGAAGTTGCCTAATTAGTGGGAAAAAGCTTTGGCAATGCATGGTTTAACTCTAAAGAAGAATTAAACCAAAGAATTATTTTTTTTCTTTGCTGGTTTTATTTATTAGTATTAATTAAAAAAAACTATATCTGTTTGCATCAAACTCTGAAATGTAAAACAACAAATTGAAAGTTGCATTGAGTGTATATATGCATAATATGAACCTAAAAGCCAAAAACTCTAACAACCGTCAAGGAAAACAAAAACAACACAAAACAAGGAAAACACAACAGCAAAATGTTTGACAAAAATTTCCAAAAGCTTATTGAAGGCACCTTATTATTTTATAAACTACATAGAGCATAAAATATGATGATTCAATATTAATAAGATGACACAACACTTTTCCTAAATAAAACAGAACTGTTTAAGAGACACAAACGTTTTACCTTCATGAATTTCATTTTGATCAAATGTTTCACTGAGTGCTGTAAAATGTTGATTTTAAGTCTGATGGCCTCTGCTTGGTTGTTAGTTTTTCCATCTTGATTGTTGCATCATGCATTGACCTTGTAAAGGGCCTTGAGATGGCATGTGTTGTGAACTGGCACTACATAAATAAACTGAATTGAATTGCATTGTGCCCATAAAAGAGAGTAAGAAGGAAACTTCTTTGCTGCCACATATTATTTTGTAAAGTTACTATATTAAAAACTCTAATTTAGCAATTGGTATTTCCCCATTTGAGCTTTTTACTAGAATGAAAGTTACAAATGGAAAGAGAAAGCTTGTATCTCTTTTGACAACAAAATAATCTATTTTTATGTTTAAGTGATAAATTAAGATATTATTTTGACAGGGACTGCCAGCAAACTCATCCGAACAAGATAATCCAAGAAAATGGCACCCCTCCCTTTTCTCTTTCTTCCGACTTCATATGATTTCTATGATTCATTGTCAGGCCCGACTTTAGTGATTAATAAAGTTGTTCAGGGCTAGCTACTGATGCATTTCAGAACATTTTAAAGCTATTTTTGATGGAATATCTCTAATAAAAGTACCAGATTGCCATGGTTTTAGTTCATTTCCAGAGCTGCATGCAAGTAAACTCACAGGAAGCAAAAGAAACGTTTTTGATCAGTTTATTGAAAATAATGATGCTATATTCATAATGTCATCTCAGAATTTGGTTCCAGGAAGCATCTGTAAGAAGGAAAAGAGGCTGGAGGAGAATACTGACTGATGAATGGAATAAAGGTGTGTATGTTGGCTTCTTGGTTTAATGTTGGCTCAGAGGGGAGGACGACGTATCTGGAACAGCTGAAGGATCCCTGTGGGGCAAGTTGAGTTCTGGTGGCGAGTTTTTCCAGGATGTGTTGGAAGACGGGCAGGCAGAGATGGTGGGTAGGTTCGGCCGAGAGAGCTGCTGGGTAACCGTAGAAGTGAGTTTCCAGGTAGGTATCTTGCAGATTGTTTGGTTAGGTGTGCAGAGTTTCTCTAGGGGCAACAGGACCGATCCTTGGAAAAACACAGAGGAAAGGCAAGGTATGTCTCATAGAGTTTACCCAGGGGACTACCATTGGACTACCACTCAGGCCTGACACTCTGGCGCCAAGTGGCTCACAGGCTCCTTACATTCACACTGTTTGATGATCTAAATGAGGATCAGATTTGATCCGCATCTGGAGCAGTCTGCTCGGTTCCACCCTCCAGGTGGAAAGCCTCAGTAGAAGAAAAAAAAAAAAACACTGAACACACCTACAATAAAACCAAGAAGCATGACAGACTAATCCAAATGCACCGAGACAGTTTGGAAAAATGGAAGAAAGAGCGATGTTGTGAAAAATTGACCTTAACTGTGAATGAAGACCCATATGGAAAAAAAGAGTTCTCATGTGAATGTGAACTGAGAGCTTCTTCTAGGAATTACTTATACGGTTGATTTGGTCCTTTAAGACTTTTTATGCTCTAGTGGTCTTACTATTTATTAGTAGCTCAACAGGAAGAAGGGTAGAGAAAGAAGGGGATGATATGCAATAAATAGCCCAGGGTCACGATTTGCACCGCGGAAGACTTGGGGAGAGAGAGAGCAGGGCGCTTGCCTTCTGGAAATGCCACAAGGTTCCTGGTTCAAATCCCACAAACTACCACGCTGGGTCCCTGAGCAAGGTCCCTTAGGCCCAGAATGCTCCCCAGTGACAGCCCACTGCTCTCTAAAGGATGGCTTAAATGCAGAGGACACATTTCATTGGAATGTATGTTGCAATGACGCTAAAGGAGATTCTTCTTCTAAAAAAAAAGGAAGGCTGTGTTAATGACTGTACTCTTTGCATATGGTGCACATGTTTTTCAACTGAGTGCCCTAACGTGGTCTTTATGTCAAATCACTAATCGTCAGAGGACTTGAAGTCCTTGAAAGACTTGGAAATTACTAATAGTAGGTAAATAAATCAAAATAAAAAAAACACTCTGCTTCTCATGAGAGTAAAGTGTGGAGCACAGAAGAAAGTCTTACAGTGTTTGTGTTCATATGGGCATACACATAACTTTTGTGGACATATGTGTATTCATTTCTATTTAACGTCTGAGAATTGAATGAATGAATGGTGAACAATGACTCAAACTGGCTCTTGGTCTGTTTGGTATCAGCACTGTGACATGCCCCACCTCTGCTGCCTGCACTTCCCCAGCCAGGCTGATTGAATCCACCTGCTCACAACCATCTCCTCCTCCTGGATGTATTTAGCAAGTCTGTCTTTGTCGGTTTGTCTTCATTTCTACCAGCAAGCTTTCCCTTTTCTCCAAACCTTCCAGCCTTTATAGTGACTTTTTGACCCATTTTGTGCCGTTGACGCTGCCTCAGCCCAGTGTTTTTTGATACCTCTGCCCTTTTGACTGATTCCCTGTGTACCGACCTTTGGACTGAATTTTTGGGAACTGTCTAAGTTATCATTTGAGTTGAGTTCCCAGTTTCTTGTCACAAGCACATGTTCCTCATATACATTAACATAGCTTCTCCGTAAACCAGGAAATTCATTCATTTATTGTCGCTGTGACAGTATTTGCATACCTTGTCTTCAATGTGGTGTTGTCGGTGTGTATGCTCTTTAGTTGCTTACCTTCAGTCTCCCTGTAGGAAGGTGCAACATCCCCTCCAACTGGCATGAGGTCCAAACCCTGACTGATGATGGCTGATTATTGCTGTATTATTTCTTCCTTCCATCATTTCATGGCAGTGGTGGCAAAATGTAAATTTTATGATCTTGGACATGCTGCATCAGGTAGATCATCACCAAATTTTCCCAGGATATATTGTCTCCACTTTTCATTCGTGGCAGTGCTTTCAGAAGATTTGTGTAATTGAAGCATGAAAAGCGGCGCCGCATATTGATCGTATCAGAATGCTTCACTGTTGGCTCACAAAGAACTTTTTGGCATCACAAAGAATTGACTTTGTTGACCTGAGCTGCTTTCTGTCCCTGTTAAAGCACATGCATCTTGAAACATGGATCAGGCACAGCACTTTCTTAAACTGTGAGCATAACTTTCAGATTCCCCTCCCTCCTGACACCACCAGCCTCCAGTTGTCCATCCTGTCTTTGTGTCAGAAGTCATGCCAATAAATGACCGCACTCTGAGAAGAATAGGATATAATGGCTGGGACACATGGCAAGAATGTGATGATGGAAGCCTATGTGCACGTGCAGTTTTGCATGTCTCCGCACAAAAAAAGCCTTGTTAAGTTGCTTGAGATTTGCTGTGAGTTGATGCAGCATTAACGTAGCACTGTGGGTTATGTCTGGGTCTGTACTGGTGCGTGGATGTCCAAAAATGCACCGGCGAACTAAACACGACATGGCGTAAATGTCACACCAGTCACTGAGTACAGTCACGTGTACAGAGAATATGATCAACACAAAGGTTATTTCTCAACTAAAGATCCTCACAATGCTGCAGTTTCCTTGTTGAACCGCCTGCCAAGAAGCACAGCAGCTCTGTTTTGGCACGCAGCAATCTGAGTACAAACCAGTGAAGCCCCACCAAATTTCCTGCAGAGTGACAACGGGGTCTGGGGACGCACTTTGATGGAGATCCCATTCCTGTTATTGTTGGGTAGACACGGGGAAAAAAGATCCAGAAACATAATTGCTTTTAACTTTTGACTCGGTTTTCACCACAATCACACTTCTTATAACATCACGCTGTATCCATGTTAACAAAAACTGGCTGTACAAAAGTCGTACGAACAAATCTGCTGCATCAATGACATCTTCAGGATTTGCCTGGAAAAACGCAGCGGGGGATAAAGTTAGAATCCATAAAGTCAGCTTCCAGTGGTGCAGAAGAGGCCATGTATGTACAGAGTGTGCAAAGGTTAACAAGATTCAGAGCAAGCAAGCGTGTGCAAGTAACTGTTGTCACCTCATACTCGGTTCCTCTAAAGCTCCTTAGTTCCTGCTTTTTGTTTCTAAATAAAATTATAGGGGTACCAGAAACAGTCATTTCTGTCTACTCATCGCATTCTCTTGACAAAATGTTATGAAAAATTAATTTTATGTCACAAAATCTATGCAATGTTTAGCCCCAATTTGTCTTGAGTTTCTTGAAGTTGCTTTCAGCAAGTGTGAAACCTAAACCCATAGCAATAGCTACGGTTGTCGGCATGTGGCCTCAGGACCATTGGGGGTATCCCATATCACACTCAGGGACCTTGGCAACACATAATGACAATGTAAAAGGAAATCATTCAAAAAGCGATTTTATTGGTTCTTACGTTTTATTCAGTGTGTCAAGAAGTTTAAATATCTTTCTCAATAATCATTGGATATTTCTTTATCAACAGTTAGCGCAGCCAACCCCTTCTTATAACTGCTTAGTTGCTTTTTGCATGTTGAGAATTTATCTTTGATGAGCTCCAAGTCTTTGAGGCTGGACAGCCTCCTCGCCATTACCCTAATCTTTAGCTGCCTCCACAGCGCCGCCAGCAAAATGTTAATATAATTTCCAGTCAGAATGAAGATGTTGGTAAAATTAAATGGACCTAAATCTGCCAGAGGTATGACTATCTTCACAATATTATTAAACCAGATGGAAAGGAAGTTTGAAGTTTTATTATATGTTTTCAGATGTGTTTAGTGGGGCATGAAGTGGTTCATGGAAACATTGCTTTGTGCTCTCTTGTGTTTCTTTTCTCCAAAACCCTCTGCTTTCTGATGAGCTGTGTCTCTTTCTTCCATCAGGCGGTGGACGCAAGCCGTTGCAGACATTATTATTTTTTCTTTTATTTTTCTTTCATAATATGAAGTACCCCTGGGCCCAGGTCCTATGTCCTTAGCTTTGCTTTTTGTTTCCCCATGGAAAGCGCTCAAGTGTCTACTCCTTTGTTGTTTTTTCTACTCCTTCGTGTCCTCTCAAACCCCATTCATTCACAGAAGATGGTCTCTCATACAGAACCTGTTTCTGGTGGAAGACTCTTCTTGTTTAAAGGAAGGGGTTCCTCTCCACTGTCACCACCAATGCAATCGGCTGGGGTTACCGTAATAACTTTTTTAATAATTGCTACAATGTAAAAAGCTAAATTTCCCTGTAATGTATTATGTTTAGAGCTTAATGTAAATGTCAATTTCAACTGTAATATAAGAAAAACATTTGTTATGAATAGGTGCTATATCAATAAACTAAACTGAACTGAATTGAATAGACCAGCCAAAAAAAAAAGCTATTAACTTGGAGTGTGATTTTCCTGCATGAATGTCTTAGTTAGCTGTTTGTATCGAAGATGACGGAGCCATTGTTTCCCATCACAGCATTTATTATTGAATAATCAATTTCTATCACGTCAAAGACTGATGGTGCAACTTTGTAAAAAGTAAGCACTGATTAAAATCTTTATAAAGCAATTTTAATCTTTTAAAGAAATTTTGACATCATTATTCTACTTTAGTTTAATGAAGTTCATATGAGCACAGGTGGCTTTTAAGCACAGGTATGAAGCTGCATATGTCCAAACCCGTGGGATATTTTAGGGCTGTGTTGTCTGACAGAGATGCAATAAGCATCACTGTAACGGCTGGAAGTGACCCCGCTGTGTCTGTGTCAGAGACAGAGAGCCAGTTATTGGGGTGTAACTGAAACTTGCTTGTTGTTGACAGAGTCAGAGGTTCCTGACCTTGTGTTGGCCCTGTGTGAAGTAAAGCTCCAAGTCCTGGCTAACACACAGGGAGAGGAGATTGATTGAGATTGATTGATGCCCTCATATGGGAGACAATTGTTTTTCTCTGCCCAGGGAGGTCACTTTGAAGATACTCATATGATCCTATTTGGGCGTCAGAGCTTCAGTCGGATGTAAAACCCATTCAGATTGGTCTTGTTCTCTGATCATTTTGATGTGCTCAAGTGGTTCAAGTTATTTTTCCAAGAGAAAAATATATATTTATGTCAATGTTGCAATAGACAACTGATGCATGACAGCTGAAAGTAAGCTGTATTTGGCTTTAAAATGTATCATTAAGTGACAGAGATGTTAGGATGAGAGGAAGCCAAAGAGAACAGAGTAAGCAGAGAGATAACATACAAACCCCATTCAGAAAGGTCCTGGCTGGTATCCAAACTCAGAACCTTATCACCACCAGAAACAGGCTCCATCATGCAGCCATCAAAATGATGAATGCTTCTCTATATTTCTTAACAAATAAAGAAGTGAAGATTGTTTTAAGCAGCCTTTACTCTTAAAACCACTTAATAAAATGTAACCAATGGCCTTCAGGAGTCACCTAATCAGAAAATATCCACTTATGTGTAATCTAATCTCAGTATATATACACCTGCTCCAGGTTTTATTATCTGTTACATGGCTTAATCAGACATACGTTACTGAGAGAGCACCAATGAGCATCTGACACTATGTAGTTGTGTGCTCTGCACGTTATTACTGAAGAAAGCCATTGCTAAACCAAAGACATGATAATTCCCTTGTAATGTTTACCGCATATCATTCACATGACCAAGCAAGCATGTGGAAGAAGTCATTCTGATCAGATAAAACAACAATAAAACAAAATACTATGTGCGACAAAAAAAAAATCTCCTATGGTAAACCATTGTGGTGGGAGCTTCATGCTGTGGGGATGGTTTCCTTCTGCAGGAGGAGGGAAGTTGGTCAACGTTAGATAGGATGGACGAAGCTAAATACAGGGCAGTCCTGGATGTAAAGCAGTTTTAACGACTGCAAAAGACTTGTGACCGTGGTGACGGTTAACCTTCCAGCAGAACAACGGCCTGAAACATGAAGCCAGAAGTTTAATGGAATTTGATAGCGGTATATTCACGTGTGAATAGCCAGTCCAGACCTAAAGACAGTTGGAATTTGATGCCCCCTATCTAATCTGAGTGATCTTGAACGATTTGAACAACAGGCAATATTATTAGTCTGTCGAAATATACATTGAAAGGCTTGCAGCTTGTTCTGTTAATTCAGAAAATTAACTATTGGCTTCTCAGATATTTTTATTTATTGCAAAAGATTAAGTCAACTATGTTCTTTAGTCTTCCATGTATAGCATGAAATCCAAATAAAACACATTGACATCTGTGGTCGTAACATTACAAGACATATACAGTAAAAGAAGGGAATGAACTCCCTGTATAACACTGGATTCAGAGATGACTGAGCAGTTATTTCCTATCTACAAAAGTTAAAAGAATCGAAAACAAAAAGGCCAGACAGTGAACGCCGAAGAGGAACAAATATTTAGACATTATTTCCATTTGCTCATCTCTGTCTGGTTAGTGTCGGAGTTGAGAACAAAGTCAAAAGCTGTTCTCATCAAATAGTAATCAGAACGGCAGGGCCTGCTTTCTTTCACCCCGAGCTGCCACACAACATAGCTCTTTCCCTGAAGTTCATCCTTTGGTGGTGGTATTGCTAAGTCATGCCTGCAAGTTGTGCTTTTAGGAAAGGAAGCTCGGCATTGCAGCATGAGAAACTCGTCTTATATCTCTATTCCGGTGCCATTTGTGTGTTTTTTTTTAAGATTAACCATGTTGACGTAAAAGGCATTTTCTGCAGCTGCTCAGAACCAACATCCTTATATTGTTATATAAGAGTTCCTCTGCAAAAACTAAGAGCTGTTACCTCTTTGAACCCTAAAAATGCTTTTCATCAGCTTTATTCACTATATGTGGTTTGTTCTTCAGTGGGCAGAAAAAATATCCTAATGAACATTTCGTATTTCTAAGCACACAAAAAAACACATCTTATTCACATGTAAATAACAGCAAGGAAGGATCAATGCATTACAAACCGGAATTAATGTACTTTATGATACTTTTCCACATTTTGAAATGAAAATGCATTTTGGTTTTATGTGTGCATTCCTATTTTCAACAATTGTTGGGGAGGCTTCATATTTTAACTACTTAGTGACAATACGTTAAAGCTTACAGTAAATATTTGGTATCAATTATTCTGGCTTCAACATTTTTTCTTGATTTGACACCGAAATCACTATCCGACTGAATTATAAGTGCTGTATTTACTCTAGTTTTATCTTTGTTTACGTCTTTATCATCCCCCGAGAAACCAACCTTGCTCTCCATGGACATAAAGGAACGAAGTCTCATTTCACTCTTTGCTATTTAGTTGGAAAGATTGCAAAAGCCTCTTTAATCTTTGATCCTAGACAGTTAAATTTACCACTTTTTGCCCGCTCGTTCCTAAGCTGTGTCTTTTAGTTGATTCTTGCTTCAGTGTTTGCAGTTTTTGTAATGCTCAGAGGTATGGGACCCAGAATTCCACCAGACCAGCAGAGGTTCAGATGAGTATTTTTATTAAAAATCAAAAACAGGGAAAAAGCCAAACAAACACTGTCAAACCCAAAAGATGGCAGAAAAACAAACCTTCCAGCAGGACAGGTAAAAATATGAACGGACAGGCAGAACAGGATGGCTCAGGTTACTGGAGAAAACAGGGTCAAAAATCCAAAAGCAAAACATACAAAGAATGTTGCAGGAGACGACTCACCCATGAACTCAACAAGACAACCTGGCACTGATGTCTGGTCTCAGCAGTTTATATGGAGGTGGAATCAGGTGAAACCGGTGAGAGGTGATTGCAGCAGAGGTGGAGTTAGGCAGGTGTGCAGTGTAAGTAATTAGACCAGACATCAGTGCCGAGGCTCAAAACAAGAACAAACCCAAACCAAAACTAAGAAACTTCTGAAGACATAACAGAATAAACTACAACAGTAAACACTAATCCAAACAAGAAACCAGACTAGACAGAACTCAAAACAGCCAGATAACAAAAGACAGGGAAGAGAAGGAAAACTAACACTAACAAACCATAACAGAACTCAGAGTATTCTAGAACACAAATAAACCAAGAGGCAGGAAAATACTAACCAACAAATAAATGTGCACCAGAACAGAATATAAAATAAATAGGCTAAACCGGACTTCAGAACTTAAAAACACAAAGGAAACATAAGGCAGGGAAACTAACTTAACCGAATCATAAACAGGAACCAAGACAGAATATTACAGTTTTCTGCCATATCCATGTGTTTGCTTGTGTACATCTGATGAAAGCAACAGCTGGTGCAGCTATGTCTTGAAAATAATGAGTCTGAATGGTCGTTAATGCTCCATGGAAGACAGCAGAACATTATATTTGGCAATATATTTGTGAACTTTATCACATGTTGTCCCTTAACAACCACGAGCTTCAATGTATTTCATCGGGATGTTTTGTAATAGAGGAACACAAATCGGCACACTGATGTGAAGTGGAAGGGAAAATGGTATGAGGTTTTAGAAAACTGCGATAGACTGGCGACCTGTCCAGGGTGTAGGCTACCCCGCCTCTCGCCCATTGACAGCTGGAGATAGGCACCAGCACCCCTCGTGACCCCACAAGGGATAGACTTGATAGAAAATGGATGGATAGATGGACGGTTTTAGAAAACCCTTCACAGAAATGGGAATATTTCTCTAGCACCTACTAGCATCTAGAGACGGATATTTTTACCCGTCTCGCAAAACAGTCGGTCTTGATAGAGAACACCCGTAAACGTCAGTTTTTCAAAATAAAATTTATGCTAAAGGAAAAAATCTGCACAGCATGGTGCTGCCATCACCATAGGTTTACACTGGCAGTAATATACAAACAACCAGTTTTCTTGTGCTTCTACTGTTCAGCGGCGCCTTCTCTGAAAAAGGCTTCCAGAGTGGAAGAGTTTGAAAGCATCCCGGTTCCCGTTGTCAGGACACAGGTCACAGGACAAAACTGCATCTGGCTGTGTGGGGAGGCCCTGGCAAATGCACTGTGTGACTGCAATTAGTAGAAATTAAGCAAGGAGGGTTAGTATGCATGTGCATGTTGTTGAGCCTCAAATAACATACTGCCCACTAGTAGTGTGGCAAGGAAATTAAACTGTTTTTAGCGTCGCTAATCGTGTGTTGTGCACGGACAATAACAAAACGTCATGTAGATCTGTTGACCGAAATGGAAAAACAGTTCACACCTAGTGTCTTGCATTCCAGCCAAAATGTTACTTTTAGTCTCCTCTAACCAGAGCATCTTCTTCCATGTCTGCTTCACCCTTGTGACAAACTGAAAAGGGGATATTTTTTAACATGTAATTTGATTGATTAAAAACCAGTGCTCATTTAAAGAAAGAACAAAAGCATCAGTATTTATAGTAGGATTAATTCACACTTATAATGAGGGGACTTTTGAAGGCATTTGGTTTAGTCAATTTTATTTGAGGGGAAAAGAGTGCTGAATACAAATTAGTGGTATGTATTTTTATTCTATATATCATTTTCTTTTCAATTCACAATTAAGCACTTGCCATGATTTAGGTTTTTGTTTGTTTTGGACTTTTCTTGAGTCAGCTCAGCCACTAATCAATTAGCCCAGATCAACTCCACCTGCTGCCAGTAATTATTTTTTCTGCGCATCTGTTTCCCTGTCCACATATACATGCCTCAGCCAACTCATCCAGGGCAGAACATCTCATCTCATCTTGTTTCGGCCGAGTGTGACGTGCCCTTCCTCTACCTGTTCCTGTGTGCTCAGCCAGCTGGACTCGTCCGATAAAGTTGCCCGTGTCTGCGTGCTGCACAAGTCTGCCTGTTTCCCTATGAGTTCCAGCTGTCCGTTCTGGTGGTTCCCCGGTCCACATCGTCTGTTCTGGTCTGTCACCACCTGCATCTTCTGGTCTCCTGCTCGTCCCTGCCCGCCTACACCTTCAGACATAACTCATCTGTCTAGTCTGGTTCTGCTTGTCTGCTTCACCTGCCGCTACTCATCCCCTTCAATAAACCATTTAAATCGTAACTCTGTGTTTGGCTGAATATCGGGTTCCCCAGCGTCATCCATTACAGCACTACTTTGTGGTGGTCTATCACAAAATCCCAATGAAATACTTTATATAAATACAAATACACTTTGACTTTGGCCACGCCTCCATTTAAAAAAAAATGTTGGGTTCTTTGCTGCCAAAAATTGTGTCAAAGATTAAAGGGCATGAATGCTTCTGCAAGTCAGTCAGTGGCTCCATAACATTGTTTGACATGAACTGGTAATTCTCCTTTAAGGGGAAAATGTGTGAAGATGTGCTGCTAAACATGCTTTAAAATACCTCTATATCAGTTCTGCATCAGACACCACGTCAGTGAACACCAAACTTAGTATATATTTACTCTGAGCTGTCACTAACACAGCTGCACTGTCCTCCTGTATACACTGCACATTTCTCAGATCATCTCTGTATATGGCCTCCTCTGAAACAGAGGCATTCTTACTACAAGAGGTTTGAGTTTAGCATCATTCAGTGAATTCATTATTAAATAAATTAATCATTTCATTTTCATTTAAAGTGATTTACTGCATTTAGGAAGAGCAGTTTCCTTTGATGAGCTGTGTGGAAGCGTTAAAAAAAGGCAGTATGAAGCATGATTGCATGATACGAACCTCCATTTAAAGAAAGCATAGCTGAAACTGAAAGAAGAAACTTTAGAGGCCAGTATCTGTCAAGTCTTAATGCTCTCTTCCTGTCTCTGTGCATAGAGGAAGTTAAAAAGATAGAGAGAAAAATACATTAGCATAGACTCCCGCTGCCTATGTGCAGCTAGGTAAAAAAGAAAGTCAGGGCAACAAGGGGGGGAAACCATGTAGGAGGTAAAATTGAAAACATTGATTATCATCAAGACGGTGTTCTATACGTTGTTACCAGAGGAGCAAATCAAATGAGTAAGCCGAGGTGTGTTAAGAGGATGAGGAAAGGGTGGGTGGATGGGTGGGGAGTGAGGGAGTATTTTGTGCTTTGAAAGTAATCAGAGTCTTCCTGCGTCTCAGCCAGGGATGTCTGAGGGGGCTGAGGAGGACAGGAAAGACTCCTGTAAACTGTCTCATTTGTTGGGTGTTTCTGAGATCCTGTCTCAAGCAGATGTGCTTCTTTGTTCACGAGCGCATGCTGTGTTTGCTGTTCACACCTGATGCATAATCTTATACATTCTGCCGTTTTATATTTCTGGAAAACAAAGGGTGCATTGTATTGCTGTGGGATTGTTCATTTTTTCCCCTATGCGTCAAAAGATCATAATATTTAGTCACAAGCATGGGGATTGGTGACTTTGTTGATAGTAGTCATAGAAAAGATACAGGAGTGAAGGTGTGTGTGAGTACGCCGTGTGGGTTTAACACACTGTGATCTTGTCTTGTATGGCACCTTAAAATACTTCTGTTGTGAACCTGATTTTTGGCTTTTGATGTTGTGTGTGTATGTTTTTATGCTTTTAACTTACTTTCTTAACCTATTCTTGTTTTAATGTACAGCACTTTGACTTTGCCCACACCTACATTTAAAAAAAAGTGTTCTAGAAATAAAGCTGATTCAATTCAATTTTATTTATATAGCGCCAATTTGCAACACATGTAATCGCAAGGCACTTTACAAAGTCAAATTCAATGAAATCATACAGACAGATTGGTCAAAAAGTTTCCTATCTTGGGAAACCCAGCAGATTGCATCACGTCTTGACAAACTATTCACTCCTCCTGAAAGAGCGTAGAGCCACAGTGGACAGTCGTCTGCATTGTCCGTGGCTTTGCAGCAATCCCTCATAACGAGCATGCAGTGGAGAGAAAAACTCTCCACTGTCGCTATATATTATTTATAAGAAAATAATATATATTATAAGATAATACTAAAGATAAAACTTGTTTCATCAGATGTTGCTGTGTAAAATCATCTTTGGAGCTGACACATGTGACACTGTCAAAATATCATAGGTAGGTCTTCTGCATTCACAGTCACAGATGATCTGACATTCCCATGAAATTCAATTTGAAGTGAATATGAGTCTTTTATGGAAGCTTAGAGTAGTAATACAAAAAAAATGAATTTTCTCAGATCAATGAGAGGTAAGTTGAAATTTCAAATGGCATGGTTTCAATAACACATTTAATAGGAATAGCGTAATTATGAAATTAAAACAATTTATGTTTAAAAGACAACTTCAGACTATGAGCTCTATGACTAAGGGTTATAGGACCCATTAATAGCAGTATATTTGGTGTCTGCATAATTATTCTCAAACGGCTGAGAGTTGATTGGCAGCAAGCAAAGTAAACACTGGTCATTCTAAAGTTGCAAAGATTGGACTAAGCTGAGACGAGGAGTTGAAATAAGATAAATCTGGTTCAAATTTCCTCAGTGAATTTAAAGCACCCTATGATAAAGAAGCTTTATCATAGGATTATGGAAAAACTGAGCCCCTATCTGTGTGTCCTTGTTATTGAATCTCTGCAATCCGTGGAAATCTTAATGACAGCTGTTGTATGCATTACAAGGTAGCACTACAAGTAAATGAATGATAATCAAGGATCCAATCCCATATGTTGTAAATGGATCTTCTTCACCAGTATCCCTGTGATTATCCTTTAATAATCTGACTGATTTGAGGGAATTCTCTCTAACTCCTAATAGGAATGTGAAACCATAGCCTGGAGAGTCGATAAGTTTACAGCTTGTTGATTTTCAAACAATGTGCAAAAGTTCTGCACAAAAAAATACAAAACAACCCAGCCCTATAGATGTACAATGCCTTGCAAAAGTATTTGCACACCTTGAACTTTTGTCTCAAACACAAGTAATTTACTGGGATTTTATGCAAAAGACCAACAGAAAGTAGCACATAAATGTAAATTAGAAAGAAATTAATGCTGATAAGTACCTGTACACCTACCTATCCTTCCCTGTTGTTTTGATTGAATCTGCAAGTGATCCAGGGTATATTTCTACCTGCTTTGCACATCTGGAGGCAGAATTTTTCTCTCAGTTTTCTTTGCCAAAATGCTCAAATTGGATTGGACAGAGAGCTTCTATAAACACCAATTTACAAGTCATCAAGCAGTAGTGCTGGTCTGATTGTCCATTTGACACACCTGTGCAGCTCCACCCCGTTCACATTAGTCTTCACCAGATCCACCTGTATGTCTGACTATATAACCAGCTCTCAGACAAGTCACTAGTGCCAGATTATTACGAGCCATCAGTGAGTTAAATCCAGCGTCCTGAATCTGGTCTGCCTGCTTGCCTGTTTCCTGACCTGTTTCTGTCTTCTGACCCTCTGAGCCTGCAAAGCCTGTCAGACCTGATTATTGTGCTGTCTGGATTTCTGACCTGTTTCTGTGCCCTGACTGCCCACAGTTTCTGCTTTGGACTGTTTTTGGATTTCCGATCACCCGGCTCTGACTCTGGACCTGCTCTCGGATTTGGACTCTGGTAATTCCACCTGATCATCCCGCCTGACTCTGCTTTCTCAGTTCTGACCCCGTGCCTGCCTATCGACCACCAAGCACCTGCCAGTCCCAGGAATAAAACCCTGAGACCTTCCCTGACCGGACTCCGGATCGCATTAGGGCATCTTCAGCAACACACCCCACCAAGAGGAGCCTGCACTCACCATCCCAGCCAGCTCCCGGAGTATGAGAAGTGGTTCCTGTCCCTTAACTCCTCAATAAACTGTTTTCTTACATTATCTGATTTTTTTCTGGCTGAATTCTGGGTCCTCCGTTTCTGTTCATTACACACTCAGCTTATATTGCGCCCGATCCCGATGTTCTCCTTGAAGGTGGTGTGTCTACATATAGAAAAAGGAGCAGTGGAGGTGGCTTGGGCATCTGATCAGGAGGCCCCTTGGGCGCCTGCCTTTGGGGGTTTCCCGGGAACATCCCGTTAGGAGGTGACCCGTGGAAGAACCGCCTGGAGGGACGATGTATCCAGTCTGGTAACACCTTGGGATCCAATGAGCTGGTGGATGATGCTGGGGAGAGGGATGTCTGGTTTTCTCTCCCAGAGCTGTTGCCCCTGACCCAATCTAGGATAAGCAGAAGATAATGGATGGGTGGATATTTAATAAAATCCCAATAAAACCCTTCAATTTTTTTCTGCAACTTACTGTATTTAAATTATTAGGTTAACTGAAACATATTTGAAGACAGCTTTGCTACAGCCATGTAGAATTTAAGTTTCTGGTGAAATCCAATAGGACATTTTCTTTTCTACAAAATATTGAGTCTTTTTTAGAGGAGAAAATACTAAAATAGGTATCCGTGGCAAGTTTCTTCTGTCTACATAGTACAGCGTCCGGTGTAAAGTGATTTATGCTTCAGATGAGTGATAAGAAACCTATCTCAACAGGTACAAGATAAAATGCTGAGTTTTCAGACCTCGTTATGATATATTATAGCTGGGTGACCCCAAACCTCAAAAGCAACATAGAATTGGTGAGTGAGCACGGATCCCTGGGGGACATTTTCCCTGGATGGTTGAATGGCATGCCAGAGAGCAATTTCACTTTATATTTTATGTTGCAGCAGTGTTGTTTTTTTATGTGTTCTTATTAGATTTTCACTTTTTTCACTTTAATTTGCTAATCATAAAATCATGTTTTCCTTTTCAATTAAAATCATTTAGAATTTAGCCACATTTTGAGGCGCCGTTCCTCAATAGCACACCGGTCATAAAGCAATGACTGCTTTGCGTCTCCAGACAGCCCCAGCGGTGACGCACAAGTTGCCCTCGCGCTTCTATTATATTCAGGTCTGTTTTCTCTGACCTGTAGCTCAATTGTGGATTTTGTTCCAAGATTTCATTGTGCAGCTGCTATTTCTTCTTCTTCTCGGGAGGCAGACCAACCAAACTCCAAAGCGCCTCTGCGAGTGAGAGAAACAAACTCTAAACCCACGCCCCTCCTGCTATTTCCAGAGCCGCTGTGCCGAGCGGACGCGGACAAGAGAAGCAGCATCTTCTTGCCAGCTCGAACAGGGACCTGACTCTTGAAAGCCGAGGTGCAGGGCAAACCTCATGGACTCCTGTTAGTGCTTTAACAGTTTTCGCTTCTTGGAGGATCTGTGGAGGAAAACACCGAGGCGTGGTGCGCCAGGATGCTGCGGCTCAGTCCGATTTTCACTTTGACAGCAGCGGCAGTTGTTGGTGAGTAACGCCTGGAAGGGAGCAGCGGGGCATTTTGACTGGGAAACGCATGAAATAACGTGACAGGTGGGAAATATCGCACATGGCTGCAGCGGACTGAAGCGAACATCTTGCGGACTGAAGGAGTCTTATATGTGTGTACCATTCTCTTTGCGCGCACTCCCACTGAGTGGTTCAAGCGCAGAGCAAACTATGCCGGTTTATTCTGCCTCTGTTTTCCAAATGCGATTATTCTGAGAGCAGCTGGGTCTTTTAACTATACAGTACAGAGGCAAATCAATTCTCACACCTTGAATTTAGACTCTGGAGAAGTTCAAAACTGCTCAGGTGGGAGAATCTCTCCACAAGATAGCTAATAGTCATGAGCTATACAGACCTGGCTTCTAGAAATGTGGAAGAGTGTCCAGAAGAAAGTCATTGTTGAAAGAAAATCTCAAGAAATTCTGTCAGCAGTCGGTCATTGACCATGTAGGGGGGAACAGCAAACCTGTGGAAGAAGGCGATCTGGATCTGGTCAGGTGGGAGCAAAATGGGGCTTTTGTACCCACATTAAAAATGCCATGCACATCACCAAGATCACATCATTACCACGGCAAAGCATGGTGGTGGCAGAGTAAAGATGGGGTTGGGGGGGGGGGGGGGGGGGGAAGAAGATTTTCTTGAAAGTTAGCTGTTCAAAGTTGAGGGGGAAATTAATGCATGCACGAAAGAAGCTAAATAGAGGGCAATCCTACAAGAAAATCTGTTAAAAGTGGCAAATGGGCTCCAAGAAACCCAAATTAATCACAGTTGGTATTGCAGTAAAATGTTGTTCTGCTAGCATTGATCCACAATACAAATGCCCGTTTGTCACATTGAAAAAATTGTTTAGAAAACTATAATTGTCTTTCCGTCTCACAATAGGATTAGTGTTTACCAAGTCACTTCTCTCCCTAAAAAACAACATAAATAGATGCCCAGACTCTCATTGACTGTAACTTGATGTGATTGGCTTTGGGGCGTTCTCTGTCTCAGATTCAGAGCAGCAGCCGTTACTAAGCTCTAGGTCATGTCCAAGTTTTTAAAACTCAGAGCAGGGTTGATTGTAGCGCAAATAAGGACACTGTCCCTTTAATTCTTGGATTCCTTTGCTTTCATGTGATACTGGCTTGTGATGGTCATTAGAGAATTGAGTTAGTCACAACTCAAAACATGTGTGTTTGTGACTGTGAAGGGATCAGTCAGAGATCACATAGCAAATAACTTGTGTCACATTCAGATGGATTATTAATTAGGAATCCACACATGCCACCTTCTTTATGTATTACTCTTTTAGCTATCTGTGAATGAATTGAGTGACTTGTTGAGTTCTGTTGTTTACTTTTAAGACATGATTCAGTTGGATGCATGGTGCACCGGTTCTTTTTGACACCAGGTATGCTCTCTCTATAGCCTTATATTTCTCAATCCATGCTGTTTTATAATAATAAAGGTAAAAATAATTACCCAGGCACACTTTATTTTATTAAAAAGCGAAATGTGCTTTTAATTTTGGTCACACGTTTACATACTCTCATTGTCAGCATTTATTTGAAGCATTCTTTTAGGGGTGGTATGATTAAATTACACAGAACTTTGATTTATTGCATATTTTCTCTAATCCAAAAGTGGTCAAATTATAAATGCATGCTCATTGGAGCTACCTTTGAAAGTTGCAGCTCAGCTTTACAGACCTTCAGCATGATGGTAACCAATATCCTTTTCTCTTGGGGAGACAGTTTGGGTCAGAAGGCTGAAACAATGGGGTGGTTTAAACAGGACATTGATCCTAAACACACATTAAAACTGAGTTTATAATAAAGCAGATTAACATTAAGCAGTTCATTTTAACTGATGTAATAGATTCTTCCACGGGCTGCACAGTGGTGCAGTTGGCAGCTCTGTTGCCCTGTAGCAAGAAGGTCCTGGGCTCAAACCCTGTCATGCATGGGGTTTGCATGTTCTCCTTGTGCATGTATGGATTCTCTCTGGGTACTCTGGCATCTTCCCAGAGTCCAAAAAAATAACTGTTAGGTTAATTTATCTCTCTAAATTGCCTTACGGTATGAGTGTGTGCATTGCTCTTTGATGGACTGGTGACCTGTCCAGGGTGTACCGTGCCTCCTGCCCCATGAATGCTGGGAATAGGCACATATCCCCACACATCCCACCCCACTCATCGCATCTCTGCATGGATAAGTGGATATAGATAATGGATGGATTTTTTCTTAAAAAGTATATTAGAAATTAAACATTGTTAAAAGTCAGAATCAAGAAGTTAATAAACTCCAGAAATTCAATATTTTACAGAGCATCTGTATAATTTAATGTCTTAAAATGTCTGTTTCCTGTCCCACAGTTTTTTTGTATTTGTTTTTTTGTCACTATGAGGGCTTGTTTCGCTTTGCAGCAGATATATTTTTAACTTTCATGTTTGACGTGTGTTAAGTTCAGAAGCTTCAAGAAGTTACTCAGAATTTGGTGCACTCTATACACATTGAACAGGATGCATTTAGATCACATCTTACAAGTTAAAGGCAGATGGTATGTCCTGGTTTTCAGGTTTCTGCTGGTTGCCTAATGCAGCTGTCTTCAGAAATCCTATTTTCAAATCAGTCTTGTTGCAATGCTTGGGTAGTTTACAGGTGGTTCACTCAATAGATTATTGAAGAAAAAAGATGGAGCCTCAGTTGTTTAACGAACTAGTGTCACATTCTCCAGGTGTCTCTTGTGTGTTTTCTCCATTTTCCTTCTGTTTATGTTCTCTAAGGTGTTGCCTTATTAGTTCATTTTGTTGAGTTTCTTTGTTTATTCTTTTTATGTTCTTTGTACATTTTCCCCTCTTGGTTTGCTAGACACTTTGTGTCTCAGTTCAGCTGTATTCTTGTTAATTAGTCTCCCTCCCTCAGCTCCCCTGCCTTCATTCTGCCTCAGCTGCTCCAAATATTCTCCGATTAGGTCTTCTGGCTTTTTTGTCATCTTCCACCTCTACCTCAGAATGTAAGCTGACTGGTTCTATTTGTTCTTCGCTGGATTCTTCCATTACCGGGTCTTTTGCTCCCTTACACTGCTTCTTCTTCCATGACCTGGTCTCCCCTCTGTAGGTTTTCCATTTTTCATGCCAAAGTACTCTGTTTTCACGTCAGTCAGTTTCTGCTCATGGGTCCCTTTTTCGACCACAGAAATTAACAACTGGATTGATTGGGCCTTTTAACATAGATTATCTATTGACAAGCAGATCACCATGAGGTTTTACAGCTGAGTGGACTTTCTTTTGATGGTCTGGGATGTCCAATTTACCTTAAATCAACTAAATAAAAAAAAATCTTGTTTTTTCTACCTACTTGAAGACAGAACCTGCAGAATACACAGTAGAGCTAATGTGAGATAGGCAAATTAAAACAGATTTAACCTATTTCCATAAAACAACTATTGTAAGAATTTGTCCTTGTCTGATCTAAACATCTGAATGTACAGTAGCTTTTTTATATAACAACGAGGTCCTAATTGTAGCTATTCTGTCTCTAGAAAGCTCAGTACTGGCTCATATCCCATCATTCATAGCCCTGCAGTTCAAGTATAATGTGAGCTCTCTGAATATATGACCTCAGGCTATATGACCACTGACATATGGAGCGTCGGGTTTGAGATCATGACCTTATATTGTCATACTTTACAAGCTGGATTCATAACTGTTAATGGTTTAAACGTTTGCTTTAGCATACTAACAATTAACACCTTTGAGCTTCTTGGTATTCCTGTCTGACTTTGTGAAAACTGAATCTATTTTAGTATGCTGCATCTCTCACAGAAATTGCGCATAATGGGATGTTTGTCTTGGTGATAAAAGAAGCCAAATGATGTTTAGAAGCCTATACAATGAACATCATTTTTTTCTTGTGAAACCTCAAAAAGCAGTACACTAAACGGTACACAGACCCACTGAATAAATTAGAATATCATTAAGTTATATTTTATTTTACGTTATATAGATTTATTACCCACAAACGGATGTTTTTAAGTCCTGATTTCTGTTAATTATGAACATTTTCCATTTATAGCTGATGAAAACATGATTAGAGTATTTCATTACTCTAAAAATACACATTTATGATACAGAAATGTGGGATTAATAAAACTCTTACAAGCGAGCCTTATTGAAATGCAGATTTTAATTTAATGAATAAGACTGTAGGCTTCTTGACCTGTAAAGATTTACCAAGGTCTTTTCTAGCTCAGCTTGCCAGATGTTCAGCTTTTTGTTCTGTAACAGCTTGTTTGATTCAAACACAGAGAGAAAAGGTGAAAGGTTAGCCGAGACCATCCAAATTTAGAAAACACAGAAATCTCTCGAGGACTGGAATGTCTCTTTTCCTTGTAGATTCTCACTTGAATCTGGGAATTTGTCTTTTTCACATATATCCACTGAGCGCATTGACTACTGCAGCAGACAGCTGGAGAGGAGGGTTATTTCACTGAAAGCTGCGAGGTCAGGGGATGGAGCTCTTCAGACATTAAAGCTTTAGATTGAATTTATGAGCTTGGCGAGACTTTTTGTGAACCCAGCCATCTCAGTCATTAGCAGTATGTCTTTGCATCCCCCCTCCTCCTTGTGGTGACCGTATCTTTCATTAGAGTGAGCTCTCTGCCTGGGTTGCAGTGCTCCGCACTAATCTGAGAGAGTCTGCCTGCCGGTGCCAGCAGACAGATTCCCTGGACGACTGAATAATTAGGTCATTCAATGCCAACTTATCTAACTCTTCCAGGTTATATCATTCATTGTCAAGGTATGGCGCAAAAGCCTTTTCATGATCATGGGACATTTTAGTATTCAAAAGCTCACAGCTCAAACTACATTTTGCATGGCTTTTGCGATCCAGTGCATATTTAGTATAGAGTGAATGCATGTGTCAAACTTATCTTGCTTTATCTCTATTGCACTGCATTCTTTGGACCTGAAAGGAGAGGAAGCGTCTGGCTGGTTATCAGCGGTGCATTAGGGTGAATGCTGAGAAAAACCATTAAGAGTGATCAGTATTACTGTATACTGTACACTGCGTTGGAAAGATATCAATTAACCTTGCATTCTTTTTTTTTTTTTTTTTTAAGATGCCGTTATTTTAAAACAACATATTTCATTATTTTGTAATGGGATTTTGGGTGTTACAAATAAAAATCAGAAAAACTGTCAGATATTTGTATTCAGTTAGTACTTTGGAGAAGGAGCTTTTGCTGCAGTGACAGTCTTTTTAGGGGTATGTCCCACCGGCTTTAAACATTTCGAGACTGAAAGTTTCAGGTTTAATGGAGAACCTCTGTGTACGTCAATGCTCAGTTGGATTTTAGTCTGGATTTTGATTGGGACATTCTGTCACACACAACTCCACATCCCCTCTGCTCGGTAAAGAAAAGAATCCCAGAAATATACGCATGTCGCTGTCTTGTTCACTAACTTGCTTTAAGGTGAGGATGGTGTGTTCAGCATAACGTAGAATATTAGCTTTCCACCACTCATAGCATTTTGTTTTTTGGCCAAAAGGTTCGATTTGAACTCTCAACCGATCAGACCACATTCTTCTGTATCTACTTTTTGTATGTTTTAGAAATAGGACTTCTCGTAGCTTTCCTTCAACAGTGGTTATCGTCTTGCAACCCTTCCATAAAGGTCAGATTTGTAGAGAGCCTGACTAATAGGCGTCCTGTTGACAAATTCTCCCACCTGATCCGTGGATCTCTGCGG
Organism: Fundulus diaphanus; assembly: GCA_037039145.1. Classification (NCBI taxonomy): domain Eukaryota; kingdom Metazoa; phylum Chordata; class Actinopteri; order Cyprinodontiformes; family Fundulidae; genus Fundulus; species Fundulus diaphanus. The sequence continues at coordinate 25,714,699 of CM073141.1, forward strand.
GTCCTCCAAAGTTACCTTGGGACTCTTCTGCGGTTGTGTTTAAATTGAGGTAATGTTACAGAGGGAATAAATCATATTATGAGATTTTTGAGGGCACTAGTTGCACTGGATTTTATCTGAGGGTATCACCATGAAGGTGACTGAGTACAAATGCACAGTTCAATTGTCAGGTTTTTATCTGAACTTGAAAATGATGTGCATTTTTTCTTTATGTTACAAATAGAAACTAATCTGTGCTTTGCCTGTCACATAAAATCCCCACAGAACAAATTCAAGTTTGTGTTTGTACTGTTGCAGCACCTTTACATAACTGGAAAGTTATTCTATGTAGTATAAAATGTCTCTATTGAGATCTTTGTGTCTTATTTTTCAACATTCAGAACACAAGACAAAATTTTAAACCTTTTATGCCTTAATGTCTGATCTTCGCGTCTTTGGCAGTTATGCTATAAATAATCCCGGCTTCATATTAAAAAAAGAGATTTTTCTTCAACAAACATTTTGTTTCTGACAGGCAAAAGCCATTCGTTCAAACTCAATACAAGCCAACTTTATTTATAAAAGCACTGTGAAAACAGCAGGCACTGACCAAAGTGCTGAACAAAATGAATGAATTATTAAAATAAATAAAAAATGTTGAAATACAGAACAAATAAGATAATCATTAAAAACAGAAATACATAATCGAAATAAAAGTAGCAACAATGTTGTCATTGTTGAAATACAGCACTGACAAGAAGATAAAAATGGATTAACATCTCATATTTGTTTGAAAGGTCAAAACAACAAACAACCAGGATGAAGAAATCTTGTAACAACTTGAAAAAAATACAATCGTTCGCTAAATATTTGCTAAGACACAGACATTCTCAGCAGATTTCGCATGTTTCAGCCTTGCACTGATGTCTTAAGAACAATTTCCTATTTTAGTTTAAGTGCAACCTTTTCACAGAAAGAGTGCTGTTCACACTTCATGGTTTATGCTTCCAATTTGACTGTGAGAATTCAGTATAGTGCAGACCACAGCACACAGATGATGAGGTAATTTTGTGAGGGTGCAGATGGTTTAATGGGATAAAAGAAGCCGTTGAAGTCATACATGTACATCACACGCCTGAAGATTTAAGAAAAAAGCTTCACCTTGTGTGGTGTAATGATATTCATCAGTTCTGTCATTTGTTGTAGGTCCCTTTCAATCAGGTACCCCTAATTAAAATTCTGTGAACCCAGTGGGAAGACACCTAGTTAGGACATACTTGTTGAATACATCATGTGATGCTATACATACAGCCACTCCCTAAAGTGACTGTGGGTGGCTTTTGGCCTGGAGCTGATGTCATCAGACGGTGCCCAACCTTCACGGGGTGTTTCGAATATACCAGCTTGTAAGTGAGGTTTCATAGAGAACATTAGAGAACAAACAGCATCATGAAGACCAATTTTTTAAGAAGGGTTAGGTTATACAACATCCCAAGGTCCCAAAATGAAGAGGTAAAAGCAAAAACAAATGGCACAACTATAAACCTACCAAGACATCATCACCCACCTAAACTGACGGGCTAAGTGATGAGAGCATTAATTAGAGAACGCGCCTTGAGGCTCATGGTGACTCTGGAGGAACCGCAGAGATCCATAGCTCAGATGGGAGAAAATATTAATTTTACACTCTTTAAATATTACCTTTATGAAAGAGTGGCAGGAAGAAAGCCATTATTGAAAGTGGTCCATGATATCCTGTTTGCTACAAACCATGTAGGGGGACGCGGCATACAAGTAAATTAAGGTGCTGTGGACAGATGAGACCAAAATATTAAACTTTTTTTCACATGCGTTCAAAATGCCATGCACACCACCCTGAACACACAATTTCTATTGTGAAAGATGGTGGTGGCAGTAGCATGGTGTGTGGATGCTTTTCTTCAAAAGAGACAGAGAAGCTGGTTAGATTTGATCTGAAAACAGAAAAAATAGCTAAGACCGAAACAAAAGTTCAGCTTTTAACAGGATAACGACAATAAACGTACAGCTGGTGGTAGAAAGGAGCAGAGTAAAGTATTGACTCCAGGAAGGCTGAATACATGTGCTCAGAAAACGTTATAAAAAAAAAAAAAAAAAAAGAAATCTGAATCAGCACATTTCTGAATCCATTTCCCTTCGCTTCACAACTTTGTGCTACTTTTTGTTGGTCAATCACATAAAATCCTAATAAAGTTAATGTTTGTGGTTGTAATTCAACACAATTTGAAAAAAGTCTATGGGTATTTATACTTTTGCAAGGTACTCCATCTCGTTTGTTATACAAGTCTTTCCTGTCCACATCTTTGCCAGTGTTTAACTGTTGTCTTTACTGTGCAACAGTTATAATTAGGCTAGTTACAAAAGGCTCCTATTAAAAATAGAAAATACACTCAGACCTGTTGCTAAAATAATTTGACAGTTTTGATTCTGCAACTTGCCTTTATCTTTTAGAAGGTTTGGATTTTCACTTAGCTATTCTTTCTATAAGGCTTTGTTTATGAAATTAAACAAACTTGAGCCTTTCATGGGATGCAAAAGGCAATGTCTAAGTGTTCTTTCTCTTTGCAAAGAAATACAATTTTAAATGTTCAAACGCAAGGAAAAGTTGCAGAACAATAATTGCTCTTACATGTGATGCATGCATAGAATAACCCAATTTGTATGTCTTGTGTCTTTTTAAAGGCAGATCAACCTTTTAATTTTCCTAAGTGATACTTATCAGAGTAGAATCACATGAAAACCCTTCTGATAATGAGATGATTGTGGAGTACGGGTGCACGTAGAGTTGAATGATGCTGGAAAAGGGCTAATTTGGCATACGGTTGCCTGCTGTGGATAAACAAAACAAAGGAGCATTTATTGAATGAATGCACCGTTAGTCTTAAGGAAGATTCAAACCATCTTAGCCTAAAGCTTTTGAAACCCACAAAGCTCACCCGCATGACTCAGTTTCACACTCCGCTGCTTGAAAAAACTGTTGCAGATGTGCATCTGAAGCGACAACGTTACCGACCCTGCGGTCTGTGCAGGATGTGGCGTGCAAAAACCCATGGGAGGTGAGAGATGCTAACAGTATGCTAGGGTTGATACAGGATCTGCAGTTTCAGGCACAAGTCAAAAGTGACAGCAGTGCAGATTTTAATCTTTGTGATTTTATTTAACATTATTGATGTTTGAGACAAATTAAAGAGTTTTAAAATAATCATATGCCTTTATTAGAATGCACACAGAATAGAGCCAATAGAGATAGGACGTTGGACCACAGCAGGGGAGGTTTAAAGCAAAGTGGTTTAACCACCAAACCACTTCTGTCTATCTTTTTTAACACTGAACCATGGCTATTGTTGGGTTAATTTATACATGAAGGTTATTACTCTTTGATTGTTTTACAAAATTTGAATTTGCGAAGTCAGGAATGGAGGAGCAGCTTTTTATTACCACTGTCTCATCTATTGGTTTAAAACCCATTAATTACTGGAGACTTTCTATGTGAAAAACCTGCAACCTGTTTTAAGTATATTCTAGCTTCTAGTACCTCCCAAGCATGTAACCCGGGGATTTTTAACCTTCTAAGTTTCAGCATGCCTGGTTGTTTTCCCTGTTTATCTCTTTGTGGGATGGATGATCTGTTTATGGTCTCACCTCGACAGCTGGGATAAACTCCTGCCCTCTTGCAGTCCTGAAAAGGATAAAAGCTGAAACCGAAAGCTGGTTAAAAAGGTTTGCTACTTGGTCGTTGCACAAACAACTTATAAATAAGAAAGGCAAAAATAAATCTGCACCTTAAAATAAATACAACATGCAATCTTTCACAAACTGCATCATTATGTCCACGCTTTGAATCATACACAGAATGCCCAGTTGTGGATGACTCAGTCCCTCAAATTAGATTGCGTTACGTATTTATTGTGAATATTTTAAACTAGACTGTGTTGAAAATGCCCCTCCCCCCCCCCCCCGATTTCATGTAATTCATTGACACTAATTAGTATGGATAGTGTTACAAAAGCATTTCTAAGGCTTTGAGACTCCACTGAACCAAACTGGGAGCCATTAACCGCAACTGGAGGAAACATGGTGAATCTTCCCACCAAAAATCACTGTCAAAACAAAGCATGAACTGATAAGGCAAGAGCTAAAGAACATCACATCAAGGAATTGATAAAAACACAAAAGAGAGGCACTGATAGATAGCGTTGAACTGCTTTGCATCAGATCAGACTGGGAAAGAGAAAGTTATCGGCTGCGTTAAAATTCTCAAACGTAAAAAGTTTGAAAACGTAATCATCCCATAAGCAGCCTTTACATTCAAACAGGAACCAATAATCTCCCCCCACCCCCCAAACATGTCTGAAGTTACTCTGATATCTGGAATAAATGTGCAAAACAACCGTGAAGCATGACACTTTGCCTCATCTTACAAAGGTCTTAACCTGCAAATGGGGTCAGGCTGAAGCCATGCAGAAGGACACCAACACACACTCAGCACGTGCATGTGTTTTCACGCTTCATTGCCAATCATCACCTCTTCTCCGTATATTACAAATACAACCAAGTCAGGAGCATCCTTTCAACTGCTCTGAACGGTGGTTTAATTGTTCCCATATTGAAACAAGGAAACAAGAAAACATTCTACTTCCAAAAACTATATTTTAGAGTGGATTCTGACTTAAAATCTGGGTGGCAGAGGTAATCTCTTACTTCCAGGAATCTGTGCCTATCTGTTCAGTCATGCCAGCATGCAAAGTGTTAGCACTGAGCTATTTTTTGGTCACATGACCTTTGGCACGGCACAGTTGTTGTTGTGAGGAATCAGGCGCAAAGAGGCGGGAGGTGGGGGGGAGCAAGAGAGACACAGAGGCAAAGGGTGAGCAGAGGGTGCTGGGAGGGGTAAACTACGGCTGTAGATGATAGACAGCTGCAGAAGAAGTCCATTTTAGAAAAATGTTGTGTTTGGAGGAGATTTCTTTATCTTGAGTGCTAACAAAACAACAGATGTGCAGAAATTATTTTTTACAAAAAGACAACCACTGCTTCTGGTTTTTAGATAGAAGGTGTTGGCTGGTTTTCTTTTCTCTGCAGCTTCTTCTTTTGGTTTAGTCATAAAGTCTCACAAACAAACGTTGGTATACATACCACAGCTAAGACGTTTCAGTCCTTTGACAAACTCTTCTCGTTTCCCAGTATTGATGTTAATTTCAAAATTTCTCCTAAGTGATGCAGTTTGTGATAAAGGGGTTTTTCTTTGTTTAACGGTGGTTAAATCTGAAGCCATTTCCTTTTCCCTTTTTGCTAGAGAGCCCAAGCCAGGGCTGTAAGTACTTACTGAGGACCTTGCCTTGACTTCCATTGCATTCATTTTTAACCCATTATTTGGCCTTACCCTAACCCTACACCTAACCATTACCAGGATATACCCAAGTTTAACCCTAACCTGAACTTAATTGACACCTTAGTCCGAAAGCTGACCCCTAGCCCAGAAGTGAAGACTAGAAGAAGGTCCTCATTTTACATTAAGGTTCTCACTTTGGTGGTAAAATACAAAATATGTTTTTACTCAGCAGAATTACAAGCACACACACACACACACACACACAAACACACTTTATTCCCACAGGGGGCTCTCAGTACCCGCTAGGTGATGATAGCCTTAGATCCTAGATATATGTGTTTGTGAGAGTTTTTGCTGCCAGATCAGGTCTGCATCTGTGGGCCAGGCCTGTCCGGTCCTCCGCCTCTCCATTTTTCTCTCCCATGCCAGCAGCGATCCGGAGCTATCCATCAAACTGGCATTGAACAGGGAGCTGCCGAGCTGCAGCGTCTGCTGGGAGCAGTGTGTTCACATTAACTTCTCCGACAAGAGGCCAAAAGGACCAGCTGGTCAGGATGGACTCCTTCGAAACATAATTTTAAATGGAATTCAATAAAATGCTTAAATTTATGGGAGGTTCCACTAAGATTCAGCTTCTAATTATTATGATATCAGCATTTTTGTCCAACATCGAAAAGTGGAGTGAAATATTTAGCAAGTTTGCTAAATATTTGTGGTACAAGTGCCAAAAAGACATTGTCAAATCACTGTAAATAACAGCTGATAAAAAAACAGATAATAATTGTTGGTCCGACTTGTTCAGTGAGCTGTCCTGACATTGTTCACATTGAAGAGTTAAAAGCCTCTCTTAGATCGTATTCTTAATCTGCAACCTGTTTACGTTCTTTATACTTCACTAGAAAGGTATTTAAGTGAACGTGGGGGCTGAAGTCGATCCACACTTCTGATCCACCTTTGTAGATAGTTGGAGCTTTAAGATTATGACAGGATTGCATGTGATGTACTAGATCAATATAAAACAGCAAAACAAGCGTGTGCATTTTATAATCTTGTGTGCATCTTGCTCTAAAAAATATATTGATAAACCGAATCCTATCTAGATTATAACACGTTGCTGTTGTTGCACACGAAGCTTGGTTTTGTGCTATACACTGAATGGCTTTGGACAGGATGCATGAGGAAAACAACGCAAGGCACATATGGATATTTTAAGTGTAGTTAAAATGCCTAACACTCTTTCATGCATATTGCTAAAATAAATGCTGCTGAGTAGTAGCTACACCCTCTGCTACCATGACTCCAGCTGCATGCTGTGAAAGCACACAGCCTGCGGTCTCTCCATGTTAGCTTGTATTGTGTGGATGACTACAGGAATCCATAAAGGGGGATTAATAGTGCTGACACCAGACCTGAAATTAGTTTTATGTGGACTACAATAATTGTTTTTGATTTGCTTGAAATATCCACTGCCTATGACAGCGTTAGCTTTCCCAAATGTTTTTATTTTTATTATAAAGCTTGAAAAGTATTCAATTTGCTAACATTAACTACTGCACGTTCTGCTAAACAAAAAATGAATTGATGCTACTTAATGTTTGGTTATCGTTATGATCCACTTACGATCGATCCACTTATGATCCAGGTAGGACAAAGAAATCCAAATCTAACATTGTTCACCTGGATTTTAATGCTTTTGAGAAGCCTTTCAGTAAGATTTAAAAGATAAAGCCCAAAGAGTTGTGACTTTCCTTCAACAAATGTGCTTGTTTCACAGAGAGAGGGATTCATTCCTTCCTGTCATTGGTGCACTGAGGAACTTTTATCTTTTGATCTTCTCTGTAATAAACTTCATAAATCAAGGCAATTTCATTCTGAAAAAGCGGGTATAAACAATGGATGGATGAATGTTTTTTTCTTCTAACAGATCATACTGTGATACAGTTTTACTCACCCAACATATTTAGAAAATAAGAAGTCTAAAAGGCATTGAACAAAACTGAAAAAAGCCAATATTTCATGATTCAGGCCTCTCAAAGTTGAATGTGGTTTTAAAACACAACAGCGTTGTTATATAGAGTAAGTAGAAAAAAAGAGAAGTCCTTAATAAGCATACAAAGCTTTTCTGTATCTCTTATTGACTAAGACTATAGAATAGACGAGAATATCTTTACTGTCACTGTTACAAAAATAATGAAAAACGATTGGGCACTTCTCAATAGCAGTGTGGAAAACTAAAAATAAGAACAGTCTTAAAGAACAAAGAACATATATATATAAATATACAATGTGATGTAGAGCCAGGAATCAACATTAAAATCAAATGTAAAGTGCAGTCAGCTATGTACATTACACAAGTTAAATGGACCAGAGTTTATTGCTGCTTACGGCTGCTGTGGGTAGAGGCTATTGCTTAGTCTAGTGGGTTGTTTTGTCCTGAGTGATCTTAAGTGTCGATCGGAAGTGAGGGTGGAAAAAGGGAGTGTCCAGGGTGCAAGGGGTCATTGATAATCCTGTTGACCTCCTGCTGGAGTCTTTTTGGGTGAAAATGGTCTCTAGCTCTACTTTCCTCACCACCTGCTGGAGAGTGTTCCTTTGAAAACTTCTCCTCTATCATCCAAGAAGCTAGCTCCAAGCTGCTAAAGTTAATGACTCAGATACCCGAGTTATCGGGGAAACCTGTGGCTCCTTGATCCACTGAAAATGACCACCTGATGGACTTCTTTAATGAGTTTGCAGAGTTTTCTACAAAATGTTTGGTAGAGACATACCCTCAACATGTCTAGAGTTTGACAGGGCCTAAGAACTTGCATTAGCATTTAAGTATAAAGTCCTTCTGGCTGAACATTGGTTAGTGTATGTTCCTTTCCTGTTATGCTGCCAAGATGGCTTCTGTTTATGTTAGTTTACTTCCTAATGCTGTCCTTCCTGCTTTTGAGAAATCTTTCAGGAACAGTAGAATGACACAAAACTTAAAGAGTTATGACTATCCTTAATTTGTGTGCTTATGTGTGAGTGTGTTTCACAGAAAGAGGAAACAGTCTTGCAGGATTCATTCCTGACTTTAATCAGTGCACTAACCTTCTCTGCTACCATTTCCGAAAAAACCTACCAGCTTTTTGAAGTCTTAAAATCCTGCTCCCTGCATATACATGTGTATCTATCTATCTATCTATCTATCTATCTATCTATCTATCTATCTATCTATCTATCTATCTATCTATCTATCTATCTATCTATCTATCTATCTATCTATCTATCTATCTATCTATCTATCTATCTATCTATCTATCTATCTATCTATCTATCTATCTATCTATCTATCTATCTATCTATCTATCTATCTATCTATCTATCTATCTATCTATCTATATATATATATATATATATATATATTCTACTGTGTACATATATGTGTGTGTGTGTGTGTGGTGTGTGTGTGTTCAACTTCTCTGTAAGCAAGGCTCTAAGTTCTTATATACTATGAAAGAATGGGATGAAAACTGAACAAAATAGGAATATTTTGCGTTTTAATTATGAGATTTTTAGCTTAATCAAAAAGAAAAATCAAAAGAACAATTTTGATCTGGATATTTGTGATAATTCCCCAAATTTGTCTCCTTCTTTTCAGTACAAAACATTAATTTTTTGTTCTAGTAATTCCATTGATCTTCTAACAAAAGACCTGGAATATGCATTGTTCTTTTAACTATTTGCATACGGAGCACCTTTTTCTAGAAATAACATGCCAAGAGAAACAGGGGTCATTCACTCTTGACTTTCCTGCCTCTGACCTTTACAGCAGACTGGAAGATAACCCCTGGTATCATGGCAATAATGATAATTTAGGCATCATTCATGGTCAGTCCAGATCCCCACAGTGTGGGAAGTGGGAGTCTGGGCGAGAGCCTCAGTTTACTTTAGTTATTAAAAATTGCCTTAAAAATAACAAAAATAAACTCAGCTGTGCAATCCAAATATACTGTTGTATGTTTTGTTTGTTTTTTAAGCAGGAAATTATTTTCTTTTATTTAAGAATTGCTGCATAGAGATCAAAGAGCTCAACATAAAATTGTTCTATCGATCTGATCTTTTCATCCTTTTCAATTATCTCTGTTTCCTTTTTATTTGCTTTTATTGGCTTACAATAAATGCCACTAAAAATGGAAGAGCTGATCATTTCCAGCTGATTTTCTCACACTCTTTCTTCGTAAGATGCAAGATTGTCTTGCATGATGCTTATTGATTCTGGAAGGAGGTCAGCCTTTGAACCCCCGTCAGCGTGTATTTCTAGCCGGTAGCAACCCTGAAGTGCTCTTTCTTCCAGCTGCTCCATCAGCTTTAAAGCTGTTTTGCTCAGCAGATTTGGACAAACAGACAGTACGTACAGTATGTCTGCTGAAGGGGTGTGGTCAGGAGATTTCCAGCCATCCCCTACATTGTTGGAGGAAGAGATTCTTACAGGGATGAAAGCTTTGACAGACGTCAGGGGGGGTGGGATGATGTCATCCTGTAGGGCTGCATGGTTTCTGCACTGGTGGGAAAACAGAGCTCCAGAGAGTACATCTGGATATTTCACAGTGTAATCTGACACCAGCAGGCATGTTCAGTCAATATAGGAAGGGACACAATGGTGCATATGATGGAACGGGTGGTGAATGGAGAGAGGAAAAAAATGAATGAACGAGGATGAATGTTCTTGGGGGACGCAGGGACGGTCAAATGAATTAATGATTGCACGGAGGAGAGGAAACAGTCTGAGGAGGCTGATGGTAATGATGTTGGCCTGGCCAGAAAACCGACTGGAGGGCCACCTGTGATTTCTGCCCAAGCTGAATTATTTCAGAGACCTCTTACGGAGTTGATGTAAAGTCCTCCACAGATGTTTCAGATTACAAAAAAAGTCCTTATGATCATGATGTCCTTGCCGGTTATGTTCAGGATGGAGAGCTAAATATGGCCAAATTTTATCCGGTACCTCTTTTAAGATTTACTGCAAATAGGTGTCACGAGTTGGTTATTGAGCCCGAATTCAGCCACACACAGAGTTTTGCCTTTAACAGTTTTATTGAAGTTTGTGGAGTATGGATGAGGAGAACCAGAGTTCTGTACCAGACTGAATGAGGTGGAGATGACAGCTGGAGAAGGCAGACGTGAGGGAACACAGGCAGGTAGGCGAGAGGCGAGGGCAGACAGGTAGGCAGACACAGGTGAAGCTGGAGGACTGCAAACAGACACGAGGAAGGGAAGAGCAGCTGACTTGAGGTGGAGGAAGGCGGTGAGCAAGACGACAAGGGACGAAGGGCGCTGGGAGATGAAAGGCGTGAGCAGACATGGGAAGGACGATGACGAAACAACAGGGAAGAGCAGACTTAAGGAGTCCTTAAGTAGGTTGACTGTAGGTGAATTGAGTCCGGGTTGGTTAGTGACGGCAGGTGGAGAAGATCTACGGTGAGTGGAATCGGGGCTGTATGGGAGATGGAAAGAGCTGGAACTGTCCAGGGTGAGACAGGTAAAAACTGAACCCCGACAATAGGAAAAATTGTTTGCATGTCAACACACAAAAAAAAGCTTTAGGATGTATGATGTAATCTCATTATTGTCATTTTGATTGAATTATTAAAGCAAACACTATTTACTTGGACCTATTTACCGTGCTGCCAATATAATATCCAAGTGCAATTTTGAGAGACAACTGGTTTCCGAATCTAGTAATTACCCCCTAAGCTTTATAACACCAACTAAGTGTTTTAAATCACTCGGGAGGAGTATTGCACGCTTGGGTTAAATACTGATGGTCGCACATGCTGTGCCTATTGCACAGAATATTACACCATACCTTATTATACCCTTTAAACAGCTGGAGTTTTTATTGTTAAGAAGGAAAGATAAGCCATCTTTCTTCCCATTGACATGTGGTAGAGGGGCAACACTGCCCTGCCTCCACTCAGGAAGACATTTTTTGTATCCCCACTTCATGTAGATTTATGGAAATGCGTGACAAACAACAAAAGTCCGACTTCACAGGCTCTCTTAAAAGAGCAGGGATTGTATGTTGATGCCTGGGTAATGGTGGATGCAGACGTCCCACAGATCAGTGTTGTTGCTAAATGCCCACTGTGTAAAAACACAGGCAGCACCAGCTTCTGCTGCTCTGGTAATGGTTTTCTGCTGTGCAGAAACATAGAGAAGTTTACAGAGCTGCTGCTGCTGTTTCCACTCATACTGTCAGCCTGGGTTATTTATCCTGTCTTCCTTTGCTTGGAGACATTTGCTCTAAAACTCAGAATTCAGCCCCTTGTTCACAAGTGCATGCAAAGATACGAACACACCCACATTCATAACCCCTCGTGTCAACCGTACACCCACGCGTTGTGAATTTTCCCGGACGCAGAGTCCGAGTCGGCGTCCACAGGAGAAAATTAAGTCGATGTGAGGAGGACTAAAACCTATGCAACTCAGCATAATTATTCCCAGAGTGATTAGATCGGAAATCACTAACGCTATTGTTTTAAAAAAAAAGAAAACAAAAAGAAACTGTGGAGTGGAGAAGCACTTGGGAAAGTATGAGAAGGAAGATAAGCAGGGGAGAACCAATAAAGATAAAAGAATAAAGGAGGAAATCTGGAGCATATTTCAGTTTCATAAGTTTCATTGCTTAAAGCTGACCCTGACCATGCCAGAAGTCTCTCTCTCCCTCTCTTGCCAGGACTGTCTGCTGCTAAATGCCAGCAGATGGTGCAGAGAGGTTCCAGGTCCCACCCAACCCCCTTCTGACCTTTCTCTTCCATGGACACTGTCCTGTTAGGGCGCTGATCTGGCTATTTCCCCCCATTTGACTGTTTTGGGTGACGTCTGCTCGCACCTCTCGTTATCACACCTAATAAAGGTCAGGTTTTAGGGTGCCTGATGACTCTGTTTCCTAAAGGTGCTGATTTGTGTTAAGCTTTAAATCTGTTTATAGCTGGTTCGATATGCTGCAAACGAGCAGGTGCCAGTTGGGCGTGTGCTTTTTCCGTTGCTGATTCAGACTTTGAAGCCTACAGGTGCTGAGCAGGGTGATTTTTATGACAGGTGGGAAGTATTAACAGGCCGACAGGTGCCGACCTGTGCATACCACATGGGACTGTTGCTGCCAGGCCTGATGTACTACAGAGTTGTTTAGGGCTGAATTTGAGTTAATGCTGACTGTAAAAAGGCAAAGGTCTACAGAACAAAAGGTCTTTTTCTTTGTTGGTAAGTGGGGCTGAAAACCTACCGAGCTCAATCATGGTGACATGGAGCTTGACTGAAAGCAGAACCCTTGTTACACGTATTCTCCCAGCTACACAAGAACAAGACTCCAAGTCGAATAAACATAGCACACATTAGTGCTGTGGCTGCTTAAGTCGCCTGAGTATACTCAAGATGCCTTTGATTGCAATACTTGCTATGAGATTCTAATGATCAGGCACTACAGAATTGACTTGAAGATAAAATATGCTTTGAACCGCATTAATTGCAGGGACATTACACTAACGTTTCTGCCTGTTGAGGCTGGGGGACTGATTAACCAGCTTTTCAGTGCAACTGTTTGTAATTGATATATACTATAGCTCCACACTCCTCTATGTAACGCTGCTGAACCACAGCGATGTTTAGTTAAATGCAATGTTCCCATCATTCTAAAGCCACCATGAAAATTGCATCATCATGTTGCATTGCTACATTTGTTTTCTCCGATTTTGGAAAAAAAAAATCTGTTTACACGGTCACAACCGAAGACCCTATAATACTAATTCTGTGCCTAGCAGGTGCCGATAAATTTCAAACATTATTTAAAATGAAAAAAGATCCTGAATGTGGCTAAAGCAGTTCAGGGTAAAGTATTCTCCAAAATGTACTCTTGTTTTTTCTAATTTTGTTTGTGGTTCCCTCTCAGCCAATCTTCAAAGTAGAATGGAATTACAGTGAGCACAAAGTGAGGAAACTATAAAAAATGTCTCTATTGATTTTGTTCTTTCTACCAAAGAAAGCGAGAATGGGCAAATGTGAAGTACGCTTCTTTGTCATTGTTTCCATTAATCTCCAGATGTCCAATCACTATTTACACCCCACATGTACAGCTTAGACAAAGGAAGCAGCTTTTTTTCCACCAAAATCCTTGCTTGGATGTGAATTTTAGGGGCAAGAAGAGCAGAAAGGCTCAATTTTGCAAACTATCCATGTTTTAACATGTTGTGCTCCCATATACTGTGCCTCATTATGATTGCATTGCCAAGTGACTTTGCTCTCATTTGCATAATTTTATGGCAGAAAAAAACTATTAAGATGAAGTGTTTTTTTAAGCACTTAAAGATCCATATTTTATTTCAATGAAGTCTTGATTTTATATGCAATCAGCTAAATATGACAGAACTCCGACTCCTCTAAGTTAAAAATCAAATCTGTGCAGTTATTTCATCCAGTTTCAGAAATGTTCTCTCCTTTTTTCCGTGGTGTCAGCATGTTGAGATCTAGGTTCATGCTGCATGATGCTCTCCTGTGACGCAATCATATCTGTACAAACCAAGCAGGCCAAGTGTGATTAGCATGGGACTCATTTTACATTTTCTTCCTACGCTCAAGCCTAATCTATTTTATAGCCTGGGAAAACAAACTGACTGGCAGCTAATAAGAATTGTACGAAACAAAGAAGTGGTGTTTCACACATTGGAAGAACAAAAACTACAACTGCAAGGTCTTCTGAGTAATCGACAAATTACCCTTCAAGGAAAAGTGGAACTAACACTAGCGGAAACTGGTTTATAGATAAAATGGAAGCAACTAAACTGCAAGACATGAAAACGAACAAGACAATGTCATTATCAAAACAAGTTAGGTAAGAACAACAGGATTGCACATCCATCCATCCATCCATCCATCCATCCATCCATCCATCCATCCATCCACTAACTGTGATCGGAATTAGGGGGTACTGGGTTCAGGAAGGAAACATGGACATCCCTCTCCGCAGAAACCCTCTCCAGCTCATTCAGAGGGATCCCATTGTGTCCCCATTATTAGAATGGATATATATTTTCAACAGCATGTTCTGGCCCTGTCCTGGGATCTTCTCACAGTGCATGGCGAGGATAAAGCTTGAGATAAGTTCAGAATGTGCCTTCCAGAGATATTGAAGGCACATTTTTTATCTGCCCTGCGATAGACTGGCGACGTGTCCAGGGTGTGCCCCGCCTCTCGCCCACTGACAGCTGGAGATAGGCACCAGCACCCCTCGCGACCCCAGCAGGGATAAGCGTGACGGAAAATGGATGGATTTCTTTATCTTTAATATTTGTGCAAAGTTTATGGAAACCTGTCAGCTTCTGAGAGAAAATATTTCAGACCAACCGATACAGAGATCAGGAATTGCTGTACCAGAACAACTATATTTGTTTCAAAGACTATTTCCATCTTCAAAGGAAGGAAGCTGGGGTATTAGATTCTTGGGAAGAAGTTGGAGTAACTTTCAACAAAAGCTGATTTTAATTTGATTGGACATAGTCAGGTGGCACAAAGGATGGCAAAAGGAAAAAGGACGACACCTGAAGTGTGTCAGTCGACAGAGGACATTTTTCTGTAATTTACTTTTTAGGACAGTTTGACTCCGATTTGTACTTGAGCTCAGTGATCCAATTAAAGAAAAAACCTGACTTGCCTGGAGTCATTTTAAATCAGCTAGATTAGCCGTGTGTCTTGTAATATCCATGTGTGTATGTGTGTGCCTTTAGAGTTTAGGGGATCTCTGTAATTAAGTTAATAGGGAGAGGAAATGGAGCTTCTCTGGGAGAGCGTCACAGAGGAAGAGCAGATAGGATGCAGGATAGAAACCGTGGAGGAAATTAATCTGGGCAGAGATTCCTTCATGTCTCTTCCTAAAAAACAAGAATAGAGAAACTGCAATATTACATGAAATCTTTGTGATCAAGATCTGATGGCAGCGTTTTTCCAACCTTTCTGGTTGTAAACAAGGGAGGCTGTATCCCAGTAATTGAATATAATTTAGGCCACTCAGTCTCCTTGAACCGTGAAGAGAGGTCATTCTCCCTGTCTGTTTGCCATACCTAAAATCTTTCTCACTTAAAAATACTACGTACACCATACTCTCTGATTCCAATTTCTAACAACGATCTAAATTAGTTGCCATCAAAATCAAGAAGACATTTAGACATTTGTTTGATATGAATGGATCCGCATCGTTTTTCGCTCGCTCTGCGAATAAGAAATTACTCACAGATATTCAGGCGGCTGAAGATCACCATTTTATCTTAAAGGATAGCCTTTAGGATGAACTTGGATCTCTGAGCCAAGTTTCGCCACAATCCTAACATGCTCCAGTTGTATGGCTTCCTCTCTGCTGCACATAATTGATGTTAACTCAAACACCGTTAACTCTGAACGGTATTTATTAGCTTGATTAGCTCAGATTCGGATCAATCACTGATTGTTCTGGCATTAAATCTCATGACTCAAAAAATAAACGGTGGAAAACTACAGTGGAACCTCTAAATACAAATTAAATTCAGTCAAACAGGTTATTTGTATCTTAGAAACATTTGCATATGGAAACAGGGTTCCCTGTTGAAAACAGTGGAAAGCGACCTTATTCCATCCAACACGCAAACCCCACCAACACATCCTCCAAAACATGCACTCAATCAATCTAAATAACCGAATCCTTCAACACAATAGTCAATAATCCTGTATAAAAACGTTTCTAGAAGCATTAGTGAAATATTAAAACAATAAATTAAAAAAGACAGTGATGGAGATAGTTGAGAGGTATTAGACCTGATGAGATCCCAAGGAGCTCTCCTCCTCCTTTTGCCTTTTGCTGACTTTGTAGCATGCACTAGAAAAGGGGAAATTCAACACAGGGCACACAGGAAGCAGTGACTCATGAACCCTTGTTGGCAAAAGAAGTTCTTGTTTCACCAGAGGGTTCAGCAGGTTGGCTCGTGGATCTACTTCAGCCATCCAGCACATTGTTGAATAAAAAGGAATAAACACATTTGGAGGGTAAAATTGTTGTTCAAGACCTGGTTTCTGAGGGTTTGATTTTATAATTTTGGGGTGGGGGGGTGCTCTGGGATTATAGGGGTTCTGTGGTCACTTTTAAAGGCTATCTGACCCTTTTATAACCAAACCAAGAGCTGTGTCCCCATACTCAGCTTAATATTAAGCTTGTTCTCTATTGGACTACACCACTAAATATGGGACTTGTAACAAGGATCTGTGCTGGTGGACTCCAGATCCTTGTCGCAAGTCGGCGGCTCATCGTTTGTTTTTTTTGTAGATGACGTGCATCTTTAAACCATGACCTTATGTTTGCACCGGAGTGTAGTGAATCTGTAAGCTGAGAGGGGTGAGAAATCTATTTAGGACGCCCACTTTTGAAAGTTTTACACCATAATGGGAGGCTCGATGGGTGGAGTAGTTGTCTTGCAATCGGAAGGTTGTGGGTTTGATTCCTGCTTCCCCTTGTCACATGTCGATGTGTCCCTGGGCAAGGCACTTAACCCCAAATTGCCTACCAAGCTGCGTATTGGTGTATGAATGTGTGCGTGTTAGTCAGAGCGATTGGGTGAATGTGTCTCTAGTGTACAGCGCTTTGAGTGGTCAGTATGACCGGAAAAGCGCTGTATAAGGTCAGTGCCTTTACCATAATGCACAGGGAGGAGACACTGTGGCAGACCTACAACTTGCTGGGAGGACTATATCTCCATCCTTTTGGCCCAGTGAATGCCTTAGGATCCCCCAGAACACACCTCAAAGAGAAAGAGAGGTGGATATCTGGCTCTTCATCCTCAATCTCTTATTTCCATGACTTCATTTTGGATTAGATAGAGACATTTAATTGTTGGATAGTTTTGTAGTCGATTAAAACTTTCAGACTCTGCAAAAGTTACCCCCGAATTTCTTAATGGTTTGCTTCAAAAGCAATATTGTTTCTTGTCATCTTTTAAAGAGATCCTATCTTTAATGCAATGCAGACAAAACAGATGGTTCCTTTAAAAGGGATTTGATTTGTTTTATTAAGCTAAGATTTTTTTTTTAGATTTCAGTCCAGGATAAAGTGGCGAATCAACTGACCAAACGACCACCATCATCATCACGCTTCAAACTGCTGAAAGACTTGTAATTGGTCTGACCCAGACATCACATCACTCTTTTCTACAATGTTTGGGTCAAACGCATAAACAACAAAGGATCCCCATCAAAGGACAAACAGCTGCTTGTTTTTGTGTCTCTGTGTAATGTGGTCCATGTTTTCACGTTCTGCTTGTAATCCCTCTGTTCTTCCTGCTTCTTCACAAGTCTCAGAATTTAATCAATTATCCCGGAGGAATTCACTGGCATAGCGAGTATAAAGAGTGTCATTGTAGCAGAGGCCCAAAGAGACATAGAGGGATTTATATAGAGCTTCTGTGATATGTTCAGACGGAGCCAGACAGAGCCGAGTGCAGAGAATAAGTCATTGTCCCTTACGTCCGCCTGAACTCTGACCAATCTGCTTCACTCTGGTGTATGAAATTCCTCCAGTGTCCTCCAGAATGATTCAATGTGGACATATGTGTGTGTGTGTGGCTTTTAGCCTCACTGTCCCTATCTCACAATTTCTTTGCTACCATGTCTAAACGTCCCGAACATCTAAATTTTTTTTAATTACTCCAAGATAATATTTTAGTGTTTACTTTTCATTTCCGAGTTGCATCTTGTGTGATTTAGAAACATGTCCTGTGACTGTTTATTGTTTTCTGAACGGTAAAAAAACAAAAAACTCATGCACACTTCTCCTGTTTCTGGATTTCAGTGAGTTTATTTAATATAAACTCACTCCGGAGAGCTCTGCAGTAGACTGAAATAACCAATTATGTCCTTCAGCTGTAAACAGTCTTATTAGGTCTGACCTTTTGTCTTCCTTTTTTTCCTGTCCTTGCAGGGCTGCTGACTTGTGTGCTGTCCTTCAACGTGGACCAGAAGAATAGCTTGTCCTTTAGCGGCCCGCTGGATGACATGTTTGGCTACACTGTCCAGCAGTTTGAGAACAACGAGGGCAAATGGTAGGCTTCGTTTTTGGTAACCTTTGCTTCTGGTCAAGGTATCTAACTCCGTGCATGCAACCCTGAGTGTCTTGGTCCCCTCGTTAGGATAATTATAATAATCTTGTCATGAAGCACATTCAATCAAAGGCAATGCTTTGGGTATTTGGTTCAGTTTTGCTGCTTTCACAAGTCTCTTTCATAGACGTTCTCCATTGCAAGCATCCTACGAGTCTGAATGAGGGACCTATTTAGTTAATGTAACCATGCTAAGACACATTTTTTGACAAACTAATATGACTTCCAGTTTCTCAGTAAAATCTCTGTGACATGCATTTTTTAATCTACAACAGAACTAAAGCCATAAAGCCATGCTGTTTATAGACTGGTTTAGTGTCTTTAAAGGTGCATAGTGCGGGTTTTGATGTTTAATACTTCTTATTTTATTTCCCATACATGCCTTTACAATTGCCTGACATATAAAATGACTTTCCCTCTGTTTTACCGCAGTTGCCTCTATAGGCTCCATTAGTCAGTGTAATGCCCAGAACCAGAGGGCCCAGAACCAGAGGACCCAGAATTCAGCTAGACAAAAGCAGATATAGATTTAAGAACAGTTTATTTAATAGTATTCAGCTGCAGGTCACGGGTGAATCGCCAGGGTCAGGGACAGAAATAATGTCTTACAATCCGGGAACAGGCGGGGAAGGTGAGTGCAGGTTCCAATAGGTGGGAGATGATGCTGGTGATGCTGGTGATTCCCCAATGCAATCTGGAGTCCGGTCAGGGAAACCCTAAGATTCCTTCTCCTGGGTATGGCGAGAGCTCGATAGTCAATGAGCAGGCAATGGGTCCGAACCGTGAAGGCAGAGGCAGACAGGATGACAGAGGGGATAAACCAGAGTCCGTAGTCCGAGAACCAGTCCAGAGTCAGAGCCAAGTGATCAGAAATCCAGGAACAGTCCAAGTCAGGATACGGGGGCAGAGTCAGGGCACAGATACAGGTCAGAAATCCAGACCGCACAATAATCAGGTCTGACGGGCTAGGCAGGGTCAGAGGACAGAAACAGGTCAAGAAACAGGCTAGCAGGCAGACAGGATATAGGACGCTGGATTAAACTCACCGGTGGCTTGTAATAATATGGCTCTAGTGACTGGTCTGAGGGCTGGTTATATAGTCAGTGGTGCAGGTGGATCTGATGAGAGCTGATGAGAGACGGGGCGGAGATGAACAGGTGTGTCAGATGATAATCAGACCAGCACTAGTGCCGAGATCATGACAGTCAGTTCATGAGCGAGTGTTTTGGGTTGTATTGTCTGGGTGTGCGCGTGGGTATGCACGCTCTCATTCACTTGGCTACTTTGTTGAGTGTCCGCCGTGATTGATGCATCAGCGGGAGAACACGGGCTAACTCCAAAATGTATAGCTTTCTTACCTGAGAAGACATCGTGCCTGCAAACAAAAAACCTGTGCAGTCGCAGGATCAGATGCTTTTCCTCTTCTGCCATGCACATGCACAACATTTCAACTTGTCGCCAGAGGGGGCAGACGTCTGCAAAAATCCTGGAACTTATGGTATGCTATAACCATATTACAAACTTTGGACACCCTACGGCAGCCTGCGTGTTTTTTCAAATATATTTGAGCTTATGAACTTTTAATAGTGTTTTGAACAGTATTGAGTATCTTTCACTTTTTCTGTAAAATCTAATAAAAATGCAATTTATTGTGAGCAATTTATTGGGAATCCCCCCAGAGCATTGTGTGAGATTTGAAGAGAATTCTGAGGCCTTCAGAAAGAAGGCTGTAGCTGTTTACGAGTCTGGTAAGGGGTTTAAAAAGATCCAAAAATTATTTGAAGTCAACCATTCAATTGTACTACAACTAGTCTTCAGGTGGAGGACATTCAAAACAACTGCTGACAAGCCCAAGTCTGGCTGTCCAAGTAAATTTACTCTAAACGCAGATTGGAAGAGGTTAAAATAATTATCCAAAACCCTTAAAATATCAGCAGTGGACTTGGTATTGATCTTCAAGAAGCATGTTTGCATCTGAAAACCACATGAAGTTTGCAGGTCTGAAGCTATTGACTCTGCATAAAGTTGGTGATCTCTGTGCATTATGTGCCACAGCATCTATAACCTTGCAGATGAGGTCACATATGGTCTTGGATGTGATTGGAACATCTTGATTTAATGATGTGATAGGTAACCCAATATTTACGCAAAATAATATTGAATACAATTATTGTGTGATATTTAGATGCAAAATTGTGAGAAACTTTATGTACTTCTTATCACTTTTATTGCCGTCACAATAGATGCTGCAATAACATGTAGTCTATTAGTAGCAAAATACAAGCAGTTGCTGGTAATTAAACTTTACCAACAAACTATAAAACATATTCTTTTAGACTAAAACAATGAGTCTGCCGTTCATAACCACTGACCACTGACTCAGAAGTTAATCTTTTTTTCTTTTTGAACAGATACCAAATCTGTAATAAATTATCATTAACAAACAACAGCACTGATGGTCCCAATTATGCCTGTTAGTCTTATTGTTTATCTTTTGATTTTAATGTGGTTATATTATTTCTTTTTTGAAAAACCTAAAGGGATCTGCACACAATTCTCAGAGGTAGCGTATTATTTTACCAGGGCATTGCCTTAGTGTAATTGAATTCACCTCTGGAACAGTTAAGTTCGTAAAATACTCTCATTAACATGTAAAAAGAAGTGAGAGGGAGCTCCCCAGCTGCTGCTGTAATAGAGATTCTGGCCTTTATTGGCCAAAACCATAAAATGCTCATTAGAGTGTCTTCACACACCACCAGCCTGTAAATACACTCAAAGCAAGCATCCCTGCTAGATTAACCTGTGACCACACTTTTAAAATCTTGTTAAAACTCATCAGAGTGTTGTAAATGGCTCCTTGTTTCTACGGCTCGTCTTTAGTTACACCAGGCTTTAATGGTTAATTTTGCTTCTTGCCAACCTGTCGCAAAGCCACATCTGATTCACCAACAGATGTGTTGTACATGGTGCTGTTGTGCAACACTGAGCTTGCTAAAGCCCATGTGATATAAATTACTCTAATTCCCTCACTGTTAATCTGTGGAGTCAGCTATGACTGCAAGCATCATATTTTTAGTTCTGGACCAGTGGGGGAAAGAATCAGCCAAAGTCCAAGTGAAAAGAAGTTGAACCTGAGAGAAAAAGTGGGGGTAAAGCGAAGACGTGAGAGACACTGGATGATTGAGACGAGAACTACAAACATGTAGAAGAGTACTGTATTTAACAAACTCCACAGTCACACGGTGATTTAACACAAATATTGCCATGACTGGGAGGCTACTAACGAGCTCCAGATGTATCCACCAGTTCTCCACCCTCAGTGGTGTCGAAAACTAAATCATCTGCACAAATAAAGGATGACGGGGCATGATCATCATTCAAGTTTGCTGCAGCTTTGGTTCGCCATGGGTTTCATATTGTTCAAGAGCGGTGCAATAAATCTTCGAAAAATTTTACGTTGTTGTTGAGCCGACCGCAAACGTTGCAAGATAATGTCTCCCTATGCAGAAACACGTTTTTGCAATTTTTGTGGAGGAATTGTAGGTCGTCAAACGAACTTCAGCTGCTGAAGCCCCCCCCAACCTGACTAAAAAGATTGTCAGTTTTGATGGGATAATTGTTTCCTCAATATGTGTTGACAGCTGGACTAAAAGAATACCTGTTGAGTGGTCTAATTCATTATGTCATGGTGTTTCTCACAAGCAGCTGATGGCGGTCTGAGTCCCTTGTTGTTGCGCTCCGTTCCAGCTTTTAAATGACCCCATTAAAGTTGAGGAATGTTAATAGGCCTAAGTGTTCAGAGGAAGGCAGATGACCGCCTGTTTTTAGCATCAGTTTACTGATGGGCTGGCAGGATTTCATGTAACACACACATACACCCGGATGGTTGACACAGTTGGCACTGACCTTAAGGACCTAAAACAGGCCCACAGACAAAGCAACATGGCTCCGGTCAGCAAACAGCTGCAACGCTGTAACTGAATTTAGCGATCGCAAAACTAAATGGATTTTTTTTTTGTTAGCTTAATGGGATAATAGAGTTAATTAATGTAAGTCATGTAATGTAATCATGGTAAGCTCTAACAGATTTCCCAGACAACCCAACCCTAATATTTACGGTTAATTTAACCATAAAGCTAAAATTTATGCAGATTTAAATCGTTGATAGCGGTGGACCTCACAGTCGCTCCTTCCAACCTGCCAGCTCTTGATCGCTGTAATCGTACGTGTGTTCTGCTTGTTATCATAACTGTAAAAACCACCAGGTTTTGCCGCAGGTTTTGGCTGCAGGTTCGTCCAGCGGCGTAAACTCTTCGTTCCCTCTCCTCAGGGTTCTGATTGGATCGCCTCATTCGGGCCAGCCAGCGAAAAGGACCGGAGACGTTTACAAATGTCCTGTTGGACGGAACAACAACACCTGCATCAAGCTGGAGCTCCCAAGTAAGAATAAAATATTTGTGTGTCTGGGTTAGGTATGGGTTGCAAAGTATACCAAGGGTTATAAAGTTAAAGCCTCAGCGCTCCTAAAATTTTGTCATCACACTTTTCCTTACGTTGAAAGTTTAAATGAGATCTGAGTGAAAGAGCGTTAATGATGTTTTTCTCAGGATTTGTAGAGCATAGACTAACACATCATGGCCCCTCCTCCACCTACTGCTGTGCACTGCTTGTCATTGGGATGAAAGAACCCTGCAAAAAAGTTTCTTGCAAGCAGGGCAGTAAAATTGTTTGGGAAAAAACTAAATAAGCAAGAGAAAACTAAATAACAGCTACCCATCACTATTATTAAAGGTATGCAGTTTTAAAACCACAGTTGATGAGCTGTTAATATTCTATGCATAAATCACGTATACCTCAAAACGTATACTAAATATACCTGGTGTAGATGATATTGTGGAGTGCACATGCAAAATCTAAATTATATTTATAAAAAATTTAGTGAATACAACTATTGTCAGCATAGTCAATGTGTGCATTTTTTATTTAAATTCATGAGTAAAAACTAGTAATGCATCGAATAATACCAGCTGATACCAGGTAGTTCATATTTGCACCAACATGCTGTGTATTCATTTGTTACTGTGGGCTTGAAGTGGTCAAGCCCACAGTATAAAATGTGGGCAAAGCAGGTCACGTGACAGGTCACATGACAAGACAGGAATTGAACTTTGTTGTAAAGGATGAAAAAAACAAATAAATAATGGAAACTCAGATTTCTTAGCTCAAAAAAATAACGTGGACTCAATCACAATTTAGCAAGCTGAGCACATGAAAGTGAGTCATGATTATTAAAAGTTGGCTCCTTAAATTGCCGCCGCATGGTTTACAGGGTGATGTGGCAACAACAACCCCGGTCAGGGAGTCCAATACTTAATGTTTAAACTGTCCCGATCTGATTATAAGTAATGGATCAGATTTCCCATGAAGACATGCCAATTAGAAAAAGGAAAACTGCTGCATTTTCACCCAAAGTTGTTATACTTTGAGTACTGGTCCATGCCTAGCAAGGTTGTATATTTATATTGATTATAATGAAGTAAATTAAGGCTATTACATGAGTTGCCATACAGTTAAAAACGTCATTATATGGGGGGGGGGGGGGTTGCAGATCTGGAAATATCTTGAGTGAGCCTAATAACATTTGGATAAAATAATAATAACAAAAAAAGAAAAAGAGTCAAGCTATAAACTAACATGAGCTTCAGGGCTTTTTCCTGTTTCCTCTCATTATCCCTTGTTCATCAAACAATGTCCACTACGTCTTACTTAGGATACAAATCTGTAAAAAAAAAAGCAAAAAAAATAACGACAAAATTCAGGAAATGCAGTAACATTTTTTAGCAAACGATGCAACGCTCGTTAACTTACTGACACTTGATCAAATAGCTCTTAGATGTGAGATACTATAATGCAGTCTGTTTAGAGTAACTGCTCCCCTGATTTGGTATCGACTGGAGGATGCTGCTTCATGTGAACAGGAAGACAGACAATAAACAATGTTTTAATGTTTCATCCTTCCAATTTATCCTAATTATGCAGATAAGCAAAACACATCTGCTACTCAGCCCACAGGAAAGCCTTTCCAAGTTGTCCATCCTTGTGCTGACATGACAACCAAAAGATGATTTACACAGCAGATCTGCAACTCTCAGGTTAGGGATGAATATTTGTAATCTAATATAACCTAGAAGGATCAAACAGCATGAAACAAGTAAACGGCTGCTTTGTAGAGGGTTGCCCTAACCCTTGCAGGAGTTTGGGGTGCAGGTGGTGCTTGGGCTTCTTCTGGTCACGATTAGCCTCCTCCATAAGACGCCTGGGTTCATCCACAGCGGTTTGAGTGGTCAGTATGGCTGGAAAAGTGCTATATAGGTTCAGTCTATTTCCCATTTTACCATTATCCTTAGGGAGAAGGTGACGGGCTGCGCATTGAAATTGGTCACTGAAGTGGCTCAGGTCTGTGATCGGACTGTGCCTTTGGCTTTGGATGTCTTCTTGGCATTTGCCACTGGGAGGAGACCCCATATCAGACACTCATCCTGACACACTATAGGGCCAATATATATACTGTATTGGGATCCCCTAGAACAGGGATCACCAACATTTTTGAAACAGAGAGCTACTTTATTGGTACTGTTTCATACGAAGGGCTACCCGTACTAACCTTTGAACTAAAGAGTCAGAGCTCACCTTTGCTTCGTGTAATGTAAACATGTTTTTTATGCTTTTAAGTCTATGTAAATACAAGTATGATTAAACCGGGAGATAAACTTAATAAAATAGCATTTTAAATGCGGCTCACTGGAGGATTTAGCTATTTTTTGAACAGGTTTGAGGGCACCACATATGGTCCTGGGGGCTACCTGATGCCCACGGGCACCATGTTGGTGACCCCTGGTCTAGACTGACTGGAAGAGTGTCGCTGAGGAGAGGGCTCTCTGTGTTTCTCCTCTTGTACATGTTGCCCCCACAACCCAATCTTGGCTGTGGAAAAGACGATGGATCCATCAAAGTGTTGGTTTTTGTCTTGAATGAATCAGACCTGCTTATATATTTAAAAAAAAGACGTCAAATGTTAAAAATCTATTATTTAGAAATGAATAACAGTAGAATGGTAATTTCAGACAGATTACCCGGAGACAAACCTGAAATGTTGTTTTCCGTTTTTGCATCAACAGCAGGGCTGTATTCTGAACATCCATTGAAAGTGAGCATGACACATCAGCCCCAGCTTAGATCTCTGCTGGGATTTCATCAGCGTCCCCGTCCATCATAACCAGCTGTCAGTCAGTCTGTCGCTCTGAGTTTACTGACTAATGACACACCCCGGGCCCTGCTTTGCCAGCTCTGTCTCCACGCTGGGTTTACAGTTTTCCCAGCACAGATGAGCGAGCCCAAACCATAATGAGCTAGGTTAAACTGTGCGGTCTGTGTGTTGTAAACTTGAACCACCCTTCCATTCAGTCAAACTGGAAAGTGGTCGATCATTATGCATGATGATATCCTGGCAAAATGCAATCCAACACTGTGGTTTTCTTTTTTTTTTTATTTGGATGCTCGGTGGTGTTGCATTATGGTCAATTTATGTTTTAAAGGGGGATTTCAATTTTCTGTTGTGTATTTCTTCATGAATGCTTATGTCATTATTTGGGATTATTATTAACTACACTGAAATGATAAGACAAGACACCCTCTGAGCGTAAAACTACAGCCTCTGACAAACATTCAAGCGAGGGAAATTTAGGGCAACATCGCCACGGGACAAGAGGTTGCTTGGCTGAACTGGAAGGTCTTGAAGAAAATCATTTCTTGTGGGTGAAAGGTCAGGTATTTTAGTGAACACCTGATTAAAACATTTCCAAATAAACTAAAGTCACATTGGGCGGAATTTTTTAAAGATATAAAGTGCCCAGAAATGTGTTATATTCTTACATTATTTAATTAAACTTTGTTAATGTTTTTTTAATAAAGATATCTGTTCATTGGTATATCCATTTCACATTTAGTTAGTGTGAGTCCTATTGAAAATCTTAAAATTATAAACATAATCTGTGGTTGTGTTGGTTTATTGTACAATAGAGAGGATATTTCAGAAAGCCTGTTTGAGTCAGATTTGTTGCGTCTTTTTCTGATTTTTATCAGGGATCACTGGTGCAAAGCTCTCATCTTCCTCTGCACAGTTTCCTGTTGGGTGTAATGAGCCACAAGATGTTCATCTATGTAATTCCTCTTGTGAAATAATTATGAATTTTAGAACAGATGGCCGATAAACACATTTTTTCCCTTAATGTCTACTATATTGTCTAATCCAAAGTATTCCTCATGGGGCTTTTTTTTGCACATTTGAATAAACTGTAGGATGTTAAGTAAAAGCAGGATACACATTTCTTCTCATGGAAATGGCCTCCTGGGGAGCATCGTTCAGAGTTGCATAGCATGAAAATGTGTTTGTGAGAGTATGTGACTCTCTCTTAGGGGAAAAAATAGAATCAGATCCAGATCCTTCCCAAGTCAAGGAATTAGTTGCTAATTTTAGCCACATGTGATTGCTTAATGATTCAACCTCCACCGCCCACCATATCATCTGTTTTAACAGCAATAAGCGACATTTAGAGAGACATCATGGTACAAAGCTAACATAAACAGTGTTAAGCACACATGTGTGTGACTGTTATGTCTTCTGGAGAGAGAATCAAGGAAAAAACAGGGAAGATGCAGCCTTCCTGTGGGAAAATCCAGGAGAGGAATTTGTTCAGCTGTTCGTTTTCTTTGCTGAGTTCTGTTTGTTTCATTGTGTTTATTCAGTCAAATTTTTTTTTGCTCTTCTATAGAAAACACAACTGTTCCCAACATCCATGAAGTAAAGGAAAACATGACCATGGGAACCACGCTGGTGACCAATCCCACTGGAGGATTTCTGGTAAGCCGGAAGTGTATATATTCCACACCAAAAATGATCTTATTCCCTGCTAAGAAACAGTGCAGAAGTTCAGCAGAGCTCTGAGCAGCGCAGTTTACTCTATAGTTCCCATCGAGACTTGCTGTCCTGGGAATGTAATGGGAAACTGTAAACCAACTGTACAGATGAAGGAAAGTTGGAACTTGTGTAAAAGTGGAAACCACTTTATTCAAACCTGATGATGAGAGTGACAAGGAGTGAAAACCACAGGCCTATAGCTGAGATCGTAAGGCTTGCATAAATTTCATTTCATTTAGAGACCGATGATATGAGCAGATAACGTGGAGCTGCGTCACTAATTAAAACCAGAAAAATGAACATGATTATAATGTGTTAGCAAAACTTTGAAGCCACTATGCTTTAATTTTTTTAAATCAAACATGTTAGCATTTCTACACACACACACACACATACATACATACATACATACATACATACATACATACATACATACATACATACATACATACATACATACATAAATGCACTTTTTTCCTGCAGTTTCTGGTAAATATTATGTGACTGGTCACAAATGTAAAGTGGGGGTGTTTATTCCACTGACAGATCCTGCAGTAGGAGGGGGACTGCTGTAGGATGACATCTCAGTAGTTCTGCTCCTAGGTTTCTTGTAAATTATGAAATCTCCTGGCTAGAAGGAACATTTTCTGTGTTTCTGGTGGGTATGTACAGGGCTTTGGTAGTCAACTAGCCAAACTTCACTGCTTCACAGAACAGTGAAGCAGCTATTGACAGCTCATTTGTTGTTTTTGGAATATTTGTCAGAATTGAACTGTTGTAAATGATTATTAATGTTTTTTAAATAGTTTTTTTTTTTTTTTTTTACATTTAGTACCCTGAATCTTCACATGCTCCCTTTCCACTCCTTGACGTCTGTTGAGAATTTTCTGGCACTTTGAAACAGCCTCGGTGTTGCCCTCATTTTTGAGTAGCTCTTTCCTCTAGGGATCTTTGTTTTTACTCTCCAGTAGCCTTGAACCTCTGTTCACCCATGACCTCCTACTGGTGGAAAGCTAACCAGCCACAGGCCTGTGAGATCCTCTTTCTCTCTGTCTGAGTTTATTTCTGTGTGTGTGTGTGTGTGTGTGTGTGTGTGTGTGTGTGTGTGTGTGTGTGTGTGTGTGTGTGTGTGTGTGTGTGTCTTTTCTCCGCAGGCGTGTGGTCCCCAGTATGGCTACATGTGCGGCCAGCAGCAGTACATCTCAGGAGTTTGTGCAAACGTCAGCTCATCGTTCCAGATCCTAAACTCCGTAGCTCCTGGGGTACAAAGTAAGAAGCTCGCCTGAGTAATACGCAGCCAGGACAGGACATGATGCATTTGTACAAATTGTCTGAGCAGGATAAGAGATAAGAAGTTATAGCAGCACCACCCAAGACCCCGACATCAAACTGCACGAGAGGAGAATTAGAGCATTCTTCTAAACATAAACTTGTCTGCTGGCCCTTAGTCCTCGCCGGCTTGGCCCAGCCCACTACGTCTGCTGCGTTGTATGTCCAAGTTAGGAGACAGTTTACTGGGAGTGTACTATGTTTCCCTGGAAGGAATCAAGAAAAACGTGTAGGGTAAACAGACTCCAGTCATAGCCTCTTTCTGTTTCTCTTATTGCTTAAGCATTGCTTGACTTTTTTTGTTCATTTACCAGAAACAGTAATACAGATGCATCATGTAGTGTCCAAAATTATATTCACTGATCAATGGATTACATCTTTCGATTAACTTTGCTGCAATATTGAACATTGGAAGAGTTCCTTTATTTACTTTTACTGAGTATTTCTGTTTTTTTCCCCACATTATCAGCCTTTATATTTATTATGTTCAATATAATTTAGCCAGGATTCTCTAGGGAAATGTTGTGGCTGTGATTCATGTAACTAGCCAATTTTCTGTGTCTTTGGCATTTTTATACAACAGCTTAGTGATGAGAACTGGATTTGTAAAAAAATCCAGGTACACTCTGGGTGATTTTATCAGGTACACCTTGCTGGCACCAGTTTGACTCCATTTTGCTGTCAGAACTGTTCAGTTCTTAGATATAGCAGGATTTCTCAAACATTCCTCAGTGATTTACCAGAGATGACTGTGGAGGCCATTGGAGTGCCGTGAACTCAATGTTTGTTCAAAAATAGTGTTTCAGGGAATTTGAGCGTTGTAACATGGTGCATTATCCTGTTGAAGGTAGCTATTAGAAGACTGATACACTGTGATGGGCATTAATCAGCAGTAATCCTCAGGTTGGCATTCAAATGATCCTTACTTGCTACTAAGGAGCCCAAAGTGTGCCAAGAATTTATCTCCCAAACCATGACACCCCCACCAGCATAAACCAAGCAGAGTTACACATGTAGACATTTAAATAACATGTTTTCATGTCATTTATGCCAATGTCCAACCCTAAATTCTGAACTCTTGATCAGTAGGGCAGTCATTCTTTTCATGAACTTTCAATGAAGTTCTGGGTTTTCTGTTGCTGCTATTGCACATTTGTTGCACATTTTCTTCAAGGATATAACAAATGATTTTAGCTATAGTTGCCTTTCTACTCTCTTGAAACAGTCTGCACAGTCCTGGATGTTTTCTCTTTTTTAAAACCAATCTCTGTGAACCATGAGAGATGGTTATTCTCAACATCAGTAGTTTCTGAGACCATAACCTTGTTTCCATCAACATTTTTCTATTCACATTTTGACATATTGTATTAGAAAAGGATGATGGATATGGCAAAGTTTGTAATAAATTCTTCAATTTTGCAAAAAAGTATTTTTTCCGCTGGCTTGCTGTGGTTTTTGGAGTTTATGAAAAAGAGTTGAGTAAAACGGGAAATGGGAACACATTTGCTGAATACGTTCTGATGAATACTTTTTCCTCACATGACCGATCAGCTGTTCCCGACACTCCTGTTCAAGGTAGTCCTGGCAAAGATAGGTAGCAATAATACAAACCAGTTACATAGTTACACACTCACAAACTCCCATGGTAGTTGGTTAATTTAGGCTGTTTGTACTTTTTCACTGACCTTTTTCTGTGTAGTGACATGCACACAGGCGCAGACTGGGTCAAGGTAGCAGAAAGGCAATTGTAGCTAAAATAACTTGTTACAACCTTGAAGCAAATGTGCAACAGCAACACAGACCACACACGACCCATGGAAGGTGGACAGATTGTAAAAACACTGCATGCCCTAATGGTCATGATTTCAGCTGTGGCATTCGGATTACACAGCCTGGAACCTCCGCCTCGTGGTGGCCCCATTTTTCTGTGTAGTGGCGTCCACAGAGGAGCTCAACTAGGAGCTGTTGGAGGCTAACCAGTGTGGCAATTTTACTGACTGACACGCACAGCACACCCAGACAGATCCAATAAGTGTTCAGCTGGGTTGACGTGTACTCCTGTTAGACCATTGCATCCTTTACATCCCCACATTCTGGTGATATACTGTGATGCTCCTGGCTTTGTAGATACAGCCTAATGCTTTATTATTGTCCTCCTGGAGGATGGAGTTTGGTCATTCTGATATCTCACTGCACTGAGGTTACTTTCAATGATAGCGAGTTATGCCCGTGAGAGAGCTACCGGTCCACATTGTTACACTGTCTCACCCAGAAGGCGTTAAGGGATCCGTGCAACAATCTGCATAGTGTACTCCATGGCAAACCCATACTTTGATTCTGCCATCTGGCTTCCGAGAATAGAGCCATGACTTATTAATAAATATGACAAAGGGATTTATTGATAAGGGGCAGTCACGTCAGGCACATTTCAGTGCGCAATTGTCAAGAGGAAGGAAAAAGAAAAACATAATTCAAAAATCGTTTGCTGCGTTTCTCGTTGCACAGATGTACGGTCCTGACAAGTTGCACCTCATTGTAAAGGTGCCTAATCAGACTTTCAAATGATCTACAACACCAGCTGCCATTATTACAGAGAAGGAATGGCTGATATAAGTAACATTTTCAAACTTTCTTGACATGTTTATATTTTGTGGCTTTTTTCCAGATTGTTCGGCGAACCTGGACATTGTCTTTGTGCTAGACGGATCAAACAGCATCTACCCATGGGAGAGCATTGTTAACTTTCTTGTCCGCTTCTTGGATAAAATCGCAGTTGGGCCTACCCTCTCACAGGTCAGCATTTTGTCTGGTCCTTTATAGCCTCATGGCTTAAGCCTCTTAATGTTACGTACAGTTTATTTTTGCTGAGCTTTCCATTTTTTATATGACTGTCTTGATATAGCCTGGAGCATACAGTTTTCCATGGGTAGGAAAGACATTTTTGCTCTGCAGCCTTGTTATTGAAAGTCACATTATTTTTAGATTTTGAGGTCCACTGTATTCCAAACTACATATACAGGTTGCCTGGAAAAAGCAGTCCAGGAAAGAAAATGTAATAATGGAAAGGCAAAAAAAAAAAAGACATTTACCACAATATCTGTATTTTCCAGGTGGGTATAGTATCCTATGGTAAGGATGTGACTCACCGTGTCAACCTCAGCCAGTTTGACAACAACCATGATCTGCTTGAATTTGTCAAAGGCCTTCCTCGGCACGGAGGGACAAAGACTCATACTTTCATGGCCATCGATACTGCCAGGTTCTCCACATTAGCCTCACTTTTCTTCTCACTTTTCCAAGCTGTATTTCGGGTGCTCCCATTAAAGGTTGAATTGGAACTTTAGAACAGACTGACATTTTAAAGGCACATCTGTCCCTTTAAAATGTCCGGCGCACGCGATAATTGGGACTAAACTTCACAAGCGTTAGTTCTGATCCAAAATCCAAATAGGCTGCTTGAATTTTGAAGACAAAATTTTTCATACACATAGTAAGTTCCTCCAGAGGCAGGTTGTTGTCTTTGCAGCAATAAGCAATAAGATGGGAGTTACTCTAAGAAATTGCAGGAAACATTTTTAAGAGAGATTTACATTGCATTTAGATTATGTTGATCCAGAAAATTCACAACTATTTCTTATGAGTGATGAGCACAGAAGTGAGTAATGGCATATATAAAAGAACCACAGGCAGAACACAAAGTAGAGAGTTTCCAGGGATCATGAATTAATACAAAATGTCAGTTGTCCGTAAGTGGAGTCACATTGTATTGTTCAGTCGCAATATCTAGTTTTGCCAGAAACGTATATTAATATTATTAATTATCACATACATACTTTCCTTTAGTGTTTGATCCGAGACAGTTGCAGAGACAGCGTTACATACAGGACTGTAACTTATCTTTTCTCTTGTAGTAAAAACTGAGCTTTACCTATCTAATGTGTTTCCATGAATTTGTCAATTTAATGTTACAAATGACTTGGTAAACCTAAACTCTTAACTGACCTGTTTAATACCTCTAGAATTCGCATCTCACTATTTTTATGTTTGATTTTGTACTAATTTAGGAAGGAGGCCTTCTTGCCAGAAAGAGGTGCACGACCGGATACAAAGAAAGTCATGGTGATTTTGACTGATGGAGAGTCACATGACTTCCACAAAGAAAATCAAGTCATCAGTGACTGTGAAGCAGATAACATCGAGAGGTTTGGCATTGCTGTGGGTACAAAAATTACATTTGTCAACCATTTCTTAACATTTAGTCAAAACATGATTTAAATTTAATTCAAAAAAAATAACCATTAATAGCTTTTTGGTCATTTAAATTCTTTTGTTCCTCATTGATTCCTTTCACGAAAGCTGATGATGTAATCATAGTTTCTTTTACGTTGACAGGTTTTGGGATACTATAGGCGTGAAAATAAAACTGAAAAAGAAGTGGAAAAGTTTATCAATGAGATCAAGTCAGTATCCAGTAAACCAGTACAAGATCACTTCTTCAATGTTTCTGACGAGCTGGTTTTGGAGAACTTTGCGGAAACACTGGGAAATAAGATTTTTGCCCTGGAAGGTAAAAAGTAAAAACATGTCTCTATCAAACTTTACACGTTGTGCACACATTATATATACACAATAACTTTAAAGCAGTAGATTGACAAAATTTGAGAAGTATACCCATATATTTAACAAAAGTTATCTGAAGCTACATCTCCAGCATCTATAATATAAACTGGGCAGATGTCTGTATTTGCTATGGATCGCTGTTAGTCATTTAGTAACGATTGAAGAAGGAAAACTTGTCACAGTTTGAGTTAATTCTCCAGCCTCCAGAGGCCTCGTGTATAAAGGGTGTGGAGCTACACATATGTGGCAAATACCTCTTTCAATGCAAAACTTTACAAATATTAACACTGGAGATTTGTCAAAATTGGATGCATGCTGTTTCTAGAGATAGGACTGTGGATGGTATATACAGACTGTGCAAGAACACAGTTATTGTAATGAACAGAAAAAAAGCAACAATTAATGCATTCACCTCTT
The DNA here is from genome assembly GCA_037039145.1 of Fundulus diaphanus. NCBI lineage: Eukaryota > Metazoa > Chordata > Actinopteri > Cyprinodontiformes > Fundulidae > Fundulus > Fundulus diaphanus. Next base: position 25,748,531 of record CM073141.1, read on the forward strand.
TGTCGTTTCACGAGGAGGTATCAAAGCATACATGTGCATACTCCCAATCATATGTCTAGGCAACTACAACAGGCTTAAACAGGCTGAAGCCAGCTGGATGTAGACCTTGTGAATACCTTTCGACAGGAGTCTTTGTCAATTAGTTCCTTTATCGGAGCAAAGGGTTTTGAGACAAAGAGGATTTTCTGACCCGAGATGATGGCTGGGTTTCCAAGGACAATCTTTTCAGAATGGAGGTGCAATGCAGCAGAAACGTGAAGTTCCTGTACCTGTACAGCTGCTCACCAGACGTGGGTTACTATATCAACAGAGTCCTTTCAAAGGGTGCTGGCAGAATGAGTGGGACTGTGCCAGTCAGCAAGTTTTAGTCATGAAACCTATTTTGTCCCGATAAGATACATTCAAGTTTGAAATTGAAAATTTAAAATCTATAATAATTTAAAATCTATAATAATTAGAATATTTTTGTAAGGCTGGAATGTACCCACAATATAGTTTTATTTTGCGCCATTTACTATTATGTGTCGTTTAACCCGATATATCCTTCCTCAGCTACATCTGGAAATTTTACCTCCTCCTTTGAGATGGAGATGTCCCAAGCTGGATTCAGTGCCCATGCTTCTAAAGTAAGTTCAAGTATCCGTGTCAAATTTATATATATATATATATATATATATATATATATATATATATATATATATCTATATATATATATATATATATATATATATATATATATATAAGCAACATAACACAATACTGTCCCTGTAAATAGTGAGTAATTGTGTAACTATTATTTCTCTGAATCAGAAAGAGCCAAGGGGAGGAGTGAGAAAGCAATGATGTCTTTAGATCACAGTTTACGTGATAAAAGAAGAGCATGTCTGGTCATGCTCTTCTTTTATCTTCGATGGATCTTCACCCCTTCTGTGATTCACCTCCCTCAGTAGACGACTGCATACATAGACCTGCTTTTCCCCCCTGAGCTCATTCTGCCACAGACGGGTGCTGTTTGGAGTATTAAAGAAACACAGGCCATACACAGCACAAGAGATGCTTTAGGAAGCTGACTCAGATGATTGTTGATTTTGCCCCCCTCACACACTGCTACAATCCATCCAATAGGTATTTCCTGCATTGGGTTAGAACAAACAGGATCCTCTCTTACGTCTCGTTTTCCTGTTCCTGACTCGTGCTTATTACGTCCTCTGCTGCTGTGTACAGTGATTGTGCATGAGGTGGCTTTTATCTTAACACGATCAGACAAAATGAGTTGTGCCACAGACGACTGAACATGTGACAACAAACCTCAACAGTCATGGTGTGACTCACTAAGGATCTTCGTAAATATAGTTTGATGTGACCAATCATCCAAATAAGGACTTATTTTATTTTATTTTCTCCCCAGTACCCTGTTATAACAGTTCTAACATAAAGAAAGTGTAAAGTGCCTTGAGATGACATGTGTTGTGAATAGGCGCTATAGAAATAAATCTGAATTGAAGACAAAAGAACAATCCCTGCTACTCATAGAAATATTAGCGGAAAAGTATATCAAGAGATAACCTTGCCTGCAAGATGAATTCTGGCGGTATTTGTGCATTCACAAACACAAGAGAATCCATCTTGTACCGCTCCGGCTTCAACTGTTTGTGTCCCAACCAAAAACGGTTCAGGCCAATCAGTATTAAGGTTTAAGTTGGGACATACTAGTGCAACGAAAGCAAGAGCGGTTGAGTCCACAGCTCCTTCTTTGAAGGAAGAACAGCAAGAAGTGCCTTGACTAGCTTACCTTCTTGTGGTTTCTCATGACACCTGCTACCGTTTTAATTTGATACTCTGATTGGCTAAAACCAACCTTTGGTAGGTGGGCACTAGGTGTTGCTTTGCCCAATCAGCTTGAGGAGTCCTGCTGAATGTCCCTCCTTTCCCCAAACGGATTTCATGGGAGCAGTCCCAGATTGATAATGTGCAAAACGGAGAGTGCTACACATTATCAATCTGGCTGGTCAGATTGATCAAGAGATAGCCACTAAAAGATTTCCAACTCACTGGATATTTTAAAGAGTTACTTTTCTCATTAAGAAATCAGTTAAGTATGGTGTTGTATAAATTTACATGGAGCGGACCATACTCATACTGAGTGACTGGTAGGAACAAGATTAGGAAAGATGGCCACCAAGACACATACAAAATCTCTGTAGGAGTTTGGACCTCCTGGAAACATCCATGAAGCATTGTGGTGGCAGCATCATGTTCTGCAGATGCTCCTAATGGTCAATAGGAACATAGATGCTGAAACAAATAGACAAATCCTGGTTGATAATATGATTTAGTCTGTCAGAGAACCATGGTTTGGGAGGAGATTTTCAAGCAAGACAGCAATATCAAACATTCAACAAGACCTAAACAGGAAAATGCTCTGCAGAGGCCAAGTCAAAGTCAAGATCTCAATCCTACCCCTATGCCTTTATCCCTGGTGTGCATATTGGTCTTCACTGAGCTGTTTGTTCACTAATGTTCTCAACCCTCAGTGGCTTTCACAGAACAGTCATTTTTATACTGGCATGCCATTACACACAGGTGGACCCTGTTGTTGATCTAGATTGTATTTCGGGGTATCGGTTTTGGGGGTCTAACCCAAATACGCGCCATACTTTTCATATTTTTACTTGTATGAAAAATTGAAAAGCATGCATCATTTTCTTTTCACCTCACAACCATGAATCAATTTGTGTTGGATGATCACAGAAAGTCGTAAAAATGCATTGTAGTGTGTGGGTTTACCAGGAAATATGAAAAGGTTGAAGGGGTATGAATACATTTGTAAAGCAAAGTGTATTTTTAATCTACATTTCTCTATTCTCTTTATTGTTATTCTGGTTTGATTTAGGTATGTAATTCTAAAGGCTTCAAAATCTGTTTAGAAGTCATTATGCATCTTATAGCCTGTCCTGTTCTTCTGACATCGCCTGGATTGTTTCCTATAGGATGGTTTGTTACTTGGAGCAGTTGGAGCATATGACTGGAATGGGACAGTGGTCGTGCAAACTGCTCATACTACAATTACACCTAAAAGAGATGAGTTTTCCAATCCAAAGATAAACTCAGGACTGGCAGCATACTTTGGTGAGTCAAACATCAGATCACATAGTATCAACCTATACTTCACATGTAGAGATAATGATTCCAAAATCCTTATGGGTTGTACAGTAATATTACAGAAATAGTAGGTAAGTTTGTCTTTACTTTCAAGCTTTGGGAGATTATGTCTAAAATTTCTGCTTAGACAATAACAATGGACTCTAAAATACAAAGTAGATTTATTTTGTACATTTTGTTGTTGCTTTTCTAGGTAATTTTATTCCAATCTAAACCATTCTTTGAGCCCTATAGTGCCTTTGTTAATGAGAAATGAGAAACAACTTAAACTGACAAAATGAAGGAAAATATTTCAAGGTATTTAGTGGAATATTACAGCTGCAGAGCAAATATAGAGTTAAGAGGAGAAAGATATGTAATTTGATGCTGACAGTAGATGCTCCTCTGTGTTTTTTCAGATGAGATAAAGTATACAGACTCTTATTCTTTCTGCCCTTCTGGCCTTTTATGGCTTTTAAATGAACCATAGTCTCTAAATATGAAATTATATAATCAACATGTCATTAGACGAAGCACTGCTTGGTCCGGTCTTTAAACTTAGCCGTTGGCACATGCTCTTACCCAAAGGCTGGGCTGCAGCTTGCAGAGACGTTGTGTTCCTTTCTCAAGGAGGTGTCCTTGCTTGCCAGTTTCCACTGGTGTTTTACAGTTTCCTCTACGCACGCCGACATAAACAGTGGCTTGTAGAGGCATTTATAAAAATAAAAAAGGCAGACAGAGTGTGTTAATACTTTGATAAAATTGTATTTTTTGTGACTTCAACATTGTGTGTGAATTTGTTTTTGCAGGGTATGACGTTCAGTCTGCATCCACGCCTGGGGGAGTGCTATACATCACTGGGGCGCCACGATACAACCACACAGGCCGTGTAGTGATCTACCGCCTGAATGAAGACAACAGGGTCGACATTTTGCAGACACTGGATGGGGAGCAGGTCAGCTCTTAACTGTTGTCCTCTGTAAATATAGCAGTTGGTGAACTATTTTACCAGATCCCCCCTAGCTAGGCGGAAACATAAGATATAAATGGTGGCACTATATTCATACATGCATATGAACCACGAGTGCAATTTGAGGTTATATATGTCCATATACACCTCTGTGAGTTCCCCCGCGCAGTCTTTCAGCACAGGTCAAGGTATGTTGTCAGGGCTAGGAGCTTTGAGAGATTTCATCTTACTGAATGCCCTCTTTGGGGGCATCAGATCTGTTTGTGCGAGACTTTTATGTTTTGGCTGATCTTTTAAGATGTTGGTTTAATATCTCCACAAGATGTTGTGTCGATATCCCATTTATTTTGTGAAGCACACCAGTCTTTCCTGCAACAAAACACCTACACAGCATGATGCTGCCATCACCTGTGCCGTCTCTGCATTTGGGACCAGTGGGGCCTGCCCCTACCAGATGTAGCTGTGGAGCTCTATCTTCGCAATAATCAGTGGGACAAGATTGTTTCTTTATAATATTGTAATATAGTAATATTGTAAAAACAGATTCCCTTGCCAATAAAATTCTCTTAGAAACATTTGTGTCTACATATCTAAGTCTGCCAGAAAACTGACAGGCACTTTGATATTGGGGCTGGCCCGCCATGTTTGTTTAAATAATGAACAATTGGAATTGCAGTGCGCATGCCCAACATGCTCAGAGTAGACAGCCATGGGGCACAAATCCTCTGGCCCCAAGCTAGGACCGTCGAATCAAAATTTTTTGATTTTAAACGTATTACGTTTACGTATTACGTTTACGTTTATGTTTTACGTTAAACGTATTACGTTTACGTTTTGCCAGATACTGTGCGACCATCTAGTGTTGGTTGTCCTTGCTAGCTCACTGAAGGATTGATGTGAATCTTTTCTGTTCAATAAATGAACAATATGAGTGTGCCTTTATTTATAATTTTATGTATAAAAATTAGATTACATTTAGCTTATATAAAAGGGCGTTTCTTGTGTGTTGGTTTATGCTAATTTATTTTGTTTAACTTAACTTACCATGCCAGAGACGCCACTGGCCTTCACCATACTTGACACTTGTGCTTGCAACCTGTCTCATTTATTATGATGATGGTCATTATGACCAAACACTTCAATTACAGTTTCATCAGACCAAAGGACATATCTCCAAAAATTAAGGTTGTTGTCCTTAAGTCTCAATTGAAACTCTTATCACTTTTTATCTATATTTTGGAATAATGGCTTCTTTTATAGCTGAGTGGCCTTTCAACCAATGTCTGTAAAGGACATGTTTAATTGTGCATAATGAAAGTTGTACAACTAGCCTAAATCACCATTTTCACAAGGTCTACTGCTTTGGTTCTGGCGCTGAACTACACTTTTTGCATCAAAAATATTTATCTCTGGGTCACCAGAACCCGCATCATTCCTTAACGCCATGATGGCTAGACGTTTGCATAATGTTCACACTAGCATATAATTGTTTGAACAGATAAACTTTCAGGAATGTGCAATTTGCACTCAAGGATAGTAAGACAAAATTAATCGTCTTGTGTGTTTTGCCCCAAACTGTTTAAAGCAAAATAAGTTATCTATATAATCCTAACTGACCTAAATTAAATTTTTGCTTGATTTCACATCAGATAGTGAGAAAAATATTCGTTCATGCTGTGTATGTAAATTACTGGTTTCAGTTGTGTGTGTTACACTACATAATAGGGGGTTTTCATGTGACGTCACGCTCACGTGACTACTCTGCGCGTCCGCCATATTGGGTGTCAGTCGTTTCGCACCGCTGACCCGCATTGTATTACGCCTTAGGCAGTATTGGAAGTGAACAATGGGGAAAACGTGTTTAATGGTTGGTTGCACGGCCCGTGGAGGTGGAGATCAACGCTCTTTCTATCGCCTACCAGCCGTAATAGTGAATCAGTGTGAAAAAACAAAACAGCTCTCTGAACAACGCCGTCACCTATGGCTGACACGGATATCCAGGTCCGATTTGGACGGTGTTAAGCTGGAATACGCCAGAGTCTGCGGTGCTCTCTTTGTCACAGGTAAATTAACTGTTAAGTATTTAAAACATGTAAACCGTTGCTGTATTGTGAGCTGTAACAGCGCAACACATGATCGCCAATGGAAAAACATAGAAACGGGTTAATTTTCCACCGCTTTCCTGCCTGGAGGCGCAACCACGGAGAACAACTGTTAGAGATAACAAAGAGTCGTCGGCTCGCTTGGATCGCGGCTGTAAGACGACCGAACATAACTTTCCACAGTATCCCGATGTCAATGAGAGTGTGTTCTAAACGTTTGAAACACATAGCAGTTAGTTAAAAGTACATTACATGCGTGAGTGGTTGTTAGCACTAACAGTTAGCATGTGCCAGAGCCCGTCTGAGCACAGCTTACCTTTGAACGAGTTGCTGTGTTCCCACTGTTTGCTGGCTTTATGATCTGCAGCTCCTGAACCCATCCATTCGTAAACTGCACATGAGACTCCAAGGACTTGTAGCTTCAGAACTGTTCTGAAGTATAGGCCCTCACACCACAAACAAGGTAGCCGAAGACGTCCGATATGGAAAGTGACGTCCGCGCTACTTCCAGGTTATGCCGGTAGGCTTTTGCCGGCGTAAATACGGTAAATACAACTTCATTTTGCACTGGTCATTGTTCTGATTAAATAATTAAAGCCGCGAGCGGCGTCGATCAGCCCTGCAGCCAAGCGCCTTCGCGCACCGCCGGCAGTCAGCCACCGCAGAAGCATGTGCCGCATTTGCGTCGGATTGTTTAAATTTTTACCATCTTATTAAAACTCACCCGTCCACGTATGATGGCGATTTCCTTGATGTACATAACTTCGACATCTCGTACCCAACCAGATCTGAACTGGTTGTGAGCCTCTAGACCCTTGTAAACTCTCATTTCCTCAAGACTGTGCAGAGGGTTTTCACTGAACACCAGGTAATGCACTATGTCGCCATGCTCTACATTTGGCCAATCATCAGGATTACGGCTAAACAAGGCACCGTGGAGGGCATAGGGGTCCATATGGTCGATCACGGAACATTTCCTCAGAAATACGTCCTTATCTGGTCGCTCTAGCGTGCTGGCGTACTTATCCATTCGCGATACGATAATACGTGTAGGACAACTAGAGATAAGGGAGTGTGCCACCCAATATGGCGGACCGGAAGTTGGCCAGTGACGTCAGTGAAAACCCCCTATTAATTTGTCTTAATAAAGGTCAACTGTGTGTGAGTCTTTTCCAGTAACTCAGAACAATAATAAATAAACCCCAAATTCTTCTAAGTAGATAATCTCCTGCTTCTTTCTTCAGATTGGCTCCTACTTTGGCAGCGTGCTGCAGACTGTTGATATCGACAGGGATTCCTACACTGACCTCCTTTTAGTTGGAGCTCCAATGTACATGGGTCCAGAAAGAGATGAGCAGGGTCAAGTCTACGTGTACAAACTTAATGAGGTATAAAACAACGAAAACAATGCCGCAGGTGAATAATTTTACTACTTAATGGTCTAATGAGATACATCTCGAAATCTTTATTTCCAGAGGGACACAAAGTTTGTCCACAAGTTTAATTTAATGCCTGTGAACCAGTCCTGTTGTACGGCCCACTCAGAAAGCTGTGCAATTAAAAATGAGCCCTGTGGTGCTCGGTTTGGTACAGCCATAGCTGCAGTGTCAGATCTTAACCTCGATGGATTCAACGACGTGGTGATCGGTGCCCCTTTTGAGAATGACCACAGAGGAGGCGTCTACATCTACCATGGGAGCAAGGATAGGTTGCTGAAAGAGAAATATGTACAGGTTAGACCCACACAGGCAAAATACAACAATATATTTTGTGGTTGATTTTTATTGTTTATTTATCTTAAGACAGAAAGAAATCATAGTTTGTCAAAGATGTCTAGCGATATCCGACAGCTGATTAGAATAATCCCGTCAATAAGCTTTGCTTTTGTCTCTACTGTCTCCACAGCACATCCCTGCAGGCGGAGATAAGGTGAAGTTCTTTGGTCAGTCCATACATGGAATCATGGATCTAAATGGAGACGGAATCACTGACGTTACCATAGGAGGTCTAGGAGGGGCTTCCCTGTTTTGGTGAGCGGATGCGTCCTCATATTTAAACGTTTAGCCCTTGTGATATACATTACACTTCAGTCATAACTAGCGGCAGCCGCCCTCGTTTCCCAAAGGCATCATCTTACACGTCTGCTTTACATTGTCTTATTCTGGGTTTTTACAGCTGTGCATGTCCCATTGGGTGACCAGATGTCCTCGATTTCTGGGGACAGTCCGGGTTTTGGATGACCTGTCCCCAGAAAGGTCCCAGATTTCAGTGTATCATAATGGAGTAAAAAGGTTTAACGCAGCAAGAGGCGTCCCTGGTTTTCATTAGAGAAGTGTGAAAACTTCATTTCCCATGTGGTTTAGGGCCTAAATAGCATTTTTCTGTGTGTTTTTGACATCTCAGTACTAGGGTGACTAGATCTCAAATGACCAAGTGTGCGACAATAGGATGCTTGTGAGGGAGAATGCGGGACACATAACCAACACTATGATGACATCATACATTTTATTTTAACAAAGATTGCACATTACAATAATCAGTCTCTGCTTTGCCTGTTATTGCTCAACAATTAATTATTACAACTTACGGGTTTATAGGCATTGTTTAACTTTTTTGAAGTATAATGAAACAGTTACATTTTAGCCCTGTGACTGGCGACCTGTCCAATATGTACCCCACTTCCCCACCTCTCGCATTCAAAAGCCTCACTGCTGGAGATAGTTACCACTCCCCCTGTGTTGCCGCATTTTCCCATCAGATACGGCTTGAAGGAACACCTGCATGGAAAAGCGGGTAGAGAAAATCGATGGATGACATGTGGAACTTTAAAAAAGTTTAATAAAATTGTTCTAAGTTTATCAGAAAAAAAACTTAAGTAGCCTTTAAAGATGAACACTTTTTAATTAGATACATTTTATTAAACTTTTGCGTAAAACTAAATATTGTTGAAGTTAATCTTGGCTGCTGTAGCTTGTCTGTCTGGCAGATGTTTTTGGGTTGGAGTAAAAATTAGTCCATAGATCCACAGGAGGCTTTTTCAGCTGTGTTTCTTATGCGACTCGCTTCTACAGAGTCGCTTCACATTGCGCTTTACTCCGTGTAAAAATGAAAAAATAACTTTGGCAAACTTCATAAAAAGCTCTCTGAGAATCACCTTTCTCTGGCCTCACCCAGTTAGAAACTGTTATCTGCAGCTTTTTTTTTTCTTACCTGGTTTCCTTAGTAATCTGTATGCATCAAATGTTGTTTCTTCCAATTCACAAATAGATGTCTTTGTAAACGGTATGACTTTGTCATTGCGTTCTGCATTAGACAATGTAGCTCCCTTGAAAAATAAGGTGATTATTCACAGGAAGCTGGCTCCTTGGTTTAATTCAGAGCTGCATTCCTTGAAGCACAATGTTAGGAAATTGGAGAGAAAATGGCGCTCTACACACCAAGAGGAATCCTACCTAATCTGGAGGGACAGTCTATTGTTGTATAACAAGACCATTCGCAGAGTTAGAGCAGCATATTTTTCATCATTAATTGAGGAGAATAAGAATAATCCTAGATTTCTCTTCAATACAGTTGCCAAACTTACCCAGAGCCACAGCTCTGTTGATCCAGCCATCCCCTTAGCTCTTAGCAGTAATGATTTTATGGGATTCTTCATAAATAAAATTGATTCCATTAAAAATAAAATAATTGGCATCCTCCCAAACATGATTACCTCGTCCTCAGTAAGTGAGGCAGCATTGGAGGAATCCTTAGAACCTGCGCAGTGTCTGAACTGTTTAAAAGCAGTAGAGCTTTCTGAGCTATCTAAAATTTTAGCTTCATCTAAACCTTCTACCTGTATGTTAGACCCAATCCCAACCAAGTTGTTTAAGGAGGTATTCCCTCTGATCAGTGGTCCTATTTTAGACATGATTAATCTATCCTTAGTAAATGGATATGTACCAAAGGCTTTTAAAGTAGCTGTTATTAAACCTTTACTTAAGAAACCTTCTCTTGATCAAGATGAGCTAGTAAACTACAGACCTATATCTAATCTTCTTTTCTTATCTAAAATTCTTGAGAAAGTAGTTGCTAATCAACTTTGTGAACATTTACAAAGTAATGACCTACTTGAGGAGTTTCAGTCAGGCTTTAGAGCTCATCATAGCACTGAAACAGCTCTGGTGAAGGTCACCAATGATATTCTCATGGCCTCAGATAATGGACTTGTGTCTGTACTTGTCCTGTTAGATCTCAGTGCTGCATTTGACACAGTTGATCACATTATTCTCCTACAAAGACTTGAGCATACTGTAGGGATTAAGGGGAAAGCATTAGGCTGGTTTAAATCTTATCTGTCGGACAGATTCCAGTTTGTTCATGTTAATAATAAATCTTCTTCAAACTCTAGGGTCACCTGTGGAGTACCACAGGGTTCAGTCCTTGGACCAATTCTATTTACTATATATATGCTTCCGGTTGGCAAAATTATCAGACAGCATGGGATTAATTTCCACTGTTATGCTGATGACACTCAGCTATATTTATCCATAAATCCTGATGAATCCAATCAGTTACTTCGACTGCAGTCATGTCTTGATGACATCAAAAGCTGGATGACTTTAAATTTCCTGCATTTAAATTCTGACAAGACAGAAGTTGTAATCTTTGGGCCAGAGTCCTCAAAAAATAAACTTCTTAATCAATCACTGAATCTGGATGGCATTAACTTGGCCTCTGGTAATAAAGTAAAAAATCTTGGTGTTATTTTTGACCAAGACATGTCATTTAAATCCCATATTAAACAGGTTTCCAGAGTTTCCTTTTTTCACCTCCGGAATATCGCCAAAATTAGAAACATTCTGTCCAGGGGTGATGCTGAAAAACTAGTGCATGCATTTGTTACTTCAAGGCTGGACTATTGTAATTCTTTACTATCAGGAAGTCCACAAAATGCAGTTCGAAGTCTTCAGCTGATCCAAAATGCTGCGGCAAGAGTTCTGATGAAAATCAACAAGAGGGATCATATTTCTCCAATTTTAGCTTCCCTTCATTGGCTTCCTGTTAAATCAAGAATAGAATTTAAAATTCTTCTTCTAACGTATAAAGCCCTTAATAATCAAGCTCCATCATATATCAGAGCTCTGATTACTCCGTATGTTCCTAACAGAGCACTTCGCTCTCAGACTGCAGGTCTGCTGGTTGTTCCTAGAGTCTCTAAAAGTAGAATGGGAGGCAGATCCTTTAGCTATCAGGCTCCTCTCCTGTGGAACCAACTCCCAGTTTTGGTCCGTGAGGCAGACACCCTATCTATTTTTAAGACTAATCTTAAAACATTCCTTTTTGACAAAGCTTATAGTTAGAGTGGCTCATGTTACCCTGAGCTACCTCTATAGTTATGCTGCTATAGGCTTAGGCTACTGGAGGACATCAGGGTCTAATTTTCTCACTCTACTGATTTCTACTGTTCTTCATTCTACGGTTCTCCAGTTTTGTATTGTATTACATTGAAATGACTGTCGTCATTTCAGCTTTTAACTTTTTGCTCTCTCTCTTTTTCTTCATAGTAGGTACACCTGGTCTGGCGTTCTGTTAACTTTGACATCATCCAGAGAAGACGGCTCACCCGTTACTACCATCTAATGTAGAACAGATTACTAGATCAATGTGTGCTTCTATGCTTTTTTGTCTCTCTTGTTGTGTCTCTGCTCTGTCTTCTGTAACCCCAGTCGGTCGAGGCAGATGACCGTTCATACTGAGCCCGGTTCTGCCGGAGGTTTTTTTTTCCCGTTAATGGGTGGTTTTTCTTCCCACTGTCGCTTCATGCTTGCTCAGTATGAGGGATTGCAGCAAAACCATGTACAATGCAGACGACTCTCCCTGTGGCTCTACGGTTCCCCAGGAGTGAATGCTGCTTGTCGGGACTTTGATGCAATCAACTGGTTTCCTTATATAGGACATTTTGACCAATCTGTATAATCTGACCCAATCTGTATAATATGATTGAACTTGATTTTGTAAAGTGCCTTGAGATGACATGTTTCATGATTTGGCGCTATATAAATAAAATTGAATTGAATTGAATTGAATTGAAAATCCTTGTCATTTTATTTTGAGCATCCTGGTGCGCAGCTGCTCATGACATGGAGCATGGGCATGCTGCATTATTGATTTACAGTTGACGCAGCTCTCAATGATGGTTATTGTAGCTCTGCATTCTTTGTTTGAAAAGCACTAGTGGGTTAATTCTTTAAAACTTTTTTTCCGAATCTGACACAGTCAATTGTTTCAGTTTGCGTGACAGTGGTGATAAATGCGGGACAGTCCCGCACAAATCGGGACATCTGGTCACCCTGCTCAATACCTCTTGCTCCATTTCGTAGTGTTTTTTGGTAGGATGTTGTGGCTGGCCCAAAATTATTTGTTTGAATTATTGGCAAGGTATACTGTGTCATGGAAAAATATGTTTTAATAAGCAAAAATCAGACTAAGTATGCATTGCATTGTTATTAACCTGCAAATCTCTTGGCGAAGGCTTCCGTCACCTTTGCACATTTTGCCAATTCTACTTGCAAAAATAGTTTGGATGGTGTATATACAATTTTAAGTCTTCCCAGTTGGATTTAGGTCTGGACTTTGACTGGGATAAATAAGCCTCCATCAAAACCAATGTCATGTTGCTCCATCTGCATGTTCGTTCATATCATTGCCTTAGAAAAGCTTTCCCACCACTTGATGCAGCCACTTTCTCCATGGTCATGATGTCTTCAGTGTGATGTTCAGTCTTTTGTATGTAGATCAATACATTTTTGCTTCCATGTGGCTGGAGCTGTCATGGTTTAGTTTTTTTGTTTGTTTTACTTTGGACATTTCTGGACTTTTCTTATTTAGCCTGTCACCTTCCAGCCATCAGCCACCATCCAATCAGCTTAGTCTCTCTTCAGCCACCACCCTATTCAAGATCATCTCCACCTGTTACCACTAATTAAGTCTACTCAGCTCACCTGCTCACCAGCCTACATATACCCTCCTCAACCAACTCATCGCTGCCAGAACGTTGCTCTCTCTCTCTATCTCTCTCTTCACTCCTTGTTTTTAGTCTCTACCGTATCCTGCGTGCCCTGCCAGCTGGACTCTCCAAGTTGCCTATGTCTCCGTGCTGCAGTGCTACCTTTTCCTCTGTGAGTCCCAGCCGCTTGCTCTGCCCGTTCTCACCGCCTTTTCCGCTCTGTTTTAATCTGCATCCTTTGGTCTCCTGCTTATCCCTGACTGCCTGTTCCTGCTGCCATTATTTACCTGCTCAAGTCCGGTACTATTCATCTGTCTCATCCGCCACTATTCGTCCTTTTCAATAAACTTCTTAAACGTAACTCTGTGTCCGGCTGAATTTCGGGTCGCGGGGAACTCATCCACCGACCTCAGCACTCAGGGCCTCACCTTCTGCCAAGAGCCATACACCGTCATCGACACCCTCTGTCGAGGATCCTGCACCGTCGTTGGCACCTGTCGAGGGTCCTGCACTGTCGTCGACACCACCTGCCGAGGGTCCAGCACCGCTCCGGCTGCCAGCCGCCAAGGGTCCTGTCCCACCTAGAGGGTAATCTGACTGACCCATCTTAGCGGTTTCTACGCCCGGGTCGCCCGCAGGAGAAGCTGCTGAGCAGGGGTCGCCCGCTGGAAAAGCTGCTGCACCTGGGTCGCCCACCAGACATCCTGTCACGCCTTGTCCTGCCTCCAGGTCGCCCTCCTTATTGTCCCGAGCTGGTTCTGGGCTTCTGTGGATGGAATTCTAAGCAGAGATAACTGAATTCCCATCTTTACTAAATGAAGAGCGCAGCATTCAGCCTTGCACTCAGCAACAGTAGATTACATACACAGACATCTTGTCTCCAGGCCTCCTCTGTCCTAGTGGTGTGAGGCCATAGTGACTTCAAAATATTAATTCTTATAACAGCTTCCTAGCTGGGTTTCTGTGGGAGATTCTGCAAGGTCTTCGGTCGCCTCCGGTGGTCACTCCTGGCCATCAGCCATCTCCTGTGGTTCCTCGTGGTCCTCAGTCAACCTCTGCAGTTTCTCGTGGTCTTCAGTCACCCTCTGCAGTTCCTCGTGATCTTCAGTCACCCTCTGCAGTTCCCCGTGGTTTTCAGTCATTGCCTGAGCTCCACTGTGCTCTTCAGTCATCTTCTGAGCTCCTTCGAGGTCTCCAGTCGCCCCCTGGACCTCTTCGTGGTCCACAGTGGGTTCCCGAGTGGGTTCCCTGTGAACCTACTGGTTGACAAAAACTGTTTTTTGTTTGGAATCTAGCCCTCCGTACTAGGCCTCCCGATGCCCGCCCTGTCTGGATTGTTTTTCTTTTTGGATTTTGGACTTGTGAGATTTTTTTTTGAGGGCGTCTGGTATCCACCCTTGAGGAGGGGGTGCTGTCATGGTTTAGGTTTTTTGTTTGTTTTACTTTGGACATTTCTTATTTAGAAAGTCACCTTCCAGCCATCAGCCACCATCCAATCAGCTTAGTCTCTCTTCAGCCACCACCATATTCTAGATCATCTCCACCTGTTACCACTAATTAAGTCTACTCAGCTCACCTGTTCACCAGCCTACATATACCCTCCTCAGCCAACCCATCACTGCCAGAATGTCGCTGTCTTTCTCTATCTCTCTCTTCGCTCCTTGTTGTCAGCCTTTACCGTATCCTGCGTGCCCTGCCAGCTGGACTCTCCAAGTTGCCTGTGTCTCCGTGCTGCAGTGCTACCTGTTCCTCTGTGAGTCCCAGCCGCTTGCTCTGCCCGTTCTCACCGCCTGTTCCGCTCTGTTTTGATCTGCATCCTTCGGTCTCCTGCTTATCCCCGACTGCCTGTTCCTGCTGCCATTATTCACCTGCTCAAGTCCGGTACTATTCATCTGTCTCATCCGCCACTATTCGTCCTTTTCAATAAACTTCTTAAACGTAATTCTGTGTCCGGCTGAATTTCGGGTTCGCCAGCCTCATCTCCTAACAGGAGCATCTTCTTTCCTCTCATTTGCATTTGCTTTGAACTGGACTGGCTTTCCCTCTCTTCCTTAGAAGCCAGATATTGGGAGTGCACAATTGAACTTAACATAACACTCATAATTAGTCGAGAAAATTTGCACACAGGTAGAGTTTTGTTACTTATTAGATAGGCCTGTACTTGGTTGCACAAGTAACAAGTTGTTACACTGCATTCCATTTAGAGGTATCAGAGTAAAGAAGCCTAAAAAATGCACACTGCCCTATTTTTTTAAGTAAATTTTGTTTATATAGCACCATCCACACATAAAAATCACAAAATACTTTACAGAGTGTAATAAATACCAAATAGATAAATCACAAGAACAGCTTACAAGGATAACATCAAAAATACGTACATTTAAGTAAACGCTTGTCTAAATAAAAGTGTATTCAGCTGCTTTTTAAAAGATTCAACAGAGTTGGCCACACGGAGAGACAGGGGCAGGGTGTTCCACAGTCTGGGGGCTACAGCTTGGGAGGACAGGTCCCCTCAAGTTTTAAACTGGGTCTTAAGGACCTTCACAAGGTTTTGGCCCGAGGACCGGAGAGTGTGGCCAGAAAAGTAAGGGATTAAAAGGTCTGAGATGTATTGGGGGGCCTGTCCATTAAAAGCTCTAAAAGTCAAAACTAAAATTTTAAAATCAATTCTAAATTCAATAAAACCATTGTTAAAACCATGTATTAGCAGTATGTTCTGTCCACTTCACAATTATTCACTACTTTGTGTTGGTCTGTCACATAAAATCCCAATAAAATACTTTAAAGTTAGTTCTTCTAACAAGGTTTTAGGGGTCTGTTGTGGAAGATTTCAGTCAACTGCAGCAGAAAATTGGAACTAGAAGTGCAACCAAATGAGGTACTGGTTTTGGGGACACAGAGAGTGATAAGGCTACTTAGAACCAATACTGCACCATGTAGATGTAACTGAGGTTAACCAATGAGGGTTTTATAAATGAACAAATAGCAGCGGGTTTGCTTACGAGAACGGAGAGAAGGCCAACTCATCAAGGAGTAGAGCTGGCCGTGATTAGTGTAAAATGAAGCTCCAATAACGAAGCGGATAAGCGATGAAGTCCAGATCTAAGCCAGACTGAACTGGGTTAAGAATATTATAAGTATCCAATTGGTATATGAGCTAATTTTAAGTGTCTTGTTTGAATCTGTCAAAAGTATCAATAGTTTTGTTTCTCTTTGTTTATTTCAAAAGGTCGAGAGATGTTGCAGAGCTGCGTGCCAGCATGAGATTCGACCCTAATAAAATCAACCTGCAGCAGGCCCAGTGTGAACACAGGGGCCGTAAATCTGCTTGTGTGAACATCAGTGTGTGTTTTCAATATCATGTTAAGTCTGACAAGAAAGATGTCAATTTAAATGCAGGTGAGTTATGAAGCTGCATAGCGCATATGCTTTCGCTTCTGCCACTCAGTAAACACAAGATTTTTTGTGATCCTTCTGATTGTTGATTTTCTTTTTGTTGTTTGTTTGTCCCTTAGAAATCCGCTATAATATAACTCTGGATGGCCTGCGTGCCAAAGCCAGGGCTTCGTTCACCAACACGGACTCAGATAAAAGTGATCGCAAGACGACGAAGACATTCCACATCAAAGACCAAGAAGAAAAATGCATGAAGGAAACATTCATCATGTCGGCAAGTACTCTGATTTTTTTTTTTTTACAATGTCCACTTATGTGTTGGTACTTTTTTGAGCAAAAGCAAGCCACACACTTTGTTTTTATTCACCGTTAAAGCTAATCAGCTATACTTGATCACTAGATTTGCCCACAGTTAATTTTGCAACTTTAATTTCAGGTTTTTGCTGCAGGTAAATGGTGAGCAGATGTTGTTGTAGAGGAGACAGGATAAACCCGTGAAAGGTCCCTTGGAGAGCAGAAAGAGCTCAATTCTAACATGAAACTGACATGTAATGATCAAAGGATGCCGAGTTTAGCTCAATGCTCCACAGAGTGATAAATCATCAGATCTGAACACTCATGGAGGCATGTAGAAGGAATGTGAATGAGCAAAATAAGTTAAAAAGGAGGCACATAATCTGTTTTATTGATACAACAAAGGGACATTCCCAATTAAAGGTCTTTTTTTTGCAATGACTGCATCTCTTTCTCTCATCTCATTACAGCAGATGCCTTTTAGAGTCAGCACTTTAGCATCTTCTCTAAACTGTAAATCTCCCCTATTTCCGGTGTTCCTTTAGTACCAGCTCTGTATTGCAAAAAAAGAAGTCACTGATTAGCTGTCCTTAAGTAACAGAAAGAGGAACTAATCAGTGGAAACAGCTGCTGCTGCTTTTTGTGCAGATCACGAATGTTTCCACTGTGCCAGTCTGTGCCGAAATTCCCCGCATATTTCAAGCCAGCACTCTGAAAATTTGTTCCGGATATAAACGCTGCCGCTGTTCTTCCACTGGCTGCTCCTGCAGAGGACAATGGCAGATTTTGACTTTGTGGTAAAAAGACGACATACCATAAAGCAAACAGAATCCATCTCAGGACAAATCCTTAAACAGCAAACAACACTAAATGAATGCCACATCATTTACTGAAGTTACAGAAGTTTACAGAATGTGTCGTTTGCATCTCCGCACAGACAGATCCCAGTTAGCCAAAAGCCTCAATCCTAGAATGACTTAATGTGCCGACATGACCGCTGTTGTCTCGTCAGAATCCAAAATGTGGTCTGAGAGCAACCATATGGAAATTATTGCTGATCAAGCACTACCACAGCAAAAGAATTTTAGTCTAAGTTTATCCTAAAACATTTCATTTTTATGGGATCCTTAAAAGTAGTATTAGGCCTTAAACACTTTTCCACATTTTTGAGTATTTTGATGTACTTTGAAGTGTATTCTATGAGGGCTTTTAATGTGATAGACCAATAACAATGTAGTGCATGTTAATAGAGTACAATACAGCTATGATTGTGGTAAAGTGACAAAAGTCCAAATGGTCTGAAGACTTTTGCGAGGTGGGAACCTCAGACCACCCTCACTTATTCTGGCACAGAGAAAGTACCGTTTCTCATTTGGAGTTTTTAATTTTACAAATGGCAAAAATCTGCACCTTTATGATTTCACTGAGATGTATTTTATACAGCTTGATAGACTTTCCTTCGTTCAATATTATGTTGTCACCAGTTAATGGAAAGCCCCCATAAACAAGAATTCAAGATTAATTTTTATAACTAAAAAGTCAATAGGATGTCATAGCTTTTTTTGATTCTCATTAACTGCCTACCACATCGGTAACCATATGTTCTCCTCAAGCTTAACAAGTAAATACATCATCTCAACATCTGCTGTATGGACTGACACATAAATCTGTGCAGACATTCATAGTTCCCTGAGGATAAATCCGGATTGTCTGACCTTTGCTCGGTGATCGGTTCGGTGTTTTTGTTTAGAATAAAGGATTGGGTGGTTTACCCGTGCAGTTTTCTGTGTAAACTCAGTTGAAACAGTTGGCTAATATAAGCCTGGGGTTATGCTTGCTCTCAAAACACTCTTAAATCTATGTGCCGTAGGTCTCACAAGTGACTGGAAGGTTTCTTTAGAGCTGTACATCCGCCCAGTGACATGGTAGCATCGGTTCTCAACATTTCACACTTGTACAATCAATACAGTTCCAGATTTGACAAGTAGATATTGAATTATAAGTGCTGAGAGGCTGACAGGTTGTAAATTGCATATTAATGCAATTATTACATTCCCCATAGTGTCAATATATCAGCATCAGGTTTATGCAGAGTTGTGGGCTACCATCTGAAAAAATGGCACATGTCAGATTCAGTAAAGATGCTGCAGCTTGAGAAATCTTTCAATTGTCTACAGAGTTTTGATTATATGAGATGAGGAAGGTAGCTCTGTGTTTTTGTTTTCTTACTTTCTCCTCCTTTTCTCATTGTTTTCTTCCCGGCCCATCTTCTCTTGTTCAGGCCCGCCTGGACTTCAGAGACCCGCTCTTGGTGTCTTTGGACTTTGGACTTGTTAACGAGGACCAAGGCCCCGTCCTGGATGAAAGCCTACCCAAATCTATCAATAAGACAGTAAGAACACTCTGTGTGTCTGTTTCACTTATCCAGACACTACAAAGCACTAGGCTGAAGATTTTAAAGGGACTTGCAATGCACGTTATTTTCACAAGTAACCAGATTATCTGAGGTGATAAATAACTAGATGTTAGGAAACCTGTTCAATCAAGGCAGAATTGTGTATAGCACATCTTAGTATTTGGCCCCTTACAGTGTTTGTCTCTTTTTGCTTTTTTTGGCCCACTTAAATGTTTTAGTTCAAACTACTTTTAAGTGAAAAAAAGACATCCAAAGCTCATTGGATCACCATGTTCCACACTACTGGCATCAAGCATTGGTGCTTGCTGGCATATCTACGATCATTTACGTCGCTGTGGAGGAATTTTGGCTTGCTGTTTGCAGAATAGTTTAAATTGGGCCATGTTCATGCCACGGCCTAGTGTAAGATTTAAGTCCAGACTTTGACTAGACCAAAACAAGACCTTGATTCATGTCAGGCTCTTTTGTGCTTCAGAGAGGTGGGCTTGTTGATGTTATTTGGTGTCATTGTCCTCCCTAACTAAAATGAAACAAAACCTCTTCCTAAATGACCAGAACTAAGATGAAAGTTACTGAGGTTTTTGTGAATTAATCAAAATAACAAATAAATGTTGCAGCGAGATAAAATTCAGTCAGATCTCATGTTCTGGACATGTGGGATTAGTTGGAAAAACAGACAATGAAACTCAATCTTTTTAATATATGTGTATACGGATTAATAATTTAATTAAATGACAAATGTTTGCATTTTGTAAGAAAGGCACATCAAATTTGAAATTTCTGTTTTTTGAAACTTGCAAAAAGAAATTCAAGTTTTATTACAAAATATAGCTTTAATTTCATTCTATTTTAGGATAAATATATCACCAAGGGGTAAACAAATGGTTTTCCTTAAAAATGAAAGAAGCCCCATAATGAATTTCTCTATGATTTCATCTGGCCAAAATTTCTGATGAACTCAATTGAATTTGTTTAGTAAGATTTAGTTGACTAAATGAAAATAGACTAAAAACACAATTTCCGATAACTGAATTAGGACTAAAGTTAAATTTCAC
Source organism: Fundulus diaphanus (assembly GCA_037039145.1). Taxonomy (NCBI): domain Eukaryota; kingdom Metazoa; phylum Chordata; class Actinopteri; order Cyprinodontiformes; family Fundulidae; genus Fundulus; species Fundulus diaphanus. The sequence continues at coordinate 25,768,893 of CM073141.1, forward strand.
TTTAGTAAAAAGTCAAATGTCTAACCCCAAATTAAAATATGCCAGCAAAATTAACAGGAAGGAATTTAAGGAAAAATCTTAAATGTCAATAAGAGTCATTATTCAATTGCAACAACACAATTACTCAATGTATCATTTAATGTGAAGTAATATTACAGTAATATGAGACAGGAAGTAATATGAGATATAGATCGAGATAAAACCTCAGAACATTCCAAGTTTTGTAGGCACAAAAAGATAACATGACGCAGATGGCTTTTCTATGTTCAACCCAAAACAACAATTTACAGAAAACATTTTTCTATCCACTTCAAGAGTCACGGACAGGATTATTTAAACCCCAGCCAACCTAAACATTGTCTGTCTGTTGGTATAAACCATGAGTAAGAAAGGCCTTTTCTGGCTCTGAAACATGCTACTGTACACTTAAAAAAATCTGTAGTTTGCACAACCAGTTTACAGAACCACATGTATATTTTACATTATAAAACTGTGGACTGCTTGTTATCTTTACATTTTTAAATGTATATTAAACATCTTTTTTTAGGATTTTTTTTTGTGGCATTGTGGCCCTTTTTATTGAAAATACGCTGGCATACGTGCTCTGCGCACGCTACCCTTGCACCACCGGCGCGCCCTAATTGTTACTTTTAAATACATTAATTATGATTTAAATCATCCATCCATCCATCCATTTTCTGACCCGCTTAATCCCTCATGGGGTCGCGGGGGTTGCTGGTGCCTATCTCCAGCGTTCACTGGGCGAGAAGCGGGGTGATTTAAATCATAATTTATTTATTTAAAAGTAACAATCAGGGTGCACTGGTGGCGCAGGCTAACATGCGCAGCCCATGAAAGGAGCCCTCAGTCCTCAGCTTGGCTGACCCAGGTTCAATTCCGGCCTGCGGTCCTTTGCTAAATGTCTCCCCCCTTCCTCTCAGCTTGCTTTCAATAAAAAAGGGCCACATAACAAGCAGTGCACAGTTTAAAAGATAAAATATACATGTGGTTCTGTAAACCGGTTTACATTTGCATTGTATTTTATTTACTGGAAAATTCTGGTAACAATGGCTGCCAAGGTTTTTCAGTAAAAACAACAGATTTTTTGTACAGTGTACCAATGCATTAATATCTGCAACAGCTGACTACCATCCTTCACTGTTTCTCACAAGTGTGCCTCTGTGTGTTTTAATGACCAGTGCAATCTTCCCACACTCCCACATGCATATTTGCCCTAACAAGAAGGCGTGCAGATAGCTACTGCGGTAAGCGATGTTTCCAGATAAAGGCGAGAAGTCTTACAGAAGTTGTCCACTTTATTTGTCCACCACTAGAGTCTGCCTTTTGTTTGGCAAAAAATGTACCGTGCAGACCCTCCTGTGTGAAAGTTAAAAGCCTGACCTCAATCAGTGTCGGGTGGGCTGAAAGCAGCAATTCACAGTGCTACACTAAGTCAAGCAAAGGGGACACTTTTAGCACTTTTCCTGCTATTGTTATTGAATAGAACAGACAGGACACTCACTGAAAGGAAAAACCATTAAAAAAGACCCATCTCTTTCTTTGATATTTTCCTACAAGTCATTGTTTAGTATCTTTTGTGGACGTTTGCGGCAAAGACACCACCGATCTTAGAGGTTCACCTTTTAAAAAAACAAAATCAACCCCGGGGAAAAGAGGAAGGGAAAATCAAGCCATTCTGAATCCATTATGTTTCTCAGATCACAAACTTTTTGTTTAATTAATAAGCTTTACTCAGTGTGGATTTTAAAGTTAAATCTTATTAGACTATATACCTGCTCTCATAATATAAGTTCCCATGAGAAATGCATGAAACAGAATTTTGAAAAAGTAATGTTTGATCAGATACTGTCTTATTTTCAAAAATATATATATAATCAAGTCTTTAACATGCTTACAGAAAAGGATACTCCACTTGTACCGCATCGACACAAATGAGTGACAAATGGTACAAAGAGCTGGATAATCAAAGGACTTGTGGAGCAGTCCTAATAGACTTTGATTTAATAGACTACAGGTTACTTTTAGAAAAACCATATATATATATATATATATATATATATATATATATATATATATATATATATATAAAACATTAGTTATAGTTCAATAGAAGAATGGAATGCCTTGCCACTGAAACTGATCAACATAGGACAAATGTCTATATTCAAAAGACAACCGTGGAGATATATTGCTGTCGACTATTTGTATAGTAATTAATCTATTTGTGAATGAAATGCAGGTTGTGGATAGATATGTGTAGACAGAACATTGTTAATATTTTTGTATATGTATGTTTTAAATATGGACCCCAGGATAATTAGCTGGTTGTAAAGCTGAGCTCATGGGGATTCGAATAACAAAATAAAAAACAACACACAACTATAAGCCAATTTGCTCTCACCAATATACATAAAAAGTGTTAAACTCCCTAGTGCTGAATTATATATTTCATTTACCACATCTTTAAAACAGCAGCAAGAAAATGATCCCCCATTTAGCCATTTGGTTTTTGAGTCCAGTTTCATTCTGTATCCGCCACTGGATGTAGGTCTGAACTTTGACTAGGCCATTTCAACAAATGAATGCAGTTCGTGCCAAAAAGACACTTTTCAGTAGCTCTGGTGGTGTGTTTTTGGCCAGCTTCCCTGTACCTGTTGGGGCAGAAAATCAACCCCCGCATCATGACGCTACCCCCTCCGTGCTGTACAGTCCTTTCTTTGTGCTACACATGGAGCTATAGGCTGCAGGCTAAAAATGTTAATTTTGATCTCTAACCAGAGCACATTCCTTGACATTTAACTGTGCCCCCCACTTCCACATGCCTTGTAGCAAACAGCAACTCCTTGTTATTCTTTGAACAAATACTTTCTTCTTGCAACTCTTCCATGATGACCAGCTCTTCTGAGGCCTTCAAAGAACAGCTGGATTTGTGCTGAGATTAATTTACACACATGTGGAATCTTTGCAATTCATTTATGACTTTTGAAGGCAGTTTGTTTTACAGGATTTTATTAAAATGTATCAGAGTAAAGGGGTTTGGTATGCAAATCTTTGTCACCTATCATATTTATCTTTATTAAAGTCTTGACAAGCACTCACTCTATTGTGTTAGTCTGTCACATGAAAAAAACAAAAGATTTATAAGATTGAAATGTGACAAAAGGTGAAAAATGTTTCAAGGTTATGCAAACTTTTGCAAAGCACTATATGTTGCTTTAGGCCTAAATTGGTTCCTTTGTTTAAGACATGCGTTATGCATTCATTTAAGTAAAGGGATCTTTTAAATAATGATAAACCTTTTAAGGTTCACCTATTTTTGTCCCTCTGGATTGTTTCTATCTTGAAGATTCCTTTGGTGGACTGCGGAGATCATGAAAAGTGCATCACTGACCTGTCCCTCAAAGCAGAGCCAAGTGAGAAAAGGTATTGCTCACTAGGACTGAAATATGTTCAGGTTTTTCAAATTTCCTGACATCCTCATACATTGTAGACCCTGAAAAGGGAACATGAAAATGACATTTTCACCATATTCTACAAAAAAGAAGACTTTTTTCAAATACATTTAATTCAAAGTAATTGGAAGGGGAAAAGTATGAGAGACATCAACTGCAAAGTCGGAAGTTTCTGTCTTCTGATATTTAAAACTGTCTAGTTTTATTTAGAAAACAAGTAACCCAGAGCATGACTGCCCCCCTGTGGGGATACATGAACACTCCAGTCAGTCATGCTGACACTGTTGTTCTTCTTCAGCATGCTGATCAAAGTCAACTCAAAAGATAAGGTCGAAGTGAGCATTGACATCAAGAACAAAAAAGACAGCGCCTACAACACCAAGGTTATTCTCAGCTTCTCACCGAACATCAACTATGTTAAAGTCGAGGTAAGGATTCTGCTTCCCTGACCGTTTCACCCTTTTTGACGGAATCAGTCGCTATAAATGACGTATAACGATGTGACAATTTGGATTATCAGCCAGAGAAAGAGTGCACTCCGAATCACACAAGGGTGGAGTGCGCTGTTGGATATCCCTTCCTGGGAAGTAATGCTAAGGTAAGATTCGGTAGCTTTAGACACCTACTGTTCTCTGCACTCCTTGTTCATTTCACTGCTGCTTATTGAAGTCGACGTGTAATCCCACATCTACAGGATCATTTTAAAGTGAAATTTGAGACGGACTCATCTCACATTCAGGAAAACATTTACATCAATGTGACAGCTGTGAGGTGAGTCAGTGTCATTTTTTTTTTGTGCTGCACATGGCTGATTGCAACGTGGATGGTTTTGTCAAAGTGACTTTTTGAGTCAAAAGAATGACAAAAGTGTATATTTCTTACAGTGACAGTGAAGAGCATCATAGCACCCTTAATGACAATAACGTGCAAATCTCCATCCCTGTGAAATATCAACCTGGAGTCATACTCAATGCGTAAGTAGCTGTGGAAGTCTAGGCAAATCCTATGTGCAGATGGAAGCATGAGTGGAAATGATCCTGATATCAGGGAAGAATCCTGTTTCCCATCTAGATCAGGAAGGGATGTAAATGTTTGTCTTTTTTTAATGCATAGTGGCAGATTACGGAAGACAATTGCAGAGTCCACCCCTTCTACTGATTTACTCAGACAAAAGGCAGTGAATTATTTAAAAAAACATATCAGTTTAGTACTTTGTTAAATATCGACATAATAAAGTCAATACATTTGAAAAATAATGTGTGTCTTGTACTGAAATACATTGATTGCTACCTCCCTAGGCCATTTTTTCCAGCTACCACTTTCCTAGTGTGTCAGTAAAGTAAAAACGACAAATGTTCACAGAAAAGGAGCATTCAAAACCAGGGAAGGATAAAAATGAAATAATTGAAACAAATTCATTTAGCATGTTTTTATTGAAATAGATCCTAATATGGGCACACCTTCAGTTAACATCCCCATTTTTAATTAACATTTAGTTGTTGTTTTTTTTCTCCAAGCTCCTGGGTTTTAAGTGTCTTCATCCTTAACCTGTGATGTAATATGCCAAGGGCCTGAAACACAGGAATATGGGTGTAAATTAACATTAAACTGACGTCAGTGTCATTTCATAGACTTATTGTTATTTGATTGTGTGAGTTCGTATTTAACTTGTGATATTGTCAGTGGTTCCTGGTGTATTAAGTTAAAAGATTTTCTCAACAATATTATTTCAGTATTAAAGCAGGTTCCATCTCTCAGCTGTTTCAACAAACAGCAGATATTAAAGTCAGAGATTAGTTTATGAGCATAAGACTTATTACTTTTCTTAGAAATGTTAAACTTAAAATCTAAAGTAAGAGAATATTGTGTAAACGTTCAACACCCAGGCAGACAAAAGACCTGACCTTACTCTGGTTTATGTAGTTTGCTACCCCCTTGTGGCCAAGCTATCCCATAGCCGGTTTAGTTTCTTGGAACACATTGTAATAATTTCAAAATGTTCTTCTTTTAGGTATCCTACAGATATACACATAACAATTGAAGATGGTGAAGAGTACTCCTTGAAAGACAACGACTGGATGTCATTCGAGGAGGTCAACATCAGCTACACGGTAACACCTGCGAACTACAAACCCCCTTTATTTAATACACATATCAATACAATTCAATTCAATTTTATTTATATAGCGCCAATTCATGAAACATGTCATCTCAAGGCACTTTACAAAGTAAAATTCAATCAGATTATACAGATTGGTTAAAAAAAAGTCCTATCTAAGGAAACCCAGTAGATTGCATCAAAGTCTTGACAAGCAGCATTCACTCCTGCTGAAAGAGCGTAGAGCCACAGGGAGAGTCGTCTGCATTGTCCATGGCTTTGCAGCAATCCCTCATACTGAGCAAGCATGAAGCGACAGTGGAAAGAAAAACTCCCCTTTAACGGGAAGGAAAACCTCCAGCAGAACCGGGCTCAGTGTGAACGGTCATCTGCCTCGACTGACTGCGGAATAGAGAAGACAGAGCAGAACAAGAGAGACAAACAAGCACAGAAGCACACATTGATCCAGTAATCTGTTCTACATTAGATGATAATAGCAGGTGATCTGTCTTCCCTGGATGATGTCACAGCTAACAGAACTTCAGACCAGATGTACCTACTATGAAGAAAAAAAGAGAGAGAACAAAAAGTTAAAAGCTGAAATGACGACAACCAATGCAAATTGGAGAACAGTAGAACTCAGTAGAGTGAGAAAAATAGACCCTGATGTCCTCCAGTAGCCTATGCCTATAGCAGCATAACTATAAAGGTAGCTCAGAGTAACATGAGCCACTCTAACTATAAGCTTTGTCAAAAAGGAAAGTTTTAAGATTAGTCTTAAAAATAGATAGGGTGTCTGCCTCACGGACCAAAACTGGGAGTTGGTTCCACAGGAGAGGAGCCTGATAGCTAAAGGATCTGCCTCCCATTCTACTTTTAGAGACTCTAGGAACCACCAGCAGACCTGCAGTCTGAGAGCGAAGTGCTCTGTTATATATCAGGGGTTTTAGTTGTGAGGTTGATTCAGTTTCTCCATGTCTCCTCCTCTCAGGTGGAGAAGACAGGCAATACCCTCACCCCGCCTCTTCACCTCACAGTGACGTACCCTCATCGGTCTCCCCTGGCCAACACCTTGCTCTTCCTGACGCGCGTTACCTCCAGCATTGGGGTATCTACGCACACAGAGGCACAGATCTGAAAAGGTATCTGAACGGGCCAAAGCGATGCTCATGTCAGCTTCTCACTGCTCCGCAGGTGAAATGTAACCATGATAAACTCCCAAAGGCCGTCGACAGACGCAAACCAAAAAAGGAAACCCTCACTTTCTTCCTTCTGGTTAGTGGTCAGATGTTGTCATCAGCGGCTGCTGGGTTGCTCCTGTTCTTGTCTGACCAGCTGATTTTCTTTGCAGCAATGTGGACAAACAGTGTGTGAATCATTTCGCTGCTCCATCCCCCAAACCAATAAGAGTCAGGTCGACCTCACCTTCAAAGTGTGGAAGCCCACGTTCATTAAGGTACGATCGGATGACATGTGGGTACTCCTCTGGACCTCCTTCAACGTGTTGCTAGTTGAGATTAAATGGTATGATATGAGTGATGGATGTAAATGAACATAACTATTTAAAGGCGCTTTGTCTTCCAGGCTGAGTTTTCTAGTTTAACCATGGTGGTGAATGCCTCGTTGACGTTCGACCAGACTCATCTGTTTGAACTGGGCAGCAATGAAAAGAGCACAAGTGTAAGTCCGTTTTCAGGGACAGAATGCCTGAAGTGGTCATTTTAAGCACTTAATACGCCCGTCTGTAGAGCCGTACGTAGGTGTTAAGATTGTGTCCACTTTTGCCTGCCAGGCGAGGATCCAAGTTTCGAAGGAGACAGTCGGAGGCATCCCTTTTTGGATCATCATCGTCAGTATCTTGATAGGATTGTTGATCTTAGCGCTTGTCATCTTCATTCTCTGGAAGGTAATATTTCCCGTCTCGTGTCTCCAATTCTGCAATATCTCCTCACCAGCGTGTTGCACATTTTCAGCGCAGAAAAATAAAAGTCTCCTAAGGAGTCGACTGGCCGTCTAAACAAAATAGCTAAACACAGAGAATCAAAGCTGTGAAAGACCTGCATGGGCTTTTCAGGTCTAATCATAAACCGAGTTCTCCGCTCATCTGTATCTCCTGCCCATAAGCAAGTATAGAAACCGGAGTGCAGAAACAAAATTCTGTTTAAGCCGTCAGCCTTGTGGGCTGTTACATGAGCTCCCGGTTATTATCCTTAATATTAAAGTGAAGCCAAAGGCAGGATAGTCGAGTTAAAAGAGAGGGGAGATGCAAAAGCAGACACCATCTGTATGGGTTCTCACAAAGATCGCCCACATGTGCGCTACAGCTGAACTACGTCTCCACACTGCAGACACATGCACACACGGACTCTCAGCAGTCCCTCAGCGTGGGCACTGAAGGAAAATCCTGCCGCTCTTTGAGCATGAAATATCCAGAGTTTAGCCCCTGAAAAACGGAGTGTAACGCTGTGGTTCACTCCTGAAGGGGACACCATTAAATTATGTCCTTTTTGAGATGTAAAAACGATATTGTAAAGTATTCTTAAAAGCTCCCCCAATGGCAACTTCCTGCCCACCGCTGACTGTTGGTAATGGCGCTCTGTTTAGCAGCATCGGCACATGGTGTGTTGCTGTTCTTCTGGGGTTGATATGCACATTTTGCACCAAAATCTTTTTCTAGGGTGCATAACTTGTCCCTGCAACGAACATAAGATATAAGATGGCTAGACATTCCCAGGTGGTCCTCTGTTTAACTCACATGTTGCAATGTGGCCTGTCAAAAGCTGGCGAAGCCATGACATCGTCATCTTGTCTCTCCCAAATTGCAGGCAGAGTAAACTTAGTGTATGCAAACTCCTAAAATTAAAGGAGGTAATAACAGACAATCCTGTCTCGCATCATTCTGCCATTGGGCAAATAGAAATAATTGTTGGAATTTGAACAACCCTAAATCAGGAAGACCTTGGTCTGATCAAGTGTCTGAATGCAAAAAAAACACCAAAAAAACTGCTACGTATCTTATTTTAAAGCACGTGAATATCTGGTTTCAACTTTGATGACGTGTGTGTAGAAAACCTAATTCTGTTGGGCTGCACGTCAACGCTCATGTAACACAGCTCTCTGTTTCTGCAGCTTGGCTTCTTTAAGAGAAAATCCCGGGACTTTTCAAAGGAAGAGATGTCGGATTGAGGCAGCTCCGTGAAGCTGCACTGAGTGATGTAAATTGACCCAAGAAAATGGAAGAGTTGGCATAAAACCACGAGACACCTCAGAGCTGCGACATATGGACTATTAGGAGGGGAAAAAAAGTTAGCGTCACTATTTCCTACATCGTCGTATGCCACATAGTGAGGGAGAATACCCTTAAGCTCCTTTTCAGCACTGCTTGAAGCAGCTGGTTGTAATATTTGGGCTCCTCCGATGGGGTGCACATAAGAGCCAAAGACACTCACTGTAAATCACTGTAAATGTGATGTATTTGATTTCTGTTTTCACTTATATTCTTTTCTTTCTTACCAGCCTATTTACAAAGTAGCAACTTTGAAAAAGAAAAACTCCATACTAATAGTTTTTGTGGAAGAAAAGTACTCAGGTTTTTTCACCATAAAGATCCAAAGTTGCCTATGTCACCAAAAATACTTAACATTGCAGCAATGACACCAAAAGATGGAAAGGAAGAAAGATGTTTTTTTTTTTTTTTTATCAATTTTGTTTTCAAGTCATGTGTTCAAACATGTCGGCTTCATGAATTTTATGAAACACTGTACTTTTAAGCGTTTCTTTAGCATTTTGTGGTTGTTGCTTGATCGTAACTAAACAACATGGCACATCTTTTGTTTCTAGTCAGCTCCAGAGATAAACGGGCGTATTTAGCGCCAGCAGAGCCTTCCCTAATTCAGATCTACTGTAAATAGAAGAGCTAATGGATGTAAAGCTGTAAAATGTACAGAGGTATTTTGCATTTAATTTAATGTTTCTGGAACAGGTGATTTTGCTCAGGTGCTCAAAGAATAAAAGACTATGTTTGCTTTTGACATGTATGAAAAAAAAAGAACATCTGGCTTCAGAATTTAGAGCTTATGCACACATGTAAATAAGGTTATATTTTTGATGAAAAAATAATTTGATACTATTATCTGCTTAAGCATAGACAAAAGTGATCGTTTCTTTTAATCAAGCGGTTTCTTTTAACTATTGGATAAACTATATTTGAAACGGTGTGGTTTGAAAGATGATGTTTCAGGTCTTGCTTCAATTTCTTGCGTTTTCATTGCAGAATGGATTAGCTTTTCTAAATCTGGAACACATCGTTGCCAAATTTCACCTTGATCGAAGTGAGACGCCTTGTTTCATCCCCAGGCTCTCCTCGGCTATTCTTTCTGTGTTGATGAATAATTATTTTGGAGCAAAAGTATCATTAACAGCACCACAGTAGCTGAGAATGTGTGCCTGCTGTGTTGTAAATGATTAATGAAAGCTGTTGTGACACCCAGTCTTGAATTTATGTGTCACATTGAGGAGTTGTTGAGTAACTCTGATGTCAGGGGTCTTCCTCACTGGTTCTACTCTACCAACATGCCCCCTTATTTTTTGGTACAAACTACTTAGTTCATTCAAGTTCACCTTTATTTCTAGTCAGCACACAGCTAAAAGGCACGTTTGGCAAGAACCTGCTATTTCCCCCTCAGTAGTAAAAAATAAAATTGAGGGCAAGAAATGACAGCTTTCGAATATTTTTTTTATACTCTGCAGCCCACACCCTCTGCAGTAGACACACGAAGCACAGGTATTAAACTGCATATACGGAATGTATGTCCACGTCGGGTTTATGCAAGACTGTGGAGCGAGAGGCGGCCCCGAAGTGAAAGTTGTGAGCTCACGGCCAGCTTTCTACACTGCTGTGAAGTCTTCATTGTAATGCACTGGTTTGTCAGAGTGTAGGCTATGTACGTCATCATCTGCACAAAAATGTTCTGAACAGTATCTACCAAATAAAGAGCTTTTATGCAACAAATGTTCACCGAAGTTTCTTCATTTTTTTTCTTATTCTTTTTCTTTTCTTTTCCTGGAGTGCGGCTTTAAGTCTATTACTTTTGGAAGTTTATGTTTTATATATTTATCTATCAAAACAAGTGGTCTGTTAAAGCTTATTAAACATGATGGGTGAATAGGCAATTCCTGGTAACAGAGGAACGCACAACGCAAAATCTGAGCCAAAATGTTATTAAAATATTTTTACATTCATTGGTGTAGAAAGGCTGCTTTGTCGTGTTTTCTATAGACGGAAACTGAACATTTCCGGTTAAGGTACGTTTCCCGAGTTGATAACCTCAAGCCCTAAATTGTCTAACTAATAAGAATCAGTTTTATTTGCCAGGTATTTTTCCACATACGAGGAATTTGACTCTGGGTTGTACGATGCTCGCGGTGTGCTTACTTATGCAATGACACAATAATGCAGTAATAAAATCAAAAACAGGCTGCAGTATACAGAACACACATATACACACACTATAAACAAAATATGTAATTATGCAATGAACGGAACGGAATACAAAGGATGCAGGAGTGAATTATTATTACCATTGTAGCTGTTCTTATGTACATGTCAGAGGTGGAAGTGATGTAAACTAATACTACTACCATATTATGTGGAAGTCTGATGACTTTACAGTTGTCCAGCAGAAGCCTAAAGGTCTGCCTATGCTCTGCCTAAGCATATTAATAGAAAGCGTTGTGAAAGGAAAAAGTGTGGCAGAAATTAGGGTCCCAGCATCTGGAGGAAGAGTGAAGTGTCATGGAACCCAAGTTCCTCAAGGTCCGTCGATGAGTTTCCAGTCAGTGATAATACGGGGGGCCATGTCATCTGCTGGTCTTGGTCTACTCATTCACTGTCAAGTCCAAAGTCGGCACAACCATGCGCTGGGGAAATTCACAGCATTTCATGCTGCTTTGCGATTATAAACTTTTTGGAGATGCTGGTTTCCTTTTCCCATAAGGCAAAAGAACCAATACCTGCTTTAATGAGCATGGTATCAATATGATTCATTCAGCAGCAAATATGTCAGGCCTAAACCCCAAAGAGAAGCAATGAGGTATTGACAAAAAAAAAACAAGACAATCAAAGCCAGCAATGTAGTTGTGTTGAAAGGTGCCATTAAAGCAGCATGGGTTTCCTTAGCCCTCTTGCAATATCACAGCAAGTCATGCAAAAGGAACACCTAATCATATATTAAGTCCAAATAGTGTGTATAATATAGAACAAGGAGATATTTTTATCAGGGGAGGGGTAGCATATATTTGAAGTTTTGACTAGAATTACTGAAGCACATTTTCCATTACATTTAAAGTTATTCATATGGATCTTGTTAATATTCTATATGTGAAAAATATGACTTGTCTCATATTGTACATTACTGTACAGTTTCTGGTCATTCAGTAAATTAGTATACTAGTTGCTAAAGTACCTGGTTTCTGTAAGCAGTATCTGATCACTCAGTTCCCCCGTTTTCTTTATAACGTTTTTTTTTTTTTTTTATCAATGAACATTAGAAAGAACACTTGTATGTTTTTTTTGTGGTTAATTTAAAACTACCTTTTAAATATGCAATACTGTTCTGCGTTACATTTTGTGTACCTTAAGTAAAGTCTGTTAAGAGTGAAATGCAGGTTTCTGCAAGTCAAGGCTCGGGGCCGATTCGAGCTCAGTGGTCAGAGAGCGCCCCCTGGTGTCCACCCGTCGTAACATTCAGCCATAAAGTGACACTCTGGGACGGGAAGCAGAACAAACTGTAAGCTGCTGGGGGATCCATCTTGCTCGGAAAAGAGACGAGGTTGGAGGGATTTGCCAGCTAAGAGTCGCAAAAAACTGTACCGTCCCTCGCTGAGCGCGCTGGGGAGCCCAAGGAGGGGCTGTGTCGCTGTTTGTATGATGTCCCGACATGAGGGTGAGTTAATAAACAGCTCCACGGTGCCCGGGATGGGGACTACTTTACCTGATCGGCTAGCTCCAGGGCTAGCTTCGCTGGGTGCTTTTTCGCGTTAGGAGGGGTGGTTGCGCTTTTCTTGGCGGGCTTCCAAGCTTGTCCCTTGACTCGTTTTATTTGCTGTCAGCAGCGCTGGTGGTCATGTGCCTGTCATGTAAAAGGAGCAGCCGAAGCGTCGCTCAACCTGTTCGCAATGAGACAGCAGCAGCTAGCTGCTAGCCGCGGCTAGCTGCTACATTACCTTATATTAGCCGGGCTAGCGAGCAGGCTAATCTATGCTAATATCAGGAGCCTTCGGTTTAGTAATGACTTCCTAGCGTTTATACCTCCGCAAATCAGTTTTACGCCGAGACGCATGTTTCGAAACTGTTAAAGTCCGTCTCCTACGTGTTTATAAGAGCCTACTTATAAGGGCTACTGTTTTAAGCGCTTATAGTGTAAGTGTAAGTGCACTGTCACCAAAAAAAAAAAGAAAAGCTGAAAGTCTGAGGCCTCTCATGATAAATCAGTGTATTCAGACTTAAGTTACAGTGTTTTTCGCCGTTTTTTTTCTCCTGTTGAATTAACTGTTGAGTCACCTTTAAAGTTGAAAAGTAAGAACATAGCAGAGTATTGTCAATGAGCATGCTTAAGATTTCTATAATAGTCTTTCAGTGTAGAAGCTATTTATAATGAACATTGTGGGGTTTTCTTCTCCAGCCTGTGCAGTTCTTCTGTACTGATAAGAAAGAAGCACACGTGTCTGGTTCCTCCTCTTTATTTAACTCCCAAACTTGTGATTTATTCCCCAAATAAACCTGATATCTGCAGTCATGTTTGGTCGGGTTAACACAAGTCGGGTCCCCTTTGAAATCATCCGTAGTTTTTTGTGAGATGCTTGACCCCGTCACAGGACGTACCCTTTAATACTTGTTTACATTGCTTGCTGGCCAAATAAGGCATTTCCTAACGCTCCCAATGTAATGTCTGTGTGATGCCTCACTATAATCAGCTGGTTGAGTCATTGTTTTTATTGACCTTTATGCAGAAAAAAGGAAAGAGGGACGAGTTTTAATGTTATGGCAAATAACTTAATACTCAGGCTGTCTGCTCCTGTAGCTAGTCTTGCATTTAGATGTGGTTCTCACAGTTTTAGTCGATTGTTGTTCTGCCCGTGCTTTTCCACAGCCAGAAAGGTGTCCAGCGCACGTCATGCAAGAAAAACATCCCTACAATCAGTAAGCTTGGTGTTATACTTCTAAGAAGTCCAGCTGCGCCCATATTACTCATACTCTGGGCCTTAATTTACATTTGGTTATTTTATTTTTCTCAGAAATAAATGGGTGATGTTCATTTTTGGTGATTTGTAGATGGGGGTTTATGGCGTTATTATGCTGTAGCAGCATTACAGGCAACACGGTTCAGAGCTTCAGACGGTGCTGTCAGGAGTTTGTCCTTGGCTAACTTTTTTTCTTTGTTTCAAAAGTATGTAATTTAGCTATTATTATGCACACACAAAAAAAGTCACTTAAGCCTTCCCCATGAACTAGTTTCTTTGTGGTGGTGGGATGAAATAGTTAGTAAAAGCTTTTTCAATAGCTGTACTCTCTAAATTATCACTGAAATTACATATCTGAGATGTAAAAGCACTGGCTACACATTCCAGAGCTGAAATCACACCAATTTGATTTGACAAAGTTATGTTTAACTTGCTCAAGTTATAAAGTAAGGAAAATAAAAGCTGCTTTTTACTCTGTTAATGATTTCAGTTACTAAGTCTTGCAGAAACCTGGTCCAAGTAGCCATGTTTTTTTTTTCTTGCTGTTGGGCCACAGAAGCGTGTGGCATTCTTTCAGCCAGCTGGCTGGAAGTGTGCAGGCAGAGGTGGAGGGGGCAGCCCTGCGTCAATCAGCTCTTGTCACTTGGGCACTTTAAAACCATCTGATTGAATTTGACTTTTGAAAGTGCTTTGAGACGACACGTTTGATGAATCGGCGCCATATAAATAAAATTGAATTGAAACTCTGAACGAGTCGACGGAAAATGTTTTTGATGGCGGTAAGTGGTCCATCCCTAGGCTCTCTTCAACTCTTCTTTCTGCGTTTATGAATCCGTGTTTTTCGAGCAAATCTCTAATTAACAGCGCCACATTAACTGGTAATATGTGTGTGCTCCGTTTATAGACGATTTCTGAAAGCGGTTGTGGAATTTCTGTGCCACGTAACGTTTAAGAGTTATTTGTCGGGCGACTCGCTGGCTGTGGTTCTACTCCCCTCCCAACGTGCTCCTGTAACTGAGACCGGAGCTTTGACGGCGGTCGCTTTCTCCTCGCCCGTCTCAAAGGGAACCTTTTGTAAGGAATTTGTGACGCGATTGTCAGCAAGACGAGTCTGACCTGTGCCTCCTCTGTTCTTTTCTTTGCAGGTGTGAGCTGTGATGCATGTCTAAAGGGCAACTTTCGGGGAAGGCGATTCAAGTGTCTAATTTGCTACGACTACGACCTGTGCGCGTCGTGCTACGAGAGCGGGGCCACTACAACACGACACACCACAGAGCACCCCATGCAGTGTATATTAACCAGAGTAGACTATGGTAGGAGAAACACGAGTTGCCTATCGAGCCCGTTCAGGTGGGATGTTTTCAATTTCCCAGGCCGTCACTAACGACGTGTTCTTTTGGATGTTTTGGTGCAGATTTGTATTACGGAGGAGATACGGTTTCAGTGGAACAGCCTCAGTCGTTCACATGTCCTTATTGTGGCAAGATGGGCTTCACGGAGACATCCCTACAGGAGCACGTCACCTCAGAGCATTCAGAGACCTCCACAGAGGTGGTGAGTATATTCTGAGCTTTTCTTTCTCTCAGCAGTTCAAGCTCCAACCGGTCGACCCGTCATGTGGAGACATCTGGGCCCATTTTTTTTTTTTTTTTCCCCTCCTGGTTTTGCTGCCAGGGAATCAGACTTTCTTGTAATGTTTTTAAGGAGTCAACAGTTTTCTAACTTTTTTTTTATGAGAGATTTCAGTCCATTTCTTCCACCTGGTAGTAATAAGGAACGTAGTCTGGACGAGTATGGAATTTGATTTCAATATTGTGTGGAAATGGAAAATAAGATTGTGGAGAGGAACATCCGTATTTTATCCTCTATCCCCTTGTCTTACACCTCCCCTTCCCTCATTCCATGTGTTCTACCTTCTTTCCTTCATTCCAGGGGACCTATATCGCTTCCTGGTGTCTTTTATTCTTTCTTTACTTCTTGTGTCCTACCCCTCTTTCTTATGCCCTTCCTTCTTCATTCCTTGTCATACCTTCTTTACTGCTTTCCTTTTTCCCTTCCTTGTAGCCTTCTACATGTCCTACCTTCCTTTCTTCCCTTTGTCCCTCCCTTCTTGTTTTTCGTCCTTCCATCCCTACCCCAGTTTTTTTTTATATTATATAAGCCCATCCACTGTAGTAATAGTTGCCATAAATGTACAGTGAACTTTAGCATTTTACATTTCAAGGTCAAATCAAATGCCTGGAAGCTCTAAAGAGCAGACTTTAACTTCTGGATAAAAAATCTCCAGGAACCCTGAGGTAATGTTGACTTTGAAGCATTCAGTCAGCTGACTGGAAGGCCCCACCCTAATGCCCTTAGTTATAGCTCCTAGCTCCTGTTCTTGACCTTTCATGGAGTCAACAGTAAGAACACTATTGTGGGGAGGAAAGGAGCTTCGGACTGCCGTGTCGATATCGGACAGCCTTTAGCTCATGACGTCGTTACGTGACGGAGACGCACATGGATGACGCGAGTCAAATCCAGGCCTACAGCCTTCCGGAAATGAACTACAAAGCGTGCACTCTCTGCTCTCCGGACATTTTTGTTAATTTCCGTGAGCTGGGCCTTGCTTATACGCCATGCCACGCAAAGGATTGTGGGATACCTTATAGCTCCTTTGCGCCAGTAAGAGACATCATGAGGTTGCTATGCTAAATTAGCCGTGGGAGGAAGCATACAGGCTCCTCTTCCTACCTCCTTCCTTACTGACTGCACTATTCAGACAGCGCGTATCATGGCGACCGCTGCCGCACTTCCACTCTGGCTAACGAGTCCGTGCTCTGTAAGGGTATTCGGATGGAGCCGAAGTGTCTTTGCCTTCGCATAAACGAGTGGACATCTACGTTGCACAGATGGTCTTTATAAATCGCCTGCATGAAACTTTTTGTACTCTGCCTCCAAAACTTGCTGCTAATCCTGAGAAAACGGCAGTGCCATACTTCAGCAGGTTCCCTAGAGTAAGCTGCACAGGAAGTACACCATCCATGCACCGTTTAAAATGTTAACGTTCTTGTGACCTCTGGTTTATGTAAAACATACATGCTGTCAGACTCCCCTCTGTTTTTCTTATTTTGTAGCAGGTCACAAGAGGCAAGTTGGATATACAAGAAGGTGCAGGGTCAGTCAAAACCACTTTAGAATGAATACAAAACCCCATCGTAGGTTAAGACGGTAACGGTACTCCAACAAGCAGAAATTGTTAGAGGTTCTGGTTGTAAATTGATCATTTGCATTTGCAAATGATAGTGTTTGCTTTTTGGAATTGGTACTTATGGTTATTTATAATCTGTAACATCTGATTGCTCAGTGTGGCACTAGATATTAGAGACACATTCATTTATATTTGTTTGTATTGCAGACATGAATTTATAAAAGAAAGGTGTTAAAACATATCTAGCCATCAGTGGTTTCTGATTGTTTTATTTTTGCTGGTCTTGTCTGTTTACGTGAACAAGTGATGTGTCATGGCATGAGATGTATCATGGTTATTTAAAGATAAGTATGTATAAAACGTTTGATAGTCTAGGGTTTCACAGGGGGCCCCGAAATGTTACATAGTCAATGTCTGAGCTTATAATGGAGCAAAGCAGTATTTTGTCCACGTTTTCCATCAAACGGCTTATCCAAGCTAATATAAAGGTGCCTTTCCACTGCAGGAAGCTCTTCAGGAAGCAGGGCTGTTTTCCGGGCCAGTTTTTGTCCCCTTACGTTTCTACTGTAGGAACCAGAGCTGAGGTCAGGAGACGTTATCGACATTAAGGGCCCGGTTTAAGAGCCCCAATGTGGAAATGCATGCAACTAATCAGATAAGAGGTTCAGCGTAGTACCAGAGGGTAAAAACATTCAGGGTCCATATTTGAAACCTGCCTGATGAAGACTTTGATCTAGTAACGACTGCCAAACATTTTACACTTTCCCTCAACCGTTTTCATCGCAGACGGATCTTAGAAATATCTTTATCTCACTGTTTAAAAGACGTTGGCGTCATCCTGTCCAGAGCTGTTTGCACTGTTGTAGGTACACGCTGCTCCTCACTAATATAACAATGTTTTTATTTCGTTTTTATTTTAGTTAGTTTTTTTTTTTTAAGTAAACTTTAAAGTGAAGTTTGGTTGTATGAAGCAGTAGCATACTAATAGCATGCAGTTTTTTTAAGATAAGCTTTATTGATCTCATAGTGGAGAAATTCACTGTCATTCATAAGAAGACTTATGTACATTTAAGGTGACTTATATACATATGGATTTGAGTTAAAATGTATTTTATAAAAAAACAACAACTTTGACTTCAACTGGTGAATATTTGGAAGTGTATCTGCAAAAACACTTTTTTGTTGATTTCAAAAATGTTTACATTTTTTCTTTACGCCAAAACAGGAATACATTTACAACTATTTTGTTTTTTCTTCGTTGCTTTCTTTGTATTTATAGTCAACTACATGATCAGATATTCTTTTTCTTTTTTTGTTTGTTTGTTTGTTGCCAAAAGTAACCCCAGGCTCGTATTAAATGCGGTGCAAGTTGCGGTCCTGATCCAGTTCCAGTTTGCCGCAAATCCCGACTGCTCCTAGGCCAGCTGCAGCTCCGGCTGCGGAAGCGGCGAGAGCAGAAGTCCATGTGGTCCTTTCTGTTGCCATCCCTCATAAATGATTACAAAACTGCCATGGTTTTCATTTTTTAGGGCAAAACTCGTTATCCGTGCATTTAAATATCGTATTTCATCCTCCAATAGCCTCTCTGTTTCCTCGTGTTTCTGTTTCCTCGTGTTTCTGTTTCCTCGTGTTTCTGTTTCCTCGTGTTTCTGTTTCCTCGTGTTTCTGTTTCCTCGTGTTTCTGTTTCCTCGTGTTTCTGTGTCGCCGTTTTCTTTACATTGGTCAAGCTAGTAAGTTGGTGCGGTGATTTTATTCTGAAATTCACCGGAACTTTATCCTGCCTAGCTCCCAACGTTTCCTGTTTAGCTCGTGAAATTCAGGAGTTTGATCCGGTAACCGTTGCGGTGTCCGTTCAAACTTCCTTCTTGCAGAATTTTTCGCAGCGCCACACGGCCTCGGTAACCGGATCTGCAGCTGATGTGAGTTGACACATTGATTTTTTTAATTATCTGGCTTGCATGTGGCGCCGCAACCGTAACTGCACCGCATTGAATGTGAGCCCAGGGTTAAACATAAACGAATCGCTTTAAATCTATACAGCATTTTATTAGTTATTTATTAGTGTAGTAGCTCAGATGTTTGATTTGACAGGTAACCCTAACAGGAAAAAAAATGCACAACTAAGATTAGAAGGGACTGCTTTATGTGGAAGTGATTTGGAAACTGCATGATCCGATAAAGATGCTTTATGTGCAGCAATTGTTTGACTTAGAGGTTAGGGTTACAATAATTCAATATCAATATATATCATAATATAACTTGTATAACTACAGTCTATGATTACAGCATTTGTCACTGACCAATGATCCGGGTTTTATGTTTAAATCAAATATTTCTAAAATGTTGGAGGAATTTTATAAACATGGCAAAATAATTCTCATAAGTTTGTACAGGTATCTGTTGTGGGCATTCTTGGCAGCCTTTGTGAGGCTTTTACTTTGTTGATGTCAATATCGTAATTATATTGTATCGACCGAAATCAAGAAGTGTATTGTGATATAAGTTTTTTTTTTTTTTTTGGAGATTGCTTGCGGCTCTAGTGGCTCGCTTTTTAACACAGTAGGCTGACAGGAAGGGGGTGGAAGAGGGGGAGAGACATACGGGTCGACCGCGTCGAGGACTAAGGCCTCCTTACATGGGTCACGCCACCCGCTGCACCACCAGCGCGGCCTTGTAATATAAGTTTTGTCCATATCATCCAGCCTTAGTTAAACTTTACAAATTAATATTTTAAATGTTACTGTGATAGACTGGACCCGCCTCTCGCCCATTGCCACCTAGGAGATAGGCAGCAGCACCCGTCGCGACCCCAACAGGGATAGACGTGTTAGAAGATGGATTTTAAATGTTAAAGTTAGGGATGTTCGGGGTTCTGCGGCATTTAAAATGGTACTAAAGTGAATTTGGATGGTACCGGTACTTGCAGCGCTGCCGACAGCGCAGCAGCATCTCTGGGAGGATGAGAAGCAAGTCGGGGGGAGAGAGAGAGAGAGACACACACACACGATTGCCAAAACAGCGACTTATTCGCTAGGTTTAGTGAGTTTTCAGACCCCTCTAGTGACTAGCGACAAATCCAGCGACTTTTGTCTGCGTTGTTGGAAACCTCGGTGACAACACGTAAAAGCATCGATTGGTCTACAGTTTACTGTTTTTAGCGAGCAGTGAGCGATGCTGCCCGCCTGCCGAAGGAGACCCGTTCCACTGCGTGTCCACATTTCCAGTGAATCACACACGTGCAAAGCTGCCGCTGGTCCAACACTAGTCTACAAAGCGGGATGTTAATATAATTATTTTTCACTGAACCGTCGTTGCATCAAAATAAATCTCTGCTTGAAGAGAGAGAGCAGTCTTTCCCCTGCCTTAAAATGCTCGTCTCAGCCTGTGTCTGCAGTTCGTTTCAGCTGATCACGTCAAATCAGATCTGGATAACTATAGAAGCTTTTTATTCTCATTATAGAAGCTTTTTTCCGGTAATATCACAACTTTCATATCATCACTGCTTTATTCTGGCAATATTATGACTTTTATCTCCTGATTAAAAATTGTCTAAGTATGGCCCTATCCATGCACTTTTGACTGAGTAATGATATTTTTGTGTTCTCTTTTATGTACCGGCATCGATACCAACATGTTGGTATCGTGACACTAGTTAAAGTTTACCATGACCACCAGCTTGCAGTCTCTAACCCTTTCCCATACTCCCGTTACAGATCTGCCCAATCTGTGCTGCCTTGCCAGGAGGCGATCCAAACCACGTGACGGATGACTTCACGGCTCACCTCACCCTTGAGCACAGAGCTCTAAGAGATTTAATATCCTTGTTTCTTCAGCAACTTACCACCTTTGGGCATGCTTGTTGATCTGATGAAAGAAATGTATGTTTACGTCATACACCGTGAGGGTTTCACCTTAACGGTCCCTGTTTACGATGAGTCCAGTAGTGTACGGCATGTACGCAGGATGTTCCACCCAGGAAGAGGACTAGGCGGCCCCAGAGCT
Source organism: Fundulus diaphanus (assembly GCA_037039145.1). Classification (NCBI taxonomy): domain Eukaryota; kingdom Metazoa; phylum Chordata; class Actinopteri; order Cyprinodontiformes; family Fundulidae; genus Fundulus; species Fundulus diaphanus. The sequence continues at coordinate 25,789,898 of CM073141.1, forward strand.
CGGCGGACAAATATGCACTTTACTAGTGGCTCCACGGGGGGGCTTTCATCCTCCTCATCACAGAGCTCCACCTACACCCCCAGTAACAGAGAGACGATGGACCCGATCGCAGGTGAGAGCCGGGTTCATGCAGGGAGTAATGCTCGACATGAGGTCGGATCCTTCTGCAGCAATCAGTAACTTTTAAGTCCTCAACCTTTCATCCCTTATGAGCAGAGTGGTATGTCTAAAAAAAAAAAAAAACACATATGTATGTAAAATAGGCCTGTTTGCTAAAGTTTTAATCATATCAGTACTCAAATTCATTTATATAGCACGTTACAGCATTTAAGTCGCACCATAGTGCTACACAGAAAGACCAAGATCTTTGATTGGGTAATTAGAAAGAAAAAATAACACAAAGAAGATGTGAATAAAATAAGTTTTTTGTTTTAAAAATGAGAAACACAGTGTAAACATAGAAATGGTTAAGGTATCGTGATCTATCCAATTTAAAAACCTTGGAGTGGAGGTGGGTCTTTAAAAGCACTTAAAGATTATGACCAGTTCTTATATGGATGGGGCCGCAGCAGAGAAGGCTTGTATAGTACAGTACATCTACAGGTGTCATGAATTTTTTTTCTTTTTAAGAACTGACCCCTTCACGTTTGCCCAAATTGTTGCATTTTTCTGACCGCAGCGCTGCAATATGAGACACACTCAGCTACTGCCCCACCTGCTACGACCAACATAATGATCCGCCGCTGGACGTTTAAACCTCTGCTAACATGTGGAGTACAGCCAGAAGAAAACATGCGCTCCTTTTTACCCGACTAAGCGAACACAGAAGCGTCGTTCGGGGGGGAACTTTTTCGATAATGCAGACAGACAGGAAAAAAGCCATGCTGAAAGTTGCTACATGCTAGCTGTGCTAATGCTACGTGCTAACGCCACAGCGCTGATGTTTAATAGCAGCATAAAATGCTCAGTAAAGCTCCTGTATCTGCAGCAGGGAAGTAGCAAACCTCCTGGATGACATAAGCTACGCTATCTGGTTAAATCTGGTTAAAGACACAAACAACCCAATAACGGCTATCTGTCGGTCTGAGACGTAACCGTAGCTGCCGTAGTTGATCCATGAAGAAAATATAATGCAAAAATACCAGAAAGACAGAAAATGTCCAGGGCTGCTGCTGGGTGCATTAGCATGGACCAGATCCTTGTTCATACAGGAAAAATGCTTTGTATGCACCACATCTGTGCGTCTTGAAACATTTGATTTTAGTTTAGAATGATCCTTTATGCTTCCCTCTGTAGTAAAAGCTTTTTTTAATCATTAGCAAATTGTAGCACACAGTGGCACACTAAAGATGCGCAGTTATAATAAAATAAAGGCTACACCATGCCAAAACGGATATTAACGCTTATACTACCAAATATTTTGTCTATTGTTTTGCCAAACAATGAAATACTTAAATGGCATACATCTCTATCGAGGGCTGAATTATCTGCTGCTTTCGAGGTTTTATTGGAAACCTTTAAACGCCGCCTTAAGAAGCGACGCGTTTAAAAATGCCATTTTCTGTGTCCTGCAGAGCTGTTGTCTCAACTGTCCGGCGTGCGGCGGGCTGCGGGGGGGCAGATCAACTCGTCGGGCCCTTCAGCCTCCCAGCTCCAGCAGCTCCAGATGCAGCTGCAGCTGGAGCGGCAGCAGGCCAACGCAGCCCGGCAGCAAGTGGAGGCGGGCCGCCACGCAACGCGACGCGGCAACAATCCCAGCAACACGGGCAACTCTGCCCCCCCTCCTAACGCGTCCACCGCCAACGCTAACGCAGTGGGTGAAAGCAACCCCTCTTCCTCCTCGCAGAGCTCGCAGTTTCTATTAGCACGGTGAGTGTGGCCGGCCTGTTGCACACAGGCAGGCAGAGCTGAAGACACAGCCGGCTCTTAAGGTTGTAGGCGTCGGGCTTTCTCTTACACGTTTAGTGTTCACAGCCCTTAAACTTCTGTGTAGTCTATTGTTATAGTGGACCAAAACAACATGGTATATAGTTCCCATCTGAATTTAAGTCTGGGCTTTATCTTTATCGTTCTAAGCCGTGACCCCAATGAAGAAACGCATGTCCACAGCATGATGCCGCCCCCACCACGTTTCAGTGAGAAGGTGGGGGTGGTTGGCTGAAACGTTCAGCCTTAGCAGCATCTCCTGCCACACGCTATGTCTCCTGTGTGGTTTGTGATAAACTTCTCATGGCTTTTTTTTTTTTTTTTCTCACCGCCGTTCCATAAACTTCTGATTTAATTGTTATTTTTGACTGCATGGCTTATTGTGCTGCTGTCATATTGGGGCCTTTACAGAACAGCTAGGACTTCTTATTGGTTACACTAGATTTCTCTGTAGTGCAGAGGGGTCTGAGGAGACGAGCATGCCTTTTTATTCATTTTCTCCCCCCCAGGTTGAATGAACCCAAGATGTCCGAAGCGGACCGTCAGTTCCTGGAAGGAGAGAGAGCCGACCACAGCCTGTTCGTCCAGGAGCTGCTCCTCTCGACGCTAATGCACGAGGAGAGCTCCTCCTCCGACGAGGACGAGCGCCGAGACTTCGCCGACTTCGGAGCCATGGGCTGCGTGGACATCATGCCTTTAGACGTGGCGCTGGAGAACCTCCAGCTCAGAGAGAGCAGCTCTTCAGGGAGGGAGCCTCCGCCGCCTCCTCTTTGATGTCCGAGCATCGAACAGACTGTGTCCTCTGTGCTGCAACTGTCAATGATGGGGCAGCAGACAGCCGCGGTCCTCCCTGGCCCCCACCCTTCTCTCTCTCTCTCTCTCTCTCTCCTCCTCCTCCCTCCCCCCCTCCCCCTTTCCCCTCTCTATCTCCTCAGTTTGTTTTAAGGCCCATAACTCACCGTAACTTGTTACATTGTAAACAAAACTAAAAGAGATCAATTGGAATAAAATGTTCATATGGGGAAGGAAGCAAGAAAAGAGATTTATATAAATATATATAAGATATCTATGAAGTTGATAATCAACCCACGTAATTTTCTTTACCGGGGTTAGCGGTTGCAGGCGGCGTTGCTTCCTGTGGTGTGTGAAGGGAACCTCCATATAAATACTCCCCATTCAGAAGTGGAGAGAACACAAGCCCCTCTGCTGAAGCTGCTCTGTGTGTTAATGATCATTAATAAATAAAAAGTGTTTGGATGGGTTACCATAACTTACCGCATGCAGTTATTTGCAGCGTGCATGACCTTTTAATGACCCCCGTCATTGGAATTTTGTATTTTCTCCTCAAAGCAACCCCAAAGCTTTCTAGCTCCTCTCAAAACGGTTCCATCAAAGGTAGCTTAGGCCCTGGAGATGAAGTAGCGTCTGAAGCGGCGTGCAGGAACGGGACTCCTAAAGGTACGTCCTGTCGGGGTTTTTTCCGTCGAGTATTTAAACCGACGAGAAACGACTGGGATCGGAAGAAGACGCCGCGATGTGAGAAACCGGTTTGACTTTTCTGTATTAACGGCTGCAAACACGGAAGCCAAGAATGTAAGAGAAGAGCTTCGCCTCTCTAGATGATAATCTTTAGTTGTGGAGATTTTTAAAGCACAGTGTAGTTTTTAATTTATGAACCTCTCGATGCGGTGCTCCTCCACCCTCTGCTCGTGTCAGACCACCTGCTTTCAAAAGGCTTGTTTGACTTTTCGCTGGAGCCTCACTTCTTTTTCTTTTCTTTTTTTTTATCCTAACGCAACACTTTTTTTTTTCTTTTAAAGCTAGCACTTTCTATTTATTTATTCCTGTTTTTTGGTTTTGTTTGAGCCTTGACTTGGATCATACCACCTTCATGCCTCTACTTTTACCCTCCTATGTAAAGAAAATGTACATTGAATTTTTGCGTTAACTTTCATAATGATTCTATGACATGAGCAGACTTTTTTTTTTTAATGTAAATTTAGATTACAATAAATATGGCACACATCTTTTGATGGAAGTGAAAACCTCCACACCTTTGCACATTGTCTTATTATTTGATATTCAGTTTTGTTAAAAGTAACTTGTTAAAATTCCTGATCTTGGGGATGGGCTTTGCTGACACCACTTTAAAAAATAAATACATATTATGTAGTTCAAATATTTGTCTCTCAAAGATCTTGTGACAGTTTATTTCTTCTAACAGGATAGTAAAGTGCAGCTTAAGCCTTTTAATGTTTGAAAAAAAAATAGAAATGCTGCTTTAGAAAAGCTCATCTCAACTGTAACGGGTTCTCATCATATTTCAACAATTCAAATAAAAAAGTGTCTCATGTTTAGACTTATTACACAGACTGATAACTTTAGGGAGGTTATTTCTTTCTAATTTGGATGATTTCTGGCTCACTGTTTATGAAAACCTACATTTCATTTTCTCAAGAAAATTATATTCCAGATTTTTGCACAGCCTTACTGCAAAGCTTGTCCATTCACAGTAGAGGATTTGCACTCGATACTCACGCGGCCTGGTTAGGATCCTTTTTTTTTTTTTTTTTTTTTTTGCATGAATTACTGCATCAGTGCGGCGTGGCATGGAGGTGGTCAGCCTGTGGTGCTGCTTTTAAATTGCTCTTCAGCTCGTCTTCATCGTTGCCTCCTGTGTCTCGCCTGTTCCTCTTGACAATATTTCAAGGTCTTTGGTCTTGAGCCCAGGTCAGTTTGCCGGCCATTGAAAAACAGGAACACTGGTCATTCAGCCAGCTTTTGGTACCTTTGTCAGTGTAGGCAGCACCCAACTCCTGCTGAGAAATATTCTCCCTAAAGCTCATCAGCAGAATGAAGCAGAGGAAGCGTTCGGGTAGATGACTTTTCGTACTTTGGACATGACGAAACACAGTGGACCAGCTCATCAAATCATCACTGACTCACTAAAAACTTCACCCTGGATCTCAAGCAACTTTGATTCTGCGCCATACCCTCCAGACTCTTTTGAAATAAGATGAAAATTGACTCCAGACCACTGAGCAACACATGAGTTGCCTTTTTTCAACCCCCCCCTTTGACCAGGTAAGATGCTTGTGACGTTATCACTGGTTCAGGAGTGGCGTTACACCAGAGCGGTGAGAGTTGCTGCTCATGCTATGGTAAATTGACTGAACTTATATACTCATGTCGGCGATAAATCTGTGGGGCTCTTGAAGCACTGATTCACCTTGTGAATCTTCCCCCAAAACACTGATATAGGTACATCTAGGGAGAAAAAGTTTTTTTTTTAAATCTAAACATTAAGCAATCACCATATGGTCATTAATGCCCTCAGCAGAAAGGGGAAGCCACAGAAGTTCATAGCTAAAGAAGCTGGTTGCTCAGAGTGCTGCATCCAAGCATTCATAGAAAGTCGAGTGGAAGGAAAAATTGTGGTACACCAGCCACCGGGGTTTTACCGCAGCCTTGAGAGGATTGTTGAGCAAAATCCAAACAAGAATTTGGGGGGGGGGGGGAGTGCTTGCAAGAATTGGACTGAGGCTGCAGTTGGCGCACAGACGGGTCCCACACATGGACTACAAATGTTGCATTGCTCAGGCCACCCCTGAACCAGGGAGGTCAGAAGTGTCCTACCTGGACTAAGGAGAAAAAGAACTGGGCTGTTGCTCAATGGTCCAATGTCCTGTTTTTGGGGGAAATGTCCGAGAGTCTGGAGGAAGAGTGGAGAGCCACACAGTCCACGTTGCTTGAGGTCCACTGTGACGTTTCCACGGTCAGAGATGGTTTGGGGTGCCTTGTCCTCTGCTAGTGTTGGTCCACTGCGTTTCCTGAAGTCCACAGCCAATGTAGCGTGTCTACCAGGAAATTATAGAGGGCTTCTGGCTAATTGTCTTGTTGGAGATGCTGAGTTGATTGTTCAGCAGGGCTTGGCACCTGCCCACTTTGTTAAAAGGTACCAAAAACTGGTTCAGTGACCACGGAGGTGCTGGGATGGATTCAGCAGCGAACTGACCTGACCTGAACCCCACAGAGACTATGGAGTATTGTCAAGAGGAAGATGAGAGGCACAAGAGTGACCCATGAGTGGCTGGCATCCTTGTTTGAAGGCGTTATGGAGATTCAGCTGCACTATTCTGGAAAAAACTCATGGCATGTTTTTAGAAGGCCATTTTTGGGGGTATTTCTTTATGCAGCGTTCGACTTAAGATTGCAAAAACTGACCCTCTCTTCATTCTGACTCAGTAAAGTCCTATATTTTACAAATACAACCTCAAACCTTAATTTTTGCGATTTTTCTCTTCTTTCACCAACTGTCGCCTTCATCTTGATCTGACTTGACCGTCATATTTCACCCCATCAACAGTCTTTAAAAAAATGTTTATTTTGCTTTGTTCTGGACCGTTTAGGGTCCATTTTAAATACGCTGTTGGAAGATGCAGTGAAAGAAATAATAAAAAATAAGAAAAACAGTTTGAAATTGACAAATTATCCTTAAGATGAACCAAAACAAATTTCATGCTTGGAAATTGTAAACTGAACAATGACGTCACGATGCAGGATTAGTGGGGTAGAAATCAAGAGTGCATGAAAATACATTTCTTGGTGTAATTGTTGGGGGAAAAAAGTTCATAGGAAACTTCACATCCAATACGTTCATTATAAAAAGCATAGTTACTCAATAAAACCAGGTTTGTACTTGACCCTAATTCACTCCACTTTCTCTACTGCACTTTGCTCTTTCCATATTTAAGTTACCGTTCAAAGCTCTGTGCTAACAACTACAAGACTTATTGGCCCCACTGCTCCGTACATCTAACCTGTTCTAATCTATGGATATAGTTAGGTTTCAGACAGTATAACTCACGTATAAAGCATGAAATAATCAATTACCAGAAAATATTTAAACTGTTTTGTTTCCAGCAAGACCTTCATCCATTACAGGGAGCGTTTGAGTTTGAAGCTCAAACGGTTGGCACCACCAGGAAACAGTTCTGTGTACCAGTCTGTGGTGCAATATTATGCAGTGTCCCAATATGAAAAGTTTTAATTCATTATGCAAAAATATGATAATCAGTGGGTATACAAAAACTAGGTGGAAGAGCAAATATTCATTATGCTGTTTTTTCCTGTATGAGGGAATGTATGTGCACTGTGTAAGTATGTATATGTGTGTGTGTATATTTATGTCGGAGCTTCTCCTTGTCTCTGCAAGTTTATTGGGTAATATTAAACATATGCTAATATGTATTTAATATTTAAATAGTATACTATGTATCTATGTATTTTTTCTGAGATGATTATAATTTAAATATTAAACAAAAAGGCAGGGTGAAGATGTACGAACCGACCCCTTTGACCGGGCAAACAAGCTTTTCAATTCAGTTATGGGCGACTGTGGCTTGATGGGTTGAGTAGTCGTCTGGCAATCAGAAGATTGTGGGTTTGATTCCAGCTTGCCCTGGTCAATGTGCCCCTGGGCAAGGTACCAAGTTGCCTACCGAGCTGCATCTCGGTGTATAAATGTGTGCGTGTTAGTGAGAGTGATTGGGTGAATGTGGCTATAGTGTACAGTGCTTTGAGTGGTCAGCATGACTGGAAAAGTGCTGTATAAGTTCAGTGCATTTATCATTTTCTTCTTCCTGTGTGTGTGTGTGTGTGTGTGTATAATGGTTACTTGCATGCCTGTTTAATAAAACTATAAATCCAAATCCAAGCTGTTTTTGTCTCCCCAAAAATCTTTCACTTTCTTTCCTTTAATAGTCAAAATAATTATTGAAAAACAAAATTTTGTATCTAGTCAAGGTATCTTCATCAGACATTATAATTTGCCCCCATCACCACCACCACCTCTAAAACTACAGTATGCTGTAGCTGCTTTGTCCTTGTGTGTGAGGGCCTGTGAACCAACTGTCCGTGTCACTCCTCTGCAGTTATTGTTAGCAACAAATGGTGTCCATGGGATAACTTTCATGGCACTTGGGGCAGCTGCCACTTCTTAGGGGAGCCAGCACCACAAAACAACACAGATTGAGTTTCAGCCCCACTTGAGGAGCCCTCCGTTTTGTCGGTGTGGGGATTTGGTCTGAGCTGAAGGGTCAGTGATGCAAAACCACATCTGATAAAAATGTTCTATTAATACATAAGTAAAAGATTTGAGCCAGAAATGTACAAAAATTTTCGTCGTTCTTAAAAGCGCAGTATAGAGGGAAGAGGCTTTTCAAAGGGTTTCTATTGTTTTTGGATGGAAACATTTTTGTAGAGCTTCCTCTTGACCTACTTTATGCAAATAAAGCATGTAGGCACCTCACTGAGCTTGGATCCATATCTCATGAACAAAGCATGCAAGACGAGGCTAACAAAGTTCAATTATCATCCACTCTTCTGAAATGCTTCACCAACCGTGTGGTTACCCCCATTAAACGACCTTGCATGACAGATTCACACCGGCGGTGAGTCGATGTGAGTCGTGATTTAAGTCGCAGCAGCAGGAAGCCGTGCTGAGTCGTGAGTTTCCTCATGGAGGCTACTCATGCTGTGGCTCCTGCCCTGAGGTTTGCTCTGCCGACGGTCGGTTTCACTGCAAGTGGCCCTTTGCACACAATGGACGGGATAATGAAAGGTCACATCAACAGCTCGACCTCTCCAGCACCCAGTGTGTTGATACCAAACACATGAAAACTGATTTTAGGGCGAATAAAGCAAGAAAGGCCCCACCCTCACCCCTTTTTTGAGAGTTTGTGGATGATGTTTCAAAGCCTGGTCAGTCCACGGGAACCAACCATTTTAAATGAACTCCAGCGTTTCTGGTAAGAAGAGTGGACACACATACAAAGCTTGTTTCAGGAGCTTGTTTATGGCTGAAAATAGTGTGTTTCCCTGCCACTGGCTAAGTGACATTTACAGTAATAGTAGGGGTGTATGAATGTATTTAATAAGAAATTAGTAGGGTAAAATATTAGTGTTTTTTTTCAAAATTTTGTCCTTTTTCCAGTGTCCAAATATTGTGTTCTTTCCTCTGTTCTTTATATTTTTTGTCTCTCCCTCCTTCACCTTCCCCTTCTGTTATATCCTTGTTTCTTTCATTTTTCATTCTTCCTTATGTCTTTCTTTACCTCCCTTGTTTTTTGTTTTTCCTTTCTTCCTTGTGTTCTTTGTTACGTCCTAACTGCCTTCTTTTTGTCCTTCTGTACTTGTGTCCTGCCTCCATTCCGTATAGTTACCTTCCTTGTGCCCTTCCTTCTCTCCTTCCTTCCTTGTGTCATCCTTTCCTTGTTTGTGTCCTTCCTTACTGTACTTTCTGTCCTTTTTCTGTTGTTCCCTCTTTCTTCTGTTCTCCTTTCCTTGTGTCCCTCCTTGCTTCCCCTGTTTCCTTACTTGACTGCTTCCTTCTCCACTTCCTTCCAGTTTCTGAGTTTTGCTGAAACCAAACAGCTACAGCATAAATCTGCGATGAAATCATGATAAATGTTTCTATTTATTTATGTATAGTATGTTTTAAAGTGACTATAAAGGACTGAGAGGTCTTGGAAGTTGAGCTGGGAAAAAGTCTGAAAAGTTTTTATAAACAAAATAGATTTTTCTAAAAAGCAAGGCCCACCGCACCATTACTCCTCAGAATTTATGAAAAATCATATGTTTGGATACTATCTTCTTGTTTTCTCCTCCAATCAAAATAGACATATTTTGAGTTGTTTTTACGAAAGGTTTGGAGTAAAACACTCAAGATAAATACGAGAAAGTTAGAATTCTTGTTCAAAACTCCACATAAAGGTACGCTCAAACCAACATTCACGTGTGTTGGGAGGAAAAGGGTCAGAAAATGGGTTGCTCGATTTGAACTTATTTTATCAACAACCGCTGGAAAACCAGCAAAAGCCAACATAGGCCTCCTGACTGGTTTGGCTGATGTGGCGCGTACTTAGTCAAACCAAATGGGTCCCTTAATAAGAAGCCTGCAGTGAGCCTCGTCCCGCCCATATGGGGCCCACAGAAGTACTGGCTGTGATGTGCGAGGTAGCTATGTTTTGATGTGGATTTTTTCTAGGAAAATAATCCTTGATGGAGAACACAGAGCATATTGTAAGACATACCACCTTTATTAAATGCACAGTATCACAAGAAACATTTCCAGTAATTGTGGATAAGCTACTCACATGATGCACAAAGCATTGAATTCATTGATAGAACTGGCTGATTGAAGCAGGATCAAATCTACCAGGTGCACACCACACACGCGCGTACACACACACCACACACACACACACACACACACACACACACACACACACACACACACACACGCTTGCATTCAGTCCTATGTGCAAATACATACGCAGTCACCCACAAACATGAACACGCTCTCACTGTATTTCATACGTAAAATCTGTTGTCTTCACAAGAATTAAAACTGTAATCTTTTTTTTTGTCTTCTTTTACCGTATATTTACAAAAGAAATCATTGACACCCCCCCACCCCCACCCCCAAGATAGATTACATTCAAAAAAGATCCCCACCCATCTAGATTACATTCAAAATAATATACTATTCATGATGCAAAGTCACAGTTATTCATCTGAAAGAGGATCAAAATAGGCTACAGTCTGTCAGAGGTGGTCTGCAGGGCAGGACAGGAGTAGACCTTTAGATCACCGCCTCACCTGGCCACATGTCAACTGGGACGCCTGCTGGCGAGGAGAGACCCGGGTGCGTAGTGTCTGTGGCCCTCCTACAGACAGGCAGCATCTCAGATCACCTCCGTATGAGCTCTCCATCACAGTGGAGAGGAAAAGAGGAAATTGTTACTTTTTTTTCTTCTTCTTCTTCTTCTTCAGAGAGAAAAATCAAAACATATCGTTCAAACAACGTCCTCTGCGGATCAAAAGTCGCCAAAGGAGGAGGATTGTAATTCTCTCTGGTATTGTGAACGAGCACGAGGAAACCATACAACGCCGCACAGATAAAATCGTATGTACATTTAGTATGTATTGCCAGTGGCCCATAACACATTGTCTTCAATAGGTGTCACACAGTTTTGACGTACCTGCTCAGAACAGATTATACTTTTTAAACGTAGCCTACCAATAATATAGACAGTTATCAGAACTGTACAGGATGGACACTAATTTATATACAGCCCACACAGGACTATTATACAGAACAGTGTATAAAAAAAACATAGTGACACGAACACAAAAAAAAAAAAAAAAATGCTTGTTTTTATCAGGTTTAAACTTGCTTCAGCGTACAAAAATGCTACAAAGTGCACCTGACAAACAAAACTCATTGCCGGACCCCTTTACATATCGATTTAAAAAAACAACAACAACAACACAATGGTTGGTTTGATGGGTGGGACAACCAGCGAAGATGAAACTGCCCCAGCGTGACATTAAGGGCAGCCAAATGCTAATTTACTCTGTCTACTGCAGCTTAGCAGCAGTCTGTTTTGCATGGCCTTGTAAAAGTATTCACACCTCTTGTTCCTTTCCACATTTACAATAGCCGACCTGAAAGACTTATACTAGGTATTTTATGTGATAAACCAACTTAAGGCAGTGCGTAGTTGGGAAGTGAAAGAGAGGTGAAACACAGGTTCTCAAAATCTTTTACACATTTGAAAAATGTGTAGCTTTATCACCCCTGAATAAGACCTGGTAGGTAAGCTGGTCAGCATTAATGGACAGATGGGTGGAGCTAAAAGCAGGACAATATTTAGTGCTATTTAAATAGCATGATCAGATATTTTTATGGTAAAAGTGATTTGATCAAAATCCTTCCATTGTAGCTCTGGCTGTACATTTACAGATGTGCTCCAGAGTAACATCGCATTCACACCATCCCTGTTTAGTCCGCCTTAAGCAAACTCTGGTTTGTTTGTTCAGTTCGTTTGGGGAGGTGTGGATGTGCAATCTAACTCTGACGCGGACCAAAAGAGCTAACTCAGGTCCGCCTCAACACCTAGGTCTCGGCTCGGTTGAAGTGAACTCCGAAGAGGTTCGAAGGCATATGCGAATGCCAAGCGAACCGGAGGCTACTCCAAAAGCAGGTAGCACACTACAGCACAGGGCATTCTGGGTAAATTCAACCAAAGCAGACGTAATGAAACTAAAGAAGTTACGCATATCTTGTAAATACCTTGCTTGATGCTTGTCTAAGGGTGACATCAGTGCAATGAAGCCGTAGGTGGCCCCCGCTCGCACACCACGAGTCTGCCGGACTATCAGGACTGAAAACGACCTCCAGCTACAGTCCTTCGCAGCCTTTTATGGGTCTGCTTCTAGGATCAAGCCACCACCACTTCTTAGAACGGAAAGGCACCCCACACGTTTTATTTTTGCTTTTATTCGAAATAAAAATTTGAAAACATGCATGTGTCGCTTTGTAGCGGTTCATCACATAAAATGTCAATAACAACCATTACCTTTTGATGTATATGTTGTAATATGTCCAAATATGAAAAGAAATTCAAGGTGTAAGGAATATTTTTTCAAGCCATTGGATGTAACACTAAAGACATGAGCGTCGAAACGTGCTAATGCAAAGCAAAGGCTAAAAACTTTTTTTTTTATCAATTAGCATTAAAAAGCCCTCTCAGCCCATACCTCGATCAGTCCTATAAGAGCCCAAAAGATTTGAAAATCTGGCTCTGAAACATCATTCAGAGATGAGCCACAAAACTAAGCAGTTGTTTTTTTCCCTCGATGGCACTGCAGGTGAATGACAGACAGATGGAAAACGAAACAAGCAAGTTCACGCTCTGTGGTTCGAATAGCTCTGCTGATTAAAACAAAGCCCAAACAACTGGTTCCCACCCAGGTATTATCGTACTTTTAATTAGAATAAAATATGAACAGATATTCACAAAATATGTCTTTTTTTTAATCAAGGATGTAAAATATATTCCCTTTCATTTCAAAACTTTTAATCGATCTCTTGTTTGTTTGTTTTCTTACATGTTCATGACTTAAATACCAGATTTAAATCAACTGGATGTCAAAAGCTCTATCTACAGTAAATGTTCCCATATATTCTCAGTCAATGAGTGTTCCTGCATCCTGCCTTTTCTTTTTACTCCCAGCAAATATGAAGCACAGTGTGGCGATGTGTTCAAATCATGTAGAATGGCGGGTCTTTTTTTTTTTTTTTTTTTTTTTCGTTGTTTTAGACCTGCATTTTGCACATGAATTTTCTTTTTATTCTCTGAAACATGCCTCAAATAATCTGCAAATGACCATGACAACAAAGCGAAACTGAAAGTTTAAGGCTGCTCTTCATGGAATGAGGACAGGGGACCGTTTGCATTTTACAGCCACATTTACAACCAGATTCTGTACATTGGATGTAGGCACGGCACCTTCACTTCCTACCCTCCCTCTGCCTCACGACGTGCCCTCGAGCACTCAGACACCTGTCCACGTAAGAAGCAAACATGCACACGGACTACATACACAGGCGCCGGTGGATCAGCCCAATATATCCAGGTACACAGGCGAGGCCTTGGCCAAGCTCTGCAGCATGCTGTGGATTTCCTTGATGTTCAGCCTCATGTAGGGCTCCCTCTGCCAGCAGCCCAGCATCAGGTCGTATACTTCCTTAGGACAGGTACGGGGCCGCTGCAGGACTCGGCCCTGTGTGATGCACTCAATCACCTGTGGGAGACAGCGGGATATTGTACTGTGTCCGATTTATTAATTCACAAACTAAATTAAAATAGTTTTGAAAGAAAACATCTAAACACCCAGGACCATAAAAATCTGTCTCGTAAGCCCCGCAGTGATTCAATAAGTATTAAGCTTACAATGCTTTGCAGAGCTGCTCTTACCTCTGCAACTTTTTCCCATTTTGCCACAAAACAATCTCCAACTTTGGTGTATTTCATTAGGATTGGACGTAGTAGACCAAAACAAAGTAGTGCATAATTTGAATCTTTCCGAAGTGGAAGAAAAGGATGGTGTGCATTCGGCTCCCCCGAATCCATCCTTTAAAGAGTTGCCTTACAGTGCGTTGTGCTTGCAGCTGCAGAGCTTCTGGCTTTGGCTCCATCACCTTTTGCACATCGAGAAACTGACATTTCTAAAGGCAAATGCACACCACTCTTTTCTGAAAACCAGTTACCCTCCACTTTGTATTTGCACTACTTCATGCAACTCTGTCGCACAAAGTCCAATTAAAAAAGGTTAAAGCTTGTGGTTATTTCATGGCAAAGGGAAACAAATGAGGGAAAAGTACTTTGCCCAGGCACTGTTAAGGGTATACTGCATAGTCAGAAGGAAATACAAGAATCTCCTGTACAAGCAATGTAGAGTGGGTTTAGAGTTTGTTCAGAATTTATGTCAGTAATTCAAAATCCAGTGGGTTTCTATTTATTCTAAAGCGCTTAACGGCGTATAACTGTACTAGTGCTGTTCATGCGGACGCACACAGACGTTAGACCTACAAACATGAAAAGTATCATCATGTTTTGGCAAGACAGAGTTTTGAGACACATTTCGGTGGATCAGAAATTGTTCTGCACACAGACTCACATAGTAACAGTAAACATCTGAGGTCTAGAAATCTGTGCTGTTAGTGTTGGTCCAACAATAAAGTATCTCAGGTGGGAGTAAACATCTTCTAAAAATTATCTAAATCCTAAAAACCACCATAAAGTGCACATTAGTCACATTGGGCAATTACCTCTAGCTCCATTAAAGCTCTGTATTATGTAGGATACACGGTATACTACGAGTTGTATTACCTTTTTGCTCTTAAACCTACAAAATTTTACAAACTAGTCAACAAAGTTAACAAAAAGTATCTCATTAATGTTGTTTTAGCAATAAAACCCTTGGGTTCTTCTAGCCAAATGACTCAATTTGTTGGAATAAAAATAAAAACACAAACATTAATATTTTCAGTTACTAGCATCTGCCAATCTCCAAAAAAAATAAAAAAAATAAATACATTTCCCACAGTGCATTCAATAGAGTCTCATAGTTAATCACAACTTGGAAAGTTTCCTCAGGCTTAAACTTTGGAGTGACTGACCTCATTGTTGGACAGCTGGTACCAGGGCTGCTTGCCGTAGGTGAAGATCTCCCACAGCACCACACCCAGACTCCACACGTCGCTCTCCGTCGTGAACCTCCGATACATGATGCTCTCTGGGGGCATCCAGCGGATCGGCAGCATCGTGTGACCACCCACCTGGGGAGATGGAGCGGCCTCCATTAGTGAGCCTCCGCAGATCAGATAAAAGGGTTTCACTTGCTGGTGACACTATCTCTATTCACTTAGCTGGGGATTGTGACTGTTGATGGGTATTCCCCAGATAATTGAGATTTTCTGCTTTTGTGCAAATCCAGATCAAATTATATTACGTATTAAATCAATTGCCAGCCTCATCAAGCTTAATCGAATGCAATCTATTATAACTATCATTCAAAGAATTTGAATGGTCTTGTTACGGATAAGTGCTCTATAAATAAACTTGCCTTGCCAAAGATCCCTCATATTTATTACAGTAATGACGTTTGCATTACGGCTACAGTTAAGACATTTTTGCATGGCCTTGTCACACTTTCCCTAGAGAATATGTCCAGATCAGGTTTACTAATTATTTTGCAGTTTTATTCTTAATAACCATTTGATAAAAATAAAAAAATGCTCTTCCACATGCAAGCATACATGCCTCTGCATACATCACATAAGGCAAAAGGTAAGTGATCAAAGTTCTTTTGAGTATGTCCATTTGTATTGTTCTCGTTTGTTTTCTACCACAGCTTTTCTTCCTAATCAAATTCCTTGGACTTCCGGAAAATCTGACATCAGTAAAAACCCATGAAAGCAAACAGGGCTGAGTGTTGATTCAAATGGTTCTTCTCAAAAATCTTTCTATTATGATTGAGGTTAAGAAGTCTCAAAATTATTTTCTGCAGGGCGACGAGCTGCAACGTCAACTTAACAAGATTGCTAGGAAGATATATTTATAAGAAGCCCATTCTTTTCAGTTAGCCCCACCATGGAGGCACTGTAGTGTAGTCTTTACCATAACCATCATTACGGTCGACTCCGGAGGGAAACAAATTCTTTTGGTTGGCAGTAAGTGGCTTGGTTAAGCTAAAGTGGCTTGAGTTCAGGCAGCATGGAGCACCACTATGCAGGCAAATAATATAATTATCTGAAGGCGATACAAACAGAATTGACTCTATTGACAAGTGGCAAACGTGCATGAAAACCATCCGGATGGGAAAAATATATATAAACAAATGAGTTCAAGTTCAAGTTACAATGAAGATCATTGGTTTAAGTCTACCCTATATCCCCAGAAGCAGAACCAGACATGGAGAAGCAGCATTTAGTTCTTATGCTCCACTTATCTGGAACAAACTTCCAGAAGACTGTAAAGGTGCTGAAAGCCTGAGTTCTTCTGTTTGTTTAGAGTTGCCTTTGAATGTTAATGTTGAAGTTTGTTGTCCCAACTTGTCTTATATGTACAGCACTTTGAATTGTCTTGTTTCTGAAACGTGCTATAGAAATAAACTCGCCTTGCCTTGACGTTGTCAGTGTTAACTTCAGCTTTACTAACAACAACAGTATCCATCAGGGTTTGGGGGGTTGTACGACTCAAACTCTGGCTAAGACATGTAAAGATGCTACGAAAATGCATCTCAAGAGCCTCGTGATCTACATTGAGATCTGTCAAAGGTTGCTCATCTGGCATAATGTTTACTAATACATAAAGATGCAAATACAAAAAAAAGTAGATTTCTCTGATGTTGTTATTTTCCTTCAGCTTGCATGTTAAAAACATGCAAGCTGAATTTTTAACAGCAGAGCAGCACTTTATCACCCAAATTAGTTTTTATTAGGGCTGGACGATATTTCAATAACAATTTATATTGATCGATAGATGTATATCGATGATAGAAAAAAAAGGGTCAATAAAAAGTTCAATATAATAACATTTTTCCTACCTTTTGCATTCTATCCTATCATGTAGGTTAATATTACAGTCATTACATCCTCCCAACCAATCACAAACGCAGACCCAGGAACCAAGCTCCGCCCCCTTCAAAGAGTTCAGAGAGCATGCGTTCTTTTTTAAAAACTTGCAGTTTTGGTAAAAAGTTGGTTGAATAAAGGGTTGCGTGTTAATTCAGTGTTTGTGTGTTCTTTATTTACAAATAGGTCGCTAAGGAACAGCATAAAATGGTCAGGGCTGAACTTAAAATGTATGTTTTGAATTTGTTGATCATTTTTTTCTCTTTTTTTCCTTTTTTTTTCTTTTTTTTTCTCTTTTTTTATTTGTTGATAATTATCGATATTGATAATTTCAATTTTATCGGTATACTTTTTTTTCTATATCATCCAGCCCTAGTTTTTATTGTCCATATACATCTGTTAGGGAATACAAACACACACGACTGGACAGTATCTTTAAATCTATGCAGCCTGATTGAGAGACACGTCCAAGCTGGGGGGTTTTTTGCAAAGAGGACGTTAATATTTAATTTAATTGTGTCTACTGATGTGTATTTTTCACTTTAATTTCCTATATTGTTCTTTTACTTATATAGCGTTAAATTACAAACATAAGGCCTTTTAAAAGCTTTAAAAAAATAAAAAATACAACTGTTTCAATGGGTAGTTTATAATAAAACGATAAAGTTAAGCAGCAAAGTCAACTGGTTCGAGCTTTTGAGTAACTGTTGTTCTGGTCTCTGATTACACATATTCATGTAATTTAACAGTCAAATGATGTGATAAGGGTGTTTTCAGGAATCCTGAAATGCAAATGAAAACAATAAATCCCTAAATTGATGAGCAGTGACTTTTAAACATATAATCACAGTTTGCTGCACACGTTGTGCTCTAACCTAGTTTTGCTATTTTGGCTTAAGCCAAATTTTGATCAACATGGCATTGAAAACTGTATCTTTGAGTATTTCATAATTCAGTTTCAAATGTTATCTAACAGTAACTGTGGGGCTTATGGTGATGAGACGTGTTTCTCCTCTTTCCTGATTTAAATTGGATGGATGAATAAATAATGAACAGCATAACATAACTAAATGTGAAATTAATGCTGTTGGGTTCACTTTCCAGTTTGATGTAATTTATTGTAGAAGTGAAACAGTTAGTTAGTAGTTCTAATAGACTTCGATCGATGCCTCGCTTCCTAGAAAAGGGCCATGTACAATAAACATGTATAATATATAAGGTTGCACTTTTATCTTTCTCTGTTTTATGGCTGCATTATTCTTCATATCGTTTTTCATACAGCAGTTCTCTAAGCATTTTAGGTGGGTCAGTAGAACAATTTTGTTGTACTGTGTCATGCAATGTCATGCTAGTACAATGACATAAAAGATTTTTCTCTTTTACTAAACAAATTATTTAAACAAAAATAGGTAAAAAAGCACAACCTTCTAAATTGTGTTTTGTCTCTTAGTCCGTTTTATTTGAATAAAAATATTGAATATCAGTTGCAGGTAAAAGGCCCAGATTAGGGTAACTGTTTTTTTTCTGTAAATCTGTCTTACTTGTGGGACTCCAGCAGAGGGCGCTGTGGGATTCAAGTTAAGATCCGAGACAGATGGCATTTAATAAATCCATCTGCTCCTGCTAAATGTACATATTTTTGTTTTAGTCTTATCTAGTTTATTATTATGTCCACAAATGGCTGTAGTCTTCTCATGTACATACCTGCACAATTTCACAGTTGACTACTTTGTGGTCTAAAATGATGCTATCAACGGCGAGTTAAAGAATGATTTAACTCATTGCCCAAAGAAAATGAAAAACCACCTTTGCTTTTCTGCACTGTTGATCCTTATTACCATGGAAACTATAAATGCACGCAGATTATATATTTGCATTTAAATGGTTTTAAAAATAGACGTTAAACATGGCTATTTTCTGCTGCGACACGCTCATGTCACCAAAGCTGGAGAAAGAAATCAATATTTGCTGCTCCTCGTGTTTCTGTATCGGTTTGTATATATGAGGACAATACGGAGATTGCAAGGATATGCACGTGCACTGGCGTGTTACGAAGGGTCACATAGAAAGAGGAAGAGCAAACAGCTCTAGGTCACTCACCCTATAGTAGTCTGTGCTGTAAACATCTCTTGACATGCCAAAGTCCCCTATCTTGACCAGCAGATTTTCCCCTACCAGGCAGTTCCTTGTTGCCAAGTCTCTGTGGACAAAATGCTGGGATGCCAGGTAGACCATGCCAGCAGCAATCTGTTGGGCAATGTGCAGCATCTGAGACTGGGTGAGCTCCACCAGGATGCTGTGCTGACCGTCTGCCATGAGAACAGCATCAGGACCGTGGGACCTGCATCCAGAAACGATTGCATATTTCGATCAAGTTTATTTAAATGGCAACATATCAGGGAGATTGTGTTTAACTCACAATGCACACGTGTCATTTTCTTCTGTAGTGAGAAAACGTGCAAAACCCTAAAGGGATTCCTCTTCCAGGCAATATGTTCTATCAAAATTGTTTTATTTTGAAACTGTATGCATAATTAATATAATTTATTGCAGGCTTAGTCCTTATATAGTTGAGAGCAGGAGCGGTCAATAAGCAAAATTAAACTTTAAAATTATGCATGTAATCCAAACATTATGCATATAACCCAAACATTTAAACATGATAGTTTGTAACATGTTCAATAAGTGCTACTAGATATCTTCTTTCTGTACAATTGCTTTCAAAATAAGACACTGTATTTGTGTAACTGTGCTTTGAAATGCCTAATTTTATCAAAAGGCCGTATATGTTACGTGACATGAATATTGTAATTGGGGGTAGGTTCTTATAAGTTCTTCAACTTCTACCTACCACTTCTGAGCGCTACTAAAATGTCTTAACATCTCAATGTAAATCTTGCTTGTATTGTTGCTCAAAGAATTGAAAAAAAAATAAAAAAAATTTTTTTTTAATGGTTTGTCTGTGATTTCATCCCACCTGAGAAACTTGTTCAGGTCTCCATGTTTCATGTACTCAAACACCATGATGAGCGGGTCGCTCTCCACACAGACTCCATAGAAGGTGACGATGTGATCGTGTTGCAGGTTGGTGAGCAGCTCCGCCTCTCTGTAGAAGTCTGCTCGACCACTTTCGGTGGCCTCCTTCAGAGTCTGCCAGACAGAGAAAGGCATCCAATCAAAACAGCTCCCCAGTACTTTGTTTGTTTGTTTGTTTTTTGAGGGAGGGGCTTTCTGATCCATACCTTGACGGCCACAAGGATCTTCTCATGGTCTGGCACCAGGTTGTAGCACTCAGCAAGAAAGACCTTCCCAAAGGCTCCCTCTCCCAGCTCCCGCTTCAGCACAATGTTGTGCCTTTTGATGTGCTGGACAACTTGAATACAGAAGAAGTTAAATCACTCACAAGATCTTGAAGGTGTCTTTATCTTTAGCAGATAATTTGCAATTAAATATTTCATCTATGCTTGCATGCTGGTCTGGTTGTTGCTGCAGAAGCAGTTTTGTACAATTCAGTTCGCATCAGTCGCATCAGTATTAAAATCCTTGTAGCCTTTTAATAAAACGTTGGTCCTTTTAAAGTTGCTCTGTTAGTGTCGCCAGCCAATCCAACATTCATCAGATTTGTTACAAATACTCCAAATTCTTACAGTTTACAACTTAAATATACAACAGTGTGTTTATTTGTAAGATACACCCCAATAAAGGGCATTTTAAGGTCTAGCTTGCAACAAATATATCCACTGTTATTTAACGCCCCAGTCTTTTGGGTTTGTATCCTCCTAAATTTCTCACATAGAGGCCACATTTCTATCAGGTCAAGGGATGCTGACCAAGTCAGTAGATTTTCCCATTTGGTTAAAACGTGTCGATCTGTAGGATGTTACAAATTAATACCAAGTCAATCAAAACATCCATATGCTTGTTCAGGAGGAGGGGTTGCTGTAAAGTCAAAAAAGGGTAAAAAGGGATAAATTCTTCTTGCAAAGGGCCTTAAGATTTGTTGTGCACTGGTGCCTTATAGAAAAACTAAACTGAATTTAATTCAGTTCAATACTGTGTCTAAAAATAGACACAATTTCATAATAATACATTAGGTAATAAAGATGTATTTTCTACATATGTTGTGTGTAAAAATGCTAATATATAAAATAAATAAATGTTTTTATGAAAATAGTAGTATAGTAAAAATTAAGAATTACATGCCAAAATGAATAACTTAAGTTTCAATCATTTCATAGTTGCTGGGCTGGATTGTGCCATGCAATAACTCCTAATTTTTATCAAATATACCCTAGGATTTTATTGGTTAACATGCATAGAAGCCAACTTAAAGTGTAACTCACCCCAAAACCAACTTTTTTTTTTTTTTTTTTTTTTTTTACAGATAAACTGCATAAACTGCACCTACAGTTGCAACTTTAATGTTACTGTGCAATTTTTTTTTTATATTTTCATGCGAACTTGTTTAGTTCTGAATATTTGTCTTAAAACCATCCTAGTGCTGCCCTCTTAGGGTTGGAGGCCATCGCAGTTGAATTTTCGTATCGGTTCAAACGGCACATGCTTTTGTCATCGTTGCCTGGTTCGGGTATAAAAGCATTTCAATCAGACATACGCCCCCTGGAGGAAATTATGAGCATTGCCAGAACCCATAACAGTATTTTTCAGGTTAACATTTCATTACCAACAAGTTAGCTTAAGTTTGTTTCTGCTTTGAACGTCACCACGTGTTAGCTATGATGCTAACATATCTTTACCACTCAGAAACTGCACCCATCCTGTCCTCCACTTTCTCGGTAGCAACCACCTTCAGGCAGTGCTGAGTCAGCACCTTGAGCCAGCGCCTCAAACTGATAAGGCTCAGGCCTGCTGGGCTCCAGCTTGGGTGTTAGCCGTTCATTGTAGCTCCGCTGCTCTCACAGTATACTTTGAACATGGCTTAGAGTCGCAAGAAGCAAACTGCGTACAAGTTTATGAGAAGAAGAGGAAGACCTCAGTAGAAAGAAATAAGACCAGAGAGAATTTGGGAGATTTTTTTCATGCCTGAAGAGCAGAAGAGCAAGGTAAGACGGTTGAATAACTGCGCATGCGCAGTTATTCAAAAGGGGACTTAGGCCACTTTGGTGGCATTTTTCTGGGGGTAGGGTTATGCTTTTATATCGGGGTGAGTTACACTTTAAGACCAATTATAATGCTAAAATCAGTGGCAGCCCCTCCCACTAACACTGAAAGGAAATTAATTAGATGGAATAAAACCATGATTTGCTGCAAAGGACAAGTATAAAATCATTACAACATTATTAGACAGTGAATTAATAACATGAGTTTTTTTAAATAACAGATTTAATACATATTATGTATTCAATAAATTATCTGTGTATTTGTTCTGAGATTATTTCTAAAGTATTTTTTGTGTTTATAGTATATATTGAATTACAACACTTTTAGACCTCCATAGCCAAATTGCTTGGAAAAAGTATTCAATTATTGTACTGTAGCTGTTTTTATGAGGAACTAGTTGTTTAAAATGTTCCAACTTGTATTTGTGTCTGTTAGTCTAACAGACTATAAGGCATATTAGTACATATCCAGGCACCTCTATGATCACATTTCAATCACACAAGAGAAAAAATATAAATATATTTTTAAAACCACCTGTTTACTTATGGTGTGTATAAATATTTAAAGTGCAGGAGCGGCTTTTGTTTCTCCAGCTGCATGAAGCTGAGCACTTCCTGTCTTACTCAAGTTTGCTACCTTTCCCTCACAAACCAGAAAGAGAAATCAGGTTGTTTGACAAATACTCCCAGTTGCGAGACACAGTCAGTTTGGAAGCTAAATGAGCCCCACCTATTGCTGTTATTGCAGTAAAGGAGTTACAAATTCTACAATGTGGCAACTTCAGGTCTGTTAACCATCAGACTGCAAGCTAGATGCAAAAAGCATGTAGTCCAAGTAACTAACAACATAATAAAGGCTGGTTTTACTCCTAAATTAGGCAGAAAGCTTTTACATTTTGCACAATAAGTAATTGTAAACTTCACAATTTTAAGGGATGTTTATTAAATATGTTTTTCAAAATGAAATAAAAATAAGTACAAAAAACATTACAACTTTAATGATCACTACAGTTAGAAAGTTGTGTTGTATAGCACAGGTAGGCCTGTTTTTTTAAATATTTGTTTTAAGTAAGAAAATAATCCAGAATGTTGAACATTTTTGTTACAATTTTTTGTGTAAATACCAAGAAACTATTTTTTTTGTATTTTTACTAAAGATTGTCATACCATGATACTAAGTGTATAATAACAGTAATGTAGTATGGCATTGCTGTTGTTTGTGTTGTTCCTGATTTCTTGTTTTGGTATTCTTATTAGAAACGTAGACATTACTATTATTACTATTGTCAGCATTAATTTATATTATTTAGAGGGAAGATAAACGACTGCTCTTTGGGCTTTCTTCCTCTCTCCCTGCAAAGTGCTGCTTCTCGTTTCTTTTGTCACTGTCCATTTTTTCTTCTTCACAAAACTAAACTAAAGAAGAAGGTTGGAATTTAAAGTCTGACATCCTTTGCGCAACAAAGGACCAAAACCCTTTAAAGCTGTAGACAAAATGAAAAGTTTGCGTTTCTGGACATCTACTATTAGCTTTTCGGTTGGCTCGTGGAAAAAGTCACTTCCGTGATGCAGCAGAAACCTGATAATAAACATGGCGCCTGTAGCAATGATCCCTGCATGGATTTATCAGGAAAAGGTCCAGGTTACCCGGCGTTCGTCAAGCAATGCGGTAACTCACACGTGTCAGCTTTCAGCATGCTGCCGGAGTTACGGAAGTACTGCGGATTCTCAATGACAGGAATCTTTGTCATCCCAATGATCACTGCGTCTGGACCCATCTCCGAGGACGACGGGGTGTTGTTGCCATTGGAGACGTGATGAAGAGGGCTGGCAGAGTCATCGTCGTTGCTGATTACCGAGGAGGAGCCTAGGGACCCACAGAGAAGGGGTGGGTTGGGGGGGGGGGGGGGGGTGGAGGTGGTCAGGAAACAGGAGAAGGAGAGATGGGAAGAGAAGAAGGTGAAGTGGAGGAGATTGGTCATTAGGAAGAAGGAAGAAGAGAACATGGAAAGAGGAGAAGAGTGGTAAGCAAGGTGGAGGGATGTTAAAGGGTGAATGGGTTTGATGGTGTCTATCATTACATCAAAGTATTAGGTTTCTGCAAACTGTGGCAGTAATGGAAGCCAGAAAACAGAAGTTCCCAAAAAATATGGCTTTGCACGACAAATACTCATAGTAGTACAATATGTTTTTGACTGCTTATCAATTGCTTAATAACGATCAACTGTAGAAGGCATTTTGGGAAAAAAATCTAATTTACAGCCAACCTTTATCCTAAAAAGTGGGATGACCTGTTTATTCAGGAAAACACTTTTCTTGCAAAATGTGAGCTGACAGGACTCAATCCCATTAGGTAGCAATCTGTGCAAAAAAAACAAATCTACTAGTTGTGATACTGAGAATATAATGTAACAATTTTCACCTTTCACAAGGAACACATCTTATGGCGTGTACTTTCTGGGCCTATTGTTTCATAGATGTTACTTTCAAATTGCATAATTCCACCTTTATTGAAACATTTGATAAATATTCAGCCCATTTTAAATGTACCTTTAGAATTAGGGTAACCTGCCAAGTTTATAGTGCCTTGTAAAGGTATTGATACCAGTGAAATGTTTTTTTTCCCCAATTTTGTCACATTACAAACGTTAATCTTGATTTGGATTTTATGTGAGAACAAAAGAAAAGTAGCTCATGTGTAATTGTGAAGCACAAAGAATATAAGACATTGTTTACATCTTCTATTTTGCAAATAAAGGTCTGAAAAGTGTGGCTTGCATTAGTAATAATCCCCTTTTACTTTGTCACCTCTAAAAAAAAATTATTCAGCTGTAGCTTGATTTGTAAAAGCATCACTTATTATTGATAATCCACCCATTTCATTAATGTCTGTGTAAATGCCACTACCTGACATTCACAGGATCCAGTCAGACTGAGCTAGACCTATTTTGCTCACTACAGCAAAAGTTTGTTCTAGAAAATATTACGCCATGTATATATTTTTTCCTTTCAGTTCACAATTGCAAGCTACACTGTGTTGGTCTGCGACATAAAATCCCGATAAAATGCATTAAAACCTGTGGTTGTAATGTGGCAAAATGTGAAAAAGTTTAAAGCATATCAATACTTTTGTGAGACACTGAAGTTGTATCTTGACCTCTAACAGGAAACATCAAAACGTTGCCAGAATACACACCCATACAGTTTACATTTTTTTATATTGTTTTACAAAAAGCACCTAAAAAAAACTAACCTCAATCTGAAGACTGAACAAATTACAGATTTTCATTTTT
Source organism: Fundulus diaphanus (assembly GCA_037039145.1). Lineage (NCBI taxonomy): Eukaryota > Metazoa > Chordata > Actinopteri > Cyprinodontiformes > Fundulidae > Fundulus > Fundulus diaphanus. The sequence continues at coordinate 25,815,223 of CM073141.1, forward strand.
TTCAAGTAAATTTTAGGTATAAGCTTAAGATATATGTACTGTACCTTTAATACCAAAGTTTGAGTTTCTTCCATATTTCAAAATGATGACCATGAGGACGCAGCCAGTCAAGGCAACACCGGCAATTCCCACGACAACATATACCTGCAAATGAATACAGGAGAGATTGTGAGTTCAGTGAGGAGTCAAAATTAAGCTATAGTATATTGAATTGGTAGAAACACTATACAGTACCTATATTGATTTAAAATCGCTTGGTATTCTAAAGAGTTTAGGATACCATGCAGTGTACTACTGTTTCCAGGAGCCCAGGATGAGAATGGGCCCCCAGCATCAAAGATTCCTACTTCACCTAAGAGTGGGAATGAGGAGCTTTTCCACAATATTGTTCTTTGTTTAACACTCAACCCATCCGAAGTGTTTGTTGCCAAATAGCTCCGTCTTTTTACATGTAGATAGCATCTCAATGTTGTTATGAGCACTTGGTGACCCAAGGTTATTTTAAGGCTTCATGCACATAAATTGAAAGATTTGTTAAATATTGTAAACCGAATATGCAATTAATAAACAGCATATATTTATGCTTAGTCAAAAGGTTGGCAAAAAGCCTCATGATGTTTAGGATCACTTACTGCAACACTGTCGTCCAGAGGAGGAACTGGTGTATCTGGATAAATAAATACTGAAATTGTTATATCAAAGTTGTTGAGAGCAAATATTTTGTAATTCTGATGAATGGGTGCCACGTTATATTGTTTGAGACTGCATGTTGAGCCCATAAGAAAAACTTACCTGGGTCTGGGCAGAGGATGCAGATGCAGGGAAAAGGAGAAATTAGCAATGGAAATAATAAAAAGACATTTTAAACAGCATTCAGTATGGGGAAAAAACAGAGTACAGATATCTTCTACAGATATCTTCTGGGTCTTCTTTTGGCACACTCGAATGTTTCAGATCCTCTAAAGCTTTTGTATCAAACAAATATAACCAGAGTAAATACAAATGGCAATTTCAGATTTTATTTCAAAGGAAAAATGTTATCCAAGTCAACCTTTCTCTACGTGAAAAAGTAATTTTCCCTAAACCTAATAATTGGCTGTATTACCCTTGGTGGCTACAGCGGCCATCAAACAATCAATCTTTTACATCGCAGAGGGAGAATTTTGTGTCACTCTTGTTTTCAGAAAGGTTTTAGTCCCATTAGAGAGCTTGCAAACATAATCAGTCTTTGTAAGAGCATGTCAGACTTTGACTAGGCCCTCTAAAACCTTTTGTTATTGTTGTCTTCTTTAAACTATTCAAATGTGGACTTCCTGGTGTATTCGGACTATTTTCCAAGTGTACTTGAGCCTGAAGTCACAAACAGATGGCTGGACATTCTCCTGCTGGATTTTCTGGTAGAGCGCAGATGTCATGGGTCAATTAATTATTGCAAGTAGTCCGACACTGAAGCAGCTCCAGACCATCACACTAAAACTACCATGTTTGATTGTGTCAGACATGTTCTAGCACCGGTACAATGGGAAACGCAATTTCCAAAAGGCTTCACTTTTTTGCACAGAATATTTTCACAAAAGTCTTGGGGTTGGTCACGATGTTGTTTATTTTGTACTGCAGAAGTTTTGGTCTTGGAGCTCTACCATGGATACAACTTTTCCCCGTTTTTTGTTTTTTGAATGTGGCCTAAAAATAAATTCAATCATGCGCACTCGCCTAACAAGAAACTTAGAACTCATCGATGTAAATAACATCAAGCTTACTAAATGTCATTATCATTTTGTACATTTGAATGTCAAAAACAATTCAAAAAAATCTGTCAGGGGGCTAATACTTTTTCATGGCACTCGTGTCATAAAACTGAAATATTACTTACAATAATCCATGTCATCTGTAAATGAAAGGAAAGAAAAAACAAAACAAATGTGTAAGTAGCAGACTTTAAAGTCCCACTTAAAAAAAGAACTTTAGAAACACATAAAGCCAACTGACCTGTAAGATTAATGTTAGGTGGATCAATGAACTGGGCCGTGACTGTCTTTTCATCCCGTCCATACTCGTTCTTTGCCACTAGTTTATATTCGCCGTTGTGGATATGAGTGGGATTGACGAGCTGCAGGCAGCCGTGGTCCTCGTTCTCAGTCGACTCGTGGATCATGGTGTGGATGTAGTCCTGCTCCTGGAGCAGCTCGTTCTTATGGTACCAGAGCAGTTCAGGTTTGGGGTTTCCTGTCACGGTGAATGGGATGCACCAGTGGTGGTCCCGCTCAGGACCCAGCAGTTGCTGGATGGTTGGGGGGACTAACAACAAGGCAACATGGGTTTGGAAAACAGAAGTGCAGGTTGAAAGAAAGATTCATAGGAAAGGATAGCCTTAATATTAAACAATATTTCAACTCTGAAGACAAGAAAACATGGACGAAGAAAATGTAAAGATGAGCTATAAACAAGCAGAGGCACGTGGCAAGACATGAGCAGCTTTACAGGAAGAAGGGTCATAGACAGGAAACATGAAAAGACAATAAGATTTGCCAGGAGACACTAATGATAAACTGAGAAGCCGTCTGCTTCAACGAGAAAAACATGGTTTGAAAGAAAGCGTTTAAATGGTCATCACAGGGGAAATTAGATTAAATTAAACACAACAATGTAAATATGATTTCTAGAGATGTAGGCCACATTTGAAGTCCTTACAGAGAACATTGAGCTGAAGTGTGGCTTCGGTCTGACCGACCATGTTCTCGGCGCTGCATACAATCACCCTGCCATTGTCATCAGGAGACAGGCCTGACAAGGTGAGGGTGCTCTTCGTTTCCAAAGGGTCAATCTGAAAATGCAAGATTATTGGAACAGTTATACATCCTGTGTACAGACGTGCCAAACTGGCAGATTATTTATATGAACACTCAGGTTTACATTTAACTGTGACATGTAATTTAATTACAAAATAAAAGCAACTGTAAATTATTACAGTTACAGATGAATGTAAACTTATCACGGTTTTAAAAATTGGGTTATAAGTTACAGCTAATTATCTTGGGTGGAAAAAATGAAGCAAAATGTATTATAATTATTACAAAGAACAACATTTACAGAATAAACATTGGATTTCCAAGCGCAAATGAATGCGTCATAGAATGTTACGCAGCCATGTAGCACATCCAGTTGAACGTCACTAAACCAGCTACGGTCTTTGATACAAAATGTTTTTTGTTCGTATGCCTCATTCTTTATTACAATGCAGTACTCATACTGGATGATGATGCATCATAGGAACAAACAGTCACAACACCCCTATACAGGCTGAGTTTTACTCGCACAGTGGGTTGCGTCGTGCAGGCCTCTGTGGACTCCGCGCGAGCCCATAGCAGCACTGTAAACGTTTATACTTGACACGGATGTAGGTGCAGTATTCTCCAAAAACACACGGGGCAGTACTCAACATAATTATCGGAAATGCAGTAAACAAGAGAAGAAACAGTTGACGTCAAACACCCAAAAAGGCCATGTGCAGTATTGTAAACAGTCATGAAGATGATGTGTTTCTGGCAGCTAAACAGAAATAAACGTAGGGTTAGAGACGTACTTGAAGATGGTATGTTTGCCCGCTGCATACAGAAAGACGTGAATATGTGAAGATGGGGAATACAGCCTGTCTGTAAACCTATTGGGATCTTTTTTAAATAAAGTATTTTTTTTAAAAACAGTTTGCTTTACTAAATAAAAGCTGATTGCTTGACATACAGTGGGTTGTTGTTTTAGACTTCATTTACTCCAGAGGTCACGGATTAGCGGACCACGGTCCGGATCCGGACCCAGCTGCTACCTAATCTGGACCCAACCTGATTTAAAACATTTATATATTACTGCATGTTGTCCAACGACAGTGTCTAACTCAGGGGTTAAAGTTCTCCGTCGCTGCGACGGATTTCCGTCATTTGGAAATTGAGCGCAAAAATTTCCGTCTAGACTTTTTATTCAAGGTTATAATCTGAAGCTGCTCTCAACCAATCAAACCTGGCAGAGCCGGGACATTAGCCAATCAGAATGAGAGCAGGGCGGGTCTTTCCAAAGCGGACATTGCCAGTCTGAGGTTAATCGGTGTTCGTCATTTTAATCTTTGGGAGAGCATTTTAAACTGGCCACAGATGGTATGAATGAAAGTTGCGGTGGTCAAAGGTTTTCTTTGGATTTATGCGAACCAGCAGGTCAGAAAGTTCAGCAGCTGACAACAACTTCCCTCGGTAAGCGTCAATCTGCTCCGGCATTTAATTAATGAATTATTTCCACCTGTGGCCATGTCGTCTGTCAGCGTTTATTCCCTCGCTGATAAACGCGGCGACCAACCAGGGATCTCCTCGTGATTCGCTGTTATGTTTTATTTAAACACAAAGAAGAGTAACGAGCTAGCTCAGGCTAATTTAGCATCACCCTTGAAGAACAAGAGTCGGACTGTGAAACAATGTGCCGCATTTGACTGGGTTCGATTCGGAAAAAGTAAAAAAGAAAAGAAAAAAACCTGCACTGTTCTGAAACAAAGAAGGCAGAGCTGTATCTGCTGTCGGTATGCAGCAGTGATCACCTGATGAGCAGCTGCGCTCCAGGACACTAAATAAAATGACAAGGATTTTGATGCTTGCAGATTGTTAAGAAAACTACATCAAAAAGATAAAACAAATAAACTGCAGCTACAACATGGACTGGAGAACGGGTTCTAACTGGGTGAGGCCAGAGAAAGGCGATTCTCAGAGAGTTTTTTTATGAAGTTAAAGTGGAGCGTGGACACAGGGTTCATCCTGGACAGGTCTCTGGGCTAAAATATAACCATTTTATTAAACTTCAAAAAAGTTAAATCATGCCTTTTTATAAACTCTAATGATTAATTGGTGAACAATAACAGGCAAAGCAGAGACTGATTATTGTCATGTGCAATCTGTGTCAAATTAAAATGTATTATGTCATGATAGTGTTGGTGATGCGTCCTGCATTTCCAAGGCTGTGTTTGGCCTTGTATGATCATAAAATTGGTTTATATTGAATGTGACAGGGAGCCAGTGGAGTTAATGTACAGGTGTGAAGTAGATGATGTAATGATGAAGCTGCTGTCCTCTGAATCAGCTGCAGTTTCTGGAGGGTTTCTGGAGGACAGAGAGGAAAGGGAGCTGGGATTGTAAAGTGGACTGTGGACCAGTTTGTCAACAGTGTGAAGGAAGAACTTGATGCTGCAGAGATGAAAGTAACCCAGATGATGATGTGGATGTGGAAAGTGATGGAGAGGCTGTCCAGGATGACGCAAAGGGTCTAAAGCTGAAAGGTGGCAGAGCTACAGGAATTTTCAATGGATATTTTAAAAGTACCAGATTTGGTTGACTTTGCACACTAAGCAAGTGAGCCAACTAATGCGGCATGATGTCCACGGCCCGGGAATATATGGGCTTGCGAGAAAATGTTTTCAGTCCAACATTATTTTTGCTTCAATCCCTGTGCTAACTTCACTTGCGCCGCTTCTCTTAATATGGCAAAGCCCTCCGGAGCGTTCCCAAACATATCCGCTTGCTGATACATATGGAGAATATAGCTGATTTAAAGGCGCAGAACGAATGAGCACCTTGATATGTGCTTGAGGTTGGCTTTGTTGCCAATCAAACCCAGGTTTAAAATCCATGCAGGGCAGCCTAAAGCTCACTTCTATCATTAAGCCATAAAAAAGAAATGAAAAAAGTTCAGTTGTTTTATAAAAGATGTGAAAGTCAAGAAATTGTCTATATACCAAACTGTGAAAGATTGTGGTTCTCTATTTCAAAAAGCACTTTGGATTTTAAAATAGAAAAACGTTCTATTTTTATGTTATTTTTTTGTTTAAAAAGTCAATGTATAAGGTGGATGCATAAACATTTTATTTCGGTGTTAAATACTGTTTAAAGTAACGGATTGTAATAAAAAATGTGTCCGGACCTTTACTGGTTGTTGACTTTCTTTATGCGGACCCCGCTGATTTTTAATTAGTGACCCCTGATTTACTCTATAAGTGATGGAAACAGACGTCAAAATCTTTGTACCCACAAACCTGGCCAATAAACTCATCCCTGAAAGCCAGCCAAGAATCTGTTTGTACTGTTTTCAGTCACAGAATAAGCAGTAACAACATAGCATTTAACAAAGTTGTGCTGCTTAAAACTTCTGTGCCATTTGATGTCAGTACAGGCGAACTTGCTCGGCGAGGGCTCCTTTGGATCCTCTATTTTCCATGAAACTTGGGTTTCGCGGTCCGTGCCAAGTTACTAAAACTTGGAAGAGCACGGCCCGCGCCAAGACAGCGGGTGGGACGGCACGATTGCGTCACTTTTCGCTAACGCATCCTTGCTAATGTAAAAAAATCTAATGTATAAATGTATAAAACTGAGAGCTTAGCTTAGCAAGATTTAGAATGGTGTGAGATGAAAGTGTGAGTATGACAAGTTTGAATCCCAACCTGAGGTCTTTCTGCATGGAGTTTGTTTATCCCCCCCTATGTGTCGTCTCTCTGAATGCTGCACCTTCCTTCCAAAGTCCAAAAACATGAAAGTTTGGTTAATTGGTCTTTCTAAAATTGTCTTTAGGTCTGAGTGGGTGTGAGCATGGTCGTTTGTCCTGTATGTCTCTTTGTTGCCTGATGATGACTGGGCATCAGAGTCATCACAGGGCAACATTTACATTCTCCTCACTGTGCATTGGGGCAAAATAAACTTGGTTCCTCCTCCAGTCTTATTTTTCTCAGTTCAAATTGTTTTAAACCTTTGAATTAATGGTTTGACCATAGATATGAGCAAGATTAGTTTAGTATTCCTTTTTGCTCATTTATGAAGACCAACACATATGAAAGGTGTTTTCTTTTGGTTTTCCTATTTTTCAGATGTGAAGCAGGAAGTCACTGATCATTCTTTCAAAAGTCTTTAGCAATGCTGAATAACTTAAACCTAGAAATATATAAAAATAACTGTATTTATTTTATAGAAATTGCACTCAACTGTGGCACTGGGGAGTTTGTTAAAACATCAGTCCATCTATTGTCTATATACACTTGATCTTTGCAGGGCCATCACCAGGCCTCGTATGACCCGTTGGGCAAGGAGGGTGACTCCTGGATAGGTCTGCAGCCCATCACAGGGCAACACAGAGACACAAAGGATGAACAAACGTGCACACACACACTCAGACCTAGGGATAATTAAAAAGGCCAGTTAACCTAATAGTTATGTTTTTGGACTGTAGGAGGGAGCCAAAGTACCCGGAGAGAGCCAGTGAATGGACTGGGAGAAGATGTGAAGAAATCTGAGCCCTGTGACCTTTTGCTGCAAGGCAACAGCGCTAACAACTCTTCTGCCGGGCAGTCCTTGATTAAATGGAATCAAACTAAATGCTGGATTTATCCAGAATCTTCCATGTGAGATTATACTACAGCACTAAGAAATCTTCTTTACCAGTTGTGCGAATGACTGTTGAGGGCAGTGTCCACAAAGGTCTGTCCACTTCCAGGTCTTCCTTGTGTCGCTATCAGTTCGTCTCAGAAATTCAGACCTTTTTGACTGACTGCTAATGAGGTTTGGGTCAGCACGGTTCTTCTCACACACTAACAGTTTTTGTGCCAGCTGGACTCCCTGAGTGTTCACAGCCACCGAGGGGTGGGGAAGAGTTTGTCCCATTGGGAATCGTGGACAAAAAATGGTAAGAATAAAAACATCTCGCTGTTTCCTCAGTTTTAGATCAGTCAAAAAGGTAATACTAGCAACAATTTCTGTCATACTCTCCAGTGTTTAGCCACGGAACTTATGGCTCCACACTGTCTTGAAAAAAAAATCTGAATATCCAAAAACAACCTGTAAGTTGTTCTGACATAGGACATCTGGCTTTGTAATAGAAATTTTTAAAATATTGGGGAAAAAATCATGTATCATAAATAAACAGAACACGAAGAGATGGACTGAGGTTTTCTCATGGAATGTAAGCATCTTCTAACGAGGACTGAATTAGGACACTCCAACTTAAACCACACACAGGTGTATTACATTAGGAGCATCTTGATTGGGGGTTTGTTCTGTTTGAACCTTTAGACATTTACCTAGGTGTTCTCCTGACTGTTTAAGTGAGGGTGAACATCATGGGAAGATCATAGGTGCTGTCAGAGGTCTTTAAAAAAAAATATTGTGTCAGGTTATTAGTCCAGTAAGAGATTGCAAGAAATTTGAAATCAGTCAGTCAACTGATAGGGAAGTGGTCTACAAGCAGAGGGTGTTCAAAACAACTGTCATCTTGGCCTATTCTGACTGTCCAAGTAACTTCACCCTGGCTGTAGACTGCAAGGTGCTGAAAACCTCCAAAATGTAGGACCTACGGCACAATCTTGCTGCTGTTGCTTTGAAGCTGAATGCTGTAGAATCAGAAATAGACTTCGCTGGTTAAACTTTCATAGGTGGTGTGCAAGGAGGACATTTTTGCTCTTCATGAAAAGGATGAAGACTGGACAAAACAATTTACGAGAAAACATAGTCAAAGACCATGACTTCTGGAATAATGTTCTTTTGACAGATGGTTCTAAAACAGAAGACATGAGTGACATGAACAGAATATAGTTTTCAAGAGAAATATCCTTGTGCCAGAGGATAGAGATGTAAATGTCAAAGTTTCAGGAGGCTTTGCTTCTCCGTGAGATAGCCAACTCAACAGAGTCCACTATAAATTCTAGTATGCATTAAGGGTGCCTGAGGAAAATGGGAAACCCTCTGTAAAAACAATTAAGCTGAAGCAGAATTGAATCCTGTAAGATGACAATGACCCAAAACAGACTGGTGAATCCACCATGGACTGGTTGAAGGTTAAGAAAAGGAAAGACCTGGGCCGATTTAAAGCCCAAAACCTGGTCTCTGTAGATGCTGTGAGGTGACTTAACATGGGCTACACATGCAAGAAAACTCTCAATCATCCAGCTAAACGTGGGAGAGGTTTACATTTTTTCTGTTTACCTCTTATTAAATCACTTTCTTTGCCAGAGGAAAACACACCAGAGACATGGATAAGTGAACTCTTCCTTTGAAAGAACTGAATATAACATTTAAACTGAATATAGATTGCATGGCAAGTTGAAAACATAAATGATACTGCTTTGGTAACTAGTCAATCTAAACATTTTAAAAGATCAGAATGTATTTGGGCTGCAATGTGGCCTCAGTTGCTAGCACTGTTGTCTTGAATCAGGAAGACCCTGGGTGCAAATCCTAGCCAGGGGTCTGTTTGAAGGAAATTTCCATGTTCTCCCAATGCATGCATGGGTTCTCTCTTGGTGCTCGGGCTTTCTCTAACAGTCCATACGGTCTCTAAATCGCCCTTAGGCTTAAGTGCATGGTTTGTTAACCTGTGTGATGGACTGGTGACCTGTCCAGGGTGTACCTTGCATTTCATGACAGTTCGAGCTAGGCACCAGCCCTCCATCACATTTTACCCAGATTATGGCCCTTTGGGCTTAACTTATTCCAACATTTAAAAGAGGCTTGAGGGTAAACCATCTCACCTCATAGGTAGTTGAGAGCGTATCAAGGGTCCACAGGATCACAGGAACGGGGGAGCCTGAGGCACTGCACACAGCTTTGACATTACCCCCCTCCTTCACGGTAACAGTTTTGGGGATCAGCTCTACTTTGGGAACCACTGCAAGTAACATACAAAATGTCATAATATATCAGAATATTGTCTCTAGCTTTCAATCCCTCCTGGCTCTAATGAAGCAAACATACTCAGCCTAAGAAACCCAACAGTGCTTTACATTACCACAGTCTGGTGGAGTGAGTGTGGAAAAGTCCCTCGTCTCCCCAGTTTCATCATTACATGTGAGCTCCGGACTGTCTATGTCTTCTTGGAGTCTTAGTTTGATCCACAAGTTCTCACAAACACAATCCAGAGGGTTTCCAGATAGAAGAAGCCTTAAAGGAAGCAAACAAACAAACACATAAAAGATTGCGCTGCAGAAAGAGGATGTTGGGCTGCTGACAGTTTTTCGTCATGTGTCAACTTACGGAAATGTAATGTTGAAGTTCTGAAATGTTCTCCATGACAGCATTGAGAGATTGTTATCTCTGAGATTTCTAAGGGGGGAGAAAGGACAGAAACAGTGAAAAGCCAAACAGGGGGAACACGTGTGACAAAACAACTTGACTGTAAGATGCTGCTTACACGTATTGAAGTCTTGTGTTGTTATAAAATGCATCTGAAGATATAGATGTCAATCTTGTCCTTGTCACCGTTCTGTTAGAAGTTACAATGCACAATTTACAATTTACTTTGGACAAGTTTGATATCTTACTGAGCGCAAATCAGTGCGATACTTACAGGTTTCTGAGGTTTATGTAGTGCCTCAAACTGCTGTCACTGATGTCAAACAATCTGTTTTGATTGGCAATGTATCTGTTGAAGGAAACCAGATGTGAAACTTGTTATCATGCAAGTTCTGTAAAATTATCATTTTACGATTATTACACTAAGTATTGAGGGAGATAATGTTGAAAAATATAGTGGATTGTATTTTATTCAACGGCTTTTTTTGTTTCAAAATTTGAATAATTTATCTGGAGCTTATTGTTGTTGTGTTAAATATATATAGTATCTTTTTATGTTCAGTTCAAGAAATTTTAACACAGGGCTGTACGAGGGAGCAGTTGGTATCACTGTTGCCTTGCAGCAAGAAAGAAGGTTGCGGGTTCAAAGCCCAGCCTAGCGTTTTTCTAAATGGAGTTTGGATGTTCTCCCCGTGCATGCGTGGGTTATCTCTGGATACTCCTGCTTCATCCCACAGTCCAAAAAAACTAAACAAAAAAATTACGGTTAGGTGAATTGATTACACTAAAATTCCCCTTGGGTATATAAATGCATGTGAAATGGCTGTTTGTCATGTGTGTCTGTTGCCCTGTGGGGAGCTGCCAACCTGTCCAGGATGTACTTTTCTTCTTGCCCAGTTAATGCAGGAGCTACAGTCCCCCCATGACCGTGTAAGGATAATGGGGTCTGGGTCTAGACAATGGATGAATGAATGAAACTATGATCTGCAGCATGTTAAATCTGAAATCTGTTGATTTCAGATTGATGTGCAGCTGACAACAAATACTTGTAGACTCATTTGTATGAAACGAAAACGTATGAACACTTTTCCACTGAGTTACTAAGCAAGTTGCCTGTCCATCTGTTCTCTATGCCCCGTTATCCTTGTCATTGTTGGGGCTGGTGCCTTTCTGCAACACTTATTGGTGCGTGAGGTGGGGTCCAGCCTGGACAGACTATTACACAATTAGGGGTTGTAGTTCAAAGCAGGAAAACACTGAAAAAGTTTTAAGCTATGTTCACACTGCAGGTCTTGATGCTCAATTCCGATTTTTTTTTGGCCTGATATAAGATTTTCTTTTTTTTTTTGGTGGTCCTTCATGCTACTAAATAAATGCAGCCAGCATCAGACTTCTGTCTGAACGGTTCAAGGCTCCAAAGCAACACCAATGCGCAGATAACAGAAGAAGACGTCACACAGCAGCGAGCTGTTTACAGAAGTTATAGCGGATGTCACTGTTACTTGAAGTGTTCAATTAAGGTTCGTTAAAAACAAAAAAACGCAAATACTGGACTCTTTGTGTTATTATGAAGTTGTTGGGCAATGTTATTTATAACATATTAATAATAATATTAAGTCCACATCAAAACAAGAAGAAGAAAGGAAGAAAACAACACAGTTATTAGTGGTCTTTTTTGAAGCTGTTCCTGCTACTGCTGTAAAGACGTCTGTGAGGATGTGTAGTGAGAGGCAGGACAGTGACGTAAACGTTGGATGAAATTTGACATGACCGTTCAGACTGCAAATGCTTTAAAAAATGCTCGATATGTATCCGAATTAGTACCACATATGAAAATTGCGCAAATCAGATTTTTGGGGGGTGAAAAGACCGCAATTGGATCATTTACACTGCCATGAGAAAGACGGATATGTTTTGCGTATGAGCAAAAAGATCAGATTTGGGTTGACTGCTGTGTGAATTTACCTGAAGATTATTATATATATTTAAAACTAACCAAATATTTTGTTAACAAACTACCTATATTCCAAAAATCAACTGAATTGACATGTGTACCCATCCTTAATTGGCTTAGGTGAGGTCACATTTCAGGTAAAAGCTGGATGCAGTTTTGAATTAAATTTTCAAATTTAATAATGAAAGGAGAAAGCCTCTCTGTATTAGGCAGAGATGTCTTCTGTGTTGCTCTTTTTAATAGTCAAAACATCATACTTACTGTAAGTATTTTTGTCTTGTTGTAGTAATAAAAAGACTGCCATACAATTGTCAGACATTAATTTTAACCACTAACAAAAGATAATTTATCAAAGATTGTTTGATGAGAGACTAATGTAAATATCTAAAAATAAAATTGAAATCAAGCATTTTTAATGATTTTAGTTTAACAAAGTTAAATTGAAGTGAAACAATATAAATTCCCTAGATTAAAAACTTTTAAAACATGGTACCTGTATTAATTTCAAACCAACACACATTGTTTGAAAGTGCCTTCATTGCTCTGTAAGATATTTAAGATAAGAAATTTAAGATAAAAAAACATTTGAAAATGTTGCCAACATTCCTATTTTTAATGCAAAGGTAATGCAAAACAAATGTATTTCAACTCAATTATTACTCTTACCCAGCAGTTTTAGAAGCACATTGCATATTAATTTTGTTACCCACATTAAACAGAAAGTCCTATTAGACATTATAAGGTTTATGACTTTATTTTCCTTTAAAGGCACACTATGCAACATTTTTCAGTTAATTAATGTGTTCCATACCATTTTGGATGATTAAATGAGTCATTTCAGGTTGAACAAAGGTTTTCTTGGCCGCCCTGGTGGTCTGTGGGGGAAATACCGCACTTGCAACTGCAGGAGCCCTCGGCCCGCGCCCACAGGCTCAGAATCTCGTGCAAGATCGCGAGAGTCGGTCTTGCTTTACGGCGAGAACATGTTTGTTGCTAGCGCAGTGGCGATATCTGTGCAGTTATCATGGCGGAACCGGCGATAAAACAGCGAAAGCGCATGTCGGAGCAGGCAAGAAAGAGGAAAAGGGCTGTGGACAGAAAGAGGAGTCATACACGGGTGAACATCGGGCAAGCTTTTTCCGAATGGCGAGAGCTAAAAGAAAAAGAAGGCTGCAAGGCTGACGCGGACCTCGCGTTTCTGCTGATGCGATTGTAAGTAACATTGTAGGGTTTCCCTCACGCTACCGCCTCCCAACATTCCAAAAAAAAAAAAACTAACTCGATATGCGCGCAAAGCTTGTCTCCCCCGCTCCGCCTCCACCGGTCGCTCCGCCGGTCGCGCAAAGCTTGTCTCTTTCCCCCGCCCGCCCGCTCCGCCGGTCGCTCGCTCCGCCGGTCGCGCAAAGCTTGTCTCTTTCCCCCGCCCGCCCGCTCCGCCGGTCGCTCGCTCCGCCGGTCGCGCAAAGCTTGTCTCTTTCCCCCGCCCGCCCGCTCCGCCGGTCGCGCAAAGCTTGTCTCTTTCCCCCGCCCGCCCGCCCGCTCCGCCGGTCGCGCAAAGCTTGTCTCTTTCCCCCGCCCGCCCGCTCCGCCGGTCGCTCGCTCCGCCGGTCGCGCAAAGCTTGTCTCTTTCCCCCGCCCGCCCGCTCCGCCGGTCGCGCAAAGCTTGTCTCTTTCCCCCGCCCGCCCGCTCCGCCGGTCGCTCGCTCCGCCGGTCGCGCAAAGCTTGTCTCTTTCCCCCGCCCGCCCGCTCCGCCGGTCGCCCGCTCCGCCGGTCGCTCGCTCCGCCGGTCGCGCAAAGCTTGTCTCTTTCCCCCGCTCCGCCGGTCGCTCGCTCCGCCGGTCGCTCGCTCCGCCGGTCGCGCAAAGCTTGTCTCTTTCCCCCGCCCGCCCGCTCCGCCGGTCGCGCAAAGCTTGTCTCTTTCCCCCGCCCGCCCGCTCCGCCGGTCGCTCGCTCCGCCGGTCGCGCAAAGCTTGTCTCTTTCCCCCGCCCGCCCGCTCCGCCGGTCGCCCGCTCCGCCGGTCGCGCAAAGCTTGTCTCTACACCCCCCCCCCACCTCCCGCTCCGCCGGTCGTCCGATAAGCAAATTCCTAGGGGAAACACTGCATTGGAATGGTTTCTCTATCTCTGTGTGCATGTTCATACTTTCACTGTGTTAGTCATTGTTTGTACTGCCGTTTTTTCGACTTTTGTATTCGTTGCGTTCGCCTGTCTGCTAAGCTCAAAACAACCGCGCCTGGCTTGAGGGAGAAACCAGGAGAACAGCTGAGCATATTTACGACAGTGCACTTTTATTTTCGCCCTCTGGGGGGCGCCTCGCTGGAAAATCAATCCCAGTTGCATAGTATACCTTTAATCTGATAACTCTCAAAGCAGATGCTCACTAAAAAAAGATAATATATGTCAACCTAGATACAACTTAAAAGCAAGTTTTTTTTCCTCAATTAGCTCATATAGCCTTAACATTAGACAATAGTCACTTCAACTTATTTATGAGATTGAAAATCTAACCTGGTATGTTGGGTGAAACCACATCCTCACCCTGTTGTGTTAAATCAACTCAGGTCTGGATTGGTCCATATTTCACACATGTCTGCTTTAAAATAACCCAAACAGTCCAAGCTGGACCAAGCATAGACTGGCGACCTGTCCAGGGTGTACCCCGCCTCTTGTACATTGACTGGTGTAGATAGCATAAGTAGTACATGCACAGCTTCAGCCCACAGGAAAATTTGATCTGGTTATATAAAAGAAAATGCTAAGAGTGTTATCTACTGTAGGTAAGAGATTAACTGCTTATGATCTTTCAGCTAAACCTAATTTTAACAAAGAAATCTGAACCATTCCTTTCAGGAAGTAACTGTTGGCTGGTAAGTTTACTTTATAACAAGCTGTTGAGAAAGCAAGTACTGTATATCGAAAGCACATTAGAGGTGGTTGGTGGTCACAAGAGGAGGGCCCATATATCTAATTCTGCCCCTGTACAACTTTTGGCCAGCTCTGCATTTTGGGTTGTTTTTTTAACTCTGCAGTTTTTTTTTACAGTATATGATGAGGTCTCATTTGAAAGTTAAGGAACTGTGTGTTTATTACAGTGCAACCGAACAGATCAAGTGATGCAATTTATGTTCCGCTTTAAATCTGATTAATCTGCTTTTGGAGGCAAGTGTAGAAATTTCACAAATCGTTGGCTGCTGGCTGTCGTTTTTATTTCTTATTTTTGCTTCTTTTTCGCCGGATCTAAACAAAATGAAGTAGTAATTTCCCCACAAAAGGCGCCTGTTAAATGACATCCATGATGGCTCCAGCGCGTCTGCCTCAGAAAAAAAACTAACCCAGTCTCCACCACTCCGTGCAGTTGTAGGCTGTGTGGACTTTTGCAGCGTTGTAACAGGCACACTCACAGGCCTACACACTGACGCAGATAAGGGGCACACAACTCTAGACAGCCTATTGCCAGCTGTACCCAACAGATAAGATCTTCTGTGTAATCTGTCAACAGTATGGTCATTTTGACATATTGAGGATATCTCACTACAACCCCCGCCCCCCCCACCCCACCCCACCCCCAAAAATGTCTTTCTTTTTTTTTTTAAAGAGGCAGAGTGAAGACCCCCGAGGCGTCGCTGCTGGGCCTGAGCATTTTACTCCAGCGTTCTTTACCTCTGGAGCTGTTTTGGAGAGGACAACACACTAATCCAAAATAAGCGTGACGCGCACTCGCGCCACCTTTACGCACACGTACATGCACGCGCGACCACTATGCACTACACACACGCATATATATATATATATATATATATATATATATATATATATATATATATATATATATATATATATATATATATATATATATATATATATATATATATATATATATATATATTGTGTGTGTGTGTGTGTGTGTGTGATAGAGAGAGAGAGAGAGAGAGAGAGAGCGAGATCTGAGACGGTGAGGTTTTTCATATCATAATATCATAGCCGAAGGGATTACTAATATTATTGTTATGCACTGGTCATGATTAAACATAATGCACCCTATGGTTTGGTGTCACTACAACCTATACGGTGGAATGGAGCTATCTGCGTCCCTAATAAGTTTACTAGATGATTTACCGCACACACTTACATCTCGGTGATGTTTTCCATGTCATCTAGCGTAAGGACAGGGAAATCCTCGATCCCCGGTTCGGGATCAATACAAACAATCCTTGAGATGCTGCAAGTGCAGGATTCGGGGCAATAGGCATCGCTGGATCTCCACAGCCCCATCAAAAGCACATACAATCCAAAGCGAGCCATGCCATACTCCCCCGTGCAGGAGTCCATCGCGGGGCCAGTCAATATAACCCACGACAGAAGGGAATCTGGTCAAACTGAAAAATTGGGATTTTTCACTTGCCGCCCTTTACCTTGGCCAAGTTAATCCTTCCGATTCCGCAGAAGGAGAAGAAGTAAGGGAGGGGGAAAAAACAAGACTGCGCTGTCGGTTGGGAATGCGCAAAGCCCACGGTTTTAATATCAAGATGCCATGGACTGGCCTTCTCCGTCTCCGCAGAGCTGGTATCACGCTACTGCATATCGATGCCGTGAAGAAAGGTGTCAAGTGCTCCGTTCTGCCGCCGCCGCCACCGCTGCTGTTGCTGTCTCACTCCTCCTTTTGCGGGCGCCTGACTGCCTTAGAAAACAAATATGAGCTGCTCCAGATGTTCAGAGATCAATAGGCAGGAGCCCCCCGTGTTCGCTGATGGGGAGGAAAGCTGCGCGGCGGAGTGGAGGGATGCGTGGTGATGCTTCGTGTGTAGGGGAGGAAGGCTACCTGCATTCGTCTATCGATCATCACCGAGGACGGGCGCAGCTCCGAGCCATCCCTTTGGGGAGGGGGGGGGGGGTTGCGATGGTGATTTTATGTCTGACTTAGATGCCACCGAAAAATGCTTATCAGAGAAGCATCGTTTAAAAAAAAACGATGCGTCCCAAAACTTAACAGGAGCTGCAGCAGCGTGATTATGCGGGCGGCTATCTGTGGCCAGCTTTGGGCCAACAGGACCCACCTGTCAACAAAGACACAGATACAAACTACTGTTGTGGATACTCTGAAGCAATGCGATGGATGAAAGCTGAGCCTTTTCCATAACAACGCCGTTGTACGGCTGCCCATTAGGCCCGCTGTGACGTACGGGTGACGCACAAGTCGGGGTGCATCTATGAAAAATAATTACCTATACTATGTCTGCAAACTTCAAATAGGTCTCACTCCAATCACCGAGCAGAGCCCAGATGGATGTCTGCTATTTTGTTCCTCACAGACTGAGCGCCATCTTTAGTGTCTTTTCTCACTTTTTGCAAATCTGATTAGAGACAGTGCATAATAAAAAAAAAGCGTCAAGTCAAGGTTGAAGTTTAAAAGATAAACTTGACCTCTCAAGCGCATTGGGATGAGTAAAGGGCACATCTCAGCAAAATAGAATTCAATCAAAAAGGTTCACATATTTCATAAATCTGATTTAAAACGTGACATGCACATAGATTACAGAGCCACTTACAACTATTTTTTAATACTCACACCTGATCAAATGGAAGCAAAGAATGCATTTAGGCTTCAAGAGGAGTTGACCATGAACTGCTGAAGGGCTATAAATTAAAGCATCAAAATGGGGAGGAAAGGGATTCAAGTAGCTTTGGAGGTGGCACGATTGTTGGAACTTTGCGTATTTTAGAATTTGTTGACCTTTATGGGGTTTTCTCTCAGCCGTCTCAACGGCAAATGTTTGACTCTCACTACAACAAAGATATGAGGACCAACGTTGCCCGCACAACACGTCAAACCCTGAAGCTGTTTAGCTGCAGACCTGTGGGTGCTGCGCCTGTCATCTAAGAACAGAAACACCAGAAATGGGCAAAAACACATTGGATAAGCGTTGCCTGGTCCGCCGAGTCTTGATTGCACCTACAGTATTCAGAATTTAGCATAAACAACATGAATGTTTATGGATCCAGATATAAGGATCATGCCATATGGTGGCAGTGTGGGGGTTTTCCTCGAAACACTGTGGACTCCTTCCTCCCAAATGGGGATCGGTTAAACACCACAGCCTTCCCAAGCTTTGCTGCTGACTGTGTCAATTTCTATACGGCCAGTCCTCTGCCGGCCACTTCCAGCAACATAATGCACTATGTCAAAGCCCAAATCATTGTGAACTGCGTGACATTGAGCAGACACGTGTCCAGACATCTTTGGGGACAGGTGCTCAATCTACAGAATTTATTCATAAAAAAAACACAGTGGGATATCTTTAACTGACATTAATTTATGCTAACACAGTCGATACATGTCTAATTAAACAGAGTGACTAAAATGACCAAACAGATTAAATAAATTAATACCAGGCAAACGCAGACAGCGCTGATCCATATTGTACATGCTTTTTAATAACCACACAATATAAAAATATGCCAACTAAAAGCTGATCAAACATTGCTCTGAATAAATTAATTAAGAATAAAGCATCCGATATTTTCTATAAAATGCGAGTATTTACAAGAGGCGAGGGTCTCTGCTCAGGTGAAAAGAGCAAGATTTTTCAAGCAGCTACTTCACAGAATCCTCTACCTTATTGCCATCTCTGACAAACGTCAGTAAACGGCTGGACAAGGCTTTAAAATCCCAGATTTCATTAGTACAACATTTGTAGGCTAGGCGTTATAAATGGATGCTCTTTGTAAGAAAAGGCCAGCGCTTTCCCTTTTTAATTTTTATTTTTTTCAGGAAACATCGGCCCAAAAGCCATATAATGTTTTCAGTGCCGGTATACTGTTAATTATTGTGATTAATTTTGCCCCAAACAACTTTGGGTATCCCATAAACAATGAAATTACCAGTCTGTCAAATGCTACGGGTCACAGGAGAAATGTGGCGGCTGCAGGAGTTTGGCCTGGAGCTCTGCACTGAGGGAGGAGCAAGGCGCGGGATTGTGCGTGCAATGGGTCAGGCCGGGGCCCATTGCTCAAATAAATGCCTGTCAAATATAAAAACACTTTTTGGGATAATTGATGCGAAGAGGGTGACTTTTATATTTATATATTGATGAATGAGGATCAAAGTCTACCACAGGTCCCACACTAATGTTTTTTTGGAGACTCCTTTTAGCAATTAGCAGTCTGGTTTCTGGGTGAACTTATTTATACAGCAAGACACAGGCATGTTGGGTTTGATGGTCATCATGTCAAATGTCTCACATGTGAACTTGGTAAATGTATTTCATAAGGCAGAATAACAGATATTGCATTTGTTATGTTTTACCAAATGTTGGTTCTTTTCTTCAGTCTTCATTGCTTATTTATCCAACTTGAATTTTTCTTGTATTGTAGAAATTTATATAACCTTGCCATATGTCCAAATATGGATTTCCATGTTGTCAGCTGTCAGAACTTTTTTTCCACATTACTATATGTCTATGTGCTTAAACAGTAAGTGAGCTCAAAACTTTCCATTTTCCACTGTGGTTTATTGGACACCCTGGTCATTAAAGCAGAATTTGGTACTTGTGGAAGTATAGTCATGTGGCAAGTCCTGCTGAAGAATTAAAATTAGCATCTCTATAAAGCTTGTCAATACATGGAAGCCGTGCTCTAAAGGTTCTTGGTAGACGGCAGAGAGGACTTTGGACTTGATAAAACCCAATGGCACCAACACCAACAGATGATAGGGCTCCACGAACCATCAATAACTGTAGAAAATTCACTCTAGACCTCAAAAGAACCTGGCTTATTTACCTGAAGACCCCTGGACCTCCAAGTCAATCTGGGATTTCAAAGAGAAAAGTAAACGTTACTTTAATTTGAAAAACCTAGGCATCAGTCTAGTAATTTTTCTTCAAAGTTACAGTCACCGTACAGAAACTGGTTCAGGACCAACCTAACAAATAATGTGACAGCTGTAGCCCATGCTGAAGGAAGACACAATCAGTATCAACTCTTGGTGTTTCTAAATCTTTTCTTAAAACACACGTGTACTCACTGGTTTTCAATACAGGGTGAGAGTTGACTTCTTGGGCTACCTTTTTGGTTTTATTTAGTCACATTTGTGTTTTTAATTGGTTTCACCTGTTTCCACCTCCATTTAAACTGTGTTCAGACCAGTCATCCGTGCCAGATCATCTTTCTGTACCTACTGGTGAGTCTAAATCCAGCATTATCTGTTCTGTTTTTGCCTGTGGATTCTGACCCTGTTTGCCTCCGGAGATCTGAGCCACCCTGTCTTCTGATTATCCTGTTTACCCGTCGGTTCTGTCCGCCTGCCCGTCTGGCCGGTACCTGCCTGATCCAGTTACCTGTTTGTTTTTGCCTACGCCCACCTGTTTCGGACTGCCTTCCCGTGTTATCGGATTTGGACCTGTTCTTGGCCTTTTCGCACTAGCCTGACCCCTGTTTGTAATGACTGCCTGTTTGTTGCCTGACCGGATCTTTCCCTGATGTTGTTGTTAACCTGTTCCCCTGTTAAGTCTTTTAGTTTGCTGGTTATCATCTCTGGACAGCTTTTGGATGCTGTCGTCCAGTTTTGGCTTTACGCCCTCTTTTTTGTTTTGCCTGTTTACCTTCCGTTAATAAATTCCCTTTTATCCTGAATCCTCTGCCCTGTTCTTTACATGTACTGAACATTTTTGATTATCTGTTGGCCAACATCATCAGAATGAGCAGAAATAAATATTGAAATATATCACTCTTTAAGGAAGAAATCGTTGTGATACACAAGAGGCCCTTTTTGATTTGAACAACACAACTAGGTTAACTTTTCAATGATATTCCAATTTATTGAGATGCATCTATATAGCAGAACCCATCCAGCCCTGATGTTGCTCACTCACAAAGTCTACACTATCTAACACATTTACCTGAAATAAGACTAATTCCACATATCACTGAGCAGCAGACTGCCCGTTATATGATATGTTTCAAAGTGACCCAACAAAACCGTTTTACCATGGATTCCTAAATTTCCCCACATGGTGAGAGAGCAGCCCGGACACATGATCCATGACACAGTCTGGATGGTTAGTGTCGCTATGGTGACTTGCTTTTTAACAAATAGCGCGGACAATGTCAAGTGTCGCTATGGTTGCAGATAAAAATATGTACACTGGCTTTTCTCTCTTTTTTATGATAAACATCAAGAACTGATTTATATCTGTCTCCATGACAACGCCAGCATATAGGAGAGAGAGAGAGAGAGAGAGAGAGAGAGAGAGAGAGAGAGAGAGAGAGAGAGAGAGAGAGAGAGAGAGAGAGAGAGCGAGAGAGAGATTTGTATTTTTGCAATATCTGTGGGGAAGATGTAATACTGCAAGAAAGAGACATCTAATAGGTCAAAACTTGACATCATTCAGAATTTGGGTTTCCAAGTGTGAAGTCGAGTGCTGGGTCAAGGTTATGACCTTAGATCTGATCATTTTCAAACATTTATACGGATAAAAAAGCAAAATGAACAAATTAATAAATTCAATCTCACAGTGGTTTTAAACGTTTATGCAATCTAATACATCAGCATCCCTGCTGATTTGGTATATTTATTTCAAATCTACCAAACATTCCATAAAACATAATTTGGGGAAAAATACATATGATGTTATAACATTTTCCTTGCTTGTGAATCTTCATAAAACCTTATCTTCCAGAATATCATCTACTAATTAGATCACACCTAAACATTAATTTATTTGATGCATATTGCCCTTTCGGAGCTAAAGAAACTCTCTGAGCTCATCTGCCTAGGCCAGCTGGTGGCACACTTGTCCTAAAACTCACACAGACTTGTGAATTCACTAATATCCAATCTGATCTAGCATGCTCGTCACATTTGTTTTCTTTTACATACAGATCCTTTTATTTTTTTTCATGCCAAACAGCTAGTATAGATACAGTGAAAAATACTCCACCTGCAAAAAAAAGACAAAAAAAAAAGAAACTCGATGTTTACAAAAGGCATGTGTTGCATTGTGATTCTAACTGTTTATGCTGCCTGAGTAAAAATACCTCATTACCACGGAATTTACACAAAAATCTAAAACTATAAAACATAATCTAATTGCTTTGATTTAAAACAGAAAAGTGACCATTCTAATGCCTTCTTTCAGCCAGCTGACTGGCAGTGCACAACAGTAAGTGGGGATGGGTTGATGCTGCCTTACTCTATTCTCTATATAGCTTCAGAACTCATCTGCCACGCCAACACTCACCGTGGCCTCCCAAAAAAAGAACACCAATGTGTATTGTTTGGGTGGAAGTTTTTGAAACTTTTAAAAACCTGGGTAAACCTTGAACCTATATCCCTGCCACACCTAGTTCACGTAATCAAGTTGTGTTTTAGATACAAATGGACTTTTAAAGATATACAAGACATAAATGGAACTTTAGCACTCAATGCTGCGGAACAGATATTTTTTTTTGTGTTGAATCTGATCTGATTGTCACAGTGTTCTACCACTTATATCCGGGGATTTCCCTTTTTTATTTTCATTTTTAGACAGAGGCCAGATGGTCCCTGATAAAGGGCCCTAGACTACATACTCCTCCCCACAAGGCACCATGAGAGACATGGTCCAGTGCCTTCTCCAGGTCCACAAAGCAGATGTGGACCGCTTGAGCAAACTGCCATGAACTTTCGAGCAACTTGAAGAGGGTAAATTGCTGGTCTGGTGCTACACGACCAGGACAAAAACCACACTGCTCTACCTGAAGCTGAGGCGTGACTATTGACAGGACTCTAGATACCGGATGAGTGGAAGGCGATGAGTACGAGATTGATTTTACATTTTTGTCTTTACTTTACACCAATGATCCATTCTAGCGCTTATCACTACAACATCCCACATTTTATACAAATCAGTAAACATTCAAGTAAAAAATTCTACCGAGATGACTTGTCATTGACTTCCACAACATATTAAAAACTTAAGTAAATTAAACTGATTCATACACTAAAGGGTTGCATTAAAACATTAAAACAGGTCAATATGATTATACGTGCTTATACTATCATGCCGTGAATACTGCGAGTCTATCGGACTTGTTTTAATGAGACATTGCTAAACCTTCTCCAAACTATTTAAAACGCTATTTCGTAACTTTTAACCAGCTCCCTCAGGAGCACACACACATCCCACCAATTTTAGCTTCACAGCCATGTTTAGCAGCTCATTATAGAAACTGTTTTGAAACTTTTAAACATAGTTCTAAAAGACTTGAATGGACAAGCTCCTTCTTTCATCTCCAAACTACTGCCTCATCAAACTCATACGCCGTTTAAGGTCATCAAACCAAAACCTATGTTTTGCACCATGTACCAGATCCAAAACTAGAGGATACCGATTTATCCAGACACCCAATGCCCTGTCTTTAGATGATGTCGACTCAAGCTTTCATCTGAATAAGCTTTTAAGCAACTGTTCTGTTTTCAGATTTCATCCTTTTTTTATGCCTGGCATTTTGTGTTCATGTAATGTTTTACTCTGTAAAGCTCTTGGGAAGTCATCTGTGTGGTTACTGAACAAAAAAAAATGGCTTACTCACACATTTTGCACAAACATTAGAAACCATGACTTTATTACATACCTTATATGCAAAGATTCCAATAAAACCCAAATATGTGGAATAGACAAATTATTATTATTATTATTATTTGTAATAATAATAATAATAATAATAATAATAATGCTTAGACTGGCATTTCCCCCCCAAAAATGGACGTTTTCACAATTGATAGAATATATAGAGAGGCATTCTGCTTTTAAATCGCACCAATAAAAACGTGTTAAGTTTAAAAACATGGGCGTGCTGAATAAAAGGTTTAATAACAGTTTAAAGGTTAATTTAAGGCGGTACTTCTAACCTCCATAAACGAGTCTTCTCGGAACGCACGCTCCATGTTATTGAATACCCGCCCATCCCCGCCGACTTGCAAGCGTGTGCAAAGAGACGACCAGGAGAAGGTCGACAAATCGAGCCTATCCACGGGTTGTTGTTTTTTTTTTCAGGGCGAGGCGACGGGGCTGAGGACTGTGGCGAACGTGGTTTGGCTGCAGGTCTGTTTTTTTTTTTTAAATAAACATTATATTTTGACAGTAGTTCGGCGCCGTGCTTTGCTCGCCGCGAGTCTGAATGTCGGACATTGTCGGAGGACAGTAGCTTAGGCGCGCTTGCCCCGCTGTCGTTATTTCCCTGCAGTCCTAAACGTGGACGCTGTGACGGGCGGCGGCGCCTCGTAAAGCACACAGACCTACCAGCTAGCTAACTAGCTGTTAGCATGGAAAGTAATGTCAACACTGCTGAGGGTTTTGTAAACCCCGCGGGGAGGAGAGAAACAACGCGTTTCCCGTTCAAACTACAGCCTCCCAGTCTACAGTCACCGTGTAGTTTAATATTAAAACCCTATTCGCCGAGAGCCGTCCACACACACCTCCACGTTGCAGTTCGCTTTCTCTGCACAGAACCCGTGCAAAACATACCGGGGCTGCTCTCTAAACCCAGGGGTTAGCAGAGTCAATGTCCTGGCGGTGATTATGTGGGCCTCTGTGTTCAGGAGGGATGCTTCTGCAGAGGTCTGTGGTGGGCAGAGCGCGTAGGAGGGCAGCGTGTGTATGCTGAAGACGCTCGGTCCCTTTGAGGCGGAAGCCCATGATCTTCGTCCTGGATCGTTTTCTCTTGTTGTTTGGTTTTATACGAGCGGGCATATTGGGACGGTGTAGTAGGAAGAACACGGGAGATTTAATTAAGCTGTTCGGATTTCTCTAAGGGAAAAGGTGGTCATGTATTTTTTTTCTTTATATGTTGAGTGTTTTTATTATTTGCACTGACAGGGACTTAAATAGGGAATAGAGAGAAGGAGGAGAGTCTTTCCCTGTTAGGGCCGGGCGATATAGAAGAAAAAGCATATCGATAAAATAGAAATCATATTGATGATATCGATAATTACCAACAAATTCAAAACTCATTTTAAGTGCAGCCCTGGCTATTTTATACTGTTGCTTGGCAACCTATTTATAGATAAAGAACACACAAACACTGAATTCAAACTCAACCCTTTATTTAACCAGCTTTTTACCAAAACTGCAAGTTTTAAAAAAAGAAAAAAGAACGAGTACTCTCTGAACTCTTTGAAGGGGGCGGAGCTTGGTTCCTGGGTCTGCGTTGTGATTGGTTGGTAATGACTGTAATATTAACCTACATGACTAGAATGCAAAAGGAAGTTATTATATTGAACTTTTTATTGACCCTTTTTTTTCTATCATTGATATACGTCTATTGATCGATATATATCGTTATTGAATTTTCGTCCAGCCCTATTCCTTCTCCAATACTGATTTTGTTTTTCTCGCCAATTTTGATTTTGACTGACTCCAACTTTTTCTTTGAGGACAAACAAGAGGAATATCGTTCACTATGTTCTTTGATAGAGGTATTAGTTTTGAATCCAGTAGGAAAATGAATGTGGATTGAATTTATTGGATTTTTTTTTTGTTATTGCACCAAGGAATGTGTTGTTAGTTGTTGCTGTTGTTGAACAAAAATAGTTAGAGTTCTTAGTTTGAATATATTTTTTTTAAATACAGGGGGGGGGGGGGGGGGGGATTAAAATCAGATTCAGGATTTGACCCGCTGATCATACTGTTAAAAACCGATCAAGGGAGAGTTGGCAGATTCAGATCTCTGACGTGTTGGTGCCTCACTGTATCTCTTTTTTTCTTTCTTTTTTTACAGTTTGAATAGAAAACTTAAAACTAATGTAGTAGGGCTGGGCAATATGGCTTAAAAATAAAATCTCCAATTTTATTATACCAAATCACCTTCATTTCATAAAAACAAACTACAGAATTTTTTTTAAAATCTTACTAACATGTGAAACAAACATGTGAAACATGCGTGTAAAGCAAGATGTCCCTGCTATTGTAAACAATGAAAAAATATCACAAAATGTTTGCTGCTAGTGGTTTTACACAGTGAGCTAGTTTTGAGTATATATCTAAGAAAAGGCTTCACTTCAAATAAATATACATAAGCAAATGCCTCGTCTTAGGGTACAAAAGTTTCCTCTTTAGAGTATTTTGACAGCATATTTTCTATAACATATACACAGCATCGCATGTTATTACTGAAACAATTTCCCTTTCAGGACTGATGGTTATACTAATAATAACGTTTCATGGACCTCCAAGGGATGCATTGGCAAAGAAATCTTGATTATTTATTTATTTATTTTTCCAAAAATGAATTCTTCATAAATTGCAAATTCAAATTGATAAAATTGATTTATCGGCTCAGCCCTACAATGTAATGTTCAAACAACAACCTGACTACTAAAAAAGAAAATTCTTTCAATTATGTGTTGGCAGTTGTGTAACGTTCCACTTAAACGTATTCTCGCTGTTTAGCAGATCCAGGAAGAACCAGTTTGCTTTTCACTGCACACTCATGACAATGGACATGAAAGGCGAACAGCAGGACGAAGACAGTTCTTTCAGCAACACCGACACTAATGGTGAGGTCTTGTATATCTTCATTTTAGACGTTTTTCTTGTGGAATATAACCTGCGGAAAATAATGTATTAATTAAGAAGTGTTCCGACTCTGGTCTTACAGCCTGGCCAGTTGATTTGCTGAAGGATAAAAATATATTTATGAAGGGGAAAGAAAAAAAAAATTCTGGCCACAATAACTTAGCATGTGGACATGTCAGATGGTTGAGAGATCCTCTTGTCCAGGAAACTGCTGTTCTGTGGGCCCAGAGCAGATCTGCCCATGTTTTAATTCAGAAAGGGTACACGTGGGTTCTGGACTTGGACCAGGTTGCATTTGGCTGCTGAAGTAAACTTGGTTTTGGTGGGATATGCCGTAGACTTTGCTTATTCCATGATTTTTGTTGATATTAATTTGGTTTATTGTAGCGCTTCCACTGATGGGGACAGACTACCTCCTTTCAGCCATGATCAAAACCTCTAAATTATATATTTTTATGTGAAATAGAAAAGGAGACTACACATTTTATAAAAAAAAAAATCTTAGTGCGTCATTTAGAAAGTTGCTGCACGGTTTGGTTTTGACCTTGTCTTCTGTCTCAGGTAAACGTCCTGCTGAGGACCTGGACGAGGAGCAGGCCTTCAAACGGTCACGCAACATTGATGAGATGGTGGAGCTGCGCGTTCTGCTTCAGAGCAAAGTAACCAGAGATCATATCGTGAACCCCCTGCTATTTGTTGGGCCACACTTTTTTTTTCTCCTTGGTGATCAAAGCGTTTTGCTTTTGCTTCACAGAATGCAGGAGCTGTCATTGGAAAAGGTGGCAAGAACATAAAAGCGCTTCGCACAGACGTGAGTAAATGAAGAAAAACGTCTTCAAATGCAAATGGAAAACTTTAGCTTGCTTATTCTTCCTTTGGTGCAGGTTTGGTCTCGTTCGGTCTACAGCGCCCTGCAAAAGTATTATTTTTTACACATTTTGTAGCATTTTGCCACAAACTTCAATGTATTTTACTGGGATTGACCTGCACAAAGTAGTGATGAAAAATGAAGTCGAAAGAAATCTTGAATAGAAAATTACATTATTTACGGGAGGATAAATAATAAGAAAAATCAGGACTACACTCACATCCCTTTACTTTGGTACCCCTAAATTCATTCCTGTGCAGTTGAGAAGAGTGAGGGGCTCGGGTCAGATGGGACGAGAAATGAAGGTTTAGCCTGCATACAAAATGCAGAGCTAAAATGGAAGCATGTGGCAAGAATGGAAAATTACCCCTCAGACTCTGTCCACTTATTTTGTAAACAAAACTGACAAGAACCTCCATTCTCTAGATTAAGGATCTGCAGCTTTTGCATTATCATTTTTGATAAATATCTACTAAAGGAAATCCATTCTCATTTTTACAGAATCGTCATTTTATTTCCATTTCTGTTTTAAAATAAAGAAAAATATTAAAGTTTTACAACAAAAAAAAAAAAATCCAGGATGGATACAATTTCTTCAATGAGCTATTGATATTTGTGAAAAATTCAGTAAAAAATAAATGGTTGTCATCACATAGTTTCCAAATGTAATGAGAAGAAAAATAGATTTAAAAAAATATTACAGGACCTTCTGGTGTCATTCTGTTGTGGGAATTTGATGCAAAAATGTGCAATAACATTAGTTGGTTCCTCAGGATTTTTAGCCAAAATCTTTACGAGCCGTTGTGGACGGTCCAAAGAGCCACTTGTGGCTCCAAGGTCACAGGTTGCAGAACCCTGCTCTAGATGACGGCGACGACCCTTAAAAGCTTTCAGCTATAGCAAAAGGTCTCTAAAAGAGGCTGGATACAAATCAACATCACACATTTTCACACTTTACTTGTTTTAAAATGTTAAAACCATGTCTTCCTCCCTTTACAATTATGCACTGCTCTGTGTTGTATATCACAAAGTCGTGAGAAATGCAATGGGAAATGGGGTTGTAACATGACAAAATCTGAAAGGGTCCCAGTGTGACTGGGAGGCTTTATTTATCATAAGTTATTGCATTAAAGAACAGATTGACACGGGGATGTTTTATTTCCAAGTTCTAGCTACTAGGTTATTACCAAAGCAGCTCAAAATTTCTTTCCTGCTGCTCTTAATGATCTGTCATCAATACCCACTGCGCAGTGCTACACCTTCATACTGCCTGTTAAACTGATCTCTGTCCGGCTCGCACTTCCTGTTCTCCTTCACTCTCACAGTTTCGCTCATATCACTTTTGGGACAAAGTGTAGCGTGTATTCAATTAAAACTGTATTCCTTCTCCCCCTCTTCCCTTCTCCTTTACTTGTTTTTTGTTCTTACTTTTGGCCACCTTCCTCCGTTGCCCATGTACCGGATCGACATGCCCCTCCTGCGTTGCTCACCTTGACGTTGGCCCAACCTCCGCCCGCCCCCGAACGAAACCTGACCGCTCGCCCATCTGACACTCCCGGTTGGCCCTGCCCATAAACTGTGCCCCTCCTTATTCGGGCACCTAACTTGACATGATGTGATTGAATGCCCCTGCCCAATGCCAACCTCCTCCACCACAACCACCACCACCACCACCTCGGTCCATGCAGTACAATGCCAGTGTTTCAGTCCCAGACAGCAGTGGCCCAGAGCGGTATGTCCCACCAGTTATTGCCTCACTGCCTGATTAGAACAGTGAAACACTTGTCTTTGATAGCCTACCTTCTGTTTCCATTTGAGCATTTTTATATACATGACAGTTTACACCCCCCACCCCCTCCCCTCCCCCACCCTCTTTCACCAAACACCCCCCACCCCCTTCTCTATAAGACATGTATTGCTCCTTTATTTTTTTTTTCCTGTCCATTTGAAGCATCTCCTATTAAGTTGGACTTTCTGTCATTACAGTTAATCATGTGGAAAATGTCTGACAGCCCACTACAAAGTAGTTGGTGTTTTGTACTCAGCGACATGACAGTCGGATGGTTTTATTTGTTGCTGTGAGAAAATTTGTGA
This sequence comes from Fundulus diaphanus, assembly GCA_037039145.1. Classification (NCBI taxonomy): domain Eukaryota; kingdom Metazoa; phylum Chordata; class Actinopteri; order Cyprinodontiformes; family Fundulidae; genus Fundulus; species Fundulus diaphanus. The sequence continues at coordinate 25,844,774 of CM073141.1, forward strand.
AAAGCAGGCATCCCCCCCCTTGCTCTGCCTTCTGTGACCCACCTCTGATCCCCTTCCCCTTGCCTCCAACCTCACATTCTCATCTGCCCCTACTCCACACACTGTTTTCACCATTACTGTCCCATGATCTCTGAGAGAGCAAGAGAATGAGAAAGAGAGAGCTTGCTTTCCTGTAGAGGCTCCCCCCCCTCCCCTTCGCTCTGTCACTCCATTGATGTCTCTTGATTCCATTGTGCTGCATCCCCCTCTGTTGATACTCTTAGGTCATGTCACTCCCCCCCCCCCCCAACCTGCTTCCTCTGTGCTACACAAAACTTGGTAACCCCCCCACCCCTCTGTTTAATGTCTTCTACTGCCCACTTCACCTCGACACCTTAGACCCCCCCCCTTCCTTCCCAACCCTGTGGTCACAGTGAGAAGGTGAGCTGGTGGTGCAGTTGTAATGAAGCTACTTTGTTTAAATTACTTTCTCTTTCCTCAACTTGCTGGTGGTGGGATTGTTCTAGAAATGTTTCCCCTTACCCAAAAATCTGTGTGGCCGCTTTCACATTTGTTTAACGGCTGGTGACCTGGAACTCACCATCCCCTTAAAGGTTTTCCTACGTTTGATATTAGTATTGGAGTCAATGCATGTCTACTGCTGTCAGTGTAGCGTTGGGGGGAGTGTACAATGTTTAACCCTTCAGAACTGTTTGCTGGACTGTTTTGCGTATATTTTAGGTCAGGGTTATCCCTATATCCCTCTGTATTTGTTTTGTAATGCCTTTATTCCTTTTTGTGGGATTGGTTTCCGACAGGATCCTGAGTGTGAGCGCCAGTATCGACACCATCGGAGATATTCTACTGAAAATCATACCAACATTAGAGGAGGTAAGGTGGTTTGGCTATGTTTTGCGTAAGCACACAGCAGTCAGTTATTGACGTTACAATGCATGCATTGGAAATTGTTGATGATACATGTACAAGCAATTTTCTAATGTATTTATATGTAAATATATATTAAAACAAAGCAGTGATGTCCAGATCTTTCTCTTGGGCCAATCACCTCACTGTGGCATGGCGGACGGTTCCTCCTGTCGAGAAAGCTTTTAAACTGAGAAAAGAACAAAAATTATCGTGCTGTGACAACCTTGAGTAAATTAGCCATGGTTTCACGGCATTTACAGACATTTTGAACAAATGTTTATCATAAACTAATTGCTTTTATTTTAGGTGGACTTTTATTCCAACTGTTGGTGAATTAATGTATTGAACAGTACTCTTCATACATGAAATATTCATACATAAATATTTTACAGGTCGCATAGTGCACGTAAGCACACGCTTAGATTTGACGTTGGATCTATTTCAAATGCTTTCCTCCAGGTTGCTTCAAAAATTCCTCTTCTCTTTTAGATCTATAAAAAAAATATTCCTGTAGGTTGTTTCCTGGAATCTCTGGAATATTAAGATAACATAACCTTGATCAATTGTAATTTACCTTTTTTATTTTTTGCCAAAAGATGTAAAAAGTTCCACCTGTTGTAACAAAACTACTCAGCTTTTGTTAACCTCATATTAATATTAGGTAGCTAATTCAGAATCTCACAAAGCTTTAAACTGATTCATTACTAGTTATAACTTTAAATAATAATTTGTGATTATACCCTGAATGTTATTGAAAATGGGAAAAATAGTGAAATGGGCCCTAAACATGGGATAGTATTTTGGCTAGATATAGATTGTTGACATTTTTGTACTCTGTCTAAAGACAGAGAAAAAAAAGATGGTGAGAATCAATTTTTCATTTACTTTTAAGCACGTTGCATCTTTCATGTTATCTCAAGTCTGCCTCTGATTGGTGGATGGGTTCCTTATGACAACTCCCTCCTTCTGAGGAGGAAGCTGAGGGCTGAGCTAAGCTCGGGCTCAGTAAAAACATCCTTAAAACACATCAAGAAACCTTGCAAAAGTTGTTTGTGCCAAGATTTCCCCTGAGCTTAGTGACAGAAAGGTGAGGACCGCACGAGCAGAGGTGAAGTCAGTGGCACGAGTCACCGTGAGGTGTGCAATTCTTTCTTTAGTGACAGTTTTAGTGCTGAAAGCTGATGGGTCCATGTGGTACCAAGACTTTGTCTAGCCCCTTTTTTGTCTCCTCTCTCATTAAAATAGACATTATATCTCAAATAACCTAAAACCACTTTATTTAGGTCGAGTTGAGAGTGATGAACGATTTTTTTAATCTATTTGGACAACATTTTGAATGTTCCCTCTCATAAAACCTCCTTTTAATCTTTTGTAGAATCTTGTAATTGAGATGTGTTTTTGTGCATTTCCTTATACTTCATTGGTCATTAATGAAAATGCATTAATTTGATTAAAACATATTTAGCTCCCAATAAAACCAATTACTAGTGTTGATTTTTCTTATGATCTTTAGTTAAAATGTACAGTTTGCAGTTTGTTTGAAATAAAAGTGTACCAAAATTTTTTTACATTTTTTCAGATATGACAGAAAACTTGAGCAGTTTTGACACCGTTACTGTGGTTTGAGTTTATTGAACAGACAAGAAAAAAAGTAAAAGAAGAACAATAGTATATTATAAGAATACACGTTCAAAAGAGTGGGTAGACATATAAGCTTATTACACCATTACTTTTTCAAACCTTGGTATAAATGTATGCTTTTATACAGGATTCAAGGACTCAAGTGGATTTCCTAACTTCACATTGTGTTTCTAACTTTTTTTTGTCAAACATTTACTCTCTGTTTATTTATATTTGTTACAACTGCTTGAGAGAATCACAATTTTTGGAATATGTGCTAAGCAACCAAGACTAACATTGTGGCTGCTCTGTTTTTTTTTTTTAGTACCAACATTACAGTGGGATTGACTTTGACTGTGAGCTTCGCCTGCTGATCCATCAGAGCTTGGCTGGTGGCATAATTGGAGTGAAAGGTGCCAAGATAAAGGAGCTGAGAGAGGTAGGACACAGCCCAGATTAGCCATTTTAATCCTCTGTACTAACAGCTGAGCAGTAAATACAATGATAAGTCTTACCTTTGGAAATGTGTTTGCCCTTTGCTTTGCGCGTTGGTCCGCCTACAAACTCATCTTCATAGACATTTTTTTTCTACTACTGCTCTGACAAGTTATAGTGGTTATAATGTAATTTTTGCAAGTCATTAGGAAAGGTTTTTGTGGCTGGTTTTTTGGTGTGTGCACTGTGACAGTGGTCGGAATATGAATTTGAGTAGGTTTAAATAAAACAGCTTTTTGTGTGTGCCAGAACACTCAGACCACCATCAAGTTGTTCCAGGAGTGCTGTCCACACTCCACAGACAGGGTCGTCTTAGTGGGAGGAAAACCAGAACGTGTGGTGGAATGCATAAAAGTAATCCTGGAGCTAGTTTCAGAGGTACATTTACCCTTTCCCTTACTGCAGGCACCCTAAACATACTTTATACTGATACATCTGGTGCAATCCGTGTTGGAAACCTACTCTGAAAGCAGTTTACTGAGGCATTGATTAATACCGTCATCTTTTCACCCCAACTCTTCAATTTGCAGGCACCAATCAAAGGGCGCACTCAGCCTTACGACCCCAACTTCTACGATGAGACTTACGACTATGGCGGCTTCAACCTGTGCTTTGAGGATAGGGGCAGACGACCCATGAGTGGGTTTTCCATTCGTGTGCGTGGCAGCTATGACCGCATGCCCCCTTTACGTGGCAGCAGACCTTTGCCTCCCCCCAGAAGAGACTATGATGACATGAGCCCCCGCCGAGGTCCGCCGCCGCCGCTTAGCAGAGGAGGACGATTAGGGAGCCGAGCACGCAACCTGCCCCTTCCCCCACCCCCACCGCCAAGAGGAGGGTGAGGATTAGGCTAATCATCTTTAGGTGCCATCAGTCCCAATCTGATTGGTTATACAACTTTTTTGATCAACTTGACTTTACTGGTTTTGGCAGTAATCAGGTTTGTTTTAAAAACAAAAAAAACCAATAGACTACAGGTCTTTTTTTCTGTTGGTAATTTGCAACATGAACAAAAACTACAGCTTTACAGTTATTTCAAATGGTTACGTTTATATTTCACACCCTGTTTTTCTTCTTGTGCTATGTTGTTCGCAGAGGAGACCGGTTTTCACATGGCAGCTATCATGGCAGCATGGATGACAGACCAAGGTGAGACTTCTTTTTAAAGCTGAGCAGGGCTTAGAGTCCAATCAAAGACCATATCTGTGAATTTAAAAGTCCCATTAGTTATTTTTCCCAACCAAATCGTTTCCTGTATTAAACCAAGTCCAATACTTTCTTGGTGCCACGTCTTTTTATTTCCTTCTGCTGTTTGTTTCAGTGTCGCTTGTCACGTACTTGCATATAAAGGTTTAGTTGTAAATGTTTTAACTGAATTTACAAATGCTGTTGGTGGCTTCATTTATAACTGTATCAGGTGTATTAGTATCACCTGCTCTTGCTTATAAATCATGCTTGAAATTGCACGTTTAACTCCCGCTTGCCACACTGTGCATGTCAGTCACAGGTTAGACTTTTCGGTTTAAATGTTAACGCATTTACAAAAACTCATTTATTTATTTGTATTATGACTCTAAGATTTATTTATTGTGGGAATCATAAGACAAATATTTTCACAGTAGCTTTGTTTATATGGCGAAAAGTAATTGCAATAACGGGCTGATCCGGAAAAAAAATAAATGCTAATGTAAACATGGTAATCAGAATATTGTGATCGGATTAAGTTTAGTTGGAATGAAGTTGTATTCTGAACGAGACGGGTGGTATTCGCCGTTCGTTAATCCCAGCGGGGTCCATCCAAACACTTGTTCCGATCGTGTCACTCGGACTGGGACAGAGTGCTTTGACTGCGCATGTGTGCCCTGTGTCTCTCATCCTGTAACGCAGGTAGACCAACAGCATGTGTTGCTGAGCCTGTAGCTTAATTAGCGAGAGCAGTAACGTCTTAAGCGTTCTGAGAACCTGGCATGGCATTCTGAGTGCTCAGAAGACACTTCTGCGTTTGTTTATATATGATTGTTCAATAAGGTTAAAAAAAAAAAACGTGGACACAGATGAAAGTACAACTACTACTGTGATATTATGGGAGATTTGAGGATTGCACACGTCACAGTGCCTCTATTCTGAATAAAGCCTGGTGCACCTGAACGTACGTCATGATCGGATTAATTGATTTTGTGCCCATATAAACTGAGGTATTCAGATTTATTTATTTTTCAATGCAATTTTTAAAAAAAAATGTATTTATTATTAAAATCTTCTACATAATTGTAATAAAACATCTGGCAATTTGTAGCGGCTGCAGTGTTCTCCATGCACTGTGATTCTGTACAGATATTCAGAATCCAACAGAGGTAGGATCAGACATTTACTGGAAGAGGCGTTTATAAGGAATGCAGTGACGTGCATCAGTGCTGCCTCTCTGGCTGTGGAAGAATCAGCCAGTTAACAGTTTTTCGTTAAGAACCAGTTTGAAGGGCCTATAGGACAAATTCATGGTCTAGTACTAGAGCGTTTTGGTGGGGAAAAAAAACCCTTTTGTAGTAACTGTATTAACAGCTTAGTTGTTTTTTTGTTGTTGTTGTTCATAGTGAAAGAAGAGGCAGAGGAGACCGCTATGACAGCATGGTGAGTGCAATCAGCTGCAGCCTAAAGGCGAACTTGTTTTTGTTGCCTCTTAAGTCTTTGTAGTCTCTGCCTGTGAATAGTGTTTTCAGATGATGGTTGTATTTCCTTTTCTGAGTGTAGTACTGCACAGTGGCTCTGATATGGCTGCTTTTTTTTTTTTTTTTTCCCCACTGTGGATGCACACTCATGTAGACCTGTTGTTGCCTGGCAACAGTTGTCTCCGTGGTTACCACTGAGCAACTGAGTAAGCAGTCCAGAGATCCACCAGGCGAGCAATTGAACCAGAGCAGTTCTTGAAGTGGTTCCCTGCAGGTTTTAGCTGCATGCAAAAGAGGGCAGAATACTACTTTCTGGCCATAAAAAGGGATAACTCCTGAGATTTAAATATTATTATTAAAAAACAACAACAGACATGCTAGCCATTATACGAGCAGTAGTACAGACTTTTAAGGTGCGGATTAAAATGAAATTCAGATTAGTGCTGACTGCAGGTTTAGCTGTCGGAAGAGTCGAAGTAGGTTGTTTTTTAAAGTACAACTTCTACTGTGCACACATTTAAATTTTAAAGTTTATTTCCTAATGTGTGAGTGTGAGATCATTGTGTGAATTACTGCATTTGTCAACTTCTCAGACATGCTCTGTTAGGACATGAGAACTTAAAAGTAGCCTAAAGAACCACTGTTTGCAACTGTGAGGACAGCTTTTATGAAACATATTTGTTTCTGGGTATTTATTTACAAAGCACTGTCTGCAGTGTCTTCGGCTACGCAGCAATGACTGTCTTGTACAATAAAGTTCCAGGTAAGATTGAGACAAAACTGTGTGAGACATCAAGGGGTTTGGCCACAGCCTTATTGTCCTGTAATATGACACATATGTGTTCTGAGTTTATAATTTTTCCATATTGCTAAAAGCTTAAGGTGTTCTTATTCCCTGTTAAAGTATTTAAGAATCTCACCTTTTTGTCTCCCCTCTTTTGTGATCCTGAAATGCAGAGTGGAGGCGGATATGGTAAGTCATGATGTTCACTTATTTAATCAGTTGTAAATATTGCTATTTTTTTTGTACACTCTAGCCTTGAAATTGATGGAGTGTTATTTGGCTCCATAAATGTACTCACTTCCTGTATAATCAAATCAAACCTGGAAAAAAGCCAGCCTGTTTCCATTGGTCTGCTCTAGTGGCATCCAATATTATTGTACTTCCCAGAGAGCTCAGGAAACCATGAGTGGTCAAAAATAGTTTTTTGGAAGCACTTATCAACTGGTGTGCGAGAATAACTACAAAACAGTTTTTTATGTATAATTTGGACCAAAGGCTACACCATGATGTGTTTTGTTAAGACAGTGTATGTAGAAATATTTCAGTGTCAATCTTGTGTTCCTTTGAAATTCAAGTTCGGTTTGATGTTTAGTTTGAATCTTTTAGTTTTCGTCGTACACATGCAAGTAAAGCCAAAAGGTTTAACTGAAAGGAGACAGGCATCTGTAAAATCTTAATTTGACTTAACAGGCTTCTGTAGAAGTCTACCTGTTATTGTGGTTTTTACACCTTCACTACTTCCTCTTGAGTGACATTTTGCATTTCTAAGTCATTGCCAAACATAGCACAGCTAATGCATTCCTGGGAACTGTTCTGGGCAAGCGGTTTTAAAACGAGGGGAGGAAAAAAACAGCTGAATGAAAAAGAATTGGTGCTATAATGAGCTAATTCTGCATCACTTAGAACCCATCTGCCTGCCTACGTACTCACTTATTGCTTTAATAGATTTAGTCTTACTTTAGTGAAACTGTGGTTGGGTTAAACCCAAAAGATTGATTTCTGTAAGTAGATTTAACAATTGAAATGGTGGGACAAAATGTTAACAGTTTGCCTCGGGCCCAGAAGCTTCTAATAGTACCCGATGGCGCGACTATTTTTGCTATCAATGTTGGAAGTACACTTCGGATGTCTAATGAAATCGGCACAAGTCACTCCAGAAATGTTTGTTTTGATACGCATGATTGATCATAACTTAATAAGTTGAATAAAACATAAAGTCGCTCCCGAGATCAGCAGAAGTCAGTTCCAACCAGAAGTTGGTCCCAAAAGGAAGTTAATGAAGTCGTATTATATCCACTGACCTTAGGTTTAGGTTTCTCATCCACCAATATTAGGGTTATGGTTAGCGCTCAAGGGAGGGGATAAACTGCAGGTATTAGATTAGCTTTAGGTATTACATCCTCTGACCTTATGTTCAAGTTTCTTTACCTTTATCTTTGGTCTCCGCATCTTATAATGTCCAAAACTTCCAGCGTGAACTTCCTGCATTGATTGTAAAAATGGCGGCGCCCTGTGACTGCAGTAGGGTCCCTCTCGAAACTAAACATCTTATGTTGTGTTACAAGCAATTTTTCACGTTTCCTTTTTTAATGTTTTTTTTCTCTCCCTCCAAAGACAACAATTCTTCCTGGGAACGATTTCCATCTGGTGAGTTGAGATGGATTGTTACTGTCTTGAAGTCTTGTTTCCTAACCTAAAGGGAATGCTTGTTCTGGTTGCAAGCCTCAGTTAAAAGAAAGATTCCCTGCAAAGGTCTTTTACTCTATCTCTCCCTCTCTAGGTGGCAGAGGGTCGTACAGTGACATTGGAGGCCCGGTTATCTCCACCCAAGTCACCATCCCAAAAGATGTAATTAAAACATGATTATGTCTAGCAAATGGTGACACAAATGAAATGCTTTTGGAGCTCCTAAATCTGATTTCCTTTTTGCTGGTGTGCAGCTGGCGGGCTCTATCATCGGGAAGGGCGGCCAGAGGATCAAGCAGATCCGCCACGAGTCTGGGGCATCCATCAAGATTGATGAACCACTAGAGGGCTCTGAGGACCGCATCATCACCATCACTGGGACACAGGACCAGATCCAGAACGCCCAGTACTTACTGCAGAACAGGCATGTGATTTCAAGCAAACATCATCATCGCACTGCAGCGTTGATGCTTCTTACGCTGCTCGTGTAGGACCGGGAAAAAAAAAAAAGTTCTTTATCTATTTGACCAACAGAGCATGTCTTATTTTTTACAAAGACTTTAAGAGAAGAGGCATAAACTAATAGGTTTTAGAGGTCATTACTGTCCTGGTTGGGATTTATAGATTTTTATTTTTAAAATAAATTTCATAGGATCACTTATTGGTTTGAGCTAATTTAATGTGAGGAAGAAACTTACTAAATATAAAGTGACCTAGAGGCATCATTTTGGGCACTTTCGACTAATTTGGGGGATGAAATGTACAAAATTTGACTCAGTTGAGTCAGTAATTAGGACATTACTTGATGTCACAAGTGAGTGTGTTCATTTTCTGTCTTCCTCATCGCTCCATGATTGAGCAGGTCTGAGTTGGTGTGTCAGTTCCAGCAGACAGGATTTATTCCCAGCCTTGACCTTGCTATTCTTATTAAAACTTGAGCTCCATTCGAAGGATGTCTTGCAGATTGCAGCATCCAGTATTTACAACTGCTCGGCCCTACCCGTGTCGTGCTCCTGCTGGCATAAATATTCTTCATGTTTTAAATAACTTTAATTTTTATTTTTCCTGTTTCAGTGTGAGGCAATACTCTGGCCGGTTCTTCTAGAGGGAAGCGGAAGAGCGAGGGAAGCCATGCTGCCATACTGTTTGCTCACAATATTCAGAGCCAACATTCCTCTGCTTTGGGTAGATGTGTCTCTTCCCTTTAACTGTCTCCAGCTACACCGCCGACGTCGCCACCATCTTTTAATTTAGAGGCCTGAAAAAAAATCCACGTTTCAGTGCTGGTGTATATTCTTTTATTCTACCTAGGGGTGTATAACCCATCTGTGTGATTTAGGTTTGGTCTCGTCAGCCAGGCCTAGGCTTCATCTTCTGTGGTTCAGTAATGCAAGCAGAATGTATTCCTTTCTGTTCTTGTTGCTTTAAAGTTGTTTTTATTACCTCCATTGAATTTTAAGAGCATTCTCCTAACAAAAGACAAATAGTTTTTGAATTGTTGAAAAAGTTAAATAACTTTTTGTTCCAAAATTTCTCCATATGCGAAGATGTTCTTATGTTGCGGGTTCTGGGGAGAACATTTATTTTGGAGCAGAGGAAATCAATAGTAATCTGAATTTAACAGAACAGAAGTTCAGTTTTACATTTTCTACTTTATTTGGTACCAAGAGAAACTGGTTAACAGTGTGTTGGGCCTTCGTACTGGATGAGCATGGATGTAAGACTGGGTCAGCCTTTGGCTTAATAAATTAGGTGACCAATGAAACCCACACGGTTGGTTATACAGCTGGGCACACACTAGGCATGGCCTAGAATGAGACTGTATAAGTATGAATACCTTGTCTGAAAATTTCATCGGTATCAAGATATTTAGACAAAATAAGAAAGCTCTTACTGCTTTTAATTAAAACATAAACTCATTTTTTCCTACTTTTGCTAAAAATAAATAATACATTGGCTAACGCAATTATGTTTTTTTATAAACATAATTAAAATACTTAAAAATATTGCTTCTAAATTTTGTAATTGTGACTACTGTTATCGGAAATATTTTTGTGGGAGGGGCTGTGCTCCATACAGCCAGATAAGACCCCAGTCATTCAGCTATAGGAACAGTATAATGGAAAATCTTATAAATTATAAAAAAAAATGGTACCAGTCACCAACCCATGGATACCACACATGAAAAAATAAACCAATGAAACAAATGTAAAAATGACTGATATGTGATTGGTCTGTTGCTGGGAGGGTTAAACCTGTTGCTGCCATGACTTTTTATAGCCGAACAGTCTAGTCCAGGGCTTTTTGGTAGTAAAACCTTTTCCACACGTCTTCTGTATAAAGGTGAAATAAATGTGCTAGACTGTTAAGGCAAAAAGGAGAGAAAAAAGTCTGTAAATCTATGTTTATTTGAAAGACAATTCTACAGTGTGTGTATATATATTTGTTTAAAACCTGTAAAACCTTTACGACTTTCAGTTTGACCCGAACTGTGTGATACTTTCCTGAAAGAGAAAAGTGCCAAAAACACAGATTTACACATTTTCTTTTTTTTTTTTTATGATGGCCACTTTGCGCCAAACATTAAAAACAAAGGAAACATACCCTGAGATCATATTGATGCCATTGAAAACACAGTGTTTTAAAAATATAATAAATTTTAGAACAAAACTGGGGAAAAATATGTAATCAAAAGAAGGCATGCTTGCAGAGGAACCTGGGCATTTTGCTTATTCGCCATTTTGTACCATTGCACTTTTGGTCATTTTGTACCTGAGTTTCAGTTGTTAACAGTAGGACATTTCATACCAACCTTGCGTCAGTTCACCGAAAAGTTTTACAGCCTACTCAGTTGACTGTGGTTTTATGTCTGCTTTAAATATAATCTACCAGCAGGAGGGATCTTAAATTATTTAAACTTGATGAGCGATGAGAGCCTGTTATAGTTCTTAGTTCACTGGGGTTCCGAACCAAAATAAGTGGAAATGAGATAACATACAAATTAAAGGAGATTTGATCATTTTCATGGCCACAAATCTCTGTAAGTCATAAAAATACCTAACTGCAAGGAAAGACAAACTCACATCAATGCTTGTGTATGTGGGTATGAAATGTAAGACGGGATGAAAAGGCTCAAAATTGGAGGTACAAACTGGCGAAGGGACAAATTGATCCAGAGCAATTTGTGTATATATATCTATATATTTAAAAAGAAAAGTTTCCTGAAAATGTTTTTTTGATGCCGGAGTTATATTTTGAATCTGTTTTACTGTAAAATATCTTCAGGATCATCAACTTTTTCATTAATATTGAGTCTGTTTTCTGCCACTAGCAGGGAGGGATTTGCTGTATTGTAGACTCGGCATCATCTCTGTTCATCCAGTTTTTGTTTTTCATTTTTGACATATAGAAAACCAATTGCGTTTTTCTTTTCTTTTCGGAAAGCATTTCTGAAGATGCACTTCTCTATGCGAGGCAGATGCAGCTTTTCAAGTCCAGGAGAGATGAAATCTGTATTTGCTCTCTATTTGTAGTAACTGCAGGTGTTTAGTAAATAAAGTCTGTGTCACAGCCCTGAGTCTCTCTCTGTGTTTTTCTTTGGAAGGAGTACAGTACGTGTGTGCGGTTGCTGCATTATGATAAAAGGTGAAGTGTCAGCCTGTTGCTCTGTTAAGTGCATCTGGACAGCACCGGAAATGTGTTCTCCTATAATGCAATCTTGAAAGCCCACACGGTTTCCCATCACAGCACAGCCCTCTGTCACATGGTGCAGCAGTCAGCTGGGTGACATCCAGGATCTCCTCTCAGGAGGTCGGGAACTGAGCGCACAGGGTTACGGCGGCTGCAGCAATATCCAGAACCCGAAGCGACATCCATTTATCTTTCCACACGTTATGAGGAAGGGGGAGGGAAGTCGAGCACAGTGCACCACGCCCGGAGCTCTGTCATCTCTTGAGGAGTCGCCTCGTAAAAGTTTTTACACCAATGATATTTCTTCTTCACTGGAAAGGAACTTAACACTAGCTCTGACCTCCGAGCGCTTACTAAAATTGCATCGATCTTGCTTGGAGGTAATGTCTGAAATACGCAAATTAAATATTTAGTAGTTTTTAATTATGCGGCTTTTAAGGTGTGCGCTCTCCTCCCTGAGTTTGTGGCTGCGCCTCTCTTCCATGTAGGGTGAAGCGTTTCCCCGGAGCGATGGAACTGCAGCAAGGGTCCCGCTGCATCAGCGCGGAAGCCAATGAAGCGTGGTGGATCAACTACAGGAGTAACCGGAAGCTCGGTGAGCACCCCCCCCCCCCCCCCACACACACACACACACACACACGCATTTCCAGAACATTTCCAGAATAGCCACAGTTCGCAGAACTATTCTGGTCCTGAACTAATAGGGCCAGGTTAGATTCTTTTAATTATTTTTATTCTTTACGAGAATGAACCCAAACGAATACAAAAATAAACTCGTAATATTACAAAAATAAAAATATTATGAATATAAAGTATATCCTGAGATTAAACGTCCCTCTGATACTGTTTAAGTGTCTGAGTCTAACAGCAGAATTGACACATTCAACATGGTAGACGCTCTGACTCATCCGCAGCATAGGCAGACCTCGCCCAATGAGGCGTCTATGTATATAATGTCTATGAATATTAGTCATTACATCCTCCCTACCAATCACAAACGCAGACCCAGGAACCAAGCTCTGCCCCCCTTCAAAGAGTTCAGAGAGCACGCCTTATTCTTTCTTTTTTTAAAGACTTGCAATTTTGGTGCTGTACCGGTCCGTTGTGGTGAAGAGAGCTGTGCCAAAAGGCAAAGCTCTCGATTTACCGGTCGATCTACGTTCCTACCCTCATCTATGGTCATGAGCTTTGGGTCAAGACCGAAAGAACGAGATCCTGGCCACAAGCGGCCGAAATTAGTTTTCTCCGTAGTGTGTCTGGGCTCTCCCTTAGAGATAGGGTGAGGAGCTCAGTCATCCGAGGAGGACTCAGAATAGAGCCACTGCTCCTCTACGTCGAGAGGAGCCAGTTGAGGTGGCTCGGGCATCTGGTTAGGATGCCTCCTGGACCCAGAGGGAGACCCAGGATACGCTGGAGGGACTATGTCTCTCGGCTGGTCTGGGAACGCCTTGGGATTCCCCCGGAGGAGCTGGCCGTAGTGGCTGGGAGAGGGACGAGGGACGTCTGGGCCCTACTGAAGCTGCTACCCCCACAACTGGAACATAATGGATGGATGGATGGATGGAGTTTTGGTAAAAAGTTGGTTGAATAAAGGGTTTGAATTCAGTGTTTGTGTGTTCTTTACCTATAAATAGGCCGCTAAGCAACAGTATAAATTGTCAGGGCTGCACTTAAAATATGTGTTTTGAATTTGTTGATTATTGATATCAATCAATATTTCTATTTTATCGATATGCTTTTTTTTCTATATCGTCCAGTCCTAAAATAAACTAATAATGCAAGATTTCAATCTTTTCACGTGATCACTTTCAGGGTTTTTAGAATTGTATTTCACCAGGGGCGCCCCGCCCCCTTGTCGCGGGGGCGGGGCGCCCCTGGGGCCTCTGGCCCTCAGGGCCCATGGCCGGGTCCACTTCAGCGGGGCTAGCTGCCGGCGGAGCCCACGGGCTCGTCTCCGCGGCTCTTGGGGGCGTCGGCATAGCGGTGGCTGGGGGATTTCCTCGGGGTCGTCTCTGCTCCTTCCTTGGGGGGGGGGTGTTGCGGATATCCTGTGTCGGCCCCTCCTGGGCGACCTGCTTTAGGGGCCCCTTTGGGAGTCCGGGGCTACGGGTCCCCTGACGCCTGCCTCTGTGCTCGGGGAAGGTGGGTCTTCGGTTCTCCACAATCACTATCAAACTATTTCTGGATAATCTTCACCTAAACTAGTGCACTTTCATATCTCCCACAGGTGCTGGGTCCCAGGTATTAAGTGTTCACTTATATACAGTAATCTTATAATGTGTTTATTTATTTATTTATGTTCTTTCACTTTCTTTTTTTCAAATATCACATTACACATGTCAGCTTACATAATAATATATATGATTTAGCAATGGCATCTAGGTGTTATTCGAGTGTAGCTGTTGCTTTATGTCTGTTGGTTGTGCTGTTCTTTTTGTGTCTCTTTCCAGGTGATGGAGCAGACAAAGAAGGTTTTATCACTCTCTCCCTTTTATCTCCTCTTTCTTTCACCTCTAATCTTTTTTTTCTTTTCTTTCACTTTTTCTTCTTCCTTTAGTCTCCCATTGTCATGTCCATATAATTTGAAATTCTCCTTGCAGGAATCATAATAAAGTTATTTACAAGCATAAATCAAGTGGAGCACAATGGCGAAAGCTGTTTGCTCACCTTGTAAAAGCAAAATCTGTCGAGCTCTATCTGGCATTGAGACATCAATTCCTATTGCCACATTGCTAGACAGGACACTGGGAAAAAAAAAAAAAAAAAAAAAAAAAAAGAATTGTATTTCATAAGATAACCCATGCAATGACAACAACAGTTCATGTTTATCTTTCACAATTTCGTTTCCATATTTTTTTAATAGTTGAAAATTTACACCAAAACACTAAATGCACATTCCGTGTTATTGTATAGGTAAAAAGAAAAGCAGGAGTTGTATCTGTACTAAAAGGCCTTTCCAATGTCACAGGCAAGGACCGCGGAACCGGCAGGGCCGTGGCCCTACTTGATCATCATGCATGTAAAATCTAATTCAATATATGCAAATATAAAATTGAACTCATATATTTTAAAAAAGTGCAGTCATCTATGGCAGCAGGAGCATCATTCTCTGATGAGAGATAAATTATTCTTTTATTCAGAAACAGAAAGCTATCCCTGTTGGCTAAGAATCAGAAACTGAAACATTAGAACTGGCCACCAGCAGGTTGAAAAAAAAAAATTCTGATCACTCTGAATTTCTGGTTTAACGTTCATAAGATGGGGTCAGAATATGGCATAAACATGAAAGCTGATGATCCATTCTGCCTTGTATCAACAGCTTGGAGTGGTGGTGGTGTGGACGTTTTCTTGAAAGACTTTTGTTGTGTCAGTACCAACTGGATACTGCTTAAACATCAAACAATCCTGTGCATTTTCACATACCTTGTTCGTACCCTTTGTGTTCCCTTTAGGAACACAAAGGGTTTATTTCCTGTTTGTGGAGAACTTTGTGATTTTTAGATTTGGAAATGGCTGTACGAAAAACATTTATAATGTACCTGCTTGTTGGTGGCTACGTGCCGCAGTATAATGCACAATAGGGGTGGGCGATATGAAGAAAATCTAATATCACGATATCTTTGGGCTATATCACGATACACGATATATACCACGATATGTTCGAATAACCTTGAATAACAAATGTTTTTAGCCACATAGTGCCTAAAGTTGCATTGGTATATCTCATATTAACGTGTCAATTATTTATTTATTTATTTTGAAAAATTGATTGCAAAATAAAAATGAATTTAAAATGTTTTATTTTAGCCATTTTTTTAACCACAGCTGCACATAGAAGCTTTTCACAAATTACAATATTGTCACATTACAGTTTTTATAGATTGCTTTGACACAGCAGTCAACTCAAAACCCACATTTTTCAAAACAGTTAACGCAGAGGTCTAAACAGTGGCACCAATGGTCAAAATTAAACATTTTGCTTGCAAAAGGCTCCAACTCTGCCAAAACATTTAACATATGATCCAAAAGCACATTTTGCCCTCAAACAACACAACTTGCACACAAATGTTTGAGCCCTTCCAATCATTTGTAACACAAGGGGCAACAAAATACAAAACACCACACTCAATGTGAATCAGTGCAGCATTGCTGGTTCATTGTAGCCAAAGACTGTATGCAGCTTACATGTCAGTGTCATTTGTAATCAAATTTGCCTTTTGGCAAAAAATGGATCCAGAAGCAAATATGTTGTGATGCAAATTTTATTGATTCTTCATTCTTTTTTTTTTCCAGATAAACAAATGAAATATTCCAAAAAATGAAAGATTTCAACAGAAAATACTAGAGCTGTTTGTTCCTTCTAGTCCATTCTGTCCTGACGAATAGGCCACATGGCCTCATCTACGTCATATTCAACATTTTCCCTTGCACCTAGGGAAAATCTTCTTGCATGCCTGATCCATCCTTGACATGCCTCTGCATCTATATCTTGGGCAGCAGCAGTCATTGCATTGAGCAAGGGCATCTGCTCATAGGGGCAGTGATCATATACCTTCCATCTCCATGCACTGAAGAATTCCTCTATAGGAATAGATAGAGATGTATATACTATATAGCAGCAATACCTGCTGTCCCGTCGAAAAACTCTTACCATGGATGCAACCTTGTTTCTATTGAGAAAAGTTTGGACTCTTTGTCCTGCACCTCTAAGTGAAAGGCCATGATTTACCACATGATCAATCATAGTTGCCCAAATTTCATCTGTAACTTCAGCCCTTCCAGCTACACCTCCACCTCGCACATGGATTCCTCTTCCTCATAATCTTCTTCCCCTGACCCATCTACCTCTTACTCTGACTCTCCTCTGCCTTAGACCATTCATGCTTGCAAAGAACAATACACAACATGGCACCTTTTACGTAAAACCTGCAAATTGACTGCAAATTGAAAAATTGTGTAAAGAAGTGTCAATCAGGTGCTTCAGTGATTTCATTCTGATCAAGAAGTTTCTAAGAGCTTGGAACATGTGGTTTCTGTTTTGCTACCACAGCTAAAGCAATGGAGTTTGGACTGCATGAATGACATCTGCGTTAACTGTTTTGCAAAAGGGTGGGGAAAATGTGTCAAACCAATGAAAATGGGTTAACTCATTTGCAAGAGGTGTCTTTTGCTCTGCAGAGATGGTGATGCTGAAAACTGAGAGGTTGCCAGTTTCTTCAACCAGGTCAAAGCAATCTATAAAAACTGTAAAGCTCTTTCATGGTCAACACTGGACCTTAAAAACTGAACATCCCAGCGGCCAAAAGGAACACCAAGGAAAAATCTGACAAAATAAAAGGTGCTTTTTGTGCTCAAGACATAAAAATTTGTATAATTAAAAATGTGACAATCCCAAAAACAAAAGCTTGTATTGTGACTATAATATCAACTGACCAGTCGCAGCTACATATTCAGAGCATCTCAAAAATATTTCCGTTGCTCTTTAGGTGCTGGGAAATTTTAAACAAGTGTTTTTTTTCTGTCATATGGGATTTAGCAAAAGAAGACGCCAGTTTCAACAGTTTTACGGCTGGTTTAATTAAAGTTTCCTTCGGTGTGTGTGTGGGGGGGCGACACGCGGAGTTTACAAGAGTCTTCATTTTGCACTGGATGACGTTTTAGGTGGAACTAATTTGTGCTCCGGCTACCTTTTGTGGCGATGGTGTTACGGCATGTTTTGCAAATTACCGCATTTTGTTCGACCTCCTTCTTGTGAAATCCAAACCACTGCCTGAAACGCCCGCTATCGCCATAGTTCTCGCTGTCTCGTCAACACAGGTAAGCGTACGTGCTCGTTGTTGTGTGTGCGCGCCAGAGCGCTTACTGGTTTGAAAGAGGAGCAAGTGATGCGTTCACAGCATGTGGCAAAAACTAAATTCACAGTCAATTAAATACAGCGGCTCAATCTTGCCATGAAAAGTTACACGCGATAAAGTCATTTTAATTATCGCGTGGAGGGAAACTTGAGATACATCGAGTATACTCGATATAGCGCCCACCCCTAATGCACAATGTCACAAAGCTCAAATCACCTGGTCCAAGGGCCATCATGGTCACTAAATCTCAATCAACAAAGCACCTCTATGATGTCAGACACCTTTGTTGAGTCTTTGGCAGCTGTAATGTCTTCTAGGAAAAATAAATAAATCAGCATTGCTGAGAACAAACTGTAAGGCATTTCGTACAGGCTGACTCATGCAGAATCTGTCCCCATTACTTTTGGTTCAAGAGAGCATGCTGTTGAAGAAGTTTTGCTTTCTTTCGACGTCATACCCGAGAACTACATCACGGTTGCTCTTTTACAATCACATATTGCAAATGATGATGGTTGGTGTACTGCAGATGGGTAAAGATACGTATGTCTAAAAATTGTTATCTTGATCACCGGAGAGCCAAACATTCCTCTCAGGCTCCTCCTTCTTGTTGGTCATTTACTGATCCCGCATGGTCACTGGTGGAGCTGTTATGCCATTCTACGACGTGACAGCCCACATTTCCCAGCATGCAACATAGTCAAAATGGCCACCGATCTCCCAGCATGCAATCCGGTCAGCGCGACCACCGGCCCTAGCAACGAGATAACGTTGCTATGATGTGACATAAAAGCGCCTGCCGCGCTCCATTCTTCCTTCTTTGCTGGCACTCCGCCAAACTGAGGAGACACACACAGCTGTTTTCTCCCGTGGGATTTTTCCCCACGTGGCACGTGTTTTGATTTCTCGCTGGACCGAGAACTTCCGAATCAAACTTACCTATGCAGGAGGTCGACTTTAAAAGTACTTTGAATTCACTTCGATCAGAGAGACTGAGAGCCGCTTATCTCCCAGTGATCATCGGACTCCGCTTTGTTTTGGCCAAACAAAGCGTCTGAAAGCCCAGAGACCGAAGGGGTTTCCTCCTGTTCCTTGCTGCCTGACGGACCGGCACCGCCCGAAGCTGCTGAAACCACTGATCCGTGGACCCGAAACCAGGACACCCGCTGAGGCAACGTCAGAGTAAAGAAAGGATTTCCTTTTTATTTCTCTTTTCACCCATAAGGTGATATTTTGTGCCTGGGCAGAACCTATTAGGATTTTATTTTAATGCTTAACTACTCCAAGATGGAGTTTGTTTTAACTGCTGGATATTTCTGATGTTTGTGCATGCATTTTGTAAGTGATTTTGGCTGTGGTTTTTGGTTTTTATAAGCTGATCCCGCGGAGGATCAATCTTCCTTTTCCATTCTCTCCTTATCTTAAGCTTCGATCTTTTTGTCTGCAATTTCAGTTCGCGCATTTTCTTTGAATCCTTTGCTCAGGAGTAAAGACCACCTCCCGGTCAGGGCCCGTCCTACACACTAACGTGTGCAGTAGATACGTCATTAAGACCTCCTCCTCACGTACGACGTAAGGTCGTAGGTCATATGTCGTCATAGTCGCCATCTTGGGAACGTGCGGAGTAGCTCTGAAAGTTAGATTAAGTGGTTGTGGTATACAAAGTGTCCCCATCTAGTTTCAAGTCTGTCTTCTGTGTCAAAGTGCTGACTTCTTGAATGTGGTGTTAAACTGTGAATTGAACTAAGAATTGCTACCTCTCATTTTAATCCATTTTGACTTGTTTATTTTCATTTATTTTCTTTTGCATGTTTATTTTTAGTAGCGAGTAGTGTTTCCTATTTTATTGAATTAGAATAATTACTGTAACAGGGAGTTGTTTTGGTTTAATAAATAATAACGTGTGGAATAGTAATTGTTTGTGTTTATTTTGATCCAGAAGTTATATGGTCTCGAAGAGTACAGAATTACCTCTTTTTGAGTTAACAACTGAAATCAACGGAGACATTTTCATTGGTTTGTGGTAAAGGAGTAAGGATTAAACTCCAACAATTTGAGTTATCAACGCTTGCTGGATAAATCTCATCGGTCAGAAACCGGTCAGATCACACTTTTCCAGTATAAATAAGTTCATAACAGCTAATTAATACCAATAATGCATTTATTAATCATTACAAGCTTATAACCCTGGGATCACAATTATATTGTATTATATTTGTTATAGCTACCATCTGAGTTTGAATGACCTATTATTAAAATTATAATAGCAATTTATACTTAATAATAGTAATCATAATCAAATGCAGCTTCCGGAGAAGTGATCAGCTCTTTGTGTCCAGAGCGAAGCCTTTTAGGGACAAGCCCATGACAAAGCAGTGGCTCTTGCACTGGATTGTGGGAGCAATTGCGCTGTCTTATACAAGCCAGGGTTTTCAGGCTCCGGTGGGCAAAGCATGATGTGTTTAATTTATATTTGAGCTAATAACAGTATACTAGTTGTTATTGTGGATTCTCAAATTTTAAATAGGGTTTCAGATCTGGTCAAAAGTTTACATACAGTCATCCAGGGTGTAAAAAAAAAATATGTTAATATGGGACTTTTTAAATAATTTATTTGAAACATAGTATGTAGCAAGTCTTTAAAAGTAGTTATTGGGTGTAGAATTTTGAATCTTCTGTGGATTTTCTCTAATCCTCAGGTGAAAGTTATACATAAATACTCAAATTTATAACTTTACTTCCACTAAAATCTGCTTAAATGCCATTTTGCAAGTTAAACCTTAATCACATATTGTTGAAGTGAAGTTCCTTTGATATTTCTGGCTGGGAATTTGAACATGCCTCTTGGCAGAATTTAAGTTTTGGGACCACAAATCATCAATTAATTAGAGTGGCTTAGGTTACCCTGAGTTATGTCTATAGTGTCTCTATAGTTATCCTGCTATGTGCTTAGGCTGCTGGAGGACATCAGGGTCTATTTTTCACACTCTGCTGAGTTCTCCTACTGTTCTCCAATTTGTATTGCTTGATTCTTATTTCATCTTTTACCTTTTTGTTCTCTGTCATTTTTTTCCCTTCATAGTAGGTACAACTGGTCTGGCGTTCTGTTAGCTGTGACATCATCCAGGGAAGACAGATCACCCGCTATTACCATATAATGTAGAAAAGATTCCTGGATCAATGTGTGTTTCTGTGTTTTTTTTTTTGTCTCTCTTATTGTGTCTCTGCTCTGTCTTCTCTAACCCCCAGTCGGTCGAGGCAGATGACTGTTCACACTGAGCCTGGTTCTGCTGGAGGTTTTTCCTTCCCGTTAAAGGTTTTTTTTTCTTTCCACTGTCGCTTCATGCTTGATCAGTGTGAGGGATTGCTGCAAAGCCATGGACAATGCAGACGACTCTCCCTGTGGCTCTACGCTCTTTCATGAGGAGTGAATGCAGCTTGTCAAGACTTGATGCAATCTACTGAGTTTCCTCAGATGGGAAACTTTTTGGCCATTTTGTATAATCTGATCCAGTCTGTATAATCTGATTGAATTTGATTTTCGAAAGTGCCTTGAGATGACATCTATCATTATTTGGCGCTATAAAAATAAAATTGAATTGAATTGAAAAGGGTTGAGGTCATTATTTTGGCAAGGCTGTTCTAGTAAGCTTTCTTTATCTGTTTGTCCAAATTTCAGCCGTATACCTAAGTTATACAGTTTTTTAATGCATCCACTTTATGCAAGGAACACCACAGCATGATGGTGTCATCATAGTGCTTGACATTTGGCTCAGCGTTTTTTAATTGTTATGGTCTTCCTTCTAATCTACTTCTTGTCATTGTGACCAAAAAGCTAGGTCCTTTTTCATGTCTGACCTGAAAGTTTTCCCTAAAAGACATGTGACATTCCTATTCAGGCAGTGGTATTTTTCAGTCGAGTTTAAAGGTGTTAACTTGGTATGCTGTAGTGGCTTGGTTCTTGGCTGGAACCACATAAAGTCTATGGTGTACAAGCAAGCAGTTGTACAACATAGACTCATGATCTCAGTATTTGCATGTGGATTTTCATCTGCATTTCTTTAGAAATTGTACCAAAAGACTTTGCCAGTGTTTTATTGAGTCCCTTAGATATTGTTACAAGCATTAGTCATCTAATAAGTGCTGTCATACAACACCATTTTAAGCGAGGCAAAGGGAAAGTACCATCTTAATTTGGCCTTTTAAAATTAGAAGACTTTCTATGATTATTTGTATTACTTGTTCCAAATCAGAGTGTGTTTATATTTGAGCCTCTACAATTAAGCCCAAACGGATTAAGATTTAGGTTTAAAGTGATCTTTTCATTTGACCAACATTTTTCTTCTGACTTGAAGTTAAAGGAAACACACTGGTAAATTAACATTTTGGTGCAGCCCAGCCAGACACCAAACAGGAATCTGAGAAAGAAGTGGAGGAAGCTCCAGATTTGGTTGATGGCAATGAGGCTTTTCAGCCCACCCGTAATGCTATTTTTATGCCAATGCTGTATAAATTAAATTACTGTATGTTCCTGTTGGTGGCTAGGAACTGGTGAAAGTGGGAAGAATACTTTCATCAAGCAGATTAGGATCATCCATGGCCAAGGGTTCTCTGATGAGGCCAAGAGAGGCTTCACCAGGTTGATCTATATGAACATCTTTACATCTATGCAAGCCATAATCCAAGCCATGAGCACATTACAGATCTCTTACAACTATGAGAACAATAAGGTAGGCCTGACAGCTTTATCTTTCTTTTTCTGCTTCCTTTGATAGCTGCTTCACTCAAACAAAAAATGAAAGGTTTACCCCACTGTCCCTAAGAAACATTTGCAAGGTTTACTTCCAGAATATGCAGTGTGCATTGCAGTCTACTAAACACCCCAGAGAAGCAGTTCTGGTCATTTTCAATAGTGTTTAGTTAAGCTAGCAAATTTTTTCAGCTTGCAGAGCAGACTGTCTCTCGTATGAACGCATGGTGGTACACGGCAGGCCTGTAAAGACAGACAATTTTCTATTAATCCTACATGACTTTGCACCTCTCACACCAAAGAAAAGGGCATCTTAGTTTCTTACATTTGCTGGCTCACACAAGTATGCAACAGTTAAACAAAGAGAGTTTCAGGTCGTGACGAGAGTCAGACACAAGGCTCTGAGCCTGAG
Source organism: Fundulus diaphanus (assembly GCA_037039145.1). Classification (NCBI taxonomy): domain Eukaryota; kingdom Metazoa; phylum Chordata; class Actinopteri; order Cyprinodontiformes; family Fundulidae; genus Fundulus; species Fundulus diaphanus. The sequence goes on from CM073141.1 coordinate 25,867,635, forward strand.
TAAGTTTTAAACTTGGGATGGGGCTCTGTAGAAGCTCAGAAGACTTGGAATGAACTTGTAAACCAGGAATAACATATCAGTTTAAATGTAATGATGGTGGAAAGTGTGTAAGGTTTAACCAGTATAAATAAGATAAGCTATTGTCCCAAAATGGGGAAATTCGGGCAACACCACAGTCACAAAAACACAGTTACACACTAAATAACCTAATTATCCTGTAGGCAGATATATGAGTCAGTAAATGGCTCTGTAACTGTTTCTGGATGATGGAAGTTGATGATGGTTTAATCAGCTTCTTCAAGTTATTTAGTGTGCTAAGATTCGTTTCCTAACAGTGGAATTTCCTTCAGCATAGGGGCATGTTTAGGAACACAAAGGACGGGTACTAATTCTCCATCTCATGAATCATGGAGAAAATGCTTGCAATAACACATTACATATTGAGATAGGGGGGAGTGTTTCCTGATGGAGATGTGATTGTAAACAAGTGTGGCTGAATGTTAACAGGCTGTAGCACTTCACCATAAATGATCATGAAACTGCTCCAGCCTTAAAGTGTCAGTAGGTAACTTTTGTATTTTTTGATTGTATTTTTTAAGCTGCCACGTTGTCCTTACAGTAGAATACGAGACAAATAACCTGTAAAAAAAATGAATTTCCTCTGGCTCGTCCCAGTGCTCCTGCTGCCATTTGCAGAAACACACTGTTCCCAATCATGATCCATACCTCATGACGAGTCGGAATGTAGATGGATTGGTAAATCAAGAGCTTTCTCTTTTGGTTCAGCTCTTTCTTCAACATAACAGAAGAGATCAATGCCTGCATTACAGCAGATCCAGCCTCAATCTGTTTGTCCATCTCTCACTCCATCCTACCATCACCTGTGAACAAGACACCAAGATACTTAAACTCCTCCACTTGAGACTGACCCTCAATCTAAAGATGGAAATCCACCATTTTCCGGTCGATGACCATAGCCTCAGACATAGAGGAGCTGACTCTCATTCCAACCACTTGACACTCAGCAACGAACCGCTCCAGTGCACACCGGAGGTCATGGCTGGAAGAAACCAACAGAACAGCATCATCCGCAAAAGCAAAGATGTAGTCCATAGCTCCCCAAACCAGACACCGTCCTCTCTATGACTGCACCCTGAGATTCTGTCCATGAACAAACAGGATTGGTGACAAGGGGCAACCCTGGTGGAGTCCAACACACACTGGGAACAGGCCAGACTGTGTGCCAAGAATGCGGACACAGCTCTTGCTTTGGCCATACAAGGACTGCACAGCTCTCAAAGGCTGTCCAGTTACCCCATACTTCCACATCAGTCCAAAGCAGGGTTATGTTGTACAACAATATCCCGTGCTGTGAACATTTCAGTCCATTACCTGAAGACGAGAATAGTCTTTAGGTAATGGTAATTCTGGAGGACCTGCAGCTCAGGCAGGAGACTTTATGAACAGAAACAATTAGTTGTTGTTTCTTCTACGAAGCTATTATGGAAAAGTGTCAAGAAAAAAAAACAATTATTGCAAGAGAGGAGTTTGCCACAAGCCATGTAGGCATGTAGAGGACGAAATGTATTTCTTGAAAATAGCTTCTGAATTCGAATAGGACCAGAATTTTACAATTTGGTCTTCATGCAAGCCATTATGTGTCGTTGAAGCAGAAACATTGCACATCACGCTGAATACAATGTACACCTTAGTAAAACAAGGTGGTGGCAGCATCTTCCTACAGGGATGCTTTTCTTTAGCAGTGGCAGGGATGTTGGCCAGAGTTGATGGGAAGATTAGGTAACCTAAACAAGCAGGCAGAGCTAAAATGGAATGCTTAGAATGAAAGCATTTTCATGCATGAGAATGACCCACTCAATGTTCAAAACTCAAGTGAGACTCTGTGGCACAAACTTACATTTTCTGCTCACATATGTTATCTGTCCAATCTGACTGTGCTTGAGCTATTTTGCAGAGAAAAGAGTTAACATTTCATTTGCTAGATGTATAAGGTTAGTAGAGACATATTCCAACAGATTTGCAGCTTTAATTGCTAAAGCATTTGGTTTTAAAAAGTACTGACTTGGATATACTTTTCCTTCAATACATCAAAGGTTATGGTTTTAAAGTGACAAAATATGAACGTTTAAGCGTTTTGAATACTGTTGCAAGGTACTGTTATGCCGTTATGACATGACAAACTGCAACTCCCAGCATGCAACACAGTTGGGACTAACACTTCTCAACTGCCTACAGCTTCCTGTCACCACGGGGGTGGTGACTCTCCACAGATTAAATTACACCCGGAAATTAGACCACCGTGAACAAAGAGTTTGGTCTTCTTCCGTACAGTGCCGCTGTGTTGAGAAGACATTTCAGCAGAATTTCTGTGTGCTGTATGCCCGTAATAAAATTTTTGGCAGGACCAAGTTTTGCTGAATCACTTTTCCCTCTGTGTTGTGCAGCAGAGAGGTCTATATTTTAATTCAACGGTAATTCATCTTTAAATCAACTGGAAAATCCCGCATCTCTCAGTGAACCAATAAGATCCGTTCATATTTTATTTTGGCCAAATAAATCGTTTGAGCAAATGGGGAGCAACCGCCATTTCCAGAGATCCGATGGGCCCTCTTTCCCAGCAGTGAATATTATCTCTGCATTTGCATGCCAACCCGGCTGAGATCCAAAGATGCTGAACAGTGCACCACCAATCTCCCTTTTCGGGGGAGCAAAATATCACCAATAATATTTTGATGGTGATACTTTGTGCTTGGGCAGAACATATTAGGAATAGGTTTTAATACTTGCCCATGATGCCCATGATGTCATTTCAATGCTGCTGTCATTTCAACGCTCCTGTGCGCCAGCGGGGGCGGGGCCTGGCGCTCCACACAGCCAATCACTAACGCGCCTGGCCTTTGATTGACAAGGTAGACACCCCCCTTTAACTCCACTCTCATTGGTTGAGCTGCCTTAAATTCCGCCTTCCCTCTTCCTAATTGGCTGTTTTCTATTGCGTGTGTGTGGTTGCATGTGCGTAGGTGCTTGGAGCGCGAGATTTAAGTTTTGATTCATACTGGGATACTGCCATTACCACAATTAATACTAGGCTACGAAACTAGTCCCAGTTAAGAAACTAAATATTATCTGCACTAAAATAGGTGAAAGCTGCTGAACACAGTTCTGAATAGAAGCAGGAGAGAGTTTTGATTTGTTGAACGTAAACCAACGTTAATATCTCAAAATAGCATTTAATTCTGAAGTATAATACATTTTATCAACAAAAACCTAATCTCTTTTATAAAACTAAATATTCTGTGCCAGGCAGGAGTTCTGAAGACTGCTGGAAAGATGGAAAAGCAAAGACTGTAGACTATTAAAAATTCTGATTCTTAGCCACAGCCGCCTGTGGTTTCCCTTTTACCAATATTTTGTTGTTATTGTTGCTTTCATTTTTTGTCGACCCTTTGAGGCAGTTCAGGCATAAATAGCAGGTGTAATTTCTTTTACATAATATACAGTATAAGAACACTAGATGCTGCCTAAACAACTGCTATTCTTGTTTAGACCTTTGCGTAGTTATAATAGTATGATTAGGGTTTCACAAAATAATAGTGCTATTTATTTGTCTATTTCTACTTCTAGAATAAGGATAAAGACAAATAAAACAGAGGAACACTATTTACATTGGTTTTATTGTACATAGATTTCCTCACTGTCCATTAGTAAATTAGTACAAACCAGGGGCGGGGATAGACATTCTCATCATCAGGGGCTTAGCCCATAAAATATTACATCATTACGAGGGTAATTTGGCACACCAAAAACTAAGAAATTATTTAATCTGTTGATGTGGTCGCAAAATTCATTTAATATAGGCCTTTACATATCTTAAAGTTTAATCTGCTGTTCTTTAATAGTCATACTAGTATATACAAGTGGTATATTAATATGTTCTCATTTGAATGATAAAATGGTTTCAGTCTTGGTGTCACTCATCTTACTCAACGGACAGTATTGGGTCCTCCATGCTCCTTATGTATTAAGATTTACTGCACATTTAAACATTGACAACTCACTATTGTTAGGGAAATAATTAGTTGTCTGAGAGGATGTGTCATGATGCAGCCTGAAGGCTGCATTCTGAACATTTTCTGGCTCCTTCCCCAGGGCAGCCCTGATTGGGAACACCTGGCAGGCTGCAATCATCTTGGACCCATTCCACCTGCTCATCCTACTATATATACTCACCATAGTCTCTCCCTGATCACCGGTTCGTCTGCAGTCTTCTGACCATCATGCCTCTCTTGTTCCCGTTCGTCTCCTGGTCCTGTTCCTGTCTGCTCCGGTCTGTTCCTGTCTGCCAGTTCCTGCACCTCTACAACTCCGTCTGGTAAAATGACTCTGGCTTCATCATCCACAACCTGCTGTTCTCAATAAACTCTGGAAACCAGCTCTGTGTGTGTGCGTGCTGTGTCTGGGTTCATCCAAAGACAAAATCATGACAGAACGAACCGGTCAATGGATGAATTCGGTCACACACAGAGCTTGGTGCAGGAGCTGGCAGGACTCTGGATTCGTCTTTGCCTCAGCCCAAGATCTCCGTGGGTGCCTTCACCTCTGGTTTGTCTCGCCTGGGTCGCTGTTCCGTGACGCCTCGCCTCCTGTTCGTCTCGCCGGGATCGTAGTCCACGATGCCCCGCCTCTGGTTTGTCTCGCCTGGGTCGCTGTTCCGTGACGCCTCGCCTCTGGTTCGTCTCGCCGGGATCGCTGTTCGCGATGCCCCGCCTCTGTTTCGTCTCGCCTGGGTTGCTGTTCTGCGACGCCTCGCCTCTGGCTCTTCTCGCCGGGGTCGCCGCCTGCGACGCCCGCCTCTGGTTCAGGCGCTCTCAAAGGTTCCAGCGCTCTCAAGGGTTCTGCGCTTACAGAGGGTCCTGCGCTCATGGGTTCCGACGCCTTCCCCGCGCCCACTTGGTTCCTGCGCCGACAAGGGATCCTGCGCTCCCAAGTTTCTGTGCCCAAGAGGTACCTGCTAGAAGCTGTTATCTACACTTCAGATATATGATGTAAGAAATGTGTTTGGAATGTTAAGATAAATTACATGAGGCCACAGTTGGAACAGAGACGTCAAACTTATAGAACCGAGTAAATGCGAGTGGTGAAGACCAACTCGTTGCTGCCCATATGTCCTGAATGGACACTCCTTTGAAGAGGGCCCAGGACGCAGCCAAGCCCCGAGTGGAGTGGGCCCGTAGACCCACCGGAGCCTGAAAACCCTGGCTTGTATAAGACAGCGCAACTGCTCCCACAATCCAGTGCAAGAGCCACTGCTTTGTCATGGGCTTGTCCCTAAAAGGCTTCGCCCTGGACACAAAGAGCTGATCACTTCTCCGGAAGCTGCTAGTCCTGTCCACATAGGCCCAAAGAGCCTGGACCGGACAAAGCTTTTTCAACCGCTGTTCCTCCGGGGATGCAAAAGGTGGTGGAGAAAAGGCTGTAAGATTAATAGGAGAGAATGAGCCCACCACTTTAGGCACAAAAGCTGGGTTGGGCTGCAGAGAGACCATGGCATTTCTGGGACCAAATTTGGTACAAGAGGGGTTCACTGATAGAGCATGGAGATCACCTACACGTTTAGCAGATACCAATGCCAGCAGTAGCACTGTCTTGAGGGACAGATGCCTGAGATCAGCCTCCTCCAAAGGCATGAATGGGGGTTGGCAAGGCCCTCCAATACCACTGCCAAGTCCCATGGAGGTGCCAGGGAGCCAGCAACCGGCAGAAGTCTACGTGCCCCTTTCATAAAACGGCCCACTTTGAAGGGTGTTGGCTGGCTGTTTTACCCCTCAAAGCCTACATGGCATGCCGAGATAGCAGCCAGGTAAACTTTAATTGTGGAGAAAGCCATTCTCTTGTCAATCAGCTCTTGCAGGAATGATAAAATACCCTGAACAGGACACTGAAAAGAGAGAAGATCTCTGTCAGAGCACCATCCTTGTTCACCCTGTCTGAAGACAGAAGAGAGGTGAACGAGACCGAATCCAGCTCTAGACCCAGAAAGATGATATTCTGTGTCGGGACTAACACACTCTTTTTGTGGTTCAGCACAAAACCCAGATCGAGTAGGTGCCGAACAAGTATCTCAGATATTTCCTGTGTGGTGGGTACACAGAAATATGGAAATACGCATCTTTCAGATCGAGGTTAACCAGTCGCCCCGACGCACCAGACGTAAGAGGGATGCGTGTGTGAGTAGAAGCCGCTGTGTCTCTGCTCTGCAGGAACAGGGCTGATAGCTCCTTTCCTCAGCAGCGCAGAGATGTCCTCCTGCAGCGCGCGAGCAGATTCTCCCTGCGCCTGTGTGGGAACTATGCCCGAAAACCGCGTTATGGTTCGCTGAGCCCAGGCTGATGTCGTGAGGGAAGCCCATCTGTGTCTTTGAGCAGAGTGTGACGTCATTACAGGGTCTCCCTCCAATCTCAATGGAGCCTCCTAGCGGTAGAGCAGAGTCGTCGTGGACAGCTGGCACTGTGCACTGCAGGTGTGCTGCTACCAGCGGCTCAATTGGGGGCATGCGGTGGATGCCCAGCTTCTCCATGCCCTCAAAGTCCAGAGATGAAGCTCCCTGAATCTGAGTTTTCCCACTGAACGCGCAGTCCTTACAGGAGACTGCGACCTCGTCCAAGAGCTCCGGGAAACAGGGAGCAGCTGTCTGGTCGCCCTGGTGGTCTGGGCCAATTTCTTCCCTTTGTAGCGGGATCTGGTGGTCTCTGCTACAACTTCAGGCCATGGGATGTTGAGCCTGGATGCAGTGCCTTTGCACTCTGTCTGCATGTCCATGGCCATAGCGGGGGAGGCTGTCGCACTCTCCTTGTCATCCCGGGGAACCGACGGGGCGCCCGGCTTTGCAGCCTGTGGGCTCGGAATAAAGAATTCATCATCATCGTCATCCTCTGAAATGAGGAGCTCCGAGATGGCTTCATCTTCGTCCTTATAATCCCGCTTTCGGACATCCGCCACGGACGAGAACGCTGTGGCCAAGTCTGCTTGGGAACCCGAGCTGGCCGTAGCGTCTGGTTCGTGGGCGACATTCTCCTCCCGTTTGCCGTTGCTGTTGGGCGGCAGCCCACAAGACGCCAGGCTTGCCGGAGAGGCTAGCTTGCCGTGCTAGTCGTCTTTGTAGGCTCTTCATAGTGAAGCGGGAACAGTCGGCACATGAACCTGGGACAAATATAAACCCATATCCCATAGTGACAAATATAAACGAATTTTATCAATGAGAACCTCTCAAGTTTGCAGATGATACCACTGTTATTGGGCTGATCCAGGGTGATGATGGGTCTACATACAGATAGAAAGTGGATTGGCTGGTCCACTGGTGCACCCATGACCACCTGGAGCTAAACCATAAACTAAAATGGCTTGTGGTGCTAAGCCATTCAGTGATTTATTGACTAACAGCAGTATTTTATAGTCTATTCTCTGAGCAACAGGGAGCCATTGTATGGACTTTAGAACTGGGGTAATGTGCTCTACTTTCTTAGTCTTGGTGAGGACACAGGCAGCAGCCTTGTGGTTCTACTGCAGCTGTTCATATCGACTTTTTTGGCAGACCTGTGAAGACACTGAAGCAGTCATCAGTTAGTCTAAAGCAGGGGTGTCAAACTCATTTTGGTTTAGGGGCCGCATTCAGCTTAATCTGATCTCAAGAGGGCCACACGAGTAAACTCATTGCAAGATTAAATAGAACTAATAAAAGTGGACTTGTTGTTGATTTTTATATTAAATTAATTTCACTTTTACACTATATATTATGAATAACCTCAGCGTTTTTAAGAAAAGTATGTGCAATTTCAACAATACTTTTACTCAGTTAAACATTTACTTAAGTGCATTATGCATAAGAACTGATCACAGTGATTGTACAATGTTGAAAAACATTTATTCACATTTTTTGGAACTTAAAAACACTGTCCTGCATGACAAAATACATCAAACAGATAAAAATTCAGAAATGATTTAAAATCAATTTTCCACATCTGAAGCTCAGTGCTACCATCTGCTGATTAAAACACAGCGCCCCTCGTGGACAATATAGGATCTGCAGATTTTCAATTAAACGAAGTACATGTTTTTTTTCAATAATTGTTTTATCATTCTCTTCCTTTTATCTCCTCTTTCTTTCACTTTTTCTTTTTTTCTTCCTTTCATCTCCTACTTTCCCATTGTAGTGTCCATATCATTTGAGCTATTCCCCACATGAATCATAATAAAACTATTCACATTCATAAATCAAGCGGAGCACTATGGCAAAAGCAGTACTGCTCCACATTGCCAGACAGGACACTGGAAAAAAAAATGACAATGCATTTAGCCACTGGGCCGGACTAAACTGTTCGGCGGGCCGTATATTTGACACCCCTGGTCTAAAGATTAACAAATAGACTAGTTTTTCAATCCTGCTGAGACCTTAGTCCTCTAATCCTGAAAATGTTCTTGGGGTGATAGAAGGTCAACTTTGTAATTGTGTTTAAATGACTTTGAAGGTTTAGGTCTGAGTCCATCACTACACCCTGATTTTGGGCCTGATCAGTGTGCTAACTATTGACACTCCCCTATTGCTCCAAAAATAATTAAATACAAAACTTGAGTTTTGCATTTATTCAACTGTAGAAATTTTTGGCACATCCATGCATTGATTTCTTCTAAGCATTTACTCAGCGCATGAATGGGTTCATAGTCACCTGGTGACATGGTGATGTAGAGCTGTGTCTCGTCGGCATAGTTATGGTAACTGATGTTTTTTATGATCTGAGGTAGAAGGAGCACGTACATATTGAACAGGAGGGGACCCAGGATGGACCCTTGGGGAACCCCGCATGTGATTGTTGTTGTCTCTGATGTGAAGTTACCTACTGACACAAAAAGTCGCTGTCCTTTAAACCAGTTGAGTGCTGTACCAGAAAGGCTGACCCAGTTTTCCATGTGCTCTAACAGAATGGAGGGATTGACAGTATCAAATGCTGCACTAAAGCCCAATAATACCAGCACCATGGTTCTTCCACAGTCTGCATTTATATGGATGTCGTTAAACACCTTGACAAGGGCGGTCTCTGTACTGTGGTGAGCAGGGAAACCTGACTGGAAAACATCAAAGCTGCTGGTCATTGTTAAGAAGGTATTTAAAAGCTTTTTCAATAACCTTACTGATAAAGGAGATGTTTGTAGTTCCTGCAGTTCCGCAGAAGTAGTTTGTCCAAATTGTTATTTTCTCTCTCTCTCTCTCTCTCTCTCTCTCTCTGTGCATATGGTCGACCTGTAGGGGGAACCCTTTAGTCACCCTGTCCTTTTCTGTCATTTTCTGTATTGATTTGTTAGCTGGTTGACATTGTTCAGGCAATTAGCGCTGAATTACTATCAGATTATTTTCCTAACATTTACACTGTTGTTCATCTCTTTCTCAGAATCGGATGGAGGAAAGCAGAGCCTTGTTCAACATGATCACAGATTGTAGATGGTTTTACCACTCCTCAGTCATGCTGTTTCTCAACATAATCAATCTGCTCAAGGAAAATATTATGTACTCAATGTAGCCTGAAGGCTGCATCATGACACATCCTCTCAGACAACTAATTATTTCCCTAACAATAGTGAGTTGTCAATGTTTAAATGTGCAGTAAATTTTAATACATAAGGAGCATGGAGGACCCAATACTGTCCTTTGAGTAAGATGGGTGACACCAAGACTGAAACCATTTCATCATTCAAATGAGAACATATTAATATACTACTGGTATATACTAGTATTACTAGTATGTACATGTGGTGGACTACTTACCAGAGTATGAATGTAAGGGCTAACATGTGAATACTAGAGCACTTTCCATACTTTGTGCTCCCTATTCAGTATGTGTTAAAGTCCTGACAGTATCATACAATTTCCCTTTAAAATTGTTTTGTGGGGGAAAAACTCTCAAATGAAGAAACAATAAATGTTAATTGCCACAGTTAGTAGCAATCATCATTTTGTACAAAATCTAACAAAAATGTGTTCAAAGTTTATTCTTATAAACTTTTTTAAAGTTGATCAGTATCCAGAATTTCCTGTTACCTTTTGATATAAACATGAAGTCAGATAGTGGCTCATTTCTCTTAGCCACTTTTCAAAATGGTGAAGGCAAGAAAACATAATTTCAAAATGCTTTATTAAAATAAAAGTTTGTAATAACTCCTGCTTTCCAGCCTCGTTTAAAGAGTTGCTGTGGGTGATGGTGGCTCTGGGCAGAAAGGTATGTGCTGTAGTGGTCAGTAGGGCCTCAGATCTGAAGAAGCTCATAATGAGGATCCTCAGGGTTGTCCTTTCTCTTCTTCATTTTATTAACCATCCTTCTTTGCACAAGAGCAGAGCCGTCTCCAGAAAAGAGTCCAGCTTATTTATCAGGTTGTTTAGTTGTTGTTGTTTTTTGTGTTGTGTCTTTGGAGTTTCTGACTAAGTAAATCAGGATCAGGCCGCTGATTATCTGTTCTGCACTCTTTGTTACCCTCTGCAGAGCCCTCCTGTCAGCAGCAGAGCAGAACACAAACCACACAGTAACACAGCTCATCAACACCTGTTCTATGGCAGCCCAGTAGAAGTACACCTGGAGTTTTGACAGTGGAGCATGTTCCTCTTTCTGCTTCCTAAAATCAACCTTTTTGGTCTTTGTGGCATTCAGGTTCAGTTAGTAGATGGAACGCCACTCTGCCAGGTCCTTTACTTCCTCTCTATAGGCCGACTTCTCTCCTCCTGTGATTAGCCAGACCACAATGGCGCTTCCTTCGAGCTTGATAATTGTGTTCGAGGGGTAGATGGAAGTGCAGTGTACATAGGACAAACCGTAGCGGGCTCAGGACACAGCTCTTTAGTTAGCCAATGCTGACTGTCTGGCTGAATTATGTTTTTAACTGAAACATTGTTGGATGACAATAACGAATCACCTGTACTAATTGAATCAGTGCCTCCTAACTACAATTTTTTTAAGTGAAAATAGAAAACATAAGAAGGGCGGAGGCGTTGCTACAATATTTCATGATTCATTAAACTGTAAGAAAGTTTTCCTTGGAAAATGTGACTCTTTTGAATATGTGAGAATTGAGATAAAATGCCATAAACAAACTCTGATACTAATTGTTTACAAACCCCAAGATATGAAAAAATAGTCTTCAATGACTTTAATGAGCTTTTATCTGTCATATGCATTGATTATGACTGTTTAGTATTTGTGGGAGATTTCAACATCCATGTTGACAAGCCAAAAGACAGAGATGCAAAAAAGCTGTGTGATATACTTGATCAATTTGGTTTGACTCAACATATTAAACAAGCGACGCACAATCGAGGACATACTCTGGACTTGATCATCAGCAACGGTATAAATATTTCCAACATCTCTGTAATTGATGTCGCCCTGTCGGATCATTTCTCTGTTATCTTTGAAAGTACAATCTCTGTCGACTCACTTAGCAAAACAGATATCGTAACAAAATGTTCTTAAACAAACAACACAGCTGACACCTTTAATCAAATATATTCCTCCACCTCATTTCAATGCTTTACCACAATAGATGAGTTAGTAGCTAATTTCCGTTCTAAGATTACAGACATTATCAATTCCACTGCTCCCATTAAAGTGAAGGTTGTCTCTGGGAAGAACAAATCTCCATGGATAAATGCTCCATTAGTGGGATGTGAAAAAAAACTTTTTTGTAGGGCATAAAACTCCACTTCACGTTTATTATGAAATCTACAAAGAGAGAATGCAAAGCTATCATTTATCACTAAAACATGCCAGAGAAACGTTCTATGCTAAAATCATACATTTATTCACCACAATTGAAAGACTCACAAACCCTGCTGTTATTGTACAACCAGAGCTCCACTCTACCAGTGCCTGCAATAAATTTGCCAACTTTCAAAAGTTGAAAATTCAAAAAATTAGAGGATTAATCAGCACATCCATGCCAAATCCAGTATCAATGTTATACTCAAACATAAATGCAGAGAAAAGGACTACATTTCAGCTACTCAACAGTAAAAGCTTAGAAGAAATTATAAATCTGTTAAGCTTCTCTTCCTGGTGCCTTTATATTCTACCCACAACCTTCCTTAGAAAAGTCCAGCCTGTCATTGTACCTGACCTGATCCAAATAGTAAATTCATCCCTCTCATCGGGTGTTTTCCCCCAGGCTTTAAAACAGCAGTTATTAAACCACAGATAAAAAAGAGCAATCTGAACAAATCACATCTGCAGGATTACAGACTTATCTCCAACCTGTCATTTATCAGTAAACTTATATTAAAAAAGCTATGTTTCAAAAATTAAATAGCTTCCTTGCAAAGACCAACTGCTTTTATGTTTTTCAGTCTGGTGTCTGTGCTAACCACAGTTCTGAGACTGAAGTGTTCAATGGCATCCACATAAATGCAGACTGTGGACCTCAGCACAGCATTTGACATCGTTGACCATGATATATTGTTAAACCGAGCACAGGACTGGGTTGGACTCTCTGGTACAGCACTCAATTGGTTCAAGTCCTACCTAAAGAACAGGGACTTCTTTGTGTCAATAGGTAACTTCTCATCAGAGCGGACAAAAGTCACACATGGGGTATCCCGAGGTTCTATTCAATATCTAACCCCCGGAAAGCTGCTGGACCAGACTTTGTCTCTCCATCCACGTGCCAACCTGCTTCAAATCCTCCACTATCATCCCTGTTCCCAAGAAGCCAAGGACCACAGGACTTAATAACTTTAGACTCATCGCTCTGACCTCTGTGGTTATGAAGTCCTTTGAGCGCCTTGTGCTTTTGTAGGAGAGCATTTAACCTTAAAAAACAGACAGACGAGACCAGACACCACAGCTTCTCTTCAGTGACCAGCAGGGGGATTCGTTTATTCTGGACTTACAATCATCTTCATTTCACAGAAGTCCCAACAACAGGGCAATTCAGAGACAGGGCAGACGCAGTCTGCGTCTGCCCTGTCTCTGAATTTATTTAAAACTAGCATCCTTTCTAATTATCTCATAGCACCCGACAGTTAGAAAAACATTGACAGTTTATCCTACTATATGAGAAACACTGCGTAAAACTATTCATTAAGTGACTATTTGATAAACATTTATTTCTTGTTTGTTCACTTTTAAGCTTTCATAGACAAGTAGTCGATACAAATACCTTAAGATGGAGATGAAGAGTTTGTAAGAAGTTTGGTAAACATTAGTGAGGTCGGACTGACCTCGGAGTAAGAGAGCGATAACATTGTTTAACTGTAGTGTTCCAAAGATAAGTCAAGTAGCGGAATTAATCGGTCTGTTTTTGTGCTTTTGAGCCAGAACGTTTACCAGAAGCCAAGACCGGGCTGCCAACAGCTGGAGACATCTGGACGCTATCTGGCTGCTACTGTTACACAAAAAACTTTAACACATACGAGGACCACTTAGGAATAAAAAAGGGAAAAAAGATGAATTAAACATTCAATAAAGCGGTTATTAGTGTCTAATTTGGAGTTGAGAAAAGAAGCTGCAGACGAGGAGGACGTGACCAATACACACCATAAAAAAACTCAGACCTATGTAAATCAACTAAAACAGATTAGAATAAGAGGGTTTTTGAGAAAGCTGGAGTAAAGGTATTTATTCTTGAATATTCTTGTCAACCGCTCGCACATTAATGAGTCACTGGCTGAGAAGGACGGACTCACCAAGGAATGAAGGAGTTGATGTTTATAATCAAGCTTATCGCTCTGTTTATATCAAGGGAATCGTTCAGTTCAGAATGTTCCAGGCTTTAAAGAGCCATTACGAGTTCACAATATCTGAAGTCCTACATCTGGAAACACTTTCAAGTTACAAACCAGGAATGGTAATTTCTATGAGGGTTGTAGCCACATCAAATCTAGTCTGAATGATTAGCACAAGATCAGGTTCAAAGTAAAATTATTATATTAAAATCAAAGTAGGTTTAGAAGCTGATGATGCAATCAGTATAACAAACTATAAAAGGGAAAACCTTTTTGTAAAATGCAGGTAAGAATAGAGAGAAGACAGGGTCTTCTGCTTCTAAATCAATTATAGCGTTTAGACAGAAAACATGGAATTTTTAGATGTTTGGAGCACCGACAATAAATTACTACATACGGCATTTAAAATGTAAATAGGCAATATGTATATTTTATTCGAGGAAAGTAAAAATCAAGCGATTACAGTTACTCTGATGGACACACTGACCATAATATTGTGGTTGAGGACATAAGGGGGGTGCTTAGAATTTATTGGCATACTTGGTTATGAATATAAGGAGTACATTAACACTAAATAAGAATTTAAGCTCAACGTGGTAAGGGCGACTCACGTGGAAGTAAATACTATGTAGTGGTTTAAACTAAACATTATTGAATAAATCTGAACAGTCGGTTACATTTTTGGATTAGGATTGCGGTGCAGTACAGAGTAATGAATAATTGAAACTTTTTTTTCTAAATTCCTGAACAACAGAGAATAGAAACATATCACTTAGTTTTATTTAGTTCTGGAAGGAAAAGGGGGCCTTACCTTCTAACACTTCTTCTTCTTTTCTTATACTTTTGCTTCTTTATCTTGCACGAAAACCCTGGTCACTAAATTTTAATCGTAAAGATGGATATTTCTGTTAGGAATATCTTTCAGGAGGAGACGGTGAGCAGATTTGCACAGGAGAATGGCTGAATCTGGGTACTGGCGGAGTAAGCCCTGTGCACATATCCTTTCTAAATTGTGAATTTTGATGAATGACTTTGAGACAAATGAGGACATTGTTAAACCTTTTTGTTAAATATGTGTGGAGTCACTATTTGCTGTTGATGTGGACTTTAAGTTCAATATGTGCTCATGTATTTTATATCCTACTGTTCCTATGTCCTGGAGTGGAGCATGGTTCATGGAGGATGGGATGAATTGTCACCGAAGCGGACTTTCATGTATGGGCTGATAATATAATGAGAAAAGGTGATGTTATTAGAAAACAATTCGAACAATTTTTCAGTAAGACCATTGCTTTAGCTGCTACAGGTTGCATGTCTGCTGTGGCTGAACATTCTACATTATTTTCAACCATTCTGTTCTCTATTTTCTTAATATTTAGTTTTTAATTGAGTCGGCATAGCTGTTGTTTTTGTTTTGATTTAAGCTTTCAGGTGAGCGATCTTGGAAGGTATTTAAGTTTGGAAGTTCAAGTCGAATACACACAAAAAGATTATGTTGCAGGATAAGTTAAGGTGAAATTACGAATACACAGAGTGTTGTAATGTTATTAGTGAATTGTTACAACTTATACTCAGTACGAGTTGAGATAAAACTGAAATGAAATCAAATGGACATTAAACATCAATGTTAAAGAAAATGTACATTAGCCCCATTGACATTTAAAGGATATCATCATGAGACTAGTGAAGACTCTGAGCTGGGAAATCATTGTAATATACGATACTGGTTAGTTTTTCCTGTCTCCTTAGGGCGACCCAGGGACGTAGAAGGGCGGGGTCCCTCTTTGTGTGCTGGACTAAGGGACTCAGAGGCATGATGTTTGCAACAGAGGGGGCCCTGCACCAGGACTGTGAGAAAGCAGTACGATTTAATCAAAGGACCCTGGAGAGCGACATACGGTGTCAGCGACATGAGGACAAGAACTTTGCCACACTACGAAGCTGCCAATCCCATCAAATGTTATGAAATTCTGAGTTTATCTATGCTATGCTAAATCCCTGAAGTTTTTGATTTATGATAAGGTGCATCATGGGGATGGTTTTAAGTGGATGTTTTTGGACGGTAGCCATAGCAACTGGATGATGCTAGTATACTATTCTAATTTTTTTTTTTTTAATTTTGCTTGATATGTTTGTCTTCTTTCCTGTTATTTTTAAGATGTTTATGTCTTTTGACGACATTGTGAGTACCATGGCTGGGTTTCTGAGCCATGCTGGTCGGTCAGGTGGTCGGCTGGCGGACGCCCGTGGGGGAGGGGTCCATGCAACAGTTTTTACCCTGAATAAACACATAAATACCAGCGACAGGGATTTTTCGGTTGCATATGGTCAGAAATAACTGGCATATGGAAAAACAATGGACATTTTTCTACATTCGTATATAGTTCAGTGCATGTTTTTATTTTATTCTACATTTACGACCATACATTACCAATTTTTCTTTGTTCTTTTTTTTTCTGTTTGATAATCAAAGCAAGTATTTTTACCCTTTTATATTCCTCTATTACTCCACAATTACATTATTCCACTTTTCTTATAGTTCCCAGTGTGATTTTCCCCTTGATATGGCTCACGTAAGTGAGCCAAGGGGGGATGTATGGGGGATTTCGTCTTTTAATATTGTCAAGGTGGAACCCTGTTTGTCTTAATAACTGCAATCACTGCCCAAAGAATGATTAGTTCTAGAATGTTTCCCAAAGATCTGTTTATAGGACTTCCCAGAAATGGAAGAGCACACACACACCATTTCACACACACACCCCTCCAACTAGGGAGGGAGGGCTTTTGGTCCAGAGCAACGCCTGTACACAGTAAGATATCATGTTCCCATTTACGTCATACTGTATCCCTATAAAGGCTGAAAGTTACCCCATATCGTTGGGATTGTTGGGACTTCTGTGAAATGAAGATGATTGTAAGTCCAGAATAAACGAATCCCCCTGCTGGTCACTGAAGAGAAGCTGTGGTGTCTGGTCTCGTCTGTCTGTTTTTTAAGGTTAAATCCTCTCCTACACTTTCACACCTAAAAGAAATCACTGACCCCTCCTGGACCCCCTACAGTTTGCCTACGGAGCCAACAGGTCTGCAGACACCGCCGTCAACGTGGCCCTTCACTACATTCTCCAGCACCTGGACTCTGCAGGAACCTATGCCAGGATCCTGTTTGTGGATTTCAGCTCTGCCTTCAACACAATCATCCCAGCTCTGCTTCAGGAGAAGCTCTCCCAGCTGAGTGTGCCTGACTCCACCTGCAGGTGGATCACAGACTTCCTGTCTGACAGGAAGCAGCACGTGAAGCTGGGAAAACATGTCTCCGACTCAACGCTCATTAGCACTGGTTCCCCCCAGGGCTGTGTTCTTTCTCTTCTGCTCTTCTCCCTGTACACCAACAGCTGTACCTCTAGTCATCAGTCTGTCAAGCTCCTGAAGTTCGTGGACGACACCAATCTCATTGGACTTATCTCTGATGGTGACGAGTCTGCTTACAGCCTTCTGTTCTGTCTCTCTTCGAGGTCGGTCGGTTTTTCTTCAGCTCTCCAGAGCTCCTTATCTGCTATTACCCTGCCCCCTCTCTCCTGCTATTTGCTTCGTTTTGTGTCTTTTGTGCCATTTCTTCATAGCAACCGAAAGCTCTAAGGAAATTATGGATCTCGTCAGCTGGTCTCTCAACACTATTGATCAAATTTTTTCAACTGGAAAGCAAAGGACCGGGGAGCGTGCCTGTCCTGACGGAACTTTTTTTGCGGGATACATCTCGGACCCGTGGGAGAAATGGTCCACGGTGTGCCTCTCAATTCTTTCTGTTGAGGACGTCGAAGATATCTACTTATTCGGATTTACGATACTTGGGTTCCTTTTTTTTGTCTCGGAGGATATCTAATGTATCAGCACCTGCAGAAGCTGCTGGCGGTCAACATGGCCTTGATGAGACTGCCGGCGGCAGTCGACGTGATCACTAAGGCGTTGAATGAACAGAACTGTAAGCTTGATAAGCTGACTGCGGTGGTGGTACACAGAGGTGAGATGGGATAAAACCTGGAAGTGTGAACGTTAACTAGCCCATCTATTGGAATATTGAAATTGGAACCAGGAGACAGCGACGAAAAGACTCTAAAGCCGAAGGAAAAGTTGGTTCAGCTTGTTTCTCATAACAAATTCTGTTTTTTTTTTTTTAAATCAGACTTCCCACTATCAAATCCTTCCCTGCTGACATCTGTTTTTCTGAACTGTTGGCTGCCGGATAAGACCAAGGACAAATGGCCTCTGGAGAGCTCCACGGAAATATAAACATTTTCACCCATACAGACACACATAACTGATACAACAAATACAGATGAACTGCACCCCACCAGTCTCAAATGTTGACCTTCTGCATATATGTGTCTCGTGTTATTTGTGCTTCTCGTGCAATGAGTTTGTTTTTTTTTGTCGGATGCTTCAATCTTTATTCGTGAGAGCATAAATTGTTAAGCATCTGTCTTTTTTTTCTCCCTCCACTTCCCCCATGTTGTTGTAATCTTCCTTCAACAGATCCAAGAGCAGCGCCTTGTGGACACAGTAGTGTCCTTGGCAGAATGGCTTCAGTGAACCGTCTCCCCCCCCCCCCTGAAATGTTTGTGATGTTTATGTTATGGTGATGGTACTGAAACAGCAATTTCCCTCTGCGATTATTAAACTATATCTGATTCTGATTCTGATTCTACAGGTGGGAGGCTGACCATCTGGTGACCTGGTGCAGGGAGAACAACCTGGAGCTCAACGCTGTAAAAACAGTGGAGATGGTTGTGGACTTCAGGAAGAACTCAGCCCCAGCTACCCCCATCACCATCTGGTACGCTGGTGCCACCGCCAAGGACAAGAGCAGACTGCAGCGTGTCATCCGTTCTGCAGAGAAGGCGATTGGCTGCAATCTTCCATCTCTCCAGGACCTGTACGCCTCCAGGACTCTGAGGCGTGCAGGGAAGATTGTGGCTGATCCCTCGCACCCCAGTCACAGACTATTTCAGACACTTCCCTCTGGCAGGAGGCTGCAGTCCATCAGGACCAAAACCTCATGCCACAAGAACAGTTCCTTCCCATCTGCTACCGGCCTTATCAACAAGGCCAAGAGCCGCCCATGACACTGGAGACTGCCTCACTCCCCCATTCAGGACTTACAAGCTTCTGCGTTACATTAACGCACAGTCTACTGTGTATATAGCTTCTGTATATATATCTATTCTATTTTATTTTATTTTGTCTGCACTATCAACACCAAGTCAAATTCCTTGTAAGTGCAAACCTACTTGGCAATAAACTTGATTCTGATTCTGATGCTCCCACTAGCTGGGGTTATAACAAGAAACAAGATTAGTTACCATAACTACGCAGAGGATTCACAGCTCTACATTACAACGTCGCCAGGTGACTGAACCCATCCATGCACTAAACGGATGCTTAGAACAAATTGATGCATGGATGTGCCAAAACTTTCTACAGCTCAACAGAAACAAAACTGAAGTTATTGTCTTTGTACCTAAAGAGGAACGAACTAGGGTCAGCACGCAGCTTCAGTTATTACGACTAGAAAACTAGTGATCAGGCCTGAAATCTGGGTGTAGTGATGGACTCAGACCTGAACCTTCAAGGACACATAAAACAGTTACAAAGTGAGCCTTCAATCAGTTTAAGAACATTTCTGGGATTAAAGGACTGATGTCCCAATGAGATCTAGAGAAACTCATCAATGTGTTTATCTTTAGTTGCATTGATTACTGCAATGGCATCTTCACAGGTCTGCCCAAAAAACATCAATCAGACAGCTGCAGCTGATCCAGAACGCTGCTGCTTGTGTTTTTACTAAAACCAAGAAGATAGAGCACATCACCCCAGTTCTGAAGACCTTACGCTGGTTCCCTGTAGCTCAGAGAATCGACTTTAAAATATTTATTTTAGTTTATAAATCACTGAATTGCTTAGGACCAAAATATATTAAAGACCTGTTGTTGTTGTTGTTGTATCAATCCTCCAGACCACTCGGATCGTCTGGTTCTGGTCTAATCTGGATACATAGAACCAGAACATGGAGAAGCAGCATTTAGTTCCTATGCTCCACAAATCTGGAACAAACTTCCAGAAAACTGCAAATCAACTGAAACACTAAGTTCCTTTGAATCAAGACTGAAAACCCACCTGTTTAGAGTTGCTTTCGGCCCATAATAACAGGAACACTGACCGACATATTTGATGTGTATTGATGTTTTAACTTGTTACAATTTAATGTTTGTAACTGGCCTCACAACCAGTGACTGTTTCGATGTGTTTACGGTGTTTTTATGTTTTCACAATGTAAAGCACTTTGAACCGCCTTGTTGCTGAAATACGCTATACAAATAAACTTGACTTGAATTGTGTCAAATACACTTAAAGGAGCAATAAGTGATATTTCACCACTGGGTCATGTTTGAGCCCGGTCTGTACACCAAAACATGATATATGACAAGCCGCGCCTCTCGCTCCAAGCAGCCACCCAGCAAGGAGGGGTCCATGATGGCTGCCGAGTAGGTTAAACTCAACTGAGCTCTCGGAAAATAAACGCATCTGAAATTCACATAACACATCCGCAGATCAGAGTTGGATACCTATGCAAGAAGATGGAACCTGAAGCTATATGGAGTCGCAGATGAGCCAGATGAAAATGTCAAGGAAAAGGTAGTGGAAATGTGTCAGAAAATTCTTCTGAAGACAACTGAGAGACCAGGTGCTGCTGTTGCTGTGGATGTTCCTCACTGTCTGGGCAAGCGTATGCACAATGCATCTAAACCAACCAACCTGACAAACAGGTACACAGTCATATTCACACGTCCCCACCCTAGTGCTACCCCATGCAAACACTCTTAACTGCACAGATTCTCCCAGGTCCAGGTACCGGCACCCCGGAGAGATATCCAGCCCCCAGACCTGGGAGGTGAACCCCGTCATCAGGAAGGGGGGGGGGGTACCTCAAGCCTGACATACCCGGTCCATGTTCCAGCCCCAACTCCCCACCCCGATCCCAGCCCCGATGACCCACAAGCCCATCCACCCGGAGATGGGCTAACACTATCTGGACGGGTCAACCAACCAGAGCCCACCCCATGAACCCAGAGGTGCTGCCTCCCCAACATCCTGTCCTCCATACTTAAGCCCCACACCCGATTCCCAGCTGATCCCCAGGACCCAATGGCCACCCCCAGCCCAGATCCTGGCTAGGTGGCCTGCTCCTCCTCTAGGCCTCAAACTATGATGTCAATCAGAGAACAAGGGTGTTAGAAAGAGCCCTAACCTGCTCAAATGTCATGTTGTATGTTGTTCTCAAGTGTATTTAAAACTGGCAGGGCTAAAAGGGGTCACCCGACGCAGCCACCCCCCCCACCCACACACACACACCCCCCCCACCCAGAACCCTCAATGTCTAAATCCATTATTTTTCAGGCTAGGGGAAGCCAGGCCCCTATAACCTGACTCTGCCAGATGGATTTGCTCCGCATATCCATCTGGAAACCTTCCGTTGAAGTAATTTTGGGAAGGGGCGAAAATACTGGTTAGCTGATTGGCCTATGTTGGTGATAGACGGGCCAAATAAACCAGTCAGATCAACAAAGCATATGACGTACTAACAGAGCGACAACGAAAACACAACCACAAGCCAGGCTACTCTTGCTGCTGCAGGTAAAGGCTCGTTAGCTCAGCAAATAAGCAACATGTCGGCAAAGGATATTTGATAAAACTTGCTCGATAGCCACGCTAACGCTAGTTTCATCGGCTGAAGCCGCCATGTTCTTTAGACTGAACTGTCGCGCTTCTCGTTGCGTCACACCTCAACCCGCCTCAAAGCCAACGCTGATTGGACGTTCGTTTGGTGAACGGCTCCAAATTTTCTTTAACGGAAAGTAGCCAGACTGATCTGCGAGTGAAACCTTGAAAGCTTGCGAGATCAGGATGGTCTCACGAGGCTAAGGCCCCTATACATCCAGCAGGATGGGTGGCCTCCGATGACACGGGGGTAGTGAGCACTACCCACATACAGAGTCCTTAGGCCTTAGTCCTCAACCTGGCTGACCTGGGTTTGATTCCGGCCTGAGGTTCTTTGCAGCATGTCTTCCCCCCAGTGTTGCCAACTCAGCGACTTTGTCGCTATATTTAGCGACTTTTCAGACCCCTCCAGCGACTCTTTTTCAAAAAAGCGACTAGCGACAAATCTAGCGACTTTTGGAGACTCTTACGTGAAAGCACGTATCGTTCCTACTCTTGTCCTCCAGCGGCAGGTGCTGCCGTGGGGCGCCTCCCCTCTCCCAACTCCGTTCTCCCGCTACCGCAGGAGTCCCTCTCAGCGCTTCAGTCAGAGACACAGCATGTTTACCCTCAGCGTCCAGACTGCAAATAAAGCGCACATGTGCCGGGATTGACGGCGCAGGTTGATCATAAATAACTGAATTTGAAATATTTTATCTTAAATAAATAACGGCGTTTGATTCACACAGCCACATGTTCATGTTTTACCGTGATTTGTAGGCTCCTTGGTGGACCACAAGGGAAAAAAGAAAACGTTAAAAAAAAGTTTTAAAAAAATTGTATCTCCGCCATAGTTTCTCTTTATGGTTCATTTTGCCGGTCTCAAACCCGGGTAAAGGAGGAGGGTTAGTATTGTAATAAATTAAACATTAATAAAAAATAAATAAAAATAAAAATACTAAATAAACATTAATGGACAGAAAAAAGTAGCTCTATATATTCTGAGTGTTTTTACTCACTTTTTGTCTCTCTCTAACAACGTTAATTCTCCCACAGCGTCAATAACTTGCACATCACATCATGTGGCAGATTATGCAAATTAGGTGATGACGTCATTCAGCGACTTCTAGCGACTTTTAGCACAGCCAATAGCTACTTTCCTTACTGAGGAGTTGGCAACACTGCTTCCCCCTTTCTCAAATCCCTTTTCCTATCAGCCTACTGTATTCAAAGACAAGCCACTAGTGTCATAAAAACCCAGAAAAACATTTTTTTTTTTAAAACATCAGGTTTTGCTAATTCTTATGTTGTTGACCTCTGTTAGCAATACAAATAGATACTAACGTATTTCTATTCAATTTATACATTCAAACACTAAAGAAACATGTTAATAAATTTGTTCATTTATTAACAACAACATTTAATTCGTTGCACAGTGTCAGACGTGATATATGTGTGATATATTTATAGCCCCCGTAGCCACACTGGATTTTGAAGTCTGAGCTGCTCGAAAACCAACTTTCCAATTTGGAATCCGACTTCTGTGGGCGTTCCTGTTGTGTTTCCAGCTAAAGCTTGAACATGAGGGTGTGTCAGTCATGAAACTGTGATTCACAGAAATGTCTTTCTCCTTTCTTCTGAAGAATGTCCTTACAGGATTGTAAATGTATGTTCCATTATGTCGATTAAATCCTCCTCTGATAAATAGAGAATTTCTCCACACAGTAGTTTGTGCCTGTTTCCCTTAAGTTGTCTAAACCTTTTTAGGTTTTTAGTTAGTATTTCTAAACCCTGGTGGAAGGACTTACCAGTTTCTTTTTTAAGTTATGTGCGTAGGGCAAACTGGGTTTATTAGTACTATTTTAAAAAGAGGAAACTTGTGACTTAATGGTGAAAGAGAAGTTAATAAATATGAGCCTATTAATCAGGATTCAACATTTCAGAAAATTAACATACTTGTTGGTATTTTGACTATTATAAACTCTCATGTGTAAAACAAGTGCTTTTAATAATAGAAATATGTTACTGTGGCAGAAAATGGACAAAACTGTGAACTGTCTGAGGTGATACTAAATGGTATGCAGTGGTTGGCTCTTCAAAAGCAGTTATTTAATTTAAATTAGTTTAAGTCTTTGAAAAATTTTGTTTCTTTTGTTAGTCCGAATTTGTTTTATTAATTAGGCTTCTGTAGAACAGTGTTAAAAAACAGGGTCTACACGTCCTTGTGGTTTAATACATCTTCACTGCTTCCTCTTGAGTGGCACTTTTGATTTATATGCAGTTGCTAAACATTGCGCTGCTAATTGATTCCTGGGAACTTCTTTGGGAAAGCAGTTTAAAACAGGGGGGGGACAACGGAATTATAAAAATGGTGCCATAATGCATATGATTCTGCATCACTTAAAACCCTTCTGGCTGCCTCAGTACTCACTTATTGCTTTAAAACATTTTGTTTTGCTTTGCAGACATGTTATCTTAGTGACACTGCTGATGTTCCTTTACTCTTACTGTGTGAAACTGTGCCTGGGTTAAATCCAGAAGAATGATTTCTGTAAGTACATTTAGCAATTGAAATAGTGGGACACGATGTTAACAGTTTGCCTCAGGCTCAGAAGTGTTATCCAAATATCTCGTGTTAGTAACAATTTATCTCTCTCTCTCTCTCTGTCTCTCTCTGTCTCTCTCTCTCTCTCTCTGTCTCTCTCTCTCTCTCTCTCTCTCTCTCCACCCAAGTCACCATGATTATGTCTAGCAAACAGTGACACAAATGGAACGATTTTGGAGCTTTTAAGTATGCTCTTCTTTTTGCTGGTGTGCAGCTGGCGGGCTCTATCATCGGGAAGGGCGGCCAGAGGATCAAGCAGATCCGCCACGAGTCTGGGGCATCCATCAAGATTGATGAACCACTAGAGGGCTCTGAGGACCGCATCATCACCATCACTGGGACACAGGACCAGATCCAGAACGCCCAGTACTTACTGCAGAACAGGCATGTGATTTCAAGCAAACATCATCATCGCACTGCAGCGTTGATGCTTCTTACGCTGCTCGTGTAGGACCGGGAAAAAAAAAAAAAATATCCATTTGACCAACAGAGCATGTCTTATTTTTTACAAAGACTTTAAGAGAAGAGGCATAAACTAATAGGTTTTAGAGGTCATTACTGTCCTGGTTGGGATTTATAGATTTTTATTTTTGTTTTGAATATAAACCTTTTTAAAATACATTTCATAGAATCACTTATTGGTTTGAGCTAATTTAATGTGAGGAAGAAACTTACTAAATATAAAATGACCTAGAGGGATCATTTTGGGCTCTTTTGACTAATTTGTGGGATGAAATGTACAAAATTTGACTCAGTTGAGTCAGTAATTAGGACATTACTTGATGTCACAAGCGAGTGTGTTCATTTTCTGTCTTCCTCATCGCTCCATGATTGAGCAGGTCTGAGTTGGTGTGTCAGTTCCAGCAGACAGGATTTATTCCCAGCCTTGACCTTGCTATTCTTATTAAAACTTGAGCTTAAAAAAAGTCTGTTGTGTCCACCTGTACATATTGTTTGTGTGAATCCTAAGTGTTGAAAAAATGTCACCACAGTAACACAGTAAAAAGATTATTTTTCTTCTTGATTGTTCATTAACTCGAGCAGGTTGCAGCATCCGGTATTTACAGCTGCTCATCCCTACGTGTGTTGTGCTGCCGTAAATATTCTTCATGTTTTAAATAACTTCTCTATTTCTTTTTCCTATTTCGGTGTGAGGCAATACTCTGGTCGTTTCTTCTAGCACTGGTCCTCAATTGTGGTCCCCGAGGGCCAGTGTCCTCGAACATTTAGATGTATCCCTGATCCAACACACATGGATCAAATTGCTGAATTACCTTCTCAGTAAGCAGTCAAGCTCTATAGAGTTCTAGTAATGACCTGGTTATTGACTCAGATGTGTTGTAGGAGAATAACAAATAAAAGTTGCAGGATACCGGCCCACACAGACCGGAAGTGAGGACCACTGTTCTAGAGGGAAGAACATCTAGGGGCATAACCATCCATCCATCCATGTTCTAACACGCCTATCCTTTGTGGTTTCGCGAGGGGTGCTGGTGTCTATCTCCAGCTTTCAATGGGCGAGAGGCGGGGTACACCCTGGACAGGTCACCAGTCTAACACAGGGCAACACAGAGGCAAACAGGACAAACAACCATTCTCGCACACACTCACACCTAAGGAGAATTTATAGAGGCCAATTAAGCTAACAGTCCTGCTTTTGGACTGTGGGAGGAAGCACCCGGAGAGAAAGGGGCATAACCCATCTGTGTAATTTAGGTTTGGTGTTGTGACCCAAGCCTTGGCTTCATCTTTGGTTCAGTACACCAAGCAGAATGTATTTATTTGTGTTCATGTTGTTTTAAAGATATTTATATGATCTATATTGAATTTTAAGAGCTTTATCCAAGCATAAATTGATAGTTTTTGAATTGTTGGAAAACTATTGGAATATAATTTTATGATTTTGACTATTGTTACCTGAAATATTTCTATCCAGCCCAATTTGTCTTTCTTGTAAGCAAGGCTAAAGTGTAGCAACCCTCTTTCAGCCAGCTTACCGGCAGTGTCCAACAACAGGTGTGGGAGGGGCTGTGCTCCATACAGCCAGATAATACTCCAGTCATTCAGCTATAGGAACAGTATAATGGGAAATCTTATAGATAATTAAAAAAATAATAATGGTACCAGTGGCTACCACATTTAAAAAAAATACACCAATGAAACAAATGTAATAAATGACTGATAAGTGATTGGTCTGTTGCTGAGAGGGTTATACCTGTTGTTGCCATTACTTTTTTAGCTGAATACTCTTGCCTAGTGCTTTTTGGTGATAAAACTTTTTCCAAACATGTCTTCTATATAAAGGTGAAATAAATGTGCTAGGCTGTTAAGGAAAAAGGAAAAACATTTGTTAATCTACTTTTATTTGAAAGCCAATTCCACAGTGTGTGTCTATCTATCTATCTATCTATCTATCTATCTATCTATCTATCTATCTATCTATCTATCTATCTATCTATCTATCTATCTATCTATCTATCTATCTATCTATCTATCTATCTATCTATCTATCTATCTATCTATCTATCTATCTATCTATCTATCTATCTATCTATCTATCTATCTATCTATCTATCTATCTATCTATCTATCTATCTATCTATCTAAAAATTAAAACCTGTAAAACTTTTTTGATTTTCAATTTGACCCAAGCTGTGTGATACTTTCCTGAAAGAGAAAAGTGCCAAACACAGATTTACTTTCTTTTCAGTGTCCATTTTGTATCAAACATTAAAACTAAAGTAAACATACCCTAAGATCACATTGATGCTATTAAAAACACAGCTTCTTAAAATATAACAAAAAAAATGTATAACAAAAATGTGCGTGAGAGATAAGAGTATATAATATATAATTTTAGCTTCCCTTCATTGGCTTCCTGTTAAATCAAGAATAGAATTTAAAATTCTTCTTCTAACGTATAAAGCCCTTAATAATCAAGCTCCATCATATATCAGAGCTCTGATTACTCCGTATGTTCCTAACAGAGCACTTCGCTCTCAGACTGCAGGTCTGCTGGTGGTTCCTAGAGTCTCTAAAAGTAGAATGGGAGGCAGATCGTTTAGCTATCAGGCTCCTCTCCTGTGGAACCAACTCCCAGTTTTGGTCCGTGAGGCAGACACCCTGTCTATTTTTAAGACTAATCTTAAAATTTTCCTTTTTGACAAAGCTTATAGTTAGAGTGGCTCATGTTACTCTGAGCTACCTATATAGTTTTGCTGCTATAGGCTTAGGCTACTGGAGGACATCAGGGTCTATTTTTCTCACTCTACTGATTTCTACTGTTCTCCAGTCTACTGTTCTCCAGATTTGCATTGCATTACATTGAAATGACTGTTGTCATTTCAGCTTTTAACTTTTTGTTCTCTCTCTTTTTTCTTCATAGTAGGT
Source organism: Fundulus diaphanus (assembly GCA_037039145.1). NCBI lineage: Eukaryota > Metazoa > Chordata > Actinopteri > Cyprinodontiformes > Fundulidae > Fundulus > Fundulus diaphanus. The sequence continues at coordinate 25,895,162 of CM073141.1, forward strand.
ACACCTGGTCTGACGTTCTGTTGACTGTGAAATCATCCAGGGAGGACAGATCACCGACTATTACCATCTAATGTAGAACAGATTACTAGATCAATGTGTGCTTCTGTGCTTTTTTTGTCTCTCTTGTTGTGTCTCTGCTCTGTCTTCTGTAACCCCAGTCGGTCGAGGCAGATGACCGTTCATACTGAGCCCGGTTCTGCCGGAGGTTTTTTTTCCCCGTTAATGGGTGGTTTTTCTTCCCACTGTCGCTTCATGCTTGCTCAGTATGAGGGATTGCAGCAAAGCCATGTACAATGCAGACGACTCTCCCTGTGGCTCTACGGTTCCCCAGGAGTGAATGCTGCTTGTCGGGACTTTGATGCAATCAACTGGTTTCCTTATATAGGACATTTTGACCAATCTGTATAATCTGACCCAATCTGTATAATATGATTGAACTTGATTTTGTAAAGTGCCTTGAGATGACATGTTTCATGATTTGGCGCTATATAAATAAAATTGAATTGAATTGAATTGAATAATTAAAACGAATGGAGGTTTTTTGTCTTTTTGTACCATTGCACTTCTGGCCGTTTTGTACATGAGTTTTTTTGTATGACCGAGCATCTTTGTAATTCACAAAAACGCCCAATTACAAGGAAAAGCAAACTCAAACCAATGCTTATGTACGTGGGCAGTTAGAAAGGAAGTTAGAAGGGATGAAAGGCACGCAATTGGAGGTACAAACTGGCGAAGGGACAAATTGATCCAGAGGGGTCTATATATATATATATATATATATATATATATATATATATATATATATATATATATATATATATATATATATATATATATATATTTGAAGAATTTTTTTTCCTGAAAAGTGAAAACCTTTTTTTGTTATTTTTCTTTAAACATTTCTGAAGATGCACTTCTCTGTGTGAAGCGGATGCAGCTGGCTTGAGAGCCCTGGAAAGGGGAATTCTTTGAATTCTTCTCTGTCTTGCCCTCTCAGATGTTTGTAGTAACTGCAGGTGTTTAGTAAATAAAGTCTGTGTCACAGCCCTGAGTCTCTCTCTGTGTTTTTCTTTGTTTCTTTGGAAGGAGTACAGTGCGTGTGTGCAGTTGATGCATAATGATAAAAGGTGAAGTGTCAGCCTGTTGCTCTGTTAAGTGCATCTGGACAGCACCGGAAATGTGTTCTCCTATAATGCAATCTTGAAAGCCCACACGGTTTCCCATCAGCACAGCCCTCTGTCACATGGTGCAGCAGTCAGCTGGGTGACATCCAGGATCTCCTCTCAGGAGGTCGGGAACTGAGCGCACAGGGTTACGGCGGCTGCAGCAATATCCAGAACCCGAAGCGACATCCATCTGTCCTTTTTCGTCTTTCCCCAACACGTTTTGGAGAAGGGGGTGGGGAATCCAGCACAGTCCACCCGCCACGCCCGGAGCACTGCCGTCAGGGTTTGTCGAGACTCGCATCGCAAAAGTTGTTACACAGACAATGTTTCCTCTTCACTAGAGAGGAACTCAACACTAAAGCGCGTAGCACTTCCTCAAACTGTGTTGAGCTTGCTTCCAGGTCGGAATAAGAGCGTTTGAAGTACGCAAAATTCAATATTTGGTAGTGTTTAATGAAGCGGCATTAAAGGTGCGCGCGGGACTCTCCCCCCTCACCGTTTGCTGCGCGTGTCTCTTCCATGTAAGGTGAAGCGTTACGTTACCCCCGGAGCGATGGAGCTGAGCGCCGCGTGGGGCTGCTGCCTCAGTCCGCAGGCCAAAGAGGCGCGGAGGATCAACGCTGAGATTGAGAAGCAGCTCCGAAAGGACAAGAGGGAGTCCCGACGCCAATTTAAGCTCCTGCTGCTGGGTGAGGAACAAACTTGTTATTAACATAGAACTACAACTAGGATGTCTGACAGGGTCCCCCCCCCCCCCCCCCCATGTTGCAGTAGGCTTACTGGTTTATTGTTGTAACATCTTGCTTGGAGTCAATCTTTTTACAAGATCTTTAAGGGTTTTAGGAATAGCATAAAAAAGTCTCCAGGCAACGACAGCCCCAATTCGTGTTTATCTCGCACAAAGACTTCATTTATGTTTTACATAGCTGAATAATTGACACCAAAAATTGATTCTTATATTCAGCTTTAAAATCAGAAATGAAACTCTGATGATTCACTATTTATTGAGATACTGACGTGTAAACGTTTGGACTGCTGAGGTGGGCTAAAGGTTTGCTGTGCAGTTTGTAGTTTCAGTTTCATCAAGGCCCATCTTTTTTTTTTTTAGTGTCCTGTCTGGCAATGTGGCAATAAGAATGGCTGTCTTAATGCCAAAAAGAGCCCAACAGATCTTACTTTCACAAGTGGAGCCTTACTGCTTTCGCCAAAGTGCTCTGCTTGATTTATATATCCAAGAAGCTTTATTAGATTTTATGCTGGGACTATTTCATGTTAAATGGACACTGAAACAGGAAGGTAGAAGAGGAAAAAAAGGAGAGAAACAGATGGGACAAAATGACAAAAGGGAGAAAAGGTGAAAGAGGAGAGAAAAAGGAGAGAGCACTACAACATCTGAGTCAGCTTCTTCACCTGCAAAGAGAGAAATAAACAGCAAAACCAGCCAATAAAGGTACAAACAAGTAATGCCTCGATACCATCACTGAAGAATATACAGTATTATTTAATATGAAATGTATAAAGCGACAGCTGAAGATAATAATAGGGGTTTTCTGTATAGAAGTGAATCTGAAAGTACCTGAATTCAAGCACCTGTAGGTGTTTGTGAGAGTGCCCATCTAATAGCATTAGGCTACAATATTCTCACGCCAACCACTTTATTAGGATGTTTATGATTGCTTAATACAAACAATGACCCAGCATATCAAAGGGCAACAACTCAGTGCTAGATGTGGTGAAGACGACTTGGAGAAGTTCAAACTGAGCATGAGAATTTGGAACGAAGGGGAATTAATTGACTTTGAATATGGCTTTTGTTTCAGAAACTGACGGGGTCACACATATCTATCCCTCAGGTTCATAGAGACTAATCTGAAAAAAGGCAAAACATCCACCAATCAGCAGATGTCACAGCAGGTTAGAGGAGAATGTGCAGACCAGAGGATAGAAAGGCAAACATTTGCTCAAATAGTGAATTGTGAAAACCAACATATGCAGAATAGCATCTCCGAATGTACAGCCGAGCAAACCTTGCTATAGAAACAGAAAGCAGTTCCTGTTGGCCAAGAACAGGAAATTGAGGCAACAGTTCACACGGGCTCACTGGAACTGGACACTAGCAGACTGGAAAAAATATTCTCCGATCACTCTCAATCTCAGGTTTAACATTCAGCGGGTAGGGTCAGAATATGGCATAAATATGAAAGTAGTGGGTCCATTTTGCCTTGTATCAACAGTTCAGACTGGTGGTGTTTGGGACTTTTTCTCGGGAGACTTATGATGTGTCCGTACCACAACTGGGTATTGTTTAAACATCAAGCATTCCTGAGCATTGAGCAATAGGGAACACAAAGGGTTTATTTCCTCTTTGTGAAGTCACTTTCTGATTATCATATTTGGAAATGGCCTTATGACTAACATTTACTTCCTTGCGTACCTGCTTGTTGGCGGCTAATTGCAGCCGTGTAATGCACCATGTCACAAAGATCAAATCAAGGGCCATCGCGGTCACGAAATCTCAACGTGTCACAGAGGAGATTCACATTACAGCTGTTCAGCTGACAAATCCAGTTGTGTGATGCCAATATAAATCAACAAGTTTGAACAATGTGTCAGATACCTTGTCAAATCTTTGCCAGCCAAGATCTCTTCCAGGGAAAAAAAACAACAACAAATCAGCATTGCTGAGAACATTCTGTAGGGCCTTTCGTACAGACTGACTCATCCGGAATCTGTCCTCATTACTTTTGAGGTTCCAGAGAGCTTGCTGTTGAAGAAGTTTCGCCTTGATTAGATGCCATACTGCAAAACCGTCTACATTATAGTTTCTTTACTATCAGTTTGTGTGTGTTTTTTTTTTCTTACCTATAAATATTGACCCATCACCTTTAGCAGCTACAAACATAAAGAGCTGATTCCTCAAGATTTCGAGGGAGTGGGGCTCTAGAACCAGGTACACCCAAGAGGTGTGGGGTTAAGGTAGATGTGTGATTCAGCAAAACTTCTGCTTTTGTTGAGTTAAAAGCCACAGGATCAAGATGCTAAAAAGGTGTCTTTTTCTGTTGCCCTTTCACAAGTCTGTGAAAATCTCCAAATTTTCAGATGAAATGGTCTTGTATAGATACAGGTAAAAGCCAGTAAATTAGAATATTTTGAAAAACTTGATTTATTTCAGTAATTGCATTCAAAAGGTGTAACTTGTACATTATATTTATTCATTGCACACAGACTGATGCATTCAAATGTTTATTTCATTTAATTTTGATGATTTGAAGTGGCAACAAATGAAAATCCAAAATTCCGTGCTTCACAAAATTAGAATATTGTGTAAGGGTTAAATTTTGAAGACACCTGGTGCCACAAACTAATCAGCTGATTAACTCAAAACACCTGCAAAGGGCTTTAAATGGTCTCTCAGTCCAGTTCTGAAGCCTACACAAACATGGGGAAGACTTCAGATTTGACAGCTGTCCAAAAGGCGACCATCGACACATTGCACAAGGAGGGAAAGACACAAAAGGTTATTGCTGAAGAGGCTGGCTGTTCTCAGAGCTCTGTGTCCAAACACATTAATAGAGAGGCAAAGGGAAGGAAAAACTGTGGTCAGAAAAAGTGTACAAGCGATAGGGATCACCGCGCCCTAGTCAAGATTGTGAAAAAAAAACCATTCAAAAATGTGGGGGAGATTCACAAGGAGTGGACAGCTGCTGGAGTCAGTGCTTCAAGATCCACCACCAAGAGACGCTTGAAAGACATGGGTTTCAACTGCCGCATACCTCGTGTCAAGCCACTGTTGACCAAGAAACAGCGCGAAAAGCGTCTCACCTGGGCTAAGGAAAAAAAGAGCTGGACTGCTGCTGAGTGGTCCAAAGTCATGTTTTCTGACGAAAGCAAATTTTGCATTTCCTTTGGAAATCGAGGTCCCAGAGTCTGGAGGAAGACAGGAGAGGCACAGGATCCACGTTGCCTGAAGTCTAGTGTAAAGTTTCCACCATCAGTGATGGTTTGGGGTGCCATGTCATCTGCTGGTGTCGGTCCACTCTGTTTCCTGAGATCCAGGGTCAACGCAGCCGTCTACCAGCAAGTTTTAGAGCACTTCATGCTTCCTGCTGCTGACCTGCTCTATGGAGATGGAGATTTCAGGTTCCAACAGGACTTGGCGCCTGCACACAGCGCAAAATCTACCCGTGCCTGGTTTACGGACCATGGTATTTCTGTTCTAAATTGGCCAGCCAACTCCCCTGACCTTAGCCCCATAGAAAATCTGTGGGGTATTGTGAAAAGGAAGATGCAGAATGCCAGACCCAACAACGCAGAAGAGTTTAAGGCCACTATCAGAGCAACCTGGGCTCTCATAACACCTGAGCAGTGCCAGAAACTCATCGACTCCATGCCACGCCGCATTAATGCAGTAATTGAGGCAAAAGGAGCTCCAACCAAGTATTGAGTATTGTACATGCTCATATTTTTCATTTTCATACTTTTCAGTTGGCCAACATTTCTAAAAAATCCCTTTTTTGTATTAGCCTTAAGTAATATTCTAATTTTGTGACACACGGAATTTTGGATTTTCATTTGTTGCCACTTCAAATCATGAAAATTAAATGAAATAAACATTTGAATCATCTGCAATGAATAAATATAATGTACAAGTTACACCTTTTGAATGCAATTGCAGAAATAAATCAAGTTTTTCAAAATATTCTAATTTACTGGCTTTTACCTGTATATTATCTGTGTCTTGAAGTTCTATAAACCTCAGCCAGACTGATAAGGAAGACTTTTTATGAGGCACTATTAATCTAACATCAGATCTCTAATAATTTGTTGTGATTCAAAGTAAATATATGATCTATATACTTATATCTTATATAATACCTCATCAATTACAATCCAAAGATTTCTTAGATTTAAGGCTTGGCGTTTGTTAGCTCAGGTTAAGCTGAACAGCTATTGGTCTTCCTTAAAGTTAAACTAAAACTATAACTAATGTATAACTAAGTTATACCTCTATAGTGAAAGCCATTAAAATGTAACTTTGAATTATAAAGTGCCTCTGATCAAAGCTCTGGGTGGTGGGGCTTATTGAAGTTTTCCTGAATTTTTGCTCAAAATAACATGCTTAAATCTATTTATGTCTATGCTATTATTTACAAACTCAATTTAAACACAGCACATGTGTGGAATCTACCAAAATACCACATTATTTGAAAAAGACAATTATTAATATGTTGATTATTTAAATGGTTTGTTATTGCTGAAAAGTTACGTTCCTCCCCCAGTGCTCGGGGCTGGTTCAAGGCTGGGGCTTAAGAGTTAACATTTTGGACAGCCCACATTTGATTCTGAGAGAGAAGTGGAGGAAGCTAAAGATTATGTTGATGGCAATGAGGTTTTTCAGCCCACCCGTAATGCAAGCTTTAAGCCTATGTTGTATAAATGAAAGGACTGTATGTTCCTGCTGGCGGCTAGGAACGGGTGAAAGTGGGAAGAGCACTTTCATCAAGCAGATGAGGATCATCCATGGCTGTGGATACACTGATGACGACAGGAGAGGCTTCACCAGGCTGATCTATGAGAACATCTTTACAGCCATGCAAGCCATGATCCAAGCCATGAGCACATTACAGATCTCTTACGACGATGAGAACAACAAGGTAGGCCTGACAGCTTTATCTTTCTTTTTCTGCTTCCTTTCATTGTTGCTTCACTCCAACAAATGAAGAAAGATGGTTTACCCCAGACTTCCTAAGAAGCATTTGCAAGATTTACTTCCAGAATATGCAGTGTGCATTACAGTCTACTACACGCCCTAGAGAAGCACTTCTGGTAATTTTCAACAGTGTTTAGTTTTGCAATGTAGCAGCCAGCACTTTTTTTTTTTTTCAGCGTGCAGAGCAGGCTGTTTCCCGGATGAACGCATGGTGGTACACGGCAGGCCTGTAAAGACAGACAATTATTAATCCCACAGGACTTTGCACCTGTCACACCAAAGACGGTAGCACATTAGTCTCTTAAATGTGCTGGCTCAAATAAGCATGCAACAGTTAAACAGAGAGAGTTTCAGGTTGGGACGAGAGGCAGACCCAAGGCGCTGAGCCTGAGTCAGCTTTTGACTTGTGTGGAGATGGGGCTGTGTAGAGGCTCAGAAGACTCGGGGTGAATTTGCAACCTCCAAAATGAGATATGGGTTTAAACGTGATGATGGTGGGATGTGTGTAAGTTTAACTAGCGTAGTTACTTCAAGTTAGGATAGAATTCAACTAAAAAACAGAAGTGTTTGTAGAAGTGTTAATTAGGTATGCAAATTGTCGCAGTAGACAACAACGATCTCCCGTAATGGCGTTTGTTATTGGGCTGTCGAATTGGTCTATGACTGAACACACCCTGCTGTCCAACTTCTTTTTAATCTGTGTGGTGCGGAAGATGTGGAGCATTTTCCACTTGGCTGTAGCACCCTGCTTAACATTTGTTTAGCTTCTATCAGCTCTAGCGACGCCAACTCCTGGACTCTATGTACAGAATGTGGGCTCATCATACAGGAAGCTGTCAAGGGATGGCTAAGAGGGCTGTTATATCAAATACATAATCCATTTATCGTGTGACATATTGTGCCTTGCAAAGGTATCAAGCCACTTTGTACTTTTTCACACTTTGCTACAGTATGACCACAAACCTCCATGTATTTTGCTTTAATTTTATGTGAAAGATCAGCACTAAGTGACGCGTAATTGTGAAGTTCATGAAATATTATGATTTTTTAAAATGTTTTTTTTTTTTACAATGAACAATCTGAAACATGTGGTGTAGATTTGCAAAATATCCCAAGCTGTGATTCTCTCTCATAGGACTGTATAGACAGAGACAGGGAGTTGGGGGGTGTTCAGTCCAGTGGAACAGGGGTTTTCTAGGGAGGCCTGTGATTGACAGTTCAATAGTCTAATAGCGTTGAGAAAGAAACGGCTGCTGAATAATCTCCTGCCCAAGGCCAGCAAACTGAACAGTCTGTGGTGAGGGTGGGTTGGGTCAGTGGTAATCCTCTGGGCCTGGATACCACATAAAGCTGGGCAATATACCGAGATTTTAAAAATAGAGATAAAAAAAAAAGAGATATAAGATGAAACTATGTCATTTGTATCGAGATGGTCTATGTTGCGTTGTAATTATACATTTATGTATTCCAAAAGGTTATTTTTCAGCTGTTTCTCATATTTATCTACAGCTGTTTATAAAATGTGCCAGTGAGACATTTGGGAGAAAGCTTTGATTCAGATGTGCCTTTTTATAATTACTTCATGAAAAGAAAACCATATCAACATAATTATTGTGTATCGGCATGAAGCCTAAAAATATTGATATATCATTTTTGGTCCATATTGCCCAGCATATTAGCCAAAAAAGTGAACTTTTTTGGCTAATATGCAAAACACCACAGTATATGTCACAGATAACCTAACAGAGATGGCACAGAACACAGGACATTACAATGAAAACTGTCAAGGATCAGAGACAGATTCAATTCAATTTCAATTCAATTTTATTTATATAGCGCCAATTCATGAAACATGTCATCTCGAGGCACTTTACAAAGTCAAATCAATCATATTATATAGAGTGGTCAAAAATTTCCTATATAAGGGAACCAGTTGATTGCTTCAAAGTCCCGACAAGCAGCATTCACTCCTGGAGAAGCGTAGAGCTACAGGGAGAGTCGTCTGCATTGTCGATGGCTTTGCAGCAACCCCTCATACTGAGCAAGCATGAAGCGACAGTGGAAAGAAAAAACACCCGCTAGCGGGAAGGAAAAACCTCTAGCAGAACCGGGCTCAGTATGAACGGTCATCTGCCTCGACCGACTGGGGGTTACAGAAGACAGAGCAGAGACACAACAGACAAAAAGCACAGAAGCACACATTGATCTAGTAATCTGTTCTACATTAGATGGTAATAGCAGGTGATCTATCCTCCCTGGATGATTTCACAGTCAACAGAACGTCAGACCAGGTGTACCTACTATGAAGAAAAAAGAGAGAAAACAAAAAGTTAAAAGCTGAAATGACAACAGTCATTTCAATGTAATGCAATGCAAATCTGGAGAACAGTAGACTGGAGAACAGTAGAAATCAGTAGAGTGAGAAAAATAGACCCTGATGTCCTCCAGTAGCCTAAGCCTATAGCAGCATAACTATAGAGGTAGCTCAGAGTAACATGAGCCACTCTAACTATAAGCTTTGTCAAAAAGGAAAGTTTTAAGATTAGTCTTAAAAGTAGACAGGGTGTGTCTGCCTCACGGACCAAAACTGGGAGTTGGTTCCACAGGAGAGGAGCCTGATAGCTAAAGGATCTGCCTCCCATTCTACTTTTAGAGACTCTAGGAACCACCAGCAGACCTGCAGTCTGAGAGCGAAGTGCTCTGTTAGGAACATACGGGGTAATCAGAGCTCTGATATAATATGGAGCTCGATTATTAAGAGCTTTATACGTTAGAAGAAGAATTTTAAATTCTATTCTTGATTTAGCAGAAAGCCAATCAAGGGAAGCTAAAATTGGAGAAATATGATCCCTCTTGTTGATTTTCATCAGAACTCTTGCTGCAGCATTTTGGATCAGCTGAAGGCTTTGAACTGCATTTTGTGGACTTCCTGATAGTAAAGAATTACAATAGTCCAGCCTTGAAGTAACAAATGCATGGACTAGTTTTTCAGCATCACCCCTGGACAGAATGTTTCTAATTTTGGCGATATTCCTGAGGTGAAAAAAGGAAACTCTGTTTAATATGGGATTTAAATGACATTTCTTGGTCAAAAATAACACCAAGATTTTTTACTTTATTACCAGAGGCCAAGATAATGCCATCCAGATTAAGTGATTGGTTAAGAAGTTTATTTTTTGAGGACTCTGGTCCAAAGATTATAACTTCTGTCTTGTCAGAATTTAAGTGCAGGAAATTTAAAGTCATCCAGCTTTTGATGTCATCAAGACATGACTGCAGTCGAAGTAATTGATTAGATTCATCAGGATTTATGGATAAATATAGCTTAGTGTCATCAGCATAACAGTGGAAATTAATGCCATGCTGTTTGATAATTTTGCCGATCGGAAGCATATATATAGTAAAGAGAATTGGTCCAAGGACTGAACCCTGTGGTACTCCACAAGTGACCCTAGAGCTTGAAGAAGATTTATTATTAACATGAACAAACTGGAATCTGTCCGACAGATAAGATTTAAACCAGCCTAATGCTTTCCCCTTAATCCCTACAGTATGCTCAAGTCTTTGTAGGAGAATATTGTGATCAACTGTGTCAAATGCAGCACTGAGATCTAGCAGGACAAGTGTAGACACAAGTCCATTATCTGAGGCCATGAGAATATCATTGGTGACCTTCACCAGAGCTGTTTCAGTGCTATGATGAGCTCTGAAGCCTGACTGAAACTCCTCAAGTAGGTCATTACTTTGTAAATGTTCACAAAGTTGATTAGCAGCTACTTTCTCGAGAATTTTAGATAAGAAAAGAAGATTAGATGGACCCAGTATTCAGCCAGACAAGCAGGGTGAGTGAAAAAGCAGGTTTAATGGAGGTGATCTTGACAATACGGGGAAAGGCAGGCTCAATGGTCAGTATGGCAGTCCAAAAACCGGTACACGAAAAGCAGTCCAAAAACAGGCAGGAGTACAGACAGGGATAAGTCAAGCTCGGATAATCCTAAGGCAGATTCGGGTCGGTAAAACGGGTAAGCAGTCAGACAGGGCAAGAAAAACAGGTTCAGCATACAGGCTGGCTCATAAGTCAAAAAAGAGGCAATTGGGTAACGTCGACAGAAAGACACAAAGGGAATGCTGGACAAAACTGACCAAGGGCTCGTAAAGACAATGATCTGGCAGAGTGCAGGAGACAGAGGCAGGTATAAGTAGGGGAGTGAGCAGGTGAACGGAGTGAAACTAATTACCAGAATGGGTGGAGCTGATTGGATGGTGACTGGTGAAGGGGAGTGACAGGAAGACGAAAGAATGCTGGCAGGTGAACTGAATAAAGGCTGGTGACAGAAGTGATCAGAGCAGGCCAGAAGAAACTGATAGCATAAAACAAAGTACAAAATCAAACCACATTAAAACCCCAACTATTCCATTAACCAAAACTAATACAGAACCTAAACCTAAGACAGAATCGATTACAGGAAGAGAATCACTAAACCAAAACAGAACTTAAACTAGACTAATCCAGAACCAAAATCACCATAAAGACCAAACTTAAGACTAAACAGAACATAAGCAAATAATAAAAACCAGAGCTAATACTAAGAGAGTGAACTAATTAATTAAACAACAAACATAAACCACAACAAAACCCAAATCTTGACAGAAAACACCACCTTCAAGGTGAAATTCTGTTTTGGTAGCTTCATGCTGTGGGGAGGCCTTTCTGAATCAGGGTCAGGAAAGCTTATGGGGCTAATCTTGGAAGCCCAGTCAAAGTCCGGACCTTGGTCCAGTTGAGAATATGTGACAAAATTTAAGATTTGTGTTCACAGAGACACTTCATATGACCTTTGTAAAACACACTGAAGTTGTTGACTAATATGTAAGAAAATGTACAGCCTAAAGGTTCAAGTTGTATGAATACTTACAAAAAATATCTGGCTTCCAGCATTATTTTGCATCTGTTGGCATTAAATACATAATAGTTCTTTAGACACAGTTGTGGCGTAAATATGGCACATAAACGTGTATTTATAATACAACCTTTATATTAAAGGTTGTTTGAATGACAAGACTCAAATAAAAAGAAAATCTCTTAAACAGTTTGCAGTTATGCTATTTTGGAAATCAGGATTACAGCAGGAAAATGTTGCAAAGCATCCCCACCATTATGGCATGGAGACCTGCCTTATAGCTGGGAGCTTCCACCTTCAGCCTCTTTTCCCATGTATTTTCTCATCAAGCCTATAGTAGGAGGCCCTTTATAGGGCTGTTGTTCATTAGAAACCAGCTGGAAACATGATAAAAATCATTGAGACAATGTTTTTAAAACGGCTCCTGGAGCTACATTTAATGAGGGCTGATAAAATCCACTTGCAGCAGCTGTCACTTTGGCTGGAATGTGTTCATACTTGCAAGCCCGCTTTTGTCTTTCTAATTTTAAGGGGAGTACTTTTTGGAAAATTAGATGTAAAACGGCAAATGCCATTATTAATAATGTAAACTGTGCACCATATATCAAGTATAACACAGTAATATTACAATAAACCACCAATTCTAACTTAATGAACTACCCTGTAAGCAGATATACGAGTTGGTAAACAGCTCTGTAACTGTTTTTGATTGACGGAAGTTAACGATGGGTTAACCAGCTTGTTCAGACTATTTACAGAGTGCTAAGACACATTTCCTAACGGTGGTATTTCCCTCAGCGTAGGGGCGTGTGTAGGAACCTCACTCAGAGGACGGGTGCAAATTGTCCGCCTTATGAATCATGGACAAAATGCTTCCAATGACGCATTAACCATAGAGATAGCGGGGAGTGTTTCCTGACAGAGACGTGATCGTAAATAAGCGTGGCTGAATGTAAACGGGCCGCAGCACTTCACCATAAATGATCATGAAGCTGCTCCAGCCTGAAGTAGATTGTTTTTTTTTGCTTTTTCTTTGCTGAAAGCTAACTCTGGTGGTCTGCAGCTGAAGAACTTCAAATAAGAAATAAAAGAACCAACTAGCAGACCTGATGTGAAAGTTAACGGTGCTGCACGTATTTACATCGTTGTTAATTCAGTATATGCTCACAAAGGTTCTCATTAGGCAAAGTGTTATCCCACTGCATCAGTGTTTGTCTTCAATTTAGTCCAAAAATCATCTTTTTTTTTTATAGCGTTTGGACTTTTATTATTTTAGTTTTTAATTTATCTCACTTTTTTATGTATACTTAAGTAGTAGATTTTTTCCTTGGATTTCTAGCCTTTAATATTTCAAAAGTTATGCTTCTGGCATGTAAAGCAATTTGGTTAACACTTTAGAAGTGTAATTTTACAAAGTTGACCATGACAGCAAACTTTTTCATACGTCATGAACTTTTCAACATTTTATGAAGTTAAAACCCCAAGCTGTAGTGTATTTTATTGAGGTGTTATGTGACAGGTAAATGCAAAGTACTAAATAATTGTGAAGCAAAGGCAAAAAGATACATGGTTTTAAAAGTATTTACAAATAAAAATCTAGAAAATATGACATGTGTTTGTATTCAGCCCTGTTGATTCTGAGACTCCTGCATAAAATCCACTGCAACCAAATTGCCTTCAGAAATGTACTTTATTAGTAAAATGAAATAGCTAAATAGAGTCCACATGTGAGGCGTTTAATCTCAGTGTTAATGCAACTTTTTTGTAAAGACCAAACATCATCATAAGATCAAGGAACATCTGACAAGTCAGGGATAAAGCTATGGAGAAGTCTAAAGCGGGGTTGTGTTGTAAAACAATGTCCCATGCTGTGAACAGGCTGTGAACATCTCAGTCCAGCACCCGGAAACGGGAACAGGCTAGAGGAGGTGTAGAGTTAGCTCCTGATTCTCTGATTCATGCCAAGGAGAGCATGAATCAGAGAAGCAGCCAATAGGGCCATGGTAACGCTGGATGAGCTGCAGAGATCTGCAGAGATCTGCTCAAGATTTGTGAGCAGAAAAACTATTAGTTGTAGTTTCCACAAAGCTATCATGAAAGAGTGTCGAGAAAAAAAATTAATTGTTAAAGAGTTTGCCAGCTGCGCAGTGGGTAGCACTGTTGCCATGCAGCAAGAAGGTCCTGGGTGCAAGTCCTACCCTTGCCCTGTGTCTTTCTGCATGGAGTTTGCATGTTCTCCCTGTGCATGTGTGGGTTCTCTCCGGGTACTCCAGCTTCCTCCCACAGTCCAAAAAACATGACTGTTAGGTTAATTGGCCTCTAAATTCTCCTTAGGTGTGAGTGTGTGTGAGAATGGTTGTTTGTCCTGTTTGTCCCTGCGATGGACTGGCGACCTGTCCAGGGTGTACCCCACCTCTCGCCCATTGACAGCTGGATGGAGGAAGAGTTTGCCACTAGTCATGTAAGCATGTAGGGGACTAAAGAAAATTTTAAAATGGCTTCTGAAGCCGAATTTTTGAAATTCTTTTGTTTTTTATGGAAACCATTATATGTGACAGAAGCAGTGACATTGCACATCACCCTGCATTCACAGTCCACCATTGTAAAACAAGGTGGTGGCAGCATCATACTATGGAGAGGCTTTTATTCAGCAGGGCCGTAAGGTTGGCCAGAGTGGATGGGAAGATCAGTGACCGTAAACATGCAATGGGACGGTAGGAATAAAAGCATGTTCATGCATTAAAATGCCTCGTTCAACGTTCAACACTCAATCCAAGTGAGACTCTGTGGCAAGACCTGACAGTTGCTGCTCACATAAGATAAGATAAGAAATATCTTTATTGTCCCACCACTGGGAAATTTAGGCATGGCAGTGGCAATAACACAGTTACATACTAGATCAGTAATTAAAACAAACTAATCTAAAGTAGAGTTCTAAGCAGCAGAAAAGAACTTATCAGAAAGGGAAAAATAATGTTATCTGTCCAATAAAGGACTACCATTTCATTTGCTAGATGTAAAAGGTTTAATATTGACATAGTCCAACAGAGTTGATGTTTCAATTACAAAAATTTGGTTTTAAAAAGTACTGATTGGATATACTTTTCCTTCAATACATGGAAGGTTGTGGTTGTAAAGTGACAATATTGAAAATGTTAAGTGTTCTGAATACTGTTGCAAGGTACTTTAGTTACATGCTGGAAGTATAAGCACAGTCCTCTAATGATGGTGTTCTTGTTACAAAGTTATATTTCACAATATGCTCTGTGTGCATCCAAATAACATTACACTCCGGGGTTTAGGCTAACGCCGATTTGGTCTGTGGTGTTGAGGCGGAAAGTCTAGAAACATTACGTACACAGTACGTGGACGCCTTGAAGAGACTTTGGAGTGACCCAGGAATTCAGAACTGTTACTCTCGGAGGAGGGAATACCAGCTCTCTGACTCAACCAAATAGTGAGTGTAAACAGGCTAATAACTCCTTAAACATTGTCAAATAGTTAACATTAATTTTCCAGTGTTCTCAGAAAAGTAAAGTCTGATAATGATTATTTTTGTAGTTTTTGCTAAAAGTCTTAAAAGTTGATACTGACAGCTTAGTTTTTCAATAAATAATTAAATTTTAATTTTCTCTCTGCAATATCTAATATCTGCCATCGCCTTCAGCTTTATGACTGACCTGGATCGAATTGCTGATCCTTCTTATCTGCCAGTCGAGCAAGATATCCTGAGGGTCAGGGTGCCCACAACAGGAATAATAGAGTATCCTTTTGACCTGGAGAATGTGATATTCAGGTGAGTCTTATTGTTTCTGTTTATCCTTCTTTAGGTTTGCTGCTGCTGCAAGATCACTGATAAAATATCTGGTTAGTTTAACCAAATAATGATAAAAAAGTATTATAGAAATCACCAACTAATGTTTAGTCAGTTTTTTTGTTAATTGAGCTCTTGACATATTTTTCTTCTTCATTTTAGTTGCAAACATAACACAAATAATAAATAAAATGCATGATTTTGGTTCTTTATTTTTGCTTCTTCTTCCTTCTGAGGCCTACCTCCTTTTCTCATAAACTTGTAACAGTTTGCTTCTTGTGACTCTCAGCCATTTTCAAAGTATACAGTGAGAGCAGCGGAGCTACAGTGAACGGCTGAAATTGAAGCTCACTGGATACATAAACACTTGAAGTATGCATGGACAGCAAAAGGAAACTAGGAAGGAACTAGGACGGACATTGGCGTTAGGTGAGCGCGTCACAATGATTGGCATGTGGGACAACCAATAGATAAGGTGATACCCCCGGAACTCGAAGCCGAAAAAAGATTGTCCACTATACCTTTAACTAGGGCTGGACGATAAATCAATTTAATTGATTAATTCAAATTTACAATTTATTAAGATTTAATTTTTGGAAAACAAGGATTTTATTTTGCCAATGGACTCATTGGGCTTCCATGAAAAGAATAGCATGCAGTGCTGAATTTGTGTTTTCACGATACCAACATTTTGGTGTTGGCACTGGTACCAACATGTATTTAGATACTTTTTGATACTTTTTCAAATAAAAAGAGAACACAAAAAATATAATTGCTGAGTCAAAAGTGCATGGATCGGGCCATACTTAGACAATTTTTAATTAGGAGATCAAAGTCATAATATTGCCAGAATAAAGCGGTGATGATATGAGAGTAAAGCCGTGATATTACCACAAAAAGCTTCTATAATGAGAATAAAAAGCTTCTATAGTTATCCAGATCTGATTTGACGTGATCAGCTGAAACGAACTGCAGACACAGGCTGAGACGAGTATTTTAAGGCAGGGGAAAGACTGCTCTCTCTCTTCAAGCAGAGATTTATTTTGATGCAACGACGGTTCAGTGAAAAATAATTATATTAACATCCCGCTAGTGTTGGATCAGCGGCAGCTTTGCACGTGTGATTCATTGGAAATGTGGACACGCAGTGGAACGGGTCTCCTTCGGCAGGCGGACAGCAGGCAGCAGCAGAGCTCACAGCAGGACTCACTGCTTGCTAAAAAAAGTAAACTGCAGACCAATCGATGCTTTTACGTGTTGTCGCCAAAGTCTCCAACAACGCAGAGAAAAGTCGCTAATTTTTCTCTAGTCGCTTTTCTGAAAAAAAAAAAAGTCACTAGTGGGGAATGAAAACTCACTAAATCTATCGACTAAGTCCCTGTTTTGGCAACCGTGTCTCTCTCTCTCCCCAACTTGCTCCTGTCCTCCCAGAGATGCCGCCGTGCTGTCGGCAGCGCTGCAAGTACCAGTACCATCCAAATGCAGTAAAGTAGTTTTAAATGCTCCCGGTACTAAATTAGTAGCGGTATACCAAACAACCCTATGCTGAATATATGTTTAGGAAAATATTTTGTGAAAATATTGTAAAGAGGAATTTTTTTTTACAATAAGACGAGATACTTTAATTTACTCTTTAACTTTTTTAAGTTAGTTTGAAGTTACACAAGTGAAGGGAAGCCAGTTCTTAGCTCATTGTGTTAAACCGCTAGCAGCAAACATTTTGTTATATTTTCATTGTTTACAATGGCAGGGCCGTCATCTTGTTTTACAAGCGTGTTTCACAGCTTGTATTTAGTTGCACTTTGAATTCAGGTCAACCCCCAGTTGAATTGCTTGAAATATTTTTTTTAAAATCATTTCTTTAATTTCTTTTTGTGAAATGAGAAGGAGGAAAAAAGAAAAACGAATAATCAGATTTGGTAAAATAAAATCTGAGATTTTATTTTTTAGCCATATCGCAGAGCCGGACCTTTAACTGTTTATTTATGGTGCTAAATAATTACTAAACAAAACTCAAATGATATTTACCTAGCAACCATTGTTATCTACCTAACCATGTTGTTATGTCGCCCAGCAACCAGACACCTAATTTCCTAATCTCCTTGTTTGGTGCTCCCCCTTTAGCCATTTTCTTGTATTTCCCTTTTTCCCTGCCAATATCATTATTTCAAACATTATAATGTTTACTTTCTTTTAATCCTGTGTATCAACTAATCCTAAATAGTCTTCTAAATCTGAATGGGAGATCCATCTGAAAGATTTTGTTCATATCTCAATATAAAGATAGCTCCAGAAAATATGAGGATGGTCTGTAAGTCCCCACATCCACGCCAACCCTCTGTACGACATTTTTTCATTTGAGCTGGCGTTCTAAAATATCTCATTATATTTGTTTAGCAGTTCCAAGCCAATCCAAGCCAATTTTATTTATACGCTCTTGAAAAACAGCACAGCTGACCAAGGTGCTGAATAGAAATGAACAGCATACCTGATAAACAATCAACTAGAGTTAAATACAATATAAAACATGTATGAATATTATAAGTAACTTAAGTAAAACATAATATAAGGTGCATGCTGGCTTTGTATTTCCAGGAGTTCCAACGTGGCGTCTTCAACATTTTGAATCCGGTCTTTTGCTTCTGCTATGTAGCGCTCCGCTTCGTCCATTCTATAGTTTCTCTTTTTAATGCCCAGCTGGATTTCTTTGAGGCTTTCCCCATCTTCGGTGTGGAATAATTTTATCTCCCGCAGCACAGTATTCAGATCTGCAACACTATCCGCCGAATTCTGCTTTGCTGGCTCCGTTGAACTTTCCTTTGCTAATGTTAGCTTTGCTGCTAATTCAGATTGCTTCCCGGTGTTGTAAATACAGATTCTACCATGTTATTCCCTGTTCTTCTTGCTTACCCCCTAGTCATAATCTTGCCACCTCTCGGATAAATCGGCCCTTTCTTTTCACTCAAAGAATACTGGTCCTGTAGGGGGGAATTTAGCCCTTATGTCGGGGAGCTGCTCCTCTATGCTGCTGCCATGTCAGTTGCCTTCCCGAAAGTCCGGATCCCATGTGTTTTAACTCATTGCAACTTACCTGTCCAGTGTTGTTTAATTTTAGAAGTTTTGAATTGCAGTAGATCTACTATTGAAGGAGTGCTCTGTTTGTACAGTTCGCATTCAGACAACAGCCGGCAATGGAGACAAGGTTTCCTCCAACACTTCCTTTAATGCATTGCATATGAACATCCTTCTACACAATGGGTTGACAGTTTTTACTGCTGAGGCTGACCAGTCATTGCTGCCCTGTCTTTGATTGGCATAATTTTCTCTGCATTGTTTCAGCCATGACTTCTTTATCTAGACTTTCCACAATTTTTTAAAGGCATAATATTCTTTGTGTAAACTTCTGACTTTAAAGACAGTAATACAAAAGTCTGTTTGGTAGTATTAAATGACCTAAAACAGGGATAGCTTAGTCTCATTTATTCTCAGTGAGGGGAAAATGTTGTAACATTGTAAAAAATAATTACAGAGGAAGTCCTTGGTGGGAAAAATTTAATTCAAATCTAGGTCTGGGAATGATATGCACTAAAAAAGCTAATTGTTCCCACATTGGGATGATTGTGTGCACATCTTCCTGTTGTCACATTTACATGATTTCCAATTAGTCAGACTGCAGGAATTCACCTGATTGTTGCACAATGTGACGACCACACAGAACATGGATCTTATTGCAGCCTACCGGTAAAGATGTTTTATGGTCCCCATGTACTATTGTCATTATTACAGTTTTTATAGATTGCTTTGATGCAGCAGTCAACTCAAAACCCCCATTTTTCAAAACAGTTAACGCAGAGGCCTAAACAGTGGCACCAATAGTAAAAATGAAACATTTTGTTTGCAAAAGGTTACAACTCTGCCAAAACATTTAAAATATGGACCAAAAGCAAATTTTGCCCTTAAACAACACAACTTGCACACAAATGTTTGAGCCCTTCCAATCATTCGTTACACAAGGGGCAACAAAATACATAATACCACACTCAATGTGAATCAGTGGGGCATTGCTGGTCAATGTAGCCAAAGACTACGCAGCTTACAGTGTCATTTGTAGTCAAATTTGCCTTGCAAAAAATGGATCCAGAAGCAGATATGTTGTAATGCAAATTTTATTGATTTTTCATTTTTTTTCCAGATAAACAAATGAAACATTCCAAAAAATGAAAGATTCCAACAGAAAATACTAGGGCTGTTTGTTCCTTCTAGTCCATTCTTTCCTGACGAATAGGCCACATGACCTCATCTACGTCACATTCAATATTTTCCCTTGCGATGCACCTGGGGAAAAATCGTCTTGCATGCCTGATCCATCCTTGACTTGCCTCTGCATCTACATCTTGGGCAGCAGCAGACATTGCATTAAGCAAGGGAATTTGCTCATAGGGGCGGTGATCATATACTTTACATCTCCATGCACTGAAGAATTCCTCTATAGGATTTAAAAATGGAGAGTATGGAGGAAGAAATTGCACCATCATCCTAGGGTGTGCCACAAACCACTCATTCACTACACGAGAATGGTGGAATGTCACATTGTTCCAGATTATCACAAAAAGTGGCATGCCAGGCTTCAACAGCCCTCTTTCCTGAGGTGGGATGAGCCTGTCATGCAGAGTGTTAAGAAATGCAATGAGGCGCTCAGTATTGTAGGGGCCAATCGCTGGAATATGACAGAGGACACCATCATTGGAAATAGCAGCACACTAAAGGCCCGTTTACACTACACTTTTTTAACCGAGGCGAGACCAGTCCGAGCTCGGTAACCGAGATAACTCTTGTGTGTAAACGGTCAGCAGACTGAACCAGACCGCGCTAACCATAACCGGACCGCGCTAACTGCAGACCAGCTCTTGGGTAGGTCTCGGCCTGGTTCTATTTTATCCCGGTTTCTGATAACGAAGAGCGCATGAGCAGACCGCGTCATGCCCTTACAGTCAGCTGACTGTCCGCGGGTTTTCCGGCGTGTCTGGCTGCACGTCCCGATTCACACTCCATTCAGACAAATTTCAGACATTCATAATAATACTAGCTTCCTTACCGTGCCACACGGTTTCCAGTGATGATTCTGCTTAGCAGCGCAATGAACCTCAGCGTCTGTCGTTGTTTCCTGCATCTGTAAATCCTTATTAGACATTCGTTTGTCTCATCCACTTCCCAAAAAGCCAACTTTCTCAAGTAAATTCACCAATGGTTGCCTTCTTCCCCTGACTCTTTGCAAACACCGAAATATCACAATATCAAGCATAACTTCCTGAATGTTACGGGCGCTTGCTGCTTCCGCCTTCAATCCCAGAGAGCGGTAGTACCGCAGATCGCCACTAGGGGGCGAGGAGCAACCAAGGAACCGAGATAAGCTTTGTGTGTAAACGGGTCGGCTTGTCTTGGATAACTGAACCAAGCTCGGACTGGTCTCGGCATGGCTCGGTTTTTAGATGTAGTGTAAACGGGCCTATAGTTATGTTGGCGCCCCTCTGCCCTGGAACTGTAACCGTGGCCCTATGCCCAATGAGGTTCCTCCCACGCCGCCTCACTTTACAGAGGTTGAAGCCGGCTTCATCAACATAAATGAAAACATGACGTTCCCCCTCAGCTTCAAGCTCCATGATTCGCTAAAGAACAAAAAGAAAAAGCAAAATTACATTTTGCTTTTTCATTACATAAAAGTAGCCGCAGTTGACACTAAAGTAACTGCATGATTTGCCAAGGCATAAGAGTATAGTACTGTAATGTTTCCTTACCTCCACATATTGGCATCTGGCCTCCTTCACAGCATCAGAATTCCTCTGGAATGGAACTCTGTAGAGCTGTTTCATTGCCATATGGTTCCTTCTGAGGACACGGTTAATTGTGGTCTCACTCACAGTATTTACATTTCTAAGTACCTCCTGATCTGCAATCACTGCTGCCCGGATTTCACGCAGCCTAATGGCGTTATTTGCCAGAACCATGTTCACAATGGCTGCCTCCTGCTCAGCATTGAAAGTTCTGAGTCTATCACCACCAGCCAGTAGCCTTTCAGTTCTGTAAAGAATACATGAAATGTGGAAAACAATTACATGAAATACTGTATATCACTGCAGATATATACATATGTATATACTGTATAGCAACATTACCTGTTCTCCAGTCGAAAAATTCTGACAATGGATGCAACCGTGTTTCTGTTGAGAACAGGTTGGACTCTTTGTCCAGCCTCTCTATGTGAAAGGCCATGATTTACTACATGGTCAATCACAATTGCCCGAATTTCGTCTTTACAGTTTTTATTGATTACTTTGACCTGTTTGAAGAAACTGGCAACCTCTAAGTTTTCATCATCACCATCTCAGCAGAGCAAAAGACACCTCTTGCAAATGAGTTAACCTATTTTCATTGGTTTGACACATTTTCCCCACCCTTTTGCAAAACAGTTAACGCAGATGTCATTCATGCAGTCCAAACTCCATTGCTTTAGCTGTGGTAGCAAAACAGAAACCATATGTTCCAAGCTCTTAGAAACTTCTTGATCAGAATGAAATCACTGAAACACCTGATTGACACTTCTTTACACAATTTTTCAATTTGCAATCAGTTTGCAGGTTTTACGGAAAAGGTGCCATGCTGTGTGTTGTTCTTTGCAGTCATTGGATGGTCTAAGGCAGATGAGAGTCAGAGTAAGAGGTAGATGGGTCAGGGGAAGAAGATTATGAGGCAGAGGAATCCGTGTGCGAGGTGGCGGTGTAGCTGGAAGGGCTCAAGTTACAGATGAAATTCAGGCAACTATGATTGATCATGTGGTAAATCATGGCCTTTCACTTAGAGGGGCGGGACAAAGAGTACAACCTTTTCTCAATAGAAACACGGTTGCATCCATTGTAAGAGTTTTTCGACGGGAGAGCAGGTATTGCTGCTATACAGTATATACATCTCTTTTCCTATAGATGAGCAGATGCCCTTGCTCAATGCAATGACTGCTGCTGCCCATGATATAGATGCAGAGGCATGTCAAGGAGGGATCAGGCATGCAAGAAGATTTTTCCCTAGGTGCATCACAAGGGAAAATATTGAGTGTGATGAAGATGAGGCCATGTGGCCTATTCGTCAAGAGAGAAGAGACTAGAAGAGACAGACAGCTCTAGTATCTTCTGTTGGAATATTTAATTTGTAGCCACAATAAAATAAAATAAAAAGAATGAATAATCAATAAAATTTGGATCACAGCATATCTGATTCTGGATCCGTTTTTTGCAAGAAGGCAAATTTGACTACAAATGACACTGACATGTAAGCTGCGTACAGTCATTGGCTACAATGAACCAGCAATGTTGCACTGATTTACATTGAGTGTGGTTTTTTGTATTTTGTTGCCCCTTGTGTAATGAATGATTGGAAGGGCTCAAACATTTGTATGCAGGTTGTGTTGTTTGAGGGCAAAATTTGCTTTTGGTTCATATTTTAAATGTTTTGGCAGAGTTGGAGCTTTTTGCAAACAAAATGTGTCATTTTGACCATTGTTGCCACTGTTTAGGCCTCTGCGTTAACTGTTCTGAAAAATGTGGGTTTTGAGTTGACTGCTGCGTCAAAGCAATCTATAAAAACTGTAACTTGAGCCCTTCTAGATACAGCTACAGCTACACTTCCACCTCCACCTCCACCTCGCATATGGATTCCTCTTCCTCTGAGCCCTCTTCCTCTGAGCCCTCTGCCTCATACTCTGCCTCTCATCTGCCTTAGACCATCCATTCTTGCAAAGAACAACACACAACAGGCCCCCTGCAGACTGATTGCAAATTGAAAAGTTGTGTGAGGTAATGTCAATCAGGTGCTTCAGTGATTTCACACTGTTCATGAAGTTTCTAAAAGCTTGGAACATATGGTTTCTGTTTTGCTACCACAGCTAAAGCAATGGAGTTTGGACTGCATGAATGACATCTGCGTTAACTGTTTTGCAAAAGGGTGGGGAAAATGTGTCAAACCAATGAAACTGGGTTAACTCATTTGCAAGAGGTGTCTTTTGCTCTGCAGAGATGGTGATGCTGAAAACTGAGAGGTTGCCAGTTTCTTCAAACAGGTCAAAGCAACCAATAAAAGCTTTAAAGTCTGTATACACTTAGAATTTAACAGCCTTTAATAGTATATATGTGGGCCATTATACACTTAGTTGAAAACCTTTTAAAACTACAAGGTCAATTTTGTCTGATAGGTTATTCAGTCCAGATTCCTAAATTCCTTAGGTTAAAGGCATACCAGCCCTTATAAGATCAGAGTGCTGGTTAGACATTTATATACATTCATTATAGGCATGAATGTCATATTCATTTTGTGCTTTTAAACCTTTTTTTATACCCAGCAGAATGATACAAAACAACTAATATACAGCAAATAACTTTATGGAATTATAAAAACTAGCATTGAACTCATTTGGCATTTGTCTCGTCAGACATTTGTCTCGTTCAAAATGAACAAACACACCATACGCACCCACTAATATTTGGATAAATGCCCTGTAGCATGTTGTAAGGGAAATGACAGAGCTAATTTAAATTAGTTGGTTTCCTGGTGTGCACTTGGCTTTTTAAGCATAGCTTAAACATTTTGAGTAGAGTCAAGGTAGGATATGTGTCAGAGCGGAGCGCTGAGTGGCGTGAGTGTTTTGTGTTGTGATGCAGCACTGCACAGCTCAAAGGGGTGTTAATGCTAGCTTAGCATGTAGCACCATTCAGCATTTCCTATTTCTTGCCTGACAAAAGGAAATACTTAAAAACTTCCAACAGCAGCTGATTATTTAGGTCAGGTGTGCGTGAGCAGCTGCAGAGAGGAGATGGGAGTGTCTCTTCAGTCGGGAAGAAGCGCGGCAGTTTGGGCTGATGTTAATGAGTGCGTTTATATAGACTATTCAAATTTGTATCTTTTGAATAATTCATTTTTTAGTATTGAATATATAGAAACATGAGCTATTTTGACAACTCTACTATATACCGTCTTTGATTTCACTTTTACTGATGAATATATAAAAAAGCATACTTAAAATCAATAAACAAAAGACGCTTAGCCTGGCGGGTGGGCACGTAAAGCCTGCCAGCCCGCCAAGCTTGTAGTACAGTGGGGGAAACCCTGAACACAATAAACTAGTGATGGCAAGATGAAGCCTCTTGAAGCGCTGAGCCTTTCCATCCAAGAGTCAAGCTTGTCTTGGATGGAGTCATCATGACAATGGTTCATTTGCTCTACTGTGCCATCAAGTGGACAATGTATAACAGGCAAAGTGATGATTTGACGTGACTTTGGTGTGTGAAGCTTTAAACTGAATAAATGAGCGGTGTGTGTGTGTGTGATGTCAGCCAGATTCTGACTATTATCTCAGTATGATCTTAATCTGTCTTTATGATACAGCTGAATTGGCAGGGAAAGTGGAAACAAGTGTTGAGAGAGAGTTTCTCTGGGAATGTCTGGCTGGACATGCAGCCATGCAGATTGTACAATTCTGTAAAATGAAGGTTTAAAGTTATTGCAGAGTACTTACTGCAGGCATTAGTTCATCATCGAGAGAGCTTTCGGGTGACTAATTCATGCATCAACACAGTAATTTCTATTCTTTGCAAAAGGACTGCTATCAGACTTTCGGATCGGATAAGAGTCTCATCCCACCCTACTATTTGCACACTTTAAACTTCTCAGGAAGCGTGTTGGTCAGCGCAATCAACTGATTTCATTAAAAAATGTGTGGAGATATTATGTCTATCTGCTGACATTACTTTGTAACTGTGCTTATAATGATAACCTTTATTTAACTAGGTAAAGCATCACAGAGTTAAAGAAATCTCTATTCCAAGCTAAAACTGAGAAATTGTAAATCTTAGCAGGGAAACGGATCCATGGCTCAGAAGTGAAAGCGCTGAAGCTTATTCATCTCTTGACCAGAAAACTGGCTCAGAGCTTGTCTGCTTAACTGTGTTCAGGGTTTCCCACAGCATATTATAAGTCTAGCGGACCGATAGGCTAAGCGTCATCTGTTTATTTCAAATGTGTCAATGTTTGAGAGCGATAAACAGTGAGTAAACCTCCCGGTCGAACCAGCTAACACGCTACCCCCCCCAGTCAGCCATGGCAGATAGCCATTCACACTGAGCCAGTTTCTGCTGGAAGTTTCTTCCTGTTGAAGGGGAGTTTTCCTCTCCACTGTAGCTACATGCATGCTCAGTGTGAGGGATTGCTGCAAAGTCAGTGACACAATGCAGGCGACTGTCCACTGTGGCTACGCACAATTTCAGGAAGAGTGAATGCGACAAGTCAATAACTTAGATAGGAAACTTTTTAACCAATATGTCTGTATAGAATAGAATAGAATTGAACCATTAGACCATACCAGATACAACTGATTGATAAAATATCAGGACAGATGAAGTGAGTGAGTCAGAAGAGCAAGTTTATACAGTCGGATAAAAGATTCTCTCTCTGTTCTAACATTTCTTTCTTGCTGATTTTAAAGCTCAAAATGACACTTAAATATATTGCAAATGATCCAAAGACAAGATATGACAGGAGAATCGGTTGCGATTAGCTGGCCCTTCGAATTACTCGCAGCCCAGCACTACCCGGCACTACCTGGCAACTCAGTTCTTGAATCAGTCACGAGGTACGGCTGGCTTTTGGGGCTTCAAACGTCACAACCTTCAACCGTCATCAACACTAACCTTGAAATGGGCTTTACAAAAAATCTGCCTGGATTACACTGCACACACTTCAAGGCATCGACACACAGGACACAACACTACAATAAACTAATTGAACATAAATCCAGCCACAATCACTTGCTTACAGCTAGATTTTTAAGTCTTGTCGGTTTGATCCAAATTACTTTTTACATTTTCTCCCTCCAGCAAAAGCCTTGTAAAATTATGATTGTGTAGATAAATGACCTCATTTCCTTTCAACGTGCTGCATTGTTGTCTCCCGTCTTCTTGTTGGTTGACTCCTCCGTTTGCATCACAATCGTGTCTATTGTTTTGTTTTTGTTTTTTTCTGTTTTTATTATACTTTGGAACTTTTTTTAACCCCCTGCTATTGTGGCACTTTGAGATTTTATTTGAAATGTAAAGTGTATTATAAATAAAATGTATTATTATTATTATTACTATTATTATTATTATTATTGTGCGTCTCAGCTACCAGGGGTTGGGATTTGATTATGAATAATCTGATTTGATGAGAAATTACACAAAAAGTGCTGAACTGTGTGCCAAGACGAATCTTTAAGTAACCAATTAGAATCAGCATTGAGTCACATGGAAGCCAAAAGTCTCAAAATACACAGACACTCATCTGTCTGGTGCCTGTTGCTGCTGTAACATTGAAATTTGGGCTGGACTAAAAACTATTACCCTAAATAAACCCTAAATGGACTGTGGATGCTGAAAAAACAGAACAGATATGATAATTGTTTTTTATTTCATAGTTTATGTTTTTCCTAGGGCGGTACCCTATGAACAGTCCAGCATTAAAAAGGTTTAAATGCTTTTGATTAAGGAGACCCAGCAGATTGCATTGAGTCCTGGGTTAGGCATTTATGGAGTAAGGAAGCTGTCAAAAAGATGTGTATATCATTTGTAACAAGACATAGTTGTACGTCAATAGAGATATTGCACAAAAGTTCCAATACAAAATTCTGCTGTCATATATGAGTCTGAAATATTTTGTGGGTTAGGATTGTTTTTATGTGAGTGTGAATCTAAAGCTGTGGGTCCAAAGTCTGGTGAATACAACTCTAATTTATATGACTACAAGTCTTCACTGCTGTGGACACGACTTCAAGTTTGTGGGTATGAGTAGAAAAGGTTTGAAATGAAGTCTCCGGGGGGCATTATCGAACAAGGAGGAAGTCGAATTTCTTATGGGGGAGTTTTTTTGTAAGACATGATTGGTCGGATTGGCATGTTCGGGTGGGGTTTGAAGAAACCACGACAGTGACACTGTTGCCAAGTCCGCTTATTATAAGCGATTTTGAGCTTCTTTTTTTCTAAAGTCGCTTGTAAATTCTGTGAGTCACGGGTAGCGTTTTTTTTTGGACTTGTTTCTGAAATGAAGTCACTTATTTGGGCTCTAAAATAAGTCACGATAAACACAAGTTATAAAGAGACCTGCTTGCACTGCCGCACTATAGATACCCAGTATACCTGGCTGAAATATCCCTCCGGCTCTCCGCGTTCACACACTCCTACCCAGACAATATATACTAGATGCCTCATTACGTTCTAGAGCGCATCCTGTGCCACCTTATTGCCTTGGTCTTTTCTACTCTAGGCTGGCATAGGAGCCGACGGGAGTAAATGTAGAGGGAGCAATGGTGCCTGTATTTTATGCAGTTTACGGTTGCAATAACCTGCGATAACTGATGAAAGTAGATTACACGGTGCAGATCACCATTTTGAGCAGAAATCCTATCCTGTCGTGTGGTGGGTTTCCTGTTGCGCTTCTTTTGGGCTTGTTTTTATATAGCTGGTTGCTTGTTTGTCTCACAATATCTGGCAACACTGGACGGTGGAGTTATTACTTTCCTCCCCCGCTCCCTAGGAGCTGCAGCACAGCCACTAACTAAGCTAAGATATTTTTTTAATATGACTGATCTAATATATTGATTTTATTAAGGTACACTGCTTGCCGATTGCAGTAGTTGTACAACTACGGTCAAAATATAAGCCCAGTGGACCTTCCTATCCCATAGCTTCCCAGTCAGTCAGCGTCAAAGATTGATGTTTAAGCACAGTATGGCAAGTCGTTTTAACATAAAATCAGCCATTAGATTCATCATTTGAATGGTACCATATCCGTAATTATGATTCAAGATAACGCAGAGTAAATTATGACTAGTTGCCTGCGGTTCTATGATGCCAGAATGATGATGGAAACATGTCTGACTTACAAAGAGCATCTGGGATAAAAAGTGTTAAAGATATCTCTAACTTAGTTTTGCCTAATCATTATTTGCTTTCAAGATATCTGCAATTTTATCTGCACTAGCGCAATCTTAGTAAAAATACACTTGAGTTATCTTAAATAATGAGGTAATTTGAGATATCTTTAATTAGAATTATGTCTAGTCAAAACAAAAAGCAAGCTATCTCAAATTTCCGTATGACTAGTCATAATTTAACTGTTGCTATCTTAAATATACGTTTTAGTAATTTATTGCAGATATGTTGAATTGGGGCTTCAATACAATTTAATGGTAAATCTGACATTTCAACAGACAACATAGCAAATTGCTATGTTGTCTGTTCAAAGTATAATTAGCAATATCTCATGTCTAATCATAAATTAATTTCAGATATCTGGAACATAAGTAATGTAAATTGTATGTTAAAATGGTCTGCCATAACTGCTGCAGATGCTGGTGAAGATTCTCAGTCATCCGGGTCATGATCATTCCAAAAAAAGTAAAAAAACAAAACAACTGGACTTTTATTCCGAAGTTTGAAGACGTTTCGCATCCCATCCAGAAAGCTTTCTCAATTTCAATGTCTAACCTCAACATTGACGTGTATAGGAAACCCACTCACACAGACCAATATCTTGTTTTTGACTCACACCACCCACAGGAGCACAAACTTTCTGTCATCAGAACCTTACAACACTGGGCCGAGCATTTCCTAAAACAGAAGGGAAGCACAAAGAACAGAAACACATCAAAGATGCCCTCCAAACCTGTGGGTACCCTAACTGGGTGTTTGTCAAATCAGCAAGAAAATCCAAAAGACACAGTGCAGAACATAATGGTGAGAAGAATAAACGCAAAAACATCGTCATCCCATATGTTGCTGGAGTCTCTGAAAAACTCAAGAGGATTTTCTCCAAACACAAAATCCCAGCCAGGCCAACGATGACCCAAATGACTCCCCATTGCAAAGAGGTGGACCAGTTTCGGTTTAAGTTGCATGTTATCTAAGCCATAGCAAGGCCTTTTTGGGAAATAATATAAAGCTTGGAATTCCACACTACTCCAGACATTTGAATTGAGAAAGCTTTTTGGATGGGAAGCGAAACGTCTTCAAAAACTTCGGAAAAGTCTAGTTGTTTTGTTTTTTAACTTTTTTTGGAACTGTTGCAGAGTTCCTCTTTGGTGGATAATGCCCCCCTGTGGAGCCATTTCAACACTTTTCTACTCATACCCGCAAACTTGAATTTGTGTCCACAGCAATGAAGACTTGTAGTTGTAGAAATTTGAGTTGTATTCACAAGACTTTGGACTCACAGCTTTCAGATTCATGCACACATAAAAACAAGCCTAACCCACAATATGTTGTAGACTCACATAACAGCAGAATTTTGTGAACAGTGTTTTTCTGACATAAAAAATACCTATACAAGTTGTTAGAATCTGCACACATCTTTTTGACAGCTTCCTAACTCCATAGACATTTAGAAACAGTAAACAGTTGTTTGCGTTGTCGTTGACTTTGCAGCAATCCCTCATGCAGAGCATTCCTGTAGAGACAGTGGGGAGGAAAATTCCCCTCTAACAAAAAGAAACCTCCAGCACAACTAGGCTCAGGGTGAACGGCGACCTGCCTCAACTAACTGGGGGTTTAAGAAGTGAAGCTAGAAAAAGTTGATTTTGGAGCAGGAGGTTCTTTCTTGGTCAGCACTTTCTAAAATCGTCCTCCTCTTTACTCAGAATATTACCCACGCCCCCATTTCCCCTCATCTACCTCAGGCCTAACATGCAATCTGTAGAAGTGTGATAGCATGGTGTTTTTTTAATGAATTAATTTGTTTTCGCCTCAGGATGGTGGATGTCGGTGGCCAGCGTTCTGAGAGGAGGAAGTGGATCCACTGCTTTGAGAAAGTCACGTCCATCATGTTTTTGGTGGCACTCAGTGAGTACGATCAGGTCCTTGCTGAGTCCACCCATGAGGTGAGAGGCAGGCTGCTGCCTGCAAAATAAAACACTCTTTTTTTCTTCACACAGTATCTTATTATTTCTGTGCATGGGGGATGTGAAAGGGGCTCACTTTGGGATGATTAAAAAAAATCCTTTTAAGGGAAACAAAAAGAGATTGTTCCCTTTGTTTAAAGCCAAACGTGTTAGGTGGAAATGATGACCCAGATTTCTAGAGTCCAACTCCAGCCTGATGTCTCTCTCTCTCTCTCATTCTCTCTCTCTCGTTCTCTCGTTCTCTCTCTCTCTCTCTCTCTCTCTCTCTCTCTCTCTCTCTCTTTTTCTTTGTGGTCACGCTCAAAGGCCTCCTCTCAATCTTCCTTTGTGGCTGTGCATATGGTTGACCTGCAGGGGGAGCCCTTTAGTCACCCTGCTCGGCAAGGGGCCCCTCTGTGGAAAGTCGTTTTCTGAATTGATTTGGCAGCTAGTTGAATTTGCTCACACGATCACTGCTGAATTACTGCCATCAGATTATTTTCTTAATATTTACACTGTTGTTCATCTGTTTCCCAAAGAATCGGATGGAGGAAAGCAGAGCCTTGTTCAAGACAATCACAGAATACGAATGGTTTAACGATTCCTCGTTCATCCTGTTTCTCAACAAGATCGATCTGTTCGAGGAAAAGATCAAGTACTCACATTTGGTGTCCTACTTCCCTGATTATAAAGGTAAGGGCTAACGTGAATACTACGGCACCTTCAATAGCTGTTGTACCCGGTATGCATATAAAGCTTCACAGTATCACACTCTTTCTCTTAAAAAAGTATCTTGTGGGGAAAAAATAAAAAATTAGTAAATAATAATTTCCACAGTTAGTAGCAATCATTGATTCTCACAAAGTTTGTAGTTTCTGCTTTATTTTTAAGTTGATCAGAATCCATAACTTCCTGTTACCTTCACATATTAATATGAAGGATAGTGGCTTGTTTCTGTATGCCACTTTTCAGAATGGTTAAGGCAGGACAACATCAATTCAAAAATACTTTATTAATCCCGAGGGAAAAAACTTAAGTTTGTAGTAACCCACATCTCCAGGTTTGTTCAGAGTTGCTGTGGGCGGCCAGGATCTCTTGTAGTGGTCAGTAGTACAGCAAATCTGAAGAAGCTCGTGGAGAGGATGATCAGGGTTGTCCCTCTCCCCTTCATTTGATGAACCATCCTTTTTTGCACAATCATGCAGAGCAATACCCAGAGCAGAGTCAAGCTTATTTATCAGGTTGTGTAGTTTTTCTTAGTCACTGGATCTGATGCTGTGACAACAGATGATGCCAGAGCAGACAACAGATTTAGAGAAGATATGCAGCGTCTTGCTGCAAACACTAAGAAAAAGTACTTCTTCATTCATGTTGAATGTAGTGTTTGATATATTCCCGACTCTCCTGAAATATACAACCATTTCCTTTGCTTTCTCACATTCAACATGAGATGAATGTCACCACATTATGCTGCAAAGCGATCCACCAGCCCTCTGGACTCTTCTTGTAATCTTCGTGACAGGACTCGTGCTGACTTGTACTGGAAGTCTGAGGTGTACAGCATGAAAAGGGACAGTGAGAAAACGGGTGCTGCGCTGCTGACCACATAAAGAAAATCACAACTGTGGTCTGTCAGATACTCATTGATCCAAGCAGTTGTTGAGGCTTTGATCTGGGTCTTTGGAGTTTCTCACAAAGTAAATCAAAAGGGCTGTACTGTCATCACACAAGTACATGATGAAATTATGCCTGTTCCACTATCAAGTGCGTGTAAAGGAGAGTTTTTAAGAAAAATATAAAAAAAGATTCTAAAAGCTATAAAAAAACTAAATTTTGCATACAAAATATTGCACATGCATTTAAACAGAGTTCGGGGTTCTGAAACCCCATGAAATAAAAAAAACGGCTCTTCTATCTATTTGTCCCACATTTGAGTGACCTGAAGTGCTTCCTCCAGGGGAGCTTCCTGAATAGTTGGTGTCCGGGGTGGAATGTGTCCGCAGCTATTTTCTGTGCTCTGCTCTGGCAGTGAGAGCTGGCGGTGTCTAACAGGGGGGGCAGAGGGCTGCTGATGAGCTTTTCTGCAGTCTTTGTTACCCTCTGGAGTGCCCTCCTGTCTGCAGCAGAGCAGGGATTGAACCCCATAGTAGCACAGCTCATCAGCACTGGTTCTACGGAGTCTCTGCTGGGCCTTTCTGACCGGTGCTAATCTGTTCACTGTCCAGGTGAGGTCCTGGTCCTCGGATATGTTCGGAGAAGGTAACATCCAAAAGGATGAGCTTCAGCTTCAGGCTGAATTGTTTCAAATGAATAAAAAAAATAATAATCAAAGAACATGATCTGGATAGTCCTGCCTACTTTGTCCAGAAGACAGTGGTGGCAAAGAAGCAGGATTTGTGATGAAAGGTGGGCGAAGAAACATTTCAGGTGTGACAGGAAAGCTGTGGGTGATGGGAGGATGGGATGTCTGTTTGGCAGGGGGCAACAGAGGAGGATGCTGAGCCTTTTCTTGAAATACACCTTTTATCTTCTTCATCCCAGACCACAGATGTCTCCAGCTTCTTCCAGTAGACCTCCTTGCCGTCTCTGATCTTGACCCCAAGTGTTTTTTTTGTGTACTAATCAGTAACTCCCTCCCTGACCACTTCTTTTTGCTGTTTAGCAGTTCCTACAGCTCACTGGTGGTCTTATTGGTTCTGATCTTGTGGAATGGGTTTGTCCACACAGACGGTCATGGCATTGACGCCGTCCTTATGTATGGCCGGCAGGGTTGTCCCAGGCCGTGGCCTCAAAACTACCCCACAGAGCTTCTTCAGCTTACTGTGACTATCTTCACAGTTATTTTTATGACAGAACAAATTTTATAAAACAGACAAAGATTAAAACACATCTTCCATTTAAGTAAAGGAGCTGTGTGTGAGTTTATAAATCAGGAAATAGTTACAAAAAAGTAGCTACGTGTTCAACCTCGCTCAGTCAGAGCAGAGGGTGTTTAAAACGAGGATCCTGTATTATCTTTGCACCACACAGAGTGAGGAAGATGCTAAGGGAAGGAGAGAGAGAGAGAGAGAGAGAGAGAGAGAGAGAGAGAGAGAGAGAGAGAGAGAGAGAGAGAGAGAGAGAGAGAGAGAGAGAGTTTGCAGTTAGTTAACTAAAGTAAAATGTGGCTTCTTGAACTCATTAAGTCTCTATAATGACCATTAGACACTAAATTACCATGCGGAGTGTGTTAAGCTCTGCTGGGTATTTTTGCTGGAACTGTATGCCTTGGTTGGATGCAGCGGGATAATTGTCCACTGTTAAATACTGTGGATAATCTGTGATGCTGTGGGCCCATTTCTCTTCCCAGGCCCTGGGAACCCTCACAGAGTGCATGGATATTAGTTTTTAAGGTGGAGTAACCTTCTCTGTTCTATAAACATTATCTGAACAAAGTTGATGTTAAACTGTTTAATCTGAGGAGACTGATCCAGGAGATAAAAAAAAAAAAAGCCTAAAGCTGTTAGAGAACATAAGAGTGCCATCACGTCTCATAACAATTAGCCACTATCTAATTGCCAACCTGCATGTTTAATTTAAACTCAGTCTGTATAATATCTGTCCAACTATCCAATATAAACTGTGGCGTTTGGGAATCCATCAATGGGACTTTAACTTGAAACCATGAGACACATTTTCAGCCTTGGCTTTTGAGTTAATATCCATTGTAATTATGTATCACTATCATAATCATAATGATGACTCTAATTATTACGGTTCTAATTCTATTGATGACTATAATTATTGTAGTCATAATTACAGTTTTTATGACTTACAATCTGGATAATTATTATCGGTACTGTAAATAAAAAAATTATACAATATTGGCAGCAAACTCTCCAATAAAAATCTGTTGTCCTCTGCAAGAAAACAGAAAGGAAATGCTCATGGGTCTTTCAGCAGAACATTGCTCTAACACCATGGAAACAATGTGCTTACCAGCCCTGGTCCTCAAGTCCCCCGGTCCTGCATGTTTTAGCTCCTTCTGCCACCTGACCTAAATGAATGCTGATTAAGAGGCTTCTGACTGCATGCAGAGGAGTTTATGCAAACATTTGAGTCAGGTGAGCTGGAGCAGAGCCACATCTAAAACCTGCAGGACAGGGGTACTTGAGGACCAGGTTTGGGCACCACTGGTCTAAAATGTTTGAACAAATCTTCACAGATACGTTTCACCAGATGACAAAAAAAAGGGCATCTTCCATGGCCGTCAGAGTCCCCAGAAAAGAGTGTGTAAGAGAGGACCCAGGACTCTGGATGAACAGGAGAGCTTGTGGATGGATGGTCAATGGTCAAAGATCCATCTCTTTGTATCCTCCAACCTCATGAAACGTTATCCGTGAAGATTCAGTTCAGCCAGGGTATCAATAAATTCAGCAACAGTGGTTTTGTTAAATGTCTATTAAAATGCCTGTGCAATAGAGAGTTTGCACAGGCATTGTATTAAAAGTGTTTGTCTCTTCATGTGGGATTTACCCTGCTGTATAAATGTACTTACATTAAAGGTTAGCTTTCTCCACCATTTTCAGTGTATGATTTTGCTGCTTCAATAAGATTAGTTTAACTCTTATTTACTCATCTTTACCAGGGAACAGGTGTAAGTGATATTTCTTGTTCAGCTATAATCGTTATTATTCAACAATAATTATTGATCGCCTTATATGTATTTTAGCATGATTTAGCCCAAGTGAAGTAAACTGTGTCTAAACAAGTGTCTTGCTGGACACCTTTTCCTAGGACCCGAGGAGGACGCCAAGGAAGCAGAAAAGTTCATCTTGGACATGTTCCTCAACTGCAATGAAAATAAAAACATCTACCACCACTTCACGTGCGCCACCGACACCAAGAATATCGAAAACGTCTTCAAGGACGTGAAGCACCACATCATGCAGGGCAACCTGAAAGAACATAACTTGGTGTGAGCGCCTGGTGCTGCTGCCGTAATTTAATCGTCTCAGCGCAGCCGCTCGGACTGTGAGGGCTCTGCGGCGTCTCCATTCCCTGCTGCTGCTGTTCCACACTTTAATCCAAAACAGGAAATTGAAGGGCTTCAGAGCTTGTCATCAAATGACTGTACGGCCGATGCTTTTCAAATTTTCTTGTTAGACTCTGTAAGTGGATGTCTCTGGCTATTACAAAGTGTGACCTGCCAATTAAAGTGCTGGCTTTCAGCGGAGTCTAATATAGCGTGCACTCTGAAATTTATCGAGCGCTATGTAGACGTTTTGGAGTGGTGGAAATGCACACTGGCAGATTAATAGGGGGAAACATATTTTACTGCCCTCGAATGCCTCGGAGGAATTATGATGTAATAGATCTCTCCTTCAGGGAAGGTGTGGGACTGAATCCTCTGCTGGAAATGGCATCACTAAAACAGTTTGGTGATTTTAGTTTTTTAGATTTGACTTTGAAAGCGTAGGTTGTGCCTTGACTAAAGGGGAACATGTCATAGTTAACACTAACAACAACATTAATTTAAAAGCGCACATATTGTTGCATTGCTATGTGAGCTCCACTTAGTGAGGCTTTGATGAGCACTTTGGATCTGCCTTTAATGACTTTGCTGAAGAAAACTTTGTGTGATTGGCGTTTTATAGGGATAGACTTTAAATGGATTGGTTTTGGAGTCCTCTGTCAAAGCTTGAAAGTTAAACATTATTTCAGGGATTGCCGTATTATCGTGTTGTTTCCTAGCTTAAAAATCATGTACTTTGAAGTCTTTAATGTTGGAGCCTTGTTATTAATTTGATAAGATTTTGGACATGTTGTATAATATAATAATGTTTTGGTTTGATCCAGTGTTAGAAGTCAGTGTTAGAAGGGGAAATACTAAAGATGGAGGTTGATCAAATGTATAAAAGACAAAGTACAAATGTTTACACAACCATTTTTCTTCTTAACAATGAAAATAAAAGTTGAAATCAAATGTTTACCTACACTGTAAAAGCATTTTTTTTCTTGCACTGTCAGACACAACCTGTCCTGTTTTAGGTCAGATAGGATCACTAAAGTTGTCTCTGTTTGTTAAAGACCAGAATAAAGAATTATTTAAATAATTTTTCAAAACTTTCTTCAAATGCAGAACTTTATAGATGTTTCCTTAATATTTGGTAGCTTTTTTTTACTGTATGACTTGTGCGTAATTTTTTTAATATCCTTCCACGAGGTACCTAGAATAGTTTGCTGTAATTTGGCCCAGAACTGGTGTAACTTCAGTCAGGTTTTTTAGGCCACTCTGCTTGCAAAGACCATTTCAGCTCTGCCTAGATGTTTTTCAGTTGGACAGAAATCAGGACTTTTTAAAAGCTGCTCTTCAAGAAATTAGTTTTTCTCTTTAAGATGCTTTGTAACTAATTTTGTGGTATGATTAGGCTCAGAGCCATTTTTGGAACTGCCCCTGCTTCAATATGTCATGTAGAAAACTTGAAAAAATATATGTTTGCAGCATGTTTCTTGTGTAATATTTCACTACCCAACTTTTGAACACCACAGTAGAGGGTTGTAATTGTGGATGTTGTTGTTTTTCTAAAATTGAGTCCGGTTGAGAAGGTGATATATGTGGAAAAACTGTTTTAAAAAGAAAATTAGAATACATTTCACATTGTTTTCTGTCTCTTTGGATGTTTAGAAAAATCTGAAGGAGTTCCCACTTTATTGGCACAGTAGGAGGAGACTTTTAGAGCAACCAGGTGTGGACAGATGTAGCAAATATTTGCTCTGTGCATCTTTCCAGGGTTAGATTGCATTTATCTGTTGCTGAACAGAACAAGCAGAACATGCAGCTGTATCAGAAGGACCACTCGATGTGTTCAACATAAATGATTTAATAAATGGCTTTGTAAAATAAGAGGTTGCAATACACTTGCACAGTTACACTGCAGCTACAGCAGCATTATTAGGCAACTTTGCATTATTGTAATTAAGCCAGCAAGAGAAAATGAGACCCTCAACATAAAACAAGAGAAGAGCCGCAACATTTACGACACTCAGTAAGCACAAATAACCTGCCAAAGAGGGAGATGTTCCTGCCAAACAATATTTAGAACAGCTCTGTTTAACCAGCAATAAAGACATGGTCCAGTGATTTAATCTGCAAGTATTTTTTCTGAATAGTAGTTGAATAGGAGTAGAAATTGTGTTTATTAAAAGCTTCAAAGCTTTATTCTCCTGTTAACAATAAAAACATGACAATCAGACATATTTAAGTATATTTAGGAGAACAGCAGATAAGGGAGAAGGTGGAAAGCTT
This sequence comes from Fundulus diaphanus, assembly GCA_037039145.1. NCBI lineage: Eukaryota > Metazoa > Chordata > Actinopteri > Cyprinodontiformes > Fundulidae > Fundulus > Fundulus diaphanus. Next base: position 25,932,988 of record CM073141.1, read on the forward strand.
AATGGTCTTATCCTTTCAAGCCATTTAAAACAGGGATAGTGTTGACATTTTTAATCTAGCGGCAGACTTGTTTCTATGTAAAAGGGGCAAATGAAGGAAATCAACTCTGACAGAAAACGTTAGCAGCGTTTTACATTGTGTTTTTTGTGTGTGTGTGTGTGTGTAATGGTTGAATTTTGTAAACCTTTGTACTGACTGAAAACTGCTAACTTAATTTTTGAATGTGGGTTATAGTCTAGATTTACACACTGCTTTTTTAATCTCTGCTTCATTTAAATGTTCCACAATCCTGGCTACTATGCATCACTGTCACTGTTACATGACCAAACAAAAACCACACAACCAACCCCCTTGCCTACCCCTCTTGAAACACAGGCACAAAGGGCATGTAGCTGAAAATAAACATCGGGTGTCAATATCGGCCCATGTTTACTTATCAGGCCAATACCGATAGGTTAAAAAAAGATTGGTTGATACCGATGTTAAGGCTGATATGTCGTGCATCCCTAATTGTGTTCATGCTTAACAAATCCACATGAATGAAACGTTAAAATGATAAAACTTTTGGCATTTTGGACAACAAGAGCATGCGATCTATGAATTATAATGGACCTGATATGAAGTAATAAGATATTTCAGGTTTTGAAAAAAGTAATGACAAAATATTCGACAGGAAATGTTGTCCACCAGGTAAACTCATCTAAGCCTGTTCAAACATCAGTTTGCAGCTGTTTCAGGTGGAGAACAAACAGTGAAACGGACCTTCAGAAGCTATAAATCATATGCTAACTTCAGCTTGTAACAAAATAACCTACCTGCTAACGTTATTTAGCTCAACTGTAACACAGAGCATATTAGAAAGGTTAGTGATCACTGTCAGACTCTAGTAACTGATTTAAACACAAACTAATTCATTCATTTCTTTACCTACAAGTACATCTAAGAAAAATTTTATATTGCGAAAATGTTAAATGTTTTTAGTCACTCGTTTGAATGTGTAACTCATATATTGTAGATTTGTTACACATAGAGAGAAATATATAGATTCATTACACAGAGTAAAATATATGTTTCACTTTGTAAAATGAGAGACCGAGAATACTGAAGTTTTTCATGATATTCAAATTTTTTGAGATGTAACTGTATGTACATTGGATCAGCTAATTGTAGCACATAAGTAGGTTGCTCAATTTTCCTTTTCAGTGCATTTTATCACCAGCAGTGGAATTTCCATCTGAATGTGGAACAACAGCAACGTGAGACACAGGGGTGTAGGGGTTGTATTTTAAGTTTTCAGATTTATTTTTATTTCAATAAAGAGCCTGACAAAAGGGCTCCTGATTGGGCTACATATTGTTCCTGTTGTTATTTCATCCGAGGTAGTTTTTTCTTTCTTTCTTAAGTGATGCAGCAATGACCCCTTCAGTAGTTGGCTTGCTAGACATCCGCCTATGGGGCCTCTGACAGGAGATGTTACTGATTAGGGTAATTTTCAATTTTAAAGATCAATTTGGGCTCAAGCTTTGACTTCCTGGTTGATGTCTTGTGATGCTGCATTTAATATTTCCGTCTAATGAACAGGACACCAGTCCATCCAGTGGCAAAACGCCCCCACAACATGATGCTGCCACCTCCTGGCTTCATAGGTGAGATGGTATTCTCAGCGGTGCAAGCTTCCCCTTTTTCCATAATACACAAGTGTCATTTAAAAAAGAGGCAGCTGGAAATTGTACTTAAAATGAACAAATCCTGTGGGGGTCCACAATTCTCTTTCTGATATTTCCCTGAAAGCAGTTTGAGATGTTTCCTTAAAATACATCTGCAAATGTGGCTCTAGTTAAACAAAAGATTCTGTATTAACCTTTAAGGAGCTTTCAAAACTTATCCATCCTCTTCTGGGCTTTCTAAAAATTGTTTAAAAGTAGAGAAATAACTTTGCCAATTGTAACTGACTAACACAGGAAAAGTTAGTCTTGGTATCAAATAGTAGGAAACAATGGTTATTTGTCTTTTTGTACAGTTTATATACATTTCTGATTTCAGTTGTATGTTTTTCTACTTAACACGTGTTAACTGAAGTTCCTAAATGTGACTGAAAAATAAAATCAAAGAATTTGGGTCATTGGATCAAGTACTCAGTCTTTGTTTGCTTGGAAATCAGCTTTTCCACACTGCTGGTCTGTCTTCTTGGCTGCCTCCTCTGCTCATCTGGAGTCGTGTTCTTCCTGAAATCCTCTGCTGTGATGCGTCCATCTGGCTGGAACCCTCAGGAGGGGGACCATATTTTTAGGCTTGTAAACAGAGAACTATGCCATGCTAAAGAACCATTATTTTCAGAAGACAAACACTTAAAGTGCTTTAGCAGCTGCACATCACTTGTAAGGACGTTTTAAAGCAGTGTTTCCCAAAGGTGAAGTCAGAAACCAATTGTAGGCCATAAACCATAAAGAGGAGGATGTTTCAATAAAAAGGATTCTAATAGATGAAAACAGCTATCATGAATTGATTAATACGTAGTCTCAGTTTTCTGAAGCTGTTTGTATTTCAATGCTCTCCTTGGGTTTAAGCTAATGTTGTTTTTCTTTAATATCAGGCACTGAAAGTCTTGAGCTTTTCTTCTCTGGGTCAGGTACTGGTAGGTTTTGCAGTCACCACGCCAGAAGATCCCAATTATCAGTCTTTTGTTGATCAAATGTGCAAGAAAATGGGGGGAAAAAAGAGTTTAAATACAAGCCAAGCCCCCGGAGGTTCTGAAGGAATTATGTGAATAAACAGGGTGCCTTACAAAAGTATTTATACCTGCTGAACTTTTTCACATTTATTTTTTTTTACAGTACAACCATGAGCTTCAATATGTTTTACTGGGATATTATGTGATTGACCAACAGAAAGTAGTACATACTGGTTGAACTACAAGAGAAAAGTATAATAATAATAACATATACTCCAGGAGCTCATTGACCCCTCATTTAGGAGGTCATAAATAGCTCAAAATAATATCTTCAGTGCTGCAAGCCCCACTAAGGTCAATCTTCGAAGAACATCTCAGAAAAAAACAACACCATCAAGACAGACAAACATGTCTGCGATATTATGATGGTCTGGGGCTGCTTTGCTGCTTAAGGACTTGCATGACTTACTTTAAATAACAGAACCAAGAATACTGCTCTCTATCAGAAAACCCTGAAGAAGAATGCCCAAGCCATAGGTTTGTGAATACAGATGTGGTGTTGGGTTAAGCAGCAGATAAATGAGCTGAAGTCCTCCAGCAAGAACATGTCTGAATGACTGAGAAAATAAAAGTTAAAAATAAGATTATTAAGTGCCATGATCCAAATTCCAGTTTATATCCAGTTGAGGCTTGTTGCCAGTTATGACAAAAACTCGAGCAGGTTGTGGTTACCAATGTTGGCACAATCGAGTTGTTGGTTAAGGAAGCAACTACTTTTAAAATATGCCCAGGTTGCTTTGAATAGGTTGTTTCAGTTAAGTAAAAAAAAAAAAACAAAAAAAAAAAATTTTTTTTATTAACTTGTTATTTTTGTCTGAATTCAAATTAGTTTAATTATATTTAAAAATGTAATATTAACCAAATACACACACATTTTCATCAACACATACTTCATAGAGGGGACAGGGTCCCTTTCTCTTTGCTGTTACTAACACACCTTGTCAAATTATGGCAGGGTGTGTTACTAATTGCTGCATTTGTGTCTGGGCAGGTCCAGCAGCACATGCTGGGTTATTATATTCAATTGAAATGCGTCATCATGCATGAACCTCCGTATTATTATGGAACATATTTGTTTTGTAAATAGGTGATTACAACCATGATCTGAGACAGCAGATGATTGGCGATAGACAAACATGGGTTGCTATGTGCGTTGGGTTGTTTCACTGAGCAACTGTGGCTTTCCACAGGAGGTGAGTTTAGTTACAATGCAGCTATTGGAAAAACATTAGAAATGTTACCTGTAGGCAATATTTTAACAGTGTGAAACGATTCACTGAAACATCAAAGATTTGTTCATCCTTAACAGTCAGCCATTACTGTGAACTTTGCCCGTCTTCTTTGTTTGTAAATTCAGCAAAGTTCTCCACGTCGATATTATCCTGTTCTCAAGCCAATTCTCTCTCTCAGTGACTCATCAGTTTCACTATTCTGTTCCAGTATTCCTGCAAATTGTCATCGTCATCCCTCTTTACTCTAATTTGTCTTGACTCTGCTCAACTGGAAGTGTCAGTTCTTCTTTCTTAAAGCTGAATCAAATAAGGAGGATTTAAATTTGCAAAAGAAGAAAATGTGTGGAAATTATAAACAGATAAAACAAAGTTCACTGTTAATGCTCATTAAATTGTATACATCAAAACAAAATAATGTTGAAGGTTATGACATATTATACTATCGTTATAATATATTATATATATTATACATGCTTAAATACAGACTGCTAAAATTTCATGATGCCATGAGGAGACCATATTACTAGCATAGTTTCGTTTCAACAAGTTTCTATTATTTAATTAGTAAATAACAGCATTTAACCACTAAAAAAAGTTTACTTGTGTAATAGTGTGAATATATTTTTCCAGAAGAAAACAGGCTTTTTGAACTTTTTGCTTACTCTCTAAAACAGTTTGAAACTGCCTTCCTGAATGTCATGTGACACATTAATGCATCGTAATTGGTTCCTAATCGACTTTGCTTTTCTTTTTTTAAAGCAGTGCATCATTCACAAGGATACATTTTTGAGATATTTGAAGACTATAGGGATGTTGTGGTCCTATTGCTCCAGAAGGGATCCTATTACATGTGTTTATTGAGAATTAGCTTAAAGGTGCATAGCCATGTTGTTTGATTTTTTTTTATTTAGATGTCAGTAGCTCATTCTGGTTGAATACAAAGTTTTTATGAAAAATGATCACGTCCTGCTGGCGTATTAGTTGTTATTTTGGTGTTTTATGCTTTGTTTTTGCTCAATCTGTTAAAGTAAATAAAGCCTTTTGTGTTTATATCGATTTTAACAGAAGTACGTGCTGTGCATGTGCAGCAGGGGTTAAAACAATGAAGCGGCTAATGGCTATCAGCATCTCCCTGCGAAACAACAAAGAATGTTCCAAGGTCCAGAGAAAAAAAAGGCAAAAAGAAAAAAAAAAGATTCCAAGAGGGAAAACACTGGAATATCGCTGGGAATACAGTATGAACGTTGGTGTTCACTGAAGCGGACGCTAAACCTGCCTAGGCTCAGTTGTGACCACAGCGTTGACTGACGTGAGTAAATGTTCTGATATGAGACTCTTAAAAGTTGCTGTAGGTCTGTGTATTCAATTAATACCGGTTGGTCTTCGGTCACGCCGAGCTGCCTCTTTACTGTGAGGCATTTCAGAGGGTTAGGCTTGTTCCAACATTATTTAATTTTGATTTATTAACTAAGCATTATGATAGTTCTGGGATACTGTCGCTAGATGGTGCCATGTCTGTTTATATCTGCTAATCGCGCCTGGCACTGGGATTACATTCATCCACAGAAAGGACCATCAAAACATTATCAGGATGGAAGCTTGGTGTATATTTCCTTATTTTATCATAATCAAACGGTTTTCGGTCTTTTCTAAGCATATAATTTGGCTATATACCTTTAATTGTAGATTTTTCTTCTTTTTTGTGAATGTTCCTCTTGTACTGTATGTCTGTCATTTTTGTCAGTTTTGTCAGTCAGTTTTTAAGTTAAGTTTAACTAGGCACCAATGACAAGGACTTACATTAACAGTTTAGTAGCATGCACAGAAAAAGTTAATCCTGGGTGTGCCGTGCCGATAATCTGTCTATCTTTCATGATGACTTTTGGGAGCTAAAGAAAGCAAATAATTATTATTAATTACAGTTTGTTGTGTATTTCAAAAACATGAAGGGCATCTTTTTCACTATTCCAGACAAAAAAAGTATCTCTATCCTAATAGTCCTGTGCCCGTGTTAACAAAGATTCTCATATTCCTCTCAGAGAGCTCACATCTTAGCCTAAATACTTCTACCAAGGAGTTTTAGCTTAAGAGTGATTCAGATAGCTACTGAGAGCAACTCTGAGCTGGGAAATTACTTTTATCTTACTGAAGAGGTGTGGTTGACCCCATTGCTAGGTGTGATGTCTTTTAAAAGCTGTGATTGGTTGATAGTACAAAACACACACTCACATACAAATGTGCTCCTAGTAATCAATGGAGAGAAGTTTACCGATTAGACTGGATGAAGAAATGTCTCATGATGATGAAGCTTAGCAAAATTAAATAATTGTCACACATCATCAAAAGGTTTGAATGCACCTTATTTACATCCTCATCATTATTTTCATTTGCTTATCTTTCCTCGCCATACTGGTAATTTTACTGTCATCTGTTTGATGATAATGGGCACTCAGCTGTGAGTATTTTACTGGGATTGCCTGCTTGTATAAAACGACTGGATTTGGCAAAATGACCAACATAAAAGGGAGAAAAAAGGTGGAAAAAAACCGAGAAGAGCAGCAACTCTATCCACACAGCTCTGGGAGGAGAATAGAGGAGGGTTGAAAGGTAAATCGATCCTTGGATCACGCTGCAAATAGGCGGCGTTTGAAGCACTTTGCCGCAGATCAGTGCGTCTTTTTCTCTGCGAGTCTTGGTGCTTTTGTGCACCAGCCTGAAAAGTGAAAACCGCTCTGTACAGCAATAATAATTCAGCGAGGAGATAGCATCACACAAGCAAACTTCATATGACCATTTAGGCTATACTGACATCATGTATAATGCAGAAAATGCTTTCTCATTATTTTGTCTAGAGTGTGTATTTTTGTATATATTTTTCTATGACTTTTTCCATTTCTTCTAAAATGTTTATTATTGAGAGAATGTTCTGTAAATAATATAAAAAATCCTCTGTACTATATTCTTTGGACATTTCTCCAGTTTTTATTCATGATACTATTGCTCCCATTATTTATTAATTGCCAATCAAATTATGATACTAGCGCCGTGCCTTTAACCCTTCGGGCCTCTGAAACTTATTAGTTTCGCTCTATGAGGTTGATAAAGAATGTCTTATCTACACATTTATAATTGTATGATTGTTAAAGAAGTTTATGTGCTCATTTCCTTCACTGTTTAGGAGGTGGATCAGCCAATCAGCTCTCTCTGTTTCCACCATCTTTTCTGCTTAAGACACTCTTAGGCTCATTACAAGTCCTCCTCAATACTCCCAACATTTTTCCACTTTAGGAGCTCTTTCAAGGTCCAAGATGCCTTGTGAATAACTTTTATCTTACCTAGGTAAAATTCTAAAAGTTTTTTTTTTTTTTAATTACGCCACTAAGAGCTACTTTTAGTCTTAGGAATCTTTGTAAATAAAGGCACTGGTCCCCAACAGATGTAACTGAACACTGGTTGAAAAAAATATATTTTACTCAGCTGCTAGGCAGGAATGTAAAATATAGCTAAACTGGAAAAATTACTCCGTAAAATCAAGCTCATGCTTGTTTTCCTGGCACGTACTGTCATGAATCAGAGCAGAGGACCCAGAATTCAACTAGACCAGCAGAGGTTCGATAAAAGAATATTTATTAACAAAATCCAAAAAGGGCAGAGAAACCAACAGTCCAGTTGGGCAAGCAGGGCAGGAACAGACAAAAACAGGATGGCACAGATTTCTGGAGACAAGGTGGTTCAAAATCCAAAAAGCAAAACATAACAGAACTTGCAAGAGGAGAACTCACCTACACTCAACAAGACAACCTGGCACTGATGTCTGGTCTCAACAGTTTATATGGAGGTGGAAGCAGGTGAAACCGGTGAGAGGTGATTGCAGCAGGGGTGGAGTTAGGCAGGTGTGCAGAATAAGTAATTAGACCAGACATCAGTGCTGAGGCTCAAAACAAGAACAGATCACACAAATCTAAAAAGCTGACAAGACAAGTGGACAGAAACAAACTACACACGATCTAATAAAGAACAAAACAACCCTGAAGTACAAACCTAAAACAGAAAATAAAGCTAAGACTAAAACTGATGACAAAACAGGATAAACTAACAGTAAACAAGAACCTAGACAAGACAAAACTCAAAGCAACCAGAGAACCTAAGGAAGGAGGGCAAAATACCTTAAACATAAACCAGAAAGAAACCCAAATCATGACACGTACGGAAAAAATTAAAGTATATTAATTTCACCCGTTCCGTAACAATGTGCTCCGGCACATTGTTGCGAACCGCAGTTGGTAAACTAAGTTGACAATGGACAACTGCTGCAACTTGTCTCTTAAGGCACAACCAAGTCAGAGGAGATGCAGAGAAATAATAAACAACTTAAAAGAGACAGAAAAAAATAAATTTAAAACCGGAGATGAAACTGCTGCTTTTAGGTGAGCTCTTAGAAGAAAATCTACTTTTGGTCTTTTCTATTTTTGACATATTTTGCCATGGCTCGGCCTTGGTCTCCCATTAATGAATCAGACACTATGTTTTTATTGTTATTCAGCGGTGTTTTGGTGCTGTTTATGCAATTTTTCTCATTTGGGTGTGAAGGGAGCGTCCTCTAGATCAAAATGCATGCATTTTGCCAGAGTTTTTGTCTTTGGAACATGAACCAGCCTCCTGCTTCCTGCATTTGGATCCTTAATCCCAATCTAATAATGAAAGTCAGTCAATGCAAATTAAGTTTCTAGTTTTACTATCAACATCTGTCAATATTACTGAATAACTGAATGTTGCAAGGAGGACACAGAACCTGAGGGAACAGACTTTAAATTATTTTGTGTATATTTTTCCAAAAAATATGGGAATGGATCCAAAACAACCCTGACCCCACTTGACCACTGAAGGTATGCAGGGATATCTGGGACCGAGATGTTTGCAGAATTCTTTCAAGTCCTTACAAGATGGCCTTTAATGGGTCATAACTGTGTGTAATGCACATCTCGTAGATCCTCGATTAGATTGAGAGGTCACAGCAATCAGGGAATACTTTTTAAATAAAACGATGTATGTGATGTGGAACAATGGTTGTACGCATCAAAGTACCATCCACATGGTGGGTATGACTAATTGTTTCCCAGCAGACCATTGCTCAAACCATAACCCTGTCTTCACTGGCTTGCCTGCTTCCCATACTGCATCCTGGTGGCATTTATTGCCTAGTTAGGAGATGCACACACACCTATCCAATCCATTTGATGTAAAATAAGACATAATTCATCAAATCAGGGGTTCGTTCTTTGTAAGTCGCTAACTCAGTTAGCTGGATTTGATTGTTGACGATTTGGCATGATCTTGGATCGTTTGGTTCTTCGAAACTACTCCTGGACTTGCTGTCATAGCAACATGTGCGCAAGCTTAAACCTGCTCGCGAGCAGGCTTATTTCATGTAAACAGGATTAGATCGCAGCTTTATAAGCGGAGGAGATAGGGAAGTCTTATGGAGTCTGTCCAGCCAGTGCACTTGGACCACCTAGTGGCAGAGGACGGGACAGAATTCTGGAACACCATTTTTAATCTTTAATAAAAGACGAAACAAATAATGCTTAGTTCCTGTCGTTTTATTTAAACATTTTTTATAAAGAAAAGCCAGCAAGTCGTCTTTTGCCTGCAATAAGAGATAGTTATGTAAAGTCAGCAATACTACTGTCAAATAGTGTATTAGAACTTACTCTGAAGGTCCTTTTGAAGCAACTCGATCTCTAGTGCAATTCTTCTCTTTTTCAAGTTGTGGAGTTCAATTTCTCCTCTTAATTTGTGTTTTTTCAGGTCAAAATACTAAATCTTTTGTTGAAGATGCCGTTTATATAGGGAACGGATGGCACTATGTGTCATTTTGTGAAAGAAAAAGAAAGGGTGAAAAATGCCTCATGCAACAAAAGTAAAAAGAACCTGTTTTTTTTCAGGCTTTTTCTTGGTGGCTGTTATAAACAGACAAACACATCATTTAACAGTGGCTTTTAAAAAAGAGGAAGAAGTTGCTTTTTAAAATACAGTATAATAATTAAAGGCTATCATTTTGTAGAATATTCTTGTATTTCACTTTTACTTGTCCCCATGTTCTAGTGGGTCCGGTGGAGGCTCTGACATAAAAGAACAAAGTAAATATGAAATTATTAAAATGCAAAAATACATACTGTAGAAAGTGATCGAAACATCTAACATGGACAGCACTTATGCATGTAATTTGTCTGCTACTTTTTGCCAGCCCTCTCTCTTGGCTTTAGCAGACTTTGAGGTGTTACCTGTTGTTTTAATTAATGACTCAAATTCGGCATAACCTTCCATTAAAAGCTCTTGTTCTGCTTAGGAGAAAAACTGTGGGCGTTCTTTGGCCATGCTGAACAGCCAATAGCAGCGTTGCTGATCATTGTTTATACTATCGATACATTTCCCCTTTTAAACAAACGCATGAACGCGCAGTTATCTCAGATAACTCAGTCCAGCCATACTAATCATAAACAACAGGCATGTTCGAAGAACCCAATTAGACGGATCATGATTAGCCGGATGAAATCATCTTGAATGTCTCATTTGATCTCGGATGTTTTAAGCAACGTACGAAGAACGGACCCCAGGGCACATTCTGCTGTTTTTGTCTAGTCCTGTTCTGATGCCTGTTGTGCTGTTAGCCAGGAGGGATAAAATATATCACCAGACTGTCTGTTATAAGAAGCAACAAAGTCACTCCCTCCCTCCAAGGGTCTTCAATCACAGCAGGATGCTGCTGGAACAAATAAATTGGCATAATCTAATCTGCGAGGGAGTGGATAACAGCTGCAGGCAGATTATAAATAAAACGGAAGGGATTGTGAGCAAGTTTCTGAAAAAAGAATAAAAAAATCTGCAAATGTAAATCATTACCTTGGATCAATGAGTCCATCAAAAAACTTGTGAAGCAGCGAGATCAAGCCCTAAAATAGCCAAAAAAAGCAAAACTAGCACCGGAATGGCGATCTATAAAAGTCTGAGAAATCGCGTTTAAGGAATCAAGATTTGCTAAAAGCAACTGTTACATGACAACAATCACAGAAGCCAGAGGAAATCCCTCTGCTATGTGGAAAACAATAATATTGTTAAACCTAATGGAAATAAATCACGGTTGAGCGAACTGAAAATTGAAACAGAAATTGTAAATGTTAGTAAATATATAGCCCAGGAACTTAATCGTTATTTTGTTTCATCTGTGGAGGAATTGTCTTGTCGTTTTGATTTGGATATTAGGGAAGAGTATCAGCAACCCAACAACTTAAGAAACAGCATGTTTTCATTTGAAGAAACAACTGAACAAGAGGTTCTAGCTATTACAGGTAAATTAAACAATAGTCATCCACCTAAATAGTTGGGTGGTCATTTATGTCTAAAACCATAATGGTGGCTGTTCCTGTCCCAGTCAAAGCGTCTCTGTCCCGGGCCTCCACCAACACCAGATACTTGTCCTCTGTCTTCCAGTCAAGTGAACGAAGAACTGTGCTGATTAGGGGTAACCAACATGGTGCCCCCAAGGACCATATGTGGTGCCCATAAGCCTGTTAAAAAAAAACTAAAACTAAAATAGTTTCAAAAAGGTTGGTGATCCCTGGTGGAGATAGTCCCTGAAGTGGCGTTTATTGAGGGCAGGTTGAGGTTGATCTCGCTGCGAGTTTTCTTGATGATGCTGTAGGTAAGCACGGCGTTCCTGCCTTTATTAGGGTCATCAAGGTCCATGGCACGCATCTCCATAATGGAGGTGTCGGCAGGTCAGTTTTCCGGCCAGTTTTCTGGCCAATAAAACATGCACCTCTACCTCTAGAGCTGGGCAAGGAAAGAAGGCTGAGTTATTGTTAATGTCTCGGACTTCTAACAGCACATCAGCAAATCCTGTAAGCCCCATACCTCCCTCATATGTGACGAGGACAAGGAATCTCAGGGGGGATGCTGCTCTCGTCCAGGCGACACTGGGCATAGATTCTGCCAATGCGTACATCAAGGGTGAACTCTCCACTGGCACCCTGGCCATGAAGGGAGTACTGCAGAGCAGTTTGGTCCACTTCCTTTTTCATACAATTTTATCCTACTCTGAGAATCCCATACTAGCCTGCATCTAGTGGTAGTGATAGACTCAAACATTGACAGTGGTTGCTACTAGAATATGCAGAAATGGCATTATAAAGACATACAATGAGTACATTTAAATAAATATTTAAATAAATACAATTTGAGACTTAATACCAAATACATTTTTTTGTTTTTCATTATGTCATTTTGTTAAAAGACTGTCCAGAGGCAATTTTGTCATTACTTTGCCTGTTTGGCTTTCTTTGAGAGAGAAAAAAGCTGTCAAAGTTTGAGAGTGAAAGCAGATACTCATGACACACAGTTTACCTCAGGCTGTTTCACAGCACTTAGAAGAAAGGTCGTCTCAGGCCGGAGTTGATTTAAAATCTGGTTGAAAGTCCTTATCCATGCTCACAGCTGTGGCATCTTGATCTATGCTCACTGAGGGGTTTTACTTCATTGTTTCAGAAGAAATGCCTTGATTTATTTATTATATATACGTTATAGGTTTATTATATATACGTTTTAATTTTTTTGTGAAGATTTTCATCATACTCCTCTGTGATAGGGAAAAATTGTAAAGTGTTTCAAGATTCTTCAAGTAAAGTATAAAGTTGAGGCCAAAAGTATTCATACCTGCAGCAGATTTACATAGTTTGCTTCTCGTAGGGAAAAAACATGTTTAAGGTCTCTCAAAAGATAACAAACAATCAAAAAGGATGATCAAATTTAAAACAAAAAAATCTGTTTTAGTTTACAAACTAATAGAAAAGCTAGTCAAAAAGTACAGAAAGTGTTTGTACCCTTTTCAGTCATGAGTGGAAAAATCAGCAATCAAACTCTTCTTATGATTTCTGATCAGCCTTATTGAATGTCAACACTGGTTTCCATTTATCTTCGGTGATGAGCTCCAAGTCTGTGAGGCAGGAAGGCCTCCTTGTGTTTAGTTCCCTCCACAGATTCAGGTCAGGTCTGTATTTCTCTGAAAGGGATTTGATTTTATTGTTCCAGCAGGAATGCCTTGGCTGTGGTTTTGTTTCTTTCTTGTTTGTAAAAAGTTTTCATGACACCCCTCTTTTAGAAAACAAAGAAAAGGAATGTCACGCCTTGTTTGACCTTAGGCACAGTTTGATCCATGCTAGGGTGTGCTCCAAATTTTCAAAAAGTGTCTGCCCTGCTGTGTTCATTTTTGATGGCTGAATAAAAAAAAAAAAATGAAGATATGCCATGTTACACATAGATGACCTCCTATTTACTACTGCAGATGGAAAAAAGAAAAAAAGAAATCATGATTATATAATTTTCCTACATGGTTTTAAAAAAAACAACTACCCCTATGAACTTTGGCAGTTACTTGTGTTGGCAAAGCTTTTCATACAGAGCCCGCCTCCTGCACAGCAGGAATGTAAAATTTACCGGCAGCGGCGGACTGACTGACACGCCGACATTCCACCTGTTCTGAGACCTGAAAGTTTACTTACCAGTCATGCAAAACATTAGCAAAACCTCACCCATCCCACTCAGCTGTGTTTCTGAAAAGCACCCGGCATACGTGGACAACAATGGACGAGTGTTGCTACGGGTCTCCCGAGGAAAAAGAGAGCCGGAGGATTTCCAGACAAATCGATTCAATACTCAAAAAGGAGAAATCAAAAACTAAGAATGAGCTGAAGCTGCTGCTTTTAGGTGAGATCTCTGACATGATTGTTGTATGTTCTCTTTTTTTGGTAACAGTCTGTTATGGTTGAAGTTTATTGTTAGGTTTTGAGTTTTGAAGTACTCTGTTTTTCAAGTGTGTTTATCGTGTTTTTCTTAGTATTGTATCCAGATGAGTTATGTTCTGAGTTTGTTTCCTCTTAATGTCCCCAGTAAACATTCTTTCTCATTTCTCCTGCTTGGCTATGATCAAAATAGAAGTTGAAGAAATGGGCGTTGTCTAGGAAATCCTCCACATGAATTAACATTCAGAATCCTTGAGGTTTTGCACATTTTAGAAAACATCTGAATATTTTGTTGTGATTTTCATGTTACAAACCAACACAAAGTAGTACAAAATTAATTATTAAGTAGAAGGATAGTGATACACGGTAATCAAACTTTTTTAAAAATAAAGAAATAACAAGTTTGACATGCTTGCATACTTAAATCCATTTTATCTGGGACACGTAAATTATATCAAAAGCAAGCAGTTGCCTTCGGAAGTCACCTAATTGGTAATCGGAATCCTCTGAGTCATTTCATCTCATAAATAAAGCTGATCCGTGAATGCCTTTCTTTTATATTGGCCAGCAAACAGCATCATGCAAACCAAGGAACACACCAGACAGGTCTAGAGAAATTTATTGGAGAGTTAGCTTGTATAAATCTCTGAACCAATTTAATTCCATCATTCAGAAAGAGAAAGAAGTATCACAAAACTGTTGCGTAAACTTCCCAAGACATGGCAGGCCCATCAAGGAGAAACAAGATGCCAAGTGGTCCATGGCAATTCTGGAGGGCCTGCAGAGAGCCACACCTCAGATGGCAGAATCTGTTAACAGGACAACTAGTTCTGCACTTCCCAAATCTGACGTTTATGATCAAGTGTCAAGAAGATAGCCAATGTTAGAGATAGCCTCAAAAAGTCCAATTTACACTTTGTCAAAAGCCACATAGCAGACAAGGTATAGTAAAAACTAATGTTTAACACTTTGACCTACATTGAAAACCCAAATATGGCGAGAGGCTAACAGTGCATTTCATGTAGAACACATTCTGCCCCAGTGAAACATGGCGGTGTCAGCTTCATTCCGTCATGCTATCTCAATGATTTGAACAAGAGACTTAACTATTGCAATTTTGAATCTCAGATGTGAACTACATATAATATTGTTGGAGACACATTAACATAAGGGTAAAAAATGCATATTATGTGCATAGTTTACTAAACAGGTCAAATGTATGTCCATCTATCCTCTATCTATACCCTCTTATTCGTGCAGGGTGGTTGGTACCGATCTGCTGTCGTCATTGAGCAAAAAGCAGGGTACAGGTCACCAGTTCATCACAGGGCAACATAGAAACATACAGGACAAACTATGCACATACACACTCCCACATAGGGGCAGTTTTTGTCATTATGTGTTACCATAATGACATTTTTGATGAGACAGACACCATCTCTGTGTGCATTCTGAGCCAGCGTGTCTCATCAGAAAATGTATTATGGTAACACATAATCACAAAAAAGCTTCTTGAATTTGGAGAGACCAATTAATCCTAACAGTCATGTTTTTGGCCTCTGGGATGAAGCAGGGGTATCCAGTGAGAACCTGCAAACTCCATGCAGAAAGACCCCAGGCTGGGATTTGAGTCCAGGACCTTCTTACTACAAGGCAACAGTGCTACCAACTGTGCTACTGTGCAAAACCTCTAATTGTAGTTGAACACTTGGAACTTGCTGGGTGTTGTAAATTTGAACTCAAATGCACAGCGTTTCCGGCTTAGAATGCAATATTAAGTAGTGCCCAAAATGATTAATAATACTGATAGATCAAGCTTTAAAGTAATCTTTTAAATTTACCAAGACATTTCTTCTGACTGGAAGTAATATTAACATTTTGGAATACCCAAAAAGAGTCCTGGCATGAATTTGAGAGAGAATCTGTGGAGGAAGCTAAGGAATGGAACGATGACAAGGACGCCTTCCAAGCACAACAACTTGAAGCTCGTCACCAAAGATAAATGATCAAAATACCAATGGATGCAAAAAGCTGGCCAATAACTATAAAATAGGTTCGATTACTATAATACCAATAAAGGAAAATAAAAGAACATTTATTTTTGATACTTTGATATTTAAAATTACAATTCATTCTACATGGTTTGGTATCTTTAAAGAGATGCCTGTCTAATTTCCTATCAGAAACAAAGATTTTGGTTGTACTGGTTGGTTATTTTTAATGTAATTTTTCCAGGAGTATGCATACTTTTGGGCTTAACTTTATACTTCACTTGAAGAATTTTGAAAAACTTCAAAATCCACATTAAATCATACCAGGGTTAGAGTAAATTAGCTGGCTAGCTTGTACAGAATTTATGTAATAATTTTCTACAGCTACTGACTTCCTATGTTAACATTTTAGGTTTATTATTTGAAAAAAATGCAAAAGAGTAAACTGAGCTGGTTTCTGCTCACTGTTAAGCATGTGATTTGGGAGTGATGCAAGTGTGTTTTTATGTTTTAATTTTGCATACTGTATTTATATATTTGATTACATAGTCAAAAGGTTTATTTGTAGGTACTTTGTTGCAACAATTAGGTGAAATTGCTGCATGTTTATGATTCAATTTGTGTTACCCTTTTTTAATGGTTTATCTCATTTATCCCAATTGATTAGGAACTGGTGAAAGTGGGAAGAGCACCTTCATCAAACAGATGAGGATTATCCACGGCAAAGGATACGAAGAATCTGACAGGAGAGGATTTATCAAACTGGTGTGTCAGAATGTCATCACGGCCATCCAAGCGCTGATCGACGCCATGGATACTCTAAAGATTGAATATGTGGAAGAACAGAATCTTGTAAGAAGCTGTGCACTTTATTTACCAAAACAAAAGAATAGAATATTTTGAAACTGTTGTAGAAAAGCAAATAACTGTATCAAAATATTGCTGTGAATTCCCATCAATGAGGAAATGCAGTCTCTATTATCGCATTTATTTTTGTTTTGACCTGGTTGTTGCGTTTAGTATATTGCAGTTTAACCTGTCTAAAAAAGAAGGTAATCTATACATGTTCATCATTAATGCTGTTTATATTTGCTGTTACATAATTAAATTAGGGGTACTTAGACCAAGAGCGAGTTGATGCTCTTGACGACCACATTGAGCTGCATTTGTGGTACTGAGAAACTAACTTTATTAGGAATGCTTTCCCAAAACTGCTGGTGTTGCTGGAGTCATCAGCGTTGTCCTACATGAATCTGAACGTAGGGGAAGTTGTGCAAGAAACATGTAAATGGCAAACCAAAAAAACGAAAACAAAAATGTCAGTTTGTAGATTAGGTGTGAAACTTTGTGATAAATTGAAGAATTTATTGAAAACAAAGCAAACAACCCTGTACATGGAAAATGACGTCAACAGGACACAGAGCACCAACATAGTCACTGGCAGAAAACGTGGAGTGTACTGAAAATAATGGGCAGTATATGGGGAGAATCCAGCGAGGAACAATGACCAACAGAGAGCTCATATACTGAGGGAGGAGAGACGAATGACATAGGATGCCTGTGTCTGTTAATCAAGAGACAATATGGTGCAGCCGGGGCACAAGGCGAACAGTGTGAAGCTGAGGAAGACTAACACAGAGGAGCTCAACTACGACACACAGTGGCACTAAATCAAGGTAGAAGGAGAAATACTAACATAAGGGAATAGATTAGAATCCACAGGGAACAGAACACAGGGATAAACTAAGAAACTGAGCACGCAGAAATAACTAACATACCAATGCTGTGGAGATTTTGTGAAAATAGAGAACTGAACAGGTTACGGCAAGACCTTATGGCACAAAATAAACCACAAGGAGATGATTCGAACACAAACATGAGTGAAACTCAAAATCTGACATGACATAAAATTGTGATATTTTAGTATCTTCTAAACAAGAACTAGATCAAACTTTGGTTGACAAGAATGTAAACTGAAATAATTTATGCTCCTAGTTAAATACTGAAAATTACGCACAAGTCAATTCACAGCCCAAAAGGCAAGGCGATGCACCTTTGTTTGTTTAGCACATTTCAGTAACTAGACAATTCAAAGTGCTGTACAAGAACGGAACATAAGAAAAGAAAACATTAGAAGAAAGTACATTGCAGCGGAATAGTAGCAGCAGGTCAAGATATAAGATAACTTGGACTACAAACTAAAACATTAACATTCAACTGAAGGGCAACTTTAAACAAATAGCTTTTAACCTTGATTTTAAGAAACTCAGGGTTTCAGCACTTCTACAGTATTCTTGGAGTTTGTTCCAGATAAGTGGAGCATAAGACCTAAATGCTGCTTCTCTGTGTTTGGTTCTGGTCCTGGGAATGCAGAATAGGCTAGTATCAGAAGACCTGGGTGGTTTGGAGGGTTGATACACTGACAGCATATCAGAGTTAAGATCCTCTTTAACCAAATACTGAGAACCATGTAAACCAATACAACATCTTTGCGGTTGTTTTAGCTATACTTACCTGTACAATGGGCCGACAGAAGATTTAGAAAAATAACTGGAAACAGCTGCAGTTTTCTCAGCTCATCTGTACTGTGTCTCCTGCCAGGAAACAATAAATTTAGGGTGGAACAACACTACTCAAATTATTTTTGATTTACAGTTTTGCTCATGGGCTTTTAATTTGTTATTCTTACTTTTACCGCAAAACCAAAGGATTTACATGCAAATTACAGTTGAAAGGAAAGGTATTAGTTATAAATATTTAGTCCTCACAAAGATAGATAACTGAGACAAGATGGATGTAAATACTGTAAAAAAAGATTAAGTAACAGAACTGATGCACAATTATTGTAAGATAACTTAAGGGGCAGATATCATAAGAATGCTCTTTTCTCTGCTCCTTTTCATTCAAGATGCATCGATTTGCTAGTGTTGTGTATATGAATTTTAACGTTTTTTTTAATGAAATTAATAAATAAATTTTAAAAAATGGCAAAAACTGCATGTATGTGGACAAGTACACACAGCAGCCACCAAGTTCACCTCGAAGGAAAAACAAGGTTATTTCAAGGTTATTGGTTAACTTCCAAAGCATTTCATCACAATCCGCCTCATTAGCTGATAGTAATTCTGGCACGATAGATTTCTAACAACCATGAGACCTCAAATGCACAGAAACACACCTCCGATGCTTTTGGTCTGACACCGAATCATAAGGCATACTTCGTCTTTCCATAGGTGTTTTGATTTGTTTCTATGTGTTATGTGTGTACTCAGAGCCAACATCTCACCAAAATTTCATTATGGCTACATAATGACAATAAGGATTCTTAAACAGCACTAAACATAACTTTGTTCTCTCATAAAATTGTAGACTGCTAAAATCAACTATCATGGCTTTGTATCTAACTATTATAAATATTTTAAGTTTCACTTGTTTTCAATCAAGTGATTGATGTAAATCTGACTAGCCTGTTAGATTCCACCACTCCAAAGATTTGTTTCCTTTTAATCTCAAGCTCACAATGATTTGAAATCTTTCTGCTTCAGGTAAGAGAACTGTTACCAAATATAACTTCACAGAACGCAGCTTCAGACATTCTGAACCAACCGTTTAACTATTACTCAGGAAATGGTCTTTGCATTTCCAAAATACACAAGATTCTCTTATTGATAACGAACAACACTGAACCTGGCTAAACCACCAATCTGCTTAAAAAGGTTTAGTTATACCTGCCACTGAAACTAGTCAGTATAAACTTACTTTCAAGGCTCTAATTTGGAAATTTGACATTGCAGGTTTTATTTAAAAGTTTTTAATTCTCTTGATGATTTTTTTGTTTTGCTTTGTGCTGATGTTTTCTTTAGAACTATGCTGAGAAACTGAAAGAAGTGGATGTGATCCATGTGACATCTTTGCAATCCTGGGAAGTGGACGCCATTAAAAGGTTGTGGAATGACCACGGAGTACAACAGTGTTATGACAGGAGACGAGAGTTTCAGTTGTCGGACTCTGCCAAATAGTAAGCTTTTTTGTTATTCATATCAGATTTTCTGCTGTGATTTTTCACATTCCTGATGCCTGTTCATCAGAAACTTCAAAGTGTTACAAAGATTCTTTCCTGTTTTCAGTCTGAGAAAATATCAGACTTGTTGTTTTCTATTGTTTGGTTAATTTGATGTTCGATGTTACTATATTTTTGTATATTCAATATTTCTATATTTATCAGTTATGGACAACAACAAAAATATTATTTAATATGATGTTTTCCAAAACTAAACTAAAATATCCATCCATCCATTTTCCGTCACGCTTATCCCTGCTGGGGTCGCGAGGGGTGCTGGTGCCTATCTCCAGCTGTCAATGGGCGAGAGGCGGGGTACACCCTGGACACGTCGCCAGTCTGTCGCAGGGCATAAACTAAACTAATATAATTAAAATAACATAATCCCAACAAATACCATAAAAAAGCAAACCAGCAAAAAACCCAAAATAAAAACAAAAATAAAATGAACACATAATGTTCATTTTATATACATCTATATATGTATAGATCTCTCTCTCTCTCTCTCTCTCTCTCAATATATATATATATATATATATATATATATATATATATATATATATATATATATATATATATATATATATATATATATATATATATACACATATATATATATATATAGAATAGAATAGAATATATATATATTAGATATACAGAATAGAATAGAATAGAAATATCTTTATTGTTCCAAAGTGGGGAAACTGACAAAACTGTGTCGCCACATTCTTTACCTGTATCTCGAAGATACTGCCCTTTTATTTCATCACTTCATTTTTTCTTTGAAAACCGGCACACTTTATTTGGATTTTTCTGCAGTTGTAGATGATTTTTACACCTTTTTAAAGAAAAATATGAATCTTACCACAGATGGTTATACTTTTTTTGTGAATTTCACCCACAAATACTGGGTTTCCCAAAATTAATAAATAAACATTTTCCTTTATAGTCCCACAGAGGGGAAAATTGTCTCCACATTTCACTCATACCTTTAGGGAGTGTTGCACAGGGAATAATCTGTGGTCAAGGTGTCTTGCTCACTGTCCCAGAGTGGCAGACTTAGTTTCAAACCAGCGACTTTTGCGGTCTCCAGTTGTCGGACGCAAATACCCGGCTCCCTAACCACTCCACATATGGGAGGGGTGGCCTAGGGTTAAACCTCCGATATATGGATATCAGAGGTTTCCCCCTGATATCCCTATATCAGGGATAAAATTGCTTGATTTTCAAAATTGGATCATTTGAATGGCTCTTTTGAACGTTTCTTCGACATGAACGGATCTTGAAGATCCGGTTCCCTTCAAAGAGCCATAAGTCCCATCACCAAAGCTACTGGTAAGCATTTTTAACATAGGCAGCGGAATTTGTGGAAGAGGTCAGATTATCCCTTTGGTGGACAGCAAAGAAGTGACCCTGTTGACTCCCTCCACTGGGACACCACCCATAGGCAGCAGCGTGTGATGGTGCTCACCAACACCCCTAAAGCCAATAGCGATCTCTTTTGTTTTCTCAACATGTTGGTCCTTCCTGCATTCTGTCTCATCATTGTTGCTAACCAAAGCTACCACTATATGTCAACAGCAAACCTGATGATTTTGGTCCGTGTTGAAATGAGGGATGCCATTATGATTAGGATTTTTTGTTAATCAACAGCCTGGACCAGATAATTAATGCATCATTATATAAATGATTAAAAAGCAGAAGCTGTCAGGTTTGGTGGGTTTGTTGAAGGACTGAAGCGCAGACAAGAGCTGGGAAGCGGCATGGTGAATGAAGAGGGATTTATTGAATAAAAAGTGCTAACAAAATAACAGTGATGACAGAAACCAGGAAGACGGCATGGATAAAACTAGAACAAGGTAGTTTTACGGATGAAGACGGACGACGAGTGATCTGACTATTAAGGGGAAGACACAGAGGGAAACAATGGGTGGATAATTAGGCCAGGTGAACTGAGAGAACAATCAGGGGAAATGAACTGGCAGGAGTCAATGGACAAAAGAATCCCGATCACAGAATCACAACAGAAACAAACAATGGGCAGGTGGTCCAGGACTCATGACCTTAAAGGCCCTTCAGTTTGATGGTTCAGGCTAAAGTTTACAGTGCTGCTAACCCAGAATTGTAACAAAAAAAGCCTAGTGGATGAGCCTAGTTAAATGACTAAAAGAAGAAATCCTAACATCTTCCATTTAAACACTTTGTATTAGAAAATGCTGGTTGACTGGGGATCTACCAAAGTCTTCCCTCTGACCTCATTTTAAACACCTTAATGAAAGCAACAACTGGGTTTTCTGCGGAGTAAAAACTTTCACACTCATGAGTCACTATAGAGTTAAGTCATTCTAACCCTGGCACATTCTAGTTCCTTGACATAAAATTTGCGGATCTCTTGGCTATTAAGACTAATAAAAAAACAGTAATTCAATTGATACCAATTTCTTTGTTCTTTTTTCTTTTTAGTTATCTGAGTGACATGGACAGAATCACGGCCCCAGACTACCTTCCCACTCTGCAGGACATCTTGCGGGTCAGGGTTCCCACCACAGGCATCATAGAGTACCCATTTGATATGTCAAAGGTCATCTTCAGGTATGATTCTAAATTAGCTGCAAACAAAAATTTCAACAGGATTTGTATCTGCAAAACACACTTAAGAATTTTTTTTAGTGTTTTCAGTCTTTTTTGTCTAACTTTCTGCAAGAAAGCAAATGAGTTTTTCTAAAAAAAAAAAAAGAACATTCCTGTCTCTATAGGATGGTGGATGTGGGTGGTCAGCGATCCCAAAGGAAGAAATGGATTCACTGCTTTGAAAACGTCAAATCCATCATATTTCTGGCGGCCCTCAATGAATACGATCAAGTCCTTTATGAGAGTGAAACAGATGTATGTTCCAATCCATCACCATCTTCATCAGTGATTATTCATTTTCTGCTTCAAAACAATTCATATCTTGTCAAAACTTTTCCTGCTTGCTGTCTAGAACCGACTGGCTGAGAGCCTCGCCCTCTTCAACACAATTGTGTCATCCAGGTGGTTTCAGGAGTCCTCCACCATCCTCTTTTTGAATAAAACAGACCTGTTTGAAGAGAAAATCAAAACATCGCATTTGGCAAACTACTTTCCAGACTACAAAGGTAAATTATGCATATTTCTGTTCAGACATTAAAATCTAACTCTTGAATTACATATGCAAGATTTCATTATTGTATCCTTATTTGCTCACTTTCAGTTTGCATCTTTGTGAACCTCTTTTTTGATTCTGCAACATTTTTTTAACTCAAAGAGACCATAGGATGTATTAAACACACATGTTTTCCTTCTTCATTTTCCCATTTAGTGTCTAAGAACCAAAAAAAATCTACAAGTATTAAACATATCTTTAAAAAACAACAACAAACAAACAAACAAAAACAACTCGGCTACAAGTGAATCTCTAAGAATGCAATTTCTCAAATCCTTCTAAGATTTTTCAGTCTAAAAAAATCTACGAGTTACATGAAGAGACATGGGATTTATACCATTCAACAGTGAATACAGCTGTGTTTTCACATTTTGAGTTTTCTTCAGAACTTTCGTTTTTAGGTGTAAATTCGCTGAAAATTGACACTGTAAATAGCCCTGTTTAAATCATGCGCTTTCCTTTCATAGGGCCTTCAGGTGATGCTGAACCTGCAAAAAAGTTTATTGAGAAGATGTACATTGAGTGCCACAAAGGTCGTCACAAGCCCCTCTACACACACTTCACCTGTGCCACAGACACAGAGAACATCCGGGTTGTCTTCGAATCAGTCAAAGACACTGTTTTTTTGGAACATTTAGATTCTTTAAACCTTGAATAAGGGAGGATGGAGCTGTGTTTTTTTTTTATGTTTAGGCACATGAAATTCTGGTGGCAACCACAGCTTCCAGTTATATTATTGATCTTCAGTTAAATCCCTTTCATTTTAGCGTTGTTCAAAACATGAAAAATTTGAGACATTCTAACAGCTGAGCCAGACATCAATTCTACCCGGGCTTTAGATGTCATTTTAATGCATCATTATTATTACATAAAGTGGCACGGAGTCAAATGTTCTATGGCTGCAGGTAATATATGTACAACAGCCTTGCCACTTATACCTTATAACCAACTGGAGATCATGGGCCTTTCATTGTGTCACACAGCCTTTAATCCACCCAGCCAGATGATGTCTGACTAGCAAAGCTCTATGGAGGAAGAATGCCACACATCCTGTCTTACAGCTTTGAAAGGCAGAAAAGAAGGAAACCAAGCAAGCAAAGGGCCTACATTTATTTTCTTTTATTATTATCATAGTAATAGTGACACAATGATAATGTTTTCAACTAAGAATATATATATTTGTCTTAATTATATTTATAATACATTTGTGATTAAAACGTAATGTCTCATGCATTGTACAATCTGAATTAAAATGTGTTGTCACTTTAAATTTTTGTTTCACTTTATTTTATTTTTAAAGACTGCCTAAACCTACTTCATTTAGAAGAAACAACTATTATGTATCAGCGCTTGTCTCCATCTTGTCCTTTGTAGTTGAAAAAAAAAAGCTGTTGATTATATCATGAATGCAAAAGCTGATCCTCATAACAAAGACTTTCAGCAAGAACCTGCGCCCTGCACAGCAAGAAGGTAAAATGTACCTGAACTGGATCTAGAATGAGGAAGAATGACTGCGGAAAGTCACAAACAATGTATTGGTTTCAGGAAAGGAGTAACCAGAAACGGCTGACAATATCAGCATGCATTTATCTCAGTACATCTCATTAGCTGGAGCACACTTTGTCAAACATTTGTTTCAGGACGTAGGCAACAATGGACGAGTGCTGCTTGTCCCAAGACGATAAAGACGGCCAGAGGATATCCAGAGAAATAGAGAGGCAACTTCAACGTGATAAAAATAACTTAAAACGGGAGCTTAAGCTACTGCTTTTAGGTGAGTTTTTTTCATATAAGGATTCCCCCTTTGATTATGTCTAAGAAGGGTTTGTTATCTTGACATTTAATCTCACAATGGAAAAATAAAAACTGTTGCAAGTTGCTTTTAAACAATTAGGTGTTGTTAGTGATTACATTTTAGTCTCAGACAAATAATTGTGCCTTACATATTAGTGGAAAATTATTTCATTTAATTTTCAATGACATGGAAAGAAAACAGATGGAAAATTTGATCCTTTTAACTTTCGGTAAATTAAGAATGCTTGCATGTTCAGTGTGGGATTTTGTTCTTTATTAATCCATCACAGACAAGTTTCATACAAGTTTTGGTTTTCTCTGAATTAAATAATCTCTAGTCAGCTGTTTAGTAGGAACTGCTGCTAAACAGCTGGGTTATTAGGCATTCAAGTGACACTTGTCTAATATTTACTTATTAGATTCAGATTTAAGATCAAAGCATAAAATATACATATCGCCTGTGGTTATTTTCTTGTGTACAGTAATGTATCTTATAATCTGCTTTCAGAATGCTTTGTAAAGACTGAATGGAATGGTTCAATAAATATTCTGCCTAACAAGAATACACAGTATCTCACCATGAATTAGACAGTAATACATGAAACTACCTCCATAGAATCAGAGGGTTGGGTGGCAGTTAATCGTAATAGGTTTACTTTTGCATTACTTACATAGTTTAATCCTTGATCAATCAGCCTGATCATGTGTTTTCTAATTGAAAGGGAGCTTCGATGGACTGCTGCATTCGTTGATGATGTCAGATTAGACTTTTCATCACATCTCATTTAGAGACAATGTTTTATTTATAAGATATTAGTTTAGCAAGATAAGGCTTTTATGTGTTGATGTGTTTGAGGCAGTTTTTTACACCTTTAATTTTAACCAGGAAGTTCTATTGAGATGAGAATTGTCTTTTACAAGAATGACCTGGCCCCAAGGCAACAGCCACACAAATCAGAACAATATCAAACAATTGAATAATTCGCAATAAATAAAACAAAAGGACATTGCTGTTCAAACACAATGGCCCCTTAAGAAAAACTTTGGGCCTTGAACCCAGACTGAAACGGCTCAGTGATACCATCGTCCTCTAAAAATGGTAACAACTTGTTAGTAGACAACCTTCTCTAGTAATTTAGAAATAAATGGAAGATTAGAGATGGGCCTTATATTAGATCAAATGACTGAGGCTTATTTTTTAAATAATGGGACATACAAATGCTTGCTTAAAACCCCCCGGAACTGTACCAGAGGAAAGACTACTGTTGATGATTTGAAGTACACTTGGTCCAATAGTAGCATATAGAGATATTTATTCTTCTCAGGTTTAACAGTCCTCTGACTGCACAAAAGGCTCTCCTTGAGAATCCCAAAAGAAATATGTAGCCTGTCCTTTTTCCACCTGCGCTCCGCTCTCCTGCACTCACACCTGGCAGCACGAGTGATGTCATTCTGCCAGGGCTCGGATCCAAGTCTGGTGCGCCGGCTCTTCAAAGGAGTGATAATGTCCAATGTTTGTAGACAGATAGAGTGGAAGCTGGAAACCAGTTCATCAGCATTTAAACAAAGAAAGTCTTCAATGTCATCCTTACAGAGACCAAGAAAAGTAGAGGAGAAAGGGGCTGGAGAGGAGGAGTTAAACATGCGACAGCGCTGAGGAAGAGTGCGCAGTTTAACCGGACAGTACATGGGAATGTTAAATGGGATCGGCATATGATCTGAGAAAACAGCGTCACAGATGCCCAGATTGGTTACATCCAGACCATGTGACAGGACCAAGTCAACAGTGTGCTGGAGTTCATGAGTAGGACCAGACACAAATTGCACAAAGTTAAAAGAGTCAATAACATTTAAAAAGATCCTGGAGATCTACTCTTCTGGACAAGTGTGAATATCAAAATCACAGAGAATAGGAACACGGTCATATGCAGGATTTCGGCCAAAAATTCATAGAAGTCACTTACAATCCTTATTGTACTTGAGTGGCCGATAAATGACAACACACAAGACAACATCAAAGCGACCGAGTTCAAATGAGCATTGTTCAAAGCTTGTGAAGGGGGACTGAAGGCAAACCTGCTGGCATTTAAAGCTGCTTTCAAAAACAATGGCTATTCTTCCTCCTTTTCGACCCGATGGACGCAGGGAATTAAAATAGCAGCAATCCGGTGGTGACAGTTCATTAAGAGAGGTTGACTCACCGGTACTCAGCCATCTCTCCATTAAACAAAAAAACTCCAAACCACGGGACATGAAGAAATCCCTCAAAATAAAAGTTTTATTTGCCAGTGATCTTATGTTGACAAAGCCAAACCTGGTAAGGTTGCGACAAAGGTGAGCAGGTATCCAACCAGGGCAGCAAAGCAGCTGAAACTTTGCTTGAACATCTTAACCATTGTCAATTATAACCAAATCCTTGGCAGAGAGGCGAAGATCCAACAGTGTTTGGCGATCACACACAAGCAATGAACTGACATAAGCAATGATAGACAGAAACAGCACTAATACAAACAATGTTGACAGCAAGAGACAGCAAGCCACACACACTGGCGCCATCTTGGATCAATACATCAAATACTAAGACATTATAAAGAGTAGACGCCTCAATATGTGCTGGAGCACATTCTGTATCGCCGGCATATTGAATGATTCTCTCCAACTCAAGGCTGGCATAGGAGCCGATGGGAGTAAACGCAGAGGGAGCAACTTTGACTGGACTTTCTGCAGTTTACGGCTGCAATAACTGGGGATAACTATTGAAAGTAGACCACGTGGCGCAGATCCCCATTCTGGGCTGAGATTGGTTCTGAAGATGAATTTTACTTGGTGTGAACAATGCAGAAACCCAACCAATGGACCATAATCTTATGCTTTTTAATTGTTTATCTCTGTATTTCACACACTAAGGCTGAATTACATTACCAAATTAAGTACCCTGGAGTTACAGAGTGTCAGCACATGCAAGAAGCTGTGCAAAAGAATTAGGTTTCCGCTCCAACCCTAGTTGCAAGCAGGGTAGTGTAAGACACTGGAATGGCCTGGAAATTTTAAAGAACACTTTTCCAGGCCTTTAGAAAAACTGTGCGTATGCATGTGTGCATGCAGAGCATGCACAAATATGAAGTAATTATTGTTGGTGTGTAGAGAAGGCTAAGGATTGTACTTGTGAGAGAGTGAAATAAATTTAAATGAACAATCCAACTTGTTTCTTTAGTAAGATGTACCCTTTATAATGTCCATGATCAAAGGTGAAATCAATCTTAGTAATACCTGACTTGGAGAAACTAGTCCATGCTTTTATCACAGTTCATCTTGACTACTGTAATGCACCGTATATAGGCATTAGCCAGACCTCCGTTGCCCGTCTGCAGCTTATGCAGAACTCTGCTGCTCGTTATTTAACTCAGACCCATAGGCACGAGCATTTTACTCCCATCCTAGCGTCCCTCCACTGGCTCCCTGTGTGCTACAGAATTAATTTTCTAAGCTTGTGTTGTTTGTTTTTAAATGTTTGAACAACCTTACTCCACCATATTTATGTGAGCTGATTCAGCCTAACTGCCCAACCCAATCCCATAGATCAGCTGATCAGCTGCTGCTGACGGTCCTTAAACTAGGCTGAAGCTCAGAGCTGACAGAGCATTTGCTGTTGCTGCTCCTAAGTTATAGAATAACTTACCACTGGAAATCAGACAGGCCTCCTCTTGTTTTTAAATCTCTTTTAAAAACACACTTTTATTTTCCTGGCTTTTAATACACTGTGATCTTGTCATGTATAGCAATATACTCTTGCAGTGAACCTGGTTTTTAGCTTTTGATATTGTGTGTGTATGTTTTTAACTTTTAACTCTAATTGTTTTTTAACCTTTTCTTGTTTTAATGTACAGCACTTTGGTCACCCATGCGGTTTTTAAAATGTGCTATAGAAATAAAGCTGATTGATTGATTGATTGAGTTCAAGAACTTTTTTTTACATTATATAATGACCATGGAAAGTGGTATTAAAATCAAATCAGTAAAAGTCCAGGGAATCTTTTGGAGAGAAGGAAATATTGGCTACTACAATCCATTTTCAATTCAATGGAGTTTATTTATATTGCAGCAATTTGCAGCAAATGTCATCTAAGGACACGACAGAAAGTAGGGTACTGAGGTCTATTTTGGACATTGCCCAGCAGAGTTTTATTACTAAACACCAATGTTGTTGTCTATGGGTGGATATACAGTATATGTCCAGGCAACTAAATTATACAGAACGTAAAGTTGCATGAGACACTGAATCAATTTTGTGTTTGGAGACCAAGTCTAAACACATTTATGAAGTAAAGTCATCTAAGACTTGTTTGGAGGACAAAAAACATATTTCTGTGAACAGCAGATTATTGAATAAAATAAAAGGCATAGGAGAATGAAGTATACAGTTAAGTTGACTCTTTTTGTGTGTGTGTGTGTGTGTGTGGGGGGGGGGGGGGGAGCGGCGGTTGGCTTCAGGTGTAGAGGTGGGGCCCAAAAAGACTGTGTTGGCCCTAGCAGAGCTGTCAGCTGGCCTGCTATGGACATTGCGTTGTGTGGAATTCTCAAATTATTTCCACAAAGATGGGAGTATGAAATTGTCTAAAGGTTCTATATTCTTAAAAACTGAGAGTTCCTTTCACTGGAACTTGGAAACCAAACCCAACTCTGGAAAAAAAAACCCTCCGAACCATAATGTTCTATGCGCCAAATGTTACACGTGACAACGCAGTTGGGCAAGTGGTGTTTTCTGCCAAACTCAGACTTGTCTAATATATTGCCACAGATAGAAAGAGATTTGTCAGGTCAGACAACATAGCTACACTGCTGTAGACAACATTTTCAATGTGCTTTCCCCCACTGCACCTGACCTTTTCCATTGCTCTCGGTGAGGTAAGAGTTGGATAAAGCTGTTCAGCCATAGAAACACATTCCATGAAGCTCTCTATGCATTGTTCTTGAGCAAATTTGAAGGCAACATGAACTTTGAAGATCTCTAGCTGACTTGGTAGAAAGCTGGTGACCCCTGCACATTATGACCATACTTTGTGTTATTGCTAAAACTTTAATACTCTAACATTTGACTGTGGAATATTTACTAGTAAGGAAATCTAACAACCGGACCAAATGCACAGGTGACATTCTATCATCGCACCATGTTGGAATTCACTGACTTCTTGAGAGTGACCAAAATATTTCACCAAGCAAGTGTTAGGATCACCTTAATTCAATACTCTTGATGGGGTTGTGAATACTTTTTAGCGATGTCCTGATCAGGAGTTTTTAGTCCTGAATATTGATCTACATTATTTCAGAAAGAGGTTTTTGCTACTATTTAGTTCCAGTCCGATACTTCATTAAAATTCATTACAATGCATATGCTTGAAAACTCAGCACTTTTTAAAATCAAATAGAATAATATGTAACATTTCTTCGATCTGGTCTATGCTAGTATGTGATTATGTCCAACTTAATTCACTCACCAATGGCATTAAGAAAGCTGCCGTCCCTCTTATCAATTTTTCTCTGACAGTAAAATATATTTTGTCCTAAACAGAGTTAAAGCACGACAGCCTTAACATGTGGGTCCAACATGGGGTTCACTTAGCTGGGAAAGCTTAATGTTCTGAGATGACAGCTGGAACATGCTTAGGTTTTTCAATCGTTTTCTGTCAGACTTGACACATGCAGCTACAGTCCTCCACAAAGTCATATCTTGCTCCTGCTGACAATGTGTTCATAAAGTTTGCTGAAGTGCTGGGCTTTGCATTTTTACTTTCTGTTTTAATATGACTGATGATAATTTAACCTGTAACATAGGTCACACATAGGTCAGTGTGGTTCCAGGAACAAAAAAGTTGTCCTCTTTTTTCATGTTCTTATCCGTTGGGTTGGAATGTTGTAAAGTTTAATCAATAGTGTTATATCAGCTCTCCTGGAGCAAAGGCAAAGCAGGTTACAGGATAGAGACGGACAGGGAGATACAGACAGCCTCTTTCAGATAGTTAATGGATGCTTTGGTCCAGTGATCTACAGAGATACTTCAGAGCAAACAATGGATGCATTATGGAATCTGACAACAAACCTTATGGACATGTAAATGATTTAATTTGTTTCTGTTGCTCGCATTCATGTCATTTTTGCAGGAACTGGTGAAAGTGGGAAGAGCACATTTATCAAACAGATGAGGATTATTCATGGCGCAGGGTACAGTGAAGCTGACAGAAAAGGTTTCACTCGAGATGTCTTCCAGAATATCATCACAGCCATCCACGCACTAATTGATGCCATGAGGCAACTAAAGATTGACTATGTTGACGACCAAAATATTGTAAGAGGTTCACAAACAATGTTTTAATGTTCACTCTGATGTCTCTTTATTGACAAAGGATTTGTAATGTAACCCATGGTTATTTTTGGGCTTCCAGGCCTTATTGATTGACAGCCAAATGGAACTACTCTCAGATTTTCTTGTCAAAGAGATTCTGTATTATGCATGTATGAGATATCCTCTGTGTCTGGTGACCTTTACTCTGTTTTCTATATGTTACATACTCTGGCAACTACCTGTAACACACATCTACACTTGTAATGCCCCCCATTTATTCCTTCTTGCACCCATTATATATCTGACAATTTCTTTCAAATGGAATCAAATAATTGTTAGTTTTAGTGTTTAACTTTTTCTGTTAGTGTGTGTATAAACTTGCCACCACTAGTTTTTTTTAAACTTAGTCTAGTTGATGGTATTGTTGGTCTCTAAAACACAATTTAATGTTTGCGTCTTGTTGAGTTCTTTGTGGATGTTTTTCATGTCAGAGATATGCAGAGAAACTGAGCCAAGTGGAGACAATTAATCTGAGAACTTTGGAGCCCTGGCAGGCGGATGCAGTTAAGCGAGTGTGGAATGACCATGGTGTACAGATGTGTTATGAACGTAGGAGGGAGTACCAGTTGTCAGACTCTGCCAAATAGTAAGATCTTTTTAGAATATTTGAATAAGGACGTAAATGGATGCCCGTCACAATGTTAAACCGTATGTTTTGTTGTTATTGTTTTAGCTATCTGAGTGACATGGACAGAATAACAGCCCCAGGATATATCCCCACTGTCCAGGATATCTTGAGGGTCCGAGTACCCACCACAGGCATCATCGAGTACACGTTTGATATGTCAAAAGTCATCTTCAGGTATGCTGCTACTCTGTTACAACGCTAGCACAAATGACTGAAAAAAGACAGTTTTGAACACTTCAACCCTAACTCCACAGATGTTTACTTTGCTTCCACTATCGGTTTAAAAATGGAAGAATAAAAGTCAATTTTCATCATACCTATAGCAGACAAGAATTACAATAAGCACATCATTTGCCTGTAGGATGGTGGACGTGGGTGGCCAGCGCTCAGAGAGGAGGAAATGGCTCCACTGCTTTGACAATGTCACTTCTGTCATTTTCCTGGCGGCCCTCAGTGAATACGATCAAGTCCTTTATGAGAGCAAGAACGAGGTATGTTCTGATGGTGTCACTGATCCTTTGTTGTCTAGCTTCATGGGGGTTTATGGTTTGTTAAGATTGTTGCCATCTGCGGTTTTAGAACCGACTACGTGAGAGCCTCGCCCTGTTTCAGACAATCACCTCGTCCCATTTGTTTAATGAGTCCTCCACCATCCTTTTTCTGAACAAAACTGACCTGCTGGAAGAGAAAATCACAACATCTGATCTGGTAACCTACTTTCCAGACTACAATGGTAAATATGTATTGCTACACATCTTTAATTTGTATACATTTCAAAAAGTGTAGCAAATTTCATTTACATTTCTACAATTTATCACTTTTTAAAATCACATTAAGAGAGAACTTTCCACCTGATTAGACTGTGTGCCTCTCTCCAGTTTGCATGTTTGTGAATGAAAGGTCTTAGTGTTGAGATTGCTGAAGCAATTTAAGGTTTAATGTTGGGCATTTATTCTGGTGATATGCGTAACTTCACAGACAGGGGGCAAGTGGCAGGATGTACAGTACTCTGAACAGATTACCCATCCAAAACATGCAAAGTCCACAAACCAAATCAGGAGTTAAGCCTGAAACCTTTTTGCTATGAGGAAACAATGCTAACCTCCACACTTTTCTTCTACAAAAAATACCAAACAAGAAACACTGTTTCCAGTTTCAAACATCCTCAAAGGGCATGCTACATACAGAGGTGACAAAAATGATGCACCTATGATGATGATAAAAAGTTCTAGAATCAATTGAGTTTTTCTGCTGTCACATAATCTTTCACTGCACACAATTCTAGTTGAAGTCCCAGGAGAGTTTAGGAAAATCTTCTCCCCAAGGACGCTTTCTGGCATCCAAACCACACAATCAGGGAGTATGGAGCTAGTTTCCAATAGTTGTTATGGACCCATAAACACTCTTTACTGCAGTTCTCCAACATTTCAGAGATTTTTTAAAAACAACTTTGATTACCATCCTCTTTACTCTGTGTAGTGCCATGATGTATATGACTCTTCTTCCACCCAAGTGGCTAGTTTTAAGTGAAATGGACATCTCTGTCACATTACATTACTAAGGATGAGAGAAAAGCAAAAGGGGATACTTACTGGAAATCTTATGAGATTCTCATCAACTGTAAAAAAAGAATAAATAAAGATTTCTCAGGTACATCTAAGGGAATTTTTAAGGCACCAATAAAGGTACCAATAGATACATAATTTGTTATGTATCTACAGGAACAGCTAAATTATGAACTCTCTTTCCCACAGGGTCTAAAGGCGATGCTCAATCAGCTCAACGGTTCATAGAAAAGATGTACGTTAAATCATATCCCAAGAAAGAAAGATCTCTCTATACACACTTTACATGTGCCACTGACACAGAGAACATCAAAATCGTCTTCAAAGCTGTCAAAGACACACTCTTTCAAGACAACATGGATAAATTCAACATTATATGAGAGAAAACCAAGTTGTGATCCACCTTCAATCACACAAAAGCCCAGTTACAATCACATGTTGCAATGTTTTAATGTTAAAGTACTGTCAGACTAGATAAAAGATGAGCAAAGTAAATGGCAAAAAAAAAAAAAACCTGAATGAAACAACAAAAAAATATTAATGATACATATTTGAGTTAATTTGAAACTTCGAAGTTTCTGGTAAGTGCTGCCAAAATTGTTACACATCTTGATCAGAATATTTGCCATTCTTGCTGTGCAAAAGCCTCTACCTCTGTAGTATTTGATGGTATCATTGTGTTATGGTTTTGTTTAATTTGTGCCATCTTTTGCTAAAAGTTAAAGCTAGTCTAATTAGATATAGGCTTTGTGGAGTTCTTAATGGAACTCCTTGTGATTTAGATGCATGCTTTCACTTAGTCAGCTCAAGACACCCACAAAGTAACATATGCTGCAAAATAGATAATATCTCCATGACAACACATTCTTTCTTTAGATATCACGCCAGGAGATCCTTCCTTTTGACAGGTGTGTCTAAGCTCAGACAAAGTCATGTTTCTATGAGATTGGGGCTCTTCGTCTTTGGGACGTCGCTTATGTAATATTGTTGTAAGTCCAGAGCTGTAAACTTGTGATTGTTTCTTTGTCATATTAGAAGAAATAGTTAGCTAAACTCTGAAGTTAAGTCATCCTTAGAGGGTGTTTATGGTGGTAAGCTGTTTGGAGGAGATAAATGGACCGGTAGGGGAGCGACCACATTCAAGTGCTACTGGTTGTACATATAAATATGAAACTGCCCTCTTTGAATCCTCACATAGATTTTAGGTCAGATTTAAATCTGGTGAGTGAGGATGCCACTTAGAAGATATATTCCTGAAAAAAAGGTTTTGTTCACACGGAGTTGTCTTTGTGATCACTGTAAAGTCTGATCATTAACCCACTTTAATTTTGTCAACAGAGGTCATCACATTCTTCTTTAATAATAGATCATAAGCCTGGTCTTTCTCAAACCACACTAACTGCTAATCCACATGTCCAACAATGTAACTAATTTCAGTTTGGTTTAACCAGTTTATATAACTATCTTCCAAAACTCTGTTGGCCTGTCCAGATTCTTCCTGCAATGTTCTTGTTGGCTTTTGATATTCTTTGTTGACAAGACTGGATTGTCTCTTGGGCTACATTCACACAGCATTACTTATTACATTAATATTACTTATTACTATTACTTATTACAACAAGCAAATGTGACCTAAATCTGATCTTTTTGTCCACATGCGACCCACATCTGTCTTTTTCATGGCAGTGTGAATGGCCAGTATTCCGATCTTTTCTCTGCCAATAAAAATCTGATTTGTGCCACTTCCATAGGTGGTACTAAATCAGATATGTGTCTGATATTTTTCAAAATACCCAGAGTCACTACACATATACATAGATTTTCCTACTGCAGTAGCAGTCACAGCTCCACAAATGGCCAAATATAATGCTCAATAGCTTTATAAGAACAGGTAGACTCCGGTATCCACAATTACTTTTTAAGAAGCTTTATTAAACACTTACATAACAATTACATCTGTCATTACTTCCATAAACTCTACACTACTGTGTGATGTCTACCTTCTCCTTTTGTTATCTGCGGGTCGCTTTGGGGTCTTGACACAGTCAGACCTAAGTCTGATGGTCACCGCATTTAATTAGTAGCATGAACAACTACGCCAGAAAAAGAATACATTGAGCATCAATACCTGCAGTGTGAATGTAGCTTTGGGGTCTGCCCAGTACGGCATTTTTTACGCTTGGCATGACTATCAGTTGCAACAAAGCATCTCTAACAACCCTCATTACTATAAGGATACAATACGCTTCTCTCTCTCTCTCGCTCTCTCTCTCTCTCTCTCTCTCTCTCTCAATATATGATGTTTTATATATATATATATATAAAAAAATTTGCTCATGAAATACAATAGATAATAATAATAATAATAATTTGGAATAAGGTACATTTGGCATGTTTCTTTTCCTTCTTACAAAGCATAAAACTTGTTTATGTTGCAGGATAGCACACAGCACACATGGGCTTTATAAGTCACCTATTTGTGTTTAGGTTATCCAATTTTATCAATCCCAGATGACGCAAATTAAGGATCATTACATTACATCCCCAATTCTTGGGGTGGCGTGTAGAGTAGCAGTTCAGAGGGTTACACTACATTTGTATATCCTTGAATTCATCTTTCTAGTATTCAAATCCTTAACTTGCAAGCTTTGGAGCAAAGCTAGACCTCTCCTTCCTCTGCAAATTTCCTCAAAGCTGACTGTGAATAAAAGCCACTAGTGCCACACAATCTAAAAAAAAGAGATGACAGCATGAATATGTTTTAGAATATTGCTCGCTGATAAATCTTTAACCGCTAAATTCTCAAAATATTTTGGGGCAATATTATTATTCCTGATTGCAATCTTACCTTAGACTAAACTCTAATGGTATGGGAGTAATTTGCATTATATAACTTTTTCAACTAGCAGACGGCGTCAGACTGGTGTAACCAAGTACAACTGTGTAAAAAATATAACACTTCCTACTTAACAGCTTTTAGAGAAGGAAGTAAAACAACCCCTGACAACCAGCTACTGTGGCTTTTGTTTTTACTCAACGGTTGTTTAAACGTGTTCACTATCACTATCTCTATGTTGTGTGTGGATTGTAAAATCTGAATTGAAGTGTATCTATGCCTTGTTGTTATCCATTATGTGTTTAAAAAACATTTTATGATTTTTTTTTTATTTATATTTAAAAAAAAACGTTATTAAATTCAACATTTGCAAGATACAATCAGCTTTGTGGTCTGTTTTTTATTCTTTATATCTAAATTCTTTGACTAAGTCTAAGCTGCTTTCCTTGCACTTATTGAATGTAACACACATTGTAGAAAAGGTAATTCCTGTTGTTTACATCATAAAAATACTTATTCAGCTACAACAAACCTTTTGCTTAATCAATAAAACCCCATTCACTTTTAGTCCCCAACATTTATATTTATTTCAAAGTGAAACAAAGGAGGAAAGAAGCTGTGGGTTAGATTAAAAATGAATATGAAAATAGAGTTTGATGACAGAGCCTTTGACTCAGAGCCTGCTTCCTCCCATCAGGAATGTTAATATGTACCTGAACTGGATTCCATGTGATGAGAATGGCTGCAGTAGTTCACAAGATACTTACTTTTGGAATAAGGTCAAACTGGTAAGTAAAAAAAATCTATTTACATTAATCTTACAAATCTGTTGAGGACTTGGTGAGAAACAGAGAACGAACTGAAAAATCAAAACAAAGACAGCCATAAACTGGAGCTAACGCTACTGCCTTTAGGTGAGCTATATAACATTAGTAATATTACTTTTCAGCAGTACTGACAATCCTGATATTTTCAAAACTTGATTGAGGGAAACAGTTCCAAAAAACGGTTTTAAAAACTATTCTTTGAAACTTGAGTTAAAGGACTTAAAAAGATTAGGGCTGTTAATATGTTGCAGAAATTACTTATTTGGTCTGGCAGCTGTTCCTGGTATGCAGTGCTTCAATACAAACTCAAAAAAGTCAGCATGGAGACATGAGTTAAAAAAGAAATCTACAAGCAACCACAAAACTCATCAGTTGTGTCTAAGGATTTACATAAAATGCAACCTCAAATCTCACATAACACTACAGCATCCATCCATCCATCCATCCATCCATCCATCCGTCCGTCCGTCCACCCACCCACTCAGCCACCCTCCACCTCATTCTGGGAGATCCCACAACGTTTCCAGGTCGGACAGGATATATAATCCCTCTAGCAAATTCTGGATCTTCCCCTGGGTCTCTGCCCAGTGGGACGTGCCCAGAAAAACCCCAAATGGAGGTGCTCAGGGGCCATCCTGATTATATGTCCAAACCACCTCTACTGACTCCTTCCAACATGGAGAAGCAGCAACTCTACATTAAGCTTACCCCGGCCAGCTTCCTGAAGAAACTAAATTTGGCTGCTTGTATCCGGGATCTCATTCTTTCGGTCTACATGTGTCGGAGGGTAGACAAACCGGTTAATTGAGTTGCATTAAATTGGCCGTTTACATGTAGGTTTCAATATATTCTGTTTGATTACTGAAAGTGCATTTACCATTGGACCACTAACAAGCTTAAATCGAAGGCAATCTGACCTTTGCTCAGTTTTTCCTGAATGAAGACATTTCAACACCTCTCCAGGAGTATTTGTCAATTCCGGTGTCTTGAGCTTTTGTGGTTGCCATGACCTGGATGACTGAGAATTTTCCCAAGCATTTAACATTGAAAACTTCAAAATAAATTTTCAAATTGGCTCACTCTTCATATGAATCTGACAATAATTTGAAGTACACCAGCAAATCAACCTCTTTGAGGGCCAGAAAGACAAAAACAAATTAACAAACAAACAAACAAAAACCCCAACTAAATAAAAGTTTAGGAGATAACAAGTCAGAGAAATCTTTCCCCCTTTAGGTAAAACCGCAGATGATCTGAAAAACAACTGCTGTACACAACAGAGACCCTTATGAAACAATTATTGTATATATACATATGAAATATGTATAACCTCTGCAT
Source organism: Fundulus diaphanus (assembly GCA_037039145.1). Taxonomy (NCBI): domain Eukaryota; kingdom Metazoa; phylum Chordata; class Actinopteri; order Cyprinodontiformes; family Fundulidae; genus Fundulus; species Fundulus diaphanus. The sequence goes on from CM073141.1 coordinate 25,971,371, forward strand.
CAAGATTTCCAGCGATATTTAAATGTGGTTGAAGTGTAAAAGGTGAAAAAGCTTCTCATTGCGATATAGAATCAACATCTCTTTCCAACAGTAAATGTGTGTGGAGTGTGGTTCAAATTTAAAGATGAAAAGCTGTGTTTTCCGTGTAGTTTTGCTTAGATTTAAAAACCATCTTATTTACATAACTGAAAAGATGTCATCAGCTCTATTGTTTGTTGATGCCTAATTATTTTATCATTTGTTTTATTTGGATTATTGGTATTGAAAAGTGAAAGGCTGTCTTGTCTAAAATGTAGAAATGTCATCTTATTTAACATGGAAAAGAGTATGTACAGTTCTGGTATGAAGTTTAGACTCACTCACCATACAGATGACAACTATTCTATTTGTTGGCTTTCAATTATTTGAACAGCCCTCATCAGTTGTTCTGCCATCATCATCTGATCAGTCTATCAAACAACCATCTTGCAATAAACCTTTTAAAAGCAACATCTGGTCCGGCTTGAATATCGGGTTTTCTAGCTCAGTTCCGCATTACACAGAACAGACATGCAAGTTGAAATGTGTTAAGCCGTCCTTGACTTTCTACATCTTTGTTTAGGCAAATTTTGGATTCAGCTACGTCTGAATTCAGATTGTTTTTTCAGGCTAAATTTGGGTGGCATCAAACAAAGTCAACAAAACCTCAGTTTTAGCGACTTTGTTTGGGTTAAATTTGGACAGGACATTTAGAAAAAAAAACTATTTCCAATTTTCAACTTACATATTAAGACTAACTAAAGACGTTGACTGACCTGATACAGTATAACCATAAAAATAATTTCCATCGAAATTTGTGTCATAACATTAAACTGAATGTTTGACGTTTCATGTTTTAGTTACCTGAGTGACTCAGAGAAAATCACCACCTTAAGTACATTCCCAACAGGAGATCATGAACAGGGTTCCCACCACAAGTACCACTGAGTACATGTTTGACATGACAAAGGGTATTTTCAGGTATGATAACCAGTAAGGTAAAAGAACATTCCCAAGTTAAATAAATTAATTCATAACCCTTTTTACCACACAGCTTTTAATGTAAAATATTAATAGTAAAGTTAAAGTTTTTATTAGTCTTGTTTTCAACCTTTAGCAATAAAAGGAGTTTATAAGTCCTTCATATGTCTATAAGATGTTTCAAGTGGACAGCCTGCGTTAAAGGATGACAAAATGGATCGACCTTTTTGAAAATGTCCTAAGTGAATATGAAGTCCTTTATGACTCTATGTTCTAACAGAGTAAACTCGACCAGTAAATCTATTTTCTTAGTTAGTTTTTCAGCAAAACTCTTCTCATATGCTGTCTTAGAACCAGATTCTTGAGACTTTTGCCCTGTTTAAGTCATCATTAATGGTCATCTATAATCCCCTTTTTGAACAAAACAGATCGGCTGGGAGTAAAAATTGGAATTATCTCTCCAAATGGCCTATCTCTAGGGGCCATTTGGAGGGATAAAGTTAGTAGCAGGTGAAAGACCTGTAGAGAGGCAAAAACTAATCTCAGAAATTCTCCCTATACACCTTTTAAAGCATAACATTGTGAATCCATTTTTCCAGGCCTTAACTTTCCAAGAAAGGTGAAAAATACCGTTTTGCCTTTTTTGCTGACACACTAACTTATAAGAGACATGCAACAGATTAAGGCTCTCAGAAAACAAAATTACACTGTACCCTCATACAATACTTCCACGTCTGAGGTGATATCGAAATGGTTTATACCATTAAATGTAGACTAAAAATAAATTTATCATAAAAGTGTTTTGTAGACTCACACATGAATTTACATCTAGACCTTTCTCACTCCTGTAGTACCTTAAGGTGACGCAGAGGCAGCAAAAAAACTTTGAGAAGAAATACGTGCAGCGCCACAGTGGCCACCATTGTGGCCACTCTAGACGCACTACACCTGTACCACAGACACAGAGAACATCCAGGTAAAACTTCAAAGCATTTTGTTTGGATTAAATGGCCGATTGGTTGATTTTTTCATGTTTAAGAACTCAAACCTTGTGACAGCAAGGTTTTCCAAAACTAAGTGTTCTGCATACATTTTTTGGCCAAGGCGCGGTACACCCTGGACAGGTGGTCATAGCACAGAAGAAAGAAAATGTAGTGGCAAGCATCAGGCTTCCAGATTTCTGAGGTGGCAGATATGAAGTTGGTATTGGTTTTGCATAAATAAAATTTGTAAGTGAAAAAAAAAACAATGCAGGAACCATATGGCAGAGAAAAAATCACAAGGTTACAGCGCTGGACTCTTACAACAAACAATCCGGGCAACATCATATAGGTGAAGAGTCTCGACTCAAAACCACATGCTCTTGTTCTAAGCTTAGACACACCTTTCCAAGGGGGTGGTCTCTTCACACACCGTCTGAAGAAGGAATGTGTTGTCATGGAGATGTTATTTGTTTTCCAGCATGTGTTAATTTCTGGGTGTTTTTGAGCTGACTAAGTGAATGCACATCTCTAAATCACAGGGAGAGCTGCTCCATTAAGAACTAAACCATAACCATAACCATAACAATAATATCGGAAATGTAACAAAGTAAAGAGAGAGGGTAAAGCATGGCCTACATCTTCATACCACTGAGCCAACTCCAGGGCCTTTGCTCATCATAATGTTCATATAGACTGGGACCTTTTTAAGTAGGGACAATTTATTGTAGTTGTAAAAGTTTTTTCCTCTGGCTTTAAGAAAACACAGACATTAAAATTGCCAGAATTCGGTGCTGCTTTGTAATAAATGCAGGCTCTGACTGACTATTTTATGTTACATTAATCCTCTGAATGGAGCAAAATCCACAAGTTTCTGTTTACAAATACAAATTTTTTATGATCCCAGGTTACATTCAAAATTACTGTTAAATTAATGTGTAAACAGTATTTGATCAAACACCCTTTTTCTGTTTAGGTTCACATCTTTCAAATGAGTTTAAATACTGTGTCTCCTCTCTCTTTTATTCAGCTTTAAATGGTGAGGACTTGTGTCGGATTTTAGTTATTGAATGGTGGCCTAGTTGAATTGAATGCTTTATTTGTCCCCAGGAGGGAGATTACATTTCAGTACAGCCCATCCAAGAAAAAACAAAACATGGGTAGACAGGGGCCTGAGGCTACTGCCCTTACGGCGCTGCCTTTTCGCAGAATAGGAAAGAAAAAGCATTGGGAGAGAAGAAGAAAAGGAAATGCATATCTTGTACTCTCTCTCAACAGGACACAGTGTGAGACTGCAGAAAAACACCTCAGCACAAAAAAGCAACAAACAGACAATATCATCATAAAGCACAACATGTGGTGGAGGGGTGCGGCGGGGGGGAGGGGGAAGGAGGGGTTGAAGGGTTAATCTACGTACAGTCCGCCCAAGTGAGAAGCGAAGCTGCATGCATTCAACCAAGGGTTCTTGTCCCTGGGGGTAAAAACAATCAGGTGTACAGCAGAGGTGGTGTATTTATAGCCATGTGTGAGTCTGTGAACACTGTCCAGTTGCCACAAGGCGCTCTGACCACCACCAGCAGGCAGGCAACGCGGGTGAAGTGTCTTGCCCAAGGACATAACGACTTAGACAGTCAGAGCAGGGGATCGAACCAGCAATCCGCCAGTTACAGGACGACCTCCATAACTCTTGCAGCACCATCGATGCTCAAAAGCATGTGGCTAAAAACGGGTTGGTCAGGTCTGCTAATAAAGTCTGCTCCTTATACTTCAAGTGTTTTCATCTACCAGTTCACTGACCCTCTTCATGCACCTTGGAAGTTGGTGAAGTTGTGCCAGAAACTTTTGGATCCCTGCGGGATATCAAAACTCCAGCAGAATTAAAAGTTAGAGAAGAAAAGGGATGTTTTTCAGGAATCTTTTGAAGTCATCCAATGTTATCGGCATTGGTAAAACAGTTGGCCTGACAGCTGCAAAGCCACAGTCTCCCCTGTTCTTGTTTTTGGTTTGCAGGAGGTGAAGGATACAGTGAAGATTTCACCAAGCTAGCATTTAAAAATATCATCACAGACATCTAAGGACTGATAAGTGCCATGAGGACCCTACAGATTGACTATGTTGATGATGAGAAGCTTGTAATAACCTAAGAAACTCGTACTAATACGACATTACCTATCAATAAAATACATGCGTCTATCTTCAACATCACAAAGCCATGCCTATATCTTCATGGAATGACAGGTTTAAAAATATATTTATTTATTTTTTAACACAGGAAATTATACAACAGAATTCAAAACTAATTATATTGTTCGATTTTAGAAGTTAAATTACAAAAACCCCTGAAGATTTCAACTTATATTTTAAATGAGCATCTCTTGCTTTAAATTTGATTTTGGAAAAACTCCTCTCACTGAAGAAGTGAGTCTTCACAGGTAAAATTCTGTCTGAAATCAGGCTAAAACTTGATTCTTTAATGAGTTAAATTGTATAAAAGTAAATAATTAAAGGCCTTGCTGGCTACTGGAAGAATAGCTAAAACCTATTTTGGATTAAAGATTATTTTATAATATACTCTATCCCATGTTTCTTGTTACCCCAACAAAATTGAAGGTTGGCCAAAATTAACAATCAAGGAAACTACTATGTAATTACATTCAGCTAACCCTTGTATTTTTCACTGAAATGGGTTTAACTGTGAATAACTACTTTTTTCAGAAAGTTGATTTGAGCTTAACCAGCCACACCCAGGCCTGACTTGAAAAATCAAGAAATCCCTTGAATATGACTTGTCTGAAAACTTGAAGTAGGCAAGAAGGCTCAAAAATCAAAACAACATGTCTGGATCTGGAGAAACTGATGAAGGAGGTGAGAAAAAAAATCAAATGACATTTATCAGTCTTAAAAAGGGCACATCAGGACATCAGTGAACCATAGTAAGAGCCATTATTCACAAAGAGAGAAAAGATGGAACTGTTGTCAACCTTTTGTGACCTTTGACATCTATAAGCTCACAAAAGAACCAAGAAAACATCTCAGGTGCTGCAGGCTTCATATTTCTCAGTTAAGCCTAGTGTTCATGATTGAACAATAACAAAGAGACTGGACATAAATGGGATCCATTGTACAGTTCCTAGGCCTGCCTTGATGCTCCGGGGGGCGGGTCTTTGGCTCTTCACAACCACTATTGAGCATTTTCCCCAAGGATCAACCTTACACACACTAGCGCACGCTCACAAACAGCTACAGGTGCTTGGATCCGGCTACTTACATACTCATCAGTTTTTATCTTCAGCTACCACTTTATACATTTCGTATTGATTAATACTGTATATACTTCAGTGATGGTATCAAGGTGTTGCTGTATTGTATCTGTAATTCTATTGGTTGTGCTGTTCTTTTTACATCTCTCTTTGCAGGTAATGAAGCGGACTGATGAAGTTTTGTCAATCTCTCTTCTGTCTCCTCTTTCTTTCACCTTTTCTCCCTTTTTTCTTCTTCTCATTTCTCTCTCCTCTTCTACTTTTTTGATGTAGTGTCCATATAACAAAAAATATTCCATACATAATAAAACTATTTACATATATAAATCAAGCAGAGCACTACGGCGAAAGCGATAATGCTCTACTTGTGAGAATAAAATCTGTTGGGCTCTGTCTGGCATTGTGACAACATTTCTTATTGCCACATTGCCAGACAGGACACAAAAAAATATATACATAAAGGATTTTTTATTTGTAGTCAAATAATAATAATAATATTCAAAATGGAACAGATGTTTTTATTTATTAATGTCTCTTTAAATACATTCATTTTTTAAAAAGTAGAAAACTTCAATCAGTATTAAGATTACAGACTTGATTTAAAAAAATTAAAACACATAAATAAGGATTCCAAATTATTGGTCTTTTTTGTTGTTTGTCACCCCAAACTACATTTATTATATATTTTACAACTCCTTGTATGCATAGATGCCCTAATTAGTTCTTTTATATTTAAATGTAAGCTCACTTGAATGGATGAATATTTCTTAGGCATTCGAGTACTCAGCGACACTTACTAAATACGAGGATGTTCTTGGGCAAAACCTGCTAGTCTGCTTGTGATTCGAGGCTGGGAATAAGGTCATTCAGGACAATGACCTGTAACATACTACTAAAGCAACACTCAAATGATTTAAGGGGAAACATTTAAATCTGTTGTAATGGCCTAATCAAAGTCCAGACATCAATCCAATTGAGAATTCCTGTCTACTTGAAGAAAACCATCCGACTTGATGGAGTTGGAGCAGTTTTGCTTTGAGAAATGCCCGTAAATACCGGTGGCAAGACGTGGTGAGCTCATGGAGACTTGCCTAATGCCACCTGCAGATGGGGTGGCTCTGCAAAGTATTGATTTATTTATTTTTGTGGGGGATTAAGGGTTATGCATTCTGAAGTTTCTTGTCCTATTTGTTGGTTGCTTTACAGTTAAAAAAATCTTCACAGTTGGAGGCATGTTTGGTAAATCAAATGAATTCTCAAGCAATGCATTTTAATTCCAGGTTGTGAGGCAACAAACATGAAAAATGCCAAGGGGGTGAATAAGACACTGTACATAAAATTGATGCAGATATGCACTTTACATAGTGACTACATTACAGTTATTCAAAGTCACATTGTCCTGTGAGCATCACAAAAAACGATAAAAAACAAAGCAAATAAAAACAAAATGAAACCAACAACATTTGAAAAGTTTTATCCTACACCTATTTTCTCTTAGATACAGAGGCTGTTTCAGGAACTTGTCTGGTTTTTGGCTGGGGTCACAGGTACACAATCAGTAGATTTTACTTGTTTTGCATCCCCAAGGCAGCCTGGTGAGCTGCAGGCCAATAGCCAGATCCCTGTTCTGTTCATGGTTTTATACCTGCAGGGTTTCACAGGGATTCCAGCTGCAACTCCTCTTTCCTGGGAGCTGTCATGAAAATGGGTTGATACTGTGCATTCTGGGATTTGGAGTTTTTACCGGTCTCTTTTGTTCTCTTTGTGTAGTTCAGTCCTTCCTCCCTCCCATGGCTGGGTCAGTTATCTGATCTTTTGATGTTCACTGAAAACAGTGTTTACAGGACCTTGTTGTGATGCTGAAGCTCCAAAAAGGTTTGAGAAAATGTACATCGAGATGAACAAAAATAGTCAAACACGCCTTTACATACATTTCACCTGTGCCACAGACACAGAGAACGTCCAGCTTGTCTTAAGGGCAGTCAAAGACGTAGTTTTCTCTAAACATATTGAGTACGACAGGAATTTTGGAAAACACACTGACGTCAACTCATGCATTATTTATTTCTTTATTGTACAGTTTAGATTTTGTCTTTATGAACTCTACTAAACTGCTGCAATCATTTTAATGCAACATTGGTCAATCAAAAAAAAATAAAAAATCTTACATTAACTTTGCTGGAAATACATGGATAACTGTATTGCTTGTTAATCCTTTTACTTTAGACCAGCCTTGTTTATGGGATCAGATTAGGCAAGTCTACTGAAGTCCACATATGGAACATGTGCACTTCATCATGGCTCACAATAGGAAGGAAAATGCAAATCATGCTGCTTACAAAACTGCCTAATGTTGTACTTTTTGATTAAATGATTGTTACCTGTTGCAGTCTTTTACCCTCTTGATTTTTCTTGCCTCTTTACATAGCAGTTTGTGGCATTAAGGAAATCTGTGTGTACATTTTTAAGATGGTTTTCTGTCTAAATGCACGAAATTGCATGAGAGCTGTAAAGGTACTGATTAACAAAAGGCTTTAAGAACCCTGCACTTCACACTTCTTGGCGTGGCGTGCTTATGAACTTTGTACTAAAAAGTCAGCATGAGGATTGAAAGGCGTACCAAAACCTTCGCGTCTACTTGTTACTAAGCAGCGTAAGTGAATGAAATATTTTCTCTTTGCAGAGCAATTGTAAAAGCTGCCTATGACATGATGTTTAATTTAATAGATTCATACTTTGTTTTCTTTATGGCTGGAAAGTTCACTGTGGACAAGAGAGACCATGTTACATGACTGTCATCATAGATGGCTCCAGATGCTTCGGATTAATCCCTTTTTTCTTACAGGATATGCAGCAATATTATCTGCACAAGGCATTGTGCCAGTATTCTCATTTGTCTATTTTCTACATATCAGTCCTTGCTGAGGGCTAATAACTTCTAGTTGCTGTACATCTAGGCACAACAGCCCAGACTGAACCATTGCAATGAAACACTGAGCAAACACACCCGATGGTTTTAAAGATAATTGCACACAGATGAGTGCTCCTTGATATACCCCTTCTGTAGCACCGCCTGGGGAAGCCGCTCTGTGAAGAGCTGCCGTAGCAGGTGATGCCCTTATTTGGTGGTGGCCCAGGTCACGTGATCTCAAAATGGTGGAAGCTGTGAGCTGTTTATAAGCTGAGCATCTTCATCGAGAGGCTTGGAGCAGGAAAAAGGCAGCGCATCCATGCTCTGAGACACAGTGGGACAGAGAATCCCAAGTCCCAGCAGCGGTGAGTAGATGCCTTTTATTCAGTGGACACGAAAAGAGGAGAATATATAGCTGTATGTTTTGTTTTGTTCCCCCTCTCTCCTCACTGCCAGTGGACAGGAAGCAAGAGAGAGGGAGGGGCTGCTGTCATCAGCAGCTGTGAGCCTGTGCTGTGATGTGGAAGTAGATCTGAAGCAGCATCTTCCAAGGAGGATGTCATTTAACAATATTCAGCAAAGTGGCGCCGCGCGCCAGAGATGATTTGAATTTAGATTAGTGTGAACGGGTGTATATTTATCTGTGTGTAGACATCCCGCGGAAGAAAGCACACACCCTCTCCGTTACGGCAGTTATGTCGACAGTACCGCTTTCACAACAGCGTTCAGCATTTTTCCTGTTTCAGCTGCTGATGTAATCACCTCTCCTCGGCTGCCCTGAAAGCCTGTTCAGGAGGAACAAGGAGGGCTCTTTTTCATGAGAATGAACGCATGTCACGTGACTCGGTGTGAATTTGCATCTCTACCCAATCTGGGCTCAGGCAAGCATGCAGCCTTTCGATTTGAATCAGCACTATATAGGCAACAAGGAAGGCAGTAAGCTTTTCAGGATGCAACATGCCCTGAACTGGCCCCCACCCCCAAAGCACCATGTCAGCCTCCTCCACCCTGACTACAAGGGTTATTCACAGGAGAAACGGGACCTTTTAACCCCAATTTTAGTTCTACTTCCTCCATGTTTTGTCTGTTCTAACCCTGTTCTACCTGTTCTGTGTGGAAGTCTAATTTGCTTGACTGCTTTGATTAATGGAGAAGATAAGATTGCACGTCTTTAGATAGAGCTGTTGTCTCTTGCTTTATGCCAGTCTTATGTAATTGTTCACAAATGAGCTGGACAACCATAAAGGCCAACATATGCCATATTAATTGACCTGCTAGAAGTTTTATTTATTTATTTTTTCTATTCTCAGACCAACAGTTGTATTCACAAGTCACCACAAAATGACTCCGTTCGTGATGTTCAACTTTCTGTAGATGCTTTAATAATTTTAATATCATCTAATGAATGGAGTTGATGGTACCACAGATATTGTTGAATTTAGATTTTCACATACACTGTGTAATGAGATGCAAAACCATTTTCCTCTCTATCTGATGTCAAATCAGACTAAATGTGTCCTATTTTATGTCAGTTAGGATCACTAAGCCTATTTCTATTTGCCAAATGCAAAGAAAATTTAGTTTTAGATACTTTATCTAAACTTATTAATGTCAGAGGTTTAGATACATTTCCGGGTACTTGGTAGAACTGCATCTCTAACTGGATGACTTGGATCAAATGTTTTTGGTTTTCTGTAAGTCTCTCTTTGCTAGAATTTTGTACCATTCCTCCTGTAAGGATTTGCATAACTTGGTCAGATTTGCAAGTCATCTTTCTTGCCCACATCTTTTCAGGCCTGCTCATAATATATGCGTCTGAAATCAGGATTTATTCTAGCTGTTCTAAATTATTCTTTGTTGTTTTCGTTGATGTCTTTATTGTCCTTAAACCATGTTTGGTAATATGCTTAATGGCATTCTTCGTTCGGAAGACCCATTCGTACCCAGGATTTGATTTCCTCCCGGATATCTGGAGATGTTGCTTTGAGATTTCCATTTTTTTCTTTTTTTCTCATAACATCTGTATTTTGCTTCCTGCAGCAAGCCACACATGATGCTGCCACCTCAGTGCTTCAAAGTTGCGATGGTGTTCATAGGCTTGCATGTTGCTTGCTATATTGCTCTCAGAGAAAAGGCTTCTTCGTCTCTGAGGGGCCTTGCAGTCTGTCAGAACAGGACTAATTTTTTGTAGATGATGCCGTTTTCCTACTAGCTTCAGTCAGCATCCCCACATGGTCTTTTCTGCTGTAGTTGAAACACACATTTCATAGCAAAACACATTTATCTCAGGGGCACAGAACCCACCTCTGGATATTCCCAGAGTGTTTATACCTGCATATTTAGACAGATAAAGGTGTACCCAAAGATGGACTGGCTGTCAAGACGCCCCGCACTTCTTTCTCTTATGTGGTGTCTTTTGATTCCATGATGTCACACAAGGGAGCAGTGTGTTTGTCAATTATCAGATGCTTAAAAAGTAAGAATTTCCAAAAGTGCTTATAGCATAGCATGATGCTCCCACCACCCTGTTTCAGTAGTCTTAGTATCTGTAAACTCTGTTCTCACAGCTCTTGGAAGGAAAATAGTGTTGAAAGGTAAATTGGTCCTTGGATCACAGCGCAAATAGGCCACGTTGATCAATGCATCTTTTTCTCTGCGTGTCTTGGTGCTTTTCTGCACCAGCCTGGAAAGTGAGAACCGCTCTGTGCAGCAATCAAAAGCCAGAGAGGAGATCGCATCACACAAGCAAACTTCTAGATGACCATTTAAGTTACTGAGATCATGTACAATACAGAAAATACTTTCTCACGTCTTTTATCTTGTTTAGAGTGTGTATTATGTATATATTTTTCTGCGACTTTTTCCAATTCTTCCAACATGTTTAAGCCCCTTTCACACGTACAACATTGCCCAGTAATTTACTGGGTCAGGGTTATGTGTGATTAAAGCCAGACCTGATTTACCGGGTAAAACGGACCCAGTAAATTACCGGGACCGCTCTGGTGTGAATAAAGCTATTACATTCCTGGGTAAGTGACACATTTGTATGATTACGTAGGTCATGCTCTAGTTTTCATTTAGCTCTTCCCCTGACGTCCCTGAAGTCCCTTCTCTGAGAAATGTACTAAAATGTATTTCTAGTGTAGTTTTCATAACGCTACTAACCACTGTAAGAACCACCAGTCCTGAAGTCAGTGTTTGTTGTGCCTAATCAGCTGTTTGACAGGTGTAATTTCCATCTGAAATTCTTACAGGTTGGCTTGATCATTTAAAGTTATATCCCTTGCATTACTTCCACGTGGAGGTGATATTGGGTACATCCATTCCACCGTTGCCGGATTAAGTGAGAAAAGAGTTGACCCGTTAATTTACTGGGACTGATGCATGCGTGAGAGGCGCTAATTCTTGTTTGTCCCGGGAATGTGGTCCCAGTAAATGACTGGAACTTTTTTTGTGAAATGGCCTTTATTGAGAGCATTTTCTGTAAATATTACAAAAGAATCCTCTTTGCTATATTCTTTGCACATTTCTTCACTTTTTATTCATGATTATTCAATATTTGTCCTACAATTTATTTATCCTCAATAAATCTATGTTACTAGAGCCACACCTTTAACCTGTTGGGCTGCTGAAAGTTGTTCATTTCCCCCTATGGAGATGACAAAGTTAATCTAATCTTCATTTTAATAATTGTATACTTGTTAAAGTTTATATTCTCATTTCCTCCACTGTTTAGATGGTGGGTCAGCCAATCAGCTCTCTCTGCTTAAGAATAGGGCTGGGCGATGTGGCTTAAAAATAAAAGCTCTGATTATTCGATTAATTTATTTTTTTCCTCCTTATTTCACAAAAAGAAATTAAATAAATGATTTTAAAAACTTTTATTTCAACCATTTTATCTGGGGGTTGACCTGAATTCAAAGTGCAACTAAATACAAGCTGTGAAACATGCTTGGATAACAAGATGGCGGCCCTGCTATTGTAAACAACGAAAATATAACAATGTTTGCTGCTAGTGGTTTTACACAATGAGCTAAGAACAGGCCTCACTTCACTTGTGTAACTTCAAACTAACTTACAAAAGAGTAAATGATTTACGAAAAAAAAAAAGTTTACTCTTTACAATTTTTTGACAAAATAAGTTCCTAAACATATATTCGGCATTGCACACTATTCTCTTCATGGAAGCCCAATTAGTCCATTGGCAAAATAAAATCCTGATTTTTTTTTTTTTTTTTTTTTTTTTTTTTTTTCAAAAATTAAATCTTAATAAATTAGAGATTCAAATTAATAATTTTAAATCGATTTATCGGCCAGCCCTACTTAAGACACTCTGAATCTTGCTAAAAGTCCTCCTCACTACTCCTAACGTTGTAAGGAGTAGTAACGCTTTCTTTAGACCAAGGATGCTTTGTGAATAACTTATTTTTTTATTTATTTTTTTCCCATTTTACCGAGGTAAGATAAATCTGAGAATTTGGGAAATGCTAACATGTTTCCTAAAATTATGTCACTAAGAACTACTTTTAGTCTTAGGATTCTTTGTGAATACGGGCACTGAATTTGAAGAGCAATAGAAAAAGGTAATTTTATACAGTGCATGGAAATATCTAGTGTCAATTATGCAACTTAACAATTTTCAAGATTACAGTAATGTCTTTTTATGATTTTTGTTTTCATATAAACGTTTCTTCATCCAGTCAAAATGTAGCAAGCTGGAAATAAGATTATATGCTCCATGAAAGGTGAAATGCAAGCTTTTAAAATATAAACAAAGTAAATGGAAGGGCCTGCGGCTAAACTATATTAGTAAAAAAAAATTAAGATGTCCAATCTGGTTTACGATGCTTCACAACTTTCGCTGAGGCAGAATAGACTGGCTGTCATCTATATTATGTAAAATGATATGTTTCTACTTATATCACGTTTCTATGAGTGACCTATTAAATAACACAGATCTGAACCACTTTCCTTATAATTTAAAAAGGTCTTGTCCTTTTTAGAAAGTGTGCTCTCAATACCAGAGTATTACAACTGCATTTAAGTGGCTCCTGGAAACAAAAGTGAATCTAATTTGAATATTGCCATTGAGCAGAATATAATAATTAGTGTGGTGGCAATCAATACACCAGGAATGAAATTAGGCAATTTTCCACTTGATTTGTTCTAAGCAGTGATCATCAAGTCCAATAAAAAGTAATCAGATCCCCCCCCCCTCCCTTTGCTAAAACTGAAAAAAAAGCATTTATTTTGGTCAGCCAGCACATGGACAAACTGCTTGTTCTTAGATGAACTTTTTGTTTTAATTTGTTCAGATAGCAGTTGGATTGATTCATAAATGGTGTGATAGATTCAATACTATTGTTACTGTCAAGCATCCTGCAGGGCATTTTTTTTATTTAATGATAATTTCTTCAGTTTAATTGCTGATCTGAAAATTAAGTTTCAACAAATGAGTTTGGATCAGATAAAGTGCTAGAAGGTAAATTGAAATTGGTAGATCAGACATCAATGAAAACCACAAATCAGTATCGGCTTGTAAAATCCTGAGGGTTGGATCTCTGAATAATAACTATGCACTGTAGCTTGTCTAACATTACAACAAAATTCAAGTTTAATGATTCAAATAATTAGGTAGCTAACTGAGAGCTCACTGACAATTTAGTGCCATACCCTGTATTTAAATGAAAGCTTTAGAGATGCACCAACCAGGTGTGGTTTTTTTTTTTTTTTTTTTTTTATTAGCAGCTTACACCAAATTCTGGGTTACTTGGAGGTCTCAACTGACAATACTGATTGTTGATCTTGCTTTTCTAAGTCTTGCCAAAAGATTCAGAAAAACCCAAGTCCATTAGTTTAATAATTGCATGCTATTGTCACATCTTTGGCTTTAGTTAAAGAGAATGAAGGCAAGGTTTTGAAATGTAATATTGATTAAGAAAAACTCATAAGGTAACCGCCAACAAAAAATAAACTTCCTTAAATCTTTAGTAGAAAGTAAAAAAAATTAAAGTACTAAAGTCTAAGCCAGTTCATTCATACTGGGCCTATTAACACTAAATAAAAACAAAAAAGACTCGGGGCACTTAACAGAGAAAGTGAACTGGCCCAGGTCAAGTCTGGATCCCTCAAATTGAGTCTATACTAACTCAATCCAAAATTATGTTTTCCAGTTCATTGTATTCATCAAGTATGTAAAAGTGATTAAAAATGTCACGTATCGAGATGCGCCCATTGTGGGCAGCAGATTACAAACTTTGGCATTTTACACCATAAATTTCTGTTTAAAGTGTATCTTTTTCATAACAGGTCCCCCTGGGGATGGACCTGGCTTCACACAGTAAAATGACTTCAGAGGGCGATGATGGCAGACCAGGTAAGGGTAAAAAATACAACAACATTTTTGCACGCCTACTGTTCAAAAATCAATAACGGCTCCAACACTCTGCCTTTTTATTTTAGTTCCTCCTACATCTTTACCCCTGCAAGGAGGTCCCAGTCAGAGGAAAAAACTCTCTGCCCCTCGGATCAGCTTATCACTTGACCACAGTGAGGATGACTTGGGGGAGACTCCAGACGATCTGGACATTAATGTAGATGAACTTGACACTCCAGATGAGGGAGATTACCTCGACTACACAGACCATGAAATGGACTGGGAAGGTGGGTTAGAAAAAATAAATAAATAAATAAATAAAAAAAAAGCTTCAACACACTGGTTTGATGTAATCACAATACTGGATAATTATGAATAAATAGAATGATGTGATAAATCCACAATAAGCTGCAGTATTGTGTAATTTGAACCCCCATTGTTTGGGTGCAGTATATCCTGAACTTTAAATCTACATTTCTTTAATTTAAAATCGTCTTTTGAGGTCGAGCTATTGATATAGAAACCCAACTACGACTGATAAAGATTTCGGGGGGGGGTGTTCCACTTTGGCTGCTTTTAGTTTCAGGGTCCTGCAGATGTGCTTGTTGACCCAATATCACGACATGGGGCACAGATCCCAAAACCATGTTGGTATGATTTATCTGGTCTTCTGACAAACCAGATCCCGGTGCAGCCAGCAGGAGCGGAACAAGTGATTCCTACACCATTCCTACATACAGTGCTGAGGAAGAGCGGCGTGATGTCAAGCTATGGAGGACTGTTGTCATTGGAGAGCAGGAGCACCGCATCAACATGAAAGTTATTGAGCCTTACATGAAAGTCGTCTCTCATGGAGGTGAGGATGTTTTTTTTTCGTTTTTAGCTGTTTCTAACCCCTGCTATATTAGAGTGACCAACATTAGACACTAAGCACATACACGGTAAACAGAAAGCTCAAATGAACCAGCTGTTATTTGGTTTGTATAATTATTTCAATCTAGTGTCAGGTGTTCCAAGTCACAGATCACAGACTCCAACATATCATTATTCATTAAACAAAGACGGATCCAAAATGGACAAGGTGTTGAAAAGGAAGTACACCTCAAAAACCCAAGATATGCGAGGTAACACAAAATTCTCCCACAAGATGGTGTACCTTTGTTGTACCTTGACTCTACCATGACATTGACTGATCTGTAAGCAGCAGTCAAGTAGATTATGGTCACTTGGCAACTTCTTGGTGCTTTTCTGATCATTATTGAAGTTTCATCTTATATTAATGCTCAACAGATTTACTATTGGTAAAAATCAATTTCTTTCCACATGCTCAGACTTTCCACAAGATACCTTATTTTGGATATTGGTACAGTTGTGGGTCACAAAAAGGCCATCTCAATGGCATTTTTGGTAAAAACAAGATTTTTGGTTAAAAAAAAAAAGAATTTAAAATATTTATTGTAATCTGCTTAAATGCTTTTATTTATTTTAAAGCATTTAAACAGAACTCTATAAATTTTCCAGGTAAATCCTATCCATGTAAATTTATTTTATGTAAGAGCACGAAAGGATTGAAAACTGCCGAGCACTCAAACTCACTCTTAGACAGCCCTGGTCGTTGAAGTAAAGTAGACTTTATGATGGGTGATACGAGTAAAAGAACTAAGTAATTGATACCTAATTGTAGACATTTTTTATTGGCCAGTATATCCGATTACAGAATTTTGGAGTTCCCTAAAGATATTATCTCTGGTCACATTATAGTGATGTGCAAAAGTTGCAGAGAAACACACTTGATATTTTCTTTAGCATTACAAGTGCTCATCTGACCTGACATTCACTCTGATCAACACGACTGGGCCCTGATGATAACACATTAAGATAAAATACTCTTTTGTTCTGGAGAGGATGATCCTGTAACCAGACCATGACCAAATGCAATGCACACATCTGTGAAGCTGCTATGATGAGCTGTTTGAGACGCGTGTGAATACATGTAATTTAAGGCTGTTTAAGATGAAAGATTCAAAGGTCTTTTTGTGACATTTTCATAATTAAATACTTATTCAGCTACTGATGTGTATTCTAAGCTTCCTTTAAAACTTCTCTTCAAGATAGCAGTAAGATTTCATGGTTGTTTTTGTTTTTATATTTTTGATTCTTTGCTTTATTAATCTTTAAATACACAGGTGAGATTAACGATGAGCTATACCTAATTATGTAAGTGAGGTATAACTACTGTCTTTTCTTAACTCGTATTTTTATATCAAATATGATCTGAAGGAGACAGACTTTTCTATTTTCAATATAAGTAATTTAATCATAGAAAACTGCCTTTCAAGCAGGAGAACAAATGTAGCATAGACATTTAAGAAAAAACTTAGAAAAGAAGTATTTTTTTATGACATTCAAGGTGATTCAGAACTTTAAGCAAAAAAACATAACAGACCTTGATCTGGTGTGAATTTATCTTTTGAAAGTTTAGAAGAATCTTGATAACTGGAGTGGAAAACTTAATATCTACAGCAGATGAAGAGCATCTGAGAGTCATGTCCTTAAGAGATAGGGGGGGGAAAATCCATCAAAGACTTCAAAGAAGACCTGAGAGAGGCATTATCTGTCGGCTGATCCATCTATGTCAAGTTTTTTTTGGTTAGAAACCAAGTGATTTATAGATAATTGTTAAGTTGCTACACAAACAAAATCCCTACTCATCTTAAAAGGGTCAGACACAGGAGTAAAGATAATAAAAGTATGTGTGGGGGGGGGAGACTCTGAAATTCAATAGGACTGTCAAAAAGTGATAAAAATTACTTAAAAGGATTTGGCACCTCTGAAGCAAAATATAAATTAAAGAGGGTCCATCAACATTTTTCCCCAGAAGGCTGCTACAGCTCTTTGCAAAATATTCATTCCAAAACAAAGAACCACCTAATTGTGAAGTGGGTTTGAAAATAATGCATACCTTTCAACTTTTTTTTTTTCCCACAGTAATATTCCAAAAGTTTTCAGTTTACCTGAGGGATTTTTTTTTTTTTTTTTTTTTTTTATTTTTTTTTTTTTTTTGTTATGTATTTTTTTTTGCTTGAACTTAAAGGCATACTATGCAACATTTTTCAGTTAATTAATGTGTTCCATACCGTTTTGGATGATTAAATGAGTCATTTCAGGTCGAACAAAGGTTTTCTCGGCCGCCCTGGGGGTCTGTGGGGGAAATACCGCACTTGCAATGCAAGAGCCCTCGGCTCGCACACACAGAAGTCTCGCTTTACGGCGAGAACTCCATGTGTTTTTTCCCTGCCATTCACTATATGGACGCACGAAAGCAACAACAAAGAACCGCGTGTTAACGTCAAATAAACATGCAAGCATATCGAGTTTTATTATTATTATTATTATTATTATTATTATTTTTTTTTTATGTTGGCAAGACGCTACCGCGGCGGCCGCGGCGAGGTGGCGGCCGCGGCTGCGGCTTGGCGAGGCGGCGGCTGCGGCTTGGCGAGGCGGCGGCTGCGGCTTGGCGAGGCGGCGGCTGCGGCTTGGCTAGGCGGCGGCGGTAGCGTCTCGCCAACATAAAAAAAAATAAATAAAAAATAATAATAATAATAATAATAAGATAGCGCTGCGGGAAGCTTGATGTTCATACCTTCACTGTGTTAGTCATTGTTTGTACTGCTGTTTTTTCCACTTTTCGTTGCGTTCGCCTGTCTGCTAAGCTCAAAACAACCGCGCCTGTCTTGACGGAGAAACCAGAACAGCTGAGCATCTTTACGACAGTGCACTTTTACTTTCGCCCTCTGGGGGGAGCCTCGCTGGAAAATCAACCCCGGTTGCATAGTATACCTTTAATAATTAAGGGACCAATTAGGTCAATTCTGATGTTAATTCCTCCCAATTTATTTCATTCAGGGGTATTGGAGTGAAAACGATCTGAGTACACATGCACATCCAGCATTTTGGATCTTTATGTAAAAATTTTAGAAACCTTTTTGTCATTTTGCAATTTAGCTAGCTTTGTAAAAATATGCAAAGATCCGCACACTTATGCCTACATACATGTATTGAGCCTAATCTATTGATAAATCTAAAACTTGAGAGACATAAAGAAATTGTCCTGTGACTCATGGGTTCTTGAGTGTGTATACCATTTAAAAATGCAAATGTGACCTTCACCCAAATCAGACTAAGCTTTTCCCTACTCTGCTCATTGCTGGAGGCTTAAGTGAAACACAGCTGTTCCATGTAAACAGAGATGTCTGTCACTGAGAAGTCAATATCAAAAGCACTGTCATCTGAAGAAAAGCCCTTCTGTCTGTGTGTCACCAAATCTGCTGATAGATGGGCGGGTGAATAAAGAGGAAATTACAATAATCGGAGAAGCATAGTGAGAGGAAATGGGACAAGGAGTCAGACAAAAGAATCCAAGACTGGCAGATAAATAGAACAAAAAGCAGAAAATAAGAGAGCAATCACGTTCCCCCCCAACAAAGGCACGCAAGTTGACTCTTATTACTCTCCTCTTTGTGTTTTGATCAGGTTACTATGGCAACGGAGTGAATGCCATCATAGTCTTTGCTGCATGTTTCCTGCCAGACAGTGCCCGAGAAGACTACCATGAAATAATGGAGAACCTCTTCCTGTGAGTACTCTACGATGGTTGACAAACACTTGGTGCCTCTCATCCACACTGAACTCTTGCAGGAATGATTGTTTTCTGTACTACTAACAAGCATTGAATCATCCTTAAAAGTGCCAACAGTTTTCAAATGATATAGATACAAAAAAGTGATTTTTATGCGGGCCCCTTGACTACAATTCAAGACTGATTTGGCCCACTAGCTCAGGTTGTTTATGCAGATGGTGACATTTTAGCTTTTGTTATTACGGACTAGTTAAAATCTTAGGTACAACACAAAGTAGTTGTCTTTTAAGGACTATGCTTTTTGCGTTCTCTTTAATCTCATAATAGAAAGGATCACATCTACCCAATGCATTTTACTCAATGCAGACTTTGATGCAGCCAAATATGCTTTTAATTCATTATTAAAATTCCCCAAATACAGCAAGTGTTTTCAAAAGACTGATCCACATCCTGTTCTTGTTGCTGAAAACAGGCTAGAGAAAGATTCAATCAAGCCCAAAGGAATTTGCAAACTGGATGTCCAAAAGGGTTTTTCACATTTGCTTTATTAAAAGATGAAGTTTTTCATTCACATATCCCTTTCCCACAGAAAATCTGACAAATTTGTTTAATCACGATATTTCATACTCTTATTTTGTGGAGCAGGTGAAAAAAGACACAATTAATTTGCTTTATTATATTTTTTGGCCCGCAAGTACTTTTGACTTGACAACTGTGGCCTATGTGATGAAAAGTTTGGACACTCCTGGTCTAAGGGGGGGGGGGGAAATCACTTCCTGTTGCAAACCCTAAGAACATTTTATATTTTACTGATTACAATTTATTTGCCATTACTAAAATGTTTTACTTTAATCAATGGTTATACTAGATCATATTCCATTATCCAAAATATTATTTTGTAATTATTTAATTTGGTGAAAGGAAACAAAAGCCCATAAGATAAAAAGAAAAAAAGAAAAAAAAAAAGAAGCCATCCTAAATTCTTTATGACTATTACCGTAACAACAGCTGTTGGTTCTGGTTCAGCTAGTTGAATGTCAGCGTTTCTACGTTGTTCATAGTCCACAGTAAGAAACACATGAGGCGAGAGAACAAAAATTAGTTGAACAAAGCAGACTGTATGATGCTAACAAAAACATTCATTACAACGGAATCTCACCAGGGTAATCGTTTCTGGTTCTGACTCGGCAGGCGAGTCTTCCTTCTCTGCTTTAGCCCACTCATGCCCAAAGGCAACCAGTTTATTTATATTGAGTTTGTGTGCTTCAACTGCCTTTTTAAAATCCTACTAGATTTTCAATACAGTTCAAGTCAAGCAACTACGATGGCCAATCCAGTATCTTTCTGGATATCTTCTGAGGCTAATCCAAGGTGGACTTTAAGAGAGGCTTGAGGTCATTAACCCATTTGAAGATCCAATGATGCCCAAGGTTCAGCTTTCTCACCGATGACACAAAGTTTTCTCCCTGTATTCCCTGATGTTTTATTGACTCCATCTTGCTCTCCACATGCTGATTTCTACAGATCTCCAATACCAGAGGAAGCAAACCAGCCCCAGTGAATCACTGAGCCATGCTTCAATGTGTTCTTCCCATTGTGTGTGTCTTTCTTGCTCCTGCGGTCACATTACTGATCTATGGGCAAGCTTCACAGAAAAAAATCTCAAAAACCTCGTTGGCTTACTAATATGGCTGTGAGCAAGTTGGGGTCGACCTTTCTTGTGCTTTTGGCTCAGATTACATCTTGGAGTTCAGGCGTGGACCGCTCCAGGGTTTAGCTTGTGCCTTACTCTGGGAGCTGAAGCTTGCTGCCAACAAGTTTTGCTGCAGGTCTTTGGCAGTGAGTTTGAGGCTTTTACTACTTGTCTTCTATAGAATCTTGTGGCAGCCATTGATGGCTTCCTTTTTTTTACCATGTTGTTGCAGCCACTGTTCTTATGACTTTAAAGCCATGCTTGAATCTCTATCTCTATAATCATTAATGGGCATTGCTAAGACCAAGTATGATTTGCAAAAATGAGCTCTAATAAACAATTTAATTCGGGGAGTTGAATACTTGGGGTTAGACTGCTGAAATTATTGAAACAAAGAGCAAGCCTTGAATTTGAATAAAATCTTTCTAATTTAGTTTTATGTAATTATCTAAATCATTATTGAGTGATTTTTGTTTATTGCAAACACCTGAACAAACATAAGTTGCAGTGGGGGTAGAATCAACCCGGCGGGTTGCCAGCGTAAACACCAACTCTGATCGTCTCAGTCGCCGTGTCCTTGGGCAAGAGACTTTACCTGCTTTGCCTGCTGGCGGTGGTCAGATGGCCTGGTGGCGCCGAAGTCTGACTTTGAAAATTTAAGGGTTTCCATCCTTATGGTTCCCATGCATACAAAATGTTGTGATAACTGCTAAAAAAAGATTATCTGCATATTTGAGTTGTATTTTAATAAATCAGCCTCACCTACTGAACGGCACAACCTCAGCTAATTCATCTTTTGCCAATAGTATTTAACCACACAATATACTGACAAACGCATTATCTACTCATTTAAACAGGAGCCTGTCTGGTTCTGACAATGGTTTCCAAATCCTACAGATTTTCTGACTTGCAATTGAAACATGGTTTCATATGAATGGAACACATATTGATTCACAGGAAAAAAAAGTCTTATTCTAGAAGACATTTGCAAACAAGACCCTACCAAGATTAAACATGCGTTAATACATTCATAAATGATAAAATGAGAGTTGAACGTGTTGGATGATGAACCGTGCTAAGCAAATGCTAAATGATGTTGTTAGCACCCTATGTGAGGCTGCATCAATGGCCTCGTTGTTAATAAAGTAACATCAGTGAATCACAGAGGGAGCAAAAAAAAAAAATACTCTGAATGAAGTGACAGAAATAAAGTTTTCTTGCTGAGACTTGCTGGGTTTTGTGGCTCCACCGTTGTTCCAGCTGGACTGCTTTTCATGCCTCCACTGTGTGGTATAGATCCCACAGGCTGCTCTGTGACAGATATTCAGAAAGCTGGCATGTTTCGAGAGTTTTGGACAGAAATGAGAGAAGGGGGGGGGAAAAAAAAGTAGGGTCTGCAGTTTTGGGTGCCAGATGGCTTAAAGTCTGATACCTTGTGAGGAGCAGTTACTGTAGCTTTGTGGAGATGATCTAAGTAGTCACAAAATCAAGTCATTCGGCAGTGTTGGACTGGAATGGTGTCGAGTAGGACTGAGACCAAAGTCCGAGAAGTTGAAGGAGTTGCTGAGGAAACTCGCTGACGACATTTCCAACTTTATTTTCAAAGGCAGCGGCTCATTTCCCTGCTGACTTGAGAGAACAGAGGAGGTGGACGCAGAAACGAGGACAGAATGTGATAACGCTTCTTTATTAATTTGAGTGTGGGATTTGATTTCAGAGAAGCAACTTTATGATTGAGTGTTTGAGATTGATGTGAGAAAGATGAAGAAATGCAAAACAGCTTATGAAGCAACACTTGTACAATTTTCTGGTCTCTTCTGACATCAGAGGAGAGAAATTTCAACATCCTGCTGGTTGAGGTTTTCAGATGTACTGTAAGACTTGTCTCCCATTTCTTCATATATTTGCTTTAAAGTTCAAGACAACAGTTGATTTCTGACTGTTTTCACATGCAATGCACATACATGACAGCATGCTAAATGTAATTGTTTTGTTCTTTCTCAATTAAAAAAAATATCAAAGGGAATTGACCACTTTGACTACATATCAGTTACAATTTTGCAACACTTGTTGGTGTACTTATCCTCATCTTTGAATGCCATTTTTAAAACATCTGGACAGATGTGGTCCATTGACGAGGAGTGGGGGTATTTATATAGTGTTCTGGGATTACCATTTGTTTTTTTTCACAAATGAAGTGTTATCACCAATTACAAACAGGGTTCTGCAGAATTTGTACTCAATGTAGAATAATTAGGTCAATTTTTAGGCTTGTCTAAATCAAAAGAGGTCATAGTTTTAAGAAAAACTAAAATTTGAATAGTAAATTTAACTAAACTAATATTTGCTGTGCCTTTACAAATAGAATAGTTTCACAAAAAAAAACATCCTGTGTGTCAGTCACTTTTCAGTGTAGAATAATCGGGTTCAGGTTTGAAAGCTTTTGAAATGCAGTCGACTGTTTTTAACCCAGTGAAATATCCCTTTACCTTACCTCCATATAGAAATGTATGCATCAGATACCTAGGTCATTAGACAGCCATATTTTCTTATGATGACAGGCAGAAACTACAGGCTGGCCACTGAAATAATTGATGGAAAACGTGTTTGAGCTAACTTGCCCCTGCTGCTCCCTATCAGGACGCTGCCTTGGATAGTAGGGTTGCCTGACACTTTTAGTCAGTGCACCTCTAAATTCAGCATGTTACTGAAGACTGTGGAATGGAAATATAATGGATATGAAATCTATATGTTAACATATAAACTACAATCTTAGCCTTTTGTGCATCTTATTTTGCAAGAAGTGTTTGCTCTGACAGTAGGCAATGCGTGAGTTATGATTGCCTGCCTCACTTTAATCCACAAAATGTTTGTGACCCTAAAACAAATCATTGGATTGTTTTACAATCATGGTAGGTATCCAGACATAAAATGTAACATCACTTGAATTGAATTGAAACAGCAAAAAATATGTATGTGTGTGTTCCAGCTATGTGATCAGCACCCTGGAGCTCATGGTGGCAGAGGACTACATGATCGTTTATCTGAACGGAGCCACGCCCCACAGAAGAATGCCTGGTCTTGGTTGGCTCAAAAAGTGCTATCAGATGATTGACAGAAGGTGCGTTCTTGTTATCGTCCTTCTGGAATCTGGCTCCAGTCAGATTTTACTTGTTTTTTGAGAGACATAGCATTAGGATTATATTACTGTATGAACTGTACTGTTTGCTTCACATAGACTGAAGAAATTAGGGTTGAAATCCACACCTTAATTACCTTGCCTAACATGTGATGCGCTTTGTGTTTAGGCTCAGGAAGAATTTGAAATCCTTCATTATCGTCCATCCATCATGGTTTATCAGGACTGTTCTAGCCATTACCAAGCCCTTCATCAGGTAAAATGTTTAAAGTACAAATTAACCAGACTGCTCGTGGGTCAATTTTAGCATAAAACGGTAAATGTTAACAAAACTGTTAAAAAAGAGTGCCAGGTCTTATGAACTGTGGTATTGTTTTAAGATGATTATACAAGCAGCAAGATTTATCTGTTGCACTTTCATTTAAAAAAACAAACACACAAAACCCAGTGTCAATCTTGATAATTGGAAACTCGGACTGATTGTAAAACCTAGGATTTTCATTTGGGGTAGTCTGAACTCTGGCGAGGCCAGTGAGGCATATCTTCATTAATAGGCATATTCAGAGAAGTCAGAATCTACTGATGGGAATAAAAACAATGTTGATTCAGTATATTCAGCAGACATATATTTTGTTACACATAACATTCTTGACTCTAGACCAGGCATGTCTAAAGTGTGGCCCGGGGGCCACAAATGGCCCCCGGGCCACACAAGCAGTTCACCTGAACTGATTGTGTGGCTTCCCAACAGCATTTCAAGAAAGATTTGGCCCATCACCACGGGAAACTTTTTGTATTGGGGCAAAACAAAAAAACAGACAACTTTTAATCATACAATTCAAAATGTTTGGTACAACACAAAGCATTTGTGTTTTAGTAACCACACTTTTTACATTTGCTCTAATTTCATAGTAAATGGGATCCAAGGATTTTCTTTTTTTTTTTTTTTTTAAGCACCAAAATCTGCTTTGAGCACATTTATTAAAATGAAGCGTTTTCAAAGAAATGTTGACCCAAATCCTGTTCTTATTCTGCTGGACTAAAAGGAATTCAGCTTTTTTTCCATCAAGCCCAAAACTATTTCCAAATTGGGAGACCATCTTTTAATAAGGAAAATCACCTAGTTTATTTGGAAAATTAATTTGTTTATTTAAAATGATCATATTTTGTAGGGCAAAATATGATAATTTCGATCATCATCAAATTACAACATAATCTATTTGTATAAATTTTTTGGCCCTCCAGTGGACACGCCTGATCTAGACCATACCAGCAGAAGTTACATTCGATCAGCAAAATGATGCCACAAACTTTGTATGGTACGAAACATAATGGGTGCACAAGTTGCTATTCTACTACACCCATCAGTCTGAGGGTGTAGCAGAGTGGTGTGGAAAACAAATACATTTTTCTGAATTTTGGCCTTTCATCTACACCAAAACTCCATTTTACATAACTAAAAATTATTATTTCTGAAAACCTGGGCCAAAGTGGAGATTTCTGAAAACTATATTTTCGAGCCTGTACATGACAAAACGGAGTTCTAGGGTCCGGTGCATCCCCCTGTGTGAGAAATAATGCAACACTGACTTCACATGTGCGACCATTGTTATAGAGCTGGCCACGCAGCGCTATCAGGGAGGGGCTGATTTTGCGTTGGTATTGTGTTATATTGTTTACAGCAGAGGTCACCAACCTTTCTGAAACTTAGAGCTACTTCATCGGTACTGTGTCATACTAAGGGCTACATGTACTGACCTTTGAACTACAAGAGTCCAAGCTCACCTTAACTTCATGTAATATAAATATGTTTTTAATGCTTTTGTCATTTTTAAATCTATATAATTACAAGTATGATTTAAAAAGGAAGAGCAACTGAATAAAATGGCATTTTAAATGCAGATCACTTGAGGGTTGTGCTATGTGTTTTTTGGAACAGGCTTGTGGGCACCACATATGGTCCTTGGGGTACCATGTTGGTGACCCCTGGTTTACAGTATGTGTCTAATCAATGTTAAACTGGACAAATTGGCTGCTACAAAATCAACAGCATCTCCGATCGTTTATTTCCAACTGATGTTACCCCGGCAACCACAGACCCATCTTCACCTCTGTATCGAGACTTCAAAGTAAAAGCATACATGGAATGTGATAAGCATTTTGGTTGGTTCAGACGCTAAATGCTAGGTTTTTTTTTTTTTTTTTTTTTTACGAGCCCAGCTGCTCCAATTCTGACCAGTGAATATGGCCCCGTTTCCAGCACCTCGGTTTGGCCTCACTCACATTCGCTCCGCCCGCTTGCAAGCATTTCAGCATTTCAAGCACCTTTCGAGCGGTTGGAGGTCAGCTGTTTTACACCAACTCTCCCTCAAAATACAGAGGCACAATGCTATTCAACATCGCAAATGTTTTTTTTTTTTGATAGGTCCTGACCATAGACATTATATATGTAGATGCCTCATTACGTGCTGGAGCACATTCTGATGGTTCTGAAGATGAGTTTTTACTTGGTGAGGACAATGTGAAATACAGCAATAACAAATTAATAAGCATAAAATGATGGTTCATTGGTTGGATTTCTGCAAACTAAGCCTGTATCACATTATCAAATTAGGTACTCTGGAGTTACAGATTACTAACACGTACAAGAAGCTGTGCAACAGCTCTTTTTCAAGGGTCTTAAGCTATAGCCCTATATTTGCAAGCAGGGTAGTGGAAAACACTGGAATGACCCGGAAATTTTAAAGAACACTTTTCCAGGCCTTTAAAAAAACTGTATGCATGCACACACACAATATGAAGAAATTATTGTTGGTGTATAGAGAAGGCTCAGGATAGTACATGTGAGAGTGAAATAAATTTAAATTAACAATCAAACTTGTTTATTACAATATAAAATGATTCATTTATACACTTATTAATTTGTAATACCACACCTCTTTGTTTAAGAGCATAAAACAAAGTATTTCAGCATGAAACCACATTTTTATACATTCATGTTATGAGTAGAGCTGGGGAACCCGATATTCAGCTGGATACAGAGTTACATTTTGAAAAGGTTTATTGAAGGAAATTTGAACACTGGCAGAAAGGGCAGTAAGGCAAGAATGGGCAGCGGACCAGAAGACGGAAGTAGTGACCGACCAGATCCGAGGATCAAGGCCGGAGTATATTTTTCAGGAACCACCGACAGGGAGAGCAAGCAGCCAGATCTCCCCAGGAGCAAAGCAGGCTTCCGCAGCACACTGATACTGGAACCAAACATCAGTGTGGCTGAACATGAGCATAGACACAGAGTTCAGCTGGCTGAACACACAGGAACTGGTAGAATACACGGCAGCAGTGCACATGAGATAAGACGTTCTGGCTGGGAGTGTTGAGTGAGGCAGGTATATAAAGACTGGGAAACGGGTGGAATGACTTGGAGGTAATTGGTGACAGCAGGTGGAGCTGATCAGGTGCTGAGTGGTGGCTGGGAGGTGGCTGAGCAGATTGGATAGTGACTGATGGCTGGTGGCTTAAAGAGGAGCAAAGAGTGGAAAATCAGTCCAGAAAGTCCAAACACAAAACCTAAATCATGAAACATTCATATGTCTGTCTGTTAAAGAGCATACATTTATGAAATGCGTTGTTTAAACCACATATTTCAGCATAAAAAGTTTTTTTTAAATGTGAGACAGCATCCTGTATCATAACCACATCTCTGCCGATCTGTGACAAACCAAACCATGTGAACATTGGGTCAAACTTCAGGGAGTATTATAACTAATCTACAAAATATGGAAACGTATACATGTACAGTGCTGAAGGTTATAGATTGTAACAGTAGGCCTATAAATCAAATGTTTTAACCACCCATTCATCAATTTATCTACTGCATAATGTCTGTGAACAACTAAAGTACCATTTTTATCAACCACACTAAAACATTTGCACATAACAAAAAAGAAGCACTTAAACCAAATATGCTTCTTCTAGTGGCATTGGATCCAACAAACTCCTGTCAGATCATGTTTATGTCCAGCTTCACTTTATGGACATCCCAGGCTACTACATTGTAAAGTGTTTGTTTGGTCATAGTAGCCTACAGCCAAGTCTTTAACTGATTCAGGGAACTGAAACTCCTCTCAGCTTCACATCAAGACACAGGCACCACCATCAAAGTCCCGATGAGAACCTCAACCTGACTGAACAAGCCCTTCACCTCCACTGGAAGTCCCCTGAGAACCTCTGCTGCCTCCACACAAACATGGGTATTTGCTGTGAAGGAGGGGAGACTTCACACAGAGAGATGCTCTGTTCAGCTCAGTCCTGATCTAATGAATCAGGTCACTCTCTACCTTTTGTAGAATCTTTAGACTTTCCTGGTCAACGTTCACCAAACTGAACCTCCATGTAGCCAGCACTTTGAAGAACTCTGCCCTGTAGTGATCCACTGCTTTCTTCACAAATTAAATTAATAATCAAATATAACTTATTTTTAACCAAAGAGAAGAACAAAGTTTTGTATCGTTTTTTTTTTTTTTTTTACCAATAAAAACTATCAAATCTTTGACTTTAAAAGAAATTAGAGATGTGTCAAACCAAACACCTGAGTCATATAACAACTAGTAACAAGATTTTACCAATTAAAAGATAATCAAATCTTTGACTTCAAACTTAAATTAAGAAAACTTAATCTGGATCTCTAAAATGTCAGTAAAATATAAATTAGGCTTCTGACATTACCATTTTGAAAAATCTGTCCTTTATTTCCTCACCTTCTTCCCCTAATTTATTTTTCCTCTCAGTGCAGTGACCTCTCTTTTCTCTCCCGTCTTCCTCTATTTTCCATCCTCGCTCTCATCTGTCCTGTCACTGCCGCTACTGTATAGCTACATGTTTGAGCTTGTTAACCAAGCTGATTTAAAAAAAAAAGAGGCTGATTTTGCTCAAAGTGGGAGAGATATCACTTTTTGTGTTACAACCTTGTGCTCGTTGAACAAGTGATTTGAGAGCTATGTCACACTCATTGATGAGGAGTCATTTATCAGTCTCTAAAACACAGAGCTGACGAAAGACTGTCGGTAGCACTGGCCCTTGGAAACGGCATGTGGACCAAACCACTTTGTGGGGCAGGGGTTTCATGATCTTCTCATCTTACATCTATAATGTGGATCTTTTGAGTTGGAATTTTAACACTGCTACAGTAGTATTTTTAAAATATGTATTTGTGTCTACAATAATTTTTAAACATTTTTTGAAGGTGTCTTTTTGGAAGGGGGGCGTCCCCCGCGTCCCCCCAGGATTTCCGCCTATGCACAGCACCCTGAACTAATGATAAAATAATAAAATTAGATATAGCCTCTCTGTCCACCACTTCTCTCTGCCTGCACAGGTATATTGCATTTTCACGCTGAGTGTTCTTTAGTCAGAGCTGCGGGCAGCCCCCACATGCTTCTTTTCTCCTCCGAGAAAGGCAGACAGCAGCTCTGACTCTCCCGCACACGGTGGATGAATCAGAAGCCGTGAAGAAATTGTTGAACCAAACACTCTTAAGAGACAAAACTTAACAGCTTTCAGTGAGTTTAAAATGAAAGAGCCTCTGTAAATCCGCAGATCCGATACAGCGCGTCTTCGTATAGAGAGCTAAGGTGTCCCTTTTCCTTCAGGTGTCGTTCATGTTTTAAAAAAGTAAAATTAGATTTCGGTTTGACCCACTCCGTTCATAGTGGTCCTTAATATTAATGTTGTTTTTCCTGGACTTCCTCAGAGAAAACCTTCTCATTTCTCTTTGCCAATCAGGCAGTCACTAAAAAGCAGTGTTCATGTCAAACCTCCGTTCGAGTTAACTCGGTTTTCAATTAAATTAAATTGTATGTATATAGAGGCAATTCACAACATATGTCATCTCAAGGCACTTTACAAAGTCAAATTCAATCAAATCATACAGACAGATTTGTCAAAAGGTTTCCTATCTAAGGAAACCCAACAGATTGCATCAAGTCTTGACAAGCAGCATTCACTCCTCCAGAATGGCCACAGTGGACAGTCGTCTGCATTGTCAATGCCTTTGCAGCCCCTTTAACAGGAAGGAAAACCTCCAGCAGAACCAGGATCAGTGTGAACGGTCATCTGCCTAAACCGACTGGGTGTTCGAGAAGACAGAGCAGAGACACAAAAGCACAGAAGCACACATTGATCCAGGAATCCTTTCTATGTTATATGGTAATGGCAGATCATCTGCCTCCTCTGGATGGCATCATAGTTAACAGTACGCCAGACCCGATGTATAAAAATAAAAAGAGACAGAGAACAAAAAGTGAAAAGTTTTAAATAACAAACAATGCAACATTGGGGAATAGTAGGATAACTCAGTTGTGAGAAAAATAGACCCTGATGTCCTCCAGCAACCTAAGCCTATAGCAGCATAACTACAGAGATAGCTCAGGATAACCTAAGCCACTATATAAGCTTTATCAGAAAGGAAAGTTTTAAGATTAGTCTTAAAAGTAGACAGGGTGTCTGCCTCACGGACTAAAACTGGGAGTTGGTTCCACAGGAGAGGAGCCTGATAACTAAAGGATCTGCCTCCCATTCTACTTTTAGAGACTCTAGGAACCACCAGCAGACCTGCAGTCTGAGAGGGAAGTGCTCTGTTAGGAACATACGGGGTAATCAGAGTTCTGATATATGGTGGAGCTTGATTATTAAGGGCTTTATACGTGTGAAGGAGAAGTTTAAATTATATTCTTGATTTTACCGGAAGCCAGTGAAGGGAAGCTAAAATAGGAGAAATATGATCCTTTTTCTTGATTTTCATCAGAACTCCTACAGCAGCATTTTGGATCAGCTGAATTCGAACTGCATTTTGTGGACTTCCTGATAGTAAAGAATTACAATAGTCCAGCCTTGAAGTAACAAATGCATGGACTAGTTTTTCAGCATCACCCCTGGACAGAATGTTTCTAATTTTGGCGATATTCCTGAGGTGAAAAAAGGAAACTCTACCGAGACATGTCATATAAATCCCATATTAAACAGGTTTCTAAAGAAAATAACACCAATGTGTTTTACTTTATTACCAGACAAAATGTAATCCCATCCATATTAAGTAATTGATTAAGAAGTTTATTTTTGAGGACTCTGGTCCAAAGATTACAACTTCTGTCTTGTCAGAATTTAAAAGCAGGAAATTTAAAGTCATCCAGGATTTGATGTCATCATGACTTGCCTGTAGTCGAAGTAATTGATTGGATTCATCAGGATTTATGGATAAATATAGTTGAGTCATCAGCATAACAGTGGAAATTAATCCCATGCTGTCTGATAATTATACCAATCGGAAGTATATCCGGAGAAACCCGGGCTGGCCCTGAAAAAAGCTGCTGAAATGCTTGCAAGCGGGCGGAGCGAACGGGAGTGAGGCCAAACCGAGGTGCTGGAAACGGGGCCATATTCACTGGTCAGAACTGGCTTCTCAAAATCTGAACTATAGCTTTAAGAGAAGACGGTACCAGTTCTTTCCCACTGTGTTGGGATTATGACAAAGGAATTTTTCTCACTTCTAATAAACACTGTCGTAAGGCATAGGTAGTTGTTTATATATTGGCCAGGGAAGATATTATTATAGCAACAAGGTAAGCTATAGTTTTATATATATTAATGTTTATGCAGTCTTTTTATAACCATTATTTCTTTTGATGGACAATATGTAAAACTTAAATGACATCATCAATCCAATAAAGTGAGGTCATGCAGAGTGAAATTGCTTTTCATATAAAGCATGCATTTTATCGTGTCATTCTGTAAATTTGCACATCTTTCTCCTGCTTCAGCGCCAAGTTCAGCAGCAAGATCAAGTATGTGAACAGTTTAGATGAACTGCAAGAACTAATCCCAATGGACAGCATCCAGATCCCAGAGTGCATCATTAAGTGAGTCCCTCTTAGCCCCTGAGCGCTACACCAGTCACAATCACAGCAAACCTGATTTGTGCTAATGGCTTCTTATTCATCTTTTTATTTGAACTTCCACCTCTAGACTTGACAAGGACCTGAAGGAAGCGGCGGAAAACTCAAAGTAAGCGTTGGCTGTCGTGCATCTCATAACCCTCCTCTGTGGAGGCAGAGGCCCCTGCCTCGGTTTTCATCCTTGGCTGGAGTGGTGCATTTATCACATTGGAGCCTCCTCCTGGATGAGGACCAGTTGTATTTTTTATTTTTTGGCTGTGTTTACAGTTACACTGGAACGACAGAAAAGAGTTTCTAAAGATGCCAAATGCTTTGCTTTCATCTAATTTATCATTACAGTAAAAATAAATGATCCCCTCTTTATTTGCCTACAGATTTATAACACAATAACTGTATAACCAAAAGATGCAGACGTCACATACTAATCACTCGCTGCCTAATTGTGCTGCAAATCATAAATTGCACAAGCCTTTAGATTCCCTGCATGGAAGCATATTACAACAGTAAATTGTCCTCTAACAATGCCTCCATTTGTTTCTTCTGTCAAGAATAAATAGTTTCCTGCAGGGGACTGAGCTGACAGCAGCCAGCAGAACAGAGTAAGTCCTCAAAGATGGTAAAGTTCACATATAGAAGACAAATAGCCAGATGTCCACAGTGTGTCACACACACATAAACACACCAATCCTAAATGGTCTACTTTGTTGTTCGTCTTCCTCTTCACAGCAGACAAGACCAAGCCGGTGCCAGCAGCTCGTAAACCAGAGCATCCTGAATTGATGGGACACCTCAATAGTAACTGCAACGCACTGGTCAAGCTTAAAGTGCTGCTTGTGTGTGTGTTTGCGTGTGTGTGTCTGTGGCAGTGTTTTACTTTTAGACACTGGGGTTTAATTTCAACACAACCTACTGTAGTATCTGTTGTAACTCTGATCAATTTTAACCGTAGCATCTGCTGTGCTGTACACCTGCAGCCGAGACAACCTGTAGTCAAGTGTGTGATGCTTGCCAGCATCAGCAGAGTAGCGTTGATGTTCACTTTACGGTAAAAAGAAAATAAATGCGACCACACACAACAGAAAGCGCACCTCAAGGATTTCATTTTTAGAGACTGTATTTTATTTAGGTGCATGAAAAGCAGCACAGCAATAATGCCACACCTTTTTGTGGTTCCTCAACTTTTTGTGTCAGCCGTTTTACATGAAAAAGGACCAGGGGACGCCAGGAAAAAAAACAACAACCTTGTGCCATAGTTTGACACAACTTGCAGTCGAGTAACCTAATCTTGTGTCTTGTCTTGAAGTATGGGATAACCGTGTATACATTTATATAGATATTTAAACCGTATAGTGTCAATCTGAGAGGCGAGCAGGGGTAAGTTAGATAGATATAAAATTAAGCTGTCATTGCAGTGTGGCAGCACATATTTCAAGCCTTGTTTTGCAAAAATGTGAGTGTGTGTGTTATGGGTGGGTGAAATAAACTGGGAATCTTCCCTTTAGCCACTGCTGGATCCATAGACAAAACCTCAAATGACCTTAATGATGGGATGTCAGTAAAGCACAATGTCTCATCAGTGTGTGTCCACATGCATGTGTGTATTTGTACATCAGTGCATGGTCCCCACATCACATAACTGATGGTCCGAACTTATGTGTCTTAATGACTGTGTGTGGAAAAAAAAAAAACATTGAGAACTGCTGTCTGTTGATTCAATAAAAGTGATTTAAAGCTTGTATGCTGCTTTCAGCATTGTCTGATTTGTGAGTCAAAATGTAACTGCTATGTTGAAATCTTCTTAGGTCCTTTTAGAAGCTTTGCATTTATTCAACCAGCGGGATGAATTTCCAAATTCAAATTTTAATGGCAAACCAATAACATACAGTACAAGATGGAAAACAAGAAATCTAAATGAACAACACTACAAATAACAGCGATTGGGGGGGGAGTAAACATCCATGATGCATCCATAAATGTAACATAAATATGAGATTTTCCGTTTTTGAAAATTGATTGCGCACAAATTGTATAAGGGTTAAAATAATATACACCCTCTATCAGTTTAAGGGTTTAATGTATACATAATTTGGTCACTACCAGGGTCTAAAATCATTTAAATCTAACCTCAAATATGGAAAACCACACACCAAGGATTCTACCAAATCACTATTTTGACTGTACAAAACAAGATGTTGAATTCTAGTTTTGCAATTCTAGTCTTACAAATACAAAGAGATTAGGGTTTGGTATTTCTCATGCTGTTCTGTAGCTTTTTCTTGAAAATGCCAATATTATTTCCTATGTCTTTAAGACTCATTACTAATAAGGAAATCTCTTGAAATTCTAAAATCCAGAAAGAAAGGGATGCCATAAGAAACAAAATCATAAATGTACAAAGTCTCATTATTATTCTTAACAGATAATTTGCATCTGGGTTTTTCACAATGTTTTTAATGAAAGAATTGAAAATATTCAATTAACACTTTTATGGATGGTTTAAATTAAAACGCTTTTTGTTGAAATGTCAAAATGAGGGTTCTGAGGGGATCCTCGGGAACCAGATCCTGCAATTTTTAAATTTCACAATATTTCTCAGCAAATTAAAATGTTTATTTTCAAGTAATAAAGGAAGTGGCTCTTTAGATGCCCTGCTGTGTTGACTGACTAATTAATGACTTATCAGGCTGACCAACAAAATTGACATAAGCAACAAGGAAGCTCTTATTTAATGAAAAGAGTTTGTGTGGTACAAGGTTAAGATATTATAATGATGCACCAATCAGTTAGCCGGCGATGTAAATTTTTCTACTGATCAGAAATATTTTCAGTTGAAATGATTGTGACCTGTGAACACCAGGTCATATGCCAATGTTTTCTTTTCGTGCATATTGCATCAAAACTAAGCTCCCAAAAAGCCCATCAACAAAGAGTATATATATATATATATATATATATATATATATATATATATATACATACATATATATATATTGACATATAGCTTCGTTCATCAATGGAGATAATCTTGCAATCCCGTTTTTCCAACCTACACCCTGGAACTAGCTGCAAATTGTTCTTTTGGTTTTTTCTATTTTAAGGTACATATTAGTTCCATTTAGCTGTATAATTAATACAAAGTTTGTGCAAATCAGTTTACATGTGTTATAGTTCTTAGACAGAAAGTCAAGGGGTGGTTTGTGCTGTAGAAGTAGAGTGGGCACTCCATTTACGAAGGACTTTTGCTGCATGTCTTACCCATTTCTCTCACTGCCCATTTCCTGGCTGATTACTGCAAATAAAGGTCAATAGTCCTAACAAAATCAAAATAATAAAAAAAACAGGAATCCGCAGGCCATGCCTTAAATGTTATTTACCTGTAAGAATAGAGTCAGTCCATTTGAGATTCAATAATAGCCTTCATAAACTTTAAAATGCTCTATATATCCCTTAAAAAAGCTATTATAGCCTTACCAAATGACTGAAACCTCCCTTAACCTTTTTGGACTGTAGGACATAAATGCCAATTAACTGCTGTAGACTGATGACAGCCACATGCAGTATCATGGAAATTATGAAACCAGCATAACATGTCCCCATTAAGCATGGTAAATATGGATTTATTTCTCCAGCACATTTCATTTGGTGAATGGATAGCAGTCATAAAATGCTGCTCATTATAAATAGCTTCTCACGTCTCATTTGTCTGAGCTCATTCAAAGAAGGATAAATAGATCTGTCCCTCTAGGCAGAGGGAGAATAACAGTGCAGAGGAGAAAATAAGAGAGGCAGAAACGTCTAGAAGAAAACAGAAGAGTGCTTCTCTTTTCGCTTCTTAAGCTTTATCTGAACGTGTAGCTCTCGTCGTCGTACTCCAGCTCGTCCTCGTTGTCATCCCCCAGCTGTCCGTACCGAAACTTTCTGTACACTGTGCCATCCTGGCCCATGTAAACAATGTCCTCATCGTCGTCATCATCATCGTCGTCATCGTCTTTATTCCCTGAGCGACGCGGGCCGATGTCGACCAGCTCCGCTTCTTGGAATCGGCCTCCAGAGGAGCCGCCGTAAGATGTAGAAGAGCCAGTGTTGTAGCCGCTGTATATGCTGCCGCCTCCGAACCCGCCGCCGGAACCGAGCTTTTTGTACCCACGGGGAGGGAGGTCCGAGGGGCCACTTTTCGACCGGGAGTGTCTGATGAGGAAGACGACGCCGACTAGTCCCAAAACAAGCAGAATGGAGGCGATGATGAAGATGGTTAGGTTCCCTCTGGACTCGTCTTCATCTTCATTTCTGAATGCCAAATTAGTACTAAGGATGCAATATCCTGGAAAAAAAAGCAGCAAATCATCCATAAATGTACTCTTGTCTTATAAATGGAACCGTGATGATGTTTTTACATGGAGAACAAAAGTTAACAGGGCGCTGTGCCATTTTAACCCCACAATATCAGATTGTTATATCATTGCCCGAGAGGGAGCGTTAGGGCTGCGATGTCTATGGAAGAAGCTTTTCATAAGCCTACAATTATAACTGGGAGGCAGATTTCATGCAAATAAACTGCTTTGAGATCTGAAGAACACATAAGTTTGAATATAGTTTTTATCGACCAGACCTGTTGGAAAAAGTCTGAATCTGTAGTATAAGATTCTTATTTATGTTTAACAAATATTTAACATCTCTCAATGTTTGTTTGTACAGAAAACTTCCACATTTCTTGAGCTTTTCACTCTAAAGAATATAGACTTTGTTACTGAGTTTTAGAATTTAACGACGAGGGTTTTCGGTTTAGTTGTATGATAACTCAATATGAGCTGGTTCCCCTGCCACAGTATACAGTGCTCTACAAAAGTAATCAGAGCCCTTTAACGTTCTGACTTTTGTCACATTACGAAGACAGATTTTGAACTGCTTTTTTGGGATCTTATGTGCATCACAAAGTGGTGCATATTATGAAGAGGAAGGAAAATTACACGTGGTTTTCATTTTTTTCTTTTCACAAAAAAAAGCATTTTATAACCCCTTACCTCCCATCCATCACAGGGGAGATTATCTAGTCCTACCACAGTTTTTTAATTGAATTCAGTTCTGGACTTTAACAGGGCCATTCTAACAGATCAATATATTTTGATCGTCGCCATTTTATTGTGGTTTTAGTTTTCTGCTGGCAGCTTGAACGCTCAGCCAAAGTCTCAAGTCTTTTTCCAGGATTGCACTGTATTTAGTATTTTCTTCCATCTTCTTAACAACTCTGTCTTGCTCCCGTGTCCTTGCTAAAGAGAAGCATCCTCTCAGCCTTATGCTGCCGCCACCATGCTTCACAAGGGGGAGGGGGAGTCCAGAGTGATGTGCTGCAGCGTTAGTTTTACGCCACACGTAATGCCCCACATGTAGGATAATAAGTTCAATTTGGTTGTTTTTCTGGGTTTAGTTTCGTGAGACGATCAAAGGTATATAAGGGGATATTTTACTTAGGAGTATCAGAGTAAACAAGGATGAATGCACACCATAATTAGCATATTTTATCTCTGTAGTCTGTTGAATATCATCTGTCCTTTTCCTTACACTTCACAGTTGTAGTGTATAGTTGTTCAATTATGAACAAAGTAAAATCCCTCCCCCACCCCAAAAAAAAAAGAAAAAAAAAAGAAATTGAGGTTCATGGTTTACATGTGACAAAATATGAAACAGTTTAGTGCCATGAATAATTTTCCCAGCACCGTACGCCTACTGATTGGAGCAAGTTTAATTAGCGGGTCTGCATTTATTTTAAAGCATTACTTTGGGATTTAAAGAATAAAACAATAAGTTACATGCCTAGATGTGATGAACATAGAAGTTTCATCTGACCATCATTCCTGTCCATCATGCAGTCATGATTCACCCTGTTTTGCACTTTTTCAACAAGCTTCAGTTTCCTGGAGCTAACCTCGTGTCTCAGTGCAGTTGCAACAATCCTGCTGTGGCGTTTCCATGTCCTTCCCTCCCTCATCATGGCGGCAACACAGCAGACAACGACCGGCAGCTTCTAAGATTGCTTGATCAGCACAGGAGGTGCAATTGAATGGACCGGGCCCCCGGCACTCCAGGCAAGAGCTGTCACAGTCTTCACACATGGCGTCTGAGCCCTGCTGAGAGAACGAGATGATTTAAGCAACCTGCCCCCCCCCCCCCCCCATATATTTTCTTTACATTTAGCTCTTAATGTCAAGCTCCCAAAACATTGTTTTAAGGAACTCTTTGCATGAGTCAATTAACATTGCCTCTCTACCTGTCAAACAGTCTCAATCAGCAACCTCGCAGCAGGGGCAGGAAGTTTATTTAGAATATGAGTCACTGTAATAAATTTCACTCGGCTGTTTGAAGCTGCTTTGGTTGGAGAAAAAAAATAAATGAAAAAATGGTCTGAATTACATTTTATGGTACCCGAGGCCCAAACATTAGATATTATTTGGTGAAGTAATAGGTAAATCTATCTTTAATTAAAAAAGTTAATTTTAGTGAAATTAAAACGTGGAATGGGAAGTTACCTTTACAACAGGGTACTGGCCCATGTTGCACACAGACTCACACCTTCCATCTGACAGCAGGTATCCAGGGTAGCATGAGTCACAGGTCAGGGAAACTTTTCCTGCAAACGCATATTCATTTATAGGCAAGGCAAGTTTATTTATATACACTTTTCAGTAACAAGACAATTCAAAATGCTGAAAAGGGGAATGAGGTGATCCTCTATATTTTTCTGAGTATACATTGCAGAATATCAGCACTTTAAAAAGGATCTGTTGCGTCTTGTTAGACTTAAAGGCCCAGCAATAACACTTTAAATATTTCCAGTGTGTTCCGAATAGTCAGAATATGAGTTAAAACAAGTGCATTGCATTGTAAAAGTATTCACAGACCCTGAGCTTTTTGATTTTATGGCACATTGCGACAGCAAATTTCAATGTATTTTATTTACCGTTATATGTGATACATTGTCACAGTGTAGCATTTAAAAAAATCAGTAAATGCTATTCAGAAAATACCTCGTTACAAGCATTCTTTTCAAGTTGGAATTTGAAAAGTGTGGCATCAATGTATACAGGTATATTTATATCCAGCCTTTAGTGACACAGCACTTTGTAGAATCAATTGTTTTTTTGGGCCAAGTCCATTCTGGTATTTCTCTACCAATATGTGATTGCTCAAAACTGAAGCCCTTATTTCATTACTCTGTGGCGCCCCTTTGAAGGACAGATGTAAACAATGCTTGAGTGGCAAAGATCTGAGCATGCAGGATCACAACCCAAGTAGGATTCCTCAGCCGTTTGTGTAAGAACAAATCTTATCTGACCAGGAAGATCCTAAATAATGTACACTGAGTTTGCTTCTCCTCGAATCCCCTTTGGTCAGTGCTGACCACTGCATGTGTGGGTCAAACCAGAACTCTTACTGCACTGAGGATTTGCTGACAGCTAGCAATCTGCATGCCAGTTACGATGACTATTTTGCTGATGCTATCACATTATGATCAGGAACTGAACAGCCTCTAATGTTTCTCACTTTTTGACAGATGCCTTTGTAAAATTACAATGATTCACTTCGACTGTCAGTGGGATAATTGTTCAAGTAATTTGCTGCCTATTTTCTGGATCATTTAAAATAAATTTCACAGCGGTCTGAGCTCAGTTTCACAAGAAAAGATGCAAAAATGAAGTTCCTTCATTTATGTGAAGTATATTATCTCGGTTCATTGTTATAATATATGACCCATTTATAGTAAAATATTTTTCTCTTTATCTCTTACATTTTCTAGCCCTAATTGTTCATATATCCCATATCTCAGTTAACTCAAAGCTTCTAAGCGGTTTGGTGTGCAGTTTTTCTCAGCACATTGAGGGAAATGTTAACTCAGCTATTATCCATTTGGAAAATTTGGTGAGGGGAGAGCTACATAAGATAACATCCATGTTATCAGTAATTACTCTACTTGTGGTGATTTTTCCCGTCAGCTTTCTATTAACATTGACATAAGCCCCAAAAGGCTTTTTCTGTTTTTAACTAAAAGGCAACAAATAAATTATATATATAAGAGATCTGTAGCATTCTGTTGTTTTGATGGACCTACCCGCCTCTGGTGGGAGAAAGGAGTATTACACAATGCCAAACTTTAAAAAACTGGTTTCTCCCTGGCCTTTCTGGGCTTGTTTTTCTCAGAACTAGATCAAAGGGATTTCAATCGTCATAATAATTTTAATACAAGAGAAAATTTACAATTAATCAGATTGTAATAACATATTTTAGATTTCGCTGTTGTTTTATTGTGTTTTTAAGTGCAAATAACTTTTGAGATGATAACAAAAGGAAGCAATTGATCAGACATGGATCATTATTAGGATCCTTTACAAAAATATTTTTTTACACTTGCATTTCAGTAACCTGACAACAGCCAGCTGCATGTCGCTCCGCCTAGCTCCACTCACATACATCTGGGACACCGCCGATAGAGAATGATTTCTCCAACCTATTTTATGGTCTGGCCAATCAGGACGCAGGGCCGGAGTTTCATATATGTGACGTAGTGGAGACGCGACCATGACGTGAGACTGTTTTGATAGCAATGGCGGCTCGTCGAGGAAGCAAGCGTTAGCATTGATGCTGCTATTTCTTCCGTGTTGTCCAATCTACCTAATATTGTTTCATTAAAAGAACATCAGAGAACGCCTCTGAAGGCTTTTGTTGGTGGAAACGATGTTTTCGCCCTTCTCCCGACCGGATTTGGCAAGTTTTGTTTTCCGGGGCCAGCGGACGTGCAGACGCGGACGCGCCCCGGAGCGGTTAGCGGTTAGCGCTAACCATGTTAGGAGGCCTTTAGTCCTCAACGCGGTCGGCCCGGAATCGACTCCGACCCGCGGCGCTTTGCCGCCTGTCTTCCCCCCTCTTCCTGTCAGCTCACTGTCAATAAAACTCGTGCCACTAGAGCCGCAAACACATTATTATTATTATTTTTTTTTTTCCTGCGTCGCTATCATTAGCGTCACGGGTTAGCTTCGGTGTGAGTGGTTGAAATAGCACGTCAATAAAGATGACAGACAAGTGGCTTATCCAATCATATGCAAGAATTTTTGATAAGGCCCAGCCTTCTGTAAATGCAATTCATATGGCGGAGTCCCAGATGTATGTGAGTGGAGCTAGGCGGAGCGACATGCAGCTGGCTGTTGTCAGGTTAGCATTTCAGAGCCCTAGTGAAAATCTCTGAAAGATTGGAAAGTCAGACAAAAGGCTTCTTTTGGCTTTTCCCTTTCAGGGGTTCGCCACAGTGAATCATCTGTCTCCATCTAACCCTATATTCTGCATCTTCTTCTCTCATACCTACTACCTTCATGTCCTCTTTCATTCCATCCTTAAATCTCCTCTTTGGTCTTCCTGTATACATCATACTGCTGCTCACAGATGCTCACCTCCGACCTCAGTGTAGCCTCCACTACTCTTTCCTATAAATGCATTGTATGACTCATCAATTTTATTTCTCTGTAGTTTCCACAACTCCACACATCTCCCTTGTTCTTGTAAATCACCAGCACACTTCTCCTTCATTCCTCAGGCATCTTTTTGCTCTCTAAGATCTCACTGAACAGTCTATAGTCAAACACTCTACTGCTGTCTCTTCTGGACATTTCTACACCTTGACAGGTATATCATCAGAACCAACCGCCTTTCCACTCTTCATCAGTTTCAGTGCCTATCTGACATCATCCCTATTAATCTATGCTACTTCCTGATCCACAATAGTTGCTTCTTCTGCTCTTTGTTCTCTCTCATTTTCCTCATTCCTCCTCAACTCTTCAAAGCAATCATTTGATCTTCTTATCAGACTTGTTGCATCTATCAGCACATTTCCATCTTGATCCTTAATCACCTTAACTTGCTGAGCATCCTTCCCAACTCTATCTCTCTGCCTTGCCAACCTGTAATGCTTCCCTCCCCCCTCCTTACTGTCCAACCTATCATACAAGTCATTGCCTTACTTACCTCTTCCTTCACTGAATGCTGCACCTACATGTACTCTTTGTGACTCTCATTAGTCCTTACAGCGTTCCACTTCTTATCTGATCTCTTTCTCCAAACACACACTTTTGTACTTTCTCGTTCCACCACCAAGTCTCTTTATCAGCTTTCCTTCCAGAAGACACACCAAGTACTCTCCTACCTGTCTCACTGATAGCGTTGGCTGTAGTTCTCCAGTTATCTGGAAGCCTCTCCTTTCCACCCAGAGCTTGTCTCAACTCCTCCCTGAAAGTCACACAACTTTCCAGCTTTCACCACCTGTTATTGTCTCTGTGTTTGCCTGTTTATCTTCATCACCAACAGA
Organism: Fundulus diaphanus; assembly: GCA_037039145.1. Lineage (NCBI taxonomy): Eukaryota > Metazoa > Chordata > Actinopteri > Cyprinodontiformes > Fundulidae > Fundulus > Fundulus diaphanus. Next base: position 26,013,671 of record CM073141.1, read on the forward strand.
GTCATTCTACACACCACCAGCACCACACCCATTTCCACCTTCTTTGAAAGGTCTACCACTATTTATCCTTCTGTATTCCTGTTTTGCATCCCAAACCTGCCCATCAATTCCTCATCACTGTGGTTCCCAGCTCCAATGTGTCTATTGAAATTTACACCAATCACCACTCTCTCACCTCTGGGGGTATTCTGCATCACTTCATCCAACTCACTCCAGAATTTCTCATTCTCCTCTAACTCACACCCTACATGTGGGACATAACTACTAATAACACTGAACATCACACCTCCAGTTTCTACCTTCAGAATCATTACCCTGTCAGACATTTTTTTTACTTCCAGAATATTCCTGACAAACTGTTCCTTCAAGATAACTCCTACACCATTTTTCTTCCTATCTACACCATGGGAGAGCAGCTTGAACCCTGCTCCTAATCTTCTAGCCTTGGTATCTTTCCACTTGGTCTCCTGAACACACAGTATGTCCACCTTCCTCCCCTGCATCATGTTCTCTAGATACATTGATTTAATCGACTAATTCAAATTTACAATTTATTAATATTTAATTTTTGTAAAATCTGGATTATATTTTGCCAATGGACTCATAGGGCTTCCATGAAGAGAATAGCATGCAATTCTTAATATATGTTTAGAAAAATATATTGTAAAGAAGACGTTTTTTTACCATAAGACAAGGCACTTTAATTTATTAATTTACTTTTTTTTAAGTTAGTTTGAAGTTGCACAAGTGCAGGGAAGCCTGTTCTCAGCTCATTCTGTAATACCACTAGCAGCAAGCATTTTGTTATATTTCCATTGTTTACAATGGCAGAGCCTGCCATCCTGTTATACAAGCATGTTTCACAGCTTGTATTTAGTTGTGATTTGAATTCAGGTCAACTCTCAAAAATGCTTGAAATAAAAGCAAGTAATAATTTATTTTTGTGAGATGTAAAGGAGGGAAAAAAGATTAATCCGATCTGACACAATTCAACACCAAATGGAACATATGACACCCCTTTGAGACTCCATTAGCAAGTCAGACAAAAAGTGAACAGATTATTTAAAGTGACTTAGAACCTGTTGGCCCCTCTTTTGCTTTTTGCAGCAATACTAACTGTGCCGATATCAATACAAAGAAATCACCATTAAATACCCCTTCCTCTATTTCTTTATGCATATGCTTCAAAGGAGATTTCCAAAGCACCCCCCCCCTCCAGCTGTGAGAGCATCTTCAGCCCAGAACCTCCAGCTGTGAGGTACATGTGTGAAAAAAGGGTCTATGAAGGAAGTTGGAGCTGAACCATCCAAAAATTCTCAAAGAATATATTCAGTATGATGTAGTGTCCCTTTTAAACAGCAGGAGGGATGACCATTTAAAACAGAGGAAGTCAGATCATGTGTTACTGCAGATACAACGACCATCAATATGCAAAGCCTAGAAGTTAGCGTGATAAACACATAAGAGAGTTTGACTCTCACTTCTTTTCACCATATTTTTATGCTCCAATACCAATTTTGTTTTCTTTTGTAGTTTGAGTTGCGCTTTTTGCTTGATCTGGAAACTATAGATGACATTTTGCCCATACATCAATTATATTAGTTCTATAGATGATAAAAATGGTTGCATGCTAGTGTGTTTCAAAATAAAAAAAGGTTTTAGGTTAAAATAAGTTAAAATGGGTGTATTGTCTCTAAAAAATGGGGAGGCTTATTTATGCCCCCTGTTGTTATAATTGCCCTATGTCTGACAGCAATTCTTCTTGTTTCATCTGTCTTTGTACATTTGTACTTATGTACAAAGTTTAAACGGGTAGAAAAGCAATCCTTCTCTGTTTTCTCGGCTTTCATGTTGTTTTTTTGTTTGATTTTGAGGGGACTTCTGAATAACCAGTTTGTGTTAACCTGTGTCCGATAAAGGTATTCCAAATATAACAGGGAAGCCTGTTCAAAGCCCATCCTAAAAATCTGTGGCTGGAAAATTAAAAGGTGTCTGTTAGGAGAAATCTCTGTGTTTGTTTTAAAACAGGGTCCCAACACACTTTTAAAGACCAGATTCTGTACTTTTCCAAGAAATGCTCCCCCTTAAACCACTTGCCTTTAACATAAAAGCCAGCTGTGGGGGGTTGTGTGTGTGTTTGTGTGTGTGCGTGTGTGTGTGTGTGTGTGGGGGGGGGGGGGGGGGTTATGTCCTATGTTTAAAAGTAATAATTTGATAATTGTACCTGAGCATGTTCTGCATCCAGCATGGCAGGGCTCACAGGTCCTGTGTGCAAGGTCATGATGGTAACCCTGAGGACACGACAGCAAGCAGCGGCCTTCTTTCCGCAAGTAGACAAGGCCAGAAACACAGCTCAGGCAGCCCTCTTCCCCACCCTCAATGCACTCGCTGCAACTTGGGTCGCACTTTTCACAAATCCTTGAGACAGGGTTTCCATAGTGACTAGAGGACAGATGGCGAAAGTTATGATAGATTAGATTCAATTAAATGAAATGAGGTTAGAGCTTTCCCATGAGAAATTCCCTTTCACAGCCGCACATATAGTTAGACTCCTCCAACACAACCAAGATATGACAAGAAAAACAAATAACAGAGGGGATGAAGACATAATAAAAGACTTCTAGTCATTGATGAGGGGTGTAGCACTGTCCACATGCAGCTCTGACGGCATGTAGCCTCTGTATCCTGTTTACTTTCTCTTGGGTATTTAACTGCACATCAATTTTCCGCCACATTAATTTGTCTCTCTCAGTTACTGCACTGAGCCTCATAAAGGAGCATTTAAATCCCAAACTAAATTAGAATGCATTTTAGAAACCTGTCTGGTGATCTGTTAGTGTCCACAATGATATTTTGTGTCCTGGCTGATCATTTATTTAGAAAACTCTCATGGATGAGTGGCACAGCTTGATAGTGAGCAGGCAAAGATACCCGTGCTGGCAGGTCTCCACACACTCTTTGGCATCTCGGAACAGGTGGGCTTTGCAGGTGAGGCACTGGTGGCTCTGCTTTCCAACACAGGACTGACAGGAAGTGTGGCACGGCTCACATTTCGACTCCTCCTCATAGTAGCCCGTTGGGCAGTCGCTGACACAGACACCATCTGGACCAACACACAGGCACATAGACAGGCCTTGCAAAAGCATCATGGGCACAGAATTCTGAGAATTAAAGCAACACAAACTGGACTCACCAAGCAGAAAGTGACCCTGATTGCAACTCAAACAGTGGTTTTTGCCTGGACCTGAACACCTGTGGCAGTATTTGTGGCAAGGTTGGCATTCCCTGTCCTCGTCTGCGTACTGGTGAGGCAAGCACTTGTTGGCCAATGGGACACAGCGGTTGTGGGCGTCCAGTTTTTGAGACCCCCTGCAGCTGGTGCAGGAACCCATGTGGGGCCCAAAACATGTGAGGCACGAAGCGTCACAGTCTGCCAATTGTAAAATAATAGTCACTGAATCAATGGATGTTATCAGTACATATGGTAACTGTAACCACACAGAATGTGCAGTGCCTTATATATGGTAGGTATTTAAAAGTAGTCAAAACTTTTTAGCATTTTTTCCACTTCAATGTTTTTTATTGGAATTTTCTTAATGTTTTTTTGACATTAGTGCTTATATTGACAGTAATTAGAAAGGAAATGGGTAGCGAGAGAAAGAGGTAAGAAGATACCTACTATTCAATAGAGTTTATTTATGCTGCACCAAATCACAGCATGTGTTCCATCAAGACAAAAAAGTAATTTCAATCATACAGACAGATTCCAAATCAAGTACATGTTTCCTAAATTTACCCTGGTTATCAAACAATGCCATCAACATGAATTTATTATTCAAATTGGTTAAAAGTAAACTCAGCAGACTGCATCAAGTCATTGACATGCAACATTTACTCCTCCTGGACAAGCTTGTAGTGGACAGTCGCTTGCAGTGTGTTGTTGACTTTGCAGCAATGCATGCATGTGGCAACAGTGGGAAGGAAAATTCCCCTTTAACAGGAAGAAACCTTTAGCCGAACCAGGCTCAGTGTAAATGCCCATGACTAGGGATTTGAGATGACAGAGCTTACATACAAACAAACAAACAAACAAACAAACAAACAAACAAACAAACAAACAAACAAACAAACACAGGAGCACTGATCCAGGAATACTTTCTATGTGAGAGAAAAGTAAAAGGTTAATGGCAGTATAGCTCCTTTGGGGCTTCATCTAGCAGAGAAACACAGCTGATAAGCTCTGTGCCAGTTTTAAAGTCTAGAGGATGAAAGAGAGCACATACAGCTGGTCGCAGTTAAAGCTCGGCCAACAGCTATGTCTAGGAGAGACACGGGATTAAACACCAAAAGACACAACCATATGTCTCATCTATGGAAGGAGAACATTACGTTGTGAGGAGTCACAAAGTTCACCAGGGTGTAAGTTAATCTCATTATAAATATAACAGTACTGTGAAGGCATCAGAGGTTAGCAAACAAATATCATTATGAGGACCAAGGAGCACCTCAGACAGGTCAGTGATAAATATGTTGTGAATGTTTAAATTGGTGTAGTTTATAAAACAATATCCCCAAGTTTTCATCTAAAATTTGAGAGGAGCTAAAAGGCCCACATTAACTCTGGAAGACTTGCAAAGATCCACAGCTCAGATGGGGGTAATAATACATTGGTGAATTTCACTAATTTGAACAATGTAGAAAAATGTATGATGAAAGTCATTGTTGGTTCACATGCAAAATGCTTTCTGCGGAGGAAGATAACCCCAGAACACTCCATCCCCACAGTAAAAAGTGATGGTGGCAACATCATTATGTGGGGATTATTTTCTCCAGCAGTGGCAGGGAAGATGATAAAAGTTGATGAAATGATGGATAGGGCTAAAAGCAGGGCATTCCTGAAAGAAAACATGTTAAAGGCTTCCTTCCAATTCTCATTTACACACTACTTTGTGCAGGTCTACCACAGAAAAGTGTAATTTAACGAGAAAATGTAAAAATTGTAAAATTGATAGGATACAAATACTTTTGCAAGGCACTGTATATGTTTGATTGCTATGTATTTCACCTGACATTTTTCACCAGTTGTGCTCTAAAAATACCATTTGTGCAAGATCCTCTGTATCACAACAATGTGCAATTCCCTTTCAATGTCTTTATACTGGCAGCTCCTTTCAGTAGCAACTAAAGTAGGCAATGCCTACAATTTCTTCGTGTGAGAAACACACCGTCCTCTGTGTTTTTGAAAAAACAAACAAAAAAAAAAACAAAGCTAGAGCGGTGTGTCTTCCTCCAGGGAACTGTCGCTGGCATCACTATGCAGTTCCAACGTTTGACAGCTGCCTGTTAACCATCTGAAAAGGGTTGCTATTTTAGTCTGAGCTATCGTCAAGAAACACACTGAGGCAAAGTAGAGAATATAATTGAGGAAATGCATGAAGGGTGCTCTTCAGGACAGAAAACTCAGTTTCAGAGGTGACAAATGACTTTGGCATACTTTCAGTTGCACCTAAATTTAAATTAGATGAGGAGGTCTTCCTGTAACATTATCCACTTCAAATCATCTGTTCTAAAAAAAATCCCGTCTCGTACAAATACATGTTTTTGCACCCTAAGATTTACCTTTACACTCTCCTGTAACTGCTTCCCTGTATGTGCTTGAGGGGCAGGGTGCCAGACAGGCTCCGTTGTGCAGGGTGGCCTCCGGCTGGACGCAGGCATCGCAGTCATTGCCATTCGGCCCGTCACAGAGAGCACAGTCGACGTGACAGTGCACACACTCTCCCCGCTCGTTGTCCTCAAAGAACCTCTCCGGACAGTCTTGCACACACAGGCCCTCGTGGAGAAAGTGATACTCCTGACAGCCTGCAAAAAGACGGCAGTTTTCCAACCAAATCCAAGAACAATTAATTACAAGTCAATGAAATGAAACAAAGTTTCCCAGATTTTGAAGAGGACTTCAAGTGGAAGAAACGTCATCTTTCACACTTCTTATATAAGGATATCAACATGGAAAAAGACATCTGACTGTCCAAAACTACACTAGGTTCTTTTTAAACCAAGCACTTTAGTAAAACAGTATGTGGAGAAAAAAAAACTGAGTCTGTGATGTTCATTCATACATTATGTAGGAGACTTAAAATACAGGATTTTATTAGATGAAAAGGTATATTTGCCGTTAGAAAATGTTAGAAAACAAGATTTTATGATGGGGAGTGCACAATGTTAAAATCTACTTTCTAGCCATGCAAAAGCCCAAATTTAAAATGTGTTCTTACAGATTAACTTTGTGCTTCTGTACCTGTGCACTGTCCGAGGGGGTTGCAGTCCTGACAGGCCGGGGGGCAGTGATGGCACTCCTTATCTTGAACAATGTGCGCCGGAGGACACTCCTGCACACACTGGTGATCATGCAAGAGGAGAGGCTCGTTGCAGGTCAGGCAGTGAGTGGCGTTTATTTCACAGGATGCACAGCCGACTGCACAGCTGAGACACAGCTGGCCTGCAGGATAACCCCTGCAGAGATTGAAAGAGATATCCTTAAGCTGATGAAAAGTAAAATCACAGTACAGGACGTTAATGTTGGGCATGTATGCAACAACACAATGCATTGGAAAAGTACTGCTTCCTCTTCAGATTTTGGTATGCTGCAACCATCTTAGTGAGACGGAAATATATATATATATATATATATATATATATATATATATATATATATATATATATATATATATATATATATATATATAAACATATATATATATATACAGGGGTTGGACAATGAACCTGAAACACCTGGTTTTAGACCACAATAATTTATTAGTATGGTGTAGGGCCTCCTTTTGCGGCCAATACAGCGTCAATTTGTCTTGGGAATGACATATACAAGTCCTGCACAGTGGTCAGAGGGATTTTAAGCCATTCTTCTTGCAGGATAGTGGCCAGGTCACGACGTGATGCTAGTGGAGGAAAATTTTTCCTGACTCGCTCCTCCAAAACACCCCAAAGTGGCTCAATAATATTTAGATCTGGTGACTGTGCAGGCCATGGGATATGTTCAACTTCACTTTCATGTTCATCAAACCAATCTTTCACCAGTCTTGCTGTGTGTATTGGTGCATTGTCATCCTGATACACGGCACCTCCTTCAGGATACAATGTTTGAACCATTGGATGCACATGGTCCTCCAGAATGGTTCGGTAGTCCTTGTGTCTTGCCCAAGGATACAGTGACTGAGACAGTCACTGTATCCGGTTCAATCCCCCAAGGATTGAACCGGCTACCCGCCGGTTACAGCAGGATGGACTCCCTAATTCCTGCACCACTGCCCCCCCCCCCCCCCCCCCCCATGTACAGTATATGCTGACTGTAGTTCTTTTCCTATGTTAGCATGACAGATTGTATAAAAAAAATGCATCTTTTCAGAATTATCCTCAACTCTATGAAAATGCATGTCAAATAACATGTTATTAAGAAGTTACATCCATAAATGGTGGTGCAATACAAGTCAAATTGACAAATTTGACTTGTATTGCACGTGAAAAAAAAAAAAATAAGCCGTCTTGTGTGCTGTCTGGTTAAACAAATAAATGGACGTGTTTGTTTTTCCAACTCCTCAAATAAAGAAGACAACTAATAATTTATCCAGACAAATTTGAGCCTAAGTGTTTGGTAATTTGGCAGAAATACAAATCATAACTAGACCTGTCAGTGCTAATGGAGCCACAGAAAACCATGTGGCACCCCCAGATATGGGAATCTCGCAGTTTAATGGCCTTCAAAGATATTATTGGGAAAAAATAAAAAAAATAAACATGACTGTTATGCATGTGTTGTAAACTTTGTTCTTGATGCTCAGGAGATACTGAACTGAAGAAAAAATCCACTGTCAAACAGAGCTAAAAAACACTGAGTAGAGTTAGATGAGTCAGAAATCAAACAGCACCAAGACATGTTCCTGACCTGACACACTCTGTAACACACTGTCCATTCTGCAGGAACAACGGAGCCTTGCGAGAGCTCTGACAGCGGCTGCAGTGCTGAGCATCGACACACAGCAAGCAGCCCTGGGGGCAGGCCTCACACACGCCGCTCAGTCGCTCTGCAAAAAAGCCTGCAGGACACTTCGACACACATGTCTGCTGCATGGTCAGAAACCTCCCTGCAGGAAAGAGATCTGGATGTAATGCGTTGAAACAGTTGAAATACATAATGCAGACGCAGCGGTGAGAGTGCAGGTGGCAGCCGGACCTTTTCCACAATTGGTGCACTGGTTCTTCTCCCGTCCAGAGCAGAATTCACAGGATGGGTGACAGGCTTCACACACTCCATAATCTGGAGGGATAACAAAGCGGGGATTATCACGGTACACTAGTGATAAACTGGCTTTTTGTTAAAGACCAAGAGGAAAGCTGAGCCCTGATCCAGGACCGTCATAGTACACATCACTGGCTTTATGTGGTTTTAGGATAATGACTGTGAACAGAACAAAACAACAACGCAAAGACACAATTCTGTCATAAGCCTGAGACACTATGGGTTGTCATATTTGTATTCCAACTGCTTAGATTAAAAAATGGATGGAAATTGAAATATGAAGTGTTAACACTGTGACTAACTTTCTAATGGTTTAATAGGTTGGCAACAGCTCTATTACTGTGTGAAAATTTTTTTTCCAGGTGGTCATCGTATGAGAGAAAGAAGCAAAAAGATCTGAGATTATTTACTCACATCATGCAGAAGACCTTCCATGTTTTATTTCTCTATGGGCATTCATTCTAACTTCCTAGCAGAAATGTAAAGTATAACACAAACTTCCCTTTTATGTGCTTGCTGTGCAAGTGAAATGTATTGCAGAATGTATTTCAACAGCCATCTGTTTTTATGGGGTGGAATGAATATATAACACACTATGTTTTTCGATTGCAATGCAAATTGTAATTGACAAATAAAATTTGATTGATTGATTGATTGATTTATTGATTGATTACAAACTTTGAAAGGAAGAATTGGATGTGTACTTTTTAATTTGTTGCAGATTTTCTGACATCCAAGTATGTTCAAAATGTATCAAGCAAGGTCAAACTTACTTGAAAGCTCCTCAGCAAGTTGCAGGTTGATGTAGGGCTGGACGATAATTCAATAACAATATATATTGATCGATAGTCGTGTGGCGCGATAGGAAAAAATAGGGTCGATAAAAGTTCGGTAGAGAGTTTTCCTTCCTTCCTTTCAGCCTATCATATTAGTTGATGCTACAGTCACTACTTCCTCTCGTCCAATCGTAATCGCGGACCCAGGCACGCCGTCACAAAGTGCCGCCCTCTCAAACCACAACACAGAGCACGTGAATATATTGCAGCAAGGAGAGGCGGAGGAAACGGTCCCAAAACGGGGTTTTACTAGTTCGCCAGTCTGACAGAAATAAACCAGTGATTTGTAAAACTTGCAAGGAACCGGTAAAAACAAAGTCTGGTAACGCAACAAACTTGTTTCATCACGTAAGCCGCTCACACCACCCGCAACAGTGCAAGCTGTGTCAGCCCCGCGCAACTCCGCATCATCTTCGGAGAAATCTCCTGGAACTTCGTCCAAAACAAAGCAGGTACAGCAGCTAAACTGGGCTCCCTTCTTTGTGATAAAATGACAAAGCGTCCAAGCGGCATAAGGACATCACGCATGCAGTAACGTGCTTCATAGTGATGGATATGCTGCTGTTGTCTGCAGCTGAAAAACCTGGCTTCAAACAATTACTCGCCACTCTTGATCCGCGATATAAAGTTCCGGGACGCAAGTTTTTCTCTAACAGCGCTCCCTAAATTGTGCAAATAGTGCAGGGAATCAGTACAAAATGAGCTGCAATCTGTGTCCTTACACGCCACAAGCTCAGACCTCAGCCCTGCGTCAGCCTCTCAATTATGAAACCTGAGAAGTAAGTAGTGTACTATTCCCACCTAAATAGGCTATTTTATTTATTTATTTGGTATATTTATTTTGGTCATTTTACTGGTCACTTTAATTTATTCTTTGTCATTATTTAATAACATAACTCAGGTCTCTTAAGTTATTTTTCTTTAAAAAAATTCTGTTATGGTTAAAAAAGTTGGTTAAATAAAGATTTAATTGTAATTCTGTGTTTGTGTTCTTTATTAAAATTAAATCATTTAGCAATATCATAAAATGTCCAGGCAGAGCTGCACATAAAATATGGTTTTAAATATTTTCAATAATTATCGATATCGATCAATATGGATTTTTTTTTATCAATAAGCTTTTTTTCTATATCGTCCAGCCCTAGGTTGATGCCACAGTTTGTAGTCATCAACTAGGTCCTGACATGAATCTGCTTGGATTTGACTACTATTCTTGCTGGACTTCATTAAAATGATGTGTTTTGCTGGTATTGACCTGGCTTGACAGACTGCTAAGAGGGTTGAGGTCATGTGGGGCCGAGCTTAGGGAGAGTCTGGGTTATCCATTCTCACACCAGATTTGGTTTGTGTTTTAGATCGCTGTTCTGAAAACACCACACACAACCATGTGTTGGACTTTGTTTAACATGTTTGGGTAGTTCTTTTCTTACATTTAGAGTTTCCTTTTTGATTAGTAGCTTCAAGCTTTATTTTGTATAGTCTGGTTCTTTCTGTTCTGTGTTCTCTTTCCTTCCTAGTTTCCTTCCTACTTCCCAGCCTCCTGTTTGTTTCGAGTATTTGTTATATCTAGTTGTGTTCTGTTTGCGTACTGCTTATTAGATCCTGCTTTGCCAACCATTCTCTTTGATTCCCTTTGTCTCTGTGCTCTGATTGCACTCTCCAGTGCTTCTTCTCCGATCCTCATTTCCCTTTGGTTCTTTATTGGCTCTTGGTTCATCTACTTTTGGACCTTGGACTTTGTTTTTGTAAATTTAGTCTTGGATTATTAACCATCTTCATTTTTTGCTCCAATTTGTCTACCCACCACCCCTTTGGTGACCCCAACTGTGTCCAAGGATCAAATATACAGCTGCTGAGCTGAGGTGAAGTCAGAGATTAGGAGGTAGCTCTCCTTTGATTCACTCACTTTGTGCAACATACAATTGGCAGCAAAAGCACCATATCATGATGCTGCCTCTACCATGCTTAACAAAGAGCAAAGTCTGCCTATGTGTAACTTAGGGACATACCATCCCCCCCACCGCCACTCCGATCAACGACTGACCCATCCACACCTTCAGCCCTACCTTCCTCCCCCCTCACAGTCACACCAATGCAGGTGAGAGGACAGCTGATGAGGCTGAAACAAAGGAAAGCCTCAGGACCGGACGGCATCCCCCCCAGGCTGCTGAGGACCTGTGCTGATGAGCTCTGTGAGGTCCTCAGCTACATCTACAACCTGAGCCTCAGCCTGGGGGTGGTGCCCACCCTGTGGAAGACTTCCTGTGTGGTACCGGTTCCCAAAACGTCGCACGCCAGGGAACCGGCCCACTTCAGACCAGTCGCCCTGACCTCCCACCTGATGAAGACCATGGAGCGCCTCATCCTAGCTCACCTGCGCACCGTGGTGAGCCCCACCCTGGACCCGCTGCAGTTTGCCTACCAGCCCAACATCGGAGTAGAGGACGCCATCATCTACCTGCTGCAGCGGGCGCTAACCCACCTGGAGACCACCGGGAGCGCTGTGAGAGTCATGTTCTTTGACTTCTCCAGCGCTTTCAACACCATCAGACCGGTGCTGCTGAGGGGGAAGCTGAAGGACGCTGGGGTGGACAAACATCTAGCTGACTGGACCATGGACTACCTCACTGACCGCCCTCAGTACGTGCGGCTGCACGGCTGTCAGTCAGAGGTGGCACTTTGCAGCACCGGGGCCCCCCAGGGCACCGTCCTGTCTCCATTTCTCTTCACTCTTTACACCTCGGACTTCACCTACAACACGGACAGCTGCCACCTTCAGAAGTTCTCTGACGACTCGGCCATTGTGGGCTGTGTGTCTGAGGGGAACGAGCTGGAGTACCGGTCGGTCATCATGGACTTTGTGGACTGGTGTGAGAAAAACCATCTGTGCTTAAACACCAGTAAGACCAAGGAGATGATGATCGACTTCAGGAGAAGACCCCCACCTAACTCACCTGTGAACATCCAGGGGCAGGACATAGAAACTGTGGAGAGTTTCAAATACCTGGGTGTTCACGTCAACAATAAGCTGGACTGGACTCACAACACCGACGCCCTGTATAAGAAGGGCCAGAGCAGGCTCCACCTCCTGAGGAGGCTGAGGTCCTTTGGTGTGAACAGGCCCCTGCTAAAAACTTTCTATGACTCTGTGGTGGCCTCAGCCCTCCTCTACGCTGTCGTCTGCTGGGCTCCTGGCAGTGCAGAGTGGGACAGAAAGAGGCTGAATAAGCTGGTGAGGAAGGCCACTTCTGTCCTGGGCTGCTCTCTGTACTCTGTGGAGGAAGTAGCTGAGAGGAGGGTGTTGTCCAAGTTCACATCCATCATGGACAACACCTTCCACCCCCTGCACCAGACTGTAGAGGAGCTGAGCAGCTCCTTCAGTGCAAGACTTAGACATCCTGTCTGTAAAAAGGAGCGCTACCGCAGGTCATTTATTCCTGCTGCTATCAGATTTTACAATGCTGCACTGTAACTGCAACTGTGACCATAACTGTAATATTTAATGTGCAATAACCAAGGTGCAATAATCTATTTAATACACTGTCCTACAACCCGTGCAATAATCCTGATGTAGTGACTTCTGCTGCTATCAACACTTGAACATAAGTCAGTACACATGTATGTATGTACAAATGTATACAATGTATATGCACTTACATACGCGTAGGTGCGTATGTAAGTAGGCGCATAGATATATGTATATATTTAAGTATATAGATATGTTTATATATATATATATATATATATATATATATATATATATATATAGACCACTAAGAATGTAAATGAGACATTTACATTCCTATTTCCTTTTTTGTATTTTTTGTTTTTGGTATTCTTTTGATCCATTGCAGATATGAAGATTCACTGTATATAACTGAATGCACCTTCCCTACTCTGCACCTTCTTGTATGAGCCGATGTGACGAGTGAATTTCTCCATTGTGAGATCAATAAAGACTATCTTATCTTATCTTATCTTATCTTTGACTAGTTTACTGGAACCAAATTCACAATAAATCAAACTAATATAGCCAATTCCTGTATTTGAAATTAATTGAATTAGTTCTATAATCTATTCCACCTTAAAAAGAAAGCGACAAAAAGCTATTCAAATGGGTTATTAAAAGCCCTCTAAAAGTCCTTCATTTCCAGGGTGAGTGTAAGCAAACTTTTTACCAGAACTTTATGTTTAACCTTTAACTTACCTGTGCTGTTCTGACAGAGCCATTAAGCTCCTATAATTAAGAATACCAGCGTCACACAAATTCCCATGTCTTTTCAACTCTGTCGAAATATGCAGCATATCCAGTCTATCTGTTTAACATTCGTTCTGCTCTTAGTCCATGCAATGGTACAGGGTTCAGGGACGGTGGCACACAGACCAATTACCCTCTGTTATTTCTTTTCTGCCCCTCTGAAAGTGGCCAAATCCCTGCTTCATTAAGAGCAGACAGTTGGATTAGTGGAATATAAGTTATTAGTCTCACCGTTGAGAAAGGTCTTAATGGGACAGACCGCGTGGTCTGGCACACACTCCCCGTTTTCAAGCGTCCTCCCCTCTTCACACGAAAGACAGTCGGTGTTCTCCGGGCCACTACACGTCGCACAATCCGGGAGACACTCCTCACACTCGTTAAAGTCTTCATTGCCATAGAAATCATCGGGACACACCGAGACACACTTCCCCTCTGGGAAAAAAAAAACAGGGAGATTAAGTTTTGTGAGATTCTTGTAGTCAAAAAACCCTAATTTCTGGTTGTAGTACACATCTTAGAGTGCCATGCAAAAGCATTGAACTTTTACACAACTGTCCTGTTAAAATAATAAATCTGTTGGGATTTGGCAACACAAAGTAGAATGTCATGATGAACTGTAAGAAAAGGGATACAATGGCTTTCAAATCAAGTCAGAAAATAGTTTGCATTTGTATTCACTGTCTTTTGACTCTAATACCGCTATTTAATCTTCTGTGATATTAACTTGCTTTTCGAAGTAACCTAATTAGAGCATAACGAAGACAAAGAATCCAGACAGGCCAGGTATGAAGATAAAAAGCTTTTTAGGAGACACATCGAACTTGTGGAAAAGCTCCTCTGGTCAGACAAGACCAGAATTAAACATTTTGTCCTGCAAGCATACCCCATGTCTGGAGGAAAACTAATGCTGCACATGACCCTGAACACACCATCCCAACGGTGAAACGTGGTGGGATCATGCTGGAGAGGCTTTTCTTTCTCTGAGACAGGGCTGCTGATCAGATTGATCCAAATTTGGATGAAGATGTTGGTTCTTCTAAAAAATATTTACTCAGAGGGCTCTAATTCTTGATTTTCAGTTTGTTATCTGTAAAATATTTTAGAAACCAGGCATCATTTGGTTTCTTTCATAAAGGCCTATAAAAGACATTGAAATTTTGGTTCTGATAGGTTTGAATATTTCTGATCAAATCAAAACAAACAAAAAAACAAAAACACCTGAATAAGCTTTGGTAGTGCCAGTGGAATAAAGTTGAATGAGCCTATGAAGTGTCAAGAGATGTTGCAATGAAAGAAGCTATTAAACACTCCAAAGATCTCAGACTGTAAAATTATTGGTGAACATGAGCAATTATGCTAATAATACCTACCACATCAAAATGAAACGAAATTACACGTAAAGCAAATTAAATTGTCACCACCATGGTGTAGAGCTTTATCTATTTTAATAATGTTATTTATTTTCTTTATTTCGACAATTTCCTGCAAAATACTATTGTATGTGTGTGTTAAGAGCACAGATGCAAATGTCTGATTATAAACATGAAATTAACCCAAGAAAATAAGATTTTGATAGGACAGACCTATATCATCGAATTCTAATGAGTAACACTTCAATAAGTAACACTGGAACTCAAGCGTCTCATTACTTTCTTACCAGAAGCTATGCTTTATAGGGATGTTCTTCTTCTTTTTTACAAACAGGATATTCTAAACCACCCGGTAGTACAAAAAAATAAAATCAATTCCATTTTTTAGACTGCAGCTCTTATGAAGTTCTTCCAGCAGCTTCGAGGACGTCTGAAATGTTAATTATATCTCCAAACTTTTTAATCTGCGTTCCAGAAGTATCCCACGCTGTCCTCACAAATACACCACAGAGGACGAAGCTCTCTTCCTCAATGTTAAATGCTACTTGCAAAACAGGACATTTAGTCGCCTTGCCAAAGAGGACACAAAGTTGTCAGAGGAATTTAAGAATTTACGGTATGCTGATTTCCGAGGTAATTTGTGGTGTGACAAGTGAAAGAAAATCTAAGTGACAACTGAAATAGAAACAGTACAGAATACAGAACTGTACGTGTAAACATGTGTCCTTACGCTGCCTGTCACCAGAGCCTTTTTATTCACATGAAGAGTTATGACGACATTCTTTATGAAGCCGTTAAAACACTGATTGTATGCATCCACAGATTTCAGGCTGCGAAGCTCCTTCATTGTGTAAGCACTCTTCGTGTTCGGCAAGTAATTAACTAGTAGTAAGATATCAGAGGCAGTTTGTCCGTGTCGTCTGACATTTCCCCGTTCTCTACCTCATGCGAGTCGATCCCGACAGCAGCAATTTTGTGGATGTGTTATTTCTTTTGCACATTGGTCAGCAGTATCTACATACTTTCTTTTTGTTTGTCTGAAATGATTGATTGTGGTTGCCTAGCGTTGCCTAGTCCTGCACTTGCCTACCATGGCAGTTTAAGTGCATGGACCATTTCCATTTCAGACGTGTGGGAACTATGTATTCCTGGTTATTGTTGCTCCATAGCCCCCTTTTTACCCCCTGTTCAGAAGTTTGTCTGAGAGCAACTCATTTTGGTGCGGCCTCTTTGAATGCAAAGGAGGCGCTTCACCACCCCCCCAGGTCACAGAGCGTTCCACTCCACACCCGTCCACTATTTTTGTAGTATGCTGGGGGATGGTATATTGAATTATGTGGGTTAATACACCCAACAACCGAACATTTTCACTTGCAGCTTCAGCATCCTTGAGAATTTGGACGGAGAAATTGCAGCGAAAAATAAAAAATTGTGGATTCGCGAAATTGGTGAGCTGGTGGTCTGTGACCTTGTTTAGCAGCTCCGCATCAAACACCATGATGTAGGCTAATTTTCAAAACAACAAAGCTAAAAAAACTGAACAGTTTGAAAAACAGAATATGACCCAAACAGAATTGAACGCCATCTACATCCGCTCCTAGACAGACTAAATTCAAATTTTTCTATTCCCATAGATTCCAAGTACACAACAAAAAGTATTTAAGGGCTAAAAAGGTTGGTTTTGCATGATGTGTCCCCTTTAAGACAACTATAAGTTTTCATTGAATTTATTTAAAATTTGAACATTTCAGAATTGAAGCTAGTGATGATTCAGTGCTGCACCTCATGCGATTTTGAATCTTAAGAGGAAAAAAAATCTACTGTAATTCCATTATTCTATTTTCCAGGAGTTTTACCTGACAAGAACAGGTCCGTCTCACACCAGTAACACTCGTGTTCATCACAGCTCATGCAGTTGTCCTCACATGGAGCACAGGTCATCTGCTCCTCCATGCTGTATGTCTTCGCTGGGCAGTTTTTGTAGCAGCCATCCTGAAAGCTGATAATAAAAGCAGCAGTCAATACATGCAGTCATGACTACATAGAAATCCACTCCGCTCTCACAGCCGAAAAGAAGCCTTCTTGGTCAGGTATAGAGGTGAAATGAAAGGCAGAATAAGGAACAGAGGTGAGATCACACGTAGCGACAGCGAGGCACACAGCCTTACTTGTAAAAGCCCTCAATGCAGGACAGACAGTGCCTGGGGTTATCTGTTGAAAGCACAGAAAAATACTCAGCTCTCTTTATATAGGAACTGTGTGAAATAAAACCCGCTGAACTTGGTTCTTCATACGCTGAAATGAGAGCTTCATCTGCTGTAGGCACCGCTAATTTCTAGAAAACCTTATTGGTTCTGAACTGTGACTTACACAGGACACACTTCCTGCATCCTTCCTCACAGGCCATACATTCGTCATAATCTGGATCCTCCACCTCCCCTGAAGGCACAGACGGCAGACAAAGTTATAAGAAGGGGAAAAAGGCTGAGACGGAGCTATTGTGGACACTAGATGATCCGAGGTCACACATTAGACGTCCAAATATGCCTCATAGATAATAATGCTGTGCCCTTCTTTACCTTCTCCACACTCCAGCTTCAAACACCGTCCATCAGACACGTAGTAGGAGGAGTTACACTGCAGGCAGTGGTTTGGGCTAGAGCAGAGCCGACAGTTTTCCGAACAGGGCTCACAGGTTCTCTTACTTGTGTGGTAAAAGGCTTCAGGACAGGCGTCCAGGCACAGGCCTTGATGCAGGTAACGTTCCAGTCCAAACTTATCTGAGAAAAAGGCAGAAAAAGAAGAAAAACACAATCTGGAAATGAAGTTTTTCATTCTAAATATGTTTGTTAGGGTAAATGTCTGCACAAAGCAATTTGATTTATTCACTTTCATAAAAAATAGATAAAGGGGCAAAATGGAAGTTTATAAATAAGTATGTGCAATGCAAAAGAGGTCAAAGTAAAAAAAAATAAAGTTAACAAAGATGATACATTACTTTTGTAGGCATTGTTTAATTTGATAAAGAAATCTGAAAATATATCTGAAACCTTAAACTTTGGTCTCTACAGAGCCATGGCGATGTCCTCTTGGGTGCATAACGAGCAGACCAAACATTTGTGGTAAGATCATGGTGGTTAGCTGTTGGGGCGGTAGCTAATTTCTTTACTGGGTGCTGTGTGGAGGTACCTGATAGCAGCAATATTAACTGATCCATGACTTGTAGCCCACATACACCTGCTTGGCTTGGTAATCAGAGACTTTGAAGGGTAACTGGCCCAATGCCAAGTGTACATCCTCATTTTTCTGCATCAGACAGGCAGTGTTCTCAGTAATTTAATACAACTCTTCTGGCGCCGCACCTTGCATCCCACCACTGCAACAGCTGCGACTAAAAGGAGCTCACCAAGAAGCTGAAACAACATATATTTGTTTCATTCTGTCCTAATCTAGACTCTCCATTCTAAAAGCTTGTGGTGCCATGATCGTGCCACTTGCAAACAAAGATCGGCATGCTCTGAATGTTAGTTGTGAAGAACCACGCCCAGTGTCATGTTGCACATCGGCTTGTTGACCCCAGGAAGTTGTGGGGATTTAAGTCTGCGATTTGAATGTAAAATGTACTCATCAAATGATCTAAGCTGACTGTTGGCATGGTTTCTGCGATGAACAAGAGGAGGCAGAGGAAAAAGTGACAGACTGAAAGTGTGCAGCATGGGAAATGGTCTGTACAGAAATTCCCCTTATATACATCATGTCAAATGATGAAAGTAGAGGCGGTGTTTAAACAGCAAGGCTGAAACTGGTGGGAGAGGCTCAGATACCCCACATGTTGAAAAGGATATGTATTGTGCAGAAATATCCTACAGGAGATGTAAACACTCGTGGGTGGCCGCAACGGCTGCACAGTATTACAAATTTATCATTATCACAACATAACGGATAGCAATGTGCATATTGCAAAAAACTGCCTGGAATGCAATAAGTGTTAACTAGTTATTATAGCACCCTGCATTCAGCCTCTCTATGACCCTAATATGTTTGGTGACGCTTGTTGTGTAATGCGACATAAAAAGTTTGAAAAGGTAAAGAGGTGGTAAAGTAAAAAACAACAGCTACATAAGTTGTTTCATCTCACAAGTTGGACAGAGGCAACCTTTTCAATAAAACCTTGGAAACTGATGAATGTTTAATTTTTTAATAGCTGAACAGACCACTGATTATCTGGGGTCTAAATTTGCTATAATCCTAAAGCAGAGATACATTAATGCTTACTTTTTTCTGTATTTATCGCAAGTTATATTGTTATCACAAAATTAACCAATATTATCGGATATTGCAACTTTTCCTAATATTGTGCAGCCCTGGTGGCTTCACAAGCAGCAGCGTAATGGTTGCAAAATCCCAGTTTGATTTCACATTGGGATTCAGTTCAATTGTCATGGAGGTCTGGGTGTATAAATATTGTGTAATAATACACTTTATTGCCAGTCTTAATCTGGTGTTAATGCGCTTTACCAGCAATGGACGAAACCCATGTTTTTTATTCTGTTTTTTTTGGGGTTTTTTTTTGTTTTTTTTCTAATAAGCACAGAGTACTAGTATGATGCACCAGCTTAATAAAAATAAGTGTTTGTGGAAATTGAAACTGAAATGACATCGAATGCAAATGACTGAATTAATTTGACTTAACTGCTAAATGTTTCATTTTCAAATTAAAAAAATTTAATTTACTTGTAGAAAAGTCAACTATATCACTAATCCCTGAGGTCCCTTGAATAAATCTAATAAAATATAGCTTAGTTTCAGCATGCAGGAATCACGCATCTTTTTTTTCTTTACCTGTGTGAAGCAGATTAACTAGAAAAAGGCTCTCATGTGCCCAAAGCCTTCCAATTTTAGTGGTATATTTAAAGGAAAAGTTGGATTAAAATAATTAAAAATAATCTTTCAACCCAAAAATGTTAGGAGCTATCAGCACTATTTGTTGCTCCTTTGCAAACCAAGTTTGTGTCATGAAAGAAGGTGTGACTTTTGATGCCGTTTTTTTCTGTTCTTTAAACCATTATTTTGTTAATATGCTATTATTTGGTTATCGAGATGCACAGCAGTCTTGATTTGGGTTGAGGCGCTCCTTGTGTTTTCATGGACACATCCTTCAAGTTCAGTGCAGGTGAAATTCTTTCAGGTCTCCATCTTGAATTTCAATTTGTCCAATGACCCTCAGGACATTTTATGAAATGTTAAACTGCTAGGAAAAAACTTGGTAGCAAAGTGGCTTTGTAAGAGACCTTGCTTGTTCAAAGATAGAAACCCTTTTTGCGTTTGCCATCAGCAGGTCATAACAATGTGAATACCAGCAGAAAAATAACACGGAAGCCAGATGTATCATTAGACTTTAAAGTTTGGATCAACTGGTGAACAAACTATGAATTTGAATGTTTTCACAACATTTTCCACTTCTTTTTTTGTTTGTTTCTTCTTCGGTTACAGTTTGCTTGCACACAATGCAATTACTTGTAATTTCTTCACTTCTCTTAAGGTACGTTCACACCGAACGTGAACAAGACGAATTTTTCACGTTGATCGCCTGCTGCTGACTTCTCCCCTCTCTCACAAACCATCCGTGCTGAGAATGCAGCCACCCCCCCCCCCCCCAGCTCTTCATCATCAAATAGGAGGAACATCTATCCGCTTGCCAGTTCCTCTTGTCTGTTCAACTCACTGTGTGGGAAATGTATTTTACTGAGCGAGTCACAGTGCTGTTTTTAATGTGGAATCCCGAACAATTGCGTTGGAACCCCTGGGTACACCAGGTCCTACAGAGACGCGCCGGGTTTGCCAAATACCCCCACCTGTAGCGGCATCTCAATGACGGTCGCTTCCAGCGGTATTTCCGTCTTTCCAGGACCCAGTATGAGGAGCTGCTGCCACACGTCAGGGGACGGATCTCCCTCCAGGACACGAACTGCAGACGTCTTCGGTCAGTAAATCCAGCATTGCTCAATAGAAATATAGCCTAACTGTACTGTCGAAATATGTAACACCTATAAAACATTTTTGTCCTTTAATAAATGGATGTGGAACACCCTTAACGCGACGCGACTTGACCGAAAAGTTCAAATTGTTGAACTCAAACAAAATTTCGCTTCACTCTAGTCGCAGGATCGCTTCGCTCTGTTCACTCAAATCGTGCCTCGTCACCGTTTGCATCGGGATCGTTAATTCTCTCCTGAATGCGCCTTTACATAGGATTCCATGTAAATCACTCTCTCCATTTGCCTTGTTCCCATTCGGTGTGAACACACCTTTACAAGGTGTGTATGATCAATCAGGACAACAACACATTATCCTGCACTGACCCTTCCCTTCTAGATGACCACTGGATCCAAGCTGTGCCAGCAAAAACTAAAACAAACATTGCACGAGGGTCAGCGGATTTAGTTTATTTAAAATAAATAAATAAAATAGTCCGCCGTCTGCTGACACAGAATGACTTTCTTGTGTTGTCTCCTACCTGTGTCACAGCTGGTGCAGTTGGCAGGCCCTGCATCCATACATGTGGCGCAGGTGTGGTCACACAGGTGACACTGTCCACCTGAGCGGTACTTTCCCTTTGGGCATTCCACCACGCAGCGTCCCTCTTCTAAAGCTCTGCAGACACGGAAGAAGAACAAAACCCGGTCAAAGTAGGAAACAAGTCAACACATATAAATGATGTCTTTGTTAACGAGCTGAACTCTGTTACATCCCAGCATGCACCATATGGCACATTTACACAGATGCAACTCAGTGAGTAAAGACAGACGAGGGAGAAAGAGGCATAAGCATAGCAGTTAAAATGAAAGGTAACATGAGCTAATTATTTGAAATTGACGGAACCTGCTGACATCCAATAACAGTCACTGGATCTGATTCCCCCCCAGAGTACTTTAGCAACAGTATGATGGCCACAAACATACAGTTTCACGGGCTGTATTTTCAGTCTACACCAGTTAAAACTGAATTATTTCATGTTTATATTTGAACTCCTGAATATATCTAAACTAATTTCAGTATCCCAGCAGGAACTAGTTCGTGTTCATTCATCAATCTGTTTATGAATTAGGGTTTTAAACAATAGGGGTCATGAAGTCATGCTAATTACTGTGTAGCAACCTGGCCATTGGCAGCTTATTTATTACTGTTAAACTGATCTTATGAATTCTATTTTAATATGGCTCTTATTAAAGCTTCTTTAAATTGCTTGCTCACTGTTCTAATTTTTCAGGGAGCGGAATAAGTAGAAGTCTGAGAGTAAAGCAGCCTGTACTGGCCTTTTTTTTTTTTTTTTTTAAATTGTGACTACTTCAATGGCACTACGAGGTTGCTATTACTCATCTTCATTCAGTTTGAACACATAAGATGACATAATTGTTATCTCTGCCATAGTTTTGGCTTTAGGTACCCGCGTGATATTTGGAGAGAATCGTTACAAGTGAC
Organism: Fundulus diaphanus; assembly: GCA_037039145.1. Classification (NCBI taxonomy): domain Eukaryota; kingdom Metazoa; phylum Chordata; class Actinopteri; order Cyprinodontiformes; family Fundulidae; genus Fundulus; species Fundulus diaphanus. Next base: position 26,035,931 of record CM073141.1, read on the forward strand.
AGAATATATTTGGCTCATGTTTAATTCTTCTGCTTTACTTTGGCTTCTTTCACAGAACAGTCCTGTTTTTAGCATGCAAAGACAAACTCCATCCTCGCCTCCTTGCTCGGTTCACACAACAGAACAAAATAGATGACCAAAAAGCATAGAAGTTGCAACATGAAGTATTTTGTGAAAGGGGCTTTTGCAAACATTCCTGGACTCACTTGGGGCAGGCTCCGGCCAATTGACAATAAATCTGGGCTGCAGAAATAACTCGCGATCCGTCAGAGTTGATAGTTAGTAATCCCCATGGTATATTTAAAGTAAGAGAGAGAGGTACATATTGTAAAAAAGGGTCCCAAATTGTTGCTTGGTTTAGCTTTTTTTTTGCATCAGGTGATTAAACTTGACCCCATTGGTTTCTGTTTAACACCCCATTTGAGGTTCTTTAGATCTCAGCCGAAATCAAGCATCAGCAAGTTCAAAGCTCTTCAGAAAAGTTAAAACCACTCATGAGCGCGCTCATTTGAACATGGTAATTATGCACATATGGAAAGCCAGGGGCAACAACAAGCCCTGACTTTTCACTTGCCTTTGACACCTTGTTGAAAGGTTACAAGGCGCATAAGTAAAGTCTCACTTGAAATGTCACGTTTCTTGGCTTTTCAAATGCACAAGGCTGTAAATGGCCAGCTAAGAGGGAGTCTAAAGGTGATATAGTCCAGTGTCCTGCCACTCACAAAAAATAAGACAATAATAAATTATTTGAATTGTTTTTTTAAATATTAGTCTTAAGTACTGGAAGAAGCTGTTGACAGTTTTTTTAGACAAGGTAACTGCAACCCTTACAATCTAAAGAGCCCATCTTTGCCCTCACTCCAGCTGCATAAAACTCTTTTAAACCTATTGTTTTATTTATACACTTTCTGCAGTGGGATGTTTATCTGTGTAAAATTATGTAAAAAAAAAAGCACACCATTTCCAACCAAATGACAAAAAAAACAGGTCTAAACAATATTAGTGATACTATAGTGATATTCTGTGTTGGAAATTAAATTTTCCATGAAAAAACTGTGTAAAAAACTTTTATTTGTTATTATAGCTATATTTTAAAAAGCATTAATTGGTGAGTTATAAATTTTAGTCAAAGTTGTTATGAGCCATTGTGAAAGTTCCAAAGATCCACTTACAGACCCTTGTTCTAGACTTTAGAAATTAGAAAAATATTTTTTTTTACCAGGCCAAGTTTTACAATGAGTAAAGACAATTCATATATTTGTTTAAAAATAGTTTCTCTTTACCAAATGTTCTATAAAAGTGACAGAAAAAACTATTCCATTTTTATTTTTAAGGTAACTTTCATTTGCAAGTATTTACCCACATCCTTATATCAGTACATTTCACTAAGATGACTAACCTTGCTTAATGTCATGTTTAAACTCATGCGGAGCTTTGTCACATCGTACAGTTAGAAACCGACCGAAACAATACGAGAACAGTGTTCAAATTATTTAGTGAAAAAACTAGCTATTTCTCCTCGGATAATAGACTGTTGCTGCATCTGCACACAGGAATGTCCTCAATTCCTTTCAAAGCCTTTTAATATGCCCCCAAAAAAATGTCAGTTGGTGAAAATACAAAATTAAGAATCTTTAACCTGAAAAATGGGAATTACTCTCTTTGCACCACATAAGACTTGTTATTTTTGTGGAGAAAGAATGACTCAACAATGCAGGCTGTCTTGACACCAAAAGAAAGACAACCCCCCCCCCCCCCACACACACACACACACACACACACACCACAATGTGTACAAAGCCTTGAATAAAATGTTACCATATAGCTAATGATACCATGAAATATGTTGGATTTCTGTGAGCTTTGGAGATTTTCTTTTTACCCCCTTTATTTTCCTGCTCAATTTGCGTTGAGGGAAAATGAGTTTTATCTACCTTTGTTTGTCACAGTTACAGTGTTTTTGAATATGTTCATCATCGCTCTCACTGCAGATAATGGTGAATTTTAATCAAGTGGCTATTCCTTTGTCAACCTCTCCTGACTTATGAATATCAACACATATAAGCCTTACTTGAAGGTTATGTTCTCTCATATTTCCCTCTTTGAAGTGTGGTTGAAATAAACAGCCCTGAGTGTCTCATCTAGTTTATATGGGAAATAGTAGGTTACAGACATTAAAACTCCCTAAACACAAATTAAATGCAATATATAGTTAATATCAATTAAAATGCTTCATCTAGATTTATTTAGAAGGAATCATTGTGGACCAAGTAAACATTAATTTTTCAAAATGTTTTAACGCATGTTGCCCAGTGTTAAATTATAATACTAAAAACAACTACAACTGGAATACCAGGGGTAGTAATTGTGGAGGGCTGCTGTATATGTCTTGCAGTTGTAATGTTTATTGTTTTTCATCAACACTTGATCATCTGGAGAAATGTATTGATATTGGCACAGTCTGATTCCATATCCTCAGTGCACATTCTATCAACCTTTGTCATATCTGGTGCCCCCTGTGGGAAGCAATAAAGAATAAATCCGGATTCTCCCGGCTTTAGCTAAATAAATAAAATGTGCCAGGAAGTATTTTGCATTCTCCTTGGGCTTGATTTAAAAAGTGTATCTGCTTCTCAGATAATGGAGGGGTAAGTATTCACATCCCGTTTGACCCTGAATAACAAAAAAAAGTCAAGTGTAACTCACTGTGAAGAGCCACAGCTGAGGCAGTCCTCCCTTTGCGGCCCTGTGCACTTCAGGCACGTTGCATCACATGCGCGACACGCCCCATCGCTGCCCTGATACTCTCCTGACAGACAGCAACAGAAGCATGCTGACTCAGAAATGAATAAATGTCTGAGGCATACACGAGGGCTTAATGTCAGATGCAGAACAGAGAGGGAGGCACACACGACCAAATGGCTCCACATATATTAAAAAAACAAACACCACACTCTGACTTCAAACTCACAGGGGTGTTTGTGAATGTGTTAATTAATTAGCTTTTTTCATGCACCAGGAAAGCAAGGGAAGATGTAGCAAGATTGCATTCAAATTTTCCAGAAGCAATGGGTCAACATGTAACAGAGACGGGAGATGGTAGACTGACCATCTGTGCACTCAGTGTTGACTACACACACTCCATCCTGGAGGCGATGACCACTGGAACAGCTGCTGCAGTTCTGCCAACCCGGCCCAGTACAGGTGAGACAGTTGGAGTCGCACCTGAGGAGTAGAGCATAGAAATTCAACACAAATGCAAGCGGGGGAAAAAAAAAAGGCTTCCCACACTTCACACAGGCGCACAACAACAAAACCCGAGCGCCAAAACAAGCGAGCCAACCACCAGATTAAGGCCTGCCATCAGCCAATAAACAAACCACCCACACCTGAACACACACCAGCAAGCTCACCTCCTACATATCCTCTGGCCATCCGCTATCTCCGGGCTTGGCTGTGTGGCGTAGAAGCCAGCGCTGCAGGAGGACACACACCTCCACTCCTCCATCAAGAAACCTTTTGCACAACGGTTGCACGCCTCAACCCCTGCCCCTAACGCAGCAAGAGGGGGGGAAAAAAATAAAAAATCTCTGGAATGGACTAAGGTATAAAATATTAAATGAATGATATTCATTTTAATACAGATTGTGTCAATGAGCCTTGCCCCCACGCTCACCTGCACAGGTAGCACAGGCCTTGTGACAGGGCCTGCATGTGTCTTCCTGAGTGTCATGGTAGAAGCCGTCGTCACAGCTCCGTTGGCACCGGTTCGCCTGCAGACTGGAGAGGGTGGAGAGAGCATGTGGCACCGTGACACACTCAGTCAGTCATGTGACACCACGAAAGATGAGTCACCGCCTTCATATTAGCAGGCTCGCTTCGCCAACCCACAGCACATCACCACGACAAGCTCTCGCCAAACTGAGTCAGTGAACTCTGCATTCCGGAAACTTCTGACTAAACAATGCAGGGAAATGTTCACCGACATTTTCATTTTTTGGTGTTGATTTTACAACATTGGGATTAATTTTCTCTCAGTTGCGTGTAAAACACGGAGAGTGACAGAGTTATAATGTACTGCAGCTTTCTTCTAATTACTCTGATTATGCCTGCAGTGTTTACACAGGCAGGATCAGTATTCTCATCAGCAGGAGCTGTGTTTACCGAGCAGTTGATTCAAGCATCATCAGAGAATTTGTTTCACCTTGTGCCTGGTTTGCATTCTGTGCAGATGCTGTATGAGGTGCACTTCAAGCAGTTTTCACTGCATTTCTTGCACATATCCGCATCTGTGGGGGAATAAAAAACACAAACAACAGACATCAGTACCAGAAATCAGTCCTACTCTCACACTTCTCAACTGCAGTTACAGGAGTTGACTATTTATTAGCGTGCTGAATGAGCAATGATTCCTTAAAGGTTAAGTCAATGACATGCCTTGTAAATATTCACAAAGATAATAATAATTAAAGGAAAGTTTTGAAGGACAAGTGAAAAGTCGAACCATGGTCCAGGTAGTAGTTATCTCCACAGGAGGCTGTGCAGGTATTGGTTCCCTCTGTCAGGTGATGACCAGGCACACAGGAAGTGCACTGGTTGCTTCGACTCCCAGTGCAGCTCGCACACGAAGAGTAACATCTCTTACAGCGCCGCCGGTCACCCCAGAACCCACTGGGACACTCTGACACACACAACCTAATACATAAACATAAAACACACACAAAACAACAGGATTCACAAGAAGAAATACAACGTAGTTTTTGGAGGATGTTCAATAATCAAGATTAGGTTCTTTTCTAGTCTGTGGAATTATTGGCGCCTTAGTTTAAATGGCAATGGATTAACATCTACACTTGTATTGTGTCTTGTTGTTCTGTCTGTTTTTGTTTATTTTTTGTGTCTGAATAAGTCTTTGATTGATTGATTGATTGATTACATTTTATTCTGGAGTTTTAGTTTGGAAGTGTAACGTTCAGGAATGGTTAAATTTTACACAACCCTAACTAGTTTTTTATTGTTTTGTTTCTTTGCTTTGCAATAATTTGGAGCTTTAGATTTTTAGATTACAATTTAACTTGAGATTGTTTAAAAGAGCAGTAAGCGAAATTTCACCTAGGTGGATTTATGAGCACTGCCTGTACTCTCTCTACTTCCTCCCCAGCTGTAAACCCCCCCCCCCCCCCCCAGCAAAACAGCATCACCTTCGGAGGAACAAGTCTATTGAAGAAGTAAGTATCTCATAACTTTGCAATTGTTAGCAAGCAAAATTGTCGCCACCATTTTGCTCCTACGCTACACTTCTCTGATGGTAGCATTTTATGGGCAGGAAGGGGCTAAGCCCTGACTGGCAGCTATTCACATGCACGTACATTCATGAGATACGAGATTGGAGAACAACACAGAAGGATGGTGTGTGAGGTCATACCCTATTCGGTCTAAAAAGATACCTTTAGTTCTTCACATCACAATTTTTCAGTTCTTAATGTTTGAAATAAGGACATTTCTCTTATTGCTCCTCAAAGTTAGCCGTTATTGTATGCTGTCATAGATGTTCTCAAGTCATTTGTCCCCAGTGTAAACCTTTGATGACCAAGAACAAGTTAAATTTGAAGTCTTTTGCTAGAAGTCATACTCAAGTTGATAAATATTTTTCTCAAAAGTCCAAGTCATGTCTCAAGTCTCTTAGAGGCGATCCAAGTCTCAAGATTTTCACTACAAGTTCAAGTCAAATCTCAATGTTTTCTTTGACCAAGTCAAGTTTTAAGTATTTGCTGCAAGTGCATGCCTATGATTACTGAGATTAGCTATTTCACGTGAGTCTTCTGCCTAAAACACAGAATTTCTGTACATTATTAATGTAAATCCTTGTCCTCAAGACACATGACGATTGAACAACATTTTTGGAACAGAAAATTCAACAAATAAAAAACTGCTATGAAGCACTGTGAAGTATCTTTAAAATAAAGAGCCATGATATTTACCTAAAACTATTTTTGTTTGAAGGAAACTCAACACCTGTGAATGCGCAATATCTGAAGGAAAAAGTTATTTCGGTTTTCAGAAACCAATACTGCATTTGTCTTGACACTAAGTAACCGTGAGGTGTCAGGGGAAAGTTAGGTTTCTGTCGTTTTAAAATGATGCAAAATGATTTAATACAGAGTTAACTTTCGGAGACATCTGTGCTGCTAATATTATGGCTACAACCATTAGTTGGTGATTATTATCATCATCATCATCATCATCATCATCATCATCATCATCATCATAATTATTATTAGACCAACAACTCAGTTTAACAGATCAAAGGCAACCTTTAACAGGAGAATGTCTGCCAGAGCTGCAATCTCTGACCTACTTACTTTAAATTATTTCACGATGATGGAAGAATAACTTTAAAAGCTGCTAACTCACTTTGCCCAAATGCATCATCGAGAAACATTAAAGAGAACTCATACATACATCATGACAACTAATAATTTATATACAAAGAAAGCTCAGAGGGAAACACATTAATAAGTTACTCAAATGAGTCCACAATAAAGATCGTTTATAAGACTGGAGTCCCAAACCGGGTGTCAGAGTCAAATCTAAAGTTTATTTTTGTTGTTTTTTTGGCTACATAAAGGGTAACTCACCCCCAAATCAACTATTTTTTTGCCAATAAACAGAGTCATCCTATCTAAAATATAGTGTATAGCAGAGAACAATAAGGCCCTTGTGCTTATAGTTATCCATCCATCCATCCATTTTCTGACCTGCTTAATCCCTCATGGGGTCACGAGGGGTGCTGGTGCCTATCTCCAGTGTTCACTGGGCGAGAGGCGGGGTACACCCTGGACAGGTCGCGAGTCTGTCGCAGGCTTATAGTTATATTCAACCAATTAGAATATTATTAAATGTTCACTCATTCCAGTAACTCAAGTCACTAAGTAAAATAAATTATGTAGACTGATTATTCACAGACTGATGTTTTCAAGCCTTTGCTTCTGTCAATTATGATGAATTTCTACAAACGAAAACACAACACATTAGAATATTGTTTGAAACCAATAAAAACATTTTTGATGCAGAAATGTGGGCGTAGTGAAAAGTATTTTAAAAACCTGCTTGATGGGATTTTCAGAAGGACTTTTAATCTTACCAAAAAATCCTCACCAGAATGCATATTCCAATCTATTCAACATGTCTGTACAGTCATATTCATTTGAGTTGTGAACGCATATTTAAACTCAGAGTTGTGAAGCATAATACGGTTTAATTATGGTTGTAAAAGTTTAAACACCACCTTGTTAGAAGAGATTTGAAAACATTAATACAACTTCAGTAACAATTTAATGCCTCAACCACAATCTAGTTCTTATGGTTTACATTTACATATTAAAAGAAATAAAAGATCAGTAACAAAAATAATCAAAATAATTAATTGCAGTTTGAACTAATTTAATTCAGTGAATACATTTGGAAATTGTTAAACTTCATCACCTTGTCTTATCAGTGATATTTTTTTATTTTGTTGGAGTATTGCTTGTTTATAGAACATACGTGGTTGTAGACTTTTATGTTTTATACAGTGGAGTGAATGGGTTTGAAAACACTCCAAATTTCTTTGTACCTTATATCTTAGGAGCCATATTTTATTATAACATTTTAAAGTAGTCTTGCTTAATAGTACTCCAAGTTTTCAGAAGGTCTTTCAATGTTGTCCTTTTTAGTTTTGCTGCGTTTTCACTTATTATTTGTGGAATCCTTTGGCCTGTTCAAGACAGCACGCTGTGCAAGGAGCACTTAAATTTGCAGAGAACAGGGGATAAACAAAGCCTTCAAAGTCATGTCTTGAAGAAATAGTTGGGGAAATCCAATAAGGATACATAATACTCCTTATAGGTCAGTGAAAAGGGGTTATTGGTGGTATTTTTTCTGGGATTTAACTAAAGAACTGATGTATGGGACCTTTACACATATTTTTTGTAAAAAAAAAAAATAAATCCACTTCATAGCTATGCAATCTTTGCTGGTCTATCACATAAATTCTCATTGAAGTTGAGTTCAAGGGGTATGTACCCCCTGGTGTGTCTCAAAGTGAGTTCACATTTTCAATAAAAACATTGGAGCTTATTTTGTGTTTGTTTACAGCCTGCTAAAGAACAAAGTGTCCAAAGGATTTGTTTAAAGTTTGTTCTTCATGTGCACACAAGAGTTTAGGAGCATTTTGTGCCTGAATGATTCATAGGTCAGAGTTAAGTGGCTTTAAAAAAGATTAAAACAGACAAATGTTTAGGCAACGGATTACAAATGAGTGAGAAAAAAAATTGCAGAAAACCTTTTATAGGCTTTAGGAAAGCTTAAAAGTTATTGCTAAAGACCTTTTTAAAGAGTTAGAAAAAAGCATAGCCCTTTGGAAGTAAAATATGAGGAAATAAAGCGTAAGACATCACAGAGTGTATGTAAATGCTTGGCATGTAGAAGTTGAGTATACATGGGAAAAAGAAACAGCTTCAACACAGGCTGTCTGCATCTACTTACTGTATGCAGCATTTTGTCATCATGCTAACCTTGAGTTGTTCTTGAACTTCAGAAAAAAGTGCAGACATGTGACACACTGCTGAGGGCCAGGCCCGTCACAACCGTCGTCACTGCATTCTGGGTCACAGGGTCCTAAAAGAGTAAACACTCTCAAAATCCGGTCACAAAAAGCCTTTGGGATTATTTTATGTTGTGCTTTTGTAAAGATTCAATTCACATTCACATTCTGTAACTGTATACAAAGGAGAACGTGATAGTAACGTATAAAAAGCCTGAGCTTGGACATGACTCACCGTCATACCCTTCAATGAGATCACTATCCATGGAGAGCTCAGCTGATCGGGCTCGCTGATGGTGCATGGGATACGGCTGCTCTGCAGTGCCATAAATCACCAGAGACCACTTTTTCAGCATGCCTGTGAACCAACAGAGAGAAAGAAAAACAGGTTTGTCCCCCGAGGCCGGCGCCGTGTATCTGCTGCCTCCTCTTGATGTTCAGTGTAAATAGGTCTCACAATGAAGAGACGCTACAAAGAGAACGAACAAACCTAATTCAGCTCTGTCTCGTTTCTGAGAGGGAGTATCCTTGATTTTCAAAGTCCATTCCCCCGCTGCCTGTTCCCCCCAGGAATGAGCTGTCATGAATTCCCAGTTCTGAAATCCTTCAGTGGAGTTGTCAAGAGGCCTTAAGCAAAACATCACACAGTCATGAGCATACAACTACTACCACCACTAATTAAGACATGTATTTAAAGCAACATTGTTTAAAAGATTATCTAATTTGAATTAGTACTTCTGGTTGGAATATCTCAAGAAAATATTTTTTTCTCATGTATTGAGTAAAAAGTCATTTTTATGTGATCTAAAAAGTTTTGTTTTGTTCCATGTTTGCCCAATGTATAACAAAGGCAGAGTGTTCTGGCATTTTGTGAATCTGTGCTGACTGGGCACATTTTACAGCTGAATAGAAAAGCAGTTTCATATTTCCCAAGTAAGCATAGAATCGTTGTTGGTTACAGAAAACATGAAAAATGAATCAATCGAAAGAAATAAGTGCACTTCTCGTCAAGATCTGTATGAGTTTAGTTTAGCTTTGTCTGAGTTCTGTGTTCTGGCTACTATGTTTTGAGTTACTCCTGTGATTTGTTATTCAGCTGTGATTATTTGTTTTTCCATAGAATAACTTTATATTTATTCTTCTGTTTCTCCATCTCCACTTTCCTCAGTTATCTATCTAAGCTCCTGTTTCCTCTCACAGTGTGATGGGACTCACCTGTTCTTTGCCACAGTATTAACACTTCCCTGCATTTTTACTCCTGGTTTGCTTTCAGCTGTTGTCAGACTCGCCTGTTATCATCTCCACATCTTGCCAGTTAGCTTCTTAATGCTTTCCTTCCTGTCTCTTTCAGTTTCACAAGTCTGTTCTTCTACTTTTCCTCAAAATATTTACCTTTATCATGATCCTGCCTGCCTCCTGTCTGCGGCTGGGTCCCCCACCACAACATACAACATGTTCACTAACGAAGGCGTTATAGCACAGTGCCAAGAAGATTTAATGAAAAAAAAAAATGTTCTTAAAACGTTCAGCTGCAGTTTGTACTGCAGCTGTCACTAAGTTCTAAAAGCAATTCAGTCATATAGGATTTAGAGGTTTTGGGGTATTGAAAAACTTCTAACCCCTTTAAAATGCTAACTTCAGGAGAGCATCTCTTTTAAATTTTTCCAACTCGGACTCAAAAATGTTTTACTCATGAAGAAAAAACTGGTTGGATTACATACCTCTAAGTTTCTTGACCTATTGTGCTGGTACTTGGAGAAAACAAGTATTTACTGAGGTGTTACATGTTATAAAACATTTGAGATCCTCCGGACAAAAGTATTGAAATGCAAATCTGGCACTTTCCTCCAGAAACCACACTGTTCTTTAAAAGTCTGCATGTAACTTATTTATAACTGGTAGAGTCACACCTATTTCAATTAGAATACAGTTACCCCCATCTGTTCTGCATGCATCAGTCTTTCAAGTTAACTCAAAGTTAACATTAAGTTTAATGACAAAGATTAAAAAGTAACAGAGCATTAACAACAGACATGTATATATATATATATATATATATATATATATATATATATATATATATATATATATATACAGATCTTACAATGTCTCCACTTGATCTCATTTGGCAGCAAAGTTTATAACTAAAATGACCTTGAAGCAACATTATTGATTTTTTTCCCCACATTTCTTTTCAAAAGTTGGAGTTACTTGGAACTTTCATAAAAAAAATATTTGTGTGAGGCTGATCTGCATGCTGGATCAGTTAGCATCACAGCAAAAATATAGGCCGTGATGCTGTGATGCCATCTGATCTGGTGACCTGTCATGGGTTTACTCACACCTTCATTAACTTCTGCAAATGTGACCACAAAGAGGCCACAAAATGGTCCTACTTCAAAAACAGGCAATTACCATGAAGACGTTATGTGACCCATGGACAATCCCTTAAGGGGACCTTTTACTGCCAATTCCCTGCTAAAAGGCGTCTATTTATAAATGATTATGATTCGGATGTTGTCTGGAAATCCATACAATTTGTATTACAGCCTATACCACCTCACCATCATTCCAGTCAACATGGTTTGGGGGTATTGGTAGTCAAACAGTGGGCACAAAAAGGCCATGCTGAACCTGTTGCAACTCAGATTCAACTGATGTACCTGAGAATCTATCTCAAAACTGTGAAAAACAATGTTATGTCCTCCATTGTGTTTATTAATGCCAGTTCGATTCTTCTGCCTCTTGTGATGGCATCAACCAAAATACAAGAATTAGCTTTCCGTTTTTCTTTTAGTGCTTGCTTTAAAAGCTTTGTATTTTGTGTTTCTGTATATTAGTGAAAAAATATACCAGTAGACATGATTCTTCCTCCGGTTTTAGTCAATACAAATAATTATTTTAAATGGCATTTAAAGAAAGCGTTTGTATTTCTTATTTATGATGTATATTATGATGAGTCGAAAAAAGCAGAAAATGCATATAGGGACCGTGCCAGGAATTAATTCTTCACGGAACCTGCTTAAAAAGAAGTTCCCTTGAAATAAAATATTAGCATAACTGCTTTGCTCATCCAGGAGTGTTTTCCCAAGCTGATTTCTACTCATGCCTGAAGACTAAGTGAAGACTATTGCTATAAGCAGTGAATGCTGAGCTCTAAACAAATTAGTTTCCATACAGAAATCCCCCCTAATCCATTGCAGATAAGACCTTGGGGTGCCGCAGTAGTTTGGATGGAGCTTTCCTCTTGTTACCTGTGAGCCAGCAGCTGTGACACAGTGCCTGCAGGTGACATAAGCGTGATGGAAAGGTCGCCGCGACGGCTGTGAGTGATGGTTACGCGGACAACGACGTGCTCCACATAAACAACGTGCCGCGAGGCCTCGCCGGAGCAGCCGGTGGTCTCGTACGCAGACGTCAACACTGAGCCAGGATGAATAATTCTGTATGAGACAGACAGGAGGGGGAAAAAACATAAAGCGAAACAGTGAGCACCAGAGATGAGAGAGGAGGCGGAAAGCAAGAGGTGCCAGAGAGAGTTAGAAGATAACAGCACAAGAGAAAATGAAGCTTATTAAAGTGCGTGAGAATCAGCATGCGAACCGAGACAGAAATAGATGAAGTGTGATAGATGAGAAGAAATCAGGGGAAGCCCTGACTCAGACTAAAGAGCTCTTGCTTGTTGTTGGTGCGTTACCTGCTCAGCTGGATGGCCTCTTCCTCCACACACTCATGCTGTTCTGGGACTTGTTTCCAGCGCTCAGCCTCCTTCACCATGCTCTCAGCATCCAGCAGGCCAAAGCCGTACAGGTGGCTCACTGACAGAAAGGTACACACACACACACACACAAGTTCACAACACATTAGCAGGGATGGGGAGGGCACAGAGGCTTCTAAAAGATTTCACGTCCCCCCCGAGACTCTGTAGGCGTTTATCGCTGTTCTGCTCACTGTACCTCGTTAGTTTTCAAAATGCTCGCTGCTTTATGGCTTCCCTAAAAAAAAAAAAGCTAAAAGAACATTCACTGAAACATCATTCTTAGCTCCTCTTCTCTCTGAGTGTTGGGAGGATTTCATGCAGAAGGTATCGTGTGTTTTTTAATAAAAAACTACCAATGTGGGGGGAAAAATATGTTTGTAATTTGAAATTCAGCAGAGAGATGTTGTTACCTTTGTATCCAGCTCCATTATACCGCCAGTCAGGAGCAACAAGATGATGAGCTTTTGATGTTCGGATGATAATGTGCTGCACATCCCTCCAGGTTAGGAGGGGGCTGTGACAGGTCATGCAGAGGGAAACAAAATTGTCTTAGTAACTATTTTATGTACTGAGTCAGACCCTTTGGTCCTTGATATGCGGATGTTGTGTGGGATAGAGTTGCTCACTTGGCCTCCAAAGTAAGAGCAATTACGCCAGCAACTAACGAGGAGGAGAGGGAAGTTCCTGACAGAGTCCTGCTACATCTCTGCTGTGGTCCAAGGGTTATCTGTCAACGGCAGCAAATACCATTTACTTGAGATTGAATAGTGAAACAATGATGATGATAAACTGAAAAAGTTATGCTTCTGTGCCATTATTATCTTAGATAAAGAACAAATGTCCTACAAATGAACCAACTGAGCCTGTCTGACTGCATATATATATAGATGGCTATTTTATGAATGTGAGAAAAATTATTCTTGAAAAAGCTTAATCTCAGAGTCTCAATTTTATTTTTGCAATTCTGCTTAAACGCTCACACGTTCTTATTTGAAGTAAATGTGTATTTGCACTGGGTAAACCTATTAGTCAGCTTTTCTAATGCTTAATTCATACCTAGTAAGCTGTACTGTCTGGTTGACTGCAAAGTTTGTATCACGTAGATTTGTTTTATCTGCTCCCACAAATTAGAGTTGCCTATTTATGTACAGAGGCCTATGGGGAACCCAGATTTTTGTGACCTTGTTGGCTGTGCACACCAACAGGGAAATAACACTCTTGTCAAGTGGTGGCACCAGATAAAGAGCACATGAAGAACGTCATGGTTCAGATCATGAATAGAAGAAAAACAACAACCAGTGATGAAAGATCTGCTGTTTTCCTGGGGTTTTAGGCCTCCCTGGGGGATACTGGCATATTTAACTAATCCTTACCAGAGCTGACAACAGCCATGTCTACAATAAATCATTTTGATGTGATTTTATGTTTTAATGTTTTAAAATATATTTTAGGATAATTACTCAAACCCATTATTTATTTAGACAAACTTTGTTAAATATAGATCCTGAGATAACTTGTCACCTCAGTCTCATAAAAATATAATCAGGACATTATTTAACATGTAATCTCCCTAAACCTCCATGAATTGGTAATTGAATTTCTTTATTATATTTTTTTATTTTCATTTAATTAATATTATTTATATAAATTGAATCTTATTTCCCTGAAGTAAACATGTTCTACTAGAAAGAGATTTAAGAAATGATGCAGCTATCGTAGCACATAGCTTCCAACATAAAAAACAAAAACATTTCAGTTTCGTTGGGCTACACCATCTAATGTGACAGTTAATTAGAAGCTAAAGTCAAATTATGTCATTGCACCTCTTTTAATGGCCTTCACAGTTCATCATCTAAATTGATTATTTTTGGCTTTACTTTAATGTGCTGATATTTATATTTTCTATTGTCAGGGAAATGTGCACATACATGAGTAAATAATGTCTTCATGAGTGACATTCTTTTCCAAGAATTTGGAGATTATAATTGAGTCCGTTTGTGTCTACAAGTCACGGGGCGACAGTGGCGCAGAGGTTAGGGAGTTCTTCCTGCAAATTGTGGGTTAGCGGTTCGACGGTCTCAGTCGTGTCTTTGGGCAAGACACTTCACCCGAACTGCCTGCTGGCGGTGGTCATCGGTGGCACCGATGTATGGCAGCCTCTCCTCAGTCTGCCCCAGGGCAGCTGTGGCTGCTAACATAGCTCACCACCGTCAGGTTGTGAATAAGTGTGTGAATGAGTGAATGACAGACTGTAGTGTAAAGTGCTTTGGGGTCATCGGACTAGTTAAAGCATTATATAAGTACAAGCTATTTACCATTAACAAGTCTTGATCTAAGAGCAGCTAATTCAGCAATATAACATTAAACATCACTGTGATTTCACTCTGAGTCAACGGCAACTGGAAAGGAGGAGTCCTTTAGGAAATAATTTAGATACAGCATGCATTAACGCTGGGTAAACGCTGGGCGTCTGCTGGTGTGTTTGCTTTTAACACAACTTAAAGATTATGCAGAGTTGTGTCTGCACACTTGCTCTTTTGGTACCCCTCAAGAGCCTGCTTCAGGCAGAGAATGAGTCCATATGCTGGCTTGCAGAAACAGCAAAGCTAAGTTGAGGCTTTGGACAAAAAAAAAAAAAAAAAAATGTCCCTGTTTAGAATGCAAAATTTCCTTGTGGAAATTTTGCATTCTAAAATAAATTTCAAGTTTGAGTAAAGAACACAAGATATATTTAAGTAAGCAGACAAATACCAGACTACAAATAGTAAATAACTATGGTTTGCCTTTAAGGGCAAGCTCTGCCAGTTTGCCACTCTCCCATTCAGCCAATCCCTGGGTTCTTGGGTATCAATAAGGTACATGAAGGTAGCATTAACTCCGCTGTGCCAGTTGGGGATCCTGCCACATCTCGACCCTCAGGTCAGGTTGGGGACCCTCAGGTCGCGAGGTGTGTCTGGCTATGGCCAGGGTCCTGATACACTTCCAGGCACTGGGGTTGGCGGTAAATTAGCGGAAGACCTTTTTACCTGAGACTTCATCCGCATAGCACCGCACTTGGTGACTAGTGGCCTCTTTTGCTGACACGGCCCACTCTCCACCAGGTGACCGACTACAGAGCGGATGGACCAGATTCGGTCCCTGCTCCATTTTTTCCATCCTGGTCTCTCTGCTTCAGGCTCATCAATCCAGAAAGATTCTCCTAGCGGCTCCTAAGGGGCTTATGAGAGTCTGGTTTCCAATGCTCTTCATCAGCTGAGCAGGGAGTATCGGAAGCCTCAAGAGAGAGATGACCTGTTGTCTCAGATAGATGGGAGGGTGTAGCCTACCCACTCCAGGCAATTTTCAGCTCACAGTTTGGGCCCCGAGGGGTCTGGAAGCCCCTGATGGGCCTGGCACCCACTCTCCATCAAATGCAATGGCGTGTCAGGGCTCCTTCGTTGAGAACTTATGCAAGAAGTTGGCAGCCCATTGTGGCAGGAAGCTGTGACAGGGGGTCTGGACCTGGTTAACTGTTCCCTGCAGGACATTTTGAGATACCTACAAGGTCTTTTTGATACTGGGCAGGCACTGTCTACCTTGAAGGATCACAGGACAGTAATCACTGTCTGTCATTATCATGTTGATGGCAGATGGGTCAGGGTGCATTACTGGGTGACACGGTTTCTCCTAGGGGCAAGGCAGCTGCGTCCTCCTAGCTTGGCCAGCCAGACTGAGTTACGCTGTAAACACGGCATATCAGTCTGGAGAGTCGCTGGTGGAGCCCTATTTCAAAGTAGAACCAATCAGATAACTAGATGTGAAGCAATCTCCAAGCAACATACTCTGTTTTAGCCATTAGAGCAGCCAGTTGTTGAGTTTTTAAAGATATATCCAGCTCCTTCAGGACATAATAAAGGGCATCATTAAAACATTGCTCCATTGCGGCCGACATCTTGACTGCTATGGTTACAGAAAAGTGCTGCTGCATTATGGGTAAAGAGTGACACATTGTAAACTCCCGCCTCCCACGTTGTAATTGGTCAGATAAGTTTTAGACCGGTTTCTACCACACTGACATGGGCCACGTTGCTGGCATAGGTCATCCACTTTGTATACTGCCACTGGCAGTCAACAAGCAAAGAAACACAACTAAAGTTAATTTGTGAAAACCAGCATGACTGCCAGTCACAGGCGATCATTTGGAACTTTGCAATCACAAGATCCCAAGAGACCAATCCTAGCTTCTCAATTGATATTAATAGTAGTGTCACCTAGTATGTTTACATTAAAACTGAAAATGCACAGGGGGAAAGGAACCATATCCACTTTGTTTACTTCCACTGGCAGTCATCCCAAAATTCAGAAAACCATAGTTACAGCATAACTTCCATTTTCTCCACATATACCACCTTCTTCTCACACTCCAAAACCATGCAAGTTTCACTGGACTCTAAGTTGCCCTTAAGTGTGACTTTTTGCACCCATCATTGTCTGTCCTGTTTGTCTGTTACTCTATGATGAACTGTTGACCTGTTCAGGGTGTACCCCATCTCTTATATATTGACCGCTGCAGATAGCCCCCAGCTCCCACTGTAACTTTGCAGGGATTAAGCTGGTATTAAATATGGGCAGGTGGACACTGCAAACAAGAACATGGTGGAATCTGTAGGGTGACATTTTACACATTTGAGGTCATGTTAAAGTTATTACACTGCCAGCTAAAATGGCCATTCCACTATTCCATATCTGCAGCTGAGTTTTTGGATGCATCACGAAATTCCCACTGCACAGGTGTTGCAATTGTGTGACCCCAAATACACCTCAAAGATAGTGCAAGTGCTTCAGAGCAAGAAGCAGACTATAACATTGATTAAGATTTGCTGACCTCGATATGCTGAATGCTTGGAGTGGCTCAAATTGAAGGCAGCTAAACCACTTTTCTTATTAATTTAGCAAACAATTATACAACCATTCAGGAAGCACTCAGGGAACACTTAAAGTTCATCTTTAAATAGGCCTGGAAAAAGTGATCTTCTCCTTCCTGATGTACCTAAACAGTGTGAAGTTTACACCCTTCATCCCAATATACATGTAGTAAGTATAAACAAAATAGAGGGAAATCAAAAGCAGCAAACATACTTGAGATGTAAAAGGACTTGTTCCAAAAAATGTGCTTCTATTTAAAAGCATGTGACATTTTCTTTGAAATTCCAACTTTCCAAAGAAGTTGTCAGATAGGAAAAATGTGAAAGAAGCATAAAGGCTTTATCATTCAGATGTTAACGCCCTAAAAAGACAGTTTGCTTTGTCCCCCCCCCCCATATGTAATAAAATACAGCATATATCCAATGGCCAGTCCCTGAGATTTAACAACTCGTGATGATTTGCAAACTCACCATTTCTTCTGTCTCCGGACCACTATATGCTGCTGCCAGTGTCGAGGAGCATTCTTCTAAGGATTCTGGACGGATTCCATGCTGGCTGACGCTGCTTACAGAAATTGTGTATATGCTGCTGCTGTAGCCATCACAAGAGCAGTGGTCGCCTTTTCGCCCTCCATTCCCTGAGGCCCAAACAAAAATTGATCCCCTTCCCTGCCGGCCCTGTAATGAATTTGGGAAGGAAACCATTACTTATAATAATCAACACTAGAAGAAAATTAACCAAAGTAAGATGAGTAAACTTTCACAATTGTTCTCTCACTTTCTTAATGCCACTCTGTAATGCAAGACGAGCAAGAGGTCCAGGTCCATCCAAAGTGGCCCCATCATCAGCTGGCCCCCAGCTGGCTAAATATATATCAATGTACTGTGGCCTGAAATTCAGTGATAGGGCTTCCACAATATCTGTCACGTCTCCTCCCAGCATACGGATGCCTAAAATGAATGTTGAGACAAAAAATAATGCTTGGATCCACTGTGATGCCTCAAGAAATTCTTGAAAATGCTCCATCGAAGCCTTCATGTGGACTTACCTCCTATCCGTGCATGGAATGAGACTCCAACTGTGCACAGAGAGTTATTTGCAGATGCAGCCACTGTCCCAGCACACTGAGTCCCATGGCTTCAGAGAAAGGAGGAGAACATCAGAACATGAGGTTGGATGCATATGCATGAGGGAAAAGCAGGGTTTTTCCACAATATCAGTCCAGGGACAAAACAAAACTTCAGACTGGTGTAATTTCCATATCTACACATGCATGTAATTGCAGAAAAATGGAAAGAAAAAATGCTTAAATTAGCACTGGTGTTATGATGGGACTGTTGCACAGAATGTGCAAAGTGGAATTTAGAGGTAAAATTTACTCACGAGTTGGCTGCATTGTTGGAATAACTTGGAGAGGGATCTTGGTCTTGTTCGCTCACATCACAGCTGGCAAGTGGGTCCTAAATCAAGTGAATAGTAAGGAGCAGCACAACACAGCTGCCAGCAGCTATCTGTCTCTATTTCATCAGACAAATCACAAAGAGCATTATTCACCAGTCTACTACAAAGTTAAGTGGATCAGACATTTAATGTCCATACCAATGCTCCTAGCCGGCCTCTCTAAACCTTTAGCCCACAAGCTCCTGACTGCAATATCTGTCTCAGCTCCTTGCTCTTTCACTTACAGCTCAGCCAAATTGCTTATGATTAATGTCCCCTTCCTGAAAAGTGCCTCCCGTCCCAGGGCACTTACATAATTTGGCTTCAGATCTGGATGCTCTCTCTCAATGCCATCATCTAGGACAGACACCACCACACCCTTCCCAGTGTAGCCTCTCCTCCAGGCCGCTGCAATGTTCATACCCGACAGACAGCCATTTGCCTCACTGCAGCTCTGTCAAGCAAACGGTAACACATTTGACTGGTATAAATTTGTTGACTTGTTACTCGTTGGTTTTGATTCAGGATCTGAGAAAAAGAAAAATAATTGACGTACAGTGTACCACAGGTTATTCCACAAAGGCCAACCAAAGTGCACAGTGTGGTTGACGTTAGACTGATGAATGGATGGATGATCAGTCACAAGATCAGCAGCATGGACATGACTACTTCTGGAGGTCCTCTTTACTCTCCATAACACCACCTGCTGCTGGAGCCATTTCACCTTAAAAGTAACAAAGGTAATTAGGACAGATGCGCAGATGTGCCTCCAACATAGAACATAAGGGAAATGTGTGTCACTTTGTAAGTTTGGAATAATACGTGTACCAGAGAGATTGTAAATATGTATTGCACGTATACAAAATATTAAGACTTTCAATGATAAATGATGACAAAAGTCCACATTCAACCATATCACAATGCCGTTTTCTAAATAAATATGCTTACAGAGCTGAAGTGTTTGCATTTCTGATAAAAATAATATTACTTGTGAACAAATTTAGAATAATAACTGGCTTACTGAATCCAGTTGATGATCAATGTCGCAGCGATAACATACAAAACCTCTGCTGCAATGAGCTCATAGTTTGTTTGGTTTTCAAACATGATACATTGGGTATGTTTTATTTTTTGGGTTTTTTTTGGGAGATGCCCGTGTCCTTTTCAATCAGAAACAAACATCTTGGTTAAAGGATAAGGATTTTAAGTCTCAAACTGCCTGAATATGAATAAAATGTAAAACCACAATGGTGTGAGATGCTATGCTGTAGCAGGACTTGGCCAGATCACCAGGAAAATGTGAGACCATCTGTCAAAAAAAAGGCTAAAGAAAAGATGGACCGTGCAATGTCACAATGACCCAAAACATGCAAGCAAATCCAACAAGAACCTGCTGAAAATTAAGAAATGTAAAGTCAAAAGCCCATATCTTATTGAGATGATGTGGAGAAACTTTAAACTGGCAGTGCATGCAAAACAAAAACGAACAAACAAAAAAAATAACTCCAATAACTCACAGCTGAAAGTGAGGAGTGGAATAAACCTTCATCAGACAAGGGTCAGAGACTATTGGGAGGCTACAAGAGGTGCATGGTCAAATGTTTGTTTGTGTTGGTGTTACAGTCTGATTAGACTTGTGTTGCTATATTGATTTGATGGAAAGTAATGTCACAATTGTAGCATGCGGGTTAATTGTTCGAGTTTGACCAGCAATGGGCCAGGCATTACTGTTATGGGAGGCGAGTAGTCCAGCTGACACATGGATAACAGTTTTCCATTGCTGCGATGCATTTCAAATTGAAAAATGAGAGGGAAAAAACTAGATACACTTGATTTTGTTGTGGTTCAATATAGACTTTTTATTCAAGGTATTAAACTGAAGCTTCTCTCAACAAATGAAACCTTAAGGTTTCATTTGCCGGGACATTAGCCGGGACATTAGCCAGTCAGAAAGAGAGTAGGGCTGGTCTTTGCAAAGTGGTCCATCTGAGGTTTGTCGGTGTTCCATTATTTGGACTTTTTTAAGAATCTCACAAGCTGGCCACAGATGGTATGAATGAAATAGTGGTGGTTAAATGTTTTTTATTTCATACATATGCAAAACAGCAAGTCAGAATGTGCAGCGGATCGGACATCTGAGAACAGCTCCCTCGGTAAGCGTCTCTGTCGCTGCTTGTCCCTCTTGCTGTTAAATTAATGAGTGGTATTTCCACCAGTATGCCATTTGTCAGTGTTTATTCCCTCACTTCCAATAACTTGGCTGATAAACGCACATGACCAACCAGGGATCTCCTTGTGATCGGTTATTACATATTTATTTAAAACACAAAGAAGAGTAATGCGCTACGTCAGGCTAATTTAGCATGACGCGTTTTTTCATGAAGAAGGGTTGGATATATCGTCCGTTGATGGTGCGGTTAAGAATAAATGGAGATGGGCTTGGCTGAGAGAAACGAACGAGAATGGGAAGTTTGTCAGGTTGTGGTGCAAAAAGCTTAATCTGCCAGGCGTGGGTATGTGCATATTATGCCACCAAATACCACACCTCCTCTTTCCCTGGTGCAACAGCCACAAAATCTAAGGCACCTGTATCAATGGCCGACGGTGTTTGTAACCAAAAAGGTTGCAAAGGTGCATTTATTGCAGAGCAATACCATTCCCTTGCGATGTCTCAACTTCTCGTTGACCTGATCAAGTCGGTTACTGAAGATCAGAGAGTGGACTTTCAAGATTGTCACTATCAAACGCACATGTCTCTTATCGCTGCGCTCACGGCATTGCTGCTCAGTATAAAACAGAATTATCGGCCAAACTGCAAAATAAGATGTTTTGTTTAAATGCAAATGAGTCAACAAATGCAAATGCGAACAGAATTATTAATGTATTGGTGCGACACTATGACGATGACTTGGGAAAAGTGTTGACTCAGCATCTGGCTTCAAAAAAGGTCAATATTGCAGAAGCAGTAACTGTCACACATACATTGAATAAAAATGAATACAAACAGACAAGATTGATAAGCTTTCATTTGTATGATAAAATTATAAACTGTCAAACTAGCAAATAGCTAGAAAAAATTTAAATTTGAACATGTTAAAGACAAATTAGTTTTAAATTAGTTTCCTGTTTTCGGTATTTCAGTTGTGCAGTTTGTGTTCACCTTTTATTGTAACATTTTATTTATGAGTGCCTTAAGATAACGGCATGGATAATCATGGTACTAAATAAAAAGATAAATAACATAGCAAATAATTTGAACTTGCATTCACTTGGATAGATAGGAAAGTCAAACGTTTACAAAAGTACAAGGTTGTGGTTGGCCTTGTGTTTTATATTGAATATGAATCAGTTTTATACTGATTTATATTGAATATGACAGGGAACCAGTGGAGTTAATGTACAGGTGTGAAGTAGATGATGTAATGATGCAAGCTGCTGTCTTTTGTACTAGTTGCAGTTTATGGAGGGTTTTCTGGAGGACAGGGAGGGAAGGGAGTTGAAATTGTAAAGTCGAGAGGTGTCACATATTCAGGATTTATTTGGGGGGGGTCGGCAGTGGGCTCTGGTTGACTAGTCCGTCCGGGCCATGTTGGCACCGTCCTCGGGGGGCCTGTCCCGTGGGCTGTCTGGCCTGGGTGTGGCATGGGGGGCCCGGAACGGAAAACGAACTGGGAAGGTTGGGTTATGGTGGAGTCCCCACCCTCCCCATCTTGCCTTTAGGGTTCACGTACCGGGTCCGGGTGCCTTGTCCTCCTTTGGGGTGCAGGCACCTAGACCTGGGAACAGGGGATGTGTGCGATGAATGCAAAGGAGTGCATTGCGTCTTTTGTTTGTGTGTTTTGTGTGGGTGCACTGAAGCGAGAGTGAGTGATTGTGACTGTGTGCATTTTTTTGTTGTTGTCCATTTGTCAGGTTGGGTTTCAACTGCTCCCTCTCCCAAGGACATCTCAAGTCATCCCCCCCCCCCCCCCCCCCCCCCGTCCTGCCCCCCTCCACTGGCAGGCGCATTGGCCCGCTGGTGCATCGGTGGTTCTCGGTGTCTGGGGACGGTGTCTGGGGACGGGTGCCCGGGCGGGTGCTGGCCCACGCCTGGTGGCTGCTTTGCGGAGCCTGGCCCTCCGGGGCTCGGCCGGGGCCCCGGTCGTGGGGCGGGGCGCTGTCCCACCTCAGTGTAGCTGGCTGCCGGCGGAGCCCACAGGCTCGTCCCCGCGGCTCCTGGGGGCTTCAGCGTTGCGGCGGCTGGGGACGTCTGCCCTCTTCCCTCGGTGGGGCCTGCGGATTTCCTGTGTTGGCCCCTCTTGGGCACCTTTACTTTGGGGGTCCCTTTGGGCATCTGGGGTTTTGGGTCCCCTGGAGCCTGCCTCGGTGCTTCGGGGGGGGGGGGGGGGGGTCTTTGGCTCTTCACAACCACTATTGAGCATTTTCCCCAAGGATAAACCTTACACACATAAGTACACGCTCACAAACAGCTACAGACACAAGCGCACGCTCACAAACACCTACAGGTGCTTGGATCCGGCTACTTACATACTCATCAGTTTTTATCTTCAGCTACCACTTTATACATTATTGATTAATACTGTATATACTTCAGTGATGGTATCAAGGTGTTGCTGTATTGTATCTGTAATTCTATTGGTTGTGCTGTTCTTTTTACATCTCTCTTTGCAGGTAATCAAGCAGACTGATGAAGTTTTGTCAGTCTCTCTCTACTGTCTCCTCTTTCTTTCACCTTTTCTCCCTTTCTTTTTTTTCTTCTCATTTCTCTCTCCTCTTCTACTTTATCAATGTAGTGTCCACATAAACATGAATTATTCCCTACATAATAAAACTATTTACATATATAAATCAAGCAGAGCATTATGGCGAAAGCGATAATGCTTCACTTGTGAGAATAAAATCTGTTGGGCTCTTTCTGGCATTAAGACAACAATTCTTATTGCCACATTGCCAGACAGGACACAAAAGATATAAATAATGACCTCAGACAGCTAACCTACAAGATGCCAGCCTTTATTGAAACGATTGTTAGGAAAGTAATTACTGTTTGGCCCAACAGGACTGCACTCTTTTTAGTGGCATCATGATGACACAACTGTACGTTTTATACACATTTCTTAAGCTATGAAAAATAAAGAAATGCTTTTAATGAAGAAAATGTAGTTTGATTTTAGTCTCCCACACACTGACACAGACAGACAACAACCCTCAAAAGGCTTTTCAAAGGATTAAGGCCAATGCTGAATGCCGCAGGCAAGAAAGTTTTCCTTTTGTCCCACTTTTGGTATAGAAAATAACATTAGTTTGGTTTACACTTGTTTTCTTTTTGGAATTATTGCTTTTTAGTCCACTTTCAATGTTTTTTTTTGTTAAAGTCAAGATGCTACAAAGACCTTTACAGTGCTGATAAATATCCTTTGCCACGTTAAGCACGTGAACTTACTCTGGTACACTTCATTGCATCCCAGCGAAAAAAAATTATGCCGACATCAATATTTCAGCAGAGTCCTCTGTCTCCAGAGTATCACATTACTTTACCTTTGTCTCCTTTGCAAGGTGATTAGTCACTTCTTTGTTGAATTCGGAGGAACGATTTATTGTCTGCTGGTGACGGAAGCTGTAGAAACCCCTCAAGTCTCCAATCTGGTGAAACAAATAAAATCCACTTAGTAAAACCTCTCTTATTCGATATATATGTGCTGCTTTTGCTAAGTTGGTTTTCTAAACAGCTGCTAAATTATTAAAATTGTTGTTGGTGTCTTTCAATCAGTTGCTACCTAACACCTGTGATAGTTTTTCAGGTAACTGCAACCTGAGCCACAGGACTTGAGCTGCACTGCTGTCTGAGTTTGCCTCAAACATGCACACAGGGGCAGAATCTGTCATGATGTTGGCAGATTTTTTTTAAACTCTTTTCTTACAAAAATTCATTAGCTTGCCCTTTTTTGACACAAGATAAGAATGAATGCCTCTAATCTAGTCCCTTGTGGCTCTGTTGGTAAATTTACTCTCTCATCTTTTTACCTGAGCTCTATAAAGTAGTGTATTTAGCTTTAATTGAGTGCTAAGGTTCATTTTACTTGCAGCAGATCCAAAACCTGAAAGTTTCATTACAGCAGCAAACTCAAGGGAGTAGTTGAGTTTTATAGGCATAGTTTATTTATTTGCTTTAATAAATTATTTATACGGTTGTACTGTGGGTCTTGGAACCTTGAATAAAACAGTGATAAAGTTCAGGATTTTATTCTCATGGAGTTTTTATGCTAAGCAGCAATTAATATTTGATGGTGTTAACACGAGATGGAGAAAATTTATTTGATTATTAATACTAGCACAATTTTTTCTTCAGCTTGTATGCCTTCACAGCCATAAAGGTTTTTATTGTGTGACCAAAGTTATTATTCTCTGAGATCTTTTTTTTTTTCATTTTAGTTCTACAAAGATCATAAGCAAAGCATTCGTTTTTATTCAGAAATTTGAAAACGTAATATAAAAGAAAAGCTTTCCACTTTCATAAAAATCTACAACGACAATTCGATTTTACATTCTTCTTGTACATAACATTGGAGTATTTGTTATAAGCATATTGAAGCGTGGTTTTCTCTTAATAAAATTGCGGCAGTCGTGAGTAAAGCTGGTTCTTTTTGAAGACTCTCACGGTAATAGAGTTTTAAAAAAGTAAATAAAGTTTGCATTTTCAGCACACTCACCTGGCCCATGTTTGTAAATCCATATTTCTCTGCTATCTTCTTCACAGACTCAGGATCTCCTCTAACGTTTATCGCCCAGTCGTTTGTATAAATTGTAGCATGACAAAACTGCAGGAGAATTCCCATCCACAGGGTGAACAAATGCCCCATTACTGCTCTGATCAATTAACAGCCTTCATGCGTTGTTCCTGCACCCAGTTTGACTAAATCTGCTTCTCATTGCCAATGGAAACAAACACAGAAGCCTCCTCCTAACGGCCTTGAAGGAATAAAGGGACGATGGCTGCCTGAAGCTGTCAAGTCTAGACTCCGGTTCATTGGCAGAGATCACCTATCAGATTACTTGAACATGGGACCCATGGATTACTTAATCGTGTCAGTCCCTTTGAATGACCCAACCTGTATGTTGCACTGTGCTGTATGGGCAGTTTCATCTGCCGGTTCTAGGTTATATAAAACAGACCATAACATCTGTATTCAATTCTAGTTTCTGATTAACCCCAGAGACTTGAAGTTCTGTTGAACTAACAGCATCTACCATGTAAAAAATGAAAATAAAAACTTCACAATCTGTTTCTTGCCTTTATTTTATGTGTTCTACTCTAAAAACCTATGTTGAGTAACTTTTACATGTGACTGCATTTAACTAATATACTATCTAAAACAAATTTACACTATCCATGTTCACTATAGCCTGAAACCTGTACATGTCTAGGGGATATATACAGTATATGTGCATTTAGGCAGATTTTAAACTTCTTTTATTTTCATCTCTCTCTCTCTCTCTCTCTCTCTCTCTCTCTCTCTCTCTCTCTCTCTCTCAGTCACACACAAACAATATATATATATATATATATATATATATATATATATATATATATATATATATATATATATATATATATATATACATTTTCTTGGCTCAACACATTCAGTCTTGGCACTATGGTGGATGGTGCATTTTCTATCCCTGCATTTGGAAATTTGTCATTTAAACTAGGTCAGTCTGAAGCAAATGTAGGAAAGCCCTTTATGGTGTAACAAAAAAAAGACCAAAAATTAGAATTTTTCAACTCTCCACAGGATGTGGGAAGGTGCTAAGCTACTTCAGTAGTGATAAGTCACATACATTCATATATACTTAGTGTCACAATGTGTGAGGATACCAGTTTGCAATTCTTATGTTATTAGGTTATGAGGTTAAGGGTGCTTCAAAAAAGCTGTCATACCTGTGCTGATAGTTGGCTTATTGATAACAGCTTGTTAGAAACTGCTGACTTGCTTGTTAGAAATTCTGTGGCGCAATAAAAACACACACACCCACACACATCCCATACCTGTCTAAAAATAGGTAGTATTAGTTTTCCTAGCTCTGTGTTCCCTAACACTGGATGCTTTGGGATAATATCCTCCTGGATTTAGCTGTGAACATCCTTCAACACACCTGACTCAAGTTGTTGAATTACCTCCTTACAGGATTATTAAGAGCAGCTAAGGGGTGCTAATTACCCATTTGTTTTATTCAGGTGTGTTGATTCAGAGCTTCTTGAGGACCACAGTTGCAAACCACTGCTATGGGTATTCTCAAATGCAAATGTGTCTTTACTTTAGTATCCCCGCAATGTGGTTGACTTGACCACTTTTATCTGTGAGAGTCTAGCTTTCTAAACCATCCTGCATAATAACCAGCCACTGACCTGACGTGACTCCCATCAAGCAGCAGAGTTATTACCTTGTTTAAACAAATATATTTTATAAAAACATTGTTACAATCAGATATTGCTCATGGCTAACTTGAAATGTGAAAACAGCTATCTGTGGATAGATACTGAAGACAGGAGCTTATTTTGGAGATAGGTTTTCATGAGCCCCTGGCTGGAATACTCATTAATACAAAATACTGTTCTGAAATAGTGAAGCTGGGTAGAAACACAGCTAACAACCTGCCAGCTTTGGGGTGTTTTAAAATCAGCATCTTTGCACACATACATTTATATTATATAGATTAGTAGACTGTCCGACTGTTATTGTTCATTATCAGCCCTGTAGGTTGCAAAGATTCACACACTTTATGCCAAATTTCAGGAAACTTTTCCAAAACTTTTAATGGTCATTAACCTGTTAAGTTTCCAATTCAAACTTAACAGGAAAGTAAACATTTCATGGAAACTATGAGATTTCTGGGAATTTATGCGAACTTATCCAAAAATGTGGTGTTAAACATTAATACCATACATCCAAAATGCCTTCAAAACTATGATCAAAACTCACATCACTTTATCTGGTCCTTCAACTCAGATGTGTGGCCTTAAAGGTCCAATGTTCTGTAAAGTATCTCTGAATGTGAAGAAAGAAGTCACAACACATGCAGAGGACAATGTGCCGATGCTCCAGTAAGCAGTGTTAATACGACTAAAAAAATAAATGCTTTAAAGTGTATTTGCACAATCGCAGATGTTTTTTTTCATAAATGTTATTTATTAACACAAAATAAATGGTACGCAGCTCACGCTAAACTGTCATCTTCCTCCCCCCCCCCCCTCTTTTGGTAGATACATTGTTAATACTGTAAGTCAACAAGCAAAAAACAAAAAAGCACAGACAAGAGCTGGTAAGCCACATATTGTAATGAGAGTGGTTTATTAAATAAGGAGAATGAAAGCTTACAGGCAGGCAGGTGAAAACAAGATGCAGGAACCCAACAGGAACGAGACCAGAACCAGGGTAGCATGGCAGAGGACCTAACAATGACTGTGACTGAACTGGCTGTCTATAGAGGAAGAGACGGAAGGAACAGCAGGTGGAGCAAGTTAAAAATGGTAAAATGGTAAATGGCCGTTACTTGAGTCCCACAACCCCAAAGCGCTTTACACAACAGTCAGTCATTCACGCACACATTCACACCCTGCTGGTGGTGAGCTATATTTCTTGCCACAGCTGCCCAGAGGCAGACCGACAGAAGAGAAGCTGCCATATTTATTTATTAACACAAAATCAATGGTACAAAATAACAAAATCAGCTCACGCTGCCTACCACCACAGCTGAAGTCTCTAACCCTACCCTAACCACGGCCAGCAGGCAATGCGGGTGAATTGTCTTGCTCAAGGGCACAATGACTGACAAAGTTGGAGAAGGGCACCTCCATAACTTAATTAAATTAACACAGGTGAGATGAATAGAGGCAATAAGGCTGAAGAAGAGGGAGGGCAATGAACTGGCAGGGGCAGGAAAATAACAGAATCTAACAGGGGAGCATGATGAATGACCAGAAATGAGATGATAACCTTTGTTTGTTTATTTATTTCAAACATATTGACACCATGAAAAATTTTCTCTCAATTTGTGTCTCTCAAACCTAACTAAACTAAGGACGGGCAAATAGACAATAGAAATAAAACAGAAAGATGAACAAACTATTGACATCCTAAGGAACAGAGCACTAACTAGTGACAGAAACAAGGTAAACAATACTAAAGGGTGCAAAGCAAACAGACAGCAGGATTCCCAGAGAGCTACAAGAAGTAATCAAACCCCTGGGGATCGTGACAGAACACATGCTTACATATATTTAAAATCCATGTTAGGGCCAACCTTTAACATTTCATTTTCCATGTGTATTCCCATTTATTCTTATAAATCCTTTTAGCTACCATGGGATGTTTCCAACTTTAAAAGTTGTAGGAATTTTATAACCCTAGTCACCTCACAAAGCATGATGTGGCTTCATGTTTATTTGCATCTACAGAAGACGACTTAGATTTAATCAATAAGGATTTTAAATTGATTTAATGGATTTTAAAGCTATGTTTTAACTGCCGAGCTTAAAGATATCCATTTGTTTACAAATAAACTTGTGTTAATGCTGGGTCTGAACAGGCCCCAAGTCATCACTGTCCACTCTTTAAGACACACTAAATATTTACTGGTTAATTGTTCCTGGTCCAGGTATGGCAGTCAGCTGGCCTACTAAGGGCACATTATAGAAACTAACCTGCCAAAATCTACAGATGAAACCTAACATTTAACTCAATATCTTGATTCTTTAAGTTATTTCCACCCAGAATAGTGATCAAAAAAGCTATGTAATTCTTTCACAGATTATATTGATCCCAGAATTCTTTTTTTTTAATGTATAGGTTATAAGAAAAACACCTTATATAATTCTGCTTTACTCATGCAACATAAACTTTGCATTATCTAAAAACAAACCAAAGACATATTTCTCATCCAGAAATCATGTTTATCCAATTTAATATTTCACAGTAAAATGTATTACGTGATTTGAATGGGACTAAAAGTCACCCTTTTTTGGTTAGATCTCAGGTTTTGATGTAAAAGTCACTGTCACATGCCAAATTAACATGTATGTACACACCAGATTCTGTGTCACCTACAATAATTTAGTTAGACCACAGTGGGATTAAAAGTTGGCGAGTTACATTTCACATTACTACTATTAGATCATTATCCATTGCGTGTTCAATATAATACATACTTTAAAATGCTCTTAGTTTACAGTGCAGGTACAAGTAAAAAAAATTAAATCACATAAAATCTAAAATTAAATTTTTTGACAATTTCAATAATTTTTTCATAAAGATTTACCTTGGAAAGTTGTGGGTTTTACATCCTGATCAGCTAATTAACTCAAAACACCTGTAAAGGTTTCCTAAACCTTTAAGGATACATTCAGGCCTGTTTAGTCTGGTTTAATCTGACTGCTTCGTTCTCAAAAACATTTTGGGAGGTGTGAATGTGCAATCGAACTATGATGCGGACCATAAAAAGCGAACATGGGTATGCCTCAAACATTGGTCTCTGCTCGGGTAAAATGAACTCTGGAATACATATGGGAATCCCAAGCGGACCGGAGGCTGCCCCAAAAGCAGGAAGTGGACTACAGCTCAGGGGAATCTGGGTAAGTACAATTGCAATTGAGCAATAATACAAATTAAGTAAATCATATATTGTAAATACCTAGCTCGACATCTGTGTAAGCGTGACATCAGTTCAGTAAAGCTGTATGCACCTCTGCTTGCGCGCCACGGCCTGATACAGAGACGTCTCACCCACCTTGTGTAAAATACAACAATCTCAGTGGTCCTCTGTCTTGTCCTCCACTCCTGCTGATCCCACTGTTGGATTGTGCTTGTCTGGCACTCTTGCCAAAGACAGCTTTGCAATAACACAGCTAACATCGGTTGCCATTCCATTTTGTTTACATTTTCGCAGGAAAGTAAGTTTAGCTGTTTTGCTGGCCAACATTTTTCCTTCAGTGTTTCCTGGTGCAGCACCACCACAGGTGAGAGGTTGAAGAGGTTGGTCGTAAGGTTTGGTTCGTTGACAAAGTCCAGTGTGAAAGCAAAACGCACCCGCTAAAAATTTGCAATTTGGTCCCAATCGAACCGAGGCTACCGGACTATCGAGTGTGACAACGACCTTTCTAAGGACCCGTCAAGATTGGGTATATCCGCAAAGGTATTTTTTTCATTTAGACTGTGCATCAACATGGATGTGGCATTTTGGGAGACCGTAAAGATCATTTTTGAAATCAGGTCCCAGAGGGGATACATTTCAAAAGGGTGGTTTTATTGTTCTGTGTGTCTCTTAAATGATGACGTCGTAGCTTTGCCTCTCTCTGTAACCTGCATCCCCCTCACTCTCACAAATAACAACAAAGATGGCGCCGTCCAGTGTTGCGGCTTTGTTATGGATGTTAGTAGCATCCTCGGACTCTTCCTTTCTAACGAGCCCACTCTACACAGTGTGTCCCCTGACAACTTACATAAATGTCATATTGAACATTTGTAAATGTTTGTGCCTGATCCACTGCTATGGTGTGTTTACTTCACATGAGCTGTCTGCGCATGCCTGATGTTTTTTTTTTTTTTTTGCATGTTTCTTTGGCAGTATCACAGGTATGCCAGGACCACCAATGGTCCTGGCATACCTACTACAGCATTTTGAGTTGTGCTGCGTCCTCTCGTGTGAATGCACATTTTTTCTTAATTGTTTATGAAAATTGACCTTGTTCATTTCCTTGGCATCAGTCTGGGTCAGTAGGCTACACAGTCATGGGGAAAACTGCTGACTTGATAGACTGCTGACTGTCCAGAAGACAGTTATTGACTCCCTCCTCAAGGAGAGAAAGCCTTAAAAGGAATTTGTGAAAGAAGCTTGTTGTTCACAAAGTGTTGTATCCAGGAATGTTAATAAAACATTGAATGGAAGGAAAAAGTATGGTGGGAAAAGGTGCATGAGCAACAAGGATAACCGCAGCCTTAAAAGGATTATCAAGCAATGCATGCATGAAGCAAATTAAATAATCTATCTGTATCTTAAATACATAAACATTTTTCTTTTCTTTTTTTTATTATTTAACACATATTTTTACCCCATGTCCATGTGTCTAAGACCGCATGAATACATTTTATCTCCCCACCTTACAAACCATAATCATTCTTGCTTACATGAAAGTCAATCATAGGGATTTTTATTTAAAAAGTTGCTGTGCAGGTCAACCAATCAGGTGTTAGGATTTATTTTCTAAATCACAACGGAAACTAGTAAATATTTCATGCGTGTACATTAACATTGAAGCAAAAAGGTAATTTAAACAATTTAATTGCAGGCAGATCATCTACAAACAGTTGTGAATCGAGAACACACACAAAAAAAGAGGGAAGCATGGTGGGCGGTAAAGGAAAACATGCATGGAGAAAAAAACGCAATGAAATACAGTATTAGTTATATCTTGAAAAGGTGAATATTAAGTACTTTCAACTCATTACGGATGGTCATGGGTGTGGGCCCATGTTGAAACATCTTGTCCTGGCCCAGGCAAGGGTTGTCAGCTGGCCTGTTTGTGGTGTTCAGACTGTCTTAAAAAAAATAAAACACAAGTCAGATAGGCGCAAAACAAAAAGTCTGATTTGGGTCATCTTTGCTTTCAGTATAAATGTAGCCACAGATTAAGAGGGATCATATATTGAGATGATTTATTTCTAAATCCTGGTAATTCAAAAGAGTCCCCCTAATGTTTCTTACCTCTGAGACTATTATTCAGTTTGACATAATTTGCATACAGTTATTTGAATAGAAACAATGAAGTCGGAGATTAAATACGTTTAGTTATGTTTTATTGAAAAGTTTGAATATCTTCTTTTTGTCTTCTTATATTATTGCGGGGAGCATGCAAAAAGCAAATATTCTAATCCAGAGCCAAGGAGCTTATTATTGCTTGCTTCATTATACCCCCCGTAACAAATGAAACACTGGAAATGGTGACAATTGACAGGAATTGGAGGAGGATTACCAGAATATGTGATGCAACACATCTCAGTTTCCCAAATAATACTAGCTTCATCTGTTCGCATTATTTTAGAGGATTATTCTCAAAAGATGAGAGATTGCGGAGCTTGTTTTGCAATGCATCAGATAAAGCCTCTGTCTTGCTGTTGTTGGGACTGGCTGTTTCACCCACATACAGTATATGTCCACTGAAAATGAACCATTTATTACGATGCAAATATATTGAAGGTACATATAGGTGCAATACTGAGCATCAACTGGAGCTGAAAATCTGATGTCTGGTTGCCTATAAGTATTGGTGCAAAAATTCTAACTTCAGAGACATATTAACAATAACCTTTTACTTGTTATTATTGGAATGTAAATGAACATCCAAGCATAGCTGCTGGAATTGATGAGGGCAACAGATGTACTATAACTGGACATGAAAATGAGTGTATTACCCTCTTAAAACAATTACCCTTGTATGGTTGTCTGTATACAGTAGACAGTGTTGTCAAAACGAATGATTAATCCTAATGGTTAGTCAAAACATAAAAAAAGGAAAATAAGAAATAATCCTAAAAATGCAATGTTCTTCTTCTACGTTTTTTTTCTTCTTCTTAAGTTTCTGTTGGGGGCGTTTGGCAAACAACTTGGTGCTGTACTGTCCCCAACCAAAATCAAAATCACTCTGCTCGTGTAGCGCTATTTAACTGATTTTATAAAAAAAAAAAATTGACAAGCTAGAACGAAAACAAGCTGAAAAGTAATGACATTATTTTCAAAATGTAAGGAGTAGAAAATATAGATAATTGTGTAAAAATGTAAGGAGTATAAGTAAAAAATGTAGGGTAAAAAATAATTACTCCACTAAAGTATAAATAACCCCAATTTCTATTTAAGCAAGATAAAGTATTTTTACTTAGTTACTTGACGCAGCTCTACAATTGTCTTGGCACAACATTGGTCTTCCCTGCATATTCTTTTCGCCCAACTGATATAAACATCATAATGCAGTATCATCAAAATTGTGGGGAAAATTAGCTGAAAAGAAACTAATGAAAGAGAAAATTTGATCTTCACAAATAATGGTCTTCTGCTTCATTAATCTGATTCATGCTACACAAAGCGAGTCTTCTTACACTGAGTGGGCTTGAAAGTTAATGTCAGAAAGAATGCTCTATAATTATGGGGTACCTTACCCCATATACAATATGCACAGACAATGATCTTCATCAACAGAAAATCCAACTAATGCAGAAGCATCAAGAAAACAATTGCATCACCAGAAAAACAATGAAAATGCAGCAAGTGAACTTCTTTGGGTTCTGTATAAAAGCAAGGCTGCATCATACTTTACAAATATGGAGTATTGCATTTTTCAGCTCCTTGCTTGCTTTTGATGTTTTGCTAAGGCAGCACTATAGCTAATCATTTGTGAAAAGGTAGCAGATGATCTTTTCTATCAAACTTTGTTTCCCTCCTAGATACCCAGATGGCTATTAATATTAAATATTCAAATATACTACCAGCAGTCAGTAAGCATTAGATGATGACTGGATTCATTATAACTACTAAAGACAGCCATACATTCATATTTTGTCACATAACAATAGAATGTATTGATTTGGCACTTTATGTGATAGACCACCTCAAAATGCTGCAAAATTGTACAGTTAAAGGAAAATAATACATGGTAAAAAAATATGACTAAAAATAAACAAGAATGTGGCAATCATATCTATTTATTCCTCTATGCAATCAAAGTATTTATTAATTTTGTCAATTTGTCCCCAGAATATATCAGAAATAATTGAATACCATGGGAAATAGAAGGTTCTGCAATGGTAAAGTACATGGCTGCAAAAAATTTTTTGTAGGAACAAAATGTAGACAAGTCGGGACTAAAAGGGGTGGGATGAATAAGTGAAGGAGCAAAAAATAGAACAGTGCAAACACAGTCTTCTGAGCAGATTCTCAGTTATTTCAAAGCAAACGTTAAATCTGTTTTAATTTAAATTACTTTAGCAAAGCAAATGAGTCGGAATTAATGTAGCTTTTCATTAGAAGACAATGCAAAGATATACAAATGAAAATTCTGCTTTCATCATCAGCAGATTTACAATGACTGATTAAACAAGACAGGAATAATCGTGATTCTGTGTGTGTGTGTGTGTGTGTGTATGTGGGGGGTGGGGGGTGGGGGTGGGGGTGGGGGTGGAGGGGTACATACCTGTCAGAGTATCTGCTGTTAAAAGATGTGCCAAACATCCATTGTGTCCTTGAATAGGAAATTACACTGAAGTGTTTCATGATGCAACATGCAGTCGAAGTCCTTATCATCTTCTCCACAATGGAGAGCAAAACAAGCCAGCAGAACAAAACAAAGGCAAAGCACCTCTTGGCAAAGCAGTCACAAGACTTTGAAGTTATCTAACATGTCTTCAGAGAGGCCGACTTTGATGTTCAGAGAGCTCTTCTTGAACAGTGACACATTCCCCTGAAAATAATTGTCAAAAGTGTTCGTGAGCACCCTGACTGCCCTGAAGGCAGTATAGATTTGAACTCTTGTTATTCTTTGTTCAAAATGTTCTGCCCCCCCCCCCCCCCCATAAGCTCTTGTTTGGAATTATGCGTGTTTGGGGATGCTGAGTTGAGAAGTTTGTATTAAGAAAAGATATATTCTCATCTGTGATAGGAAACTAATTTGATTTGTTATTCTGCGTATTTTTGACAATATATTCAAATGTGAAGTGAATAAATCAGGAAATGCTGGTGAACAGGACATTTGCATCATGCAAGTTTTCAATTGTAAACACTTAGAAATATACATGCAACTTTTGAAGGCCAGATTAAACCTCTTTCAAACGTAAATTGGATTCAACAGTTTTACGGGTCTGTCAGCTGGTCTATCGTTATCGCAAAGTAATCCACCCCTAAATGCATGGAAGCAAGTCACACTCTGGACAGTCAGCCACCATATTGTGCTTGCCAGCCACATGCTGAATGTCCGTTGTGAACTCTGAAATAGCAGACAAATTCCTTTGTTGCTGCATCGACCATAGTTCGGAAACTTTTGCCACAGCAAATGTGAGAGGCTTATGGTCAACAAAAGCAGTAAAGTCTCTGCCCTCCAACATGAACCGGAAATGGTGTGTTGCAAAAAAAAAGGCCAAGGAGTTCCCTGTCAAAGCTACTATACTGCTATACTACTATATGTGAAAATGTTTGGTTGTTGGGTTTATCAACTCACTCAATTTATTACACCATCCCCAGCACACTGCAAAAATGGCCAAATATGGTGGAACACTCTGCGACCTGGTAGGGGATAGGATGTGAAGGGACTCCTTTGTTTTTAAAGAGACCGCATGGGGTCTTTCTCACACCCCCGTTCTCCGATTGCCGCCCGGAGTCTTTGGCCTGGAGGAGGAGCGGGCCACCGGGTCCGGGGTCTTGGCGGAGGGTTGTTGTGGGGCCCGGGTGACTTGCCGGGAATGGGGCTGACACTTCTGCTCTCCCAAAAAGGGGTGGGGGGAGGGCTGGCTAGGGTATGGAGGGGGAGGGAGTGGGCCTGTTAGGTATTTATGGGGGGAGGGAGGTTCTGGTTGGGTGGCCCATACAGGGCCATGTTGGCCCCATCCCCGGGGGGCCTGTGCCGGGAGTCGTCTGGTCCAGGTACGGGATGAGTGGTCAGGACTGAAGCACGTAGGTCGGATTGTGGTGGTGACGCCGTCATTCAGGGATGACCTACTGGGTCCGGGGGCCTGGTACCCCTGTGGGGTGCCGGTGCCCAGACCTGGGATTGTTGGATGAATCAGACTCAGAATCAGACTTACTTTAATAATCCCAGAGGGAAATTACTTTGTGAGTGTTATGTGCGAATGTGTGTACGGCGTCTTTTTTTTTTTTTTTTTTTTGGAGAGTGTGCGTTGTGAGTGGGGCACTAGGGTGGGAAGGTGTGAATGAGACTGTGTGTGTTCTTTTTTTTTTTTTTACTTGTCAGATTCGGGTCTGAACCGCTCCCTCTCCCAAGAAAATCTCAAGTCTCCGCTAAGTGCGGAACCCATCCCCCCCTCCTGCTCCCCTCCGCTGGCTGGCGCCTTGGCCCGCTGGTGCATTGGCGGTCCTTGGGTTCGGGGGTGGATGCCCGGGTGGGTGCCGGCTCATTCCTGGCGGCTGCTTCGCAGGGGCCTGGCCCCGTCGGGGGACGGGGCGCCCCTGGGGCCCATGGCCGGTTCTACTTCAGCTGCAAAGACACGAGAACACTGGGGGCTCGCCCCCGCGGCTCCTGGGGGCTTCAGCATTGCGGCGGCTGGGGGATTTCCTCGGGTCCGTCTCTCCTCTTCCCTTGGTGGGGGGGGGGCAGATTTCCTGTGTTGGCCCCTCTTGGGCGCCCTTGCTTTGGGGGTCCCTTTGGGTGTCTGGGGTCCCCCCAGAGCACCGCCTGCCTCGGTGCTCTGGGGGGACGGGTCTTTGGCTCTTCACAACCACTATTGAGCATTTTTCTTTTGGATAAACTTTACATACACAAGTGCACTCTCACAAACACCTACAGGTACTGGGTTCCAGATACTTAGAGATTCACTTCTATACAGAAAGCCCATATTTTTAAACTTCAGCTACCACATTTTATACATGTCAGATTAAATAATAATACATATAATTCAGCAATGGTATGAAGGTGTTACTTTATTGTATCTGTTATACTATATCCATTGGTTGTGTTGTTCTTTTTACATCTCTCTTTGAAGGTGATGAAGCAGACTGAAGACGTTTAATCATTCTCTCACTTTTATCTCCTCTTTCTTTCACCTTTTCTCTTTCTTTTTTTTCTTCTTGTTCTTCCTTTCCTCTCCTACTGTCCCATTGTAGTGTCCACATAATTTGAAATACTCCCTGCATGAATCATAATAAAACTATTTACATGCATAAATCAAGCGGAGCACTATGGCGTACTTGTGAAAGTAAAATCTGTTGAGCTCTTTTTCGCATTAAGACAACAATTCTGATTGCCACATTGCCAGACAAGACACTGGGAAAAAAAAAAAAAGTGACCGCACCAAAGCGAGTTGGTCTCAGACGCACCCCAGAACAGCTGTTAAAAAAAGGCTTGTGGGGCAAGAATAACCAGGAATTCAGACCAAATCATTGCAGTTCCACTTTATATAGACCACAATTGAAATACTTAAATGTGAAAGGGAATGATTTAAAAGCATGATATGTCCCCTTTAAAGTGAAAAGGAAGTTGTTTTTGAGTTGCACTGTTGTGTCACCAGGGTCAGCTGGTGATGAAGAGCTAGTTTCACATCATAGTTCAGTAATGGGCACCATGTTTGTGTTTTTGCTGGTAGATCAGCACAGGGGATTGTCAGGGGGATGGGGTAAACATTAAATCAAAAACTAATGGATTTAAAATGGTTTCTTTCCCAAAGCTGTGAATCACCACTGCTGAGAATTGAATAAACCACCAGCCCAGTTCATAGTCTGTTTACATGTTTACAAACTATTTTCACACTTTTAACTCCGGGTAAGTTTTTCAAATAGATTCATGCCATTACACATTATTTTACATACTCCTGTAAACTGACTACTACCTGTGTTTTGACTTGAATATTTACATTTTTGCAAGTGACTCTTTTAACACTTTTTAGCTTCTCGGAAAGTATTGTTGGTACATTCAACTTGACCATTATGTCTTGTTTTGTGTCTGTGTGAGCTGGTGTCTCACGAAGATTTAATTATGGTTACACAATGACAATAAAGATTATTATTTCTGAGTCAATCACACATGGCTGATTCCAATCTTCACCTTCTCAAGATTGCATCTAACAGTTCAGGTATAATGAAGGCCATCCCCATGAGGACCATGCAA
The DNA here is from genome assembly GCA_037039145.1 of Fundulus diaphanus. NCBI lineage: Eukaryota > Metazoa > Chordata > Actinopteri > Cyprinodontiformes > Fundulidae > Fundulus > Fundulus diaphanus. The sequence goes on from CM073141.1 coordinate 26,074,496, forward strand.
AAGGGATCAAAGATTTTTACTTCAGTGGTGGCACAGAACCTCTGCAGTGCAGTCTGGAGTTGTGCTAGAGGACAGCATCTGACACCTTCACTTTCAGCATTTCTGTCAGGGGCAAACCTTTCACACAACAGGGTGTCCTATTCATTGTGAACAGCCTGTCTGATCTCATCTGGTTTGTTGCTCGAGTTACAATACATGGAAGGATTCTACTTTAGGAACTAAGCTGTGGCAGGTTTGATTGGGACAATCAATCCTTCCAGTCTTGGAGAGATTCTCTGATGTATCAGCTAAGACAATTGGGGTGGTGGCAAACATAGGAGCTATAAGCAGAGATGGGACTAGTAGCGTGGGTTTGGTCTTTAGAAAAGCCAGACTAAGATGGTTAGAGCCCACTATACCATGCATGGAGCCATGGGCTGCTGGTGGCAGTGGAAATGGAAACTTCATTCTCTGTGAAAACTAGATGCAGTGAAGTTTTACAATGTCAGTAAGGTTGTTTTGGGTGACGTACGGTACATAACCAGAGCAGGGCATTCCATGTGTTTGTATACCATAGGGTTCAGCATATACATCATTATTCAAGTCCTGATCAGTGGTTCTAGATCCCTTCAGAGCTGAACTCGCCAGGCTGTCCCTAAAAACATCAGGAATACTAAACTCCTTCTATAATAGGCTCGAGATAAATGAAGCAGGTCTTGTTGGAAGCTTACTTAAACACTGGCATGTGAAAATTGGAGGGAAAAATCCAATTTAGAGAGACCAATTCACCTAACAGTCATCTTTTTGCACTGTGGAAGAAAGCAGTTCTACCCAGAAAGAACATGCAAACTCCATGCAGAAAGACACCAGACTGGGTATTGAACCCAGGACCTACTTGCTGAAAGGCAGTAGTCCTATCCTTTATCATATTTGTGAAAATACGTTAAGGGAGCCTATGTTATGTGCTTTTGGCATCAGGTCAAACTTACAATTGGACACTCATAAAAATTACAATATATGGATCATTTGTCTGTAAAAAATGGTTCCTTAGATTTCCAAAAAATGATTCTGTGTCATAAAATGAGTGTATTGTTATACCCCTGGCTTTACCATTGACACATAAAGAGCATATACAGCTTAATCTACTCAACTAAAATCCAACAAAGAGGAGGACCAGAGGCTTTGAGCCTTTAATAGAGTTGGTCTTTGTTTCATTTAGCTAAAATGTTTCTCTTTCTCAGTTTTATGTATGTTGTTAAAGGCAGCAAAGCTTCATTGGCAAAACAATAACTAATAGGTTCAGGATAAATGTCGGACTTTGCTACTAGTATCCCGCAGCAGTGGTCTTAACAACAGTTAACAGTTTAAATGAAGGTATTTTCTAAATTTGTATAACTAGTAGAGGACTTGTAGCAACAACTACAGACAACTGAAGATGGTTTAAATAATTTGTTAATACAGCGAGAAAAGGGAATGTTCCTTGTTGAGTTCGTAGTGGACATGTTGTTGGTGATGGCGAGAATTCAGGAGAAGAGGTGAGTAAATCCACAGCAGTTGAAGTTGACAGGTCGTGGTGCGTGGAGCTTTTGATGATGATTGTTTTCTTACTCCAGGAGAGAGATGAACGAGACGGTGAAGTGATAGATTGTTGGAGGGTGGACAGGCAGGTTAGCGAAGGAATGTATTTGGAGAAGTCCATTCAGCGGGTCCAGGGAGGCGAGACCAGAGGAACGGTTGGGAGAGTCTTTGAAGAAGTTCCAGAGGTACATTCATCAGAGGGCTTCAGAGAGCGAGAAGAGAGAATGTTGTGATGTGGAGGGAAGACTGTAGACTGGAAGAGCTCTTTATGGTCCTCCTAATTGGCCCTAATGAGCTCCAGTTGTGCAGACGTACCTGCCAGTTACATACACACACACACACACACACACACACACGCACGCACGCACGCACACACACACACACACGCGCACACACACACATAAGCCTGCACACAACCTCAAGGATATAACATCTCAAGTATAAAACAAAAGTTATTAAAAGATAACAACAGAGAACACAGTTCTAAAATCCCAACTCTGTCAATTGATGTTTTAAGCCCCAAATTTGAGAATCCTTGCTCTACTCATACATCAGCCAGTTCTTTATTTAAATAATTGGTCTTTCTCCCTGCTCTAAAGTTCTATAAAGGCCATATGACCTTAAAGAGCAAATGACTTAAAAAATACCACCTAATTGAAATGTTTTGCTCTTATACTGACAAACCTGACATGAGTATGTGTTCTCGTGTCTTTGCACTGCTTGTGTTGCAGCTCTGCGGGATTGGTGCGTGCAGTACTTACATTTGATTGCTCTTTTTTGCATCAGTGACAGGGGGCAGGGGAAAAAGCTAGCTTATTTTTTATTAAAGCAATCTGCAGCCATTGCAGTTGGCTCAGATATTTGGCAGGTCATTTTGAAATTGGTATGCTTTAATTCATTATTTATCATTTCACAGCGATGTCAGTATGTGTGTGTGTGTGTGTGTGAGTAATGCCTTTTGAAAAGTAATGTGCAAAGCTGGTGGATGTGTCCACCAGCTTTGTGTGGATTCTTATTGTAGATACCTTTGTCTATATTATTTTTAAAATTTGTCTTTATTAATGAACAATGAGGGTACTGTCTGGACTGGCATAGAAGAAAAGGCTCTGTGATACAGTTATTGTCAAACAGTCAAATTTCTAGTCCAGAAAATATAAAAAAAAAAAAGAAAATATTAAGGTGTCAAAGTTTGACTGTACTAAATAGCATTTTAAAATAGTACAGGGTTTCAAGTGTTTGAGTTATTTGTGTTTTTTCAAAATCTGTTGGCACGCTGTGTTTGGCTGGAGGAATCCAGCTTAAAAGTGGATTCAGATTTTACTTCTAAGTCTAAACTTCCAAGTTGCAGTTTGGAAAAAGTTAATGGAGCTCATCCAAAGTTGACCATATGGAAAATGCAAAAGTTCTTGACCAGCTCCGACAACAAAATTCAATTCGCTGCATGTTAAAAAGAATAGTAATAGCTAATAAACAGCTTTTTGATATTGTTTTTTTGCACTTCTGATAGTCTGACACTACTTTACATCTTCTGTTAGTTAGCATGTGCTGTAAGTAAAATGGATTAGCTTTAATTTTTGATGTTAGCAGAAAAGGATAGCTCCTAGTTTACCAGTCATTCTATATTCTGACCATCCCTCATGCCCATGGGATATAGATCGATAGAGAAAGAAGTAGATCCTAAATACAAGAGAATAAAATGTGGTTTCTTTGATGGGTGGCTGGACTTGCCCTTAGACATGACAGAAGGAGCTTGAGGGGTGCTAAGAGTTGAGTTGGTCTGCATTGAAAGAAGTGGGCTGAGGTGGTCCAGACATCTCATCAGGATGCCTACTAAGCACCTTTTGAGATCCCCTTGCACATCCCACTGAATAGATGTTACATGGCAGACCGGAAACCCATGAGAGGAACTACATATGTTCTTAAAAATTATTGTGCATGAGCCAAATGCAGAGAGTAGGGCAAGATCATATTTTATCAGTTTCATGAACCAAAGAAAACAGAGTTTGTAAAGCAGAGGATGAACACGATAGTGTGAAAACTTGAAAGATATCTGTGAGAAAAATGTATAGTAGAGTCTAAATACTTGGCACTGCAGCTGGAAGAGAACATGAACAAGGGCAACTGAGAGAGAATGACTGGGGAAAATGACTGAAGAGGATGATCTTAGGGAAACAATGGGATACAGTGAGTAAACAAAGCATGATCATGTACACTGATGACACAAACAAACTTGAGGGTGACAATGAGACTCAGAAACAGGAGTGAAAAGAAAACATGAAGTATAAAGAAATGTGCACCAAAGCAACCAGATTATCCACTAAAACGACAATCACAACTCAAAACAGAACCCAAACACAAAATAATACAGTAGAAAATGAACAGTGCAAAAATGTATAAACTCCTTCAATTCATAAGTCTATATCCTTTTTGGCCCAGGAAATATGAGCTGGAGAATGGAGAATAGTGTTGGTCAGAGGGGTGTCATGGACAGTCTTTCTCTGGGCACAGCAGTTAGCCCATGCTCCTGGTTTCCTTCCCACAGCTAGAACATGGCTAAGTTGGCTTTGATGTGATTTCCAGATCTGTGTCCCACATAAACACTCATTTCATCTTTTTGGCTATTATATACATTATATATATACAAGATTTTCTCAGAGAACCAACATTGTAAATATAACCCAAGAGTTAACACTGGTACCTTTACCACAGTTTGGGAACAATCGTTCTTTTGCACCTGTTATTATGTTCTTATTGACTACACAACAGCATTACTGAGTCATTCAGGAAAGGGTTTATGTTTCTTCAGTATTTGAATTTGCATTCAAATAATATTGTTTTGCCGCTGGACTGGAGGACACGCTGCAGAAGCTATGCCTTTTACGTCTGATTGACTGTGCAACAACCTCTTCGGTCGTAATGTGGTAAAGTGAAACATAATACCTCTGTAGCAGCCTAAGATCAATGACTCATGCAGTATTAGCTTTGCGGCGTCTTCTCAGCATGCAGGGCCAGTAGTAGCTGTTTTTACACCACCATTATGCATGCTTGTTGATGCCGTGAGACATGGTTGTTCTTTTCGTTTTTTTTCCTACATTTTTGGCCACACTTTGACTCATGTTGCACCGAATTGCGTGAGCCAACTTTGACCCTTGATGTTTTTAATTTTTTTTCAAGAGCACAAAATATAAGCTTTTGCTCCGGCCTTCTGTTTATTCTTTTGTGTTTTTCTATTGTTTCAAGTACCTCGTAATGACCAGCCTGGACCAGATCCATTTGATCTGATCCATCTGAGTCATGCTCTGGCAGTCAGACTTCTGTTCTGTGTAAAGCCTTTCTATACCTTTTGCAGCACTGCTGACAAAGTAGTTACCTGTCTCAAACCAAACACACACACACACACGCACACACACACACACACACACACAGACACGCACAGGTTTTCTTCCTCTTTGTTGATTCTAAGCCAGCCTTCTCTGGCTCCTTTGTTCCCTACTCCATGCTAGGCTCATATCCTTTCTGCTCTCTGTAACCCAGCTCCGTCATCAGGATTACAGGCTGTGCTGTTGCAGATTAATGACTGACATCTCTACACTCCTCACAGCATTGCATAGCACACACAGAGCTACCAGGATGGCAGCGTGTGTCTGGTTGCGATGGAGAGAGGAACAACTGCGGGGGAGATAATGCATTGTGTTGGTCTGGGAACAATATGTTAGCTGTGAGATTCTCCGCAGTTGTGTGCGTGTGTGTTTGCACTATTGTGTTGCTTATTTTGAAGCTGTGGTCCATGCAGCAAAAGCTTTTCAACCTCCACACCTCAGTGCAGCACAGCAGGTTGGAGTTAAGTCGGTGAACCGAGCCTCTTGAAACAAGCTTAGGCTGATGCATGGGTGTGTATATACGTGCAGTCACGCACGGATGTGCACTCACGGCTTGTAAACCCAGCAAAATGACAAACAAGAAACTTATAAATCCAGGAATCACAAACTGCTGCCTTAGATGAATGCCTGAAACAAGTTTCCTCCCCAATAACTTTTCCCAACCAAAACAACATACTTTCCTCTTTATCTTTTTTGTTTAAGTCAGAGAGAAAAAGTGACAGCAATGCAAGCAGGCAAACAAACCGAAAGCGAGCACTTTGCAAAGTTTCAAATTAAATTAGGATTTCATACCACCTCAGAGCCTCCGAGAAGCAGCTTATGTGTGTCATGAATTACTAAGTAGCAATATTTGGGGCTTCTCACTGCCATCAAACAGCTGAGGCTTAATTTCTTGAGATTTGCCCTGGAGTGTCCATAAAAGTGGGCTGTCTGAGCTGCTATCTGAGGAATGAAAAGCCTCTTTTGCTTAAATTCTGCCAGGAAATCTTCCTGGAAATTATGATTAGGCTTAAAATGATGAATTGTGATGAAACACGTTTATATTTCAATGGGGTATACTTAAGTAAAGACTAAAGAGGAGAGATAATGGATGACTAATGTCTCCCAAAGGAACCAAGTGTTTTAGGAAACAATGATATAAGCTTTTTGCCAATATAAGAACAGCATTTAGCTGTAATAAAACAAAAGGCCATATTTGGCTACAACTCACAATATGTCGCTTTTTTTCACGTGTGTATCCAAATCAAATCTGAAGACAAGTTGTGTTACTATCAGTATCTCAAACCAGTAATAGCATAAAAATATGGTTACTGGAAATTAATAACAGAGGTAGTGTTTTGTGAGTAAGTGAACATGTGAAATCACAGGAACCCCTTTTGTTATACCTCCAGAGTCTTTTTCTTGGTTGGTTACTTGCTCTGTGAGTCTAATCTGAAACATGGAAGTAAAATACACTTTTTTTTTTGCTATGAGTGTAGCTGTCACTGTGTGTCCTATCTTGCCATATGGATATTAGCATATTGAAAAAACAGGTTTTACATTGTTGTAAAACCTGTTTTTTTATAAGGAAATGAAGCATATTTTGTGGAACAAAGCGTCTTTTCATGTCATTAAAGTTTATCAGTTGCCTTTAATGCTCTCGGATTTTGAGTAACTTGTGTGTCTTGGGATATTGGGTGTAGAATTCGCAGTGTTTAAAGGATCTATATTGTGCTTTTCTAAGCCTTCCAAAGTCAGCTATAGGCATATGTGTCATTAACCCACGTTACTTTTCCAAGATGTTACCTCTACGTTTGATTTTTCTTAATGCTGCTAAATCAACTGATCACTGTGTGAATAGATAATTAAATAACTATTTGACAAATGAATCAGGCAGCTGTTTCATGCATACTGCCCCATGTGTTGAGACACAGAACACTGTAAATGTAATTCCACTGGTTCCAGTAAACGTGCACTGTGCAGAACAGAAGCACTTTGGAAGCATTTTTAAAACAAATATGATTTTTAAAACACATTGAAAGGTAGGAAACAGTATAAGGGCATCTTAGACAGATAGACAGACAGACAGACAGACAGACAGACAGACAGACAGACAGACAGATAGATAGATAGATAGATAGATAGATAGATAGATAGATAGATAGATAGATAGATAGATAGATAGATAGATAGATAGATAGATAGATAGATAGATAGATAGATAGATAGATAGATAGATAGATAGATAGATAGATAGTGTGACTAAAATCATAGCATATTATAGTTCACAGGTTTTAAATTTATTTTGGGGGATCATAAGACAATGTGATGTTTCCTCCTAGAACCTATGTTTTTTCAGATGCTTATACTTATTGTCAGAGAGTCATCTGCCTGTGTTCATGGGACGTTTGTCCTTGTTTCTGTCATTGATTTTGGGACTTTGATGTTGTGTTTTGGTTTATTTTATATGTATTGATCTTCTGCTACATTGTTCCTTTCATATTTTATCAGCCATTTCTCCCATTTCCTCAGTTATACTTCAGTTACTTGCCTTCCCTCCCAGCTGCACCCAGTTTCTAATCAACCGCCTGGTTGTTGTAATCAACTCCAGCTTAAAATATCTCTGTTAGTCAGCACTTGGTCAGGGCATCCTGTTATTTCCACCAGCCCGTTTCTTTGTGGTCCTCTTTTAGATTCCTCCCTGGATCTTTGTTTTTTAAATTCCTTTTTTAAGTAAAATTGTTTATTTTCACCCGCCGATTTATCACAAAGTATATTTACCCTGTTTACCTACAGTATGTATGACTAGAGTCTACTGGTCTATCTGTTTCATCAATTCTCAGAAATCACAACACATCTTTTCTTGGCAAACATGCAATAGCATTCATCTTGGGTCAAAATCAGTTGCACCAATCGCTGAAACACATTTGATTAGAATAACTTATTAATAATCAAAAAACTTTATTGTTCCAAGACCGTTGTCCAGTGTAAATTTGGAAATGAGAATACAAGCATGAGTTTTTGTTTCCTGCATGTTTTTTTTTGTTTCGTTTTTTGTTTTTTGCATTTATTGTGAATTGACACAATAATAATACATTGCATTTGATAGAATAATCTTTATGAGTAAATAAGAAAAGTGATGGGAATGTGTTAAAGTAGCAAAGGAAAAGCCATAAAAAGAGAAATACCGTACAGCACCAGATGGCCTTTAAACTGCAGTATACCAAAACTAAAGATTTTATGGAACAAGTTGATCATAAAATGTGACACCCTGAAGCCTTTTCCATGATTTATGTACACTCAGTGAATGTTATAGTATTAGACTCTCTAGTACTTGTCTGAGTTAATTCCAATGTTATCAGATTGTTACTTTGTCTTAGATAACTAGTTTCAAATCCCCAAACATTTTGGATATTTCAATAGATTTTTCGTATATATATATATATATATATATATATTTATATACATTTTAAAGTATCTACTGTTTTCTCAACTTTGTGTCCCTTCTATTTTCATTTTTAGAAGTTTTTTTTCCCAGCGATAACACAGTGGACTGCACAGTGACTCAGCTGGTAGCACTGTAGCCTTGCAGCATGAGGGTCATGGGTTCTGCATAGAGTTTGTTAGTTCCCGCTGTGCATGTTTGGGTTCTCTCTGGGTACTCTGGCTTCCTCGTGCCGTCTAGAATACATGAATGTTAAAGTGAAGCAGTCTCTCTATGTTGCCTTGTGATGGAATGCCGAGCTGTCTTGGGTGTACCCTACCTCTTGGCTGGGGGCTGCTGGAAATAGGTAACAGCACCCCCACCATGCGTGGATTGGTGGGTTCACTTCCCGAGTTTGGGGGCTGGATACCCTTTTGGGGGGCTGGTGCCTGGACCTGGGAGTATAGGATTAGTGTGAGTGTGTGCACCATGTAACTTTTTTGCATTGTTCCATTTGGGGGCACTAGTGTTGCATTTGGGGACACTAGGGTGGGAATGTGTGAATGTGACTGTGTACGTGGTTTTCTGTTTGTCTTTTTGTCAGGTTGGGTTTGGACTGCCCCTTCTCCTGGGAAATCTCAGGTCTCTACTAAGTGTGGAGCCCATCCCCCCTGTCCTGCACCCCTACCCTGGGTGCTTGGGTGGGTGCTGGCTCGCCCCTGGCGGCTGCTTCGTGGGGCCTGGGCCCCCGTGGCTCTGTGTGGATCCGCTCCGGCGTAGCTGGCAGCCTGCTGCTTGTCACCGCGACTCCCAGGGGCTTCGTCATTGTGGCTGTTGTTTGGGAGTTCCTGGGGCTCCTCTCTGCTCCTCCCTGGCACGTTGTGTTGGTCCCTCTTGGTCCCCTTTGCTCTGGGGGTCCCTTTGGGCATCTGGGGTTCTGTTTCCCCTGGCGTCTGCCTCAGTGCTCTGGGGCTCCTCACAACCACTACTGAGAACTTTTCTTATGGATAAACCTTACATACACAAGTGCACTCTCACAAACACCTACAGGTGCTTGGATTCAGGTATACTTCTATACAGAAAACCCCTATTATTAGCTTTAGCTGCCACTTTATACATTTTGTATTAAATAATACTGTATATTCTTCAGTGATGGTATCAAGACGTTCGTTGTTTGTACCTGTAATACTTCATCTGTTTGTTATACTGTTCTTTTTATATCTCTCTTTGCAGGTGTAGAAGCAGACTCAGAGGATGTTATCTTGCTCTTTCCCTTTTCTCTCCTCTTTTTCTTTCACCCTTTTAGTTTTTTGACCCATCTGTTTCTCTTAATTTTTTTTCTTTTCTACCTTCCCATTTCTGTGTCCATTGAACATAAAATAGTCCCAGCATAAAATCTAATAAAGCTTCTTGCATATATAAATTAAGCGGAGCACTATGGCGAAAGCAGTAAGGCTCTGCTTGTGAAAGTAAAATCTGTTGGGCTCTCTTTGGCATTAAGACCACAATTCTTATTGCTACATTGCCAGACAGGACACAAAAAAGATAGGTGGGTACAGATAATGGATGGATGGAATGACAACACACCCACCAAGCAGTTGTGGTAAAATACTTTTATAGAGCATTAATCCATATCTGAAACAAAGCATCCAAGCAGCTCTGATATGTACAGAACTCAATTTACCATTTTATCAATTCACATATACTTTCTCTGTAAATATGTGGGATTTTCATGTGTGTGCACTGCATGTACATGTAGTCACATGTAATAGTTTAATCAGTTACAGTATAATAAAAGTTTTAAATTGGGTCATAATACATTTTTTTAAATGTCACTTCATATAAAAGCTGGTGTTCTGACCCTCATTAGTCCATAAAAGAAGATTCTTCTCTGTCTTTTTCTCATTCTTCATAAATTCAATTAATTTAACCTTTAATAAATATGGTCTATCTTATCTGCTGTATTGCCCCTTTTCCCCGTACTTGGACAGTATATAGTCTCTTTATGTCTCCTAATAGCTTCCTGACTATGAGTATTATGGCAGACTAAACTTTTGCATTTGCTTGACTTCAGCATTTCTTTCTGTCCTGCATCTGGATCAAATTTGTAAGTGCTGAAGAGGCATTAAAAACAACAGAAACAACATGTGCAGTCTAGTTAAATCGTCCCCCATCACATTTAACAGAAGCAGGTTAAAACCTGGCTTGTGTCACCGTTTCTCTCCCATAGTGATTTGTTTGCATTTTAATCCTGCAGTTTCTTTTTCAGATTTTCTTTTTTATTTCCCTCTCGAGTCAAATATCCCTTTTTTATTAAAGAAGCATGTGCAGTGCATTACAGTAACAAAAATGTCTTTTGTTCCATCCCCTGATACTCAAAGGAACCAGAAGCATTTTTTTCGGTTCTTCTTGGTGGTGGCAGGGGGGCGCACTAGTTGTGGGGAGTCTTGTTGGTGAGGTGTTGTGGCCTGCGGGGGAGTCTGTGGGGAGCCCTCTGGAGGGTCTCCCACCTTCCAAGTTCGTACCACCTGCCCTTCTTGCAGACGGAAGTCGTGCTCGACACTGAAAAGAGGAAGAAAAACAATGTTGGGCATTTGTATTCAAGCTCACATTAACAGAATTGTTCTTGTTGGTCACATGAGGGTGACAGAAACCACACAAACTGACAAATCAACTTCTGTAAAGTTCTTTCAAGGGGTTGATTAAAGCTTAGAATCATGTTTTATTAAACAGGTGTTTCATTGAATACTTAAAAGGAGGTTGACAATGAAAATCCTTAAATTGTGGCTTTGTGTGACATTTTTAGAAAACTCAACCGTGAAAATGCAGATGACTCTCTGAGTCTTTCTCTGGGCTCGGGCCGCTAACCTTTAGTTTGCCTAAATTCTTTTGGTTTTCATGCACTTGTTTAAGCCTCCGATTTGTCTGAAAATATATCTCTGTTACAACAACTTACCTTGTCGCAGGCGCAAATACAGCAATGGTTTGTTGCGCGCCATACTTTTAATAATTTTTAATCATTCTAAATGTAAAGTTTGGTGGCAATTTTTAACATATCTAGTTTAATGACCTTGCTTATGTTTTTTTTCCAAGATTTATTTCTGTTTCGTATACCGCTTTGATATGTGCCTCTGCTTGAAAAACGACACATAGGTAAATCTGAGTGGGGATGAGTTATGATGCGCAACGAAGAGTTATTATATCAGAAAAGTTCACCTTGTTTTAAATAAATGAAACCCATTTTTGATTATTGGATATTAAAACAACCATTGCCACACTAATTAGTAACCCTGCTTTCAACTACCTCTTTTTGATACTATTAAGTAAGAAAAATACTAAGATTATAATTCTAGCAATCTAATCCAGAATTAGTGACCAAAGAACAACACTTTTTCTTCAACTAAAGAGGATAGCAAAGGCTCTTCCCAGGGCGTACTCACCCCTCTCCACACTACCGGGGTTTTAAACTTTCTGCAGTAGCTTCCTGTTTTGATTTTTTTAGCCATGACTGGTGAGGTGAACCTTTGCAAGGGAGGAGAGGGGCTGAGTGTCTGTGTCTGCAGTGCCGCTGTGTGAAGTTGTGCACCTGCTCGGGGAGATGAATACAGCTAGGTTTGCATTGATTGTTTGATGGAAATAAGTATCTTTAAAGATTTCAGCTTTTTTGTGAGAATTATATAGAAATATTAATTATTTCTGACAACATAGGATGTATTTGTTGTTGAAAAGCTAAACGTTGATGACCCCACAGTCCTACTGTTTGCAGCAGTTCTCTAATGCAGAACTTTAAAATTTGTTTTAGCCTTCTTAACTTATTCTAACAAGAAAAAAGGTTTTTATTGCCCTTTTTTATGGAAACTCCATGACACAGAGATGCCAGACTTATTATGCATTTGTCTAATATCAAGCTTTAGAGAGATTTTGCGCCTTACTTTGCTAACCTCCTCACTGTGTGTTAGCTTGAAAATTTGGGTCCCCCTCCAGCTGAGTTTGTCAAAGTTTCTGTTCTTATAAACAATTCAGTTGCTGTTCTAATTGTAAATATGGGTAAGTTTCAGTCTGTAGCTGTTTCCTTGTATCCATTTTCTAATTCATGAATATCAACAAAATCTCTTCAAATTTAGAAATATGCATTGAGTCAGTGTGAGTGTTTTGCTTGGCAATGTTATCTAGAGTGTAGCTCAGATGTGCAATGACAAACCACGTCGTGCTTATTCAAAGGAACAAGCATTTTTTATGTGTGATTTTGCAGTGTTGAAACTTTAAGCTCTTTTCATGCACCTCTCTAAAACAATCCAACAAAAGGTCATGAAACCATGATGGAATCCATATAATTTATTCATGACCATGGATGCAAGTTTGCTTTTTTTTTCTTGACAGACACAAAAAATGATGGCATATCAAAAGACAGTGTTGTGGCATCCAAAGGTTTCTGGCACAACTTCACCTACTTCCAAGATGCATGGAGAGGGGCAAAGGTCTGGCAATGCGAGGACCTGTCTGTTGACCTGTAGAAAAAATAGAGGTTGCCACTTTAACTGACAAACAAAATTTTATTTCTAGAAGATAAACTTATGACTGTTAACCAGGAGATTTGGAAGTGTTTTCCATTGAACCCTAAAGTTTAGTTGGGAACCTATTTAGTTTTGCACTCCGTTGCAACTTGGTTAGGTTTGGAGAACATTATGTCTAATCTTAAACTCTAACCTAATCCTGATTCTTCCCACCCCCGCCCTGCTTGCAAAATACACAAGACATGCTGGTTATTTTGAAGAAACTGGTTTGCTCTTTAAGATTGGGTGATGAGTCCTGTCGTTAGCAAGGGTTAGGAGGACGCAACTACAAATTGCTTTGAAGTCAGGAGTGGATGTTTGTTTAGGGTACGAGAGCAGCAGTTGGGGTGTATTAATGTTTTCCAAGTCACACTGGACTGAAAACAACAGCAAAAAGAACATAGCCCATAACCAAACATCTTCTCAAAGAAGAGCATTGATAGCTTCTAAAAAACCCTGAAGTAGAGAGAGAAAAAAAACCTTTGGGAACAACAAAGAACCATTGGTTAAAAGTTTTATAATTACTGCCCCAATGCTCTATTCTTCCAATTTGCTTAAGTTCATCTTAAAATGTTTTTTTTTTCAATTTCCTCAGTTCAGTTAGATGATTTTTCACAAATAAAACACAAACAAAATACTCCACACTGATGTAAAACTGACTCGTTAGCTGGTTAATATAATATTAGTCTAAAATGTCACTAATTTAACCATGCTTTAAACCATGTTGGCGTGAAAATAAATAAAGCTAGTTTGCACTACCAGTCCATTCCCAATACCTTTTTGTCCAAGTTGCATTTATTAATCACAAAAATCTTCAATTACACGTGGATGACTCAGGTTGCTGCTTGAAGGCTTTTTCTTGCATCGAGTTTACAGAATCTGGGCTTTTATTTAATCCAGGTGTTAAAATTAAGTGTAGTAGACTCCCAGCAGTCTTCATTTCTAGCTGAATAAGACTGATAATTTCTGCATTGAACGCATATTATAAGGGTAATAACTTGAAAAACTAAAACAGATTTTGATTTCTAAATCATGTTTTGTAAAGCCCTTTAAATGTACCTCTTCTAGACAGAAATTATTGCATGAATAATTTTGAGTGGAGCTAAGTCACTCCGCACAATAGAGAGCTCTTATATAAGAAAACTTCAACTTGATCAGGAATCTGATTCCGATCAGGGATTTGCAAACGACATGGAGTCATGTCCGAGAAGCATGTGTGCTGCTTTTGATATGCCCCCATTTAAAGTGTACGTGTTGACTGGAGAAAATCTCACACATTTCTTTTCATGTTCACTAATGAAGGAAATATATTTTTGCACTGAACTTTTGTTAGAAGGATTGTTTCCTTTATAATGGATACAGTGTTTGCATTTGCATTGGTATCATAAGTGCAGAATACAATATCAGGTCCCTTTGTTTAAATTAACTGTTTGGTCTCTAAAAGATTACACATTTGGTTTTACTTCATACTTCTAGTAAAGATTACTAGAACGATCAACATTTATTTTATTGCTTTGGCAAAGTGCTTGATTATTTATTTTTAAAAAAAAAAAAAAAAGTACAGTGACAAAAACAAAAGACAAAATTTTGTTTACATATTTTGGCAAAACAAAAAGGGGACTAAGTATCTGTTTAACCTGAATAGGTAGAGATCCACTGCATTAGCAAAGCAACCACCTTGAAATCTAGAGCTCTTCAGATCATTCTTTAAGTTCATTTATTGATCTTTTCATTGCATTTTTTTCTAAAACTCTAAAGCCCTCTAATGTTTTTTCCCAAAATAATTTTTTGATCATTTACCTCCTTACAAATGTGGCGATCCTTTAAAAACAGAGTTGCATCATTTCTCTTAGGTCAAGACGGGTCGTTGTAAAGAATGAGAGGTTATTTAATGCACCAGTTAGTGTCACATGTTTTTACTGAGTTAAAATCAAGATTATAACTCTTATCTTAACGTAAACGCACCAGTGAAAAACCCCAGATGAATCCCACATCTTCCACCTTCTAGCAGACTATAATAACGCCTTTGAAAAAGTAAATCAAGTGCAGAGATGCTGAGTATAATCAAATAGTTGTAACAGCAGAGATTCTAGGGTTGCAGTCGGCACAGACACCGGGAGAATAAGTCAGCAAGGTGCACTGACAGTCACGTGGCGTCATAGCTTAGGGGCTTCACAGACAAAATGAAAGGTGAGCTCTGATGTGCTGCATTGGATGCCATCAGTAAAGGTAAGCAATAATAAACAAATGCACCTGCAATACAGAGAGACGGACAATATTTGCTTGCTGACTTAGTTTTGTCAGCAGTTACGTGTTCAGTAAGCATCCCCCCCCCATTAACTGATTCTCTTCCCTCGTTTCCTTTTTTATTCACTTTTCTCGCTGCTATTTTTGCTTATTATGCAGTGCCCTAGTTAGCTGCTGTTTCTCATCACAGCACAGATGCTGGAAATAAAGAGGACTCCCTCGGTAATGATACAAGGAGAGAAATGTTGCAGAGGAAGCAACAAGGACTGAGCTCAGCAGCAGCAGCAGCAGGATCGGGAGTTTTTTAAGCAAGAACAGTGAGGACCCTCGCATTCATATCCATCTCACTCCACAACTCCCACTCACACACTCACTTTACCACTTCACTATGGATGCCCACTGCTATTCCAATGCACAACAAACCTAATGAAACCTCAAACTTCAGATGGCGGCACAGTATGAGTGGAGTGGACGTGGACAAAGTAAACAGTGGAAAAGTGTGTGGGTTCAAAGAGCAGTGGAGAGGATTTCTTTGCTTCGCAATATTTACAGCAGAAAAAAAAAAACGCTTGAGCTAAACTCCTGTCTGGACGCTGCGACTGCTTTACAGTGGGGGGAAAAAAAACTCCATAGCTGTATAAAATGAGCGACTAGTCTGTGGGAAAAGTCATGAAAGTTGTCTGCTGGGTTGTGCTGCAATGAAATGGACCGGATAAATAAAATATACCATTCTCTCATCCTCACCGGCGCTTTATTTGTGCCACTACACACCCCGGCTCCCTGAAGATCTCCTCCGTGACTTGTCCCCTGCCTCTGCTGTGTTCTCTTTGTGAAAATGAATAGCCTCGGACCACGGTAATGTGTGATCAAGGCAAAGGGGCTCCACAGGGGGGACTTCCCACCCTCAGCCCTAACTATCTACTCACAGAGTTCAGGCAGGCAGGAAGCTGTGAACCTTACATTGGTCTCCCCGCTGCTCCTCTTTAGTGCGCTGCTCACATCTCTGTGATTTTTAGCTCCAGGCTTTGCACAAAGTCAGGTCCTGCCTGCGGGCAAGTTCAATGTGCAAATCATGAAACCTGTTTTTTTAGATGCTGTCACAGATGATCCAAACATCAGCAATAGGCACTTAAAGGGCGTCCAAAAGTAAGATTTGACATCTGTGAATAAAACAAGGTACATTTTTAGTCCTTACCTATAAAAACCTTCGCTTTCAGAGTCTTAAAAAGACTATGCTCCAAAGCGTGAACATTTGTTTAAAGTATTTGACATTTAATTGGATGGCCTAATGTACAAAATGTACATTTATTTTTGAGATTGATTTTTTTTAAAAGATCATGAGGCTGATTGGTTTATGAACTGGGATTTCTCTTTTTAACATCGTTGGATGGCTGTTCTTTAGAACGCATTCAATCATTTTAATAAAAGACGCTTCTGTAAAGAGAAAATTCCAACAATATATTACAAATTTGTAGCTCCTGAACGTTTAAGGCCATTTTTTAAACAGTGTTTGGTAAATACTCAACACTGTTATGGAAGGCATCTGCTTTTTCTTTGTAAAGACTCAGACTAGCTACAATGGGAACATTATGCAAGGATTCAGAGCAAAGGAGAAAAAAAAGACAGAACATTAAATATCATGTTTAGGACAGCTCCAAAGCCAAACTTTTGTTAAATGTGCCTAAGGCTGTAAAACCCCAAAGGTATGATACATGTTATTTAGATGATTATATTACCATGGGTTACTTTCTTTTTAACCCCTTTAGTGCCTATCTGCAGCAGTCATTGAGGCAGGGTGCACCCTAAACAACTCACCAGTCCATCACAGAAACGGAATCACCAACAACGTTTTGCTTTGATTAAGCAAAATATATCAACACATATTCAAACTGAGGAACAATGTAGGATATCCTACCCACAATGGACAGTGTTCCCTATCTTTGGAGGAAATAACTTGAATGAGGTGCTTCTTGTAGACATCTACCAGTCTCGGACGTTGGTCTGAGTAAATTTTACTCCACGTCTCACTTTCCGGTGTCAGATTTCTGAGTCGTGTCTTGCATGTACAGCCCATTTCATGTCGCCTCACAACATTTCAATGAGAGAAAGATTTGGGATTTGAATCAGCCAAAGACTTTTCAGTTCTTATTTTTCTGACAACCTTTATTGGATTTAGTGGCACGTTTTGGGTAATTTTCATGTTAGAGTTTCCAGTTCTGCTTTGGCTTTGGCTTTTGCATGTGGTGTTGTTGTTTTTTTGAAGGGGAGCTGGCCAGGTCCCTCTAGAACAAAGCATTCCCAAGTAGCGACACTTTCAGCCCGATGCTTTACATTTGGAACCAGGATTCTTTTCATTCAATGGTGTATTTTGTCTATGCCAAAAATAACCTCTGCTTTTGTGTCTAAACAATTGGGAAGAACATTAATCCAGACGTTCTTGTCTAAATTCTCACTGGGAAATTATACGCTAGCCTTAAAGGCGACATATCATACAAAATCCAATTTATAAGCCCTTTAATGCCTTTTGTTGTGTACCTTGAGTCTCTAAGAGTGTAGAAAAATGTAATGTAGTCTATCCAGAAGGGCCATAGATATCTTTGTAATCTTTTTGGTTATTTTTCAAGCCAATTATGATCAATTGAACAATTATGTCACAGTATTTGCTACGGAACTGCTAAACAAGTTCACAGATTTCTGGTTTACCAAGTTTGTGAATCTGTCATTTTATTTATTTTTTGTTTTTAGGATGAACTTGTTTCGATAGCCAGAGCCGGGCATAATGGACGTTGTTTTGAATGCCTTCCACTTGTGGACTCTTTTTCATACAATGGAGTAGCAGATTTCAAATTCTTCTGAGACCTCTTTAAATTTTTTACCAAATCCATAAGGTACTAAAATCTTCTTTCTGGAGGCCTCCGAAAGCTCTTTCAGTCTCTTCATGATGTTCGCTCTAACTTCAGCTGCCAGTAGCAAACCAAACTAAATCCTTCAAAATTGTAATGATTAAGGATAAGTTATCACCATCTGAACCCAATGTAATATGCTTATATGTAATTTTAGCAATTTTAAGTTGGAACAAATGTGGGACTTTCCTGATTTATTGCTTGTCAGAGATTGCATTTTAATACAATTTACAGAGATTTCTAAAAGGTTATCAGCTTTCACTGTTTCATTACTTGATTTTTTGCTCAAATCACCCTTTCAACTATTGTCTTGATATCAGCTCTTGAGCTGATATTCACCAGACAATACCTAACAGATCTAGGGTTATTTAATAAACATGAAATAACTTAAACTTTCAGAGCTGCTTTTTTTCTCACTTTTCTGGTCACAAAATCCTTACTTGATCATTAACAAGGAAGTATTCACCCACATCCTGGAACATTTGTGGCTTCCTGTGTGGTGGTATTTCTTTCTTCACAAAGCCAATAATAATCTGATCATTCTCCTGCCCTTGCTCCTTCGTCTATCAGCTCCTCTGCTATTCTGCAATTCATGTGGATGTGCACACCTCCAACCAAGCTGTCAATTTGGCAAACAATTTTTCAATATTTTTTCTGTAAACCTCTTCAGATTCAAAACGGCTCCTAGAAATGTTGTGTATTGGTTTGTTTCAAATTAAATTCCCTGAAGCACAGAGACAGCTTGAACAAAATAGAATAACTGTAATTGTCTGAGCACATGAGGTACACCTTTCTTGGCGGCACTTCAGGCTGTTCTTGGCCATACTGGTTTACCTTTACAGAAACAAAATGATAAAACATTTCATCTCAAATATTACAAAACCAAAAACTAGTTAATGCATTCACAGGAAGAATGGTAACACCAGTTTGGTTGCCATTTTGCCACATGCAGTAAATGGTTCACAACAATTCACACAAATTCTAAAGTAGTAAGAAGAGCATGATGATTTGAAACTGGTATTTCTCTAAGGTGCTGTTGCAGCGAAGGGTACTAGAGTTTTAATGCCAGGTTTCACATAGACATGAACTATGGTTAGATATTCAATTTTATCTTATTTTCTGTTTCGGTCCATCAAAAAAATGTCACTGTAAGCACAGAATCTGTACTCCTCTGCACCATATAAATGCATTTTTATTTTTTTGAAAAAGTACTGATGAAATTATCTAAATAATTTAAGAAATGCTCAAATCTCACATATAATCAAATATAATAGTATATTATTTCTTTAAGATGTTATACTGCACCCTGATTTCTGTAAATAATGGTTCTCATCCATGTTTGAGCCGCAGTTGACTAAAACATACAATATTATTGCCCCTGATCAAACCAAAATAACTCAAAGTGATGTCCTGTTGGAAAAAGGTTCGACAAACACATTTTCCTTCCGTCAAAATTGCAATTATCACTGCAATATTAATGTTTGCAATGTCACACTCGTAAAAGACTGCTTGAATGTAATATTTGGTAGGATATTGTATTTCCAGTGCCATGAATACACATTCGGTATGCCAATAATATGTTTGGGCAGTTGATTGGTTTACAACAACTTATAATGCCAGGGCCAAATGCTTACATTTAGTGTTAGAGATGCAGAAAACGGTGGGGAAATTGGGGGAATAAAAAGATTAGCCAGGAACACATGGGTTAAACATCATCAAGATCATCATTTCAACATTCAGCAAAGGTATTACACTTACTTGTTTCCCTGGTATCTTGCAGGATTGGTCAAAATGAGCATACAATGGCCAAGAAGCACCCGTTCTGTGTTAATGTTTTAGTTACAAGGCATCAAAGGGACATAGTAACACAACGGTTGTGGTAATTTATATTGTTTTACATTCATTAAAATGAAAAATTGTAGTAGGAAATTCAGCTAATTGATTTGGGATAGACAGAGTTCACACTTTGTATTGTGCTTTAGTCACTTTCCTGAACCCATTTTCACAACTCGTAAATTATCAAAGCGCAAGTGTAGCATTACCAAAGAACCACAAAAGAAATTATCCTGAAAGCATCCTGGTTGGGGACAAATGGCTGAGAGTGGACCCTGTCCAAAGCTTGCGTTTGGGTTTCTGTGTGTGACAAAGGGGCCGTAGAGTTGTTTATTGACGTATTCATTGCTTAATATGCTGCATATAAAAAGAAAAAGCACAAAAAGGTGACTGTCTAGTAAAGGCAAATTTGCAACATAAGTAAAAAAAAAAATCCTGTTTAGTTGCCAAAAAGCTTCCTCAAAAAACCAAAAAAGTTTGCGACTTTGCAACTGAGCAGAGTGACCTCAACAAATGTACAAAACGTGATTGTACATCAAGGCATTATAAAACACTAAACGACTGCAAGAACGAAAAAGACTGTGCCAAGTCAGCTCTACAGCAAAATACTGTATGGATGGGCAGACAAGGAGGATGAAGAAAACTAAAGCCAGGAGTATATCTTCATGTTTGTTAAAAAAGTGTTTGTGAGACAAACACATAGATTAGTACATAGAAAATTCGGTTTACTCAGAATATCATTTCAGATTTTTGCACATTTAGTTGTTAAGTGAGCCTCAAAAAGTGAGCTATCATTGTTTTAAGTTAATGTTCTAAAAAGTTAATGTGATAATTCCAGTGATTTTAATTACACTTTTGTACTTTTTGACTTATGAAACCCTATCTGAAATGTGTTGTTTAACTATTCTCTCTAACCACACAGAGAAGGCATACTTTAAATATGTTAAAATTATAGGTCCTCTTTAACTAATCAAATTATCATTAAAGTGTTTCATGACTGGACCATCTATCCTCTTCTTTGCAAATCAAAATATAGCCACCCGACCATATTACCAAGATCTGTGCAGCTGGAATCCAAACTAGATATTCTGCATGGCCAACTGAGACCCATTTAAAACCCAAACATATTGCTTGGAGTATTTTTAGGCATACATTCAATTCCACAATGTGAAAATGAACAACTCTGCATTTGAGTATAAAAAAAAAAAAAGAAAATCGATCAAAGTGAGTCTAAAGTAAACTATCATTAACTGATGTTTCTTGCTGTTCAATTTAATGTATATTACCTTCTCCTACTGAGTGTTCATACATTGTCCTCATTGTTCTATCCTTGGAGATTTAAAGCACAAATCTCTCTCTGGTTGCAGTCCCTCGGCTTGTGAGCCAGTGACCTTGCCGAGGAGCATTACAGCAGCACATCTCAACAGGGGTTTGATTCTGCAGATTTGTTACCGCCACACCATTGAATTCAATGATGTTTACTTACTGTCATTTCAATTAACAGTGAACAAACAAGAGAGTTAACTTCACTATTTGAGATGAACAGCTTTCCGTTAGGCCTTGAATTTGTATCAGCAAAGCTGTTACTTTTGTTGGGTTGTTGCTGCAGTCGGTCGGGCCAGTAGAAAATATAGGATACCTGCACCGTGCTGCACTTTGTGTAAATTAGGATGTTAGGTAAAGTCAGACTGAATATGGGCTACTATTTGCCGAGATGAAAATGATATTTTAAAGCTGTATTTTAGACACAGTAACCGGGCAGAGCCTCATCTCTTTTTTATACTTCCATCTATAAAACATTCATTCAGCTGCACCAGCAGGAGATCATCATTTCTCCTCCATCTCTCATTCTATGAGGAGAGAGTTTCAGCTGAAACATAGTAGGGCAGAGGCAATCAACATGAAATATCTTTCCAATTTTCTCTCCCACCATATAGGCTGAACATCCTTGGGGGTGAAAAAAAGAGCTTTGCATCTCGTCAGGAGAGCTTTCAGTCTCTGTTTGGATCCGTGACCGTAGATCACGACAGGTTTTTACTCTCTGAAACTTCAGACCCCACATGCATCCTAACACACAAACTAGTTGTCCCCTCCTCAAACTTTTGCATTAAAAAAGGAGCCGTAGAAAAGAAAGTTGGAACGACAGGAGTTCAGAAAATGGTTATGGGCCAATGTTGGAGTCTCCTTGGCCAAGATGCTAAGCCCCCTCCCACTGCTTTTAATTTCATATCAGATGGTACTGACTTAAATAATGCATTTGGATAAAATGAGAAAATGTATTCTACTGATGTAAAGCTTCACCATGAAGGTTAGGATTCTGTCAAACTGATGCCCTTTCTCTATCATTAATGTTCATTTATTTGCTAATCTAAACAACCTTGTGCACTTAAAAAACAAACAAAGTTCCAAGGTTGAACTCTCTATGAATCTGTAGTATTGATTATAGTTGATATATCCATCCAGATGTTGTGTGTCCATTCATTTATTTATTTTTTATTTAAACCCTGCCCAATCATTTCCCTAGAATCACAAACAGTTATTAGGCATGCATCTGTAGATATACAAGGGTTTTAGAATAGAAAAGAAATAGAATAGAAATTTATTGGCACTTTCAGAGCATGAAAACTCCATGCAAAAAGGCCGTGGTCCAATAGCTATTTTGCTCAAACTCTCCCAGCCTACTTTCTTGCGTCTGTGGATAACCTGCTTCCTGGCAGCCAGCTGGAAAAAAATAATTCCCTACATATGGTCAGTCAGCCCTGGTTCTCCAGGTGGACACATCGCTATACTGCTTTTCTACCCTTATATCAGTCCCTGTATGTCTACTGACCCAGCTTTACAGCTTTTGAAATTTACTTGGGTTATTCGATTCATTCAAATGAGGACAAGTCTACATCTCAACAGAATGAGGCTGTAAGCACAACCTGATGGTAAATTTACTGAAGACAGTAGTGAATCTCTGGACAAACAAATCTACAATGCAGTCCCTCACATGCAGCAGCCATGAATTCCAGCGAAAACGTCAGGGTTTAGAGTACAAACTTCAAATGTGAGGTGAGAGTTTAACGTCAACTGTATCCTCAAAAAGAGGATACGCTTCCACTTGTAAAAGAGGAAAGTGAGGTCCACCAAACAAAGTTTTGATAAAGACAATGTACAGTGCAGTGATTAAATCATGCCTTTGCACATCCATCACAGTCTTGTTTGGAGCAGTGACACACCAAGATTGAAATACGCAGCTGCATACAAAAAAGGAGAGCCCGTGAAAACATAGTGGGATTCATTCCTTCTCTTTTCCAGTAAAAAAAAAGTTATATATATATATATATATATATATATATATATATATATATATATATATATATATATATATATATATATATATATATATATATATATATATATACACACACACACACATATACATATACACACATACATACATGCATACATACATACACACACACACATCTCCACTGACTAGAGAATGTTCAGTGAAATGAAAAACAATATGTAAATAATTTCACAGTACGTCACACAAGACCAGGAGGACCTCTGACAGAGGAGTCAAAATAATAATCAGAAGGTTCTCTAAAATCCATGGACATTTTGTAGAAAGCTTGAGAAAGAGCTGTAAATTAGCAGGTACAATTGTTTCAAAGTAAGTAAGAAAGGCACTTAGCCACTATGTGTGCATGCTTACTGCACAAGTCTCCACAGCAGAAAAAGAAGCAAGTGCAAACCCATTTAAAGTTTTCTCCAGAATATTTGGACCAGCCAATAAAATACTGGCGAATACAGACTAGCCAGATAAGACCTAAGTTTTGCTTTGCAGATGTCACTGCAAACACCATGTCAAAGGAATAATGGCACTGCTTTCCAACAACCACTCACAAATTTGAAGTTATTAAGTGTGGTTTATCGTGGCAAATGACATTTGTATTAAAGTGATCGTGCTGATTTGGATTTACATGTTCAATATAAATCACAGTGATGGGCTGGCAATCGGTGAAGGATATAGTGCTGCTTGTTTATTGTCTGCTGGACCATGACTGAAAATGGATGGATGGATGGCTGGATGGATGGATGGATGGATGGATGGATGGATGGATGGATGGATGGATGGATGGATGTGTAGACGAATGGACTGAATCAGTATATCACGAGTACAGGTTCATGAAACTAAATTTTGGCTAATTACGTTGTGATCCTGAGGAATTACATCTCATCCAAAGATCATGACATAATTAAAACAGCATCTCAAATATGACACACAGCTTAACAAAGTTTTTTTTTTTAAACACTGTCAATCCATGTGTACCCACAGAGTTATCAGATGAGTTTTCATGCTGAGGAGGAACCCAGAAATCAGCCATAATTCATCAGGCTCAAAGGGCTCAGAAAGAAATCTAATTAAACATCTGAAGATGGAAGACTTCACAAACATGATAGTGGACTCCGGCAAGAAGTAACAAAGATGGATATCTACGATAGACTGAGAACAGCTCGGCTGGAAGACTGTAAGGCACAGCAAGAAAGAAAAGGCCATGTGAACACGATTGTTACTATAAAGAATCAACATGGATCATCAGCAGTTAGGTACAATTTCAATAGATCACCTTTTAGACAGGAAAATCTATGAAAACAATCAATGTTTCAATAAAACTTGAAGGTTTTGAGGTCAGGACATTTGGCTTCATAGTGAAACGGAAATTATTGGCATCAGCCTCGAACAAACGAAGAATAATCTGTTGTGGATGAACTTTCTCTACCCGAGTATTAGTGTCTCTCGCTGTGTTTCAGCTTTAACACACATTTACTTTCAACTGTGTGAGTCATAACAAATGCCTCATACTTTTTTCATGACAATTATCCACATAGATTTTACTAATGCAACATGATTAGTGACCTCTGGCTCTTTCTCCAGCAATTTATTTTTTCAAAAACCTGCCACGCAGACATCCCCTGTGAGACAGGAGCTGAGGTTAATTTTATTGTATTTCTTCTCGTGCGTATGAGTAAATGACGCAAACTGCTGTTTGTTTAAGAAATGAGACGGAGAACTTGAAAGGTTTGAGATCAAAGAAACACCTCTGCTTTGTAAATAAAAAGGCTAGGACATGAATCCTACGATAACAGAAGCTAAGGATTGAGGAAGCAAAAGGAGATGTAGGCTAGCAGCTTACAGCCCATTCAGAGTACCTGTACAGGCTTAAGGCTTGACCTGCTCCCGTGTTCCAGTGCTCAGTGCTTTGTGTCCTCTGGAGAGCTCGCATGACACCAAAGGAAGGGGGCTGTACAAAGTGTATAAATGAGACAAGATCGCTTACACCAAACAAGCAGCCAGAGGGAAGCCTTGCAGTATGAGCATCCAGAGTCTGTTGTGAAGGATTAAAAAAAAAGAAGCCTGTTTGCTGTGAATTCCCTCTCATTACTTGTTTACTTTGGGAGGTGGCTGAGCACACATGCTGCTATCTTCTAAGTGCCTTCATCAGGGGCTGTTGTGTGCATCTGATTATCTAATGTGGCGTTCTAGCGGAAACAGTGGCTGAGACGGGGACCTATGTAAGCACAGCTCCATGCTGTCGTAACGCTTTTCGAATGCTCGGTTTTGCTTACCATTACTCTCTTCAATTAAAGCACTCGCTATGCCCTAAAGATTTCTCATTGTAGATTGTACAATGATCGCTGTGTGTAATTATTACTGGAGTAAAAAGAACTCATGATATTAAAATTAGGGCTGCAAAGTACTGGAAAATATTGTGATGGTAATAGTATTGCTAAATATTCCTACAGTGTGTGACTGACCTTAAGCATTTTGGGCATTGTTATTTGTGCCCGGTGTGAGCATCTGCTGCCCTGAGTTCTCTCCTTGCTAATTATTACCTTAGCATGTAAAATGAAAGTTCATGACAACACTTGCAATATTTCATCCTGCAATTATTGGACCCCAAGCAATCCCTTGCAAGATGAATATTGCACAAACTGATATTCTGATCACAACATGTTTGCAATATATTGTGCAGCCATGTTTAAACGACAAAGCAAAAGTGTAAGCTTTAATCATAGGCTCCAGACATGAAGGTGACCCTGTGTCTATGAGTCAGATTGTTATATTGGAGCGCGAAAGGTGCCAGCTCTTGAGCTTCCCTGTAGTGTTGATGGTCATCTAATTAAAAACTGCTTTTTGGGCTGTCTGCTAAATGCTGGTACATTAGCATTGAGAAGAAGCTTCTGATTTTTTTTAACATATACTGGAGGAGTGGTGGACTAGTGGTTAGAGAAAGAGAGTTGGTGTCGTGGAGAAGCTGAAAGGTTCCAGGTTCAAATCCCACAGATTGTCACACTGGATCCATGAGTTAGACCCTTAACCCCAGAATGCTCTCCTGGCAGCCCACTTCTCCCTGCTGGATAGGTTGAATGCAGAGGACAAACTTCATTAGACTGTATGTTGCAATGACAAATAAAGACTATGAATATTATTATTTTTAGATAATTTGAATCCTTATTTTATCAATAGGGTAAATTAAGTATAGAATATGTTTCCTAATTCTGCTAAATTACAAAGACAGACAGAAAACAGCCTTATTCAGTTCAGGTTGTTTAGTATATATTTTTTGTATTTTAGAATTTGAAAAAAAAAGGATAAATTGCAGACTAGCTTTATTAAATACTGTGAAATAATACTTTAGCGTAACGCTGATATAAATCTATGAAGTAAATGCCGATTTTAGAGTCATTAACCAATGTATTCTGTGCTTACAAATCGATTGTACATTGTTTTTTTCCTCTGTCACAATTTTTTTACTTTCTATCGGGCACCTAAAATACTACCAATCCAACCAATGCCAGCCAGCCTACGGTGCTTGCCAACTTTGTGAAAACAACATAAGAGATTTGTCTAAATTCTGAGGTGATGCATCCTTCGAAGGACCTAGCCTATGTAGATGGTACATAGGGTAGGTCCTTTGAAGTGGCTGTGAAACTGGACGGTCTAGCCTTAGCCTGCTGTTTCTGCCCTTATGTTACTGTTGTCAGCTAGCAACTGTGTCAGCATGAAGCACATAAAGATGGAGTCCGAACTGTTTTTCCATTTATTTGTATTTGTTTTTTTTATTTAACCCTTAAGGAGCTCCAGGAGTTCCATTGTCTTAGGCATGTGTTAAAGATGAGCAAATTGCCAATTACAGCTCTCCAGTAAGGCATTACAGTTAAATTAAACTATCCCTCTATGAAGATTAACCTTCATATCAGCCACAACAATGTGCTAAGTAACAAATTAATCAATGAAAGAAAAATGTTAACATTGGATATCATCTGACTGAATTGTATCTGTTTAACGTCCACAAAGTGGTGAAAGCCAGCGGGACGCAAAAAACCAAAGCTCCAGGTATAGCAAGCCTCGACCACCAGGTCAGCTGACAGCTGGCGCAGTGAGCTCCTGTGTAAACCTCAAATACGAGATTTACACAGCTACGATCTTGCTTAAAAACAACGTAAAAGTTTATTTTGTGACACAAAAAATATAATGTATCAAACTTTAATCTTAATTTTTGCTACTTTCCTCGGCCATTGCTGCTTCCTTTTGAACAAGCCGACTTGAACCGCAATGAATGATGTTTATAGGCTCGTTCTCGTAGGATACACAGGCTCGATCCTTCAAAGCGAAGGAAAAGAAGGATAAATTTGACAGCCACATTTGGAGGAGCCTTCAAATTTGGACAGCCTTCTTTGCCTTTCTGTGCATAACTGTCCTACAAATACAGCCTTTGAGGCATTGTTACAATAGTATGAACTTATTTCAATAGTTTGCGATCTTTACAATCTTTGGGTTATTAGTGTAAACAACAGGTGAAGATTTTTAGTTTTCCCAAGGATATTGTCAAGATAGTGCATAATTTTGTTCTCGTGAACTCAGCATTGCGTGTTGTGTAAGTCCTAAATTGTACAAATATGGACAAAATAGTTTCAAGCCATTAAAGGAAATCTTACAAAAAGTAAAGCCCACATTATTGTAAATGCGGTTAGACATAGCTAGCCTTGTAGAGGAAAGAAATCCCCTCTTGTGTTATGTTTTTTTTTTTTTAAACCTTTCGATCTTCGATTTACTCAGATAAATTTAGGTAACTTTGAAAGGGACTTTGGGTATGTCATTATACTTAGCGACTTGATCTCTAAAGAAGCTACTTTTTCTAAATGCAGACTTGAGATGAAAATCAAAGTAAACAGATAAGGTGCACAGCAAACTGCACCTGGGGAAATGGAGAGTAGAAGACGCATAAATCTTAAATATCTTTAGTTTCATGTAGCTCTTGTATTCCAAGCCCATAGATAGATAAACACATACATTTGCAAAAACCCACTTTGCAAACGATATTCTTTTTAGAGTCTGTACATAGGAGATTATTGCAGAATAGTATTAGGGACTCAGATAATACGCTCATTTGACCTATTAACTGTCAATGTTTGACAAAGATGGAACCTCGAGACAACGAAGAACAAAAAATGAATATGTAATTTGATACAAAATACAATTTTCTTCTTTAAATACAGTGATCTCAATATATTCATTTTTGATGGCTACAAGTATTTTGTCAAAGCTAATATTTCTGCAGAACATTCTTATGTTTTAAAGGATTTTCACTCATCCGTTTTTCATTGTATCATTGTAATGTCTTAGTTAATGCATGTTTATCCATGTGGTTATATTGCCCACTCCTTTACTACACAGTGCATTATATACTAGGGTTTGGATAGATTTCCTTTCTTCGCTCTTGAGTCTCAGGATTTGCAAGATTAAACCTGGTTTGGTTCATAATCTTACATATCCTCTAAGTCTGCATTGTGAAAGCTGTGTTTTGAATTCTAACCAGTAAACGTGTTCCAGGGTGCGGCATTAAATACAGTGTATCAACGGAAACAATATCAATATTAGGCATTAATAATAGGCATCCACATCTCTCTCTCTCTCTCTCTCTCTCTCTCTCTCTCTCTCTCTCTCTCTCTCTCTCTATATATATATATATATATATATATATATATATATATATATATATATATATATATATATATATATATATATATATATATATATATATATATATATATATAACAAGCCTTTATTTGTTGTTATCTCTGTTGCTCAGATAATGAAAATCCAAAAAGAGCCAGTTGCACAGTGGGAGACCCTAGAACAGGAGTGGCCAGCTCCGGTCCTCGAGAGCCGGTGTCCTGCAACCTTTGGATGTGTCCCTGGTCTGACACGCCTGAGTTAAATAATCAGTTAATTAGCAGGGCTCTGAAGAACCTGACTGCATACTGAGGGGCTAATTGTGCTATTTGATTCAGGTGTGTGGGGCCAGGGAAACCTCTAAAAGTTTCAGGACACCCCTGCCCTAGAATATATAGCGCTCCTCCCAGGTATCACAACTCTACATAATTGGAGCCCCCGCAGGTGTAACTGCTCAGACCTTGATTAACTGTGCAGCACAGCGAGCAGGAGCATGGCGTAACATCATGGAGATTGCAAACAGGGTCTTTTCAGGTTGGATCAGACAGAATGATTACAGCCAAATCCTACCCATGAGCTAAAAGGTTGCCTTCCTTGTGTCCAGTTCTTCCTTAATTAGGGAAAGCTTTAGAAGCATCTTACTTGGGCTAAGGAGAAAACCTGGACTGCTCCTAAATGGTCCAAAGTCCATTTTAGATGAAAGTAATACTCGCATTTCATTTTGCAACCAAGGTCCCAGAGTCTGGAGGAAGAGGGGAAAGACACAGATTCCATGCTGCTTGTTGTGCAGTGTGAAGTTTTCACAGTCAGTGATGATTTAGGGTGCCATGTCATCTGCTAGTGTTTTTTGAGGTCCACAGTCAACGCAGCGAATTACAAGGACATTTAGAATATTTTCCTTCAGCTGACAAGCTTTATGAAGCTGGTGGTTTCCTGTTTTTCAGCAGGACTTGGCATCTGCCCACACTTTTAAAGGTACCGAAAGCTGGTTCATTATTTGTAAGTCATATCATCATAAAAGTTACAAGAAAGGCTTGAATATTGCACTCTATATGTACTAAATCTATTTAATATATGAGTTTGACTTTCTGAAATGTGTATTAATACTGAATCACCTCATATTTTCTTAGATCTACCTGTATGTTCATGTTGCACATCACCTGTCAAAGCCATGGTCTGCTTACATACTAGCTTGCGTCCAATCCTGGAGCATCAGACAAAGACTGCTAATGAGACTTAAGCTTTAGAGCATGAGTTTAAGTCCAGTCTGAAGTCTTATTTTGGAATGTAAGTGCCACTAGTCTCCAGGTTTGCAAGTGAGGATTTTCCCCCCTTTATATTAAGGGAAACTGTGGCTTGATGGGAAGAGTGACTGTCTTGTAATTGGAAAAGTTGTGGGTTGGATTCCAATTGACTCCAGTCACATGTCAATGAGCAAGGCACTTATCCTAAAGTTGCCTACTGATCTTCCTACTGGTGTATGAATGTGTCCACGTTTGTGAGAGCAAATGAAGAACTAGTCTCCAGCACTTTGAGTGGTCGGTATGAGTTGAAAACGACAATATAAATTCAGTCCATTTACCATTCAGCTCTTTAATTAGTAAGGATAAGAACAAAGGAAGATTTGAGTATTAAAGTGACCTTTTAACACAACATAATGTTAATTTATTGGTTTTCAAAAGCTACTTCAAATGTAAAGCACTGACTTCCATGTGTGATTTATTAGTGAATACTTTGAGGAGGAGGGCTTTAACAGTAAATCTTTTGCAGTTTGCAGACACAGCACTGTTTCTGGACTGCTGAGCAGGAAACTTTGAACAGGGATGGTTAATCAGCCCTGCTTTTGGGGGGAAAAAATCCCAGAACAAGTCCTTCTCTATTCTTCTGTGTTCAATTTAAACCTGAAAAATACCATACTTCTTTTCCAGGACTGTTTTAAATGAAACGAAAAGTGTGTTGTTTTTTTTTTGTTGAGCTGATCGCTTTTAAAGAGAAAATTGGTGCAACATTTACTTTTGGGGCCTCCCCCGGGGCTGTTGCAAGCCAAATTTAGTGTAGCATACGTGTCGAGGTGTGCTTACCCAGTCTGTCCCAACATTTAAGCCAGGACTTTCCCTCAGCAACCGCCCACGATCGATATTCACCCAGAGCTCAGCAAGCGCGCAAAACAAAAGAACTACACACGTTTCTTGTTTATTGCAAAATTGATCCACTATTTCTCTAAATATTACAATGTCAAAGCAAAAGAGCAGCAAGTCAGCTGAAGTGAATTAAAAAGGCAAAAGGTGCTGGCTGCACACAGTGAGGTATTGAGTGACAGCTGCTGGAGCGGAAGGCTTTGGATGGATGAGTGGCTGTTGAGGAGATGTGACAGAGAGAGGTGTGACGGCATGATGGCAGTTTGCCACCTGAAAAAAACAACTACAAGATAGCATCAATCATCCCTATTTCCTTCCAGGACCATTCATGGGCACAGACTAACCTACCGGGGGTTTCATCACTACTGTCTATGAATCAGTATGTGTGTTTTTGTTTCACCTCTTCCAGCTTTTCTAGATGAGACGACGTTAAAGGGCTTTGGTCAATCAGATTTATGGGGAGAGAGTCTGTCGCATGTGATATAATATCAATTACTGATGTGTCAGTCAGTGTTATGAAAACCTGGGTATAAACAGGCCAAAACGTGCATCTTATGCAGTAGAAATCCCACAAAACCATAAAAATGTCAGAGAGAGTGGGTTCTGATGAGGCGATGATATATGTGAGTGAGGAGCAAAAATATATACATCAGACAGTAAAAAGAAATGACATGAGATTTATTTAAGCATCTAGCGAATCACTGAAGAAAGTTAAGACATCATAATGCCATAAAAAGATGATCCTTTTAAACAAGCAGCGCCTTGTGCCCTATCTCTTGAAGCACAACCATCAGGGGCATTTGCCAAAGAACTCAGTAATTTTGTTCACTTTTGGTAGTGTCCACTTGGTATTCTGGACAATCTGTGGTGATAATCACTGATAGTTACATGTCTGCTTTGAGTTTTAACTTAATAACTTTAACTCTAACATTCACAAATGCACCGCTCCGCATCTAGCACAAAGTATTTTAGCCATCTGCCTCACCAAGTCCAGTTAAATGTTGCTGTGGAGCTTGTTAAAAACAAAAGCACAACTGTCTTGTGTAGCAGCTAATGACTGTGCTCCTAGGCATCTGTCTCCAAAGACACCATATCCTGTGCATCCTGACTTGGTCAGCACAACCGCCTTACTCCGCAATTAGCGAGGTTCCTCCTCCTTTATTATGTTTTATACATCATCAATGTTTCTGAACTCAACAGAAGAACAGAGAAATGACATCATTGTGGCTGAAGCCTAAAATAAACTGACTCTAGGTAAACTAAAATTAGGACCAAACCACTGTTGTATTCTAAGTTATCCTTGGTTATTTCTGTACAATGACAAATATTTATTTTGCCTTTGTAATGAACGTATCCGTTATCAGAAAAAATAAGCTTTGCTTTTACATCTAGCCAAGAAAAATACTAACTCTGAATGAGTAAACCTTGATGACGTCCATCCAGTCCTAAGGCTTCCACATACTTGAGCATGCTTTTTGATAAATTTGACTAACATTTACACGACCACTCAGAGTGTGTATAGGGAATTCGACTTTCATCTCCAGATCATTAAGTATAGACATTCCTACACCCCAACATATATACCCTACCCTACTCTGACGCAGTAGTGGCCTGAATGTTACACCATTCATCTTAATACACACACACTATATATGAAATTAGGGTGCATGAAAAGTGACATAAATACTTCACAGATGTGACAGGACATTTAAAAAGTTGATCCTTTCTAAATGCTAACTCTGTATTGGTTTCTTACTTGCTAGCAATTCAAAAGTGTCAATTAACTGGCCTGCAATGCATTACTAAACTCAATCTGATCTGTTATTTGTTAATAAACTCAGGAGCCCTTAGTTACTGGGCTTCTATCACAGAGTAAGGCAGAGGCTATTAGCAAGTGGGGAAAAAATCTCAGGTTAGTGTTCAGCATTTAATATCTCATTTATTGATCACCGTTGATAATGACAGAGGCTCAGCGCCAAGAAGGAGGAGATTGAAAGTGGCTGATGGTGAATGAGCTTCAGGGATCTAATTTAGCCGTGGATGTGATTCGAGTGTGATTAGTATTTATATGACACATCATCCACATTAGGCACTGCTTTCCTGTTCCACATGCCACTCTTGATCTTCCTCTTCCCTCCCTGTTTTGAAGACAAAGCACAACGGTGATGGGAACCATCTGGCTCTCACTGCTGGCACGAGTTCGGCTCAGTGATTATTGCCAAACAGCATGAACAAGGGTTTTCACTCTCCCTCGTTCCTTGGTGTGTCTCCCTCTTTTTTTTCTGTTTCTCACCCAGCACTATATTTGTCATTGCCTCACCATAAACAAACTCGAGGGTTCATGGATACATATTTGTAAGGACATACAACAATTTTACGGTTTTCTGGTCTCCGCTAAAGCATCAGAAAAAAGAGAAAGTGTTTTTAAGTGTGTGAACAGATATCGTTACAGACGGCTTTCTCTCTTTTTTCTTCCTTACTGTCACTAACGCAAGAAAAAAAAGTGTGCTGCCCAAATAATCCTCTTCTATTCTTCTTTCTTATTTTCTTGCTGTGAAAATCTAATGCGCCTGCTGGCAGTGTCTTTCCTCTATGTATTTTCATATGAATGAGAGCGATGCCTACAGTGTACTTTCTCCCCTTCCCTTGCGAGATGCCTGTTGCTCCATGGCTCAGCCCTGTGGTAAAGATGGATTACTCCAGAAGAATTCCGTGCCCTGCCCTTTATGTATTTCTCACACACCACTTCTCCATTATCAGCTCCATCCACTTGGGGAAGCGGCGAGCAAACGTGCATGCACATTTGCACGCGCACACATACACGCACGGAAGCTGCAACACTTAAATCGGCACAGGTCGGAAAGCTCTGATGGAGTCACGAACCTGACAGATCTTTTTTTAGGAAGGCATGGACATTTTACATCCAGTTGAAGTGAAAACACAATGGCAATTATTTTTGTTTGTCTTGTCATCAATTTGTATTTACCTCCATCCTTCTCAGTGATATATGTTGGATAAAGAAAAAAAAAACATCTTTGTCAGTTAAGGATAACCTTGATTAGAAAGCATATATAGAAAAGACTGTGAACAGCCAGGCTTTATGGAGCCTAAATTATGTAAAACAGACAAATAACTGAGGGAACTTGATTCCCGGTTTCGGCAGATCAATTGAATTGTAACACGCGTAGTCTTTTAAAAATGGATTGAACATCTAGCACACAAATTTGTTAGCATTTTACAGCTCAGCTATGAGACTAAAATCGTGGGATAACATTTTATAGATTAATAATCACATAATAAGATGCAATTAATCTAAGCTTTATTTTCTTTCAGTTGCTTTGAAAGCCTAGGTAAGGTAGTCACATTGAAATGCATGCCACCAAAGAACAAACACCAAAAACAACATAAGGAAAAAAAGAGGAAGAAATAGTATGCTTATGTAATGTTGTAATAGTAGTGTAATATTCTGGGACAGGTAACTTGGCAATTAGAAAATGAATTTTTTAGTTCAAAACCTTCGGATGATAACTTGTTAAAATGGTGAGCTAGAGTGGAGGAAATGCTCATCAAACTTGTAAACATTTCTCCTATCTGGTTTTTGAAATTAATTGCATACCAAATATTAGTACCAACCCAACTATTCCATATGAACAAACAAATTAAAACAAATAGGTCCATAAATTATATGGAGTGAATGGAGTAGAACAAACTGGGGAATAAGCACTGAACAGCCTTACTGAAATCAATTTTATAATCAAGTGGAAAAACCTTTCCTGTGTTGTAATGCCAACTTCAAAACATTTCTTGTATGAAGGGGTTCGCCTCATATAATACTAGACTGTTATTTTTGGCCCATTCTTCTACACAGACTGTCCTGAAATCTTGAAGGGCCTGCAGGCCTCTTCTATGCAATCTAATTCTCTGTTCAGTCCATGCATTTTCAGTTGTATTCAAGTTGGGCGATTGATTGGGTTATTCTAGCAATTTAGTTTTCTTTCTCGGAAATGAACATAGATTTCCCATGCTGACTTCTTCTAAACATTTTCCGTATGAGAAACCCTGCCTTGTTTCACCCCCACGTGGATGTAAATAATGTCCTTGCATTTCTCCGTTCATCAACCAACCAACCAACCCACCATCCATCCTAACTTATATAGTAGCACTGTTACACACAATAGATTGACCAAAGTGCTCCAGAGGTAAAATAAGATAATAAAATGTTAAAAACAATAAGCAACACAATTAGGATAAATAAAACGATGCTAATGCTCAAGCTCCCTGGAGTTAAGAGCCAATGAAAAAGTTTTTAAAGGAGATTTGAAAGGTTCTAGTGGACCTTATTAATAGCGGGAGACTGTCCCGCACTTTATTAGCTGCAACAGAAAAAGCTCAGCCTCATTTAGTCACCAGCTGAGTCCTCCTATGAGGACTGTGTTTATGGACAGGCTCAGTGAGGTAAAACGGTGCCAGATTATTTTAAAGATTTAAAAAAAAAAGTAAAATTTTTAAAGTTATTTTAAAAGAAATAGGCAGCCAGTGGACCGGATATAAAATAGGGGTGAGGTGCTCTCGTCGTCTTTTCTCAGATAGCAAGTGCACGGCAGCATTTTGAATAAGCTGAAGATGACATACAAGGGTCTCGCGTATCCCACTATAGAGTTGTAGTACTCCAGTCTAGTGGTAATAAAAGCATGAATGACATGTTCAAGAGCATGTCAAGGAGTTTAATTTTGTTCTTCAGCCTCTAATGATAAAAGCTAGACTGAACTAAAGCAGTGACCTGCTTAACAGATTTGAAATTAGTTTTAAAGATGATGGCCAGATTTCTGATAGATTTGCCACCAACTGACTCAAGAAGGCCAATA
Source organism: Fundulus diaphanus (assembly GCA_037039145.1). Taxonomy (NCBI): domain Eukaryota; kingdom Metazoa; phylum Chordata; class Actinopteri; order Cyprinodontiformes; family Fundulidae; genus Fundulus; species Fundulus diaphanus. The sequence goes on from CM073141.1 coordinate 26,110,385, forward strand.
GCGCTGGTACATCCTGTCAGCAGGACACATTTCCCAAACAGAATCATGTTTCTCTATTGTGCAGTGAACGGGCATAGATGCCATGATGGTTGACTGCATCACTTTCTATTTTTTCCAAATTATTTCAGGTTTTTCTAAAGCTCTATGCAAGTTCTCCTTGGCTCTTGGACAAATATTTTGATTATTCTTTTGACTCCTGAGTGGGAAATCTTATGAGGAGTGCCTGGTTGGCATCAGTGTGTGATGAATTTATTTTCTTTCCACTTGCATTTCTGGTCTAAATGGTACCCACAGGAACCTACAGAAGTTCACAAATACTCCTGTAACCACTGTCACCTATGATTTGAATCAATTTGTTTGCCAAGGTCTTGAGAGAGGAATTTTCTTTTATCCACCATAAGATGCTTCTTGTGTAATAGCTTGGTTATGAGGAACCTTTTTTATAGGCTATTAATGAGGACTATATGCGGCTGATAATAATTTGCACTATTAGGGACAAGTGTTGCTTTATAAATATTGAGAGATTTCAGGTCATTTGACTTGATTTGTTTGCAAATATGGATTATGTTTTTTTACCTACTTGTGATGGGATTTTAATGTCAAAGGACCCATTAGAAATGCATTTACTTAGAAATGCATTGAATTGTTCAATTCTTATTTTCCCTGTAGTAAATACTGCTATATAATAATCATGATGTTATACTGAGTAAAGGTTTCAAATTATTTGGCTTGTTTAGAATCAAACTTTAGTTCTGAAAAAGATCCAGATCGATTTTCTTTCTCTTATAGTGCATAATGTATCTCTTAGTCAAATGTTACTTTGTTTAAAGGTGAGGTTTTAGAAATGTAACATCTGTTAAAGCAGTCTGGCACAGGCAGTGTGTTTGTGATTGTAAATCAGGGCTGCAAAATGAAGACCCTGCTTAATTTATAAATGAATAATATAACCAACCATCTAAGTATGCAAATGATCTGGAAATGCAGCTGTTGTTGCTCAGCGGGAAAATTAATATTGAACCCTTCATTTTTTTCAGTTGAAATATTTCCAATGGGACCACTGAAATAAAATTCACCCCAGATGTCAACAACAACCTAATTAGTCTACACATACAGGGAACACACACAAAAATTTCTTCACAAATTAGGTTGGAAATGAAAAAAAAAACTGGAATGACACCGGGACTAAATGCTATCCACATCAGGAAAAAGTTGTGCAAACAGGCATAGAAAGCCAAGAAACCAGCTGAATTGTTTTACTATTTAGAAAGCATCTCAGCTACTTTGTGAAAAACCTATATCAGCTGGTTTAATATTACCTGATGGCCCATTGAAAGGTTTCTAATCACAAAAGCATTGCACAGAGTGGTGTGATTGGTAAGAACAAACAGACCTTCACAAAAATGTCTCAGTGTTGCAAAACATACTAATGGCAATGGCTTTGGGTGCTTTTCTGAACTATTGAATAAAACGTGTGTTTATGTTTTAGTGAACGCTTTTGGAGACATAATACAGAAGTGCTCAAAAAGAATGATTAAAATCGTTGGACTAGCGCCAAGAAGGGATCCCAGAGATATTCAAAAAAGATCTGAAAATTAGCAGCTACTGTTTTTCCCATGACAAAAATCAGTGATGCATTCACCTTAAATCAGTGGTCTCAAACTCGAATCCTCAAGGGCCGGTGTCCTGCAACATTTAGATGTGTCCCTTGCCTAACACACATGAATCAAATGGCTAAACTGCCTCACTAGGTTGCAGTCAAGCTCTGCAGAGCTCTACTATTGAGCTCATATTGGAGTCAGGGTGTGTTGAAGCAGAGACGCATCTAAAAGTTGCAGAACGCCGGCCCTCAAGGACTGGAGTTTGGGACCACTGCCTTAAATGCTTCTATGCACACTTTCTGTGGAACACTCCACTGCTAAAGAAATGGCATTTGGAAGCTTGTTTAAAGTTTTCTGCAGAAGCTCTGGAGAAGTCAGTGAAGCACTGGTAGCTCAGTGGGAAGAATAGTCACCTGGTGATTCAGAAGTTGTTGGTTTGATTCCAGTGAAAGAAATTCTTCCCAAAATATTTAAGAAATTCAGCTGAGTCCGTTCGGAAGATACTGTATATATGTGCAATATACATAAAACAGCTGAGTACAGTGACAAAAACAACAGATTATGTGGAAGAGAAGCAACTATTTCATGACTTTGCACCTCAAAGTCATGATTGTTCCATATTGTTGTTTGAAAGTCAATCTATGGAAAAAAAACAAATACCAATGCCACAACAAGACTCGAGAATCAAGAACCTTTATCGTTACTGTGTTAGCAAAGTGAACATTTTGATGAGACAAGCACCGGCTCAGGATGTACACAGATTACAGAAAACACGCAGACACAACAAAACATAATATTTCCAAACTTTTTCTTTCTGCATATTTTCATAATGTCTGAATGTTATGATAGTATTCCATTTTGTTTAACTACTTTCTAAAGAAATCCAACACAATAACATTCTGAACATATCTTGACTTTCTCCTAAAAAAAAAAAATCACCTTTTATTTCCTGACACTATTTACCATCATTAACTGTTTCAGCAAATGCTGGGGATTTCTGTCTCATGACAATTAGGACAAAGTTCTACAGCAATTAATAAAACATTCACTCAGGCTTTAATCATTTCATTGTTCTAGTGGTTTTCACTGCAGAAAGCAAAAGAGGAACTATGCAGCTAATTTTATCCGACAATGTATCTAAAATTCTTTTGCAAATCTGACAAGCCACACCTGAAACTAAGTTTAACAAATATTGCTTTTTTATAGCAGTTTTATGTGAACTCATGAAGACTTGAAGGGAACTTTTTCTTTCTGTGCAGATGGACACAATATGCTTAAGCCAGCGTGGCCTTTAAATTAAGGTTCAGTTGAAGCTTTCTGTCCTTCTGATACCAAAATAAAAGAAATAAACACACACACACTTCCAAGAATTGGCAGACATTTTTATGTGACCAACATTCTCTTCTATTCCTGGATTTAAGTTTTTATCATTTGGTCAATATATTATCATGCCACTGAAATGACAAAAATATAAACAAAAGGTAAATTCAGTGCATGTGCAACATTCTATTTAAAACAAATAATAAATTAACAGATCCACATTCAGATGTTGAACTCTATGAACCACGGCTTGCATTATTTTCCCTCCCATCCCCATTTCCCTCCTCATCACAAAGGCATCATCCAAAAACGTCCAATTGGTCAGGACTGTTCAGTCTAAGCAAATGGCATTAGCTGTCCTAATAGTGCAGTCAGTGAGGAAGGAGGTAGTTAACGGAGCCTGTATGCTTTCTATCATAGTTCCTTTAGCATAGGAACCTTGCAATGCCCCTTACCGGCGCTAAGGAGCTATACAACTTTCCCACCCTCGGAGGCGGTTTCAAATATTGTCAGTTTCGCAGCCGCTTCGTCTGCCTAAAAGGTTTGGCAGATACAGCCGAACCCATCTTCATGTGGACGAGGATGAGTTCGGCGGTATCTGCCAGATTGGGTTAAGCTAGGGCTACACCTTGACAAGGTAACAACTGAATTTTGCATTTGAATTGGGCTACAGCCTGGAAAGCTCACATCTCAGGATCTTCCAGCAACCAGTGTATGCACAATTTGGGTGTGTGCGCTTCCCTTTAGTTGTAAGCTCTATTTAACCGGGTAGTACAGCATATAGGGATGTCTGTGCAAGGGGGCTAATGTTCACATGGTTTTTGTTTGTTTCTTCTCATTTGTTTGTTTTTTGTTTGTTTTTTGACAGAACATTGATTTCCAAGCAAGTGGGAACAAGTGTGTTCCCAAAAGCAGGGGACCCTCAGTTCTTAGTAAAAGGAACAACTGAAAACTACTTGTGATGTCAGTCACTGAAAGCAGAAACAAAGCTGCCATGTTCTAAAAACCCTTTTGTTAGCTCTCTTCCTCTCTTTCGGAGATACATAAGCTCTGTCACTGTAAACTTGCCAGAAACAGAATAATCTTTATTTAGCCACGATTATGTGCACAAACAAGGAATGTGACTTTAGTTAGAGCACTCACAGCATAAATACAACTAATACATATACTTCTATTACTAAAATAATATAAAAGTATAACATTATGCTCAGCCTATTTCATGCATTTTCTCCTCACATACAGATGCACTTTTTCTCTTTTGTTTTCAAGAACAGTGTGTAAGAGCTCACTTGATATTCTCTTCAGCTGGGTTCTTTTTCTTCTCTTATGATAATGCCAGTGGATTGTCAATGTTTAATGAAAGACTGGAGGCTAGATACTGGCTTAAGAAATATCCTCACTGTGGAACATGAGAAGTTCAGTCTATAATTTTCTTACAAATTATGGATGAATAAAATTGAGAGTGTTGGGATAAAAGTGCTCACACCGAGGCCCAATTTATTTTGAACGTTTTCCGCTCATTTGAATATTAGTTGTCGAGAGTAAACAGCACAGAAACACATTAGGTGTAGAGGGGAATCCAAAGCCGCGAGCAGCTGCCAAGGCAAACTTTCCCACTCAACTCCACTTTCACCCCTCTTTTCCTGCTGCTCCTACACGCAGCCTAAAGCTGCTAGTTTGCACCATTTCTCCTCATCCCCATTTAGGCGTGAAATGTATTTCTATTCACAGCAGTGGAAAAAAAAAGGAGAAGAGGCGGGAGAGCAAAGGAAGTGACACAACCAATCTAATGGAAAAACCGCCTCTCTCTGATGTCTGTAAAATTGCATATTCCTCTGGATAAAAACCAGGACAACAAGAAGCTGTCAGTGTCTAAGGGACACCCTTAGAACCATGTGGAGAATGCTTGAATTGGACTGCTGTGCCCTCACGGGCCACGAGTAAAAAGGGGATTCAAAGCCGGTAAAGGAAACTTAAACCCAAGCGGAGAGGTAGCACTCTTTGGATGTAGACAGAGGAATGTTGTAACAAGGTGGCAGTAGTTTGAATAGGCTGCATATGCCATGTGCCATTTTGGTTTGAGTGGGAACAAAGACTTCATGCATTATTTCTACAAGAATCTGCACAATTTAAAATTCTGTTCTCTTTCCACATGCACTTGATAAGAACCATAAAAGATTACATGCTGTTGGGAAATGTTTTACTGGTCAAGGATGAAAATATCTGCTTTGCACAAACCACATATATGTGTTGACTGAACCATTTACAGATTTACTATATTTGATGAATGCCCCTTAACCCTGAGTTGAAGGCCATTATGTGCCTCAAATAAGTAAAAAAAAAAGCAACTAAATTGAACAAAACCTTATTGAAAGGGTGTAATAAAAGCACAAGATATGCTTAAAATAAGCCTGAAAAGGTTGAGCTTGTTGTACTTTAACCTACTTGAACTATAAAATGCACTTCAGAGAAGATTAAATTCAGACTGGTTAAATTATATTAAAATCCCATCACGTCCACTATATAGTAATGATGGTGTCAAATCATAAGGCAATACAATTACAATTTTTTTTCTTTATTATTCAACCCTTTATATGATAAAAGCACAGACATCTATTTTATCTCAGATCTATTTTATCTAAACCTATTTTATCTGTTAGCAAGGATTTCCTTCTATCGGTACATAATCGCTAGTTTATCTTAAAAAAAAAACATTTTTTGGCTCCAACAAGACAGCTAAGACTGAGGTAAGTCATCCACAGGCATGGGGCATGCAAAGTTCATCAAGAAAGAATTATTAAGGGAAATGGTTATCCAACTAACTTGGTTCTATGTGTAAGGTAATTGCACGCTAAACCTGCTTACTGGGTGAGCAGCTCTTGGCAGCAACAACTGCCATCAAGCTTTAGTGATAACTGGTATCTGTCTTTCACGTCGGTGTGGATGTAACTCTCTTCTCTGCTGAATTGTTAAAAATTCAGACACACAGAAGGGATTTTTCTTGTCGTTTTTTTTTTTAGCATGAACAGCTTGTTTTAGGTCATGCCATATCGGCTCAAATGGATTTAAGTCTGGATTTGGACTAGGCAACTCCAAAGCTTTCTTTTTTCAAATGTTCTGAGGTGGATTTGCTGGTGTGTTTTGGGTCATTTTCCTGCTGCACAACCCGTACACCCTTGACTTTCAGGTCACAAAATAACGGTCAGACATTCCTCTACAAGATTGTCTAATAGAGTAAATCAGCCTCAGAACATCAAACTAACACCACCATGTTTTCCTGCATGTGTGTTTTTCTAGAAAACGCCTGTGTTAGTTTTACTCCTGATGTAACGGGACGCACACCTTCCAAAAGATTCTGTTTTTGTCTCGTGAGTCGAGGGAATACTTTCCCAAAAGTTTGTGTGATCATAAAGAAACTGTTTTTTCTTGTTTTGGGTGTTTTTGGTAAAGATGCATTGAAGTTGGAATCCTGCATCCCGCCATCCCACAGCCAGATCTGGGTATCAGCTCCATGATGTAGAAAAATTTGATAGATTATCCTTTTAATAGGCTTCATTGATAATAAAAAAAACACTAGAACTGTTCAGTAATTTCATCTCAATGATATTAAACCAGTCTCTCATCAGGAACACCACAAATCTATTTCCTTTTCATCTTCATAAACTTTTAAAACATGAATACATATTGTAGCTCAATCCCCATCAGACTCCTAAAAGTAAGTCTTAGTTGAGGAATTCATGCTGATTTTTTCACTGAAACTGCACTGTAGCTCCCCTCTGTGCCACAAAGGAAGACATCACTGCATCACAGTCTCAGTGTGGCACAAAACAGCCAAATATTCTTTTAAACTTTTGCAGGGAAAGTTTTCTTTCAATACCATCGCACATAAACTTTGTTTTATAGTTTTAAAACAAGATGACGGTGAAGGAATCTGCAGCGGCTAAGGCGCTTCGGTTTATTTTGTTTGCTTTTGCGTTTTTACTCGTGTTATCACTACTCCAAGCTGTAATACAATACAGGAGAGAGGAATTGTTGGAACTGCGACCCAACCCTGGAGTGCACAAACCGTACCGACCGTCGAATCCAGACTTTATTCACCCCGACCTGCAACGGACAACAGAAGCTCCACTGTATCCGCTCTGGAGGCCCAGAGATCAGGGTAAGCAAAGAAGGAGATGACGAGGCTGTCGGACAGGCCTCCTGACTCGGCTAAAAGCTAATCCATTCAGACCAACACTCCTGAGCCTGATTCTGTCCAACGTAAGATCCCTCGCCAACAAAGTTGATGAGATCTGGTTAAGATTCGTTGCACGTAAGATGGACATCTGTGTAGCGATATTCACAGAATCGTGGTTAGACGGCAGCGTCCCCGACGAGGTGCTACAGCTAGATCAGCGGACGGTTTTCAGGGCTGATCGACCTGGGCTACGGAGAAAAGCAAAGGAGGAGGTCTGGTGATCTATACTCACAAAACGTGGTGCACTTTGGCAAAAATTGTCGGAACCTTCTGTTCACCTGACCTGGAATACCTTGCAGTTAAGTGCAGACCATTTAAACTGGCTAGAGACCTCAGCTCTGTGATAATCATTGCAGTTTACATCTAACCAAGAGCTAACACTAAGGTAGCTTTGGAGTAACTCCACTGCTTTGCTACTGGCCAAATTAACAATAACCCAGAGACCGCTGTGATCATCGCTGGGCACTTTAAACATGTTCATTTAAAGGCTGTGCTCCCCAAGTTCCATAAATTCATTAAGTTCCCGACCAGAGACAATAATACATTAGATTAAGTTTACTGTAACATCCCTGGGGCATACAAAGCTGCTGCAATGATGAGTCCCACTACAGGGAAGAGGTCAGCAATCTCACACAGTGGTGCTCCAGGAACAACCTGGTCCTGAACAGCAGTAAGACCAAGGAGGTAATAATAGACTACAGGAGGTCCAGGAAGACTGAACACACTCCTCTCTGCATACAGGGGGAGATGGTGGAGTGTGTGGACAGCATTAGGATCCTGGGCATTCATATCTCCTCCGACCTCTCTTGGACTGCAAACACCTCCCACCTGGTGAAGAAAGCCCAACAATGGCTCTTCTCCCTCAGGAAACTGAAAAGGTCTGGAGTTTCCACTAAACTGCTAAAGAACTTCTATAGAGCTACCATAGAGAGTGTTTTATGTATCAGCATAACTGTATGGTATGAAGCTGCACAGTGCAGGAGAGGAAGGACAGAAGAGGCACGGGTGATGAGAACAGAGCAGGGGATTGTGGGATGCCATCTGCAGGACTTGGACTCAATTTATGCAAAACAAGTCCAAAGAAGGCCAGATGCATCTCCACTGATCCCACCCACCCAGGTAATGTGCTGTTTGCCCCTCTTCAATCAGGTAAATGCTTCAGAAGCCTCAAAGCCAAAACAAATAAACTTAAAAACAGTTTCTTCCCAAGAGCTGTGAGGGCAATCGCCCCCTGATTGGAGGCTGCAGTCCAACACTTTAAAATCACCCCACTGTTACTAGCCCGTCATATCTTACAATTCACCTTAATGTTATTGCCAACTTGCACGCCACCGTGTCAGAATATCTAAATGCACATTTCTGTACATGAAGCCTCAAATCATCATTGCACAGTAAGCACCTTATTACCTTATTATTTGTTATCTGTGACTCATGAAGGACAACTAGTTCATACAAACTTTTGAATCATCATCTTATTTTTTTAATTTCTCTTGAACACTACAAGAAAAAACACTGTAACCCTTGTTCATTGCCTGTTTGTTTGTCTGTTTGCCTTCAGTATGTGTACTCTGAACCAGAGAGGCCAAAAAGAAATTTCACCACGGTAATGCACGGTGACAAAGACTTTTTGAATCTTTAAGAAATTGACTCTCAGTAGTATGTTCTAATGTCAATTTTTGCAACACTTTTGCTTCTCCTATAACATATTGATATGCCCTTGGGCAAAGCGCTTAAAGGTACATATTCACGTTATTTGACATTTTTTTAAATTAATATGGCAGAACATGTAAAACTGTGTGGAGTTTTGCATGTTCTCCCCGTGTCTGCGTAGGTCTCCTCCAGACCCTACAGTTTCCCCTACCACTAAAGACATACTGGTCAGGTCGGCCATTAGTGGCGGAAGTCATAGTCAGTCGCAGCGGCTCAGGCTAATCCTCCATCCCTTTACGTAATTCTGTTGTATGTACCTTGTATGTATAATGACAATAAAGCACTTTACTTTACTCTGGTTGCATACAACGTTTTTCTAAAAGATTATCATGTCCTGCTGGCGTAGTATTTGTTATTTCTGTCTTTTAAGCTTTGTTTTTGCTCAATTTGTTACTAAATATAACATTTTCTGTGTATATTTACCATAATAACATCATGTGAACAGGGTTAGGTTACTGCACATTGCAGAGCAATTGCTCGGAGAACAACAAGCCAGAAAGACAGTAGTACAATGACGCTATCTGGTGACACTTTCACTTAAATGGCCACTCCAGTCTCCTCACTCACTTTTCTCCAAGCTTGGTCCGTTCTGGACTTGTCTCGGTAGGAATGATTGGCTGAGTCATACAACTGGCTGACCGCAGAATGCCACTATCAGCTTGTCTTCCATGTTGAATGAAAACAGCTTTTTCTCCGCTGCACTCCTTAAACCCACATCGCAGCCACACCCTTGTTCTTGATTGGTTGTTGTGGCACAACAAGACACAAAACTTCAGCTTTTTCAACTCCAAAATCTGTCGCTTTGCATCCATTGCAGGTGTCACGTAACCTGACAACAGCCAGCTGTATGTCGCTCCGCCTAGCTCCACTCACATACATCTGGGACATCGCCGATAGAGAATGATTTCTCCAACCAATTTTATGGTCTGGCCAATCAGGACGCAGGGCTGGAGTTTCATATATGTGACGTAGTGGAGACGCGACCATGACGTGAGACTGTTTTGATAGCAATGGCGGCTCGTCGAGGAAGCAAGCGTTAGCATTGATGCTGCTATTTCTTCCGTGTTGTCCAATCTACCTAATATTGTTTCATTAAAAGAACATCAGAGAACGGCTCTGAAGGCTTTTGTTGGTGGAAACGATGTTTTCGCCCTTCTCCCCACCGGATTTGGCAAGTTTTGTTTTCCGGGGCCAGCGGACGTGCAGACGCGCCCCGGAGCGGTTAGCGGTTAGCGCTAACTATGTTAGGAGGCCTTTAGTCCTCAACGCGGTCGGCCCGGAATCGACTCCGACCCGCGGCGCTTTGCCGCCTGTCTTCCCCCCTCTTCCTGTCAGCTCACTGTCAATAAAACGCGTGCCACTAGAGCCGCAAACACATTATTATTTATTTATTTTTTTCCCCTGCGTCGCTATCATTAGCGTCACGGGTTAGCTTCGGTGTGAGTGGTTGAAATAGCACATCAATAAAGATGACAGACAAGTGGCTTATCCAATCATATGCAAGAATTTTTGATAAGGCCCAGCCTTCTGTAAATGCAATTCCTATGGCGGAGTCCCAGATGTATGTCAGTGGAGCTAGGCGGAGCGACATACAGCTGGCTGTTGTCAGGTTAGGTGTCACGTGCTCTGGCTTCATTTTAATCACCAAAATCACGTGTTTTGACTCGATATAATTGCCTCTGTGGCCTCGCTTAGCATCGCTCCGCGTCACATGGCTTCTGTGTTGCACCTGTGCATAGGGCTATCATGTAAATCTATTGCTTGGCCTGTGTCACTCGCGTTAATTGGGAACGCACCTTAAGGCTCCCACATACTCGGGCGTACTGTGCGCATACTGTGAGCTGCGCGGACTCCGCGCTGACTCTCCGCGGACCTTTAATCCTTCATAGTCAAGTGCACGTGTTGCCTAAATTTCTTGTGACAAACTCCTACAATTCCCACACTTTCTGCCAGTGGGGAGAAGCGGGAAAGGGATGGTAAAATGTTTGAACCATTTCTTTTCCAGCAGGCACCCATCTGTCAGTGCGCACAGAGAGGGAATGTGATACCGCACGTCTTGCAGCTCAGTGTATCAAGCTCAGAGTCATATGTAAAGCAGTTCGATGTGAAAACTTCTTGCTGCCAAACAGTTTATAGTGTGACAATGGCGGGGCGTATGTGGACGCAAAAAAGTAAGCTCTGCCCTTACCTGTCTGCACGGAGTCCACGCAGATGTCTGCGGGCTCATGTCCACACAAGTATGTGGAGGCCTTAAAGCTTTAGCAAAAGCTCAGGAAGCATTGTGATGTCTGTGGCTGCGAAGTTCATAGACACGTGAGTACATGTCCTTGCTAATAGTGCTACTGGTGTTAGCAATGCTTTTAAGCCCTATTCTGATGAGATTAGTATTACCTAGGGACCACATCTTATTTGTGATTTATTTAGTAGCTGCATCAATGGTCATCTGATGTTCTTTTTTTTTCTGGCTTTCTAACAGTTACGTGGTACTGCCGGTAGAAGGCGCCACGTCTATTTATGTCATCTCATTGTGCCCGATGCTGGGGTTCAATTTAGACTCAAGAAGGACTATGAAAACACTATCTGGACAGACGCTTGGAGTATATAGCCTCATTTTATCATAATCAACCAGATTTTGGTCTTTTTGGTATAGGCATATAACATGACTATATACCTTTTACCCTAAGTTTTTTTTTACTGTAACAATCTATCTAATGGTCTATGAATGCTTAAAACTTCTATTCTTAAAGCTTAAAATTTCTATTCAGAGACATCTCCCCCTAGCTATTTTCTAAAAGAAGATTAAGAGGACAATATCCGAGTCTAAATGTGAAAAACCTAAAATGTTGGCAGCTTTAATTGCATCAAAATTTGTTTTTATTTCAATCAGTTTATCAATAGCGCAACAACTCACAACACATGTCGTCTCAAGGAACTTTACAAAAAAAGTCAATATATTCCAATCAGACAAATTGCAGGTTGATTAGATACAGTATGTTCCAAAGTTCAGTTTACTGTTCAAATTGGTTAAAAAGTGTTTTGTCCAAGAAAACCCAGCAGATTGCATTGAGTCACTGTCTACTGCTTCTGGATGAGCATGTGGCAACAGTGGACAGTCGCTTCCATTGGGTCGCTGACATTGCAGCAATCCTTTATACCTCAGCATGTATGCAGCAACAGCTGAAAAACAGTGTTCAACAGTGTTCTTAAAAATGTTGAAGGGGGGGGGGGGTGTCAATGAATGCAGAATAGTATGGACAAATCAACGCTTTTTGAGAATGCATTATTTTCCTCCCACTTCACAATATTACCACTGTGTCTTGCTCTGTTACATACAATCTCTCTAAAATATTTTGAGGTTAAGCTTGATAAAATGCAGAAAGGTTTAAGAGGTATGAATACCTTTGCAAGACATTGTTTTACCACAAAATATGGCTTATCAAGGGGAGTTTTATTTAAAGTATAACAAAATTGGTCTTGATTTTATTCCAAGAGATCAAATGCCAAATTTCATAAGGTTACTATGGTTGCACGGACTCCCAACTGAGAAGTATATATGGGAGTACTGGAGAGTAGTTAGATGTATAGATTTACATAATAAATATGATTTATATTACCTTTCTTTTGCACAAGCTGTTTTGTGATATCGCTTTATAATCTTGAAGATGAACAGTAAATACCTTGTGAAAGAAACATTATTTATGGTGCATGTGTAATCACCCAGAGTCCTGCTTCCTAATTGCAATCTATTTAAAAAAAGAAAAGAAAAAAAAACATGTCAAAGAGTCATCCTTCATCCATACAGAGCCTAGAAAGACATGTCTCTGGGCCATCTTCAACACTATTATTACTTTTTAAAATCTTTTAAAGCGACAGCAATTCATTTTTAATGTGGATGAATATTTCAGAGTTCTAGAGTTACAAAAGGACAGAGTGGGAGACGCAAGATGATTTAAGAGTGGTAAAGAAACAAAAGGGTGGGAACACTGAGATTCAGTCCAATTTCTGATCTAATATCCAATTAACAAAGTGTTACTACCTTAGCTAATGGTCTAAAATGTAACGTTGTCTCACTAAGAATAAGAGCTATGAAACACTCATGATTTGTCATTGAAGAACTGTAAGTATGGCCCCAAAGTTTTATCTTAAACCTTCTCAACAGGATCTATCTAGTGTTCATTCTAAATGTTTTAGAGACTCTAAGAGCAACATCCACCTTGACTGCATCATTGCACCTGGCGTGCTGTACATTTAGGTATTACTGATGTGAAGAGGGGAAAAAAATGAAAGGAATAAAGAGAAAACAGCATTAGTGGGAAATGAGGTAAAAGTCAGCAAGCAGGATTGAGAGAAGAATGCTTCCTCAGCAGCCTTTTTTTTCCTCAATTATCTGCTGCTCACTGAAGACGATGATGGATTGTATTTGAACAGGGGAGAAAACTCTTAGTGGACTTAAAGTTTAGCTGAAACCGTATGGTCAAGAGAGCCATTAATCCAACTCAGAGTGGCGACCCATCGAACTCCTCCAGCGAAATGCGTGATCGAGCTATAGACAGAGCAGTTGCAGAGATAAAGCGGCAGAGTACAGATCTGATTAGGCTCCTGTCTCTGCACACTCCACGGGGATTAAACACAACAGCTCCTCGTTAGACCTCCCCACTTTGTTCCATACGCTACATTTGCTGTAAGTGAAAAAATAAAATATGCCATGGAGTACAAATCATAATTCCCCTCACTACTTTACACCCCTGCGTGGACACAAGATGTGATTTACATATTAATATGCAGCTAATTTGCTACTGTTGCTGGTGGAGTAGCATTAGATACATCATGTATTATTCCTCCTTTAGTATCAGTACTTGATGCAAATAAAACCCTTATTTATAAGTCCTGGTTAGGTATAAAATGTTCAAATTGTTACGGTCTTGTTGTTAACTGCATTTGGATTCTAAAAGTGTCATTTGCATTTTTATATAAACTTTGCTCAGAACGATGTCCTGAGTAACTAGAGAACAAAGCTCTGTGTGCAAACAAACAATGGCACTTAATGTTCAGTGGTTGCATTTTATCTAAGTAAAATGTAGTATTCTGCGAACAAAAACGCATTATTATTTCTGAGAAAGTGAAACGTTTATACAATGAATTTTATCTGGTAAAAATATATTTGGTAATCGTAACACAAAGTAGTCGTTTTCTGTCTGAATTTTTATGGAATGTTGGTCCACGCTTCTTTACAACATTGTGTGAATTCATTGAGGTTTCCTGACTTTTGTTTCTGCACACCTCTCTTATGTTCACAGTACAGCCTTGCAGTGGGTTTTCCTTTACAGCTGTTCTGCTGTCGATGTGCTTCTGCTTTGGGATCTTTATTATGTTTATAATCTGGTTCGAAACAGGGTTGAGCTGTCATACAAATGTCTTCATGTTTTGCTCTAGAATGCGTAACTGCAAAACAAGCCCAAACATCTCACCTCCACTATGATGCTAGACTGTTGTTGTTTTTTTCTGATATTTTATCTGATACTTTATTTGATTTTCACCAACCATCTCTCAGTACATGATGACTAAGCATTGTTCCAGAAATCTTGGAGCACATTCAAGATTTCAGGTGCAGTTTGCTCCAATTTTCTTTTTAGAGAGAAGGCTTTTGCCTTGCAACTCTCCTAAACACGGCATGCTTATTTAATCTTTTTCTAATAACAAGGTCATGAACCTTATGATCAAGATTTTAAACTGAGACCCATAGATTATGAGAGGGAGTTGTTGGGTTTCCTTACATTTCTTTCTGATCCATGCAGAGTCAAATCTTTGGGTAACTTTTGGGGGCTGTACACACCTAAAAAGACTGAAAGTATTTGTTTTTAGCATTTTGTGGCCATGGTAGCCTTAAAGTGAACACATCATGTTTTTAATTTCTTTCTTTAATTTTTTCATTCAAATCATTCAGTCATGGGTTATATAAAGTGAAATTGCAATGCTTTGGTTTGAATTCCTCATAATTTTTCCCCACAGCCCCTCTTTTACCCCTGTTCTGAAGTGCGTCTAAGAGCAATTTGTTTTGGTCCGGTCACTTTAAATGCAAAGGAGTCACTTGACACCCCACCCCCACCTAGGTTGCAGAGCATTTCAATCAACCCGTACAGCCATTTTTGTAGTATGCTGGGGGACGTGGTAATTGCACCCAACAACCAAACATTTTCATATTATCTCCAAGTACACAACAAAATTTATTTAAGGGCTAAAAAATTGGAATTGGTTGAATTTACATCATATGACCCCTTTTAGACAGGAAATGCACAGAGAAAATAGGGAGGAAGACATGCAGTAAAAGTTCCAAGGTCAGGATGCGAACCCTGGATGAAGGCGAAGAGAACTGATAGCCTCTATAGAGCACCCAATGTACTTATATGCCACCTGTCACCCCTACTAAAAATGTTTTACATTTTTTCCCAGTTGTGAAAAATCTTTCTCACTATTGTATTGAATTGGCCTTTTAACCTTACTCAAATGAATATGCAGCATTAATTGCATCTCTAAGGAGTTTGCTGATATCATCCACTTTAGCACTGAATTAGTACACAGCTGCACTTTTCCTCAGTCCTTTAGAAGTAAGGGTGTACTTTGTTTTCCCATAAGTGAAAGTTTCCATACATTTATCAAAAACATTTTCATTATCACAAGGGAATATGAAACACAGGGGCTTGAACTCTATGCCATTTTCTCATATACACTACTGCTTTGCAGTAATACTTAAAGAACTTTGTCTTGCTTGCTGAAATTGCCACATCTGCAATTACTACTAGTAACACAGTACATGACAGAACTTGGGCTCCTGATAAAATCTACACAGTGATTTATAAAAATCCAGAGCTCCCTATTGAGAATAACGAGGAAACTGGAAGGAAAATCTAATAATTTGTTGCTGACACCCTCACATTTTCTGTGTTTATTACCTTCTTTACAAGTAAGTTTGATCTACAGAGAGGAGGGTTTAGAGTTGAAGCACAGCCAGTAAGGCAGCAGGAAGGATATGTAAGCAATGTTCATATAAACTTTTAGAATCTATTTTTCCAACGGCTAACAAGTTTACAATGTAAGTAAAACAGAAGACTGGAAGGTAAAAATCAGTCATTACATAAAAATATTTTGGAAATCTTTGTGTGAAGTATAAGTCTAATATTCAGAGGCAGCCAGTGGTACAAGTGAACTAAGCCGCTACTCAGGGCCACCAAACTATCAAGGACCTTCTATAAATGCTTGAATTTTAAGAACGACTGTAAATCTAACATTTTTGTATTTGTTTATTGAGAATGAGAATTCTATTAAATTTGATGTGATTCAGCATAGATCAATTAAAATATTTGAATTAGTTGAAAAATGTAATCTAAGGTAATGTTTTCATTGTTTCATTTTTGTTTTAAGATCTGTGCAACAATTTGATGCCACGAGTTTGTCACACCTGCTGCTGTGCTGTGACCATCACATCTGAGCTTCATCACCATGATCAGCAGCTGCTGCCATATAAGGACGGATCCTCCACCTGCACAGCGTCAGATTGTTGTCTAACCCCAGTGGTAACATTTTCAGGCCATTTGTTTTGTTCGGGCCAAGTTTGACATATTTCTAACCTGCCTGTTTCCTTCCTTGTCCAGTTCCTCAGAGTTTATTTTTTTTTTTAGCTCTGGTGAAGGTCACTAGTGATATTCCCATGGCCTCAGATAATGGACTTGAGTCAGTGCTTTTCCTGTTAGATGTCAGTGCTGCTTTTCGCACAGTTGATCACAATATTAACCTCGAAAGACTTGAACATACTGTAGGGATTAAGTGAAAACTCTAGGGTCACTTGTAGAATACCACAGGGTTCAGTTTTATATATATATATATATATATATATATATATATATATATATATATATATATATATATATATATATATATACTTTCGATTGGTAAAATTATCAGACCGCATGGGATTAATTTCCACTGTTATGCCAATGACACTCAGCTATACTTATCCATAAATCCTGGTGACTTTGACTACAGCTATGTCTTGATGAATTCAAAACCTGGATGGCCTTACATTTTCTGCTTTATAATTATGACATGACAGAAATTGTGAACCCTGGACCGGAGTCCTTAAAAAATGTATTCCTTAATCATTCACCTAATCTGGATGGCATTATTTGGCCTCTGGTAATAAAGTAAAAAAAATAAATACATAAATAAAACTTGGTGTTATTTTTCACAAAGACATGCCATTTAAATCCCATATTAGACAGGTTTCTAGGGTTTCCTTTTTTCCCCTCGGGAATATCGCCAAAATTAGAAATATTCTGTCCAGGAGTGATGCTGAAAAACTAGTCCATGCATTTGTTACTTCAAGGCTGGACTATTGTAATTCTTTACTGTCAGGAAGTTCGAAAAATGCAGTTCAAAGTCTTCAGCTGATCCAAAATGCTGCAGCAGGAGTTCTGATGAAAATCAACAAGAGTGATCATAGCTTTTAAATTTAAAATTTTAGGTTTTAGCTTCACTTCATTGGCTTCCTGTTAAATCAAGAGTAGAATTTAAAATTATGTTTCTAACGTATAAAGCCCTTAATAATCAAGCTCCATCATATATCAGAGCTCTGATTACCCCGTATGTTCCTAACAGAGCACTTCGCTCTCAGACTGCAGGTCTGCTGGTGGTTCCTAGAGTCTCTAAAAGTAGAATGGGAGGCAGATCCTTTAGCTATCAGGCTCCTCTCCTGTGGAACCAACTCCCAGTTTTGGTCCGTGAGGCAGACACCCTGTCTACTTTTAAGACTAATCTTAAAATTTTCCTTTTTGACAAAGCTTATAGTTAGAGTGGCTTATGTTATCCTGAACTATCTCTATAGTTATGCTGCTATAGGCTTAGGCTACTGGAGGACATCAGGGCCTATTTTTCTCACTCTGCTGAGTTCTCCTACTGTTCTCCAATGTGCATTGTTTGTTGTTATTTACAACTTTTCACTTTTTGTTCCCTGTCATTTATCTCTTCATACTAGGTACACCTGGTCTGGCGTTCTGTTAACTGTGACAGTAATGGCAGATCACCTGCCATTACCATATAACATAGAAAGGAATCCTGGATCGATGTGTGCTTCTGTGCTTTTGTGTCTCTGCTCTGTCTTCTCTAACCCACAGTCAGTCGAGGCAGATGACTGTTCACACTGAGCCTGGTTCTGCTGAAGATTTTTCTCCCTGGTAATGGGGAGTCTTCCTCTCCACTGTCGCTTCATGCATGCTCAGTATGAGGGATTGCTGCAAAGCCAATGACAATGCAGATGACTGTCCACTGTGGCTATAGGCTCTTTCATGAGGAGTGAATGCTGCTTGACCAATCTTTGTAAAGACTTTGTAAAGTGCCTTGAGATGACGTGTTGTGAATTGTTGCTATAAAAAGAAAATTTTATTGAAGTCTTAAATTACATGTCTGCTGAAGTCGGAATGAGTGTGGTGAAACTGAACCAACATGTTGAAGGTCTATTGTGTGTAATTTAATTACTGTATTTTTCGGACTATAAGGCACACTCAAAATCCTTAAATTTTGCGCCTTATAATCCAATGCGCCTCCTCCCGACGGAGACGCATAGCTCTCCCTCTCAGGAGAGAGCTGTGTTAAGGAGGAAACACACCGGACACGTTGTGGGGCTTAAGTGCACCAAAGCAGCATACGCGCGTCCTGTGCTTAGGTTAGCTTTTCATTTTAATGAGTCAAATGTACATTAGAAGCATAATAAACACGTATTTACGCTACGCAACGCCTAAATTAGATTGATTTTCTAATTTCAGACACGTATATGCTCCTTTTTGGCAGGGAATAAACAGGAAAACAACATCCTGTGTCAAAGTTCACTTCCGGAAGTATCCCAAAATAAGAGTATTCGAAAATAAACGGCCATGGATGATGTAGTTGTTTAACAAACTAAAATATGCGATTTCTAAACAGATATGGTCAAGACATGGACTTTTAGGTGATCAAAACACAGGATATATTACCGGTAATTTAATACTTTATCCATATATTACTGGTAATTTGTCTTTCTTTAATTACTTACTCATGAGAAAATGTCTTATCTCCCCAGAATCACGCAGCTGTGGAGCGTACTTTGCAGTGTCTGGTGTAAATCTACACTTTTAAAAACACGCCCGTAAGCCGCGCCGCTTACGTTATGCGGCCAGTGTATTTCCTCCTTAAGGTGACCAGATTTGATTTCTCTAATAAAAACTGGGGACGTCTCTGATTTTGAAAAGCATGGAATCTCTGCCTGGAGTTGGTTTGTTTTGGCTGAACTGTAACGCCGACGGGGCGGGGAAGATGCGTTCTTCTACGTCGGGACAGCAGCAAGACCATGTAAATACATCTTGTTGTGCTAAACTTTTTTACTCCATCATGACACTGAAATCGGGGACATTTCCGGGGACAGCTTTTGCCGGGGACAGTTCATCCAAAACGGGGGCTGTCCTTGGAAATTGGGGACATCTGGTCACCCTACTGGAGGGGCGGAGTGAGATTACACACTTGGGAAGAATCCGGTACCTCTTATGGTCCGAAAAATACGCTGTACTTCTGGGAAGAAAGCTGCAAATTGATATCAGAAGTTTTTTTCTGGCTTCACCTCTTTTGCCAATTAAAGACACAGAAGAGAAAAGGAACAATTGCTTAGACGTTTTTTCATCAGCTGCTATCAACCCAACATTAAGAAACTCACATTGTAAGAAAGTTTTTAAAATCACTTAGGAGTGCATAGGAATACAAGATTTGTGGCAAAACAATGCTGGAAAATAAGTAAATTTATTTGAAAGTAGGCAAACAGACAGAAGAAGATTTTAATTAGATGAGATGAAGCATGTTGTGACTTGCAGCCCTTATAAACAGGCCGTTGGGGACAACATTTGCAGTAGAGCAGCCAATTTTAATTCAAACCCTGTCAGAAAATTAAACCAATCAGTGGGAAAAACTCTCAAAGGTTCTAGAGCAGAAGACAGTTACACAGTTTAACAAAAGACTATCTGTGTGTCAGTTACCAGTACTGTTAACTAGCCCAATCAGTAGAGTTTTATTATTACTGCTGGCAATTGTTACAGTATGTTAACGTAATAAATATATATATATATATATATATATATATATATATATATATATATATATATATATATATATATATATATATAGTATCCTAGTTAATTTTTTAGTTCCTCAAATGTCAAACAAAATACTGAATATTTCTACTCACAAAAATTAAACTGATTTGACTAAATATAGTTCCTACAAAGCACATATCTCTCCAAGAATTTTGCCCCGCAAAACTATTCACATGCCATAGACATGATCATCCACGGTATCTAAAAGTTGTGACAAGAAGAGCCTTATTTAGACAAGAAGAGCCTTATTTAGACAAGAAGACCATGGTAAATCTGGAGGTGCTGCAGAGAACCACAGCTCAAGTGAAAGAATAGGACCGTTATATATTTAATTTAGTTCAATTAAATTCATTTACATATCACCAATTTAAAACAAATGTCATTGCAATGCACTTAATAAAGCATTCAGATCAAATCATGTAATCAAATAAAAATAGTTGTACAGATATAAATAGGTTCAATACTTTTCAGTTTGATCCAACAAGATTGAATTAAATTCAGCTCAGAACACCAGATGTCAAAAGGTTTTTTAGGGAACCCTAACCAGTTGCATTGAATCATTGATTTTGCAGCAATCCCTCACCCCCAACCCATGGCAGTGGAAAGGAACAACTGCACTTTAACAAGAAGAAAACTCCAGCAGAATTTGACTCAGTGTGAGGGGCCATCTGTAAATCAAATGGGCATTTGAGAAGATAGAGAAGAGACACAGAAGCACAGGTTTATGAGTACTTTCTGTGTTAGAAAATAACTGCAGTAAATGGAGTTAATGACTTTTTAGTTGCTTCATCTGGGCGAAAAATCCAACGTATCAGAAGCTTTGAGCCAGTAGTACAATCTATGGTGGTGCTTTCCACAAATTTGGCATATATTGAAAGAATGACTAGAGGTACACCATTGCTGAATAACTACCATAAGAAGTGATGTTTACATTTTCCACAAGCCACGTAGGATAACCTGTAAAAATGGAAAATGGGGCTTTGTGGAGATGCTTTACATGACCTTAACATACCACCCCCACAATAAAACGTGGCGGTGACAGCAACATAGTGTGGGGATATTGTTCTTCAGCAGGGCCAGGAAGATGGACTGATATAAATACACAGCAATCCTGGAAGAAAACATTGACTTGTGGGTTGAGAAAAACTAGAGTTGTATAGTTTAGATCAGTGCATATTCATGTGTTACAGTTCCCCGGCGACCAGACCTAAATTCAATTCAGAATCTCTGGTAATAGTTAAAAATTCATGTTCACAAACACTCTCCATGCAGTCCAATTGAACCAAGGCCATTTTTCAAAGCTATAGTGGTAAAAGTGTCTCTCTCTGGATTATCTTTATGTGTAAAACATGTGAATACTGTTTAGCATTTTCTTTTCAACATGACAATCCCCCAAAAAACTGAGATTATGTTTTATGTTTGTAACATGACAAAACATTTATATGTTCAAACAATATTGCTATTTCTGCAGGCACAGGAGATTTGCTGCAAATAATTTCTTAACTAGGTGCCATTTCTTTAGGAAGTTAGATTTCAAAGAGCTTTTTAAATGATAGAATCTGCCTTGTCAGATTCTCAGGCTTTACCATCACTCACCCTCACCAGGCTACACGATATCGCCACATTTCTTTTTCTCCAGCTGTCTGATTCTGTATCTTTTTTTTTTCTTTTTTTTTACTGGGCTGAACTCGCAGCTTGAGGGAGAAGAGAATTTCCTTTTTTTCTCAAAACAGGAAAATCTGTCTCTCACACATGAATGAAAGGTGTTGGCACATGATTGAGAGATAATTCTGGTTTGGACCACAAAACTGTTGAAAAAAAAAGTTGACTTTGCACTTTGCCTGGATGTGTACGTTGCCTCGTGGGGGAGAAGGAAAAAAAGTACAAGTGGGTACAGTAAAACAGAGAGG
Organism: Fundulus diaphanus; assembly: GCA_037039145.1. NCBI lineage: Eukaryota > Metazoa > Chordata > Actinopteri > Cyprinodontiformes > Fundulidae > Fundulus > Fundulus diaphanus. The sequence goes on from CM073141.1 coordinate 26,132,328, forward strand.
AAAAAAGCTCACATGCTAGCCTTCCTAAAGAGTAATATTCTAACACATCAATGTGAAGCTGTAATACATTTCTCAATAAATAATTTCCCTTATGGGGCATTTCTCGCTCTGCTTTTTTTTTCTTTTATTCCCTTTCAAAACGTCAGATCTTTTCTCTCAGATCCTTTTGGTCTTTTATAATTTTCTTTCTCCTTTTTTAGCACTTTTATTCTAAGCTGCCTTTTTTTCTTGTCCTCTGCCACTCTTTTTATTCTTTTTCTCATATCTTATTTGAGGAGATTTGCAAACACAGCATAAATAAATTACCAGGCATAAACAGATTAATATAGTGTTTTCACTGAATCATTTATGCGGTGTACTGTGACCAAACTTCAGCAACAATAGCGTTTGTTTGTAATGGGGCTGGGGTTGAAGATATCTTGTAGCTATGGGGAAAGCCCTATTAGCAGTGCAAAAATAATGAATAATAAATGAGTGAGTATTTGAGCACGGAGTCTAAGGTGTGTATATGTCTTTTTTTTCTTCTCGGCAGCAGTGCACCATTGCAAAGACTGATGATGAACATTGGCTTGTTAATTATGTTATGCTTTTCAGATTTATGAGATAACTAACACCTCTAAGCTGTTTATATAAAAGTTTTAATAATCAGAGCAGTGCTTTACAGTCGCATCTCAATGAATTATAGAATATTTGAAAAGTTATTAATTTTTGTTATAAAATTTTAAAAAGTCAAACTCTTTTATCATATAGATTCATTACTCATAGAGGGCTTTTGAATGCATTTATTTCTTCTCTCTCTCTTTTTGCATGAATTGTTGCATCAGTACACTGTCGCATTAAGGTGATTGGCTGTGGCTCTGCTGAGGTAATAAGGATGTCGGGGTTGCTTTAATAGTGGCCTTTAGCTTGTCTGGTCCCTCATCTTCCTCTTGACAACACTCCATAGATTTTCTGCTTGGTTTAGGACAGACACAATCAAGCTCAGTAACACCATGAACATTGAAGGGGGCATTGCTACTTTCTGAAGTGTGTGCAGGTGCAGAGTCCTGCCCACAGAGGACAGGTCCCGATCACTCTCTGTATAATGTGTATAGTAAGAGAGTTTAAATTTCTGATTTGAATTACCAAAATAAATTAATCTTACTAAGACATTGCAATTACTGAGATGTACTTGTATCAAGGGGTTGAGCAACTCTCCTGTTTAAATCTGTATTTATTCCGTCATATCCTCTTTTTTTCCCTTTTTAGCTATTCACAGTGAAGAGTTTTCAGTTTCACAGCTATGCACAGTTTTCCATTTGCCTTCCTTTGGCCTTCTGCAAAGTGCTGTTTAAAGATTGATTTCATTTAAATCTCAGAACAGAATGATTTATACAACTGTTAGGATGTGTGCGTTTAAGTGGATGCGTGTGTAAGAAGAGAAATTAAATGGGGGGGCGGATACGTATTTGTTGTTGTTCAGCTCATTGAGTTTGAGGACATGAGGATGTCAGTTATATGGTGTAATGTATCCCAGATGCAACAATGTTTTAGCAATGAGCGGCCATTCTTTTAAGAGCAGCACCCAGCTGTGCTGTCACACGGTGCAGATCGACAATCCTGCCAACCCATAAAACGGAACCTCTAGATGTGATGTGATTGAAAATGACAGCACGATGCACACATAAATGTGCACTGAGAGAAACTCTGTGCTCTTAGTGCTCACAGGAAAGAAAAACAAAGGCAGTGATTATGAAGAAATTCACACATGCTCAGACAAACATACCTGTAGATGATGCAGGCACAGTCCCTGCAGGTCCCACAGTTCTCAATGTCCTGCCCCGTTCTGTAGGAATGTCTTCTGTTGAAAACCACAGAAATGACATATCAGGGATATAAGGGGCATGTGTTGCTGTGTGTCCGTTTGTGTAACACCTCCGAGAGATCAAGTTACTCCACTGAGTAGAATGTCTGGCACAAACATCACTGAGGGTACACCAATCTTCCTCCTGAAATCACCCTTGATAATTTTTTAATGAACTATACCCCCTTCAACAAGCTCACTCTGTTACGTAAACCATGAATCACTGTGTCGCTCAGTGCATAAAATAATGCCTATGAGGTGAAAGTCAAGCTTGCATGCATACAAGCAATGGTGGAGCTCTAATACTGGAACAGGCACAATGAGACGGAGGGCCTGTCAGTCGCATGTTCACAAGCCTGGAAAGTACAGTCCTTGCATTCAAGCTGACATAATATTGTGGAATATTCTGTGTAAACACAGATGAAACAAGATATTTACATACACTGTAAGAAAACCTTTGTATTTTTCATTGCTTGACATTACAATAGTTTGCAGGAATTCTGAAGCCTTCCCCCTGAAAGGACCGGTGTAACTGAAGCAAGTTTGTAGGCTGCTTTTCTCATGCACACATTTTCAGCATTCCCCAACAATTTTCTTTTACACTGAGATCAGGGCCTTTTGGTGACCTCTCCAAACATTGAGCTACTTCTCCTTAAGGCATTTTGTGATTCTTTCGGCAACATGCTTAGGATCATTGTCCGTTTAGAAGACACACGTCAAAGCTTTAACATCCTAACTGCTGTCTTTAGGTGTTGTTTCAGTATTTCTACAAAACATTATTTACTTGTGATGCCATCTGTTTTGTCAACTTAACCAGGCTCTCTTGCATCAAAACGCCCACACATCATGATGTTGCCACCACCGTACGTCAGACGGTGTTCTGAGGCTTGCAATCTACCCCCTTTGTAAAAATGGTCATCATGGCCAAACACTTCACTTTTAGTTTCATCAGACCAAAAAGTCTTGAAAAAGTTAAGGTCTTTGCCCCTGTGTGCATTTCTAAACTGTGATTTATGTTTGGTTGCTCTTTGTTGTTGCTTTTGGAGTGATAGTTTTCTCTTTAAGTTCCCTGGACCAATCTCGCTCCCAAACAGAATGATTCCTTGGCATCCCTACTGTGTTTTATAGTTGTGTAAAGTCGTTTGAACAGATAAACATAAAAATCTTCAGGCATCTGGAAATTGTACCCAAGAAGTCTTGTGGAGGTCAAAAATTCTCATTCTGATGTCTTACTTGGCTTCTTATAATTTTCTCAGGATTTCACACAAGAAAGCAGAATGATTGAAGCATTGCCTTTCAATGCATCAACCGGTGTGTCTTTAGTTAGCGCATATAATGAGTTAAGCTATTACAAAGATACAAAGCCATTGCGTCCTCATCTGGGCTTTCCATAATTGTTAAATGCATATTAATCTTAGTATGTAAACATTTTAAACAAAGTTTAAAGTTTAAGGGTTGCCTTAATTTAGAAAGTTAAATAATTTAGAAAATCCCAACTGACTCAAAACAGGAAAGGTCAAACAATGAGAAAATAAAGTTTTTGTGGATTTTTATGTGGCATATGTAAATATCTGCTTCACTCAAGTCTTTCTATGGACCCATAAACACATGTTCATTTACGTACTGTGTCCTGTCCAAGAATGCTCCCACATCATGTATGTACTATTTTGGCACGATAAGGCGGGAGAAATTACTAAGCCGCTTACAACGTAGGAAGCAGATTAATTAGACTTGATGGGAACAGTAACGGGTTTACACTAAGAGGCTTGGAGCATCTGAAACCACCAACATGATGGTACCTAAATGTTTTTTTATGATTTTTATCAAACCCTGCATTTTGCACACATGCATGAGCGAAGAGTCGCTTCAGATGGGATCAACCAAGCCCCCTAAAGATTTCCTGTAGCCTGACGTGACATAAATTCTTTGACATACAGTTTAATCTTGCATGGCTGATATGGTAAATCATAAAAATAGCTACACATCCATCCCAGAATTCAGTGTGGTATTTCTTCCTCCATGTTTTAACCAGTTTAGTGTATTTCCCTTTTCTTCTGATTCTACATTGTGTTTCAGCCACATAGCCTTCTATTTGCAATGGCTACAACACACAATAAATAGGAGAACTGCATCCCAACAAACCATCTATCTGTAAAATTCATCTCATGTAGCAGCCCGGTCTGTGGATATTCTGCTTTTGGTTAAGAATAGATTGCCTTCAGCAAACCATGTTTCTGCACCAACAGAAAAAAATGAGGAAAAATAGATCATGTTTTATTGTAAAGCTATGGACACATTACTTCTATTTCTCATTTGTTTTTTGTGAAAACTGAACTCTGGAGAGAAATTAACTGTTTTTGTGTAAAACAATAAGCACACCAGAATCTGACATTTAGAATTTCGACCATCCTACCATTTCTTGTTTAGCAACTATCTTTTCTGTGTGATAAAACAAATTCTGCAGATGGCCGCTTGTACACCACTTTTGGCCCTGAGGGTTTCAGCCATGATGTATGTACAGCTTTAAATACTGGATCACTCCTCTTCTGATCCCAGGGCTTTTCTGTTGTTTTAAAAACTGAAAAAGTTATTTTCTAATGCCTTAATGTAACTCTGGGTCCAGTATGTTTCAAGCTATTGCTAACAATATCTGTGGATTGTTCAGGATGTGCTGGAGGATTGTGTAGGCCCTAGCCCCGAATGTCTGAGACCTCTCAACATGTAGGTCCCAAAGTACGGTCTCATGCTTCCAGGCCCAGAATTGTCCGGTCCCAATCAGGAGCATTGATATCACAAGTATTAGAAGTTGTTTTGGCATATGATTGTTTAAAGGGGAACACATATTGGGAGTACAACAGTGCATCTGTTCAAATAAGGGGTGTCAAGCTGTGCCTTTAACGCTAGAGCTCTGAAAAGAATTGTAGGGCACAACACATTGAGAGTTGCCTGTTAGCTAGAAGCCACCGTTGTGGGTTGTTTCATATAATAATAATTTAAGCATATTTTTGACACTCCTCTTATACCACCAATGTGTGCTGCCCTTTCCAGTAACTCTTCAGCAGTCCAGTGTCCTACTCACCCGTCTCTCTCTGCTTCCTTTTTCTCAAGGTCTTGAATGACATCCAGCAGGATCTTAATGGTGTTCTGGCTTGTCTCCAGGACGCCCTCCAGACTGTGAAGCTGGTTCTGCAGGCTCCGAATATCATGCAGTGGTCCATTGGGACTCAGAAGCTTTTCTGTCACCCGTGATGGGTCCAGTTTGCACCTGGCCCCAGACATCAATCCTCCTAGAATTTCTTGAACCTGTCTTAAAGTGTCAGCTTGTGTGGGACTCAGTGGTCCAGTTGCAGGCTGTTCCCCAGAGGAAGAGCAACCCCTCCCGGCACCAGAGCAGCCCTGGTGGTTAGGAGGCAGAGAGCGTTGGCTGTTTGGTGTGTTGGGCCTGACGCTGGCTCCTGAGCAGAGCATTTTGTGTAGCACCCCAAGCTGAGCCTGGGCTGAGCTAAGACAGCTGGGCTTAAAACCGGCCTTGGCAGGGGAGGAGGTAGAGGAGCGCCTCTCTCCCTTCATCACAGCAACTGGCGGAGTTTGAGCTCTGTGCTTCAGAGAACTGGCTCTCCCACAGAGCTTGGGCGAGTCTTTACATTTTATATTGTTTGTATCCTCCTTTTTCTCTTCCATTTCCACACCTTTTTCACTGGCCTTGCTCTCTGTCCTGAGCATGGGTGTTTGAGATGTGGCAAGTACTGGCTCACTTCCCTTTTTCCGTGGTGTGTAGGGAGGTGGTGGTGGTGGAGGAGGTGGAAGTCGAATGCCCCTTTTATCCTGAGCATTATACGGGGCTTGAGAAGGAGGGGTGTATGGTGGTGCAGCTCGAAATGTTGAAGAGTACAAAGGAACAGCTTTAGTTGGAGTCCCACACGCTTGAGCATTTTGAAGAGTGGACACATAGGCTTTCACAATTGGAGGTGGAGAAGTGCAAGATTCAAGTCTAGGGACAGGGGATGAATATAGGGATATCCCTGTGCTGGCAGGGGTGTTATTTTGCACTGTTTGATATGGTATGTTACAATGAGATACTGTTTGTATAACAGTGGTGTAAGAAGGAGATGTTTGATTAATGTGAGGTGCGTGGGGAGCACCTGGATGTGTGCTGGTGTAATATGATATTGAAGTGCAAGACAGGGCAGTCTGAGTCACAATTGTACAGGGTGTTAGGTTTGTGGGAGGTACATTATTTGTTAGACCTGGTGATGGCTGTTGATGTCTTATATTTGGGACAGCAGTGGGCTGTTTGGTGGGTTCACAAGATGTTAAAGTGGTGCTTACACTTGGAGTAGGGGTGGAACAGGTTGAAGAAAAGGATGACAATAGACTTGGTATTGGGGAGGGGCAGTTATGTGAGGAGGCCTGCGGGACAGCAAAGGAAGGACTAGAACAAACAGCTTTGCTGGGTGGTGTTGGTGGAGACAAAACAGTATAATAAGGAATAGGGCTTTGGGAAGCAGTAGGTGCAGAAGTAGTGGTGGATGGAATAGGTAGGATGTTCGGTGGAGGAGGAGGGACACTTGCTGGCTTGGTGGGAGATGAAGAAGCTGCCTTAGAGCATTGTTCAGGGGGTTGTACTAGTGCATTTGCAGGCATTGGAGGAGAAGTACAGTAAGGCACACTAGAAATTTTGGTGTTGGGAGGGCTTTGGGCTGAGGGAGCAGATATTGGGGTATCAGAATGTGAGCTAGGTGTTGCAACTAGAGGTGAAGAGGCAATGGAGCTACAAGTTGGCAATCGTGTAGTGCAAGGTTTATGATTTGGGGAAGAGGGACATGGAGATTTTGTGTGTTTTTGAGGGGTGCACTCCTCAACATTCTGAGGTAGGGTTGGACAAGACTTAGTAGTTTGAATTTGTGTTGAGCAGTGTTCGTCTCTCAAATTTGGAGACTGATGTTTCTGTTCAGCTTGACTTTGGGTGATGCAATACTTCAAATTTGTAGGTGATGATGGACCCTCAGTTTGAACTTCAGTGGTACAGACTTTGGTATTTGAAGGAGGTGGAGATTGAGGGGGGCTTTCAGTCTGTGTGGGAGTGGTGCAAAAGTGCACTTCCTTTCCAGGATCACTTGTTGTCCGGCTTAGGCGCTTTCTCCTCCTTACCACTGAAGGGGTGCTACTTCCCTGACGCTTGGGACCATCTCGGCAAGATATAGAAGAACAGTGGCATAGATCGCTGTTGTGAAAAGTCGATGGTGGACAGCTGTGTCTTGATGTTTTTACCATAACACTTGACTTAATTTCAGTCCTTAATACTTTAGATCTTCGTTCTACCACAGTTTTATCCCCAGAGCTCAGGGGTCTGCTCTGATCTTTGGACCCAGGCAGCACCTGATTGTGACTAAGGTACTCATCTTGAGAGTCATGCTCATCATCTCCATCGACACCAACTGAGTCCCCAATGCTGTGGCTACGTGCATGGGAGGATGAGAGAGATTGAGGTTTTTTGAGGCAGGGTGAAGTCTGAATGGCTGTGCTGGTGCTTGTACTGGGTCTTCGTGTCATTGGTAAAGTTAGAGAGTTAGACTGTGGTGGTGCCCAACATCTGCGTGTGGGACCAGGTGTCAATGGATGAGGTGGGGCCCGTGCTAAAAAAGCAGCCACCTTTTCTATAGTACTGGCCATATCCCCACGCACAGCCCCCACCACAGAGGTTTGACCAAGTAGGCCTTCAGTGTGTTGTCTGTCTATCCATGGCTGGGAGGACATGCTGTTGTGTTTGCGAAGAGGATGTGGGCTGTCACGGTCTTTGGCAGGCCGTTGACGGCTGTTATTTTCTCCTGTTGCACTGTTGCCACTACTGCTACTGCCATCCTCAAGGTCTTTAAAGCGAACCTGATGAGTGCGGTTACGACGTCGCTTAAGTCGACTTTCAATATCCGGTGAGTCTCGATTGAGCAGAACAGAGCGCACAGTCATTGTCCCTGGCAGCTTGTCCGCCAAGGTGCTCTTGCCATTACTTTGGCCCGTGAGCAAGTGATCAGGCTCCTTGCTCACCATTTCTCTGGCCTCTCTTTCTTCCCCAACATTCACAGGCAGTGTGCCATTTTAAAGGCCTTTTTGTTTCTGTGGCAACAAGAAAAATTTGTTTTCATTACTATCTTTTTATAGTGTTAAATTCATGTGAGATCTATATGATTCATTAATGAGTCCCATTTTCCTCATAAAACAAACTAAAGTTCAGTGTAGTTCTGCAAAGTTTAGTCCATTGGTATAGTAACTGCTGAGCTTATTATTCACATTTTTTGACAGAAAAAAATTGTCCTTAATAAAAGGACTACTATAGCCACAGGTCAAGCTAAAGCAGCATCATAGACAGTAGAAATGGTGTGTCAGATCACTATAACTAATGCTAACATCTATAGCAACTGTGAATCTCTACTTGTACGAAAATAGATAAATAAATAGATAAATTAGAGAAAAGCAGCATCCAGTTTTCTTAAACATGTCCATGTTTTTGTATGTCCTTTGAATTTGTGCACCCTTGTCTTTATTCCCATTTCTTCCAAGTTTCTCATGCAAGTGTCACAAAGAGGCCAGCAAGGCTCGCAATGCCAATGGGCAGAGAGTCAGGGAATACAGCCTGTTCATCCTTGGGTTTGTCTACTTGGCAGTCCCTTCTTGTCCCCAAGCTTTGTCCCCTGATCCCTCAGGAGATCCAGTGGCCCATGCATGGGATGGTCTTGGTATGGTCTTACCATAACAAGGTGCCTTTTGGAACTTATTCAGTTAGATTCCACTCTTTCTGTTTTATTAATGCCACTTTCTGTATTTCTTCTGTCAGGTCTCCTGCCAATGCGTCATTCTCTCATGGCTGAAGATGGTGTTAGCTCCTACAGAGAAGTACACAAAAAGAAAAAAAGAGATTGTAGATGTTTATGAGTACATCTCTGTTGAAACAAAGTTCTTTAGGATAAATCGGGTGATATAAGGTCAGCAGCTATTTTCAAATGAATGAGGGCATAGTAGGAAGAAGAATACATTAATTAGGAGAAACGACTGAAGAGCTGGAGGTGGAAGAAAAAAAGCAACGAAGAAATAAACACCCAAAACAAGTGAAACAGGATTGTAATTAAGGCCTATTCATACTGGCTCAAGGGGATACTTATGTTTTATGTCTGTTTGATTTTCTCTGTATCATTAGCAATTGTTAAAAGTAACGTTGCTATAGCAGGAGCAAGATAAAGTGTTTTTTTTTTCAGCTCATAGGAACACAGAGTGACTGTTATCATATTCCCCGTGTGAGTGTGTCTTACAGATTTCTTTTTCCTCTATGTTTTAACAGTTTGTGGCCCTGTTATTAGTTCTTGATGATCTGCCATAGTGACATCCTCTCTGATTCATCTGGTCACTTTGTGACAGTCTGTCTGCCATGCTGTGGTTAGTAGTATGTTCTCGTCATTGTGATTCTGCAGCCTGTTTTTGATACATATATATATCACTTCAACTGCTTGTCTGTACTGCAAGCAGTCAGGCGTGATGCTGTCGTCTGCCTCACAGGATCTATGGATTTGTTCCTTGTTATCTCCTTGTGATAGCCCCTGACACTGACAAGCCCGCTCGCTAATTCTGGGTGTGAGTGTGACTGTCCGTACTCTTATCTCCTGTGGGAGGGGTAATTAGTGACTCCTTCACAGCTCCCAGGTTATTTAGGGAGTGTGATACCCGAGGCCCTGCCACATTTATTTATGTCCGCTGTTTTTTTCTTGCTTTCTCTCCCTCTTTTTGTGGCTCTGAGAAGGAGGATCTTTGTCACAGCCGCACCCTTCCGTCAACCTCTTTAAAAACATGGTTATTAGGATTAATTATGATTACAGTCATACAGACAGAGCTTTAAGGAAAACACAACCATAGTAGAATATGAAACATAAAGCAGGATTCCTTTTCATTTTACTTTCGTTTCACTTCTTTGTGTAAAGATGAATTAAATAAGCAAGACCACATCACTCTGGGAAATGATACATATTTTCATGGATGAATAATCAAAAAAAATGTTTTTGCTACGAAAGTTTATCTTTAGGTTAATAATGTGCCTTCCAAAACTATTCATTTCAGGTTTATTACCTTAAAACCACAAACGTGAGTGCATTTTATTAGGAGTTTATGTGAGTGCAGTGCATTACTGTGTGAAAAAAGAGTACATGAGTTTCTACATTTTCTGAAAAATGCTGTCCATGTATTTGTATTCAACCAGCCTCAGTCAGTATTTAGTAGAACCAACTTTCACTTCCATTACAACTGCATTTGAGCTTTTTCTCTGCCAGCTTTGCAACGACTACAAGCTGCAATGTTATCAGATTTGTCTTTCCAAAACTGCTTAAGCCCAATCAGAAGGGAAGGAGGACATCTGTGAAAAGCAATTTTAATGGTGGCAGGGACTTTGACTAAGCCTTTCTAGCTCAAGAATATTAGCCCTGACTATAGCTTTAGAGCTGTTGTCCTGCTTGATAGGGACAGCTTCCCTGTTCCTCCTGGAGAAAAGCCTTCCCACAACATGATGTGGCCACCACCATGTTGTTGTTGTGAGTAATGTATAGTGTTCAGGTTTCATCTGACCAGGGGCCTCATGTACTAAAGAGTGTGTAGCTCTCATACTACAAGTTGGCATTAGGGAGAAATCCTGAAACAAAAGAATTAGTTTTTACGAAACCATGCGTAGACATGTCACCACACACGTTACTTAAATCTGGATGTGTGGGTTGTAATACGCAGGTTGATGTGTACCTTGGGCCACCCTGTACTCGCCACTTGTCCACCTAACCATGGCAACAGTGCTGTCAGGCAGTCACAGAGACACCTCGAGGGATATTTGTAGTGAATTACAGCAAACTAACGGCTTCTTCTGTGACATTAGCGACTAATTGAAGAAGCTGGCTGAAAATAAAAAGTTTGTCTGATTGTACCCATTTTGTTCTACTATGTCTATCAAATTCAAACTGCCCTGTCAAGCGGCTGCAGTGGGCTCAATTATAGCTTAAAGCTGATCATTGTAATGCTTACCAAATCATTGTAACACTATTACTATGCATCCCATACTTTAATTAGGAAGTCAGTCCTCACACACATCTTTAAAACAAGTCAGGATGTTACATTCATTAATTACCAAGTCAGCCATTGTGCAAGGAAACTGCTCTTATTTTGTTCCCAGCACAACTATTATAATTAGAATAACTTTGATTATTATGATAATATATACCGGAATCCCGAGTTTAGCAGGATTATAGCAATATATGTGCAGTCATAGCTCTAGATTATATTTGAAAATGTGCTTCTTGCTGCAAATGAGAGCCACAGTTTAGGGGACTTTTATGTATCTGGGCAACATGGACGAGGCCGGCCCATGAGTCTGGCTTGGGACAGCTCAGGGATGACTGTGAAATACCCGGCCTGTCAGTCAGCTCACTCTGAAAAGCTCAGGTTGCAAAGACTGCAGCAGAGTTGAAACAGCTCCGGCAACACACAGTTCCTCTTGGTTTCCTTCTATTATGCTGGGGCCAGTTGAATATGATAAGCTCATCATCATTATGTGCCAGAAGATCAGCGCGATCTTTGAAACACGCTCCCTGCACATTCTTCCATTGTCAATATCCTCCAGCAGTGCCAACGCTGCCACCGTTCCACAATTACGGGCAACCTTACGCAGCTATTTATGGACATGTGTGATGTCTCGACCTCAGGAGACGAAACACCTGCCTTGTTAGGAATTAATCTGCTGATCCGACCCCGTTGTCTTTTTCAATGAGAATGGAAGTGTCCTTTAGATGATTTATTTGCATTTCTTACACATCAGCGCACAGGCCGACACATTTACAGCTACATGTGTCAAAAACGGGGAGATTTACAGTTTACTTCTGATTGAGGTTGTTTCCATCATTTGGAACATAATTTGGTGTGTTACATTGTTGGATGCTCCCTAAGTTAAATAAACCTTAATGGATTATATTTCAATGTATTTGGGTGAGTTTTAGTACTTTGATTTGTTATTGTCAAATGAAGATGTTTGCAGTGCTGCTGCACATTTTCATAGCAGGAGCTTCCCCAGTGATACCTTTGCTGGTTGCTCCCAACCATATCTTGCTGGCCTGGCGCCGGCCGCTCCTTCACGATGCACTCTGTCTCTCTCTCTCTCCATCACTCATGATGGGAGACCCCTGTGTAATTATTCACTGGCCAGAGGGAGGGAGTGGGAACCGTTGTCTCCTCCAATAAGCATGCACAAAAATACACAACAACCGTGCAACAATCCTAAAAAACTAAAACCAAAACATGCGCATAAAACAGCCACCTTCCCACATATACACGCTTTGTACACGAGGCCCCAGGACACCGTCTTCCATTTGTTTGTTGAATGCCCTACATAACTTGTGGTTAACTTTAAATAGGACTTGTGTTTTTTTTCAACTTTTGGTTTCATTCGTCTCACGCTTCCATAATCGGCAGCTTTGTGGTGAGCACGTCATCGAATAATTGTAATGATCAGAGGCAGGAGACCCAGAATTCAGCCAGACCAGCAGAGGTTTCTTTAAAAAGAAGGATTTTAATAACAGAAATCAAAACAGAGACTAAATCCAAAAAAAACCTGTTGTAACAAAAATGGCAGAAAAACAAACAGTCCAGTTGTGCAAGCAGGGCAGGAACAGACAGGATGGCTCAGATTACTGGAGACAAAAGGGGGTCAAAAATCCAAAAGCAAAAAAAAAACAGAATCTTGCAGAAGGACACTCACCCATAACTCAACAAGACGACCTGGCACTGATGTCTGGTCTCAACTGTTTATATGGAGGAGGAAGCAGGTGGAACCGGTCAGAGATGATTGCAACAGGGGTGGAGTAAGGCAGGTGTGCAGAGTGGGTAATTAGACCAGACATCAGTGCAGAAGATCAAAACCAGAAATAAACCAGAAACCAAAGCTAAAAAGCTGACAGGACAAGTGGACAGAAACCACACCAAACTTACTGAGAAACAAAATCACTCTAAAGTAAAAACCTAAAACAGAAAATAAAGCTAAGACTAAGACAGATGACAAAACAAGATAAACTAACAGTAAATAAAAACCCAGACAGGACACAAACTCAAAGCAAGCAGAGAACCTAAAGCAGGAGAGGAAAATGACTCAAAAATAAAACCAGAACAGAAACCAGAATATTACAATAATGTTATATTATAATAATGTTCAGAAGACAAATTTCCCCCACCTGAGCTCTGGATCTCCTCCAAAGTTACCATAGGTTTCTTGGCTGTTTCTGTGATTCATGCTCTCCCTGCCCAGCATGCTAGGCTAGGCGAACATGTTAGTAGTTTGTAGTTATGTCTTAGTCTTTCCATTTTCAGATGATATACTAAACAGGACTGTGAGAAATAGTGAAATCCTCTGATATTGTTTTATGACCTAACCCGACTTTAAGATTCTGCAAACCTTTATTCCATTTTGGCTATTATCTGCTCATTTAACCCTCTTTCTACTGCTTATAGGTGAGCTAAAACAATTACTGACTGAATTGAATTGTATTAAAGGGTATGCGAACAAAGGAGGTTAAAAACGTTTCACAGTTGTATTTTCTCTAACAATTTTAATTTCCTATATAGTTTTCCACTTTACCGTTAAGCATTACTTTGTCTTAGTCTGTTACCCAAATTCCCCAAAAATATGTAGAGGTGTGCGGTTGTAACGTGACTTGTGTAAAAATCCAAGTGATGTAAATACATTCACAAGATAATGTGTAGCGTTTTTCAACCATATCATTAATTTGGACTTGATAGTAGTTTTCTTCTCCCTGGATAAAACTGTTTTCACTTCTACTGGTTACTTATTGTTAATGCCCTTTCCAAATTGGGTAATCAGGGTCTCTACCCATATTGTATAGAAAGCACTCTACTTTTAATCTTTGCACTGACAGCCTTTCCAGGTTTCATCCTAGCACCAAAAGAGCATTAGCCTCTCTCATTCTATGGCGTGTCACCCTGAGTCTTTCTTCTATCTTTCTTGCCACTGCTCCTATTTTTCTCATTTTCACCCATCATTTGTATCTTCCTCTCCACCTCCACCTTTACGACACCGTTCAAAAATATCTCCTAGATCCTTGTTTTGTCACACATCCCAGTTCTTCCCTCTCTGCCTGCAAACTAGCCTTGGGTCAAAATTTATGCCGACAGTTTAATGAATCCATACCCTCTTAATGCTGCATTGGCTCACTCCAGGGGCTGAGGCCAGCCATTTCCCCACATGTGACATTTCCATGTTAAGCTTTTATTGGCAGACAAGAAATAAATCACCAGCCAAGAGGATGAACGTGTGCAACGGCATAACGCCAACAGGGGTCATAATTCTCTATGGTTATTATTTAAGATTTATTCTAGCCTTCTTGCTTCCTGCTTACGTCTGTGAGAAGGCTTTACTCTAAGTACAGGCATCTATCCCCTCATGTGTGGTTGGTGTATGTGTGACGATAATGCCAGCATCACATCCAACCCTTCTATTCTGAGCCACGGTTACTCTGAGAAGCTCAGATCCCATGGATTCATGAAGGAATACACTAGATGTGCAGATCTAGTAATAATATTCTTAGCCTGAGTCCTGCAGGGGTGGTGAGAATTACGTTCATGACAATAACACACCTTTGACTCCCCCTGTGCCAGGGAGGTAGGGGGTTGTGTGGATTGAATTGTTATGTAAAGTCACGTCAGATCAGATTGTCTAGGCATGCTTAAATTTGTCAGACAGGACTGAGATGAGGAGGAGGCAGGAAGAGGAAGGAGAAGAGATAGACATGCTTAGTTATATTTAGAGATGCTATGAGACACAGTGAACTGAGAGAACTGGGATTCTGAATAAGTAAGAGGGAGATGTAGTGGAGGCAAAAAGCATGGGTGGAGGAGGAAAGGGAGGTGGAGGCGTGGGGAGTGTTGGGTTGACAGGCCGCAAAGCAGGAGGGAACAACCCCTGGCAGCAGAGGAAATGTCATGGTTAGGGTTCAGTGAAGTGGTAAATCGGGAGCATCAGCGCGTCAGGGCATTTAAGGGTTTACTGGAGAGGAACTAAGAAAAGCTATATGATCAGTCATTGGCCCTGTGAACACAAAGAGGCTCCTGGTTTATACCTCTACTCTGTCACAGGAATTAACAACGCTCTTATGGCTCTCACAGTAGATGCAGCCCGCACCAGCCGTTACGGTTCTCCTGCGTTCTTGTCAAAAGAGATCAACAATTCAAGAACAGCTCCCTGGGAGTTACCATTAGATGCCTATTTTGTCAGGTAAGCATTGTGTTCAGCAGAGCGCAGCAAAGTTTCACATAGGGGGGTGTTTCATTTTCATTTGATACAATACAAGCAGCAAGCGCATTAAAAAACGCACATCTAGGACTTTGTGGCTGCAAAGATATCTTTGTAAACACAAGCACAAGCATATGTAAGCAGTCCTGAATCAAACATTCCCAAAGATTATACAGATAACCGAATGCTGTTTAGAAATAAGAGAGTAAACTACTTTGACCTAAAGTTATAATAAACCATTTCTTTGATATTTAGGTAAATAACACCTTCTCAGAATTTTTTTTCTTATGCCGTACATTAGTATTTAACGCCCCTTACTCTGCTTTTCCCTAAATAAAATCCACTGTAACCAAGCAATGGTAAAAGAACGACAAAAGAAGTCCCATTTGTAGTTTGCCACAAGCCTATATACAGTATATAACGTGTGTGTGGTGGGTAGTGCTAATTTTTTGCACATAGAAAAACACGTGGATGGCAGCATCATGCTGTTGGGATATGTTTTTCAGCAGGGTTGGGGAAGCGGGTCAGCCCTGATAAGAAGATGGGCAGAAGTGAATACAGGGCAATTTTGGAAGAAAACCTATTGGTGGCTGCCAAAGATTTGAGATTAGGAAATAGTAATAGTAATAGTAAAGTAATATCATCTTTATTGTCATTGAAACATACATTGAAACATACATTACAACGAAATTTGTTCTCTGCTTTTAACCCATCACCCTTGGGGAGCAGTGGGCTGCCATGTGTGGCGCCCGGGGAGCAATCTGGGGTTAAGGGTCTTGCCCAGGGACCCAGAGTGCCGGCACTGGGGATCGAACCGGGTACTTGCATCCTTCTCTGAGTGCAAGCGCACTCTACCACTCGGTTAGAGCAGCGCCACTCGGCCACTCGGCCACTCAGCCACAACCCCCCGCCCCCCGGAACACCACGACCCCCCGTACACATAGGTTCACCCTTCTGCAGCAAAACGACACTAAACACACAGCCAGAGCTAGGATGCCATGGTTTCTGAACTCAAATGAGAATCTATGAAAAAGGTGTGAGTAGGCTCAATACAAATACGTCTTTTATATTTTTATTTGTCATGAATATTAAAAATTTTACCCATTTTCTTCCACTTCACAAGTTTGCACTACTTTTTGTTGGTCTGTTGCAATAAATCTACTCTGCAATCTGTGGCTATAATGTGACAAAATGTGAAACACGTTTATGCAGTATGATTACTTTTGCTAATAGTGAACGCTGGAAATACTCTATGGTGCTGATGCATTTCACTGATCTAATCAATCTTAACATCACAAGCAGCAAATCAAATCATGCAAAGAAAATGTCCTTATTCAACATGCTGCATTGGAACCCAGTGAGTATGGCCATTGTGATTTTTTTTTTTCACACTGTTGTAATAGCCTGTTTGTCTAAATGATCTCCATTTGGCCTTTTAAAACCATTGAGAGGCACAATTTGTGAGCTGAAATGAAAGCTTTGTACAAAAAATGTCCACAGCAACAATTTTGTAAAATAGATATGGACTTATTGCTCAAAACACTTCGGATCATGACTGAGCATTAAGCTATCTAGTCTATTGTTTTTCGAGGGTGTTTTACCATTCTAAGCTGTTACTCAGCAGCTTAATGTGACTTTTTGTATCAGTCTGACCTAGTTGTCTTTTCTGGCAGGTTTTTACTGAAAGGAAGGACCTATAAATCCTATATATCTTATTTTGCATTCTCCAGTTGTACAGAAAAATCGGCGACCCTAGCTTTAGGATGTCTTGTCAACATGTATATAGATTAATAATCTGTTTCTGCCTCTCACAAATCAAGGGCTAAAGCAGTAGATAGTTAATGGTTGCGGGGAGTCGTGTGATTGTTATTGATAAATATTTGCAAGGCAATTTTGTGATTTTTATTCTTTTAGCCATAGTGTTCAGGTTTGACCAGAAAGCACACTAATCTTAAATGGCATCAGGCAGACTAATGCCATCTCCTTTAGCAGTAAATCGTCCGTCCTTTTTACAAAGACAATCTGTCCTTGAGACAAGTTTAGGTTTTATAGATACGGGTTCTTATACTGTGCTATATGTTGGATTTTTAAAACACATTTAAAGTTTGTTTAAAAGAAGGAAAAAAATTAATACATTTTGTGGTGCACCCATTCCTGTCACATAGATGAAGTGTGGTTTATGATGTCCCCACGTTTCCTATATTGCATGAATGCAGGAATGAAGTCGGTAAGACATAGAGTGGGCTGCTGCTGAACACTGAGAAAGTTACTTTTTTCAGCGTCTCATTTTGATCAAACAGTTATTTGCTAAATTAATCGGAAAACAGTACCATCTTTTTTATTCTCCATGGATAAAACTGTTTTCACTTCTACTAGTTTCGTCATTGCAGAACCGTAGCACAGTAGTAGCGTAATCAATGCAATTATCAGCGATAATCAATCCCATCATCAGACCTATGTTATAATATTAGCATAACATTTGTGAGTCTGGTAGTAGTGCACATTTATGTTTCATATGTCTGCCCATGCCATAGAATGTTTTACATTATCCCAAAAATCTCCACCCTGGCTTACCAAGAGATCACATTGCGAATACTACACTAACAGGTGTGTAGTAAGGTGATGCTGGAATAATTGTCACACAACAGTTACACAATTGTGTGATGGAGGTTTTAGCTAATGGTGCAACCAGATGTAACTTGTAACTTTTTTAACACAGATGAGTCTTCTGTTTCTATTCTGTTTCCCAAAACATGTTTTGCATCTTTCTAAATCTGGGGGGGGGGGGGGGGGAATTAATGTAATAAAGCCTTAAGAACCTTCAGAAATGTGCACACCACTTGTGCACACCTATCACTACCTGACAATATTTTATACCTTAATCATGAAATTTCATTGAGCTAAAACAAGCCAGAAAGACATTGTGCAGGGGTGTTTAACCCTGGTCCTCAGGTCCCACTGTCCTGTATGTTTTAGATGTATTTCTGCTCCACCACACCTGAATCGAACGATTGCACGACCTCCTCATGAGCTATCAAGGGCGGCAGAGGCCTGTTAATCACCCATTTATTTAGGTCAGGTGTGCGATGGCAGGAAAACACCTAAAACATGCAGGATAGTGAGTCTTAAGGACCAGAATTGAAGACCCGTGGTCTAGTGTTTTGGAGAGGCCTCTGCCTGGAAAGTTAAACATAAGGGTTTAAAATAATGATGAATAAAATTCCACAGACACACATTTTCTAAACTAATGACATCATGGCGTAACTTCTGCAAGCACATCATTTTGTCTTAAAGAAGGATCGGAGACAGATTAAAAACACACAGAATCAAGAAAATACCTGATTTGAATCAAAATACAAGCTTTACCACCTTGTTTACAGATTTGGCTACGTTCTCCATTTGAACCATTTCAACAAGCTTTGATTTGTTTTGTCTCCATGCACCCGCTACAAACATAATGGGTGCCGTGTATGTCATGATTAGATTTTCAGTTTCCAGATTCACATCTATCACAAATAGATATGAGACTGATGAATTTTATTAAGAGGCTAATAACTTTTTAATTACATCACCTCCTGTTTTCGCTGTGCGTTCAGTGGACGTCTGTGTTGTTTCAGACTCTCGATTTTGACCTCAATCCTCTTTACTGGGAAATGTCTGTGTTATTCTAATACATAAGCATGTGAAAATACCTATTCTCTGTTGCGTATCTACACTTGTCATGTTAGATCTCAGTGCTGTATTTGATATATTCTCATGTTCATGTAAATAACAAATCTTTTCAAACACCTGGGTTACTTGTGAAGTACCCCAGGCTTCAGCACTTTGGACAATTCATTGACAATATGAAGGTCAGTGTTACAGAGTCTGCTTATATAATTGTTCTCTGGTAATCGAGTGAAAATCTTTGATGTTGTGTTTGTAACCTGGAATGTCATTTGAATCCCATATTAAACAGGTTTCTAGAACTTCCTTCATTCACATCAGAAATATTGCCAAATCTGGAAATATCCTGTTCAGGATTGACACTGAAAAATACGTTTTTGCATTTTTATTACTTCAAGACTGGGCCATTGTTCTTTACTCTCATGCAATGCAGTAAGAAGTCTTCAGTTTATCCAAAATGTTGCAGCAAGAGTTCTGAGGAATATTTAAAGCCATACTAAGTAATTTTTCAGTGGCACTCCCCCTACAGGACCTTTTTAAAATAGCACCACCGTAAACCCGCTCCCCTCCACGTGCCCTCCACACCCCAGAGCTATCATTCTCACAGCAACAAGAGAGGCGGAGAGAGAGATATCTGCTCAGATTGAGCCCAGCGAGAGAGAAGTCACTAGCTGCTGTCTGTAGCGCAGCGGGAGCGGGTCTATTTATAGCTCTTCTTCATAGTTGCTTATTTGTTGCCCAAATAAGAGAAAACAAGCCCAATAAACTGCAACCTGCGACTCACGAAATTTACAAGAGACTTAAAAAAACAAGCCAAACGTAGCTTATAACAAGCAGACTCTGTAACACTGACCTTGATGCCAATGGCCTTACGTTGGGCTGCCATAAAGCTGTTCGTCTTACCGCGAGAACGAGAACAGAGCCTCCTCTGGGTCGGATCACAGAAAGTTGCAAGTGTTCTTTTTCGGCCAGAGACATTACGGGGTGATGGCAGAACCCCCAATCCTCATAAACACTTAAATTACCGTAACAGGGATTTAAAAGAGGATACATTAAAGTGAAAATTATACTTAGTGGGGCTTTTAAAAGAAAGAGATCATATCTCTACTGTTTTAGCTTCCTTTTATTGGTTCTGTAAAATCAAGAATAGAATTTAAAATTCTTCCTCCCACATATAAAGCCCTCAATATTCAAGCTCCATCATACATCAGATATGTAGGTGGTTCCTTGAGTTTCTAAAGTAAAATGAGAGCCATTTGGCTCTTAGGCTCCTCTCCTGTGGAACCTACTCCCAGTTTTAATCTTAACCCTGTCTACTTTTAAGACTAGGTAACTAACTGTATGTGCTCTTTTATCCTCTAGACTTGAAAACTGGCTCTGAGGTTATTCGCTTTGCTGTGTTTCCTTTCTAGATGAAGCCACTAATGGAGTTAGACATGCCATTAAGCTTTTCTTTTTCTCTCACATAGAAAGTACCCCTGGATCCCTGATTCTGTGTTGTTTTTATGTGTGTGCTCTTTCTTCTCAACCCACCAGTCAGTTGTGGCAGATGAATGTTCAAACTAAGTTTAAACTTCTGATGGACGTTTACTCCTGTTATAAGAGAGTTTTCCTTTCCACTGTTGCTACATGCATGGTCAGTATGAGGGATTGCTGCAAAGTTAACGAGACAATGCAAGCGACTGTCCACTGTGGCTACATGCTCATCCAGAAGACGTGAATGCTGCAAGTCGATGACTCGATGCAATCTGCTGGGTTTCCTTAGAAAACCTTTTACCAATCTGTCTGCATGATTCAATAGATTTGACTTTGTAAAGTGCCTTGAGACTACATGTGTTATGAATCGGCGCTATATAAATAAGCTGAAATAAATAAAAACAGAATATAATTTAACTTAGCCTTATCTGCTACAGCATTAAATGGGTTTGTAAATATTGCCACAAGTATGACACGTGTATTATTTATGATGCACCCATGTTTTGTACAGTGCAAAAGTGTCATAGTTTGGGTTTGGTTATGGTTTTTGTTTGTTATTTGATCAATTACTTCACTCTCCTGCCTTAAGTTCAGTTTCTGTTTTAGGTTCTGTCTTAGTTTTTGAATAGGTTGGGTTTTATTGTGGTTTGATTTTGTTTTATGTTATTAGTTTATCCGGCCTGCTCCGACCATTTCTGTCACCAGTCTTAATTCAGTTCACCTGCCAGCATTCTTCCACCCTGTCACTCCCCTTCTCCGGTCACCATCGTATCAGCTTCAGTTTACTCCCAAGCACTTCCCTGTTCCTGATTAGCTCCACCCATGCCAGTAATTAGTTTCACTCCATTCACCTGATCACTCCCTTACTTATACCTGCCTCTGCCCCCTGCAATCTGCCACATCATTGTTTTTTCTGTGCCCAGTGGTGAGTCTAGTTCAGCTTTCAATACTCTCTGTTTGCCTGTTCTTCTGACCCTGTTTGCCTCCTGATATTTGAGTTAGCCTGTCCCCTGTTTTTGCATATGGTTTTGTCTGTGACTGCCTTTTTGTTATTTTTTGGTTATTGGATGCAGTCTTCCCATTTTTGGCTTCATGCCCGTTTTGGTTTTTGCATTTTGTTAATAAATTATCTTTTACCTAACCTCTGCTTGTCTGGTTGAATACTGGGTCCCTCTGTCTCTGATTCTTGACACAAAAGTATTAGGATGAAGGATCCAGCATTAACTACTGCTACTGCATAAAGACTAGGATCTTTTTCATTAACTAGTGATTACTAGACCATCTTCAGCTTAAAGTTTAATGTACCTCTATGAGGACCACCAAGTAGTCAAATGATTATTAGTTAAATTATTTGAATAACATTTGGCATGCCGGGATGAGTTCATTTTTATTAGTGCAGACAGTATCTACATAGAATACATTAACATGTGATTAAGATATATTATTATCCGTTGATTGCTTTCCATACATCTTTTAGCATTTTTCACCACTGTGCGCACCACATGTAGTCCCTATGGGTTGCAATGCTCAGGCCCAAGGTTTGTTCAACATACCCAAAAACCCCTGTGACTGGGGTTTAACTGAAGGTCAAATTACAAAACACACCATGGTAACACATTACAGTAACAGATTTGCAGACAGGTAAAGCTGAAGCGTTGTTTTCTTAAAGTTGTATTTTTGTATGCCACAGTAATGCAATGCCCCTTAGGAATAATAAAGCCTGAACCATGTGGTTATACATTTAAACAGCTTATATCTGATTCTGCACCCTCTTTTGTTACTGAGGAAGGAATGTTATCATGAGCTGGGGTATTCGTATTCCTTCTCTTTCAGCAGGAGACAGTTTTCCTTCAGGATTTTTTTTGTGTTATTTTAGATGTTTGACACAGAACCCTTGTACATGTGATGCAGCTCCTCAACATGTGAAAATCAACTTTAACACCCTTACAACTTCAGCACAGTACAATTTTTTGCACTCCTGTGTCATACACCAGTGTCTTGTAACAGCTTGACCTCACGGAACAAACAGACAAGACAAACCCAAATATAACGAGCTGTAGATTGGACTAATAAAACCAGATATGCTAGTTTGATTTTTTTTTGTACTGCTTCACTATTTCAGGACAGGGCTTGCAAAAGGGATGTAGTTTTGGTGTTCTTGCAAAATATATCAATGATTTATAATGAACTGTACTAATCATAGAAAAGATAGAAGTAGGCCTGACTTACAGCAGGCACTGCCTTTTCTAGCATTTAGGTCAAAAGTTTTTTTAATTTACAACATGTCTTAACCATCATAAAGTGGTTTACTAAAGCACATACTGCTTGTATTGACTTAAAACATATCCTTCTGTGGCTGTTTCTTTGTATTTTAACTGTTAATTAAGTCTCCAGTTTTTGCTAAATATCTAAAACATACTTTCAATCTTAAATTGAAAACGCTCTGCACAAAATTAGCTTCTTCTACCCCCATTAATTATAATTTACATTACCATAAATATGAGTTTGCAAAGTCATTGGCTCAGCTTTTAATAAGGAAGATATTGTAATCGAAACAGTTCCAGATTTCCTTCCAGAATGCATTTGCCAATAATGATTTGTTCCATCTGTCCTCTTCTGACCAAAATCCTCTGCCTAATTTGAAATTCCTATTTGTAAGCCAGTGAATTAGAACAAGCATACCGTGTGCAAATTTGAGAATGTTTAGATGTAACAATAGGTTAAAGCTAAAATAATTTGTATTAATGCATTAATTATTTATCCTAAGCGTTTTGTTTTCATTGATTAGGTTATTTATTATCTAGATTCTGCCTTCTCGTATTTTTACTCGTTGCAAAAGGTTTTACTGTCTTCTTATCTCTGCATTGTCAGCAACAAGACAAAACAGGGTTCAGACCAACATGCTCTTATATTCTACGGTGGATTGTTGAGAAGCAATGTTGCTTCTTTACAAATCAACGAAGAGTACATAATAGTACATTACCTCTGAAGCCAATTCAATGTCAGCTTTATAAAAACAGCTGGCCAGCAGACAGAAAGGCTCTCTAAGTGTGGAGGAAGTGGACAACAGAAGCAGGAGACTGGCAAATATGGATAAAGAATGAAGACTGAGATTAATTCCTGACATACGTGTTTATAATTTGTGCTTACTATAGAGATAGCTGATCCCTAAAAAGTGGTGTCAGAGTATAAAAATATAGTCTTTCACATTATTCATTTTGAAATTCAATAATTTTCTAGATGCCATGTTTTCCCCTTTTTTTGTTTTTTTGGAGTAGGCCATAAGTTGATGATGGCAGATGTTCACTCAAACCGTGCCTGGTTTTACTGCAGGGCTCTTCCTGTTAGAAGAGTCACTTCAACTGTCGTCACATGCTTGCTCAGGACGAGGAATTGCTGCAAAGTCAAATACTTGATGAAACTGGCTGGGTCTGCTTGCATAACCTATTACCAAATACCAATAAATTATCAACTTGATTTGACTGTATGTAAATAACTCTGAATACGTCTATGTTTTGTATTGGTGTGAGATGCATTCATATGATTATACATTTTCATTTAATTAAATGTGAATTGGACCTGTTTGTCTTGTAAAGTGCCTAAAAATGGCCTTTCTTGTATTTTTTACTTTTAGAAACATATTGAACTTAACTTGATCATTTCGAGATATTTCTGTGGTATAAAAGGAGAACATTAACAGAAACTACACATGTAGCCATTTATTGAATGGTGGTTGACCATATGTAGCCTCCAAATACTGAAAATTAACAGAACATAAAACAGAAAAAGACTGGCATATATAACACCTTTCTAGAAATAATAACTACCCAGGGTGTTTCAAGACTACACGTCATATTCACTAATATGCAGAATCAGCAGTCAGTGTGGGGTTCAGCATCGTTCCAAAGCATGTGATTAAGGGAAGCTGGAATTCAACTCACAACCCTTTGATTGAAGAAGGACTTGTCACTTCTCACTGAGCCACATGTGCCCTTTAAAACAAAATCATGATTGCAGGAAATACCGTTTTTGGAAAAGAAAGTAAAAAGGAGTCCTCTGACATGTTTTTCTATCCTATCATCTATTCTCTATACCTGATCCATCCTTGCAGGGTTGCTGGTGCCTGTCCCTTGCATTCATGAGAGGAAGGCTACACTATGGACAGGTTGCTAGTAAATTGCAGGGCAGCAAAGAAACATGCCGCCATGTGACCAGAGGCAATTAAAAGTTGACAAATGACTTCACAAACATGTTTGAGGGGAAGTTGGATCTGGCATGCCTGGAAACCAACACATCCACATTACTTCACGGCGTGTTCCCAATAAAAAATAGCTGCCAATAGTTCCTGGATTCAAATCTTGATTTGGGCCTTTCTGAGTGGAGTTCTCTCTTGTGTGGGATTTTATTCAGGAACCTCCTTAGTCTCAAAATATCCAAATTAAGTTCATTGGCCACTCAAAATGACTAGAGCAGTGTGACTCAGCACAAGAATACGTGTTTGTCCTGTGTTTCTCTATGTTGGCCTTATGATTTACTGCAGACCTGTCCAAGGTGTATCCTGCCACCTGCACGGTGAAGGCTGGATTCAGGGCCACAGACCCAAAACAGGATTAAGAAGTTAGAGAAAATGAATGAAAGCACATAACTGCCATGCAGGATTCTACCATTAGGAGCAACTTGGGGTTTTCTTGTCCTGTTATAAAAAAACAGCGAACTTGCAGAATGGAGTAGGGCCAAAACGTAAACCTGATCATTAAAGGTTACCTGGTTCTATATCTAAAGTATCTTTACCTATTCCTAATCTTTAGAGCCCACTGTCTTATATGTTTTAGATAAATCCCTTTTGCCACATACTACCTCATTTAAATGAATGGGTTATTAACATGTTTCTAGAGTTCTTGAGGGCAGCATGCTGTGGGTTTTGTTGTATGGGAAAAAAAAAGAAAAGACAACATTGCATTCTGCTTGATTCGTGTGAATATTCAGTTGAAAAATTAAAGGTGAAAAGAAGTCTACATGAAGACACGTTCAGGAGGTGTTTGGGGTTGATCAAAAGGGCTAAAAGCCCTGACATTGAATGTCTTTGTATGTTAATGCAGAAAGGTCCAACGTTTTGGAGGTCCAATGTTTTGGGGTTGGAAAGCACTGTCTTCAGGTAGATCAACTCATTGTGAGTTGTAGGCATCGGGCAATTATGGTATCAATAACAACATTGGGGAATGTGTGAAATAAATTGCAATTAATTATAACAACGATAAACTCCAAAGGACATTTGCCAAGCCAGCAAAGTGACAGTATGCTTGGATCAGTCACTTTGTGTTCTGTTAAGACGTATAATAGCACTAATTAATGTGACTGGTGAACTGAAGCAGCTCATTTAATGGTTAGTTTTCTTTTAGAGCAGTTCTTTTATATATGAGGCTTTGACTGTATGCGGGGAAACATTTAGAGCACAAAAGGCACAGGAATTGTTAAATCCTTTTGTCACTTCGATCAATTATTGCTAGAAATGGTCCAAAATATTGCGGTAAATTTTTAAGTCTACATTGCCCATCCCTAATGGTCATACGTGTGGGTGTTTTCAAATAACAGTTTAAGAATGATACTCATAGAGCATAATTTGGTGACTAGGTATGTTATTTACATACCATATACTCAGTCTGCAAAGTTGTCGACATTTTTAAGCAATTTTCTTGAAAATAAATCATTAAAAACAAATCTGTGGGAATACATACAATTTCCTTGCTTGAGTTTCTTTTTTTTTTTTTTTAGCTATTCCACAATTTCAACATTTTAAAGGATAATAAATAATAAAACCTCTTCAACTTCCTTTATGCGCGCGTACGTGTGTGTGAAATCGTCTGCATGTACACACGAAGACATATAAATTGTGACTAGGCGACTTTTTTGCTACGCAGAAATACACGGGACTTTCTAAGGAACACACACAGGTCTATACAAAAGGAATTCCCTCTGTCAATACCTCCTCCTTCAGAAACTTACACCACAGACACACACACACACGGCCTGAGTCATGACAAATGTGCAGAGAAGGGACACTGCTAGAATCTGCAAAGCTACATCAAGCGCTACAACAATCTGAGCTCCTGGTTGTTTAAATCTTCTCATACACCAACACACACTCAGAAAATAACTCCCACACCTGCAGTAAAGCAAATCCCTGTACCCAAATACGCACAATCCATTTCCCTGGGATCTCTCTCTCTCTCTCTCTCTCTCTCTCTCTCTCTCTCTCTCTCTCTCTCTCT
This sequence comes from Fundulus diaphanus, assembly GCA_037039145.1. Lineage (NCBI taxonomy): Eukaryota > Metazoa > Chordata > Actinopteri > Cyprinodontiformes > Fundulidae > Fundulus > Fundulus diaphanus. The sequence continues at coordinate 26,158,900 of CM073141.1, forward strand.
CTCTCTCTCTCTCTCTCTCTCTCTCCCCCCAGTATATCACTCTCCCTCTGTCTCTCTCACACGCGCACACAAAAGCCGAGGTGCACAGCGAGTCCAGGAACACACCTCCATTGTCAGTCGAAATAAGTGCACATAGACTCCGCTGCCAAACACATAAACAAAATTCAAGCTTGCACGTGTACTCACACATGTGAGAATGCACTGCACTCTGCTTCCCTCTCCTTGAAGAATTCGGCAGAACACAAGGAGAAGCAAACAATAAGTGTAATGATACTAAATAATAAGAGGCGCTTGAGTTGTTTTTGAAATCTGTCCTCGCCTTTCCTTCTTCTCACTTTGCCATCGCTATGGTGATGCTGAGAGGAGGCTGCTGGGTAGATTGCTGTACTATCTGCCATCAGGACACAGAACTGAGTCACACATACCACATCTACCACATCCCTCTTCCTGTTGCCCTCTGTGTTGACTCTTCCCCCACTCACACACACGCACACAACTGCTCGCTCCTCTTCTGTTATTCCTTCACGTTGTGCTTCCTCCCCACTCTTCTATCCCTCGTGTTTGCTTTTCATCCTCACCTCTCTGTCAACGCTGCTTGGTGAGCTTCACATTGCTTCCTTCTCTGGAGTCCACCTGCTGTCCACCTCAACTCTCCTCTTCTCCTCTCCGGTTGTGTCTTCTTCTATCTCGACCTCCTCTTCTCCCGTGGATTCATGCCTCTTTTTTTTTCACGTGGGAACCTTGCTCTCCATCCCTCACAGCTCTGCGCTGTGCTGTGCCTACCTAGTTGTCTGAGTGTTTGTGCTGTGAGTGGAAGTGAAAGGACAGGAGGGGGAGCAAGAAGACAAGAGTGAGCAAACAGGCAGTTACACTCTCAGATGCTCCTCTCAGTTCTCCCTTCCTTCTCTCCCCCGCTTCTTTCTCTCCGCATCTCTCCATCATGACCTCCTCTCCTCATCGCCATCCGATTCCCGCGTATCCTTGTAAGCAGAAAAAAAAGGGGAGGGAGTGAGAGGCGAAGCAAGGGGGCTGGATGGAGAGTAGAGGAGGCAGAGAGAGGTGGAGCTATGCCGAGTCGGTCTAATTAAAAAGCAGAGTATGTACAGCTGCAGAGAGCACAGAAGGAGACAGCAGGAGGAGAGGCAAGTGATCCAGGGGGCGTAACCGAGGGGACACACAGAGAGGGTTGGGGCAATCAGCGGGGGTAGGAAATGAAGGGGGCATGGGGTGGTTGGAGGAGATTGCGATGGAGAGTAGCTACTGGTGTGAGAAAAGGAAAAAGAAAGAGCTGAAAGGACACCAAGGTCAGCTGGTGGGGGATGCCAAAAGGTCAGGTATGGAGGAGGGAGGTGGAGAAGGAAGGAGAAGGAGATAGAAACAGACAGGTAGAATTATTCTACAGATATCTCCCGTATGAGCAGAGGGGGTAGGGCCGGAGAACCGTGACCAGCAGGATAATGGAGACACATGGACAATGGCTCTCCAAAGAAGAGCCACCGCTGTACAGCCACCAAAGGTTAAGCCGCTCTACTGTTTTCAGGCCGCTCTTGATTAACATGCATGAGTGTTGTGCATGCAAATTAAAGGGCAAATCACCAGTATGTATTAAATTAATCACAGGTTTTTGCTTGGTTGCGCTTTCATTCAAGGCTGCGAGCACGAGGGAAAACTGATTTCCTCCATTGTTCTGGCCATTGTGCATTGACCCCCTCATCACTGTAATGACTGTTGTCACCCCGGGCTGTACAGTAAGTAGCAGAAACCACTCGGAGATTGAAGAATAAAATAGTCTACACCTACATGCCTGGAGGGCTGAGACATCTCATCCCATTTCTATCAGCCCTGATCACTCATTCTCCACTATCACCTTGCTCTCCATCAGATTTGCATTAAAGTGGTTCATGTAGTTATAGCTCTCTACACTTTCAGAGCCAAATAATGGGAAATGAAAGGATTTCAAATATAATTTCATCGAAGGAGCACACCTCCCCCAAACTGAATTTAGAGTAAGAGCTCAATGGACAGGCTATCCAGTGCACCACTGACTCATAATAGGGTATGCAGTAATGTTCACTAATACATGACGACAGATTTGAATATATTTTTTGCACAACCTAGTGCACTGTGCACAGGCTTTTAATGAGGTTTGTGTATTGCAACTCTGCAGTTTAAAACTGAATATGTGCACATCTAACAAGAACATGTTCAAACATGAACTTAACTTTAACTTAACTTCTTCATTAATAATCTGTTATTTGCTGCTCATATATATATATATATTTAAAAAAATTCCACCTTAGCAATAATAATGTGTGCAACAGCAACACCATAATAAAGTACTTTGAGGGCAATACAGTTTTTCTTTCAAATTTTGCCACGTTACAACCACAAACTTCAATATGGTGGTCAGAGCTGAAGGGAGGACGGACAGAGCTAAATACAAATGAATCGAGGAAGAAAGCCTGTTAGCGGTTGCAAAATACTTGGTACTGAGGCAGTAGTTCAACTTCCAGCTGGAACAATCTCATGATTTACATCAAAGTATGTTCATTTCAGAATAGCCCAGTTAAAGTCCAGACCTAAATCAAACTTCTGTGGCAAGACTTGGAACTCGGGGCTTACAGATGCTCTCTATCTGATCTGATTTAGCTCGATCTATTTTGCAAATAACAAGCATACATTTAAGATTAAAGTAGTGCAAAGCTGGTGTGCCACAAAGCTTATGTGCTACTTTGTTCTATAACATCAAATCCTAATAAAATACACTGAAATTGGGGGTTGTTACCAGACAAAAAGTGGATTTCAATTGCAACGCATTTGCATTCTGCATCCCAATTTTTTTAAATCATTTTAAGTCATACATATGAACGTTAATGGAGTTTGATGGTGGAGTTGGTGGAGCTGTGTGGCCGTGTTGAGAGAAAAGTAAGCACAAGTAAGGAAAATTGGGTTTGTTGCAACAGACATTGTTGTTGGAATATTTAACTGTAACATTGCAATTGAACCTCATCAGTAAAATAAGCCTTTACCAATATCATTTCCACCTCTCATCATAAACATGGATGAGATGAATTCCGCACATAAAACTAAAGAGTGAAACGTGTGAATATATAGGTTTACCTTCTAAATTAGAGCTGAACATTGTACACTTTAGGAACAGCGTAACTGAGAGGAGACCGTGATTTTCACCTTCAGCTCCACTGACGCATAGTGACACATTGTCCAAATGAGGGTGTTCAGGGTCATTAGCTGAATAGGGTGTTTCGTTTTGCACGACTACAGCAACTTTGATGTCTGTGAGAGCGCTGAAAGGCTACTGATGTAAGAAGTAACTGTGGCTGCTGGAGACTGTCGGCACGGTGAAGCGGCAGATGGAGCAGCGATGGATAATTAGAAGAGGACAGACTCCGTGAGTCGTCTAAACAGGCGGAGAAGCCTGCTGGCTACAGAGAGGACCTTGAGTTTACAGACAACAAAGCGTGTCTGCTGGCGCGGTTTTGGGCGGGTTTTCAGTAGATTGTCCATTATGTTTGGACATTAGAAGCTCTCTGCCGCCTCAGCTGCTCCACTGGGTATTCCAGTGAAGTTGTGTGAGGGTCAGGCCATTTTTAGTGACCTAAAAACTGCTTTCTGCCACAGATGCAGCAGCTATCTAAGAAAGGAATCAAAACTGAACATGTAAAGATGTTATCGTTTACAGCCTTCCCATCTTTGTACCGTTAATCGGTGCAATACGGTACACTGGAAATAAATTAAAGCAATACAATTAAAAATGTTTAATGTATTTGTTCAAAACACCGCAGAGGCCAACTGAAAGACAGCCAAGATGAACAGAGGAATTTAGAAACAGATAAATACAATAAAAAAATGTACTCTGTAAACCTGGTGGATGAGTTGCAGGCTACAAGAAATTGTTATCTTATTTGCAGAAGCTAACCCTCCTTGTTCCTTCAGACAGGATAATTCCATTAGCTGGTCCCAGAGGCTTAAGCTAACGGCTAGTCTGAGAGGGTCCATGAACCGGTGCGGTTCATGTGCAAATAACAACCCAATGCAAACTTGGCAGTCGTTTAAAGAGCTGAGGCTTTAAAATAGCATTTTGTGTGACGTATTTGAGGCTGAAGTAGTTTTGAGATGGTAGAAGCCCCCTTTGGTTTTGGTAGCTCTCAGACTAGCCACTCGCTTCCACACCAACTAATCTCGATGTATACTAAATATTATGAAGATATTATGAGAGCTAGATGCTGCAATTAAGAGATCAACTCTTAATAATGTTTTAACATAACTTCAAACGAAATACAACTTTCAGTTGAGTAATACTTTATTGATTCTGAAGGAAAATTTGGTGTTTTATTCTCTATGCTCCTACAAAGTTATCAGAAATGGTTACATGTGGGCAGGAAGGCTACCCACAGCCCCTGACTAAACACATGTTATTAAATTGTTATGCTGTGAGTTTTAAAAGTACCTGAGCAGTCCCAAAAACTGAGCCAGCCTTTTTTATTATCCCGTTCATCTTTTTATGCTACTACTAAAACACATGATGTTAGAAGACAGTATTCTCTAAAACAGAATTATGGAAGAGCTGCAACATCTTACTGCAAACCCTGAAGAACCTAGGCTTCTACACAAAGTACCGTCTGCTTTGTCTCTTCCTTGAAACAACTCTGTTGTGCCTCTGGTCCACTCTGTCTAGATGAATGCCGAGGTATTTATACTTCTCCATCACCTCCACTTCTTCACCCATTTAAGTAGGTAGTGCTTTAAATATTTCTGCTTCTCCTTAAGTCCACATTTGTCTTGCTCACATTCAAGATTACATATATTTATTCCACACTATGCAACAAAGTGGTCGACTAGTTCTCTGTACTCAGTCTCTTGTCCACCTCTGATAACTGGGCTCTGACTCATTGAATGTCTGAGTTGTACAGAATGAAAAGGAATGGTGAGAGTACAGTCTCCTGTGCTACATGCATCAAAAGCATTTCTGGTAGTTCTGAAAAAAATGATTTTTTTCTTTAAATATGCTGTTTTTCTGAGCAGACCATCATAAAAGAGAACAAACCACATGTGGGGTTCCCCAAGGGCCCCCTCCTATACAATATATACCTGCTCCCTGTAGCTCAGATCATAAAAAACAAGTTATCATCATAATTATACAGACGACACACAGCTCTATATCACCATGTCACCAGGTGAATAAGAACCCATTCAAGTGCTGAGTAAATGCTTAGAAGAAATCAATGCATGGATGTGCCAAAAATTTCTTCAGTTCAATAAAAACAAAACTGAAGTAATCATTTTGGACCAATAGACCAGCGATCAAAAGTTAGTGCACAACTTCAGCTGGTAACCACCGATCAGGCCTGAAATCTGGGTTTAGTGATGGACTCTGGGCTGAAACTCCAAAAGCATCTAAACACAATTACAAAGTCGGCCTTCTATCACTTGAAGAACATTTCCAGGATTAAAGGACTAATGTCTCAGCAGGATCTGGAAAAACTAATCCATGCGTTTATCTTTAGTCAAATTGATTAGTGAAACAGTGTTTTCACAGGTCTGCCTAAAAAGTCGGTCAGAGAGCTGCAGCTGATCCAGAAAGCTGCTGTCTGCGTCCTCACTAAGGCTAAGAAAGTAGAGCACATCACCCCAGTTCTAAAGTCCTTACACTGGCTCGCTGTAGGTCAGAGAATACACTATAAAATACTTCTGTTAGTCTATAAATCCCTGAATGGCTTAGCACCTAAATACATCACAGACTTGTTATCAGTGTATCAACCCTCCAGACCACTAAGGTCTGCATACCCAGAACCAGAACCAAACACGGAGAAGCAGCATTTAGTTTTTATGCTCCACTGATCTCGAACAAACTCCCAGAAGACTTTAAAAGTACTAAAACCCTTCCTTTAAATCAAGGTTAAAAACCTATTTGTTTAGAGTTGCCTTTAAATGTTAATGTTGAAGTTTGTGGTCCAACGTGTCTTGTACTGTATCTGACCTGCTGCTACTATTCAAATGCAATGTGCTTTCCTCTGTAATGTTTTCCCTCTGTCTCTGTAATGATTTTCTTTACTGTTTTTATTTGTTTAATTTCATGTACAGCACTTTGAATTGTCTTCTTACTGAAATGTGCCATGTAAATAAACTTGCCTTGCCTCTCATTAGTTAGCCTTTACATATTTCTTGCAATTAACAAAACCTCTATATTCAAGCAGATCCTGTAATCTACACTCGGATCGGCTAATATAATGTCGCATGGGACGAGTGCACCGTTCAACCGTGAAATCTCTCTGCACCCATTACCCAAAAAAGGTTTCATTGTTTTGATGTCTCAGTTTCAAGCATGATGGATGAACGAGGCCAGGCAGTCATTTGCAGGACCTGAGTAAAGGTGGCATCTCCCTCTTTGATCTGAGCCATGCCCTGGACATTGTCATAGATTCTGGACTCCTTTTGATAGATGAGGGAACTTTCCTTGCTTTGTTTCCAAGCTGAATAATGACTTTCCGTGCCTGTCCTCTTGTCTCAAAAAAAAAGGCTGAAGGTCAGAAAAGAAAAGCTGCTTGGCAACATAATAAATGGGCAAGAGGATTTACTGTGAAAATAGAAAGATATCTGGCTGCTGCTATCTGCAGTGAAGGGCAATAATACATCGGACAAATCTTAATGCTTGCTTTTCTTGTGTGCCCCCACAATAACTCTTTTTAAAGTGAGTTACCAAATAGTTTAAAGGGTTTAAATCGGCTGCACTTTGATTAATTTAGATATGCACAGCATGTGGCAGATCTGGTCATAGTGCTGGTGGGTGAAATTGCCTCAGACTGTGATGCTTTTTAATGGCTATTTCCACCAGGTGGTGATGTTGTTCACAAAGTGATGGGCAATGTTGCATTACAAAACACTTTCTAAATGATTCAGGAGATGAACAAAATATATTTTTTTCAATTGGATGCAGGCAACATGTTTAAATCTAAAGGGTTGTTTGTTTATTGAACTGTTAATTATTGGCAAGTTAAGAATAAAGGGGTAAACATGCTGATGATAATGAGCCCTGCTTCTGCAGAGAGTGGTGTGTGTCTGTGTGTGTGTGTGCGTGTGTGTGTGTGTGTGTGTGTGTGTGTGTGTGTGTGTGTGTGTGTGTGTGTGTGTGTGTGTGTGTGTGTGTGTGTGTGTGTGTGTGTGTGTGTGTGTGTGCGTGTGTGTGTGTGTGTGTAGACAGAGTGCCTCTGTTTTATGTCTCCTTTTGCTCAGGGCTACATGAGCAAAATCCAGCACTGTGTCCTGCTGATGTCACGGATGGTGAGCTTCTTAAAGAAATGCCACAGAAACAGATTAGGATATGGCCACGGGCATTATCGTATAACGACAAAACAGAAAAAAATCTTAAAGACACTGTTGATCTAATGCACTAAAGCAAATTCAAATTAAGTGTGCAGGTCTTACAAGTTTCAGGTACATGATGCTGATAAAGTGTTGATGCAGCAGCCATGAAGTTGCCAATCTGCTTTGGTCTATTCTATTTGATGTTTTTAAGGAAAACATCAAAGCGTTTCCTCATCTTTTACTGCTTGCCTGAGATTTTACATATTTTCATAGAGTTTTGCTATAACCTCATTCTGAACATACTGTCATGACAACGTATTTGCCAATTGTGTCACCTATTTCAGTTCATCAAGCCATTTTAATGTCAGACAAATATAACCTGAGTAAATGCAAGAAGAGGTTTTCAAATTCTTAAAAAATTATTTCACCAGATTAACAATGTTTTTCTTTGATTCAGTTTTTCTAGCCACACCTAGCCAGACCTATAAAGTAAAGAAAACACTTAAACAGAGCCTGTCTGGCAACTCAAAGTGGGCTAAAACACCTCTTAAAGCAATACATCATCCCCAAATATGAGAAATTAGAAAGTAATTTCTAAGGCTTTGTGGCCCTATAAACCACAGTGAGTGGTCAAAAAAGAACCAGTGGTTAAGGTCAGTGTTCATAGATTAACAGTAAGAAAGAAATTGGGCAGACATGGCATCCATGTTATCTCTCTGTGACATCTGGCAGAGTTTCAAGACCAAAACCACTGCTGACCACAAGGAGCAGAAAGGTCTGTCTGACATTTAACAAAAGCATGTTGATGAGTCCAAGTCAAAAGTAAATGTTTTTGGTTGTGCGGCAGAAAACTAATACTAATGAATTAAAACAATTTTGCAGAAAACAGGTTAAAATTCCTCCACGGTGATCCAAAACACTTCTTGGCAGTAATCACAAAACCATGATGCCAGCTGTTGATTCCAAGAACCATTACTTTTTCAGTCAGGGCAAGGTTTGTTTGTTTTGTTTTTTTAAAAATGGAAAGCATTTCTTCAAAACATATGCGGCACCTTTGGTAGGAATGTTACCTTTCAGATTGAAGGTCCTGGATTCAAGTCCCAGCCTGGGGCTTTTCTGCACATGGTTTGCATGTTCTCCCCCTGCATATGTAGGCTTTTACCAGGTATGCCAGCTTCCTCTTGCTGTCCAAAAACATCACTGCTAGGTTAATTGGTCTCTCTAAATTGTTGTGATTATGTTTGGATGACTGTGGCTTGATGAGTTGATTAGTTGTCTTGCAATTGGAAGGTTGTGGGTTTGATTCCAGCTTCCCCTTGTCACATGTTGATGTGCCCCTGAGTGAGGCAACTTAACCCCAAGTTGCCTATTGAGCTGTGTGTTGGTGTATAAATGTGTGTGTGAGAGTGATTGGGTGAATGTGGCTCAGGTGTACAGTGCTTTGAGTGGTCAGTATGACTGGAAAAGTGCTATATAAGTTCAGTCCATTTACCATTTTGTACAAATGGATGTGTGTCACTGTGATGGACTGGCGATCTGTCCAGGGTGTACCCCACCCCTCATGAACTTTGGAGATAGGAACCTGTTTTCCCTCAACCCTGCAAGGAAAAGTCAGTATAGATAATGGACTGATAAGATCACGCTGAAAACCCTTTGGATAATTAAACCTTTAATTTGAATGCATTTATTCTCTGGAAAGGGGGGGGGGCATGCTGAAATTTTAAAGGGGACATATCATGCTTTCAAATCCTTTTCACATTTAAATCATTCAGTTTTAGTCTGTATAAAAAGCAATGCTTTGGTCTGAATTCCTCGTTATTGTTGTCCCACAGCCCCTTATTTGCCCCTGTCCTGAGTGCCGTCTGAGAACAACTTGTGGTGCTTTCTCTTTAAAGCAGCACTGTGTAAGTTTTAACCCAAGTGTTAGCTTAATTTCAGATATACTCAATGATTTCTCAGGTCAATATACAGCACTCGGCGTGTATCAATGCTCCGTGCAGGCCGCCCTTCTCAAAAACATGCCAATGTAATTTGAGAGGGTCGTATCAGTTGCTGAATGGGTCATGCAACCTAGAGATCTAGGTCACATGACCTATAATAGGCTACGGCAGTCTGAGCTCAGATTGTGGTAACAACAAAACAGATATGACACTTACCTGATCAGACATATTTTTGGTTCTCTGATGTAGGAGTTGATCTAGAGCGGTGTTACTTGTCTTTACAAGTAACTCCATGACTTCTCAATCTTCTGGTCCAAAGTGGTCTGCTATCAGATTCCAAAACACGGAAGGGGACTGTTTCATTTTGTAACAGTGCAGTGTTGCCATGTGCCTTCAGGGGCACTAAACCTGGAAGCTACAGGTCTAGCACCCCTAGTTGCTAAAAGTTACACAGTGCTGCTTTAAATCTTAAAGGGGGCACTTCACACCCTGGCCCCTCTATGTCGCAGAGTGCTCAACAACTATGACCAGTCCATGACTTTGTTTGGGTCACAGAAAATACTGTGACCCAATTGTTAAAAAAAAAAAAACATAATAAGGAATAGACAAACTGAATTGCTTAAAAGATTTGACCCAAACAGAATATAAAGATACATGACAATATCTGGAGAGACTTCATTTACATTTTATGCACTCCTAGATACTCCAATTACACAACAAATGTGTTTAAGGGCTAAAAGTAAGGCTGTCGTGTGTTGATCTGCGTAAGTCAGAAAAGGGTGACAAAGGAATGGCCACTTGTCTAAATTTGCCATTATCTGATGTGAGAGTGATGATGAAAAGGTTTGAAATCACTGGAACTGTGACAAACAAGGGAAATTATTTTCCCTAGATGCAAACTGAGGAGATTAATGAAAAAGGTAAATAAATAAATAATCCAAAGCTCATCGACATACAATATATTTCATGGTATCATTAGCTCAACATAATAACAACATATTTTAAGGCTTTGTACACTGTGCTTGTTGCATTGTAAGTAATGCTGTTGCTAAACTTTAAAACACTTTTGACCATCTTTAGAATACCTACAGGAGGGATCTTTTGATGCGCTATGAAAAACTGAAAGCAATATCATCAAGTAATATCCTCTATGTCTATCTCCACATGGTTGACAAACCAAAATGGTAACTGATTAAATGCATATAGTGCTATCCCAGTCATACTGACCACTCAAAGCACTTTACAGTGAAGTCCTATTCACAAACCTTGAATAGGACTTGAATAGAACCTTATGTGTGCAACTTGAGGCTAAGTGCTTTGCCCAGGAGAACACTGACATGTAGCAAAGGACGTTGCCCACAACATTCCAATTGTAAAACAAGTACTTTTCCCACTGAGCAACAGTCACCCTAAAAAAAAAAAACACACCATTAACTCCTCAATCAGGGTTTTCCCCCTATTTCAATTTTAGGCTAAAAAATTGTAAAATAAATAAATAAATATATTCAGAGAAAGTACTTTCCAAATAGCTTTTTCGCATCCACTACAGGGGAGCTGTCACGGTTCCAGAGGGTCTATTCATGTGTGGGTACGTGCGTGCTTGCATGCGTGCGTGTGTGTGTTGGTAGGTGTTGGTAGATGCTTACCTCATTCCTTCTTCGGTTGACTCCTGTGAATGTACTTACCGTACCTTCCAGAATCTCAGATCTGCCCAGCCACTTGAACCTTTATGCAGGGCTTATCTGGATCCCAACCTGCTTCCCCTGTCATCTTCTTCAGTTGCTACTTGTGATTTCAGCCAAGTGAAATAAAATCAGCCTGTTTCTACAGTGAGACGGTCTCTGAATCAATAGCACAGCACCTACAAACAGTGCTGCCATGTTGCTGTGAGAGAACCGGCTACAAACACGGACGTGCATGTAATGGCCACACCGCTGCCGCCACCGCTGCTGCTGGTGGGAAAATCGGTGGTAGACGCGATTTCTTGACTATGTTCACACACAGAGCTGTAATACTTTTCATTGTGATTCAGATAAGTGCAGTTCATTGTAAAGATGCAGTTTTAGCGTGTATTCAGACAGGAACAGGGAAACTGGTGACCAGTGGTGGCGGGTGAGGGGAGCTGAGGTGTGTTGCCATGGGCGTGTTTACCTGCTGAATGTAAGCGCTATGAAACAATCAGGAAATAACTTTTTATTTCTCTGATTAATAACAGCTTTATGGAATGCTCTGTTATTGTTACTCTGTGCCGCTCTACCAAAGTGTTCTCTCTCTCTGTATCTCTCTCTTTCTCGTCATCGGACACAAATCAAATTAAATTTCTTCGTGTTTTGCAGCGTAAATTGTGAGTCAAACTCAGACTTAGAAGCTGGTACATGAAATAATAAAGTGAGAACACACACAGGTAGATTATCAGATTTTAGTCCGTGAATCCACATGGATGGTCTCTGCTTCAGAGACGTTTCAGGTTGTTGTCTGTGGAGGTGTGACCGATCTGAGCGTCTCTTTCTTTCTCTGGCTCCGGGCTGAGCCACCGGTCATCTGTAAATCCTAAGGATCCTGTCATGGATGTTGTGTGTAACTTTATTGCAAGTTAATTCAAATTGTGTTTTCATATTTATTTCCATAACCTTTGTTATGATGGTTGTATTTCTGTAATTTTTTTTATTTTTTTATGTGTTCTGGTCATTTGAGCATGATTTAACATGCCACTTTTAATATGGCTATAAAAAAAGCTTGTTGCATTTTCTATTTTTCTTTTTTTTGAATATGTGGGGGATTGGGAGCGCATCAACCCGGTTGGGAAACAGAAGTGGGTGCACGGCTAAAAAAGTTTGGGAACCGCTAATCTATCATATCACAGTGTAATAAATTGCCGAATTGGCGTCCCTTGCAGCTGCCAGCACCCCACTTGCTGTGAGAAGATGCCGCAGCAATGTACACTGCATAGATGCTGACAGGCTGCGTTCGGAGGGGGTCTCGCCCCCCTCAGGAGTAATTCCATGTAGAACAGCCACTGCTGCAAATTGTTTGAGTTAATCATTCACCTTCCCTCTGTCTACTTGTTTCGTTTTCCTCCACAGCTGTTCCCACATCCCCCTGCTTTACTTGTATCCAATGTCCTTCTCCAACCTTTCTTCTGTATACAAGTTACTTGGTTGTCATCATTCATTACTGGTTTCTGCCATTACACCTCTTCTTGCGATTCTGCTTTAAGTTCTTCTTATTTATTTATTATTAAAGAACTCTTTAACTTTTTGCCACAGTTGGTCTCTTCACTTGGGTCTGATACAAACCCCAAACATGACACTCATACACAAAGAGAGGGCCATCCACCTAAACTGACAGGCTAGGCAAGGAGGGGATTAAGCTCTCATTTCAGTAATTAATACCTGAATGAAATGTTGATTTCTTACTCTTGTTGCCGTTCTCTTTAATCCTCAGCCCAGAACCTCCTGAAGGTCCCTAAAGCCCCGTTTACACTACCCTTTTCAAACCGTACCGAGAATGGTCTGAGCTCCGTAACTGAGATAACTATCGAGTGTAAATGGTGTCAGGGTTCTCTGTGTGTTCCGTGCTCTAACTCTGCTTCACAGGTGGCTCTAGTTGACTGGGGGGCGTGGTCCACACCTGCGGCGCGTCTGGAGTCATCAGCATGGGCTTCTTAAGGAGTGCTCAGACAGAAGGAAGACGCCAGAGTGTTAACCCAGTCGTGGTATGCCTAGACCTCCGACCTGTCCTCTGAGCCTTGTATCTGTGCGTTCCTGGAAACCTCGTTTATGGACTAACCTTGTCTTCTGTTGTTCTCAAGTTTGTCGTGTTTGGATTTACTCACCTGTCTTGGCGTTGTGCTCAAGGAACCAGCTCCTAAGAATCCCCGGCGCTCAGATTTTGCTCTGGCATCTCCCCTCATACTCACTTGGTGGTACCAAGCCGGGCGTGAGATTTCCCCTTCCTGGATTCAGCTGGTTCACTCACAACTCTCTGGTTCTTCCATCTGGTCCTCCTGTCTGCCGTCAACTGTGGTGTGCTCTGGATCCCTCGCCAGCTTACATCAGTCAGCCCTCCAGTCACTCAGCCACCTGCCACCATCAGCGAGTCCCCGCGTCACTTACTCCTCCCGGATAGGTCTTCACGACCAGCGGCGCAGCTTCTGGTATTTTTCCCTGGTTCGATTCTCATTAACTCGACCTTCGTTCTTCCCCACAGTCGATCCAGCACTGACGTTCAGACCTCGCCTGTTCTACACGCCGTGCGTTTCTTCGTTGTCTGAGCCTTTAATAAACATCTTAAAATAGTTTCTGCCTCCGTCTGTATCTGCATGTGGGCCAAACACTTAAAAATCATGACAAATGGAACGCCACTGAACTGCACCGTGCCAGACACAACTGAACTGCGGTTCTATGTAGTACCAATTCGATAGGTGGGCTCAGCCCGGTTTTTCAGTGGCTCGGTTCTCTGATAACAAAAAGTGCATGAGCAGACCACATCATCTCCTCACAGTCAGAAATTTCAGACACTAGCTTCCCTACCGTGCCACACGATTTCCAGTGATGATTCTCCTTAGCAGTGTGATGTCCTCAACGTCTGTCGTTGTTTCCTGCGTCTGTAAGCCCTGATTAGACTATCGTTTGTCTTATCCACTTCCCAAAATCCGACTCCGTCAAGTAAATTCACCAAAGGTTGCCTATTTCGCCTGACTCTCTGCAAACAACGAAATATTACAATTATAACCAAACATAACTTCCTGAATGTTACGGGCGCCGCCATTTTTATTTGCTTGATTCCCTCCTTCAATCCTAGAGAGCAGTAGTACCGTAGATCGTCAATAGGAGGCGAAGAACCGTGCCAGTGTAATGTGTAAATGGTCGTAAGAACCAAGCTCGGCACGGTTAACTGATCCAAGCTCGGTCCGAACTCGGCATGGATCGGTTAAAAAAGGGTAGTGTGTAAATGGGGCTTAAGACCCAGTTTAAAACTGGTATACTTCCAGGCAGTAGCCCCCAGGCTGTGGAACGCCCTGCCCCTGTCGCTCTGTGGGGCCGACCCTGTTGATTCATTTAAAAAGCAGCTTAAGACACTTTTATTCAGACGTGCATTTAGTTAAATGTTTTGCTTGTTTTTATTAGCTGTTCTTACTTTATTTATTTATATTAAACTTATGTACATTTCGACCTATTTTTCATGCACTCTGTAAGGCTCTTTGTGATTTTTATCTGTGAAAGGTGCAATGCAGAGAGCTGCAGCTCAGCCAAGAAGGCCTCTTGACAGCTATCTTTACATCGGCCTTTAAGGAAGAGAGGTTGAAAGAAAGTAAGTTATAAACTTGTGTGTATCACACCACTTTAACGTTATCCTGAACACACCCTGCCCACAATAAGACATGGTGGTGGCAACACCATGCTGCCTCCCTTGACTTCAGCAAGGGAGGATTAGTTTCTCAGAGTTGTTTGTGTTGGGCCATTACATAAAATATCCCCCAACTTCAATGGATATGCTTTTGAATAAAATAGCTTTTTTTGGTCAGTTTCAGCATTTGAAGTAAATCATTCATTAAAAGGTTTTAATGATAATTCAGACCAGCAGTGTTTTTGTTATTAATTTCCAATTTAAAATGATCGCATCCTCCATCTGTTTCTAAAGCGGATTGGTCGCATTCCAAATCTATTGCATTGTAAGGTTTAGTCTGTTTATTCAAACAAACCAAAAAAATGTAGTTCCTCATTTATGACATTTCCATACGTTTTTTTTTTTTTGAGGCTTCAAAAATAATCTAAACATATAAAACTGTCATTTTAATACTTTATCCCAAACCTTATTGCCGGTGAGGTTGTTTTGTATCTGCTGAGATTACGGGTTGCTTTGTTTACCTCTGTCCTTGTGACACGTGGAAGCAGCAGGTGGAGGCGGGGGAAGCGGAGGAGAGAGTCGGCGCAGGGAGGGGAGGGGAGCGGATTAGCGCAGCGTTAGTGTCCGGTGTCCACAAAACGTTGGTACAAACAGGAGTGACTGAAGGAGACTTGTACAGGACAGGCACTCGTTTTCACCTGTTTGTCCTCTCCGCTCTGTCTCTCCGAGCTCTCTTTCCCAACCTCTAAGCAGCAAGAATGTCTCACTCCGACACGGAGACACCAGAGGACGGACTTTACGGTAAGTGATGCTGAGGCATGGACCAGGCCATGCTGCTCCAGCTGTCTCCTAACACACACACGTTTTTATTTCACAGCATTAAGGCGGGTCTTTTTTTTTTTTTTTTGCTGTTGTTGTGCGGCTTTAGTTTTGTTTTTGTTTTTTCATTATTATTTCAGGGGGAAAAAATCAGGCTTAAGTAGAACATTTGTCCAGTAAGAACATATTTAGGGCTGATCAAAATAATTTAGACTTAGTAATTGTCAGTGGACACATGGCAGAATAAGGCACTGCCACTTTTACTGTCATTGTTGTTACCACTGCCTCGTCCATTGTGTAAACGGATTCCCTGACTCACCTTCTTGCATCTCTGTAAGCCAATTAGGCTGTGAAGATTTTCTGACACTTATAGCTCCTCTATGCAGGCTGCACATTGCTTGGCACCGAGGATGTTTGGTAAAACATGTGGATCAGTGGAAGGAGGGGTCAAACAGTGAGGGCATGTTTTGGAAAACAGGTCTGTTTGTTCATCCAGGACTGGACATGATTATTTCAGTACTTAAAATTATGACGCACACACAGCCCCAATGCACTTTCTTAAGAGAAGTTGTACCTTGTGACATTAATGTATATATCTATATCTATATCTATATATATATATATATAGATATAGATATAGATATATGGCCTAATTAACTGTTACTTATAAGTAAGTCAAAACATTTTACCTCATGTTTAAAGCTTTCTTTACAAACAGACAATTAAGTGCTGGTAATTATTTAACAGAATTTATATCACAGTGTTAGCTCTCTGAAAAGTCTTATTTGAAACAAATTATCTTTTCTGAACAAGATATCTTTTATGGATAAATGTAAGTATTTGAATTTATTTTATTGGACAAATTTAATAGCCAAATCTAACCAATCGGTGAGGGAGAGTGACTATAAATAAAGAAAAAACAAACAATAAACCAAAAACTAGAAATGCACCAATCCAACTTTTACTGGTCGACACCGATTCCTTTAGGATTTTTTTCTTCTGCGACAAAGGTAGTTTTTGAATCCAACAGAAAATTAAGAAATTGCAAATTGAAAAATAAAATCACCACAGTACATGTTGCTGGTTGATATATTTATAGACTGAAAAAAAGAGGGAACTCTTAGTTTGATGCATTTAATGAATAAAGGGGAGAAAATCTGATTTGAATTTTAAGACAGTAGACTGTCAAATTTAAAAAAAATACAAGGGAAATGGAATCCTGCAAAAAACTAAAATCTGGAATCAAATTCATAGTTTGAAAAGTTATTCCACTTTTGCTCCTTCTACCTCCATAGGTGGACTTTCATGATTTACAATACACCAGTTGCTTCTGGCATAAAACATTGCTGCTGTTAGTACTAGGGCTGGACGATATATAAAAAAATATAAATCATATTGATCGATATCGATAATTATCAACATAATTATAAACATATATTTTAAGTGCAGCCCTAGCTATTTTATGCTGTTGCTTAATGATATTATTTTTAGATACAGGACATACAAACACTGAATTCAAACTCGACCCTTTAGTCAACGAACTTTTTACCAAAACTGCCATTTAAAAAAAAAAAATCATGTTCTCTCTGAACTCTTTGAAGGGGCGGAGCTTTGTGACACCTGGCTCTGCGTTTGTGATTGGTTGGGGGGAATTAATGACTGTAATTTTAACCTACATGGTAGGCTAGATTGAAAAATGAAGGAAAACTGTTCTTCTATATTGTACTTTTCATTTAGCCTTTTGTTCTATCATACCACATGACTATCGATAGATATAAATTTTTACTGAATTATTGTTAGTAGTATATGATAATCTTGTCTGCAAAGCTGAATTCTCGTGGTATTTGTGCGTTCACAAACACACGGGAATCCATCTGGTCCTGCTCCTGTCTCATCCGTTTGGGCCACAACCAAATTGGGTCGGGCCAATCACGTGGCAGTATTATGGTTTAAGACATACCAGCTGTGACGAAAACAAGAGCCCCCGAGCCCACAGCCAAACCAAACTGAGCATGGCAGCACAGGAGGATGACATCACATGTTTTGTCATAATCCACAATTGTCACGAGCATCGCTATCCAAATAAGCGTGCCTTGACCGGTGTCACTTATTGTGGTTTCTCATGGCGCCTGCTGCTTACATCATATACTTTTGATACCTGGATTAGCTAAAACAATCCTTTGGTAGGTGGGCACTAGGTTTCTTTTTGCCCAATCAGCTCGTAAAGTTCTGCTAAATGTCCCTTATCTGAACGGATTTTATGGGAACCGATCCAGATTCATAATGTGCAGAACGGGGAGTGCTACACATTATCAATCTGGCTTGCCAGGTTAGCTGTATGATGCCTTTTGCAAATACTAGTTTCTTGTTAAACCAGTCAGAGAATCCAAAAATATGGCAATGTTTAGGGTAAAAACAAAATTATTTGCTGTGGATGCTATTCCAACTCAAAAGTAAATATTTTCAGGATCAGCAAGATGTTAAAATTAACACAGAGGAGACACAAAAGTTTTGTTTTCAGCGACATGTCCAGACGTGTTTTGGATTTTTGCTGGTTGTGAGAGAGACAGCGATGCGTTTAGCAGATAACAAGGCCGAGCGTGTGCAATCAAAGTGTTTCCGTTTTAAACTTTTAAGTTTTCAACCTCTGTCTGTCATTGAATTGGCAGAAATACTGGCCTCAGTGTTAAAGTAAGCATCTGCATTCGGTTTGAAAAACACAAAACGACAGGTGTTTTTTGTAATGATAACCAAACTAATCACTAATATAAGATGCTAAAGTTGTTTTGAAGAATTATTTATGTAATATTATTATTACAATTTAGCAAAATCCTTGCATTTGTTTTAAAACACAAGTAAAATTCTGTTTTACAATGACTTCTCTTTCCAATTTCATCCATGTCTGGCCGTGATATAATTATTAACCTCCCAGGGCACGAAGGCTTGAAAAACATATGAACTTATATGTTTAGACATTACAGTTCTTACGGAGGAAACAGAACTGGCTTAGATTGGTGTCAGCAGATCAAAGCTCTATTAAAACCAGAGCTCTGAAACTGGCCACAAAACTCTGATTGGTGCATATCTGAATATTTGAAATACCCTTTGACTGTAGGATTGACCCTGCACTACAATTTTAATTACTCAATTAGAATATTTAGAATAATAAAACAGATCAATCCAAAGTCTCAGCCTGCTTCTGCAAATTCAAATTATCTGATGAGGAATTATTAAATCATTAAAGCAGATGGGGTTGAGATGACATAATCTTGACTGGAGCATTATGCTCAAACGCTCCACTAAGATTCACTGGTATCGGCTTGGTGATTTCTTAGGCTTTAGCGTGCGTTAATGAATAAAATGTGGCAAATGTGATAGAATTGATCTTACCTTATTTTGAGTTAAAAGTGTTTCAATAATTTAATTTAAGAAAATGAAGAAACTAGAGTTTTTTGTCCTTTATCTTTTATGGCACACACAAAGTTCTTTTTTTTATGTGCAAACCATGAGATTGAGTATCGAGAAACTGTCTTTCTCTTCGGAAACACCTTTAAGGCTTCATCTCACACTGTGTATATGTCCATATTTTCTAAACAAGCTTGTACTATGCAGGAAACCAATCACGGATCTGTTGCAAGTCGATGAATCTTTCAGCATCCAGCTCTTGTTCACATTACATAAAGCTGATTTGGCAGCTGCACAGATGACTCTGTATGGGACTGCATAGAAAATGATCCAGAATGGCTACAGATAAGTCAGGCAGCGGCACAGTTATGTCATACCAACCTCTCTGTAGCAAAATAACTAGGGCAATGGCACAGTTCCCTCTGCCCTCCTACCCCTTCCTACAGTACAGCATCCACTTGTGCTTTTGCCCCCTCCGCTGTTGTTTCTGTAGTCACACAGACTTGTAAACTTGGGTAAAGTGAAGATTAGAGTGATCCGAGAAAGAAGATGTATGCTTCTGTAGGCAGTTTAGGTGAGCTATTTTGAAAATGTTGTCTATGTGTGTGAGAGAGAGAAACATAGTTGCAGGAGAGAAACAATAGGGAGGGCAAGAAAGGGTGAATAGCTAATCTGAAACAGAAATAAGATCTTATGTAAGCCAGCATGCTGTCAGCCTGAGTTAGCCGTGCCCCACTGTTTAGCTGTGGGCGTGTGCACGCCACACACACCAGTGTGCGTGTCCAAATCCTTCCTGCCCTGGCACTCAGTAAACCTCTGTGTCCATTCATTCATACATTCTGCTGTGGCCATCTTCAGAGCTCATTGACAGAAAGACGCAAGATTTCTGTTTTTGCCTTTAGCTCGTTTTATTTGCACAAATGCGTTGAATGCATCCGTCGCACCCAGCAGGAGCCCATTCAGCATGGTCTTCTAGGTCTTATAAGGTCACACCAGGGCATTTGAGACATCTGTGAGTCACCACACGTCAGTGCACATGTTTATTCAGCATCCACTCAACACGGAGGCATTTGAAAGGAAACCACTTCATCCACATGACCTTTCTCTCAATTAATATGCTTGACTTGAATATTACAGCTTTGAATCTAATTTGGTTTTAATCGATTAATTAATTTAACGAAAGGGTTGATCTTGTGCTACAAGACCGGCATTAGTAATTAATTAAAAAGGCATGCTACATAGGCAAGAAAGCATCTGAGTAAAAGAAACCTGAATGTTTCAAAGTAACAAGACATTTATGAAGATGGAATCAATACAAGTCCACATGGAGAAACCTTTCTCTTGTCTGAAATGGGTTCCATTTTGAACTTTTGCAGTTTTGGATGCTTAGTGTTAAAATTTTTTGGTTAGAAAAAGGAGACGCCTGCAAAGGGACATTTCTTACCAACTGTTCGCAGGTTTCCTACCAACCGTGTGTGTATTTTGTGCCAACTCTGAAAACAAATGATACATGTAGTTTTCAATTCAATTTTTCAATTCAATTTTATTTATATAGCACATGTCATCTCAAGGCACATTCCAAAGTCAAATTCAATCAGATTATACATATTGGTCAAAAAATGTCCTATCTAAGGGAACCCAGTTGTTTGCATCGTCTTGATAAGCAGCTTTCACTCCTGTTTATGCCTTACTGTAATCATGATCTGATCACATCTGATCATGTGACTTCAATAAATCTATTCGTACAAGGTCACCTAAAGATAATTTGGTTTGACCAGGGTTCATAATTTCTAATGCCTTATAAGAAATTTGTCCAAACTGCAATTAGAATCATGATCAATGGAAATAATGTATAATATGAAACCCTAAAATAGTATGAAACGGAATTACATTATACAAGCGATTTGAGCATTTTTATGAATATCTTAGTATTTCCTCACAAATACAAAATAAACTGATATACAGTGTATGGTATGGTGTATGGTTAAGTGTAGGGTAACAAAATGCTTTGCTGCAGGTATGAAATAAAAGTAGGATGTGAAGAAATTACAATATAGAATTGGGCTACAAATTGGTGAAGAGGGGCAATTAACTTAGACGTTTTTCTTATTACTTTTGAATGTATGTTTTTACTGATAGCAGGGGTATTTATTTTCGGTCAAACGTTTTAAAGCTTGGCCTCTGACCTCTTCTCTCTGTATTATGTCTGTGTTCCAGTTGAATGCACAAATGTCATCTCCTCCTGTTTGCATCCTTCACCTCCTGCCCAAACTTCTTCCCTGTGCACATGAAACCTGCCCACTCAGATCGGTCCTCTCTGCACCCAGATTCTTCTGTTTGCACCCTCTGTGACCAAAGTGGTAACTCTGCCTAGTAACAGTGGCGGCCAATAGAAGGAGATCACTGCCTTCTTCGCTGTTTGCTCGTTTTAGAACAGGTTTAACCCCAGATGATCGCAAAGTGACTGGACACAGCCATGCTTTATACTGTTGAACGCATAGGATTCGATTGAACTTTTTTTTTTTTCCCCATGTCAAGCACATTTGTTTAAAAGCTTACATATAGGGACAGTTTTACTTTAAGAAGCAGAAGCCTCTGCTGGGTGCAAAATTTTCTTGCACCTGCCAGTAGAGGGCACTGTAAGTTCCCCTAAACCAGGGATCACCAAACTTTTTGAAACTGAGAGCTACTTCATTGGTACTGTGTCATACTAAGGGCTACCTGTACTGACCTTTGAACTAGAAGAATTAGAGCTCACCGTAACTTTATGCAATATATATTAACTTTATGTTTTTAATTCTATGGAAATACAACCATGATTAAAAAGGAAGAGAAACTGAATAAAATAACGTTTTACATGCAGCTCACTGGAGGTTTGTGCCATTTTCTGAACAGGCTTCAGGGCACCACATATGGTCCTGGGGGCTACCTGGTGCCCACGGGCACCTTGTTGGTGACCCCTGCCCTAAACCATGAGGACAACAGAGTGTTGAAAGTGAACAGTATAACATTTGAGACAGAAAATAAGGATTCCTGCTCTTGAATTGAAAATATAGTGTATAAAAAAAGTTGTATTAAAATACTTAGTAAACAGAATCCTTTTTGGGATTAATTAGAGGTTTATACTTCAGCAGAATAAATATAGTGTCATGATTTTGTCTTGGATGAACCCGGACAGAGCACGCACACGCAGAGCTGGTTTAAGAGAGTTTATTGCAAGCAGTGGATGATGACGATGAGATGAATCAGAGTCAGTTACCGGACGGAGATGTAGGATGCAGGAGCTGGCTGGCAGGAGCAGAGTGGAGAGACTGATCAGGAAACGGGAAAGCTGCGCTGCTACAGAACCGGGAGTGAAGCCAGAGTCCATGAAGATGGGAACAGAGGTACAGAGTCCAGCAGCGCAGCAAACAGGAACACAACAGGACCAACGGAAACCAAGGCGGGAGGACAGGAGCAGACAGGCACGGTGTTGGAGTAGCTGAACCTTGTAGCAGGTTCCACAGCTCGGCAGTAGAATCCACAGCACGGCAGAGAGAGAGCCTTGCTGGTCAGAGTCACAACAGGATAAAATAGCTTGGTAAGGTGAATACTTGCAGATAGAGTCTTAACAGGATAGTTGCACCAATGAGACTGGAATAATCCATGGCAAGCTGAGGTAAAAGAGAAGCAGAGGTGGCAGGGTTCCAGCAGCAAGCAGAGAAGACTCAGGTAGACAGGCAAGGAGAAGGTGTTGCATGACGACGGACCAGCAGAGGAGTGAAAGCAGAGGGAGGCTTAAGTAGGGAGGCTGGCAGGTGAAATGAGTCTGACTGATTAATGACCAACAGGTGTGACTGAATGCAGAGGGAGTGAAGGAGAGCTGAGTGAGGGGGAGGAGGAAACTGAAAACTAACAATAAATGAGGCCAGAACATAACTAAACCCTGACAAGGAGGAATAACTGAAATAGTAGTGAACAAAAACCAGATCAAAACTGAACCCTGACATATAGCCCCTTCAGAGGGTCATGAAGTGGCCCAAATGTGATTCTCATTTACTGTGATGTTTGCTGTTCCCTCTTCAGGTTCCTGGGTTGAGCTGGAGGAGCTGATTGCAGCTGTGAGCCGAAGGGAAAGTCTGACAGGACCTCAGGACAACATCTCCTCCTCCCTGCAGGGGGAGCTAGAGAGAATCCTCCTTGAGGCACAGTTGGAGTGTGACAGGAGTAGAGACAGGTGATGATACTGATGGGCTTTGTTTTTCGGTTGCTTGTTTTGAGAAGCTACTAAACAGAAGGTTTAACTTCGGCAATACTCTGCGTTCAGAGGAACTGTTATTTTCAAGGGTTAGCGTCTTTATAATTTTCTGCAACACTGACATGTCACACTCCTTTCTTGGCTCAATGTAACAGTCTGTTTGTTGTTTGCAGTCCTCCACAGGTGATTACGCCACGGTCCACTGGTTCCCCAAGACCCGGCAGCGAGCAGGACAGTGACTGCGTCCCCATACAGGTACTCATTTATCAAACTGTTGTCCCGTGACAGAGCTGTTTGACAAACATAAAGAGCAACCTGTGTTCAAGATTTCCAAGACTAACAGTACACAAATATTGCTTTAAATATGTTTGTGTTATTTGTTATTTAACAGCATGTCTTTTTTTTTGTGTGGAATGCTGTTTGAGACGTTCTATAGTTGTTATTTTTGTTTAACCTTGTTTTATGTATTAACAACACCCATGGTATGGGTGAATACTTGATTCTGATTGGCTGCAGGGCGTTAAAAAAAAGGTGTTATAGGACACCTACAAAAAATGTCGGTCAAATAGCCTGATTGTTATAAATTATTGCGCTGGCCCAAAAGGTAGCTGGTAACGGCAAGACAAGCAACCTTGGCAACGTGTCACAACGGGAGATATTAAATAGTTCTCTCAGCCACTTCTTGTGTACAATTTTAAAGGTGAAAAAAAACATTCATAATTGTATGTAAAAAGTATTCATAATTGATTTAATGGCTTCGTGGTTCACGGCTCCGCGTTGCCCATTCATTTCTGATAATGGACACCTCGTCAGGCATTATCCCTTGCCTGTATTTCGCTGATATCATGACTGACTGTGAATTGACTCCCTTTGGATCATGCAGGAGGAAGCTGAGCGGCGGGCAGACACAGACTGGGTGTGGGATTGGTCCAGCAGACCTGAAAATATGCCACCAAAGTAAGACCTGTTTCTAAATGAATGAAATGATTGCTAAATTAACAGCAACCTCGGGTAACGGGCGAATGCTTTGGCTTCAAAGCATGGGCGTAGGTTTGATTTCAACTTTGGTAGGGACACTACTGGTCTCAAGTTTCATTGGTTTGATGTCATTGGTCCTACGCAATATGCATGCCCCTATTTTTTTATACTTGATGTGAGCATCAGGGGACATTTCGTTTAAAGAGAAAAGCAGCATTTTCTGCTACATTAAAATAAATTTTATAAGCACTATATATATTGTATATAAATAAAAAGCTGCTCCTTAATTTGTAATTAAAATCAATTAGACATCACCAGAAGCACTGAAGGCCCAGCTGCTTCATCTCCAAGCTGCCCTGCATCATTATTACTGGATATCTGTGTTTCCTTTAATCATATAATGTTACTATTATACAAGTGTGTTTTTAGTATTAAAGGATTAAATGTAACACAACCTTTTATATCATCCTATGATACTTACTGTCTGAGTGTTGAAATAGCTCCTTATGTCTCTTTTCTTTTTTGGTGGCATCATCTACAGTCACAACACTAAGCATGACCTAAGTTTATTCAAATATAAAATCGCGTTTAACAATTATTAAAAGAAAATATAACACTATCTTATCCGTAATGTAATAATATCCAAAATAAACAGCCAGATTCAAGCATTTTTACCAGACACTAATGTTTGTACTAATTTACTTATTGACTGTGTGGAAATCTATGGAAAATCAAACCAAGGTGTTCCTCTGTTTGTACTTTATCCTATTTCTAAAAGTAAAAATAGTCAATTAAATAGCACTATTATTATGTGGAACCCTAATTATGCTTTCTAAACAAAAAATAGCAATGTTTAGGCACCATCTCGTGTTGTTATACTCTATAAAACGAATAACACCTGCTATTTATATCTGAACCGCCTTAAAGGGGTTTTTTGGAAGCTTACATTCTTTGCTTGTCGATTTTTCCAGCAGTCTTCAGAACTCCTGCCTGACACAGAATATTTAGTTTTATAAAATAAAAAGTTTTTTGTTGATAAAATGTATTATACTTCAGAATTAAATATTATTTTAAGATGCTAACGTTGGTTATTTACATTTCTTAAGTTCCACAAATCAAAACTACTCTCTCCTGCTTCTTCTATCGCCTGTTATAGCATAGATAATATAAAATTTTTAATTGGGACTAGTTTCGTAGTCTAATATTCGTTGTAGTAACCGCAGTATTCTAGCGTGAATTAAATTTAAATTTCGCGCTGCAAGCATACACGCACATGCACGCACTAGAAAACAGCCAACCAGGGAGAGAGAAGGCGGGACTTAAGGCAGAACAACCAATGAGAGTGGAGCTAAACAGTACACAACACAGTTACGTGCGCTGCTAAGTTAAAGCGACAGGAAAGACCGACTGGACACGCAGGCTGGAAGACGGAGCTGCAGCAGCAGCCGCCGCCAAGCAGCGGAGCTGCGAGAGGAAAATAAGCGACTGCTGTAACAACGCTGTATTGTAAATTATAAACATGTTATTCACATCGAATTATTGGTAGGGACAATTAGGTCGGTCCAAAATTTTGGTAGGGACATGTCCCTATGGTCCCTATACAAACCTACGCCCATGCTTCAAAGGTTTTCACTAAAGCATATTCACGATCATCATACAAACACTGACCATGGCCTCCCTCGCTCTGAAAAACGATTCTTACATAATTAAAAGCAGATACAAGGAAGCATAAATATTATAAGATGTTTTGTCTTTAGGTGAAAATGCAGGTCTGTTTCACTTACAAATCCCAACAAGCGATTTAAAATTCACTTTGTTTCGTGTGTTTGTTTAGGTTAACTTCAACAGCGAAACATGTTTTTGTCTTTATTTATGAATTACGCCTTTGAGGGACTTGAACCCACTTCATTTTTATTTATTCTGCCACACTTGACGCTAAATCTCCTCCACTATAATAAGCTTATTTGACAGTTAGCAGTTCTGACTGCTCTCAGATCGCCTGTATCGTTCCTCTATGCGGTCCTCTCGTGCTCTCATTATCTCTGTTTTTCCCTTTTTCGGGTCTTTCATCCTTGTGCATCTTTTATCTCTGACTCCTCGCTTTTCTTTCTGCAGAGAGTTTGTGTTTCAGCACCCAAAACAGCCAAGCTCCCTCAGCGTTAGGAAGACAGAGGTGATGAAAAGAGGAATTTTCTCCTCCGATGTTCTCCTCATTCTTGTTCCCTCCTTGCTGGCTTCACATCTGCTCACACTTGGAGTCGGGTGAGACATATTAACAAGAACCCACCTTCTGTCATTTTATGTTTTGAGGTGTGAAAGACTTACGTGTAAGACAGACAAATGAATAAATGTCTCAAGGATCTTGTAGTCCTTCGTTTTCCGTCTGATTTCAAAAATGTACCTCTGTTGGTGTTTTGTTTTGTTTTTATTACATTTAGTTGTTGAATTAAAACGAAATGAACACAAATAAAGTCACAAAAGAAAATCAGAATTGGACAGAATCTTTATCAGCAGGTCCGACCTCAGAGATAACCAGAAATTAGCATCGCCTAATAAAAGTAGTTGTAGAAATCAATCTAAACAACCTCAGTTCAGAGAAACAGGGAGTCATTGGAGAGTCGGGCTAACACGTGGTGAGAGTGGACACAGTTTTAAAGCTGATATATGTCATCTTCGCCTCCAATCAAAACAAAATATTTTGCGGTGGTTTGTGTAAATATGGTTATATTGGCTTTAATCCTTCATAGTGTTCTATCAAATAGTTACTCTGGTTCAGTGTGTTTTTAAGATGCTGTGGGTCAGTATTACTTTTGTAACACATCTCCTTATTGCACTTATTTAAAATGGGAAAGGGCCTGTACGTAATACTAACTTAGTACGCAATGTAAATAACTACAGCCTACGTGAAAAACTGCCTTAAGCAGTTGTGTAAAATAAAGGCTTATAAAATAATTTTGTCATGACATACTTTAGGTAGAAGTTGTGTTAGGATGGCAGAAATCAGCTTTGGAACTGGCAAAAATCTAATTACTATTTATCTTGACTCTATTTCTCAATCCTGATCCTTAGGACCCACTGTCCTGGATGTTTTACGTGTTTCCCTTCTACCGAACACCTGAGTGAACTGAATGAGGGCTTAACAGGGTTCTGCAGCACCTAGTGGCAAGCTGAAGTGGTCAGGAAATCATTTAATTGAAGTGTGCTGGAGCAGAAACACATCTAGAACACGAAGGACTGTTGGAGCTGTGGACCAGTGTTGACCAACTCTGGCTATACCAGATTAATATGACAGGATAATCTCCAGGATGCTCCAATCTGCCTCTTAACTGTTAAAACCAGTCTGACCTCAAATATTGAACATTTTGGATTGTCTTGGCCTGATATCCCCGAAGACAAACAAGCATGCAGCTATTTGAATGTGACATGTAGCCAATCATAAAGCAAAGTGAGGAAAACCCAGAGAGGGACAAAACAACACAGCAACTCACCTCCCTATCATAGTGTAGCAAGCGTAGCGCCCCTGTTCACACTGTCTCCACTCCTTTTGTCTGTTAAAATTAGTCCACAAACTATCACCGTTGTTCTTCCTCGTCAGCCATGTTTGTTTACTCTGAACTCACGTTTGATCTTGAGGTTTTTCCAGATTTCCCGTCCAACATTTGACTGTTCCTGAGAGAAATCTGTTTGTGTGTGGTGTGTTGTGCTTGCCATTTGACCAGAGACAAGACGCTGTATGAACAAGCCTGTTACATTTGCAGTTTTTTATCATCATGTGTAGGGTCTTGCAGGTTTTGAAAATTTGCTGACGATTTTAAAATCACCCTGTGAACCAGGCATTAGACAGTAAGATAATGGAACCTGATAGCAGCTCCAATGAAACACAAATCAAAAAATCTGAAATATTTGCTTGATGCTTGATTGGTAATCCAGTAATTTAACATATCTTATGTGTAAAAAGGAACAACCACTTGGAAAAGTTTATTTGAAACTAAATTATTTATTTTCTTACCAATGTTTTAAATGTTAGAAGAGGGATATTTAATTCTCAGAGCTGAATATTGCAGACATGATGGTATTTTAGAAAATGTAGATTGTTAACTTACAAGGCAACAGCTTTGGATATTTTTCCTTCATTTCATTTAAGATCATATTTTCTATGCAAAGAAGGGTAATTGGTCTTGTTACAATTTTGACTGTACCTAAAAAAGTTTACCCATTCCTTTTTTTTTTCTATGTGTTGCTTTTTTAGCAAATTTGAATCTGGTTTCTGTTTTTCACAAATATTTGTGGGTGGAAAAAAATAAGAGGTGCATTCAAACTTTGAGACTCTATGGTCTCAGGTGACAGGGCTAACAAGAAGCTATAATAAAACATGTAAATGTTAAAAGCATCTCAGCTTGGCACTTGGTGCAAGAGCATTCCTTGCTAAATTTGGTGGAACATTTTCTTTTTCCCCATTTCCAGTATATTACCTCAAGGTTCCCTCTTGTGGTAAACACCAGCAAACTTTGAGGAAACGTTTAGTTTAGATGAATCATTACACACAGTTTTTTTCTCTCTCTTTTCAGCATCTACATTGGAAAACGACTGGCCACTTCCTCTGCTAGCACACTGTGACGTTGGCTGTAGGCTCGTGTTCCTGTTCGGTCTGTTCAGTTACAGTCTGATCAATAAGGTCACAGTCCGCCCTTTCTCCCGCACTAATTTGCCTCGTTCCTTCGTCATGGGGCAAACATAAGACCTGCCTCTATGTACCTCCGTCTATCCAACAGCACTCTCTCTTTTCTATCAGCATTTATTTGTTTATATGTACATGTGGTAGGGCCCAAGGAGCGGAAGGATGCTGGCCAATGAGTCAGACTGTGGTCACTATTACTCTCCAGCAGAGTAACACTGATCTCAACCAAGTAAAGCATAATCAGAAGAAAGGGATCGCCGAGATACAAGAGGAAAGAGCAGGGGAACAATGCATCCTTTTGATAAGGGGAGATGAAAATGGTTTGATGGGAACAGAGTGTTCTGATGAAATGAGGTAGATAATACGTGCTAGCTATTCTCCCAATCTTTGATAAAGCAAGATGTCTGTCATTTGTCAAAAGTAATGGCCCTCTGTATGCCTGAGCTGCTTAAAAGGGGTTCTTGTTTTGTTTTTTTTGGCTGCCCTACTGTTGAATCTAATGTAGAGACTTTTAGCTGTCTGAGTGAATGTAGAAATGGTTCTGATTGTGCTTTTTGTTCCAGAAAGCAATTAAATATTTTTGACCTCTGACAAAGACAGCTACGATCCCATTAAACTTCACTCCTTCAAACCTCAATGCAACTCTGGTCTCTTTTCTGTCTTTCTTCATCCCTCAACATGGCGGTGTTTGGTGCACACATGCTTGCCTCATTTAACAAACCCATGGAAGGCAACGCATTTTTAGCCAGCGAAGCACAAAGATTTGCTGAAGTAAGCCTTGGCGGCGGTACAACACGTATTTTTAGTTTCTGAGTTCGGTTGTCTGGAGATTATTTGCATGCAGTCCTGGACGACAGGAATGAAGGATTTTACAAGCAACTGTGCTGTTAACAACCTGTAAATGAACCACAGCATCTGTTGCAGCTCTCTATCTGTTTCCATGGGAGGTAAATCACAGCAAATGATCCAGGTTTATATTCCGATAAATCCTTCAGTGTGTATGTTCCCCATGTGTTGTTGACCGCTCTACCACCCTGTGGACTCTTAGTCTTGTCTAACAAAAGTAGAGTAAAAATGCTATGACATCATACCAGCATGCCTCACTCCCATCTGCGTTTGTCATTCTTAACCGCACACATAACCTCATCTTTTTTTTTAAACAAGCTGCTGCTCTAACCCATTGCAGATTTGATATTTATTATCTTCCCATAAACAGGAAACCTGATGCTTTAGAACAACCTAATGAAAACATTTAAGCTGAGAAGCACACAAAGGTTTTTGCTGGTGCCATCTTGGTTGTAAATGTGTGCATTTTGTGTCCGGCTTGACCAAACCCAATGAGTTTATCAGCCATTAGCGAAGCGTTTGATGTGTGGCCTCCCGTTGAGCTTGTTAAGCTGCTTGTTGACACACCAAGCTGACGACGCAGCAATAAGACCAAACAAAAACAAGCACAGAGCACCTGGTTTCCATTCAAACAACCACATGGAACTTTCCGAAGCAATGCAACAAGATTCTGTGGCAAGTCGGTGCTGTAAAAAGAAGTTTGCCCCCTTACACATTATTTTTGTATTTCTTTTTTGGTCACATTTCCATGTTGCCTATCACCAAACTAGATTTAATATAAGGCAAATATAAGATGAGTAAATGAAAAAAGACGTTTTTAAATGATGAATTAATGTATTAAAGGTGGAAAGCTATCCTAACCAACTTGGTTTTGGTTGTGCCACCTTGCCCTTAAGCTTTTAAGACCAGGGGCAATGAGGTCTTTTTACATCGCTATGGTGCATTCTCATTTGCAAAATGGTTCTGACTCGGCCACAATGGAAGCTCTTTGGGCATGAACAGCCTGTTTTAAGATCATGTTATGGGATCTCAATTGGATAGGTCACTCCAAAGTACCACTAACGTGCTGATTTGCTTTGGATCATTGTCCTTCTGCATAACCCAAATGCATGTGAACATAAGGTCAAAACAGCGCTAGACCATCAAGGCAGAGACACACCAAACTGTCAGATCAGACAGAAAATCGTGCTGTAGCGGTTAGATCTGGTTGAAGTGAATGGGGCTGGGCAGACTGGCTTGTGGTTCTCTGCGACTGTGTCTGCGTAGCTCCGACCAAGGTAGATCCCTTTCCTGATGGGAAATCCATAAGTCAGACAAGAAGAGAGACACTTAGGCAAAGCAAAACACATCCCCTTTGAGGGAATAAATAAAAAACAAATCTCTGAACTGCAAAATCAATGGTATGCAATTTCTGGCCAGGTTCATGCCCATATAGATTTGTCCCAGAAAACACACCGATCAATAAATAATCAATAAACAATGTACCTACAGGTGGTCCGTAGAGGAACCCTCTACACAGCCAGTAGGTCAGGAAAAAAATCTGTACGGATCTGTCTGTACAGATGATTTTTGTTGTTGTTTTTCTGAAATACTCTGTTAGTTTTACCGCAGATGTAACAGGATGCACACTTTTTAATACATTCCACTGTCAAAACAGTCAACAGCATATTTCCTAAAAAGTCTTGGAGATCATGAAGATGTCTTTTTGGCAAATGTGAAACGGCCCTTTGAATGTTCTTTGTGGTGGTTTTGCTTTAGTATTTTTCCCATTAATGGTACTTTTGCCCAGTTTCTTTCTTTTTATTTTATGAATGTTAACCTTAAGGTTAACCAGGACTAGTGAGGCCACAGGTGCTTTAGATGTTGTTCTTGATTATTTTGTGACCTCTTGAATGAGTCATTCTCAGAGTCATTTTTCATAGACCAGCCATTCCTGAGAACATTCACCACTGTCTCAATCTGTCAATAAGAGCTGTCAGTGTGGTTGGAGGAGCTCCAAAGCATTATAAATGGCTCTGTAACCTTACCGGACTGATAGATGTCAAAACTGTTTCTCATATATTCTTGATTGGCTTTAGAATCGGGCATTATGTGTTACTTTGAGGTATTTTAACCTACTTAATGTTGTCAGACATTTTCCATTTGTGATTTTTTTTTAAATCTACAAGTCTGGCAGTAACAAGAACTGGATGTGGCTAGTAACAGAGGAGGCCATTGCTGTACAGTAAACTTATGCTGAACCAACCAGTTTGAGATAATTTAACCATGATCTCTGAGGATTGTTTCTGAGACCATTTAGAATCAATGGTACAGGAATGCTGGTGAAGATTCTCAGTAATCCAGGTCATGGTCATTCCAAAAAAAGTAAAAAAACAAAGCAACTGGACTTGTTTTCCGTAGTATGAACTTCAAACTACGGAAAACAAGTCCAGTTGCTTTGTTTTTTTTACGTTTTTTGGAATGGTACAGGAATGTAAGGCAATTGACAAAAGTGGATCCATCCTGGTGTTAGAAAGGTGCACCTAAAAAAAATGTGGTAGGTGTATTTTTTATTAACATTAGCAGGCAATTCCAAGTATAGCAAATCAAATTCCTGAAGAAGGCCTTTTTAGATTATCAGTAAACTCATCCCAGTCTCTGGTGTCCTATTAGTAGTTTTGTTTTAGCTATCCCAGAGGTTTTAGCCCATTAGCAATCAGGCCATCTTTTCACAAACATTTTATTTTTATAGGCATAGATAGCAAAATGTATGTTTTTGGGGGGGTATCTTTTTGGATAAAAAAAAAAAAAAAAATCTTGGTTTTCCTTTACAGTCACCCTTTAAAATAATGTTCACAGTGAGAGAGAAACCTGTGTTGTATTGCAGGACTTGCTCTGCTCATTGTGTACAGACTCCTGTCCATATGGTGAGAGTGACTCGGAGAGCAATTGAAATGCTAGTCATTACATTTTATGATGTTGAGAAATGCTGTAGCTGTGTGTGCAATGAATAGGGATAACTGAACCCCAAACACAGGGGAGTGTGTTTAGGAGGTTTAATAAGGAACAAATTAGGGTCAGGTAGAAACAAACAGAAACAGTCTTCAGGTGAGTCCAAAGGGGAGACCGGCAGGATAAACTGCAAGGAGCAGCAGCACACCGGGGGAAATAATCCAGGGGAGACACAAAGTTTAGGAGACCGTCCAGAGGGGGGACTCCAAGACACAGGTCCACACCAGGTCCGAGATACTGGCAACTCAAAAAAACAAAAAGGGATTAAACAGGCTCGGCAACTCACAGATAAGAAAAGGTTGGGTTAACAGGCAGACAGTCCAGGTGCAAACCGAATCCGAGGTCCAGCAGGCAGCTAAGGTCCAGAATCCAGTCGGGCAAAAAACAGAAGCAGACAAGGGTCAGGCATGAGGATTGAGACATTCTGGCAAAGAAGTGACAGGGGAAGCAAGCTTAAATAGACAGGTGGACAGGTGAAACCAAGTGACTCTAATTAACTAGGACAGGTGGAGGTAATCAGGGGAAGTGAAATGACTGACAGGATAAGTGGAGGAGAAACCAAAACTAAGCCAATCCAGAACCTAATACCACAAAGACCAAACCTAAGATAGAAACACAAACTAAGACTAAAACTAAGACAGATCTAAAACTATTACAGTATGTGTCAGGACAGATGCATCTTTAGCAACAAAATAAAAATGCTATGAATGCTGTAAGTAACTGATCAGAACATTAAAGTAGTTTTCTTAACCGTGTATTGGAAAAGTAGAACATAATGTTGGGACAGAACACCTGTTGCTGTTGAAAAAAAGAAAATGCTGAGTGGAAGGTTATTCAGTTGGTAATTATAGTTGGTAATCCTGTTCAGAAACACTTTTTATTGTACTGGGTAAAATCGTCCTTCCATCCTGGAAGTAGTCAATACATTATGTATTCACAAAAAGGAGGTTAAAAAATTGTTTTCTGTGGGAGCTGCAGGCCTGTAAAAACTCTAACCAATCCATGTCCCTCGGTCCGAAGGGCATGGATTTGACAGAGTTTTGTTTCTGCTTTTATTATACTCTGTCCCTCAAGTTCCGGGGGAATCGCCTTATATATTGGTTGTCCCATATGCCAATCATTCTGACGGGCTCACGTAACGCCACTGTCACTATTCCTTCATAGTTTCATGCATGCACACTTCTAGTGTTTATGTGTCTGGTTAGATTAGCGACTAGATTAGCAGTTATCTTAGCAGTTATCCATTCATTGTAGCTCCCTTGCTCTCACCGTAGACTTTCAACATGGCTGAGAGTCGCATGAAGCGGACAGCATTCATGTTTATCAAAAGAGGAAGGCCTCACTAGAAAGAAATAAGACCAGAGTGGATTTGGGAGATTTGGCGCGTACAAACGCTCTGTGCAGGCTGACCTTCTCAAAAATATGCCTATGTAACTTGAGCGGGTCAGATCAGTCGCTGAATGGACCCATTCTACGTTAAGGCAGTCTGAGTTCAGACTGCCTTAAAGTAGAAAACAAACATAACAAAACAAGACAGACACAACGCTTACCCGATCAGACATATTTTTGGTTCTCTGATGTTGAATTTTATCTAGAGGGGCGAATGTGGCCTTGTCTTTACAAGTAACTTGATGACTTCTCAATCTGCTGGTCCAAAGTGTTCTGCTATCAGATTCCAAAACACAGAGGGAGACTGTTTAATTTTGCTACAGGGCAGTATTGCCAGTGGCCTTTAGGGCACTAAACCTGAAAGTAACAGGTATAGCGTCCCTAGTGGCTAAAAGCTGCTGAGCTTTTAAACATCTACATGGTACTTACTTTATTAACCTAAATGTAGCATTGGATTGGCACTCGGTGTTGGCATTGGCATAGGGCTAATCTTACTAAGTGCTAATGACTGCAATAGGTATTCAGTTCAGCTTATTCAGTTCTGTCATCTCAAGGAATTTCATACAACAAACAGATCTAATGCAAATACAGAGATATAAAATGGAATCACCAAACCACAAAGACAGATTTACATTACATACATTCTAATTTGGTCTTAGTTATAATGCACTGCAGTCCAATTCAAATTCAATGAAGTAACCTCCAGCAGAAAAAGCACATGCTGAACAAGACCGGTGAAAAAACCCAGAAGCACTGGACCAGGAGAACTTTCTATGTTCAAGAAAAAGTAATCAGAGCTGATGGCAGCCGCAACTCCTTTAAGTGGTGTGGGGATTGGGTGTGGTGTGGTGTTGAGGACGAAGAAAATTGTTATCAGGATGTTTTCAATATTTATTTAATGCATGCAAGTCATGCATGTGGTCACTTATTAGAAATCCAGACCTGAAGAACTGGAACCACACAACGTAAAAGAGTGAGGCCAAGTCAATTAAATGTTCAAAAGCTGCATGTTTGTCACTCCTGTTTACTAAAGTCTTATTAGTAATGCTGTTTAGATCCAGTATTCAAGGGTGGTCAAAGTAGATTATAGTCTGGGTCCTTGGAAACAGAAATACATTGCAAAGGCAGCAATGTGTTGCAGTGCTTGCCAACAGTGCTGCCTCTGTATTTATACACCTCATGTGTGCAGATTTTCCTAAACATCCAATGTAAAGTGATTAACACATGGAGACACATTAACCAAGAAAAGCATATTAATTGTCTCTCAAGCACTTGGTGTGGTAAAATGTGTTTCTTTTTTATGCGTGATGCAGAGCTCAGTAACCACAATGTATGAATGTCTGTCCTTATAAATTAATGAAGAGACTGAATATCAAACTAAGTATATAAATCTTTTACTAAACTTATTTAAAAAAAATCCAGCCTTTGGTTGCTAATATTACTAACAGACAAATGAATTGTATACTGGCTATATATATATATATATATATATATATATATATATATATATATATATATATATATATATATATATATATATATATATATATATATATATATATGTGTGTGTGTGTGTGTTAACATAAAAGTTCTTCCAACTTTCATTACTCTTGCACCATTTATCCTCAGCTAAAGACAAACAAGCGGCCACAGGTGAAACAGACCAGTGTAAATCATCATGTTCTTGAAGTTTTATCCCCTGTTGCTGTGATCTTTTGTGACATCTTCCCCGCAGGGAGTGTGTGTATAAAAATCTGTCGACCCCTCTAATATCCTTCCTGAAAGAGGGGACAATTACTACAGAGAGCTGCCTTTAACGTCATCTGTGATTTTCCAACCGTGTGTGAGAATAGGCTTTGGGATGCATGTGAAAAGAGGTGATAAAAACGAGTTTGAGCATTTGCAGTTATGAAAGAAAATTCTAATCCTGTTCTTGAAAGTAGCCAAAGCTCCAACAGGACTTGAAAGAAATCTGTTCATTTCCTGGACTCCACATCTGTCTCTCTGGGAAACACATTATCTTCCCACTTTCATACTGCTAGACGGGAAATCACGAGTTCAGTTTCAAAGAATTTGGATGTAACAAAAGAATATAGTTGAGCTGGCCCTCCGTCTGCGCCTTAACATTAAAACATCGTCACTTTTTTGATTCGCTGTCTCAAAAAACTCTACTTTACCACATGTGCCGGTGAGCTATTTCCCTTTTCTAAAATACTTTTTATGTAGCATGGTGGGTATAATTCTGTATAATAGGCCAATGCCTTCCCAATCAAAAATTAGACATATAACAGAAAACATAGAGTTCAAACCAGATGCACTGTATAAAAACACACATTGCCTTTTTTTTTCTGACGTCTGACATCAAATCAGACTAAATATTTCCTGTTTAAGGTTAGTTGGAATAATCAATTTTTTTTCCATTTGCTTGAATAAATACTTTAGTACTAACAGGTAGTAAGAAATGCAATAGGAGCATACAAATCAATTGTACCCTGCACTTTTTAATCAGAGTATGATATGAACTTGTGGAACATTGATCTGGTCAGTTCAGCAGTAGAGGAGGTCGTTAATCAGTGTTGGCCGTTTTGGTATTAATGAAATTAACGATAGATACAACAAAAGGGCAACAACAATATTACCCTGAAACAGGAATGGTTTTGCTGATGGAGGCCACAGACATTTTTAACTGCCTTCAAGTAGTTTTGCATATAACCAGGATCAGTGTCTACTACTACAGGTAGCATTAAGCAATACCTGGACCCTACTGAGGTTGCACAGGCGGTCCAACTCCACCAACTTATCAAAACATGCGATTGCTAGAAGGTTTCCTGTGTCTCCCAGCACAGTCCCAAGAGCATAGAAAAGACTCAAGGAGACAGGCAGTTACTCTAGAAGAGCTGGACAGGGCCACCGGAGGTCCTTAAACCATTAGCAGGGCCGGTATTTGCTCCTTTGTGCAAGGAGAAGGAGGATGAGTACTGCCAGCTTTCTTTAAAGTGACCTTCAGTGGGCCACTGGTGTGGAACTCTCATACCAAACCATTAAAAACAGACTTCATGAGGGTTGCCTTAGGCTCTGACATCCTCTAGTAGGTCCTGTGCTCACAGTTTGGCATTTTGGACCTCTGGCATTTGCCAGAGAACACTTGAATTGCTCCCCTGACCTAAATTCAATAGAACATCTCTGGGAAATCATGTTTAGGTTCATCTGACACCATCAGGCTGCACCTCAGACTGTCCAGGAGCTCAGTGAAGCCCTGTTCATGATATGGGAAGACATGACCCAGGACACCACCCGTCATCTCAAAAGGAGCATTCCCCGACATTGATAAGCATGCGTACAAGCACGTGGGGGCCAGACTAATTACTAAGTACTAGTTAGAATTGCTGCAATGGTATTGCAGCAAGTTGGACTAGCCTGCTGGATCCGTTTTTATGCGTTACTTTCTCTGTGACTTTGGATAAACCCCTCTGTGGGTTGATAATTTTCTTCCTAACACATTACCCATTTGATATCAGGATGGATATCCAGCATGATTTTTAACATGTTCATTTCAGCAGTGTATTTGTATAGCATTGCCTTCAAACAGTTTGTGTTTCCATCCACAAGCTTCTTACAATAGTTTGCTGGAAATTTGCCTCATTCCTCCAAACAGAACTGATGAAATTAAGACAGGTTTGTAGGCTGCTTTGAAATGCACCCGTCCCTCATGCAGGAAAATACTTTTAACATTATGCTCCCATCCCCGTACTTCACAGTGGGGAAGTTGTTTTCAAACTTGCAAGCTTCCCCCTCTTTCTTCCAAATCGACCCGTATGTTTCCATCAATGTTTTTATGCGCCTTTTGAAGTATTGCATTAAAAAAGGCTGATGGAAACTGCAAAAGTCAAAATAACTTCCTCAATTTCGCAAAAAAAGTGTTTACGCTCACTTGAGGTGATTTTTGTCTTTTAGAAAAAAGGGTTAATGAACAAACCAGAAGATGGAAACACATTTGCTGAATAAGTTCTGAGATGCCGAATATTTACACGGCTGATCATCTGTTTCTGATGTTGCCGTCTTCCCGGATATTCCTATAACGTGCACAGAATTGCATTTGTTTCTCTACGTCTCCGAACTGCATGTAACATCGCCAGTACTAGTTGACATGACAGAACAATTACAAGTTGCCTGATAGCAACACATTCCTGAAAAACTCTATGTTTTTCTGGGATGTGTGGTCCATGCTAGTTTGCAAATTTATAAAATGTAACCAGGCTTTTAATTGTGCCTGATTTCGTGGATTTTAACCCTGATGTTGCAAGAAGAATTAGTGTGCCTCAAAAAGTCATTGCATCACTATCTGCCTTTTCTCAAATTATCTAAATCCATAGCAATCCTGGTGTGTTTAAACCTCTGATTTTGAAAGAGTAATAAAATAAATATCTGATTATTCTGGGATTTAGCAAATATAAATATTTTTTTATAATCCAGGCCAACCTAAAACAGCAAAAGTTTTGTCTAATTTAATGTCTGTCCTGGAGAAAACAAGGGTAATGAGTGAATGTCAACTTCTGGTTTCTGTGTAACCAACCCAGCAAACTTAGGTAAGCAAATATGGCAACTTGTTTCCATTGTAAATGTCTTTCTAGTTTACAACAATAGAACATTTATTCACTAAACAATTGATATTAAATACATACAAAATTACCAAAACGTCCTGCATTTCTCAGACTCCTTTGAAAACACATTTGTATCATTAATTTTAACCTAGCACGTCAGTCGAATTGAGTGATTCGAAAAAAAGTTTCTTAGTGTAAAAAAATATTTTAGGGGCTTTTTTTTTTTTTAAACATGTGCTTTTCATCTTGTATCTGCTGCACGTAATTATACACTAGGAAGGGACAATAATTGCTTCCACATGCGGCTTTGGGTATACAGCTCTTTTCTCCTCCCAGCAGTCAGTCATGCAGGGTGAAGGTGCTTGGGCATGAACGTGAACGGCACTGTGTCTGAACAAATGACCCAGTGTGTTCCCCTTCCCTCTTTCCAGTTTCCCACTGCACTGCGGACCTTTGTAGCTCAGACAAGGTCGGCCTCGGTGTGCCAGGAGACTGGGGGACTAATAACAACACATGGAATAAGACTCAGTGAAGCATAAGCTTAATGCACTGCTGTCTGCGCTTGTGTAAACAAGTGGCTCAGGATGGCGTAGGTGTGTTCTTTTTCCTCACTTCCTAAAAATTGTTCCACTTAATGTTTTGCTTTGAAGCAACTTTTATATAAAAAATACAAAAATAGGGAAAATTGAACTGAGTGAGATGAAATTTGGCTTCTGCTTCCACTCCTTTAATAGGCTGAGAAGAGACTGTGACGACCGCTTGCTGTTTCTTCCCTGAAATTTGACATCCACACTCACTTTAACTATGTTGTAGGAGTAACAAAAGGAACCTGAAGTTCCCTCTTATATTTTCTCAGTTCTTTCCACATAGAGGGGTTCTAAAAAACAACCACACTGCTGCTAAAATTCCAGTGCCCGTATTCACAAAGATTCCTAAGACTAAAAGTAGCTCTTAGTGACGTCATTTTAGGGAAAATCTTTTTAGAATTTTATCTCGGTAAGATACAATTTATTCACTAAGCATCTCAGGACTTAAAATTCATGATAATTGAAATTGAAAAAAAAAGGACTTTTAGTGAACCTACGAGAGTCTTAAGCAGGGAAGATGGTGGAAACAGAGAGAGCTGATTGGCTGATCCACCTCGTGAACAGAGGAGGGAATGACCACATGAACTTTTTTACCAATTATACAATTATTAATATGTAGATAAGATCAACTGTATCATCCCCATAGAGGGAAATTAATTAGTTTCAGCGGATAGATGGGTTGAATGCACGGCTCTAGTGATGTGATTTTATTAAGTAAAAATTAATAATAGGAAAAATATTGAATAATAATGAATACAAATCAAAGAAATGTACAAAGAGTAAAGTACAAAGGAGTTTTTATATTATTCACAGAATTGCTCATAATAATAAACATTTTAGAAGAAATGGAAAAAGTATAGGCTACATAAATACACTCTATAGACAATATAAAGTACAATAATAAACACTCTGGGGAAGATGTAAAAGAGGTGAGAAAGTATTTTCAGTATTGTACATGATGTAGCCTAAATGGTCAAATGAAGTTTGCTTGTGTGATGCCATTTCCTCTCTGTCTGTTGATTGCTGCATGGGGCTGTTCTCACTTTCCAGGCTGCTGCTTAAGATTTTTCACCAAGACGTGCAGAGAAAAAGGTGCATTGATCTGCAGCAGT
Organism: Fundulus diaphanus; assembly: GCA_037039145.1. Taxonomy (NCBI): domain Eukaryota; kingdom Metazoa; phylum Chordata; class Actinopteri; order Cyprinodontiformes; family Fundulidae; genus Fundulus; species Fundulus diaphanus. The sequence continues at coordinate 26,199,155 of CM073141.1, forward strand.
GTGCTTCAAAGTTGGCCTATTTGCCTCGTGATCCAGGGTCCAATTTATCTTTCAATACTCCTCTGTTCTCCTTCCAGAGCTGGACAGAGGCTGGACAGAGGCGCTGTTCCTCTCAGTTATTTTCACCTTTTTTATCCATCTTATGTCAGTCGTTTTGCCAAATACAAATACTTCATACAAGCAGGCAATCATGATAAGATGCTGACAGGTGAGTGCACATCTATATCAAACAGATGAAGTAGTGAAATGACCAGTATGACAAGTATACATCAAATAAATCAAAATTAAGTTGAGGATTTGAATATGGTATTCAAACAAATTTAATGGTGTGGGATAATTATTTAATTTTGTTAAGTTTCATCATCATGTCACAGATTTCTTAATCCAGTCTAATAGGTTAAATTATCTCCTTTGATTACTAGGTGCTCATTTTTTTGGTTTTTCTTCTTGTACCATCAGCCAATCACAGCTCTTACAAGACAGCATCACACCTAGCAAGGGGGTCAACCACACCTCCTCACTAAGATAAAAATTTCTGTCATTTTCTTTTTTTACTGAGTTGCTCTCAGCAGCTATCTGAATTGCTCTTAAGCTAAATCTTCTAGGTTTTCCAAACTTGTTGAACCTCAGGTGTCAAAAATATGCTGTACCATTTAACTGAAATAAACAAATATATCTGTTAGGGGGAAGTATGACAAAGTTAAAAAAAAAAAAAACCTGGTTGCATGACTGAGCACATAATTCAAGTAGTACTTTGTCTAAGGAAGTTTTATTTTTCTTTCACCAGTCACTCTTCTTTGGTTGGGGATTATTCACATTTCCAAGGAATCATTTGCTCAATTCACCTTTTTAAAAGTTCTAAAGTTGGTCAAATTGTGACGTTTCTTGTCCAGAGCACTCCTTAGGCTATTGCATACATTTTCTGCCATTTTATTTCTGGTCTTGGCCATACAAAAAAAAAGAATCCATCAAAACTGACTAATATTTGCAGCTGTGGGGTGACTGTGGCTCAATGGGTTGAGTAGTCATCTTGCAATTAGTAGAGTGTGGGTTCAATTCCAGCTTCCCCTTTGTCACATAAGCACATAACTGCTGGTGTGTGTGAGAATGTGTGTGTGTTAGTGAGTACAACTGGGTGAATGTGGCTATAGTGTGAAGTCCTTTGAGTGGTCAGTATGACTGGAAAAGTGCTATACTCCAGGCCAACCTAAAACTGCAAAAGTTATGTCTAATGTAATGTGCGGCTGTGAGAAAAAAGGGTAATGAGTAAATGTCACCTTCTGGTTTCAACTGTGTAACCAACCAAGCAAATATGGCAACTTGTTTACATTGTAAATGTCAAGCTAGCTCACAACAATAGAACATTTATTCACCAAACAATTGGTTAGTTCAGTCCATTTACTATTTGATCCATCTAGGGGGGAAAATCCAACTTCAATTCCATGTCTTGAAACTTGGATTTGAAAAAGGTTTTATCCAAGGAAAAGTTTTTGCGAATGGTGCCACCAACATCTTCCACTGTGGGTATGGTTATATATTTTGGTGACGCTCAGTGTTGCTGTTTTTGTACCAAAGATAGATTTTGACTTGTGGCACAAAGTTTAGATAACCATAAAAAACATGTCACTTGTAAAACATGGCAATACTTGTTGGAAATTGCTGCAGCTCCATCAGGCTTACTGTTCAGTTTTCGTTTTGGGCAGTGGGATTATTTGATTGTTTATAACCTCTCTGAGTGGCAAGGTAAAGGGTGTGAATGAGCAAATAACAGAAAAAGGAAAACTGGACGTTATTTCAAGTTTAACATATTTACTATAATTAAAGATAAATGTGCACTGAAGAAGGCTGAATGCTGAGATTAAATCAAAAACATTTGCTACAGTGTGTTAGTTTAGTTTAGTGTTAGTTTACATAAGTGTGCACACTTATCTAACTAGGTTATCTTTTTTCCCTCCAGATAGATTTGTTTGTTTTCCTTTAAATTCTATGAGAAGTACACCACAGTGCAGATGGGACAGGTTGTGAAATGATTTATGATGGTTTCGTTTTAGATTTAAGCTGTGTGTACCTTTAAAAATATCTGTAGTTGTCATTGTTTCATCAATCCACATGAATGCAATCTCCAATTGTTCTCAATTTTCAAGCAAGTTAATATTTACAACTTGTATTTTCCGTGCAGCAGGTTATTATGGTCTTCAAAAAAGTCCACACAATCACACCACCAGAACTAACAAAACCAAGGCCCACAGAAAACATGGACATCTGCATCAAATTTAGAAGCAGTTCATCACATCACATGTCAGAATCTTTGTATGAAGTCTATTGGAGGCAGATGAGGAAAAGTCTGACGGATATATAAGACCCACTTTTTGATGAGTTCCTTGGGTGATATCCAATTAGTAGCTGTGGAGTGGATTCTCTGAAAGAAAAAAATTAAAGAAAATATAAAAGAAAACAATAGAACAGGGGCAAAAAGTTACACAGGGGTGTTCATGAGAAAAACAGAGATATGTTTAATGAGTTGCGTGATTGACTTAATGTCCAGTATCAATGGAGGTGATTTAAAGCTGTGTCTTTCTACACTTGGAGGTGTCTAGGAGTGAGGGAAACACTCAACGAGGTGAAACGAATAAGTAATCTCAAGCAGCTGCTGTGAATGACTGAAAGAGCAGCTGTGACTTCTGAAATCATCTGAAGCTGAACTCATAGTTTAGACATGGAGAAGTCAGACAGTGGGGTTTGCGGGGGCTTTTATCGAGTAGCCTTGCATAATACCCCATAATGTCTTAAGATGCTGAAACCATACTGTTGTTTTAGAGATTTTATGTTCTTTCTCTGCACTGGAGTTATTCTGAGAAAATGTATTGTACCATTAATCCTTCAACTTAATAGCCATGGTTTTCTAAGACGTGTAGGTTTATATTACTGTGTCCACGACTGAAAAGCTTCTGAGTGATTTTCCAGAGCATTATGGTTAGGTGATTCAGTAAGGTGAAAGGAATTTTAAAAACTACAGCAATGGTTTAATCGATTTCCTGTTATTTTCTGGGGAATGGTACATCAAATCCTATTGAGCAGGTAACACTAAATTCAGTTCATACAAATACCCAAAAAGACATGGGACATAAGCAGCAAATCGTACAAGACTGTCCCGTTTCATTAAAATGAGACTTCTCTTAGAATAAATTTTGAGTTTGAGCCGAAAACATTTGAAGGCTCATTTATATTCATGCCCTCTATGCTGTGTTAGACAATTCAAAGAAATTCAAGCATTTCATCCACCATGAAATGTCAATTTGGCTCAAGAGTTTACAGACTACATATGGTACAAGATGTGGGTCATTTCCAGAATCCATTGCCTTAGGTGTAGAAAAACACAAATATAAAAAAAAATTCAGGCTATTTAATGGTACCATTTTAAGTTATGGGTTAGTCCCATGTTTAAGCTGGGTTGAGATTTTGATAAAAACAGATGATTCAATGAGGTGTTGGATCAGAGCCTTCTGATGTGCTGTTGGACCGCTGTTATATAAACTCATCAGGTAAGACAGACAAAACCTTGTGACACTGAAACACAGCATAATGAGCACTAGAAGACTCACCCTGAGCTCACACTGAATATGGTGCATTTTACGGTCCCCCAACTCACACTGCTCCTAAGGAAACAGCAGCCCGCTGCGGTCACAGCTGCGGAAACGGCGCTCGCAAGAACAGAAGTTCACATGGTCCTTTCGATTGCTATCCTTTATAAATTATTTAAAAACAGCTATGGTTTTCACTTTTTAGGACAAAACCAGTCATCCATGCGCATCAATTACCTATTTCATCTGTTTTCTCGTATCTCTGTGTTGCCGATTTGTTTACACTAGTCAAGTTAGCGGAAGTTGGTGGGTTGATTTTATTCTGAAATTCACCAAAACTTTCTCCTGTCTATTGCCTGACATTTCCTGTTTGGCTCGTGACATTCAGGAGCTTGATCTAGGGACCGGTGTCGTGTCCAGCCAAACTTCCTTCTTGCGGAATAACCGGGGTAACCATGTCTGCACCATATTCAGTGTGTCCAGTGAGTTTGTCATATCACAACATACATTAGCAATAAATGTTGCCGTCAGTTTGGTACGCCACCTTATATGATGCTGACTGTGCTCGCTGGTTTACTGAAGTAGTATTCACATAGCGGGATGAATGTTGGCTATATTCGGCACATTTTCGTTTCCCACCGTAGACACAGTGAATTCAAGCGGTACATACGCTTTGTTATATTTCCTCATCTTAAGTTTCGGGGGACTGTCGTTTGTCTCATTATCCCCGTCTCTCTTCGTCTTTCTTCTCATCCCTGTTAAATATGTTTCCATGGTGTTTCTTGAGCACTTCATATCTATCATAGAGCGAATAATCCCTGAGTGCACTCTGACAATGAGAGCACCCAGTTAGGTTGCATCCCAGTTAGGTCGCTGTTCGTTCTCAAGCCATTGTAGTAGTGGTAGCAGGTCTTGTTCCTGCTGGGCCCTCCATCCTGTCACGTCCACCACTTGGAATGCACTGCGGAGGAGCCGTGTGGCATTATCTGTTGCTGTGAGTTCCCTCTCCTTCTCCTCTCGCCTCTCACAATAACGGCAGCCTGTTGCAGCACATGGACGGCTGGATAGAGCATCCGCATTGGAATGCTGTGCCTCTGCTCTATGCTCCACAGTGAAATTAAAGGCCTGGAGCTCCACCAGCCAGCGAGCCACCTGGCCCTTTGGTTCTCTGAAAGACATAAGCCACTGGAGAGCTGCATAGTCAGTTCTGACGATAAAAGGTGTGCCACACAGGTAGTACTTAATGTGTCTCATGCCATCACCACAGCTAGGAGCTCCCTCATTGTGACACAATAGCATTTCTCACTCTTATTCAGGATCCGGCTGAAGTATGCCAACACCTTCTCACCCTCAGTTCCAACCTGTGACAGCACAGCTCCCAGTCCCACACTACTTGCATCTGTGTCCAAGGCAAATGGTAAGGCAGGGTCAGGTGGGGCAAGGATTGGAGACTCTGTCAGAGATTTGCGCAGGGTGTCAAATGCCTGCTGACAATTATGCGTCCAGCTGAAGTCTGCAGCAAGCGAAAGACTGGGGCAGTTATGGAGGAGAAGCCCTTCACAAACCTCCTATAATATGAGGCCGGCCCCAGGAAGCTTTTTAGTTGCACATGATCTGTGGGAGTGGGCCAGTTTTTAATGATCTGCACTTTTTCCTCCAAAGTCCTGATGCCCTCACGACCCATCTTCTGACCCAGGAATTCCACCTTCCTTCCCATTAAGTGGCACTTGTCTGGGTGCAGCTTAAGGCCTGCATCACTCACTCTCTACAACACCTGTCTCAGGGCATCAAAGGTGGTTTCAAAAGAGGTTCCATGCATGAGGAGGTCATCCAGGTAGACCAAACACTGCCGTCTTGGGACACGAGCCAGCACACATTTGAGAGCATCAGTCTCTCAAATGTGGCTGGGGTACTGCACCGGCCAAAACTCGGGACTCTGAACGTGCAGAAGGCTGTCTTTGGTCTGGAAGCTTGAGACAGTTGCATCCACCAGTGCCACTTCACAATTCCAGGGTGGAGAACCAAGAGGACTCCACTACCAAGTCGAGGGACTCATCGATTCTGGGGAGGGGATAAGAGTCCTTTTTAGTAACTTTATTAAGAGTCCTGTAATCTACGCAGAAGCACATCCACAAACTATTCTTCTTGGGCACCATCGCCACAGCAGATGGCTATATGATGCCCATCTTTAGCATCTCACACATTTTGCGGTCAGCAGCCTCCTGATGAGCTAGACGAAGACAACAATGGTGCACTTTAACAGGATGAGCATCTTACCAGTGTCGATAACCTGTTCCACCAAGTGTGTCAGGCCCACATCACACTCGTTATGGGTGAAAATGTCTTTAAATGTCTTGCTGCTGATGAGTCAGGCCCTCACAGTTCTTAGACGATCAGACGTTCCTTTCTGCAGACAACCTCTCCTCCTCATCAGTTTGCTGTTCAGCTGGTAGAGGACTCTGAGGTGCAAGCAGCTATTACAGCAGGGGATGGTTCTAGAGGTGGCTGTTTATGCTGCACACTTCGCCCTTCCAGGAGTTATAGACAGCCTTTTCAGAGGTCCAGCACACCACCAACGGCTTGTAAAAAGTCCAGCCCAAGGATGCAGGCATCCTGAACATCAGCTACGTACGCAAGAAAAGGCGTAGTAAGGTCTCCAACCTTAAACTGAAACATCCCCCTCCCTTTGATGGGGGCCAGGTCACCAGTCACTGTCTTAAGCTGCTTATCAGTGCTTTGCACAACAGCTCATGCAGGCCACCCCGTACACCATCACCGGAACATGACAAAAGTCACCAACTTGGGTCCCAGCCAATAGCAATGACCATGCCTGGTGATAATGAGGGTGGTGTGACGATGGTGGTGTCAATGGCCCATGTACTCTCACCTAGACGGCCCTTGGACATTTCCCTGTGCCGCTGTAAACTTGGGACACTGTCTGAGGAGGTGTCCAGCTTGTCCACATCCCCAGCAGTTTTAGGCCTGCAGCGCGGATCAGCATGAGGAGGAGGTGACTGAAGGGCAGCTTTGTCAGCTGCTCAGCAGGTGCAGATGTTGCTCTTACCACTGGTGTATCCTCATTCCCTCCAGTAAATCTTGTCAGCATCTCTCCAACGGCAATTCCAGACCTGCACTGAGTGTGGTTGGGCAAGCAAGCTGTGACTGTACACAGTGCTCTTTGGGACTGAGGGCCTGCAGGAACTGATCACGGGCAAGCTCTGTCTGCATTGCAAGGGGCCTGTCGTCATAAACCCACCTGCAGAGGTACTCAATGTCATGGGTGTTATGACCTAGCTCAAAGGCCATGACAAAAGGGGAGACGCACCATGTATATGAGGCAAGCTGCTCAACAAAACACAGCTGCCTCATCTGTAAGGAAGTGCCATTTTAAATAAGGAGGTCTCTTCCAAGATTGGTGGAGCAATCAAGGTGAATATCCAATCGGGAGGAGAACCTTTACTGGAAGTGATGCAGGAGGAAATACAAGAAATGACAGAGGAGAAGGTCTGCATCAAAATCCCATAGCGGAGCCAGCTGGCAGGAAACAGCAACTGCACCTGAATTTTAAATAACACGAGAAAAGAGAAAACAAACTAAGGCCACTGGCAATAACAATGGGCCAGAATATGCAACGGTTCTCCAAGTCTGTTGTGAAACTTGGATCTCAGTAACACAGGCTGGTTGTACGGCTCAAACAGTCCCTGAAGCGCTGCAACTAGAGCAGTATAGTCTCCACTCTCCTTTTTACTCAGCAAAAGCAGACAAGCTGCTGCATCCTCACACAGGCACAATTGTAGTGCGTTGTGTCCCTCAGACAAGCCAGCTACAACAACTACCAATTCAAACTGGGCAATAAACACTTCCCATGGCATGTCTTTATGTTTGTATTAGCTAGCGGTCCATGGGCGGCGCCATCTTTGTTTACATCATGTGACGGCGCATCGCATGACGTCAGCTCTGCCCCGCCGACCTGGCGAACATGGCGTGAACGGTCCTCCAGCTGAGACAAACCTGGGGAGAAGCCAGCCTCTGTAGACAACCAGAGCGTCGCTTCCCTCACACCATGAGCGGCCAGCCACGGTCACACATCCATCTCCTGCTCCTCCTTCTTAACTTTTGTCTGAAGTGACAGTGGTGCAGAGGTTAGGGAAGTTGTCCTGATGTTGCCGGTTCGATCCCCTGCTTGGACTGCCTCAGTCGTCGTGTCCTTGGGCAAGACACTTCACCCGAATCTGCCTGCTGGTGGTGGTCAGAGGGCCAATGTATGGCAGCCTCGCTTCTGTCATTCTGCCCCAGGGCAGCTGTGGCTACTAACATAGCTCACCACCGTCAGGATGTGAATGGGTGTGTATATGGTTGAATGAATGACTGTAGTGCAAAGCGCTTTGAGGTTGTCAGACTAGTTAAAGCGCTGTACAAGCCATTTACCATTTGTATGTCAGCATGATCGGGAGTCGTGTTGCTAGCAATAGTTCCAGGCATAGTTTGTTGTTTAAGCCTCTGACACCAGTGTAACGTTCCATTATGACACCCAAGCACCAGACCTAAGTTTTGCTGCCAATGCTGGTTATTTTAGGTTGAACAGAACAGCACAGCTTTCACAGAGTACCCTCTCTAGCCCTCCGAACAACCACTCCTCCCTCCAGAAGCAACAGATTTCTTCCGGTATAACCCCCCAAAAAAAACTAACTTAAAGACACAGTAAGTTTCTTAGCAACAAAGTCGAATACGGATCATTACAATATTCATTATGTAGTAGCTTCTAATAAACTAGATGGTTTGAGTGAGGTGCTTATATGAAAAATTATACACTTTATTACATTAGCCCGAATTGTCTACCTTTACCATTATGTGACAAATCAACTGTTTGGTCAAGCATGTTTTCAAAAAAACATTTAAATATGTCTTTTGAGTTTTTGCGTTGCATCTAGGGTAATAATTCTGTTTAGTAAGGCCTTTACTATCAAAGTATGTCTAAAAAGTATCCATACCTTTCAAGATATATCCAAAAACAGTCATGACCCAATGCTTGATTTTCTTGTTTTTTAATTCCTGGTTGGAGGAAGGAAAGATAAACCTACCAAGTATAGTCGCAGTGACATCTGGCAGATTTTTTTAGCCTTACACACTTCCACCAAATGGTAGAGATTGCTCAATCACTTTGAGTTTGGTTGGACACTCCCTTCTTTAAAATTTAGTAACTCAAAACTTGGTCAACCTTTTTGTTGACCAGGCAGTTGAGATTCACTCATCTCGCGATACTGAATTGTTTGGAAAAAACAATGTTTTGTTTGAAAGAAAACAAAAATGGGAAGTTAGTCTGCTTAGAAGCCATTCATTTAGAGATAAATTTATCCCATTGGTTTAAAAAAACAAATACCAGCTCTTGCTTCCTGTTAACACAAACTTATCTCTGAGACCTAATTTCTTTAAAAAGTGGGTTCTTGCTTCAAAAACCTGCTGTACCTTGTAAATATGTTGAGAAATATATATTACACACTCTCCATAAAAAAGTTAGATGCATAGAAGAAAATTATTAATTTATTTTTAACATGGTGAAGCAATAAAAGCTGTGTAATAGTGAATGTGTTGTTTTTGTTGCTATATTTGCATCCTTTTGCAATCATTTAACATAAAATCAGAATACCAGGTGTTTCAAAAATGTTCCAGGGTTAGGCACATTAATATATTTTTTTTAAACAGTGTGTCTTCTTGATCTTCACCACAGAGTAGTTAAGTGGGCTGGCAGTGGGTAGTCAACTTGAAAATGGAAGGCTGTGGGTTCAAATCCTGCTTCCCTGTAAGTATTTCCCTGGACAAGGTACTTAACAGCAAATAACCTGCATATCAGTAAATGCATTTACATGCATTGGTGAGTGTGACTGGATGAATGAATCTCTGGTGTAAAGCACTTTGAGTAATTAGTATGACTAGAAAAGTGTTATATAAATCCAATCAATTTACCATTTAATTTTCAGACTTCTCTGGAAAGAACCAAATAAACTCATTGCCCTAAAAATATATGCTTGGTTTGGTTATGGCTGACAGGCTCTGAGTTACATTACAGAACATAAATTACAACTGTACAATACAAGAGGAAAAGTCCAGACTGTGTGTAAGAGTCTCAGGATTTGGTCATATCAGTATCAGGAATAGAAATAGTCAAGGGATGTTGTCAGACACATTTGAGGTCTGGTTTTATCTCATCGCCAGCTGCACTGTTCACTGTCTGACCTCATCCACCGCACCGTGATGTGACTCAGCCCTGCTTCTCCGCAGAACTGATGTGGTTTGTTGGGATCTTGGCTGCAGATGCCGACCATGCACGGGGGTCTGTGGGGGCCTCCTTTAAAGAATCCGATCAATCTACGTTGGAGTCCGTATCAGTGTACAACAAAGTCAAGTCAGTTGCAGAACAACCTCTAGATGTATGGAAACTATGAGTCATCTGCTGCTGTTTGTTGCTATAGACACTTGTGTTTGTGTTTGTTTGTGAAACCATGTGGTGACCCAGAAGACTTTCAAGAATGAAGATTTCAAACATCTTCTAAAAAAGACGCATTATTTGTGACCTTCAAAAGAAGCAACCAACCCACTGGTTTAGGGTAGTATGACTTAAAGATGAAATGCAAATGATGCAAAATCCATAATAGTAAGACTTTAGTGTCATCATCCTTCCCAAATGTGGAGCCAGACATGCTGACGACCTGGCTGCCTTGTGAGCCAGCCACCTGTCTGAAGCTGGTTAACACGGCTTGTTAAGGCAAGAGCTCTGCAGCCCTCATTTCCTGCAACAGCCCAACAACGGGAGAGAAGATTTAGGATATTTGGAGAAGGTGTTACATCTAAACCCCTTGAAGGGAAGTGAAATAATTTCCAAGTTCTTCACACTGTCTGAATGTAAAAATCACATTTTCAGAAAATCCCCTGAAGCATGACCCCACAATCCTAAAAATACAATTTGCACAATTTGGTTTGACTTTTAGCGTGTTAACCTGAGGTCCTGTGAATTAGGAGCTGCTAGTGATCTGGGGAATTGTGAAATAGCCTGCAGGAATCAGCAGCTGCTCTAGGAGCCAATGTAAAGACTTTGCCCTGGTCACTCCTTCTCTGCATGGGGCAGTCTTAGGAAGGTTTAAAAGCAGGTTTGGGCCCCTATGCTCCTCCCTTAGCAACACTCCTATGATCCCCCTCTTTCTTATTCACAAATCAGACACACACACACAAAAACAGTCAACAGTTTAAAACAGACCGGACATGTCAAGCTTGGCTTACTTTTGATTTAAAAAGGAACCAGTGCCAGAGAAGTCTCTACAAAGAAACTCCAGATCTCAGACCGAAATGATTTTATGGACATCTGTCATTCTGGTCCTACAGCTGCTATTAAACCTGTGCTTCCATGCAGAGGCCCAGTCTTTGGGTGAGTGTTACCATTTGGTTTCGTTATATGTGTTGCATTGGTATAGTCAATGACAGCTCAAATAGCTGGGGTTAATGATTACTTTGGAGAGCATGCTTTCAAAGCTATAAATCTGAATTTCAGTGGACAGAAACAAATAAAATTATCTTTTATTTATTTGGAAGTTTTCAAATTCACAGTTATTATGCAATCCTCCATTTTCCCTAACGTGTCAGAGAAGATTTAATGGCTCCACCACTCACTGTTTCACCCCGCGTTTGTTAGATTTAATGGCATGGTGAAGCAGACACTGTGAAAGCGAATATCATTTGCACACCCGGAGAACATAAAGGATTAGACGTTCTGAGTGACACTCACAGAGGTGTGAGAAAAATGCTAAATATTCCTGTCAGCTGTTGAGGAGATGAGGTAGTCGAATAATTCTTTGTGTTTCTGACAGGAAGTGGAAAACGAATGGAGGCAGATGAAAGTTTTAAAGCCATCCTATTGAGATCCTGCGAGCCGGAACTGTTTGATTAGTTCGGCTTTCGGGAGTTTCAGCTTTGTGGCTTGGGTTTATTTAAATGAATTCCCAGCTTGGTCGAACACATGGGAATAATCAGGGATGATCATTTTTTTGCACTTCACACTCTCCAGACTCTCCGTCTATGGCACACACACACGATCAAACATACATATTTCACCAACGTCAAACACAAATGGGCTATGGACCTGCTTATGGTGAAATGTTTGTGTTTTTTAGCTGTATTGTAATCATACCATTTGATTGATGGCACACCTTTCAAGCACTCATTAATCCCTGCAATCCCACGGTGCCTGATTTTATGTATACAACCGGTCCAAATTAATCAACTATCATTTCCCTTGCAAATTGCGGTTTGCTTGACTGGAATTCACTCACTGAGTGGGACCAATTTGAAACTATTACTCAACTTTGATTTTAACAAGAATGATTGGGGCGATGGCACTGCTGATTGCTGAGATTAGTGAGTTTGGAAATTTAGTCTTACCCTTCAGGCACAAAGAATCTCTACCAGAGATTACTATGTCCTATCAATGGATTTGTCTGTAATTTTCGTCATGCTAGTACTTTAATGTTTATACTTTAATTGCGAGTCACAATAATGAATCTGAATCAGAAATTAGGACTGAGAGGTAAAATGCCCCCTGACTGTTGTTTGAAAGATTTGAGCTGGTTTGTAGTACACCTTTTTGATCGGGAAGTAGGGTTTACCTGCTGGCAACAGGAGTAAGCAGCCTTAACACAAATTCCCTCTGTCTGGGTATCTAAAGCATGTCCGCTAACCAGTAACTGTGCACAACCAGCAGCAAAGAACACAACATGCTTGATATATGATGACTGATGAGCCCTGATAAAATATATGGGAAAAGTTGTACAACTGTTATAGTACAAAGTATAATCACTATAGATTAGAAAAAAAAGTTCACTTACAAGCTAGCGTTAGTACTGTAGCACAGCTAGCTGCCACAAGAAGTTAGCCCTGTAACTGGCCCTGTCCACAGTACAACAGGTAGCTAGTTTGAGAAACTGAAATTACATTTCATTTAAATTTGTAACACATGCAAACAGAATTTCTGGAGATAAAACTGAAATTTCTTTTGATTTTCTTTTTTTTAAAACCACTTTGGTTGTTGTTTGTTAAGCTGTTGTCAATATGACCATATAAGCTAAAATATTAATATAAAGGGTTGCTAATGCATTAAAATATGTTGGCTGCATGATGCGAGATTGCATTACCCACAAATATCCTAAGTATCTGTCTCTGACTTTTTGCTTTCAAGCAAAAGGTGCAAAAGAGAGCCAAGAGATGTTATATCACAAAAAATTTGAGCCCATTTCATTAGCCAGGCTAGTAATTGCCTAATGAGATGTCCCACGGTTTATGTAATGTGTATTACGATGCTGATTATTTATTTCACTGATTACACCAACAGTTTGATATCATTTTAAAAGCAAATAATAAATGAAAAAACTTTTTAACACAAAAGCACACATGTGAAGAATTAAGTAAGCAGTAAAGTATTTCTATTTGCTTTTCCAATAGTAAACTAACCGTGTCTGATTTATGTGTCGTCTCTAAGGGAAGGACAAGACTCTGGATTGCTTTGTTGCTTTGAACTGACGTTGTTTTATGGAGCTTGAAATTTGAGGTTAATCAGGGAGGGTGAAACGAGGTACTTTCCCGGGGTATCTTGTGAAAGACACCACTGACCCTCCAAAGCCTTCTGTCTGGAAGACTTATGAATAACAGAACTCTCTGTACCATGCGTGAAGATGTTTATAGTATAGAGTTACTCTGAAGGCTTACAGCATACATTGATGTTTCTGTGTTATTTTGTTATGTTAGCCTGATCTCATTCTACCATAAACACAGCAGTTTCACTAGATTTTGATAATTTAATACAAAGAAGTAACAGATATTTCCTAAAAGGTTTCAAAAAACACACATTAAATAACCTGGTCCCATTTGCCGGCTTCCATATCTGCACCTTGGAATACAAATATATGCGTGAAAGAAAAAGAGTAGAGCTTTCTCATCAGAGGGAGTCGTGGCAAAAAAAAAAAAAATGGCCAGACTCTTAGACCATTTGGGAGTAATTTTGCCCCCCCACACAGTGACTGCCTTTGCTGACATCTTTATGGTACTTGTGTATTCACAATGTGTGCAGATGGTGGACTAAAGATGCAGTGCACATCCTTCTGTGGTCTGCACAGCTCCCAAGTTACTTTATTAAAGGGAAACTCTAAACCTGAACTTGAGTGCGCCCACTTTTCTACCATTTTGTGCTTCCTCAGAAGTTGTTTTCCGAGTGCTGCTCTCCTCTGTCTGTGCATAAATCCCAGATGCCTTCTAGACTCCAGTCAATTTTGTGAAGACCTGACATAAAATAATGGGAAAAAAAAGATTTGATTCAGTAGCTTTGATCCACTTCATGTTCTATCTTTATGGTTCCTCTGATCCTACCAAGTTTGCACAGAAACCTCGAAGAGCAACATACACTGGATCAATTTCATAATATTCTTGTGAACTCAGAGAGTAAGTACGGCCGATTGTTGCTGCAGGTGACAAATATTCATATCTCATCCACTTCTCACTCGCTTCGCACCTCTTTCCCTTTCAGCAATCTATGATCTACTCACCTCGCCGGACTGCTTGCCAGACCTGCTGCAAGGAGGTTTGGCTGAACAAGGGGTGAATGAGGCTTTCATCTTAACCACCTTCAAGCTGCAGCCCAAGACTGGGACCACTGTGTTTGCCTTGTTCAACCCGAGGGACAACAGCAAGTATTTTGAGTTTACAGTGATGGGGAAGCTCAACCGAGGTAAGAAGACATGGAACAGGAGCTGGTGTTGCTGCTTCAATCGATATTTCTTGATATGAATAACTTACATTGATAAAATTCTGCTGCATCAGCAGTTCCCAATCTTTTTATTTTTTGATATATGTTGTGGGAAAGAACTGTAAACCCTGACTCTCAGTTGAGTACTGTTTGATTAAAAACTGAGCCAAATAAATAGGGCCTAAATGCAAGACAAAAACCATCAACGGCCAACATGCTGTATTTTTCTTTCTCTTTTCTGTTGTAACTTTTCAGCAAAGCAAACAGTTTTTGCCGTTATTTGTGTTTAGTTTGGCTTGTGAAGGGGCTCTGGAGACGCCACACCTTTTCTTTATTTGCCACTCCAACACAAGCAGCCATTGATCAACATAATTTAACAAAAATATGAAAACAATTCATTTAACGAAAAAAAAAACAGAAACAAAAGTTGTAGAAATATTTAACATTTGGAATTAAAGGCCAGTAAGAAAATCGAGGTGTTGGTTCAAATTGAAGGGCAAACAACAAAAACCTCATTTAGACATGAGTCAATGTTATCTATCCAGAAACCTGATTTTGCCATAGATATTTCATCTATGTTTAAATTAAGTAAAACTGCTTCATCTAAAGGACTGCTAATAAGTACATCTCCATCCATCTATCCATTTATTATATCTGCTTGTTCTAATGGAGCCCCTGGGGTTTGGGCAAAAAGCCTGTAAGCAAAGCAAAGCACACGAAACTCAAAAACAGCTTTATTTCAATATGTATGAATGAATATCACTTTTATTTTATTTTGATATTGGCATAATAGAAAATTTGCATTGAAAAAGCATTAAAGTCCTGTTAAAGGAGCAATAGGTAAAATATCAATATAAGAACTAAAAAATAATGACGTGAAGAACTAAAGGTAATATTTCAGATGGGGTATGGTATGATGTCACACCGCAGCTCTCTGCATTGTTCTCCAGTCTCTTGTTCACATAGAAGGGCTGGACCGTGCGTGGACATGCGCGCGCGTGCATGGACCTGCATGTGAACAGCTGCCACTCAGGGTTTTGCTCCTACCCGCTCTAAAATACCACCGTCAGAGCAGCGCAGTGTTGGAGCAACGTGGTGGAGAGCACCCCCAGCAGATCAAAATGTTCTCTTGCTAATAGCATTATCAAGTTATGAGCTACTTACTTCTTCACTTCAAACATTCCTCTGAAAGTTGACGCTGTCTTGCTGTGTTTTTGTCCTTTACAAATATGGGCACAGAAGGCGACGGGTGAGAAAGGAAAGAAGGGGCTGCGTTCTGTTTTGGTCTACCGACAGTGCTGAAGAACCACCCAGTGGTGAACAGTGATGGGAATAACGGCGTTGAAATAAACGGCGTTACTAACGGCGTTACATTTTTCAGTAACGAGTAAACTAACTAATTACTTTGACTGTCACTATAACGCCGTTATCATTGCCGACACCCCGTTACTGCACGTTACTCAAGTCGCACAATGAACTTTTTTTTTTTCTCTTCATGATAGGACTCGTGCGCATGTTGTCATGAGAGAAGGGAGGATGAGATAACCTCTCAGCAATTATTGGCTGATGTATAGTAAGATTACGT
This sequence comes from Fundulus diaphanus, assembly GCA_037039145.1. Taxonomy (NCBI): domain Eukaryota; kingdom Metazoa; phylum Chordata; class Actinopteri; order Cyprinodontiformes; family Fundulidae; genus Fundulus; species Fundulus diaphanus. The sequence goes on from CM073141.1 coordinate 26,215,104, forward strand.
CTTCAGCCAATCAGAGAAATTGGGTAGGTGGGTGTTTCCACATTCACAGTGGCGGCTGTTTAGTGCTTGTCACTACCCGATCCGTACGTACCGGTAGCACGATCCGTTCCATCAGCTCATTTGCGCGTTCCGTTAGGCAATATTTTGTTTTTCTTACTTTTTTATTCTTTTGTATTTTGCGGTTGCTAAAATGACAAGGTCTTCTCTAGTTTATGATGTGTACACCAGAGGGCGCTAAAATCTCATTCGATAATTTTACTTTCTAATAAAACAAATGTTTAGTGCAAAATTATATGTATAACAAAATTCACAGTATAATTAAGGATGAAAATATTTTTTTCCAGTCCTGTTTGAACAAATAATAAAACTAATAGAGTGCATTCATCAGCAAACCTCTGTGCAGGAACTTGCAGGTACAAGCTCTGAGAAAGTGGGGGCCGGGGGGATGGGGGAGGGGGGGTATGGGGGAGAGAAATGAAAAAGTAGCGCAATAGTTACTTTTACTGGTAACTAGTTACTTTTATAGTGGAGTAACTCAGTTAGTAATTCAGTTACTTTTTGGGAGAAGTAACTAGTAACTATAACTAATTACTTTTTCAAAGTAACGTGCCCAACACTGGTGCTGAAATATCACTCATTGCTCCTTTAAACGTTTCAATTGTACAAACACTGACAACAACGTGTCGTCTCGATATCACCAGAGATAACTTTCAGGTTGTTTTCATTCAAAAAATAATGAGGATTAGTTCATTAAAGAATAGTCTTAATTAGCAACCTTTCATATAGTGGTAGCACCTCTGTAGATGAGTTGTTCCTTAAACACAGATAACGTAGCACTCATGTGGTATCATGGTATCACATTTTGTCAGTAATCAAGAGGTTCTAAATACAAGCCTCTTTCTTTCAACTTTTAACTTTTGCTTTTTAATGCTTCTCAATCTCACCTAAATTATTATAAAAGAGGACGAAAATGGTAAATATCGAGCAACATGTTGGCCTCTTACTGTTTTAGTATTAAAGTATATTCTCATATATTCTCTGTCTTCTTTTTTCCCCCCTTTTACATGGTTGTAACTTCTCAAAGCTGTGTTGCGTTACTTGCGGACTGACAAGAGAATGAGCTCCGTTAGCTTCAACAACCTGGTGCTGGCGGACGGCCAGCAGCACCGGTTGTTGTTCCACCTGAAGGGGCTGCAGCAGCAGGGGCCAGGCGGGGTGGAGCTACATCTGGACTGCAGGCTGGTAGAGACCGTCCGGGATCTTCCTGCCGCCTTCCAGGGTTTGCCAGCGGGGTACGGTATGGTGGAGCTAAAGACAATGCACGCCAGGGAGCAGGTGACCCGTCGCTAACAATAACCCGACACAATGAGCACCGTGTTTCTGTCTCTAACATGTTTAAAGACAGAAGCACAGAGCATATCCTTTTGTTTGGCTCTGACAGGAGAGCTTAGACGAGCTGAAACTAGTGGTTGGGGACTCGTTTGAAAATGTTGCATCATTACAAGACTGTCATTTTCAGCAAAGAGACTCAGTTCAAACGTTAGGTAAGAAGCTATTTGTGGAGTAATTGCCCATATGGAGGGCAAAATACTTCCCTTGACAAAATTCCTAGTCATTAAATAGCGTCCGGGATTCAGTGGAGGGGAATATCCCCCACTGTTGTTACAGTTAAGCAAAATATGTCTCTTTCTCGTAGGGGTCAACACAAAGCAGTTGTCCAATCAAATGCTGGAGTTAACAAAGGTGATAAATGAGCTGAAGGACGTGCTCATTCAGCAGGTGATTTACTTCAAGCAGTTCCTCTGAGTCCTCTCCATCCCTCCCTTCTCAACACTGACCTTCCAATCTGACAATCTCTTTCAGGTCAAAGAAACATCTTTCCTCCGAAACACCATTTCAGAGTGTCAGGCTTGTGGTAAGAACATTTCCAGCCACTTTCCTTCACCAACAACAGAATTATTGTGCAACAACAGTGTGTTTTGAATGTTATTTCAAGGTCTGGGTGGAACAGAGGTGGTGAAACCGAGATGTGCTCCAGGTGTCTGTTTCCGTGATGATATGTGTATGGAGACAGCAAACGGTGTTGAGTGTGCACCCTGTCCAGATGGATACACTGGAGACGGCTTTAACTGTGATGACGTCGATGAGGTAAAGTTGATCAAAATAGTTTGTCAGTGCATTTTCCCCTTTGGAACGGAACTTTATCGCACGACTTTTTCCCCTCATGCTGTTCTAATTCAAAGTGCCAAAATGTTTTTTTTTCTGGAGAAGAGAGTAATAAAATGCTGCCCCTCCCCCGCATGTTGCTGAGCAGCGCTAGTTGGCTTACAGAAGGTTCTTACTCTTTTACATTTCACTTAAATTTATTTACATTTATATAAATGAAATTATAATATGTAAATACATTTAAGTAACCATCACTATTGGGGATATTTATCAAATGTTACATATTATTTTGGCAGCCAAGAAGTAGCATTTGCTTTTTTGGTCTGATAATGTCACACACGTCTTAGATTTCTGTCTAAATGCCATGATTCTTCTTAGTGCTATAAAGCCAGATAGGACACAAATAAATTAATAAATAAATAAATGCCCTGATTCTGTGAAATCAAGGTTTTCTTTGGATTGCTTTTTTGTTGGACTCCTCATTACACTATTGTATGTGTGTCATTCATTTTGATGTTGTAGGAAGACAGACAGGAAAATAATGCTCTGGCTTCATTTAGCATTTGACACTAAATCATACACAGCACATATAGGCTGCCACATGTTTTGTGGATACAACAAAACGTTTTGCTGCAAGACATCAGACTTGCACCACTGCTATAAAATTACCACAATTGTGACATAAATATCACACAGTCACCAGATACAAATATTAATCAAATCAATGTTAGACTTTGTGGATGTTTCACTTACCTCTGCATGTAGGATACTTGCAGTTGAGGGTGAAGCTGACTGGATAACCTACTGTCTGATCAACTCAGCCAACAATGGTCTGACCACTTGGGGAGACTCATAAAGCATTGCATATTCCTCCCCACACAATCAGAGGATCCTGAATTATAATAAAAATACTAAGAGTTGTCAGTGCTTAAGTAACCTATCCCAACAAGTGAATTCCACAGTATTGATCCCCATACACAGACTCTCTTCAGAATGGGAACACAAAACCCCCTTTGTTGCCTCCCATTGAGGCCCACTTAATACATGCTTTTCAAAATGCCAGCACACAGTGTACGACAGAATAAGGAGCAGCTTTACTGAAGTTTATCATACACTCTCTCTCTGTATATATATGTATGTATGTATGTATGTATATATATATATATATATATATATTGCTTTAAAATGGGGAAAGCTGGGGATGACATTGGCAATACAGAAGACACCAGACTTGCACACTACATTAAATAATATGAATAAAAACTCCTTTGAAGTTAAGCTGTAAAGCACAAGAGAAAGGGAAAATAATACTGTGCATTTATTATTGATTTGTGTATATGTTTGGGGAACCATTTCAATTTTGTATGATCAACATATTTAGATCTACTGTATTTTTTTATTGCTGTCTTTTTGTTTTATTTATTTTTTTACATCCTGAATGCTTTCCCAAACCTGTGAGGATCCATTAGAAAATCCTTCTATGTGTTAAGGTAATTTTAGAGGGAAGTACAAATGGAAACTGTCAGAAGGACTATCAATATGACCCATAAGCTCTGATCACACTTCAAGAGCCCTAACATGGCAGAGAGGTAAAAGTGCTGGAAAAAAGATGGAAGTTCTGAAATCTTCTGAACATGAGTACAAGCGTGTGTGTGTGTTTGTGTGTATGGGTGAGTGTGTTCCCCTGTTTGTTTTGGCCCTTTTTCTGAGGGTTGGCCCCTTCAGCCTCTTTTTTTTCCATTTCATTAGCAAAAAGGTCGTTGGGTCCAGAAATGTTTAGAGAGAAGCCCTGTGATTTCTGCTGCTTCAGCAGAGCTCATGTCCTCCTTTTCTGCAGTGCCAGTTTAACCCCTGCTTCCCCGGGGTGAAGTGCGTTAACACCGCCCCTGGCTTCCGCTGCGATGCCTGCCCACTGGGTTTCATCGGCCTGCCGGTGGAGGGCGTGGGCATTTTGTTTGCTCAAACCAACAAACAGGTATGGATTAAACATGGAGGAAATGACCCAATTTAACAATAACTTGAATTTGAAGGATTGTGCTTAAAAGCAGCTCAAAAAGAAAAACCTGAAATAAGTTTCCTAGGTAACTGGGCTTTATATGAGCATTAACATTAACTTCATTAATTAACTTTGTGTTTTTTGTGGATGCATGTCAATGTTTTATAATCAACAGATTTTTTTATAAGACTGAAAGTTGTCTTAAATTGTAAAATCACTAAACATCAATATAAGAAATTTGAGCTTGTCTTTTAACAAATGAGAAATATATTCAAAGTTAAGTCTTAAATGAAGGTTGGAAATTTGCAAGAGAACCAGCTGGCTGCAGCCTAACTTTAAAAATAAGAAAATGTCTCAAAATGTGGGAAAAGAAGCAAAGCTGCTTTGAAAGGAATTCTTAGCCAGAGATAAATATAAAAAAAAAACAGGATATTGGGTCCACGAGATCAAGATGAGACAGGTTTTAACAGTTGCTTCGAAAAAACTAAGAATCCATTTTTTTTTCATTTTTTACAACTAGAGTAGTTGTTCCATAAATCACACATCATGTTTTAAAGAATTTGTAATCAGTGGAGATCATGCCAGTTCAGGTTTGTCTATAATAGAATGTGTGTTCTTAATATTATATATATATATATATATAAATAAACACACACACACACGTTCAATTATAAGGTTGTTCTGATGTCAAAAATTGCTACAAATGCTCCAATCTTTTGTTATCACAAATCAGATGAAGGCTTTATGAATCTGAAGCCTTGTTAAGAATTTCTGTTTATTGTAGAATCATCCAGCGCAGGTTTGATCAGTTTTAGTATTTTCGATCTTCAAAATAGATGAGCAAAAGCATTCAATGCTGAAAAAAAATGCTTAACGTTAGCATCCGACCGTTACCCAGTGACAGTACGGGCACAGAGTTTACTATTCCTTCATCTCTTGTCTGTCACTGTTTCTTAATGTGTACTTGAAATGCTGCCAGATAAACAATATAAATGTTGTGCAAGCTTTAATAACTGAGTGCTGTCAGCTGACCCACAGAGATGTCTTTGCTCTACTCTGTCAAGACATCAGGGCAAGACCTACTTCCTTTGTTAGTTCAAAACATGAGTCTCAAACAGAGGTTCTGTACCGGGTTAAGGCCCTATTTATAGCACTCCCATTCACATCTGGGACTCATATTATTAGCTCATATTTACTTAACAGACAATGCCATGCTATCAGGAACTAGATGGCACCAGCAAGGTAGATTTCATTTAGAACATTGTGACATTTTAATATCAGGAAATTCAGACTTTACAAACATATTACATCCCTTTATCTCAATATGGAAACCTTTACAAAGTGACTACATTTACAGTCAGTCATCTGATGAGGAATATTGATCTTAAGGCAAACAAATTCCAGTTTTATCATTTAGACAGTAAAGGGCCGTTCCTGGCAAACAATCTGAAACACAAAGTGATGCATTTGTAATTAGTTGCAATGCTATTATTTCTACTATGATTTTTTAATTGTGTCCCACCCTACTAGCCTCTCAACAAATTCCAGTTTTGAAGTTCTTGTCATTGGCTTTAATTTCCAAACCTGTAGATTACAGGAACAATCACGACAGTAAGAGTAAGACATAATTAAAGGTTTTGTGGAGGGCTGCACCCATGTTCAGGAACCTTACCTTGTTCCAAGAATAAACTGAGCAGAGTATAAAGATCAACTTTTAAAGTTTAACTACTCTCGTCACCCCAAAGTGGTTTTATGGATGCAACTACCAAACGGGGTTAAAATAATCACATTGAAATACAGTGGTATAAGATTTTGATAAAACACATTTATTGTCATACTTTTACATTAGGGTTCAGAAACTGAATGGGGCATGATTGTATAACTGAATGGTAGACATAGATGTTCATTAGATAAGGACAGATAGGGTTATTTCAGCATTTGATCATAAAAATTATTATTGTTCACAGTTTACATTCATCTTAGACTGAAGAGATGTAGTTGGTTTTGCAGCTTTGTGCCACTCATTGTTATTATTCTGCAAAAACTGATTATTTTAAAAGCTATGACATTTAAACTGTTTTAGCTATTTAATTATTACATTATCAAAATAATAAATAGAACTGATTTTAAAGTCAGAGATCACTGTTTAGGATTAAAATAAATTGTACAGCACCTGGGGAGAGACTGCAGATAGCGGCGTCTTTGTTTAATCACACTAGTTCAGAGCTGATTTCCTACATTTTGGTTCAAAAAATAGTTTTTAATCTTTCCTGCATCAAGTTGAAGGAACTTCCATCCATTCATAAATATTTTGGACACATAGATTCAGCAACCGTAGTAGACGTGGATCAAGTGATGACACCGAAATACAGTATGAAGTTGTACGTCATCAGCATAAATACTGAGAGAGAAGTTATAGTACTTCATAGTGCTAGGTAGTTCATGTATGTGTTGAATGAAAGTGGCCTGATAATGGAGCCATGGGGAACCCCTTATGTGATCTTTGTTAGCTCATATTTAAAATTAACAAATTATACAGTGTTGCCTTTGTAGTAGTCCCTGAACCAGCTTAACAGTACCAAACAATCTCACCCACTTTCCAATTTGTTAATAAGAATCTTATGATCAAATGAGTCAAACTAAGCACTGATATCCAATAAAACCAAAACAAAGGTTTTTTTTATGTCTTGCTGCTAACCCAAACCCATTTAAAACCTATACCAGTGCAATTTCTGTATGGTGGTGCGGTTGAAAACCTGGGCGGACGTTAAAGAGATGGTTTCCTTTTTTTATCATATAGGAGTAATTTTGGTTTATAAACTGTCTTTTCAATGATATTTCCCAAAAGCATGTACTTCAATTTCTTTAAAACACAGAATGATTATTTTTTATTTAACCAATAGTTTGTTTACGAATGGGCTAATGCATCCACCAGAGTTTGCATTTGGTGTAACAGTTGTTAAAGTAAGGCCAGGATTTAACAAATCAAACCTTAAAGCTTTCAAAACTTAGCCCATTTTCAGTTGAATGGTTAGATGTAGCTATATGTGGAGCAGGAATATTTATAATTTGGCACAGTTTAAATATTAACTCTGTAATTTGTTGTCCTTCACTGCGTAAAGGGGACTGCTATTTGCTGTCAGGGCATTCATTACCACACATACATTACTGAAACATTAGATTTTGTAGACACTGTAATTAATTTTGGACTCATTTGCTCCTTCGACCCAATTCAGATCTGCGATGACATTGATGAATGCAAAGGACCCGACAATGGCGGCTGTACCGCAAACTCAATCTGTCAGAACTCTGTTGTAAGAATGCAATCCAACCAATACTTGTGGATCATAATGGATATTCTCTTCATTCTGATTTATGTTGCTGTTAGAAGTCATTAACAGATGCCCTGATTCCCCCCTGCAGGGCTCCTTTTACTGTGGCAGGTGTAAGTCAGGATTCACAGGAGATCAGGTGAGGGGCTGTGAGCCAGAGCTCAGCTGTGGAAACAGCCTGACCAACCCCTGCGACATCCACGCCAAGTGCATCCCAGAAAGAGATGGGTCTATTTCTTGTCAGGTAGGATATGAGCCCAGATTCTTACGCTCACTGTGTGTAGCCTGTTGACATATTTGGTGCTCTTTCTGAAAGGTGTTTCATTTTCTTTGTCAGTGCGGAATTGGCTGGGCCGGCAACGGATACCTGTGTGGGAAAGACACAGACATTGATGGATACCCAGATGAAAAACTCAAGTGCAAGGACACAAACTGTCGAAAGGTTTGCAAAGTGGAAGTCCGCCGCAAGAAACAGGAAGGAACTGTATTTAACTGTGTTGTCTCTGCAGGATAATTGCATCTTTGTTCCTAACTCTGGTCAAGAGGACGCTGACAGGGATGGCCAGGGAGATGCATGTGATGAGGATGCAGATGGTGATGGTATTCCAAATGAGCAGGTCATTCAAAATGTTGCTGGAAAATCATGACATTGAACAAACGTCAGCATTTTGTTTTTGTACAATTCATTAATAAAGTGTCCCCTTAAACCTCTGACATTTTTCCAGGGTACAACCACAAACCTCAATCTCGTAGACCAATCCAAGGTCATTTTTAAGCAGAAAGAAAATCATACATGGTGTTAAACATTTTTACAGATAAAAGTTTAAAAGTGTCGGATGGATTCGTATTTATGCACCTTTACGCTAATCCCTATAAATAAAATTCAGTTTTAACCCACTAACTGAAAGAAAAAAATAAGGTGTTGAAGAAGCTAAGTACCTCGTGGTAACTCTGGAGGAGCTGCAAATATGCACAGGTCAGGTGGGAGAATCTGTCAACAGGGCAAGTTACGTTTAAGTTATGCAGCTCCACAAGTCTTGCCCTTATGGAAGAGCGGCAAGAAGAAGGCAATTGGTGAAAGAAAAGCAACTAAAAGTCCCCTGTCTTCAGCATGGACAGTGTAGCTGAGATGAAGTCAAAGTCAAAGTCTACACCTGAATACAATTCTGAATCTTTAAAGTCTCTGTTAGACACCCTCCATCCAGCCTGACTAACAAACAAAGAAGAAAGGGCCAAATTTTAGATGTCTAGAAATTCAGGTTAGCTGACTTACAACAATACACACAATTTTTATTTTCTTATACTCCAAAGGAAATGTTGTGTTGGTCTATTTCATAAAATCCCAACACACTAAAATTGATGTTTGTGGTTGTAACCTGGCAAAGTGACGGAAAAAAAAACGTGAAGGGGTGGGAATACTTTTGCGAGGAACTTTAGAGGAACTGAATTTTTTTTTTCCAACAGCAGCTGTTTGACCTCAAATGAATGAGACCTCCATGTGCCCTGTATGTCTCAGGACAACTGCCGGCTGAAGGCCAACGTGGACCAGAGGAACAGCGACGCAGACAGCCACGGCGACGCCTGTGACAACTGCCGCATGGTGAACAACCCCGACCAGCGGGACACTGATGGAGACGGCAAAGGAGACGCCTGCGATGATGACATGGACGGAGATGGTATGAGGAGATATCACGAACACTGACGTTTGTGTTACGTAACCAACATCACTGAAGGCTCTTAACGTTATCTGCTCCTCTTTCATGTGTTCACATAAATGTTCTTACAGGAATTTATGAAGAAGAAAGCCATGCACATGAAGTTGTCCCACATTTCTTTAAATAATGCTGTCTGAATGTATCACTGGGGAGTACGATGATGGGATTCATAAGAAAGCAGAAGTGGAAGAGTGTGGCAAAGTGTGTGTGTGTGTGGGGGGGGAGGGGGTGTAAGTCAAATCCAATTGCAGCCTGACCCAGGAGCAAAAACACGCTTTGATCATTCACTGGTATGATTACACCTCAAAAACCCCTGCAGGACAGAAGATAGCTTGTCTTCCTCTACTGCTGTTTGAGCTGCTTGACCTTTGTAGGTTTATGGTGCAGCTACTGCCTCCCTACGATGAATAAAAACACTATCCGAGCGCAAACTGCATGGACCCTTAAAGCAAGTGCAACAGTGCCCCCAAGTGGGCAACATACAAAGAACAGCCTAAAATCTTCGAACAGCATATACCAAGAATCATACTTTACGCATCTATTAGTAGTAGTAGTAGTAGTAGTAACTTTATTTGTCCCAATATGGGCAATTTTTGTGCAGTAGTAATAAACATTCACACTTCACACATAAAAACACAAGAAACACATAAAATATAAAAGTAAGGTGAATAAATAAATATAAATATGTGCAGCGCAGAGAATGAATAAAGCGAAGGCCTATATGTATGCAACGTGTGACTATCTGCTTTTCCTGGTAGCGTTTAGCAGCTGGACAGTAGAGGAAAGAAAGGAATGTTTGTATCTATTTGTCCGGGCTGTTGGATATTTAAAACGGGAACCAGAGGGTAGAAACTGAAATTGGTTGTGAAGGGGATGGGTGTAATTATCCAAGATGGACTCATAGATGGACTCACATACTAATTACCTGCGCTTTGTATATTTCAGTTTTTCTCTTTGACTTGAAACATTTATAGCCGTATCAGTGAAATAAGTAAATCCATAAATCATTGTATTTTTGATTTTTTGCTGAAGCTGATTCAATAATTCCTACTTCTTCTACTGTATTTATGTCAAGAATTTGTATTAATTATTCGAATTCCTTTGACTGAAAAGCTGTTGTTGTTTTCTTTCCTTCTGTAAATGTGTACTAACTTTCCATGGTGTACGATGGGTAATTAGGCTTGAAGAACTTCCTGGACAACTGCCAACGTGTTCAGAACAGAGACCAGCTGGACCGGGATGGAGACGGAGTGGGAGATGCTTGTGACAGCTGCCCCGACATCCCCAACCCAAACCAGGTGGAGCAAAGTCAGATGGATGTCACCAATAAAGCAAATAATTCTTCACAAAAAAAAAAAATTGCCTCTGCTGTAAAAGGCCATCCCATTTAAAAGCATTGAACATTTTGTCATGTTACAACCACACACTTTAATGTATTTTATTGGTATTTTATGAGACCAATAGAAAGAAATGCCTACTTGTGAACTGGAAGGAAAATGCTAAATGATTTAAAACATTTTTACATTAATGCGGTGGTACTGAGCCCCCTTTACATTGCATATTGTGCCGTGCATTTGTATTATGCAAATGCACAGCACAATATGCAGATTTGTAATTGTAAAAAGATGTGAAACCATGTATCATATTCCTTCAGCTCCACTGTTTTGTGTTGGTCTATCACAAAATCTTAACAAAACACACAACAGTTTGTGCTTTTATTGTGAAAAGGATTAATGAGCATGAACTCTTTTGCAAGACACTTAATCAGCCACAGGGAACCTTTAGACACAGTTATAGCTTGTGTGATGAGCTGCATTAAAACCCTTTTTCTCTTTCAGTCGGACATTGATAATGACTTGGTTGGAGACTCGTGTGACACAAATCAGGACAGGTAAAAACCCTCTCAGCATATGTGCTTTAATGAGTTTTTTTCTTCTTTTGTTATTGTTAATGCCCTGTCACCATTCCACTTCCCCCGTAGCGATGGCGATGGCCACCAGGATACCAAGGACAATTGTCCACTCGTGATTAACAGCTCCCAGCTGGACACTGACAAAGACGGGCTTGGAGATGAATGTGACGATGACGATGACAATGATGGTATCCCAGATATTTTACCACCAGGACCAGACAACTGCAGGCTGGTGCCTAACCCTGAGCAGATTGATGACAACAGTGAGTCTCAGCAGAGGTTCAGTAATGCACCTCACAGTGAAAGCAGTGATCATTAGATTGTTCCAGAGTCTGAAAAATGCCATTTCTCTTCAAGACAAATTTGGCTTAATGTGCACATCCTCCCTGATATGTAGCTGGCTGCCATTTTTGTTCCCTCCTCTGTGCTCCAGTTTTACACCCACACAGATCAGGAGCTGGCAGCCTTGAGCAGATTAAGCTGCGATTTAGGGGGAGTAAAAGCACCCTTTTTGCGCTCGAAATATTTGCCAATTTCATAAGTCGCTGTGACATTAGTCTTGTTAAATGGTCTTCGAGAGGAGCTGAGTGTCTGTTAAAATTAAGTGGGTCAACAATGTTTTGATGGCAAAGTTCATAAGTGCATTGCAGACAGAAAGTTTGAAGATGTTCTCCAGCATTCTGCCGATGTTCTTGATTTTTATTTGAATCACCGTCTGACCCAAGCACTTTAGCTCTGCCAAAGTGCCAAACATATTTTTTTGCTTTTTTGCATCAGAACAGCTGCATAGACAATGCTTTATACATTATCCATGCTTCTTGAGCTTTTTCACGTTTGGTCACACTACAGCCACAAATTTAAGTGTACTTTATTTGGATATAAAAGCAATCACCGACACAAAGTAATCAGAGCATAAATGTAAAGTTGAACAAAACAAGAGTGCTCTCATCCGTTGACACCAAAAGTTAACTTTTTTGGCCTACATGTAAAACATCATGCGCGGGGGACAAATAACTCTGGACATCCCCCCTGAACAAATCATCCCTTCTCTAAAACCTGGTGCTGGCAGCGTCATGTCTCTTGGGAAGCCTTTTTTGCAGTTTCCCCACAAACCATGAGGGAGATATGCAAAAATAAACTTTTTGGACTACATGCAAAACCCCATATGCGTGAGAAAACTAACACTACAGGTCAACAGGAGCTCATCCATTCTCAGGGTAAAACATTGTAATGGCAGCATCATGCAGTGGGGATGCTTTCCTTCAGCAGTAACATGGAAGCTGACAAGAGTTTACGGGAAGCTGAAAGAAGATAAATATAAGGCAACCCAGGAAGAAAAAAATGTTAGAGGCAGCAAAAGGCTGAGGTGGACGTTCCTCTTCCAGAAAGACCACGCCCCTTAAACGTCCAGCCGGTTAGAATGGTCCGGTTAAAGTCCAGACCAAAGTTTTTGTGAGAATCTGTCTGTTTACAGAAACACCTTTTGCAATCTGACTTAGTTTGAGCAACAATGAAAAGAAGAAAATAGGAAAACAAATCAATATCCAGACATACAGACCTGGTGGAGTAGAGACATATTCCAAAAAGCATTATTGTTCTACAAAGCGTTGACTCAGTGGGGGATGAAAACAAATGCACACCACATTTCTTATTTTATTATTAGCAAAAACTGCCTTCCACTTGACCAAAATGTGCTCCCTTGTACTTGCTTTTTACTCAATATCCTCAATATCAAGCACATTGTAGATTATGGTTGTAATGTGATAAACTGTGAAAAACCTTAAGAGTAGTAATACTTTTGCAATCCACTGAATCCTCTGTTCAGTTAAACCCTTGCATCAAACGTCCTCATGAAACATTCACTTAATTCACTTAACAAAGACGTAAACTCATCATGGGATCCTCAAGCTGCAGTTTGTGGTCTTTTTAGCTCAATCTCCTTCCCCTCTATTGTTCATCAGATGATGGTGTTGGCGATATCTGTGAGTCTGACTTTGACCAGGACAAAGTGATTGACCGGATTGACAACTGCCCTGAGAATGCCGAGATCACCCTGACAGACTTCAGAGCCTACCAGACAGTAGTGCTGGACCCTGAAGGCGACGCCCAGATTGACCCCAACTGGGTTGTCCTTAACCAGGTGAGATTGTTGTCTTCTGAGACTGTTAATGTGTTTTAAATCAAAGCTACAGTTATATGCATTAAAATATTATGTGGTTTGGAAAAGGAAGTGTCTCATAATGAAGGATTTGAAAAAGAATGTTTGTTGTACAGATAGCTCCTTTCTTCATGCTCTCTCTTTTACTCTTTTTGCTTATTTACTTGGATATTCCTGTATTTTTTATCTTATACATAAATAGCTCAAACCTCCTCTGTCTGTCTGCTGAGGTACTGACCTCTGAACTAAGTTTAAAACGTGTCAGCTCAAGTCTCAGATATTCCCATGAAAAGGGCCTTAAAAAACACTCAAGAGAGACTTGTTTGTTTTTTATGAAAAATTATTTAAATAAAAAAGTTTCCTAAGTGTGCACCCTTTAGACTAATACTTTATAGAAGTGTACCTTGGTGCCAAGTCAGTAACCTGGGATGCTGACAGACTCCTATCAAAGAAAACATAATGCTGAGCCTGAGACCAGTGGTCTTTCTAGCCTGCTAATGCTAGTTTGTTCTGATTTTGTTATTGTTTTACGCAATTTCTAACTCCTGGCAGATTTGTTTGTTACTGGTTGAGTTCTAAATGATAACTGTCACGTTAAAGTTGTAAAACAAAAAGTTATGGTACCCGTGTATAAATTATATAGCCCCAGCTCTAACCGTATCAGACGTATCCCTGGGCATCCACTTTCAATGTTGGTGGAGGTCAAAGGGCCCGGTGGACCCAACGTATGGCACCATCAAAAAAATACTTCTGTTAGTCTATAAATCCCTGAATGGCTTAGCACCTAAATACATCACAGACCTGTTATCAGTGTATCAACCCTCCAGACCACTAAGGTCTTCTGGCTCCAGCCTTCTCTGCATACCTAGAACCAGAACTAAACACGGAGAAGCAGCATTTAGTTCCTTTGCTCCACTTATCTGGAACAAACTTCCAGAAAACTGTAAAAGTGCTGAAAGCCTGAGTTCTTTTAAATCAAGATAAAAAACACATTTGTTTAGGATTGCCTTCGACTGTTTTAATTGAACTGTATTACTGAAACATCAATACTTTACTTTGTAGTCCAACTGTTTTTACTTGTTTGCTTTTAATTTCTTTTTTCCCATGTTCTATTTTGTTTCTGCATTTTATTCCTGCTTGCTTTTATTCTGTTTTATTTTCCTATATTTTAGTCATGTAAAGCACTTTGCATTGTCTCTGTACTGAAATGTGCTATACAAATAAATTTGCCTTGCCTTGCCTTGTCAGTCTGCCCCAGGGCAGCTGTGGCTGCAAATGTAGCTCACCACTGTCTGCGTGTGAATGTGTGCTTGAATGACTGAATGTAATGTGGAGCGCTTTGGAGTCTGGACTTGATAAAGCGCAATACAATTACAGGCCATTTACCATTTTATATACTGTACAGTCTTTAGGTTCCATAAAATATAATAACTTATGACTTAATATATTATGGTTTGAGACAAAAACAATCTACCATCAGTACATGCAATACTCCCAGAGTGACTAACCATGTCTCCCTTGGTTCTACACAGGGGATGGAAATAGTTCAGACCATGAACAGTGACCCCGGACTTGCTGTTGGTAGGATGCACTTACCTTCTATGTCAAAGACAAGTCAGCTTCTCTGAGCAAAATCCCATCTGAACATGCAAAGTATCTTATTTCTTTATGTCCTTGTGTGTCAGGGTACACGGCTTTCAGCGGAGTCGACTTTGAAGGGACGTTTCACGTGAACACAGTTACTGATGATGACTACGCCGGCTTCATCTTTGGCTACCAGGACTCGTCGTCCTTCTATGTGGTGATGTGGAAGCAGACAGAGCAGACTTACTGGCAAGCAACCCCCTTCAGAGCTGTGGCTGAGCCCGGCATCCAGCTCAAGGTGAAAGCAGGAGCGTTTTTGCATATCCGCAGTAAACCATTGACACTCATTCAGCCTTAACTTGTATATTTTTTTTCTCAACTTTCTATTTTTCATGTCTGTGTTTGTGCCTCTGCCTCTCTGTCACTAATCATTTTGGCCGTGTTTTCTATGTTTTAGGCTGTAAAGTCTAGATCTGGCCCTGGGGAACACTTGAGGAACTCACTGTGGCACACAGGAGACACCACCGACCAGGTGCGTCTGCTGTGGAAGGACCCGAGGAACGTCGGCTGGAAAGATAAGGTTTCCTACCGCTGGTACTTGCAGCACCGTCCGCAGGTCGGATACATCAGGTATGATAAAAAAAACTTTATGTTTGTGAAAGAAGCGTTTAATGTTTCCCTTCTTACTGAGAAACAAAAGAACATTCCTAACATTATAGAGCTAGATTGTAGGGGAAGGACAGTCGTGCTGTTGGCTGTCTGGACATTTATATGGAGCTCTCATGTTGAGGGGGAGTCAGCTTTTCATTGTGTCAGTCAAAATGAAAGCAAGGAGCGAAAACATTGGTGTCTTTTTTTTCTCTTGCTCAGAGTGCGGTTTTATGAAGGGACTCAGCTGGTTGCAGATTCTGGTGTGACCATCGACACGACAATGAGAGGAGGCCGACTCGGCGTGTTCTGTTTTTCTCAAGAAAACATCATCTGGTCTAATCTGAAATATCGCTGCAACGGTACAAAAATACACACATTTCCACATTCTTAGATTCCTGTAAGCATATGTAATGACACACCCAGGATCAGAATGCAATCTGGAAAAGTCTGGGAAAGTAAAATATTACAATTTCTTAGCATTTTTTTTATATCTGAAAACATATGGAGAAAAATGAGTATGGAAATTTCTTTAGTTTGCAAACTTATTCTAAAATATAAAAGAGAAAAATGTCTACATGAATAAATAAGTAAGACACTGTTTAGATTAATTAAATATGCAATAAATTATTTTGATATCACAAATTATTTTTGTCAAATTGACTTTATTTTTGAGCTGTTGACAGAGAACTCAGGTAAATGCACACTCATCCAGATGTAGAAAAGGACTTGGCCAAAGCTTATCTGGCCTCTAAACTGCCATCGGTCTTAAACTGGTTTAGATGCCAAAAACAGCATTCAAACTACTATGTTTTTCAGGATACACAGAATAAACTAGTCACTAGCTGTGCTTTAAAAGAAAATGTAATTAATTTAGAACAATCTGGTCAGGATGTGTCTAAAAGTAATTTTTGTAACAGCTTCTTCTTAGTATAGATGTCAATGCAAATAAACTAAGAATGGCAGGGAAATTTGGGATTAGCCCTTTGCCTTAATCATCTCGCGAAATTGATCATTGTGTTGTTTGATTAACTCTAGAAAATAATAATTATATTTGAAGAGGCTATGAAAAACGGATTTTGAACTATGAGTGTGGAAAAGAATTGGTGCTTTGAATTGGAAAACATGAGGGAACCCAGAACACCAGAGACCAGTTCAATTCGATCTATTTACAAAGCACAAAAGTACAATAAATATCAAATCAATATAGTTTACAACACAAGCAAGTCTGATTATTCCCAGAAATGCAATGCTGTGAAAAAGTGTTCATCCCGTCTCAAATTTCGTTTGCTTTGCTTTTCTGTTACACTTAAATATCAGCTTTTACTTGGTTGGTAACACGATGGAGTCAAATTCAGTTCACATTGGAAACTAAAGATATCTAAGGAAGCCCAGCAAATTGCTATGGGGCATTAATAGATTTGACTGAGTCATTAACTTTCATTAGTTGAAATACAAAGTTTTTTTTCTTTTCTAAATAGCTTCAGACTCTACTCAACGCTCTCAGCGTGTCGTTTTCTATGACCTGTGTCTGAGGAAGCGTTTCTTCTGATCTTTTTTTACAAAAAGTCTATTTTCAGCTCCCCTCCTGATTTTTGCTCTAACACTCCCCGCAGATACCATCCCAGAGGATTTCCAGGAGTTCAGCGCTCAGCACACCGTTGACTCAATCTAAAGTCAAGACTCCTGGATGCCTCTAAATCGACAAGGAGTGCATCTCTGTGTGGGTGTATCTGTATGCATGTGACCGTGGTGACTTGTGTGTGTATGTGTGATGTTTTTGTTTTTTAACTGTGTTACGGATACAGAAACATATTTGACTACCATCGCGTACTGTATGATCCAGTTGTTGTGTCCTTTTATTCAGATCTGGTCTCCCTAATCATCTTTGTAAGGCATCAGTGAAAATCAGATAAATGTTACGAAATATGCAGTTTATACTCCATGCATCAAATATCAAAAGAACAGAGACAGGCTCTAACTAATACTTAAAGCTGTACGTTGAAAGAAATTATTAAATATCAGTGGAACCACGTTATAATCTACATCCTTTGATTAAACAATTATGTATCAACCAGCAGTCAGCCACCTACATCCTAGGAGTTTTTTTGTCTCCAGTGGTTGGCAGGTATAATTTGTAGTTTTTGCAAGACAAGAATAATAGACCATTTTCCTTCTCGCCTCCTTGTTAAAATGTGACAAATTAGGTAGAAAATGTCACAGAAAATCCCTCCTAGGGCCACTGGGCCTCCTTTATTTTCATTGTATATTCTGCACGTTGGAAAAACATTTTTCATTGACTACCCCTAAGCATTTTGTGGGTTGCTCTGTAAAAAGAGAGAGGTTGTCTTGCATCAAAAGGCTAGTTTCCCAATAAAATGCCATGTTTTAAGAGATGGTGTTCACTCTCTGCTTCTGTCACAAATTCTGGGTTGGGCTGTTGTTGTTATACTGAATTCTACTTTCCTGTGCTGTACATTAATCATTCTGAGTAAGCTCCTGTGTTATTTTTTTCCTTTACGCAGACAATTACTTTTTAAAATGTAATAGTGCACAAAAAATGTTTACCTGAAAATTACAGGTGGGACCACAGACTGTAAAACAACAGTAAGTACATTTTTCTCTAACTTTCTGACAGAAAAGGTTTGTTTTTTTTGTTGTTGTTTTTTAGGCAGTTAGGATTACCATAATCATTTCTGTCTATATTTTCTTCAACAACACACCTCGTAACTACATTTCAACAATGCACTTTATAGTTTTATGTTTGACTGACAGTGATTAGTGAAATCTTTATTGCTGTCCATGCTGTGACTGAAGGACGAAGCAGAAGCTGCTCGGAGCTGCAGACGGAGACAGCTGATGCTAATAACATGCTAGATTAGCTTTTACTAGGAAGTGTGTCGCTTATACATCTTTTATCTTGCAAAACCAAACTTTTAATAATAATAACTACTTATAAAAATTGTACAAACGTACCTGGTGTAAAAGCGGACGTCATCATCCGAGCCTGCAATGCGCTGCAAACCAAAGTGGCTCCGTAGCTGTAGCTCCTCAAGCTGGACTCGAAGCTGTTCAATGATTCTGTGCAGCTACTCAGTTTCATTTACCAACTCGTTGGCAATTTGTCGTGTTGTCACAGAGACACAATAGTCATGATCTGGAGCCATGGTCTCATCCATCTCAGTGTCTGGGTCCTCTGCTGGGTCTGCGGGAGGCTACCCTCCGGAGGGCAGCGTTGCTACACACTGAGCCTCGGAGAGGGCAATGAGTAGTTGTTCCACTCAAAATGAACAGGTATTGCCCCTTTCTTCAAGTTCCTCAATCCTCCAGGAGTCTCCACTACATCTCCCGGTAAGAAATTTCGGCTATTTTAGTTAGCCATTGCAGACGCACAGCATTATCAAGCGGGAACGAATGGAAACTTCTATTCCGATTGTAGAGCGACAAATTGGTACAGCGAGGTACACAGCTCTGTAGCCCTGAAACTCCTAACTTTTGATAAGTTAAACGCCTTCGTTGAACCTTAAACACACTAAATTTTCTTCACTAACAACGCCAATGCTCGTCCGCTAAAAGTTCACTGTAGGATAATAACATCGGAAATGCTCGACATCACACGTATCACGTATTGTGCACAGAGCCTATTGTACAAATGGAGTATATAGCCTTATTTTATCATAATCAACTGGAATTTGGTCTTTTTGGTATAGGCATTTAACGTGGCTATATACCTTTAAAGATAACTGTGATGTATTTCAATTAAAACGTTGTGAATTTACTATTGTAAACATAAACATAGTAAATAGCTTTAAAGGGCATCAAAATGTGTGCATTATTTTACACTTTTTTATTATAAATCTAACCTACTGCCCATTTAATGAAAAAACACTTTACTTATCTTAATGGTGAGCCTTTCTTTATTCCCAGTAGGAGTATGGAAATGTTATCCACTGCTTTGCTTGGTCAGGAAATCCTTTTTCAAGCCGATCGTCTGCAGCATGGACCTAATTTGTTCTTGGCTTCAGGCAGGAATCTTACAGAAAAGAGGCAACAATACAGAATCTCAAATTTGGCTGATAGTTAAAAGACCTGCATTGTCATAATTAGCAAAAAAAAAGGCAAGGAACAATGTCTGTTTTGGCTCTGTTCATACCCATTATTTTTCGTTTTCACTACTTATGGTGCGATGAAAAAGTATGTGCCCCCCTACAAAACATTCTTCAGTGTTTCCTTTTAGTCACACTTGAATGTTTCCGACAGTCAAAACAATAATTTCATGATAACTTCATTTATTGAAGGGGGAAAAAGTTTTCCCAAACAACATGGCCCAGTATGAAGGAGTACTGGCCTCTTTCACAAGAACTGGCAATGAGTCTTTTGCATCACTTTGGAGGAACACTGACCCTCTATTATTCACCGAACTCTTTTAATTCATCGCCGTTGGAGGGTTTTGGAAGCTGGACTGCTTCTCGGTCAGGAATTAAGTACAGACTTTGACTAGGCCATTCCAAAAGAAAATACATTTTCTTAAGAATTTTCTGGTAAAAGTAAGACATTTTTACTCCATCAATAATGGCCAGTCCTCCAGGTGCTGAAGCAACAACGCATCACCAAAATGTTCTTGTAGTGATTTCTTGTTGGCGGGCCAGTCCTGGGAATGTTCTTTAAATCGGGGCGTGATGTGTTGCTTTCTTAGGCATTTTAGCCTATATAATATTGTCAGACGGTTGTTATTTAAGGGATTTCTTGATTCTACAGGTTTGATCCTCGTTACTAAGGATCAGCTGTTAGGCAGATGCTCCTCTTCTGTATGTGAGCAATCAGTTTTGCTTGTCACCGCTAAACTTGTTAATCCACTATGCAAAGGTATGCTTATAAGGCTAGGTTTACCTGAAACACCCCAGACCAAAGAAGTCTCTTGGGGAAGAGACGAAACGTTTCAACAAAGAAGAACCCGTCCTGTCTGATCCACTGCTCGTCAGATAGCTGTTCATAAGAATCACTTATGATCATTTCACTTTTATCATCTTTTTAGGATTTTGTTCAGCGTTCAGTTGATGGCTGCTCTATTTGTTGACTTTGGATGGTTTGTCACAGAACAAAAGAGCTGTACATCAAGAGGTTCACTGCTCCCTGAACAACAACAAAAACACAGCCAGTTTTAGAGCAGAGATCCGTAGCTGAGGATGTAGCAGTGGGAAACATCCTCAGTCAAGTGCTTTGATTGTTGTTTTGATCATGTCCCCACTGGGCATCAATAAAGGCATTTATTTTGTTTTATTTTCTATCCTATTCTACCATATATGGCACATTATATGCATTTATTTGACTTGTCTGAGATGGTCTGTTTTTTAAAAGAAAATGAAACTCTTTTTGCACTTTTGAGGTGAAAAATGCAGCCAAAGGTACATCTGCATCATAATGACTCACTTGTAAAACGCAATATACCACCTAAATATCTGCGTATAATCTAAATCACTTTAGCCATTTTGTCACTCAACTCTGCATTTTTTTTATTCGCAGCTATTCTTGTCTGTGCCAGTTGGCATTGGCCAGGTGTTGTCGGCTGCGACAGTCCCTGGACTGCGTGTCTCGTCCTTCTGGCCCTGCTGCTATGCTCCCCAGCTAGCTGTTTACATGCCATGTTGGGCTCTGCTGCAGGCCTGTGCAATGGCAAATTAAGACTCTGAGTCGTTTGCAGAAATCCTTGAGGAAAGGTGGAGGGTTCGGGGCATTAAAATGTACTTAAACCTATTTCTTCAAACACAAACGTGTAGAGTGTATGTCTATTTGATAAACATCTCCACAAACCTTTGCATATTTTGTATATGAATATGAAAATGATAGTGCCTTGCTAAGGCTGTCATACCTCTTTTTCATGTTGTTACATTTCAGCTGGAAAACCTCCAATTGATTTGTGTATAAGTCCAGTTTTCAAGATAGACCAAAACAAAACAGTTTACACTTGGGAAGAGGATGGAAAAGCATACATGGTTTTGTAGATACTATACATATAAACACCTGAAATGCATTGTTTATAAAGTCAATACTTTGTAAAGCCACCATTTGCTGCAATGACATTAAGACTGTTTAGGTGTCTCTACCAACTTTGCATGTCTAAAGATTGATATTTCTGCCCATTCTTCTTTGCAAAATAGCTCAAGCCTGGTCAGAGAAGACGCATCTGTGAACATTTATTAAGTCTCGCACAGATTCAGAACTGGGCTTCGGTCTGGATTTTAACTGAGGCTTTCTAAAATATGGATATTGATGAAAACGTAAATCGGAGGCAACCGGACTCCCGCTCGGTTCTTTCTGAAAGGTTCTGGTACTTAAGCAAGCTGCTGTTTTTAAAGGAACAAGTTATGCTGGTCAAGGCACTTCTTGCTGTTCTTCTTTCAAAGAAGAAGTTATGGATTCTGACAAAACAGATGTGACAGCAGCAGCTACGCGTTCGTCCTTCTGCGCTGCCATGTCTATTTTGATACTGGAATGTGATTGGCTCGATTGGCTCGTATGGGACAAGATGGATCCTCATGTGTTTTTTTGTGAGCGCACAAATACCGTCAGAATTCAGCTTGCAGGCAAGGTTAGTCTTGCATTATCTCCATCTATTTGCCCCTCAACCAAAGAAAAGCGTTCCAGCAGCATGATGCTACAACCATAATGTTTTCCAGTTGGGATGGGGTGTTCATGGGGATGTGCATGGCCTTTTGCATGCAGGGCAAAAATGTCCCATATCTGACAAGAACACCTTCTTCCACATAATAATTACATGTTGTGTAGCAAGCTTTACACAGGATTTCTTGACACCTCCATGAAAAGGTTTTCTTCTTGTCACTCTGCCTTGGATGCTGGACTGGGCTAATAGTTGACTACAGAATCTCCACCTGAGCTGTTTCTCAGATTGCTATTTGTTAAAAGTTAGAGGCACCCAAAAAGGCTTGCAGTGATTGCAGCAAAAAGGGTTCCTCAGAGCAGTGCATGCCCTCAGAAAGGACACGCACAGCTTGGCATTGGTATATCACAAAAAACATAAATGCATTAAAGTTTTTGGATACAAGTTTCTCTGAAATGTGGCGCAGAGCTTGCATCAGCGGCTCCTCAAGAGGACATCTACTCTGGGCTTTGAGGAATAAACAGTGTGATGTCTTTTATTGTTTAGGATGGTAGACACAAAGTCTGACTCATACATGCGGTGAGACTGAAAATCATGTTTCATATTCTTCATCACGTGTATCAGTAAAAGAAACTGTGTTTTTTGTGTACAAATGTTTGTTTTTGTTTTTTCATTTATTTTGAGTACTTTTTTGCATACATGACTTCAGCATCCTCAAAATGAATGTCCATGGTAAGTTAGAAAGTTTCTTTCTTTCAGAGACTAATCAAAGACCTCACCTGCAGGTGTCTCTAAAACAATATGTCATGCTCT
Source organism: Fundulus diaphanus (assembly GCA_037039145.1). Classification (NCBI taxonomy): domain Eukaryota; kingdom Metazoa; phylum Chordata; class Actinopteri; order Cyprinodontiformes; family Fundulidae; genus Fundulus; species Fundulus diaphanus. The sequence goes on from CM073141.1 coordinate 26,238,047, forward strand.
CCCCCTTCTGTATCCCTTGCTTTACCGGCCTGCACGTGGACTTTCTGCCTGTCCACTCTCATCTTCCTCTTCCTTCTCTCTGAGAACCCGGCCATCTGCAGGCTGCCTCTGTCTGCTGTCTCCTTCCCCCAGGAAAACAATACCTGAGACAAATAAAGATGCCACAAAAGGCTCCAAGCAGTGGGCGGGGAGTGCTGACACTGGAGAGGGGAGGAATGAATTGTTAGCTGGATGTGGAGAATGGCTGTGATGAATCTGTATTGTATCAGAATCCATGCTGTTGCTGTTGTTGTTGCTGCTCCTTTTTACATCAGTAGGAATGTAGCTGTTGGTATGTTCAGATTTTCTTCTTACATAATCGGATCAGTTACATAAAAAGGAATGTTTTACAGAGGAAAGAAAATACACAATGCAATGCATCTTGAACTCTGCAGGGGGCGACACAGACCCACAGAAACTAAGGCGACACTGGATATATAGTATTTTCGCAGCCCCTTTTATAATGACAAGGAAGATGTGTGAAGTGTGTGTGCATTTTTAGTCGCACATTATTTCATCTGTAACTTCATAGAGCAAATAAAGCAATTTTCATTATATGCAAAATCCTCGAGGGCAAACATTAGGAGAGGAGGCTGAGGCATTCTTCTGCTCACCAGAGCACAGTTTTGCTGGTTGCTTGTGGAAGATTTAAAATTTAGCTAGTGTCTTATCAGTGCAGACAGTAAGCTGCGGAGGAGATTTTCCAAATTGCACCCCCTGCAAAACCCCTTTTCACTGCCAGCTATAATCCATCACACGCCTCCTGTGTTTCAGTCTGTACTCTTGTTTTCCTATTTCTTCAGTTCAACCAGTTTTTAAGAGCCCTTTGTATCGCATATTTTTTGTTCCTCTTCGTGAAGTCTTCTTTTGAGCTCTTCTGATGATAGCAATGCATCTCCCTCTTTCAAAGAGAGCAAAACAGATTTCAATCTTTTTGAAAGGAATGTGACAGACTGCACAGCATGAGCTTTGTCTGGGTTGCTGTTTGCTGTTGTGTTTGCCTGTGCATCTATATGGGTCTGTACCACCCCTTGACTGTCTGTCTGGGCGTCTGGTGCACCGAGACACATGGCTGAAGTCTGGCCAGAGGGAAATATCAGAGCCAATCACACTTATAGAAATGCGTGGGAGCTGCGGCACACCAAGAGGAGAGGAGGCGTGAGACATGACAAGGGAATGGAGTAGCGAATTATACTTTTAGCCCATCCAGTATATGCCATTTGTGCCATTTGAAACGACGACGATTCATCTGCTGCCCTTTGAAGGGCAGGGTGAGGGTTGGGAGCGAGATGATGTGGGTTGAGTTTGGTGCCGCATACTCTGTCCCCATGCTGTGGGCTCACAGCAGGGTGAATCACTTTTTGCGAGTCCCCTGCAGGAAGGACTCGCTGCTCCCACAAAACACAGCAACAAGGCATGACACAAGGCTGCAGGGCTCAGGGATGAAGCTTCTTCTTCTGTAATGTCACCCACACAGAGTTCGTCTGCTTCACGTTCTGTCCAGAATGGCGTATAAAAAAAGACAGAAAAACCATTACAATGTTGAAGACAAAACAGTTTGTATGCTCAGTAAGACACAAACATAATTTTGAGGCCACCTGTTTTCTGATTGGGCTGTCTGTTTATGCTTCAACTTTGAAAGCCCAATCAGTTTAGAGTAGTGGCAGACACACACTTTGTTTTTGCTATTCAGAAACACAAGTCAAAAGTAAATATTTCCAAAAGTATTCATTCATCTGCCTTCACACGCATACACTGCATACCCCTGATGACTTTATGTTCATTATGAATAGCTTTTTTGATAATCTATCACTGGTGATGAGCTCCAAGTCTTTGAAAGGTAAAAATACCTCCTTGTAACACCCTAATCTGTAACTCCCTCTACAGATTCTTCAACAGAATCGAAACTCCAGTTGAGTGAGGCCAAAATGTTAGTTGCCTGTGTTACGTGCAGGTAAGGGAAAACCATTTTGAAATTAAAAGATTACTTTTAAGCAAAATCTTCCAATAGTTTAGAGTTTAATTGTATGAACTTCACCAGAAAAGCTTAATATGATATCAGTACACCCTTTGCAGCAAAAACAACATCATCTCTTCAGGGAAGGCTTTCTACAAGGTGTACAAAGTGTGTTTCCAATCTAATTCAGCCCAAAATGTCTCTGTTGGGTTAAAGTTGAGACTCTGTGCTGTGAAATACTATTCACACGGCATCTTCCAAACCAAGACTCATCCATTGGGTTTTCAGATGGAGAGATCTGATTTGACGCTTCACAAAACAGGTCCGCTGCTCTAGAGTCCAGTGGCAGAGCTCTTTACACCATGGGATCCAACATGTTTTTGGTGACCTCCTTGCTGCCACAGACCTGACCTATAAAAATGAATAATTGAGAGGGAACTGCAGCCCTTCATGGACGCTGAGGAGGTCATCCAATCATTTTAATCACGTGTGCTGCAACAGAGACATCTAAATTTATGCAGGGCAGGGGTACTTGAGGACCAGGGTTGGGGACCATTGATGTAAGGCTTGTTTCCAGCTGCTAGGATATGGAAACACATTCCATAAAGCTCCCCATGCACTGTTCTTTACCCAACCTGAAGGCCAGATTAAGTTTGGAGGTCTGTACCTATTAAGTGCAGAAAGGCTATAATCTCTGTGCATTATCTCTGTATAATCTGATTGAATTTGAGTTTTGAAAGTGCCTTGAGATGACATGTATTATGAATTGGCTCTATATAAATTAAATGGAATTGAATTGAATTGAATTGAATTATGAGATTCCAGATTGTCGCACCACACTGTAATTTTAGCTTGCCTACCACTTTCTGGCTGTTGTTCCCAATCACTTCCTCTGTGTTATACTTCCACTAATACTTGATTGGAATATTTCATAGTAGGGCTGGGCGATATGGCTTGAAAATAAAATCTCAGATTTAATTATACCAAAACCTATTTATCGATTTTTTTACCTCCTTTTCGTTACGCAAAAATATATTAAAGAAATTGTTTTAAACATTTGCTTTTATGTCAATCTTTTGATCTGGGAGTTGACCTGAATTCAAAGTGCAACTAAATATAAGCTGTGAAACGTGTTTGTGAAACAAGATGGCAGGACCTGCCATAGTAAACAATGCGAATGTGACAAAATGTTTGCTCACAGTTTTATTACAAAATGAGCTAAGAACAGGCTTCACTGCACTTGTGTAACTTCAAACTAACGAAAAAAATAAAAATAAATGAAGACATTAAAGCCTCTTGTCTTATGGTAAAAAATAATTCCTCTTTACAATATTTTGACAATATATTTTACTAAACATATATTCAGCAGCGCATGCTATTCTCTTCATAAAAGCCCAATGAATGCATTTGGCAAAATAAAATCGTGATATTCCAAAAATTAAATCATAAAAAATTGTCAATTCAAATGAATCGATTAAATCAATTTATTACTCAGCCCTAATTCATAGCAAGGAAGTGGCATGGCTGGTATTATTAAACAGGTGGTATACTGTCACTGTACCACGCTGGGATCTGCTGAGTTCCCCAATTTTTCTGCTGGATTTCATACATTTGGGACCATGGAAGTGACTGGAACGCTTCGATTGCTTTGATGGCTGAGTGAAAACATTTAGCCGTGCAGTGTATTTGGAGTTTTCAGTGTGATCTGTTCTAATTTCTTCATTACCAGATGTTCACAGAAACAGATGTATCAGGTGTTCTTTCTAGACTTTTAATTTATATAAATCTTTTCATAATCCCACAAGTTTTTCTATCCTATCAGACCTTAATTTCTTTTAATGAGGAGAGATTGCCTAATGTAAAACTGGTGATCTACAAGCACAACATCTTCAGGAATCAAAATCGAGCTTATAGATTAATTCTGTGAAAATAGGTGCTGGACATCTTTGTGGTTGTCTTCTGTCAATGTTTGGTATTTCTCTCTAAATTTTGTTTTGATCGTATCTGATTAAAGTCTGCCGTTTTGCTTTTACAAACTGTTTTGGGTCAAATCCTATTTTTGCCACAACAGGCTAGATGTCATCGGACAGTCTAGCTCTGTGCACATCACGTTTCTTATTACTTGTGGGATCATCACCTATTAATAACAATGGTGTGTTGGCATACAGTCAGAAGTTTAAACAACATTGAAATAAATGTCACTTTAATTTTGGCCTTTTAATGACACATACAAACCTTTCTTTTTCCAAGGTAGATAAATAGTACAAAATACTAGTCCAAACATTTTTAGAAAAAAATAATCGGTTGCTAAAATTTGGATTTATACTGTAATTTGCCAGACATACAGGGTCACAATTACACCTTCAGGCTTAAATACACACATAACCCCGACTAATATTTTTAGATATTTTTTCTCTGCTGGAGGAGGAAACTGCCCACTATTTGTGTCTAACAACAAATTTCTGGCTAAATTAAATATTTGACTACTCTTTTTCTGTCCAGCTGGTATGGGTAATTTTAATTGCTTGGTTTGTGACACAGACTTGACCTTTATGAATAGCCCATAAATTATCAACAGAGCTGAAGTCAGGGTCACTCCAGAAGCTTGATGCCGTCCTGCTTTGTCCATACTAAACCGGTTTTGACGTGTGTTTGGGTTGGTTGTCATGTTGGAACATCTGTGCACAAGTTCCTATCTTCCAGCTGTTGATTTGAAATAAACTATGAAGAATTTGTTCTTCGATATTACACCCACATTGTGTAATGTACGAGTACAACTGGCAGCAAAACAGAAGCCAAGCACAACACAAAAGCAAAGAAGATAACTTTAAAAAGGATCCTAAAACGTACAGGTGACCAATGGAGAGAATTCAGAATGGGGTTTATGTCCTCAGACCTTTTTGTTCCAGTCAAAAGTCGTGCTGCAGCACTTTGCGCACTACAGTAATCCAGCCTGGATGTAACAAATGCATGAATCACTGTTTCAAAAAGCTTCCTTGATATGATTGGCTTTACTTTGGCTAACTGCCCAAAATGAAAAAAAGCTTGATTTTACAATGGCCTTAATTTGGTTTTCAAGTTTAAAGGAGCTATAAGCAGAGACGGACTTACCATTAGGCAAAACTAGGCGGTTGCCAAGGGCCCCAAGTTCTTGAGGGCCCCATAAAACTCCTTGTACACATATGGTTAATACAGTTATTACTTATTTGTGCACAGTAATCATGTTTCTGATTAAAATCCTTTCGAAAAAAATGTCATCAGAATGCGTATTGTAATGTGTGTATCTCAGAACCCCCCTCTAGTCTCCACTACATTGGATCAGTCCATCTTACTGCACATGTGCAGAAAGGAACCAGAAAACATGAAAACAGAAAGAAAAAAGCAGAGCAGAGTGGAGCGGACTTGCGGTTTGTCCGATCCTGAAAAGCCAGAATAGCTGTTCAGTCCAGAGCAGTCAGCCGGCCTCTCATTAGTTGAATGGGGCTACAATAGCAGACCTGGCTTATTTCAGAGTCCCCGTGTAGCCAAGGAGAGGGTGCACCAACTGCTGCGCGTGGCAGCAAAGTGTGGAGCGGGATAACCCAGGTTAAAGTTAGCTGTAAAACCTGAATGCTGACTGAGAATGGGCTGCTTGTTAGCTGACTGTAATCACTGATTTTCACCCAGCAAGACGTTTACTCTAACGAGCATCACCAGGACCATCACAAGAAACAGAGAGCAGAAGGATTTTCACCTGAGCTACAGGGGAATCTAAAAGCTCTGGCTATGACAGAAACCAGTAGGAGCCCTCTCTGGGAGCTTCCAGGTGGATTTTCATCATGATGATCTGGTCCTTATATCCATCTTTTAGTAATAAACTGGGGCTGTAACATTTGTTCAATTTAGCTCCATGGTGCTTAGTTCAGTAAAAAAGCAAAGCATTTATTCCTAAATAGCTAAAAAAAACCATTAAAAGGTCCTTCAGATCAGCACATTGCTTCTCATTCCAGCGAAAGGTCCAATTCTGGTTGTAGACAGGAAAAAATTGTTGCTTCATAAACCATAAAATTATAACAAATCTGCTGGCGCCAGTAGGACAGAAGTGAGTGTGAAAGTAAGTCTCCCTTTTTCCTATTTTCTGTGCTGATTATAAACATGCAGCTCTGGGTTGTGTAAAAATGCAGCATTAATAAGAAAGAAACCATTGCAATCAATCACAAATGTACCATTAATTAGTTAACTGTTTTTTCTTTCTGAATAATACATGTAAAATATATTTTGTAAGTTAAACATGGAAGCAGCTTTACTCAAAATAATACATAAAAAACATTTTATTTATACAGTTTTTAATAACTGATAAGCCAAAGGATGAGAGTCCAGCAAAGCTCCAGAATGAGGCTCTGCGTTATATTTTAAACCCCACAAGTGAAACCTTTTTCTCCACAGAATGTAAAGATGCACTAATGGCTCACACGTTCAGCGGAGAACAACAGACTGCATTGTGAAATAATTTATTTTTGGCAGGACAAAATAAAATACTTTTTTCATCAGTGGAATGTAGGGCTGGAAAGACGCAGGAAAACAGAACAGGTCCATGAAAGAAGAAACAGATTTAGAAAATCAATTTTAATTAAAAGTTCTTGATCTATTAGATCAAGATTTAAGAAAATAAACGGTATAGTTGTTTCAATGGTTCTCTAGGTTTAAGAACACATTTTGTCAGATGGAGGAGAAATTCATATTAAGGTTTTTCTAAATATTCTAAAAGCTGAACAATGATCATCTCCTCCAGCGAAATGTTTTATTTAATCGATCTTAAATTTTGTGTCTCTTGAGCCTTCAATTCAACTACTTTTAAAAAATGTAAACCAACTAAAATTAACCTTTTTTTCTTGATTAACAATAATTTACTGCAAAGTGTATATGGCTAAAAAAAAAGTTGTCCTATGAATATTTTTTTTCTATATCAAAATATTGAAGTCAGATATCTTTTCTTAAATGAGAGGAGATAGAGGGATGCTTTGACCACGTTACCTCACCTGCCCTTCTTGAAGCAGTTGAAAGCCACACCTCTTATACAGTGAAGCCTTGTTTTTGTATTCTGCACGCTGGTGCGTCTGCTTGCTGATTGACAGCTCCATCCAAATGAATATGTAGGTTTATTATTGAACAATGTAGGCTCATGTCTCTGATTCTTTTGCTGTACAGGCCAGAGGAGGAACTACTGGAAAGTGTTGCACCACTATCTGAGTCTCAGTATTGCAGCATGAAGCCATACAGAATCTTTCACACTCAGGACAGACTTGGATGGGGGCCTCTTCACAAAAGTTGGCCTAGGGCCCCAAAATGGCTAAATCCGCCAATATAATGGCTAAGTTTGTCAATAGAACAGAATACAACATTATATACCTATCCTGTGTTAGTAAAAATTCAGAAGGGTTTCACACTGTTTTAAAACATAATATAATTAGGTTGTTGTGATTGGAAAGCTGTTGTATTGATTTGAGCCACAAGGTGTCAGTATTACTTATAGCTCCTTTAAGATCTGCATCTTAAATCCCAGATTTGTGATAATCGGCCTAATATATCATGCGAGAGAACCAAGATCGATGTTGGAGATGCCACAAAAAACCATCAGCCCAGTTTTTTTTTCATTCAAATGTAAAATGTTTGAACCCTTCCAGGACTTAATATCATTAAGACATTTGAACAGTGAATCTAATGAGAAGTCCTCAGCTATTTTTAGAGGGAGATAAACCTGGGAGTCATCCGCATAACAGTGGAAGGAACCCCCGAGTTTCCTAAAGATAAAACCAAGGGGAAGTAGGTACAAGGAGAAAACCAAGGGGCCTAACACTGACCCCTGTGGGACCCCACACTGAAGAGAAACAGCAGAGGACACATAATCACTGGGGTTGATTGAGAAAGTTCGCTCTGCTAAATAACACACGAACAACTGCAATGCAGTAGTCCTGACACCCACACACTGCTCCAAATGAGAAATAAGGATTTTATGATCAACTGTGTCAAAGGAAGCAGTTAGATCTAGAAGAACAATTCTTAAAAGGGCAGATTCAGAACAGTATAAGGCTTTAAAACCAGATGGTACATTATTTCTAAATTTGCTAAATCTTCTAAACAAGTACATTTAACTTCTGCAAAACCAGACAGTGAGTCAGAAAGTATTTTCTGTATTGCATGACAATGTTAGTAGCCTAAATGGTCATCTAGACGTTTTGCTGGTTTGATGCCATCGCCTCACTTTTGTTTGCTGCACTTCTCATCTATGGAGGACCAACCAGACATAATTAACAATAAATCTATCAGCAGTTTCCCATTAAGGCTCTGACACCGAACGTCTGCCTGCCGAGTTCGCCATTGCTACACAATGCTTTTGTGAGGGAAATGCTTCTTCTTCTTCTTCTTTTTGGTATTAATGCCAGTTGGCAAGGGTCAACATAGTAATACTAACATGAAAAAAATGAGGGAAAGTCATGGAGAGTCGAGGGATGCAGTGATATCTCACCAAGCAATACGTAGAAGTTAAAGCCTGGAGACAACGGCCCTCCTCATTTGCATAATGAGGCAGAAATGCTTACAGATATGTAAAAATAAATTAATGACTAAATGAAAGCATGAATGAATAAATAAATAAAAGAATGGTTGCATAAATGAATGAGTGAATAAAAGACCGAATGAATGAATACACAAATTAATAAACATGGAAATTATTAAATAAAGTATTCAATTAATCATACTTATTGAGCATTACTTTATTTCTGCATTTATTCTTAATACTGTCTGTTTGGTCCTCCATAGGGTTAACCATTCCCGTTAGAAAAACAAAGCAAATTCAGCCCGTTAATGTGTTCATTATAACAACATAAAAATTAAAATAATACCCAATTGATACAACTGGTCTAACAAGTATGTTTTGCTATCAGTATGGAGTGGTAAAATATTAAACTTTGAGTGTCAAGAAATTGTCAAAATGATTTGCTAAATATTTTTTACATTTATGCAGTGTATAAACTAAACGGAGCAGATTTTGTTCGAGAAATACAAATAGCTACAGATATGTTCTAAGTGGGAGCACTAACAAACCAAGAGATTGGAGCCTGTCGTTGCTGTGAAAACGGAACGTGAGAGAACAGCAAACATGACGAGAACAACAGGATGCATGCGAGCCTTCTCGCCAACCAACAATAACGGTGTCACTGCTGCTTGATGCTTTAAGTGGTGCTCATTCCTGTGAGACTGACAGGACACTTTGTGTTTCTGCGAGAAAGAACAAGATCGTGCGAATGTGTAAAAGGAAAGGGAGGAAAGAAACAGCCCAAATGCAGCCAAACTGTTCCCGTGGGCTGGGAGAATGAATGTCGCCTGTTCTGATTCACTCCATCCTGCTCAATCTGTGAATAGAATCCAGGAGCTGCTATCTGGAGCATGACGCTCCGGGCTGATCATGTTCAAACCAAATTTGTCTGCTACTTCCTGTGAGACGAACGGAGAATCCCCAGGAAACTCCAGCTTCCATTGGAGGAAGCTTCACGGAGGAGGAAGTATTGCCATTTATGTACGCTCCCTGTGCCTGTGCCGCTCAGGTCCATGGCTGTGGTACAGTGTGTGTCGTAATCCTGTAGTATGTGTACTGCTGCCTCAAATGGAACTGCAGACTTCAATGGGAGTAGAATGGCACCAAGGTAGACGCGGCATTTTATCAATGTTTGACTTTCACGTTCTGACAATTTATCTTTTACCTTTTAAATAAAATGTATTATTATTATTAATTTCACATTTATAAGAAATAGTTTTATTCACCGTGAATTATTTGTGTGCTGCTTTTGCTCAAATTAAAAATCCTAACAACCATTATTGTCACACTTTAATATCATGTTCTCATGGTAAATTGGAACGTGAATCAATGATAGAACCAGCTTTCTATTCCCCCAGTATTTTGTATTCATTATTTTCTTTCCATGTTTTCCATAAAAGACTATGAAACAAACTGGTTCTAGTCTTATTTATCTGACAGATTCCAAAAATACCTAGTTAAATGAAAACGTCTTCGAGTTATGAACTTAATAAGATGAGAGATCACCAGCAGAGGGATCTGGACTAGTGATGATCTCACAAGAGAGATCTGGTGAGCCTTTGCAGGGAAATGAGGGCAAACATTGGCATGTCTAGATGTGGCATCCTGACAGGCTCCTACAAAATGAACCCCGACTGCTGAAGACTGAATCAAAGGTGCTAAGACCAAGTTTTAGTTTACAGGTCTGAAAACTTATGCTATCACATTTAGATTTCCCCTCTAACAGATTTGTATGTTTTTCAATGGATTTGTACAGAATAAACAGAATAAATGTCATAGTAAAGATGAAAAAGGGGTTTTTAAATGATATATCATTGTGTTATCTATTTACCCCACAGAAACTTCAAATTTTAACAGGCACATGTACAGCTGTATGTGCTCTGTGTATAGCTTTCTTCACTTGTAAGGCCCCACTTGAATATACAATAAAACAACTAATATGGAGTTAAGTGGATCAGTGGAAGCTATTCCACAACATATTGCATGTTCCGCCCGGTCCTGTGATTGATGAGATTGTATTAATTGTTCTGACATGCCTGTCTGCTCCTCTTCCATTCTGACAGTGTTAATATTGGTTCATATTACCCCCTCCACCAGCAGCAGGAACATTTAAGGTCTGTTTCTGGTACATGTTTTTAACATAAAATAAAAATATAACTCTTTTTTGTCACTGTTCTTAATTTTCATTCACTCAGCTTTATCATGTCTGGAACAAATTTAAATCAGTTTGCACCAAGCCTGTCAGCATCTCAAAATTTCACACATCACAAAATGTCCACATTAACATCAAAAACCTGTTTTTTCTTTTTTAACACATTGGGTTACATAACATGAGGCTGGCTTTATACTCCTACAGCTGCCTGTTGTCAAGTACCCAGTGTGCATTGCTCTGCCTTCCTTTTCATCCAGCAGCACCATGTTCTGCTGGCTCTCGTAGGCGGGTGCATTTATATAAACACCAGCTTGATCCATTGTTCTCTGCACTTACCTGAAAACTTCAATAGGCCATTTCAGCTGCAGAAAATAGACATTAATTGTTGGTCACTGGAACAGTCTGATACGCTAATTCAGTTGGGCTTTCTTTTTTTGTGTCATGAATTCCTAGAAATAATATTATATGCAATGTAATCTTTTCTGACACATTTCATAAGATGCTATTTTTAAATCTTTAAGGATTGTCATGGGGCTCTTCCACTGTGTTTACCTCTACTGTGGAACACTGCCTTCCTGGATTTAAAATTAATGTTATGTCCTTATGTTGCTATGTTTTATAACAAATGTGTATAGTGGTTCTAGTTTTTGTGATGTTAGCTTCAAAATACTTTTCATTTCTGCTTGGAAGTACCTTGTTATACCTCATAGTACAATCGTTTAGAGTCAAAATCTGTTTCACCAGTCAGTTTTAACCTGAAAGCTTTTACAGAACCAGAGCAAATTTTCCAAACTTAAGTCGTCAGCAGCACATATTGGTTTTTCTAGCATTAGCTTTTATCATCATTCAGATAAAAAGGAAAGAAATAGGTAAATTATTGCTTCATTTTTTTATTTGCGATTGTAAGGTACAAACAAGAATAGTGCGTGAACATCAACAAAATTTAAAACATCTGCATTTCAACAAACTTGAATCATTGTTCTTGAATCAGTTTTAATTCAAAAATATCGTATGTGACTAATGAACACAAATTCAGCAGACACCAGTTCGGTGAGGAAAGCTGCTCCTATAAATACCATAGAGGTGTGCAAAGGATTGGGAACACTGTCACATGTCACCCCTCTGGATGACAACAAAAGATATTTTTAAGAATATTGCAAAATCTGGATGTGCACTGGGTTCTTAAAAGAAGGCATGATTTGGTGCCACTCTGGGGTAACAGTGCATGTGATTTTGGTGAGCCGCTTGGTTAGTATTCATACCCCTCTTTAGGGTTTGTTTCTACCAGCTTTCCAAAAAAAGTTAAAAAACAAAGCAACTGGACATGTTTTTCGTAGTTGGAGACGTTTCGCTTCCTCTCCAGGAAGCTTTCTCAATTCAAAAAGTCTGGAGTAATGATGAGTGCCAAGCTTTATACTACTGCCAAACAAAGGCCTTGTAATGGCTTAGATAAAATGCAAATTCAACGGTCCACCCCTTAGTAATGGGCGGTCGTTAAAGCCAATAAGTCAGCAGATTGAACCGAAACTGGTCCACTCCTCTGTAACGAGGAGTCGTTAGGGTTGTTATTGGCCTGGCTTAAAGGAACGATGTTTTGATCCCCCATATGAGGGTGAGAATTGAGGTGATGATTGGCCGGAATTAATCTGTATTGTAAGTTTTTGAACCTAAGGCCTCCTCCTCTGTTTAAGGTTGATTTTTCTCTCTTAACGTAGATGGCTTCCTTCACACCCCTTTCAAATCATCTCTCTTCTTTGTCCAAAATATGAACATTTTGGTCCTCAAAAGAGTGTCCTTTGTCCTTAAGGTGTAGGTGGACAGCAGAGTCTTGTCCTGAGGAGGTAGCTCTCCTGTGTTGAGCCATGCGTCTGTGGAGAGGTTGTTTGGTTTCTCCAATATAAAGATCAGAACATTCCTCACTGCATATACCTTTCTACCAGCTTTACACATGCAAAGATAAATTATTTTGCAATGGTGGCAGAATCATGCTGTAGGGATGATGTGCAGGGTTAAGATTCCACCACACATAGCATTTTAAATGCAAGTCAAATGTCCTTTATTGTGTCATCGAAGTAGAGTACCTTCTTTCACATGTGGTTCCAATGAAGTTCTTGATGGACTACAAATGGAGCCGTTATAGCTTTCTTCGACACAAGACAAAAGTCGGCCTATCCACTGATCCTCCTACCTGACTGATCTGGTTGATCTCTGCAGGTCTCCCATTGTTGCTATGGGTCTCATAGATCAATGCTCCCCTCTCCTGGCCTGTCAAAGATGTGGTGGCCATATCTTAGTAGGTTTGTGCTTGTTCTATATTTGTTCCCAAGACATTCAAAGAAGCCTGGAACAGTGTTTTAGAACCTAACCCTGCTTTACATATTTCCACGACTTTATCCCTGACCTGTCTGCCGTGTTCCTTCCTCTGTCTTCATAATGCTGTTCGTTCACCACTATTCCCTGAAAAGCCTCTGAGGATTTTAGTACTAAAATGAAATTATTTACAAGAGAACTTTATTGACTAATTAGGGGACTTCCAAAGGCGGCTGAATGCACTGGGCTTTCTTTATGGATATCAAAGAAAACCGTCCGGCATATAAACACACAATACCCTTTTCAGATATTAATTTGTTGTAAAGATTATGAGAAACATGTAAGTGTTGTTGCCTTTATACTTTAAAATAATGCCATATTTATTTGAGGTTGTAATATGACAAAACACGAAAAAGTTTAACGGGTGAGAACTGTTTCGCCGGGCAAACTAAAGACCCTTTTGGAGCTGTGATGAAATTGCTTGCCTGGCAAATATTTTTTATTATAATTATAATATTTTTATTCTACAGTGGGACTCCATCCTCGAGTTTTTATTACTCAGGATTTGTCTGTGCAGACATAGTTTTTTTTTTTCCTTTTTTTCCCCTCCAGTTTGTTCTATCTAAAGAAGAGGACTCGGTGTACCGAGTCGTGACTGTCTGCTCCGGTCTGCATTCAAGAACTCCGGAAACATGTCTAGAGATGGCAATGGAGGCTGCAACATCCGCGTGATCATCGCGCGCGCACCAATGGCCTGTCACCGAGCGCGGTGAGCACACCGGCATCCCGTGAGGAAATGGGCGGTCCCGGGAAAGCTCGACCGGGCTGCGTGGGCGTGTGAAGGGAGGGCAGAAAGGAGCCGCGGCGGCGGTATTTAAGGGAGAGTCGATCGGGGATCTCAGACAGGACGGAGCTTAGATAGCCCAGAGCAAAGCGAAGCCATTTCAGCACCACACATCCAGTGGAGAGCGAGACGTAGCGGCGCTTAAAACAGCAGCAGCAACAGAAAAAAACCTTCCCATCATGGTTCTCATCTGGACCCAGTTCGGTGTGAAGCAAAAGAACGGAAATGTCAAGTGCAAAGTGCGAGTTATGCACAGGGGGGACAGCTCCGGATCTTCATCGTCAGCGGTAAGCACAATTTCTACTAAATTTCTTGTATTTTAAAGTTTTGTGTCATTCTCTGTCTCGGTCTGTGCTGCACCGGCATCTTTAGGATGCTGTCATTTTATTCACTCACATGCTAGAAACGTGGATTCCCTATCAGCCAATAGCTGTAGAGATTTTCAGTTGTTGGGGGGGGAAGTATTTTACTTCTCACTATCCCTTCACATGGTCAGCCCCCCTCTCGCTCACGTTGGGTAGAGCATCAACCTATAAAATTTAGGCATCTCCTCAGCAGCACAGAAGAGGGTGTTTCCTCTCAGACTGTTAATGGTGGAGCAGATTTTGTGGATATTTTTAGATCATACACTGCAGTGTGCATCAGTCATTTAGTTTCAGATTGTATTTTACAGATATTTATCATCAACCACCATCTTATAAATGAATACAATTAATGACTTCACGTGTGTCATGCGGTATGTATGTATGGTCTAAATACTCAAATCTTTCTGTTTCTGCAGGAGAACACCAAGCCTGAGCAGGACACGCCCTGCCTGTCCATCAAACCGACAGGCAAGGACTTCTACAAGGTCCTGGGCGTCTTGCCTGAATCCAATGAAGATGACATCAAGAAGGCCTACAGGAAGATGGCCCTCAAGTTCCATCCAGACAAGAACAGTGACCCTGATGCGGAAGAGAAGTTCAAAGAGATCGCAGAGGCTTACGAGATCCTGACCGACCCCCAGAAGAGGAGCATTTACGACCAGTTTGGAGAAGAAGGTGAGCAGATGGGACTTCCTGTGTATTCTTAGAGTACACTCTTGTATGTGTGTGCATAATGAGAGCTGTCAGACTGATTATTATTGACAGATATGTCGTCTCTATCAGGAAATGCCTTCTTGAACAATTTGTCTTAACTCCTTCTCCCTGCTTTTTCTTTTAGGCCTTAAGAATGGAATTTCAGCAGGCCAAGGCAACAATTTCCGCCACAATGACCCCCACGCCACCTTCTCCTCCTTCTTCCACAACTCCGACCACTTTGACATCTTCTTCGGCAACGACCCTGATGCCGATGACGACCTCTTCAACCCCTTCCGGCGATCCACCTTCACTAACCTAGGTGGCTTCGCCGGCTATGAGGCTGGCCTGCGGAAGGGCGCACAGCACCTGTCTGGCGAGGCCGTGGTGCACGACCTGCCGGTGACCCTGGATGAGGTGATGCATGGCTGCACAAAGCAAATGAAGATCACACGCAGCCGCCTCAACCCCGATGGCCGGAGCCTAAGAACGGAGGAGAAAGTGCTGAACGTTGTGGTGAAGAAAGGCTGGAGGGCCGGGACAAGGATCACTTTTCCCAGGGAGGGTGATGAGACCTCCAACAGCCCTCCTGCAGACATCACCTTCATTCTCAGAGATCAAGAGCACCCACAATACAAGAGAGATGGGTCCAACATTGTCTACACAGCCCAGATCACCCTTAAAGAGGTGAGTTTTCTGATAGTTAGGATCCACGTGAACCATATTCAAAAGCACTCACCAACTCAGGGCAAGACTACAATCGACTGATTTTTGTTCCAGAAATGCCAAAGAAAAACAAACACTACTTACATTGTTAGTACGCCAGACAAACCTCACAAATTCTTAATGCAATCTGGAGACAGAACACTGTGTTCCATTCTGGGCATTTGAGCCCACCACTCAAAGTCGCCTGACAGACCCACACAAACCAAGTGGCATCAGTCTGCCGACACCTCGGTTACCTCAGCAGCTCCTGCAGAGTGAGAGAGAGAGAAAAAAGGCTATATTTAGCCTTGCTTGCGGACTGCACCCACGAATCGCACTCCAACCTCCCTCTCAGTCACTACGGTTGTTGTAGCCTCAACAAACCAGGCAGAGAGAGAGAGAGAGACAGTTATACAGCTCATTCCTTCTCAGCCTCTCAGTTCCACCGACCCACGCACAGATTAGCAGAGCAGCAGTCACAGAGACTGACATTTCAAATAGCTCCTCCGTCCTCTTTTGGCTCTCCATCAGTCACTGAAACACTTGACTCCCACACACAGGAGCAAAATAGAACACCGATTATAACATCTGTGCCACTGTTGCATAACATAGAAAATCTTTTCACAAGTACACATCCATAATATTTAAGTTACACAACTGTGCATGCTCCACTTCACTTCATTAATTCTGAAGCTAATATTGACAACAGGCCTCCAGAACTAACTTTGTCTCCCTCTTGTTTTCTCTCCAGGCGCTCTGTGGATGCACAGTCAACGTCCCAACGCTAGACAACCGCATGATGCCTCTACCGTGCAGCGACATCATTAAGCCGGGCGAAGTGCGACGGCTGAGGGGCGAGGGCCTCCCGCTGCCCAAGAGCCCGTCCCAGCGGGGCGACTTGGTGGTGGAGTTCCAGGTGCTCTTCCCTGACAGGATCCCGCCACAGTCCCGCGAAATCATCAAGCACAGCCTGGGGCAGTGCTAGCCTTCTCCACGTCTAGTCGACACATCCTCACCATGTGTCTTTCTCGATTGTGAAACACACCTTTGCCTACGGTGCTAATACCACAACCAATCACAACCTCTTATTGTGTTTGGGGAAAGGCAAGCAGAGCTGAGTTGATAGTCAAACTGGACTCTAGAGAGGAAACTTTCTGTACTCCTAGCACAACGCACAACAGCTGCCGGTGCCACTTGGGTGGTAGTTGCAGGATTAATGAAAGGTTTCTTAGCTGTCTGAGGCGTGCATTCACTCAACAGCCTTCTATGAAAAGGTGTACATGTACTGTTATACTTGCAAGCTTGTGGCAGGATATCAGTGTGCTATTTAAGTCTGTATAGACTTACTTAAACCTTAACGGTAGAAACAAGTGAAGGAAAAAAAAAACAACACCTCTCTTCTTTTTCTTCTTATTATTATTATTGTCATGGTTATATGGAGCTCATATGACTGATCTTTTGCATTGATTTATTACAATAGCAAAAACTACTTGTGTGCAAAGGTCTACTTTGTGTGCAAAATGAAAAAATGTTGTCTCTAAAAGAGATTCACTTGTCAAATGTTCTATTGAATGACTAGAAAAGTTTGTATATATTCTGCAATAAGAGATGCTGATGTGTTCTTACTTTATTCTACGGCATGAAAAATAAAAAGACAAGAAAAACATAAACTTGGTTGTTGTTTTCTCTTCTTGTCCGTGTACAAGAACCTGGATTGCCTACATAGGCCCAGACTTTTAAAGCTCCTTCATGTTCCCACAGATCGTTGGGTCTATAAGCAAAGGAGGATGGGCAATTTCTTTCTCTGTTCACCAAAACACAATCAAGTCAAAGTTATCAGTTGACATTGACCTAAAGTACAAATATCTAGAATTCGTTTCACGGCTTTAACACATAAAGCAGAGCCTTTGATCAGAGGTTACAACAATAAACAAATGCAGAGGGCTCTTTTTCTAAAGCTCCACAAATTGCACAAATGCTTAATAAATAAACCTTTAAAGTTGTAAAAGCATTATATCACAAATTATTTGACACAACTGCTTTAAATCCAAAACCCAGAGACATCAACACAGGATTTTATTGCTCTTGCTTGCCTCTTTTGCAGCTGCCTTCAGTCGTAATTTCCTATTGATTCATTAATAACTCCAAAAATGCTTTTGCTTGTGTCTGAAGGCCACAAGCCGAAACGCCTTGGTCTGTCAATAAAGTCTGCTTCTCAACCTTCAAGTGGTGCTGAAGTTTTCATCTACCAGTTCATTTATGCTCTTCATACACCCTGAAAGTTGGTGAAGTTGTGCCAGAAGTGTTTGAATCTCTGCAGTATATTCTGGGTTAAATCTCATTTTTAGTGACTCTTGTTTTTTTTTTGTTTGTTTGTTTTTGTTTTTTTTAATCTGGCAGCAGTATAAAATATTTTTCACTTGTAAATAATCGTTCTCACTTTGGAATTACGATTTTAAATTGTGTGTCTATGGCCTGTTAAAGGAGCATAGCGTAAATTCCAGGATTTTTGCAGACGACGTCTGCCCCCTCTGGCGACAGGTTGAAACTTCTCCCATGTAGTGTTGTGCACCTACATGGGAGAAGAGGAAAAGCATCTGCCTCTGCACAGATCTTTTATTTAGAGGTCTAATGTCTTCTGAGGTAAGAAAGCTATAAATATTGATGTTTGCCCGTGTTATCTTGCTAATGCATTGACTACGGCGGAGACTCAACAAAGTAGCCAGGTGAACGAGAGTGCGTGCGCCCAGAGAATTCGGCCCGGATTCCTCTCTCATGAACTGTCTAATCCAGCCTACAGGAGCAAATGCAGTAAATAGAGGAACACTCATTTTACACGTCGGGCAATTGTACGGTAAGTTCTGAGAAAGAAAAGAAATAATATTTCAAACAACAAACAATTACTTTATTTTTTGATAAATTATCCAACATTAAACACAGGAAACCATAAAAGAAACAACAATAAACAAACAAACCCACAATTTACCAAAAAAAAGGAATAGGCTGAAGCAAAGCTTATTCTTGCCTACCCTGTTTCATACTTACAACCTTTATAACCTACCAGGTTCTTCACAGTACGTATATAAATCTTAAAATCTACATAACAACATAGGATTTTATCATTTTACATTTTAAAGCTTTTTTAAAGTTTACCAAGAAAGGACATAACTTAAAATCATCATTCAATCCATTCCACAGTTTCACACCAATAACTGAAACACATCTAGACTTTATATGGCTCTTGTCATTTGCACATTCAAATATAAACAAACCTCGCAAATGATATTTGTTTTCTCTTAACTTAAATAATTTCTGAATACCAGAATATTAGACTTCAAAACTTGCACTATGCACCTTTAAACATTCCTAAATTGATGGGCAGCAACATTGTTTCACTGAGGCCATTGCTTATATATTTATAAATTTACATTGTCTTCCATTGCATTGCAGTGGAATGCTATAAATACTTTAGAGGTGATCAAACCTACTGATGATAAATCAGTCGTGCATTTGAACAACAACATCTGGCTGCTCATGATAACTTTGGAGGAGTCGCAGAGATCTACAGCTTGAGCAGCAGAATCTGTTGAAAGAAAAAATATTGGTCATGTATCGCACAAATTTATGGGGGAGAGGCAGGGAAAAAAATGCTGAAAGAAAGCTGCATGAACATTAGCTCATAAACCATGTAGGGGACACCAAAACATTTGGAAAAAGGTGGTAGTATCAGAATAAATCAAAATTGGGGTGCACCATGGATCAGTGGTAGAACAGGCATACCATAGAGGCTATAGTCCTTGAGGCAGCTGTCCCGTTTTGATTCCCAACCCTGCATTTGCTGCATGTCTTCCCCTTCTCACTCTGCCCCTCTTCCTCTTCAAGTTAATGATGAATAAAGGTCACCACTCCCAAATAAATACATTGACTAAAAGACAAAATTGAACTTTTTGGCCCACGTGCAAAATACCAAATGTGGAGCACCATGAACACATTATCTCCTTGGAGTGTTTCTTTTTTATGCAGGGATAGGAAAGCCTTACGGAGAGGAAAGGAAGACGGATGATGCTAAACACAGAAAATATACTTTTTTGGGGGGGGGGGGGCATGTCATGTGGTGCAAAAGACCTGTGACTGGGATGGAGGATAAGCTTCCAACAGTACAATAAAACTGAATATACAGCCAGAGCTGAAGCTGATTATATATTTTGTGTCCACAGTCAATCCTCAAGAGCAATTGCATATTTTAGGTGACGCCTTGATTCCAGACATCTGAATCAAAACTGGCTCACATCCTGGCCTCTGCTTAACTTGCCGTTTGAATCAACTAAGTTGGAGCCAAGGCGTTGCTAAGGGAAATTTGGGAACCACTTGCTGCCATCTAGCGGCCGGTGATTGCTACGCCAGTAAGAATCTTGCAAACAACCGGTCACACCTGTTGAACTGTTGTTTTGGACCCGTGTAATTAGTGGCTGCGTCCTCACTTTGGTCACTTTTATGAAAGCAACGTTTTCCACTCACGGCGATGGGAAGAAAGTCTGACAAAAGCGACATTTGCGTGAATTCCCAGGATCAAACCTGATCCTCCCTGATTGGGAACATCAGAGCACCTGCGTGGACAGAGACCAGGCGAAAAGCCAACGGGGAGATCTGCGTTTCTGTAAATCCACCCGCAATGCGCTCGGGAATGAAATGTCGCAAATACGTCAGACCACCCCGCAAAATCTGACTGAAGGATACCCAGTGACAAACCTGACCTTAGTTGTCCTCCTGCTCATCCCCTGCGTGGTCATCCTCCTCCTGCTGAACTGCTTCTTCCTGGGCTACAAGCTCCTGGTGCTGTCAAAGAGGACCGGCAGACAGAGGCGAGAGGACACGGAGGAGATGCTCCTGCGGTCCGCCCTGCCTAGACTCAGAGTGTCCGACGTGGCCTACTCCCCGCTGCGCGACGGCAGGACAGCCTGCATGTCTCTGTCGGAGCCCGTCCTGTCCCACCCCGTCACTTCTTCAAGAGCGTCGTCCAGGGACAGGGACGGGGCCGGGTTGACTCACAGGATCCGGCTGCTGAGGCCCGACGGTGCCACGGGCTCTGGGTCCCTGAGGGCCCCCAGCACCATCCAGGCCGCGTCCTCGGCGCAGGGCTTCTCCCCGAGGCTCCACGTTCCTCCCGGTTCTCGGACTTACAGCGTCAGTAAGCCGGGCTGGTGTCGGAGTGCGCCGGTTTTACTGAGGTCCAGTGATTCGGACGCTGAAACCAGAGTCAACCTGGTTCCGCCAAACTCTCCAATGGTGAGTGAGTCCTGAGA
Organism: Fundulus diaphanus; assembly: GCA_037039145.1. Lineage (NCBI taxonomy): Eukaryota > Metazoa > Chordata > Actinopteri > Cyprinodontiformes > Fundulidae > Fundulus > Fundulus diaphanus. The sequence continues at coordinate 26,258,989 of CM073141.1, forward strand.
GGATGACCACTGTGTAAATATTACTTTAGATGAAGCGCATGGGACTGGTTCTAGACAGGGACCATGTACCGTGCCCCTGTAGAAATGGTCCTGGCCCCTGTACTGAAGACAATTTAATGCATTTCTTACAATTAAACGCACTGGCGAAGAAACCAAAACTGATTGGTCACGTTGACCAATTTTATTTTCTACCTTTACAGTTTCAAATTAAGGTGTTTCACCTTTACCTTCAGCTGTATTGAGATGAGATCACAGTTTTCATCTGCTAGATCAGGGGTCTTAAACCCTGCAGTTCCAGAGCCACAAGTGGCCCAGTTAATATTATTAAAAGATTAAATATTGCCATTTTTTATTATTTCATTCTTTTGTGATGTGCTCATATGGGGGGAAAAAACACTGGCCCCACCTTGGCCCCCATGATGCATTTAGTCTAGAACCGCCAGTGATCAAGCGCCCAAGATGCTCACAGAGCTCAGGGTCAGGTGTATCGACACTGACAGAATTGACTGAATTCATATTTCACTAAGTTTTTAGAACAGCCAATAGTGCTTTCACATACGTTTTAGTGAGACATCTTATCTGCCCATCATCGGGGTCATCTTCTCTTGCCTCTCGATGTGTGTTTGGGATCATTTCTCAGAAAACGTTTGCGCCATCTTTATTATTCCACACAGTCTGTGCAATGAACCAGTACCACTAGCAGTAAAGCAGGCCCTCAGAATGATGCTACCACTGCTATGCTTGATAGTTGATGTTCTTCAGCCTGAGAGCTCCACGTTGACGTCTAGAATTGATTTTCTTTTTGTCATTGTGGCCTGAAAGGCTTCTGTAATTGTGCCTTGAAAGCTTAGGTTGTGCCTATAAACCCATCCAATTTGCATATCCCCACCCAGTCCTGGCAAAAAAAGAATGGCCAAATATCCAGCAACAATTCTGCCAGAAGCCTGTAAAGTTTACTTGTAAAGCACATTTAAGCAACAAGGCGGTTCAAAGTGCTTTACATCATGAAAACATAAAAACATCATAAACACATAAAAACGGTTAATAGTTGTGAGACCAGTAACAAACATTAAATTGTATCAAGTGAAAACATCAATGCACGTCAAATATGTCAGTCAGTGTTCCTGTTATCGGTTGAAATCATCTCTGAACAGGTGGGTTTTCAGTCTGGATTTAAAGGAACTGTTTCAGCTGATTTGCAGTTTTCGGGAAGTTTAGTCCAGATTTGTGGAGCCTAGGAACTAAATGCTGCTTCTCTGTGCTTGGTTCTAGTTCTGGGTATGCAGAGTAGACCAGAACCAGAAGATCTGAGTGGTCTTTAATGTATTTTGGTGCTGTGCCGTTCAGTGATTTATAAACCAACAGAAGTATTTTAAAGTCTATTCTCTGAGCTACAGGGTGCCAGAACTGGGGCGATGTGCTCTATCTTCTTGGTTTCAGTGAGAACACGATGAGCAGCATTCTGGGTCAGTTGCAGTTGTCCGATGTATTTTATTTATTTATTTTGGGCAGACCTGTGAAAATGTCGTTGCAGTAATCAGTGCAACTAAAGATAAATGCATGGATGAGCATCTCTAGATCTCGTTGTTGATTGCTGCAACAGTATTGGGCTTCTCCACAGCTTTCTACCGCAACCTTAACCAAATCTAGCAGCTGTGTACATGTATGTGTCTGATTGCATGATTTACACTCAGTCACCAGAGAAAATTAAGTTAAACCTTTGCAACCAGCCCTGACAAAAGCTGGGTTCAAGTGCATCATTTAAAGCCTGAAATGACTGTGTTGGCCGTACTGATGAGCCTATGTAGGCTGACGCTGTTAATCTAATTAGTATGGATTCTGCAAGTCGCAGAACTTCCACACTTGTGTTTTTCAAGTATGTTTAGGCGGCAGTGGCAGTCAGCATATGTTCATACAGCAGCCATAGAGCCGTAGATAAAGGATCTGTTGCTTTCTCCTTTCAGAGAGAACATTTGATTCAATGCCTTTACCAATATTGAACTTGATTGTGACTTGAAACCGAGGGGGAAAAAAATCAAAGGAAGTACAACAAAAAGTTGGGATTCTGCAGCTGGGGGGCGGGGATGCATTTTTAGCTTATCTGTCAGCTTCTCCTTCTCTTTCTCTTTGATTCACAGCAGGAAACAGAGCGAGTGGGTGACTTTCGTTGGAGCAGCTCGTACAAGAAACTGATGGAAGTGAACACAGTGGCTCCAGGGCTTCCGTACGACAAGCTGGTCGTGGAGTGTGAGCACCCGACACCCGAGACATCCAGTCTGAACACGTCTGCTGTGGGTCCTGGACTGGACAGCGACTTCGGAGCAAGTGCAGGTACAAGAGTGTCCTGCACACAGACTGTACTCGGCTCAACTGTCACAATACAGACACTACTTATGATGTAGTTTACATAACGCGGCGGCTGTTATGGAAATTTTATGCACGAGGAAAAATGACAGCATTTGATTACAGTGTTAACGATAATGATGCGGAGGTGTGGGCATTGTGTCTTCCAGGTGTCTCCCTGCGTATTTTGTCAGGAGATAGTGACGGCCTGTCCAACGGACTGCTGTCCTCAGCGCTGGAGTGGGATTATTATGACCCCTGTTACGTCAGACAGAATAATATACCCAAACATAACCGCCACAGGCCTCTAGTGCACGCAAAACAGTACTGGGTGTAGTTAACGGTTTTATTAATGTATGTTTTACATGTTTAATCAAAAGAGCATACAGGTATGCGTGTTTTATTGAGTGTTTGTCTTAAAAGTAACCACTTTAAAAATACACTTAAATATTTTTGTTGTAGACGGCACTCTGTTCATAATGTGTTGCATTAACACTGATCATTCACTGAAGTCACTGCTAAAGGTTTAATCAGCATCCGTCACTCAACGTTTAAAATGGTTTTCACTATTTTCAATGTTTTCACTCTACTTATAGTTGTTGAGTTGGCTTTAAGTTTCACACTTTTCCACTTTCATGACATGTTTCACTGTGTAAGAGGTTGTTATTCACCCAATTAATAAAGGCTTAAGAATGTAATAAAGACTTTATTTTAATAAATTGATATTATAGTCTTTAACATTTTGTTTTAAAAAAAACAGACCTGTTCAAAACGCGCGATTACAGATGATACATTTTTGGTTATTCTATGCAGTTGTTGGAAAAGATTCAAAAACCATTCAGGAGCAGTTCAAAAGTATTCACATCCCTTGAACTTTGTCACCTTTCAACCAAAAGCTTCAATGAGGTTTTTTATTCAAACGACGAACACAAAGTGATGCATACTTGTAAAGTGGAAGGATAATTGTATGTGGATTTCAACATGTAAACACAAAAAAATGAAAAGTCTAAAACATATTTATTTTTACACATATAAAAATATATTGTGAAAGTTCAATATTTAATCAGAGGGTAAACTCCATAATACATGGATTCGTTACACAAAATTAAATATTTCAAGACTTTATTTCTTGTAAATTTGATGACTATTGCTCACAGATAATGAAATCACCAAAATCCAGTATCTCAGAAAATAATGTAAAACGGTGAAATATTGGAAACACCCTAATCAGCTACTTAACTCAAAACACATGTAAGAGTGTCTTCCTCCAACTGTTCCCTCAGTCTGGGTCAGCAGGCTATAATCATGGGGAAGACTACAGACTGGACAGATGTCCAGAAGACAGTCATTGACCCGTCCAACAAGGAGGGTAAGCCACACAAGATGGTTGTTTAATAAGCTGGTTGTTCAGAGTGCTGTATACAAGCACAGTCGTAGAAAGTTCAGTGGAAGGAAAAAGTGTGGTAGAAAAAAGGTGCACTAGCAGCCTAGAGAGTATTTTCAAGCAAAATCCATTAGAGAATCTGCGGGGAGCTTCAGAAGAAGTGGACTGAGGTTGGAGTCAGCGCATCAAGAGCCTCTATCTACAAATGAATCACACACCTGGGCTACAGAGAAAAAGAGGGTTATGTGGTCTAAAGTCCTCTTTTGTGATGAAAGTAACGTTTGTGTTTCATTTGGAATTTAAGTTCCAAATTCAGGAGGAGAGCCACAAAATCCATGTTGCTTGAAGTCCAGTGTGACGTTTCCACATTCATGATTTGGGGTGACATGTTATGGGCTGGTTGGTCCACTGGTGCTGGTTGGGCAACACAGCCATCTACCAGCAAATTCTAGAGCACTTCATGCTTCCTTCTAAGCTAAGGAGGAAGCTAGGAGATTAATTTATTTTAAAACAGGACTTGACACCTGCCCGCACTGCCAAAAGTACCAAAAGCTGGTTCAATGACCATGGTGTTACTGTGCTTGATTGGTCAGCAAACTCACCTGAGCCCCATGGAGACTCCATGGGGTATTGTGAAGAGCAACATAAGAGACACCAGACCCAACAATGCCGAAGACCTGAAAGCAGCTATCAGAGCAATCTGGGCTTCCATTACACCACCGCAGCGCCACAGGCTGACCGCCTCCATTGATGCAGTAACGCATGCAAAAGTTTTGAGTGCGTAGAAATAAACATCCTTTTCAGAAGCCTGAAAAATGTTATGACTAAAATATTCTCTATTTTATGGATGCAATATTAAAATTTTCAGAGACACTGAATTTTATGATCTGTGAGCTATAATCAAAGTTATGAGAAATAAATGCTTTAAATGCTTCACTGTGTAATGGATCCGAGTTTCACGTTCTGAAATGAGTAACGACAAATATTTCATTTTTTCACAATATAAGACATACCTGTAGATCCACTGAGTCAACACTGCACTTTAAACTGCAAGCCTTTTGCAGATCTAGATGGCAATTTTTAAATTTTGCCAGATTCCCATTTATTTTCAGGGTTGCTCTGTGTTTATCTAAACCATTACATCCTAATAGTCGTTTGCCCTAGGGTCCTTATTCTGCAGGAAAATTAAGATTTGTCCCAGTCTCAAGTGTTTTGCAGCCAGATTTTCTTTTTAATATTGCCTTGTCCACCCGTCCTCCCATCTACTCTGCAGCTTCCCTGTCCCTGCGGTATCCCCACGGCATGACGCTGCGGTGACCATGTTTAAGGGTTGCAATTATGTGTTCAGAGTTTTCCACAACTCTTAGGCCAAAAAGTAAAATTTTGGTCTAATCTGACGAGAATACCATCTTCCACGTTTCCCATGTATCCAATATGGCTCATCTGCTTTTGTAACTCCATGTTTTGATGATAAATTGAGGTGTCCAAAGCCTGGGAGAGTATTTAGAATTCACTAATTAGATGACTTCTGAAGGAAATTAGTTGCTTTGCATTTTATACATAGAATAAAAGAGAATGAATACAAAATCTTGACACGCATTGTAGATTTTTAAAAAATAAGAACAAAAACCATCTGTGTTCGTCCATCATAAAATCACAATAAAACATTGAATTTAGTAGATTGAATGTTCATATGTGTAATGAATATAAATAATTTTACAAAGCAATGTGTATTTAATAGTTTGGGCTTTACCAGCAGAGGGCGCAGTGGAATTACTGCCAGGTTCACGCTTTACACATGGAACCTTTATTCAGATAAACTTAAAAGCATCAAACTAGATTTTGTATTAACCAAATAAAGACTAAAGCTCATTGTTGGTAGAAGTTTGTTTTCTCTACCACTGCTTTCAGTGGCACTAACATGATTGTGTACAGCAGAATCAATAGGAGAAAAATACCATTTAAAAATGTACTGGGGCAAAAAAAAAAGACTGACGTCACTTAGTTGGAACACTTTATTCTGCTTTAGGTGATATCTATACATTGAAAATCAAGTGGCTTGAAATAGAACATCAAGTTCATTGAAAGTATTACTGCAGCTAAACCAAATGAGCATCGCTTTACTCGAAGCTGGAGAGGAAATTCAAGACGACCTGCTTGAGTTTAGCATCAGAAGCTTCAGATATTTTCCCATCAGCCCTGCAAAGAAGAGCTAATCTGTTACAACACATCTCCGCAGTAGGAAAAAAAAAGAAAATAGAGCATGCAGTATTTTTAACTTACCTGATGGCTGTCAGCAAGTCTTGTTGCTGGCTCAATATGTGCTGCAGGAAAGCCTTTTCAAACTTGGTGATCTTGCTTGGTTCCATCTTGTCCAGGTGTCCTCTCACACCAGCATAAATGACTGCTACCTGTTCTTCAATGGCCATTGGAGCTGAAAGACAAAACACCCGGTTTGAGATGAAAATGAACAAGTTTGCATGAAAGAAAACGGAACAAGCAGCTAATACTCACAGTACTGGCCCTGTTTCAGGAGTTCGGTCAGACGAACGCCGCGGTTCAGCAGCTGCTGCGTGGCGGCGTCCAGATCGGAACCGAACTGGGCGAAGGCAGCCACTTCGCGGTACTGGGCCAGCTCGAGCTTCATCGTACCAGCCACCTGATGAGAGGCAGCGACGGCTTAGCTAAAGTGAGACATTCGCCTGAAGTCAGGAGATCTCGGCATGGACTGACCTGCTTCATGGCCCTGGTCTGGGCAGCGGATCCGACGCGCGACACCGACAGACCGACGTTGATGGCCGGACGAATACCTTTGTAGAACAGCTCCGTCTCTAAGAAGATCTGTGTGAGGAAACTGCATTTAAGAAGTGGTTCAACGCGGGTTGTATCAGCAACCAGCGGGACAAATCAGCTGCTCGCCTGTCCGTCTGTGATGGAAATGACGTTTGTTGGAATGTAGGCCGACACGTCTCCAGCCTGCGTCTCGATAACAGGAAGGGCGGTGAGGGAGCCGCCGCCAAAGTTATCGTTCATCTTGGCAGCTCTCTCCAGCAGACGGGAATGCAAGTAAAAGACGTCTCCGGGGTATGCCTCACGGCCGGGGGGACGGCGGAGGAGCAAGGACATCTGACGGTAGGCGACAGCCTGCAGAGACGATAACATTTATTGTTTTTTTGCACACCATCAGGAGCAGAAACCTATCCTTTCAAAACACCTTCAGCTTGAGATGCAAGTTTCACCTGCTTGGAGAGATCGTCGTAGATGATCAGGGCATGCTTGCCGTTGTCTCTGAAGTACTCCCCCATGGAGCAGCCGGAGTAGGGAGCCAGGTACTGCAGGGGAGCAGCGTCCGAGGCGGTGGCAGAGACCACGATGGTATATTTCATGGCATCAGCGTCAGTTAGCCTCTTCACCAGCTGAGCCACAGTGGATCTCTTCTGGCCAATAGCAACATAGATGCAATACAGCTTTTTCTTCTCATCAGTTCCATCGTTGAAGCGCTTCTGGTTGATGATCGTGTCGATGGCGATGGCGGTTTTGCTGCAACACAAACGTGGATACCTCATGTGACAGCAAGGGCATGGATCTTCTTGGGTTTGCATTTTTGTTGATGTTCTGCTCACTAATCCAGCATGATTTACATTTACAGAGCATATAACGCTCTCCTTGCTCAGCCCGTCAATTTAAGAGTGGTAGTCATGTGTTGACAGGGTTGCAGTTGCGCCTTTGCATTTTCGCATGATGGATTGAAAAATGCTCCGGGAGGCGTTCCAAACTCCACAACTTTTTGCTGCCTTGACTTATTAATACTTATTCAATTTAAAGACATGTGGAGCCAAATTCCAACTGCTGCAATTTCTAAAACAAAGCAAACAGCATCACAGCGTGCTGTGTGCCAAAACGTTCTCTCTGAGCAGCATCCTTACCCCGTCTGCCTGTCTCCGATGATGAGCTCACGCTGTCCACGGCCGATGGGGACCAAACTGTCCACAGCTTTGATGCCAGTCTGCATGGGTTCCCTCACAGAGATACGGGGGATGATACCTGGGGCCTTAAGTCCCACACGCCTGCGGATCTTGGAGCCAAGAGGCCCCTTGGCAATGGACAGAGAATCGACAGTCAATCTGTTGCTTTTAACTTCTAATAATTTGTAAAACTATTATTAAAATACCTCCTAAAAGATAACAACTAATGTAAGCAATAAATTAGAAATGGTACCTTTCCGTCTATCGCATTTCCCAGAGCATCAACGACTCGGCCTAGGAGCTCTTCCCCAACAGGCACGTCGACGATGGCACCAGTTCTTTTGACGATGTCGCCCTCTTTGATCAGCTTGTCGTTACCAAACACCACAACACCAACGTTGTCAGGCTCCAAGTTCAGGGACATGCCCTGGAAAAGAGAATATTCAGTTTAAAAGACTTTCACCCAAAACACAAACCTCATTTGTGTAAAAAAATAAAATAACTTAATAAGGGATCAACTTTGATTATAAAGTGAATATGACACAATTCCTCCAGGTTGAGAACTGCGTGTAAGGTTTACACCATCACCTTCAGACCGGAGGAGAACTCCACCATCTCCTCAGCCTGCACGTTCCTAAGGCCGTACACTCTGGCAATCCCATCACCGATGGACAGCACGCGGCCGGTCTCCTCTAAATCAGCGCTGGTGTCAGCTCCCAAGATCTTCTCCTCCAGAATGGACGACACTTCAGCCGTGCCTTCACAGTGTAAGCAATACAAGGACATTACCAGACGCTTGCGAGGAGGTAAAGACGAAAATTTGCGAAGACCGAGACGATCTTTGTGACACACTGACCTGTTTTTTGGAGCCGTGGCTGGGCGGTGTGCAGATTCTTGGCTGCGACACATGCTGCAGCAGCATTCTTAGACACCTTTAGCACAGAGAAAGAGTTAAAGAAATATATTATGCAGTCCGCCAGCATATTCTGGTTACCTGTTTAAGTTGTACCAAGGTTAAAAAATGTTACATTTTGAAAACTGCAAAACATATTGTTTCTTTGATTTAAATTATTTTTAACAAGAAGCCAGAAAATGTACATTAAGTCTCTTTCTCTGGATGTATTTGAGTGACGCTGCACTCCAGGGTACAATTTTCCATTGCATAAAAAAAACAAAAAACAAGATTCAAATATTTCTGAAGTGTTCTCTAGCTGTAAAAACCTTTAACACTGAAATACCACAACCTGCTGCTGGGCAATCCCAATGCAGCTCAAAAAAAGGCTCCTAAACTTTGGCTGTTTGGAAATGTTTCTGGTTACATAAAACACAGGCACTCAATAAACGTTATAGGTAACATTAATATAACTAAAACAACCAATGTACTATCGTTTCAGCAGCAGTAGAGACAACTATTGCTTGTTTGTTTTAAACATCAACCAATAGGATTGTTAAATTTCTATGTCAATGTGAAACCATAAAATTTCTACCCAATCATACCATGAAAATCTCATTAAGGATCTCATTAATTCAGTGGTTTGTGACCAAGTTGATAATCAATAATAATAATAATAATAATAATGATAATAATAATAATGATATATTAAGAGAAATTTTGCATTTTAGCATTTGTTTCTTTTCTATACAATGCCATTTGAAGCAGAAAGGTTTTTGTGTTTAACATGTTTTCTTTTGTTTCAGTGTAAAGCACTGAGTTGAGTTTGAATGATGCTATATAATTTTGAATACTGTAAAATGTAATTACAGCAAATATGGATAACTGAGACAAGATGGATGTAGGTACTGTAAAAAAAGTTCAGGTAACAGAACTGATGCACAATTATTGTAAGATAAGTTAAGAGGCAGATATCATAAGATTGTTCTTCTCTCTGCTCCTTTTCATTCAAGATGCATTGATTTGCTAGTGTTGTTTGTATGAATATTAAAAGTTATTTTTGAATGAAATAAATAAATAAACTAAAGGCCCACGCCTAGCTGTTGGATGTTAAAAGTACTGCCATCATTATTATTATTACTGCTGCTTTCATTGCGATTCCCCTCACCCTATCTTTGTATTTTTTATCATCGTTTTTGGGTTGATAACTTTCTGCCTAAGCCATAATATGGCATTTATTTATAAAAAAAAAAAAAGGTTAATCAGGGGTAATGTCTATTCTTCCCCTACTGTACAGTCGACCAGTCCACTCTAATATTTGCCTAAGGTGGAAGGATAGGGGGAGAGGTTTTTGACTTGTAATATAAGTATATATAATCAATTCCCCTTTGCATAGTTTTTTTATATATGGAGGGAGAAACTACGTCTGTGTGCAAGTTTGTATTCAACTTGATTTAAGCACACAAGATTTAAGCTTGTATTCAATGCAAGCTTAAATCTTGGCTGATACGAATCTAATCAATGATAAGCTTGTGAAATATTACGAAGGTAGCAAAAACTACAAAATATAAACGTGATTAAAATGTGTTGATCACTTAGACATAAGCCCGAAAATCAATAAATACAATTTAAAAACCTACCACTCGGATTTCCCCCCCCCCCCGAAACATGTTCAAGGCCCTCAGTGGCTGTGATTTATTTGGCAGCGCAACTCAAGCAAAGATGTTTACGGTTTAATCCAAAGGGACGAAAAGCCCCAGGATTCTTGTTGCTTCTACCTGAAAAGCTACACTTTCTACTTTCTAGGCTCTCAAATCACTGCTGCGGTAGCTAGCTAAAAGTAGAGACGAGCCTAACCTTTTATTTCCTATAATTATTCTGCAGTCATCGCAACAGAACCGCTTACACCCTTCTGCTAAAAGTTAGAACAGTCCAGAGGGGGGACAAAACATTTTATTTAAACACGGTCGGTAATATATTGCTATATATGCTAAAGGCCTGTCAGCTGTCAACTGAGGGAAACAGGGAATGTGAAGGGCTCAGTGTCCTCCAGTGCAAAGACGGAACAGCAGCGGGTTCATGTGGGGAAAAATGCTCTCATTGCGTCAAGGTGAAAGAAAAGCAAAGCATAAATAAGTTAGAAGTGCTTACAAATCCAGCTCTTCGTGGTAGGTTGCGGGCAAGAGCCGCTGCGAGCCGAACTGACAGCATGTTTGAGACCAGAGGATCTGTCCTGCTCCCGGGGGCGAGAGAGAAGGATGGCGGACAGGGCGACACTTCCTGTGGAGGTCACAGCGACCCGGAAGTACTTCGAAATAAACAACAAATGATTTTTATTACATGAATAATTACGAAATTCCCTTGCTTGTGACGAATGAAGACATCTAGAACCTACACGTCGCTGTAATAAATAAACTGTCATATAAAAAAGTATTATGAATGAATTAGCCTTTCGTGTTACATATTTATTAAACTCAGTTTCCTTCAATCAGTGTGTCAATATTTATCTATAGATCACTTCTCATAAAATACTAACACAAGTGGCTTTAAATAAAATGCTATATTATTCTAAAAACGGATATAAAATTATATTCATGCAGACAATAAAAAAACACAGCTACATAGCTGAAACCAACACAGGCATAAATGTACAAAAAATACTTTAAATTGTTTAAGCTAAATGTGAAACTAGAAAAATCAGGGCTTATTTTAAAAACATTGCCCTCGGGCTTCAGAAAGGAGCTGTGATAAGAAAAGTATGCCTCACAAAGGGTTTTCTTTTGAGATACGTGGTACAATCCTTTTCCTAAAGACCTGAGAGATCTGGATGCCTTGTACAATTAAAGTAAACCTGATGAATGTGTGGGATTTATTACATTACAATCTAACATAATTTGACAAAATATAATTCCCTTCACTCAAAAGCATAGCAAACAATAAAAATCCTCCTTTCTGATAGCACAACACAGGTTTCATAATCCTCTGCCAAACAATATGCATGTCGGATCAAATGTGGTAAATATTACTTCAAATACTGAGGTCTTTTTTCACATTGTTTTATTTTTCATGAAAGATCTGCACCAATGTCTCAAGTTGTAAAAATGTAACACAATAAAATGAACATTGGTGTCCATAAGCTGCCAGCATCAACATAAGGCAAAATGGTAAAAATCAAAGCTACGCAGAAGAACTTTGCTGTTTCACCATCTGTATATAAAATTACTGAACTGTTTTTAATACGCGTTCCCCAAATCAAAGTTAACATGACCTGCTCAGATAGATTTGTATGACGAACCATGCTCTCACTTGAATCATTTATATACTTAGTTTAAAAGTTCTTATTGCCAGATTTACATTATCCTGTTCTTGCAAGATCATTGTGTTTTTGAAGAAAAAAAAACACCAGCCAATATCACTGTAGCAAATGAATGCACGTATCATTATCAATGTTATTGTACAAGTTGAAAGGAAATCTGTAACTTTGAAACAAGCCATGAAAACCATGAAAACAATAAAGTTGATCAAATACAGCAGTGTTAACCAGATCTGGCTCAATTGTACTGATATTGTGTTGGCTGTGTTGCCAAACCCATCGGCTTTCAAAATTCTATGGAAGTTAGAACTTCTTTGGCATTGTGCATCTTTTGAAAATGCATTTTGAAATCTTCCCTGAATGTTTCCGTTATCCAACCACCACATCAACTGATCCAAGCGCCCAACCTGTGATGATCAAGCTGCAGCTGACTGGTAATAAATTTATTTGTTTACTTTTATTGTGATTAATATTTTTTAAGATGTGTGTTTTTTATGGTTCAGTATCTGTTTAACTTTTCTAGCTCTCCAAAACACCATCCACAATGGGGAACAAATCCTCCGCACTTTCATCTGTTCCAAGCCAAGAAGCCTCAAATCCACTGCCCCACCAATACAAAATACAAAAAGTTCTGGGGCAAGGCTGCTCGGCAGTGGTATTCAAATGCTTTGACAGCCACACAAACAAAAATGTGGCCTTGAAGTTTGCCAAAGGGGGAAAAAAGTTTAACTATGAGGTAGGATGCGAGTAATAAGTTTTACTGTGAAAAAAATAAGGATCAAATCATCAAATGTGTGTGGTTATTTATGTTGCTGCAGGCAGCCATGATGAAATTTCTCATGGAGCACAGCTTGGATCAGCAAAACATCATCAAGTTTTACCAGAGCTTCAGCTCAAACTCCTGTCTGCTGTTTGAAATGTGTGACATCACTCTAAATGACTACATTACAGAAAGAATCCAACCAATGGATTTGCAAGACATTAGAACAGTTATCCAGCAAGTACGGTATCAACTAAGAAAAACAACAACCAATCTGAAAACTGACAATTCAGTGTAGAACTTGATTCCATTTTAATTTCAGATTGTAGTCTGTGTTCTCTATATTTGTGATCATGTTTCCAGTTGGCCACAGCTTTGGACGCACTGAGGAATTTCGGCATCATCCACAGTGACCTGAAAACAAACAACATCATGTTGGTGGATAAAACGAGAAAACCACTGGAAGTCAAGCTTATTGACTTTGGCTTGGCCTTCTTCTACCAAAAAGTTAATCGCAACATCAATCAATGTCTTTTTTATAGGTAAGATCTGCAGAAATGTTATGTTTGCACTAAACTGTCCACTGTACAATCTGAAATTTTGCTGCAATTCAGGGAATACAGGCTTCATAGTGTTGCAGTGTCATAAAAGTCTTACAGTCGGCTTAAATAATAACACCTGTTCTTGTTTTAGGGCACCTGAACTCATTTTGGGGCTCCCATATTCTGCAGCTGTGGACATCTGGCCACTGGGTTGTGTAATGGCAAGGATGCTTTTAAACTGTGTTCTTTTTCCAGGGAAGAGTGAATATGAAAATGTGAGTAGCTTACTGTACTTACAGTTTCTTTACGTTAAATTAATTTCACAAAGTATAAATAATCACTCTATGAAACTGTTGTTTAGAGATGCCACCACATGTATCATTTTTATACAGTGTACTTATAGCTTTGATTAATTTGCCTTTTTAGGGCTTAATGTGTTAGCATTAGTAAAGTTTGGTAGTTGCAGTAAATTCTAAGTAGTGGGTTGCTGATTCTAATGGCTTAGTTGCTGCATCAAGGATGTAAACAGTCACTCTATCGCTTTTTTATCATTCCTAAATTTTATTGGGGTTTTTTAAATTAGAAGAAATTTTTTGAGTATAGAGTGCCTCCCTAAACTGTTGCTGTGCAGTAATGGTCACCTGTCTTAAAGATGGATATTACACTTTTCCCATGCTCACAAGAAAGACAGTTTGCAAAACTTACCCATGACTGTATTGCTTTTTGGACACGGAAGTAAAGGGGGATAAAAGAATATGGGTAGTGCTGCAACTATCAGTCAATTTTAAATGACTTATTTAGCTGGAAGTCTCATGACTCATCACTAAAATTAATCTTTATCTAAAGTATGACTTGCACTTTTCCATTAAGTACTTAACAATTTCATCCAAAAAGAAAGAAAAGTACACTCTGTAGTTTTTGTGAAAAACGTTAATTGAAATAATCCATGAAAAAAACACATTTCACCCATAATTGTAGAGAATAAAAAGATGTAAGATATACATATAAGACAAATTACTTAGCTACACACTATTTCATTAACAAAGTAAATTTTAAGTTAAAAAAAGTTAAACTTACTACAGAGTTAAATGTTTATCCAGAGTTTGTTTGACTCTCAAGGTATCAAGATGAACACTGTTTGGAAATTCTAATTAGGAGTTTAACATGTGTTTTTATTCCTAGAAAGTATGGTCAGGGAAATTGGAGTAGAAAAATGAAAGAGACGGCCAGCAAATTTGCCAAAATTCGCATCAGGAATTGTTGTAGCGATAGGGAATATGGTCTGTAAATTTGATTACAGTATTTCTTTATATTTATTACGATAACAATAAAAGTCATAATAAAAATATTTTAAAAGTGTTTGAAAGGTATTTTCCAGCAATCAAAGCCCCAAAACACACATAATGTTCTTAAAAACATACCATTATCCATTATCCATTAAACTACCCCAGGACACCGGCCACATCAAATAGTGAGAGTTTCCTATTATCGTTAAGATCATAGATTTTAACTTTAACACAGTACATTTCAATTCCTATCACCATAATAGAAAATTTCGATAACAACAAATAGGACAACAATTTCCTATCCTTAATCTGCCCAAGCAATGAGGAAAATGCATTTGGGTCAGACACACACTTCAGGATTTGTTCCTCATGGGCCTGGCTGAATCCATGCAGCTTTGCGGCTGCATTTTTGACCATCCCTTTGTCTTAGGAGACAGAAAACAGTTCTGCTTCTCTTGATGCCAAGATCACTTTAAGATAGGACAGCACGGGTGGTTTATTTTGCTCCAGGTTTGCATCTGGAGGATCTTTACTTAATTCACTTCACTCATTACTAAAGGCTCAAACACACGTCCAAAATATTTAACACAAAATACCTAACAGAGCTTGACTTAAAATAGATACCTTTTAGGGCAGAAGATGCAAAACAATCATCTGATCACTGATCCACAGCAGCCACAGCATTTCATCTTAACCAATAGAAGTTTCTCTTTTAAGCATTGTTTTCTACATTCAAGGTATTTTAAATGCAGAACTATTCTACTAAACCAGAGACGTTTCCCTATTAGAATTTTAACAATGTTTAAATGTGTTAACTTTCCAATGATTAGTAAAAGATTGTTTTTATTAAAAGGAAATAATAAGTAATTTCTTCAAACAATAAACAACCCTTTGAAGTTTTGATCAACAAATATATTTTTCTTAGACACCTGCTTTTCTATTTTAGATAAATTAAATTAGATAGTATATTACATTTTAATTTTAAGTGTTTGCGTACATACCATGATACGATTCAACCTTGGCATTTTCTAAGGGTGTAAATCACAAGCTTTGTCACAATATGATGTTATATCAATTTGTTTGGATAATGATATGATATTTGGTGATATTGCAGATTGTTATGATTTCCAATGGATGCAATTGATATAATGCAATATCATCAGCCCATCTAACACTATTATTGATATCAATTCACAAAAATAAATAAAAGCAAAACAAAAAAATATTATTTGACCATTTTATTTCTCAGCTCCAACAGGTATCAGGAATTTAAATCATAAACAGCATTCTTCTAACTTTAAAATGATAACAGATCACCTGTTTGCTTTTGTCTCATGCCTGAATTTCAAATTAAAGGTGTTTCCTGAAAATGACAATATGGATTGATATTTTCATTTTGCATTGGATTGTTAATTCATTGAATCGATATATCGATGTGGATGATGTATTGTTACACCCTAGTATTTTCACTCATGTTTCTGAAACGCAAAGAATCCCATACCAGCCCATTCCTAACTTTATAAGAACTCCAGTACTGAATTTGAAATGACAGATGTTCTTTCATTCTAATTAATTAATCCAGAAACGTATTTTTGGTTCTTGTTTTCAGCTGTGCTACATGGTTGATCTTATGGGGCCGCCACCAGACCATCTTATTAATGCTGGCAGCAAGTCCGCACAGTTTTTCAAAAGGACAGACTCCAACCAGTGGATACTGAAGGTGCAGCGAACAATGTTCTTCATGTGTTGAGAATCCCAAATCCTTGAACAGAAGGCAAAAGGGTTTCTTTTCTTAGTTCTTGAAAGCTTCATTTGAACAATAGGATAATGCTAAAAAAGAAAGCCTAAATACCTTGTGTTGAAGCAGTTAAAATGATATTAGATATTTTTAAAATGTATGAACAGTGATACATTTAACATTCTTACCTTTGCCCTGTTAGTTAAAATTTTAAATACATAACCCTGTTTTTGCAGAGACCTTTTGAATACTGGGAATGGGAACACCTACTGACATACAGCAAGTCCTACAGATATCGCCTTTTGCATCGGGCAAAAATTGTAAGCCTTTATTGCGGCATCGTCTGGCATCGAGGAGTGTCTTTAGGACCTCTCTGCTGAAATCCTGCTGTTTTTCTAAATTAGATTCATCTGAAGTTTGAACAACGGGCTGCCACAAAAGAGAGGAGGGAATGCATAGCGCTAGTGAATGCAATGCTTCAGTGGGATGCAGAGAAGAGGATCACTCCCAAAGGCATCCTGAACCATGCCTTCATTGTCTGGAACAACAGCAACCCGAGCAGCTCTCTCCATGAATCGACCACTGCTCTTGGACAGGAATCTAACACTAGCAAGGAATCGGCTTCTTCCGCAACCATGGCAAGTTCCACGGACACAAGCCAGGAAATGAAAGTTGCCCACTGTGTGGACAATCCAAATCAAGGAAAGAGACTTACGTTTGACATGTAAGTGTACTGCAACCTTGGTGAGATTATATACACTTAATAGAAATTGTATTAGATACACCAGTTCTTTTGGTTGGTAACCCAAATAATATTTTTTTAAATCTGTCAATCAAATGGCAGCAACACTAGGCACCCAGATGTAGTGAAGACCACTTGCTAAAGTTCAAGCTGAGCATTAGAATGAATGGGGAGGAAAGACAAGTTAAGTGCTTTTGATCGTGGGACGGTTGTTGATGCCAAAAACGGGTCTAAGTATTTCAGAAACTGCTCATCTACTGAGATTTTCCCTCAAAAACAGCTCTCAGGTTCACAGAAGGGTCCCAGAAAGAGAGAATATCCAGTGAGCAGCAGTTGTGAGGACATAAATAACTTGCAGATGTTTGAGCTGATAGAAAGATAACCGTCCCTTGGTCGTAGTACGTATTACAGGCAATGTATTTGGAATACCAGGGAGCAACACATCAAATCTTGAAGCCCATGGGCTACAGCAGCAGATCCCACCAGCTGCCCCACTTGACAGCAATGAGGTGGAGGTGCAGTTTGCACAAGCTCGCCAAATTTGAACAATTTTGGACAAATTTCACCTTGTCTTGATTTCAGCTGCTACATTCAGCTGGTAGGATCTGAATTTAGCCCAAACAACATAAAAATATAGATCCGTCCTTCCTTGTAATAAATTTGCAGTCTTGTGGTTTTGATTGGTTGGTGTGGGGGATACTGATACTGTTGGCACACTTTTTTCCTCTTTAATACTAAATGAGCATCATTCAAATGCTGCACCGCAGCTGAATATTGATGCTCACCATGGCCATCTCTTATGACTATTCCCAGGCATCGTCTTCCATCCGGGTATTGCACCATGTCACAAAGGGTCTCAAACCGGTCTCTTGAACCTGACGCTGAGATCTGGTGGCTGTGGAAGCCACCAGATCTCAGCGTTACAGAGAGCCCTTGGGATGTTGTGGAATGGGAAACTTGCAGCATGGATGTGCAGCCCACAACCCTGCAGCAACTGTGTGATGCTATTATGTCAGCATGGGGAAAAAAATCCCTGAAGCATGTTTCAGACACATTGTTGTCCAGGCAAATTAAACGTTAAAGCAGTTTCGAAACCAAATAGTGACCTCACCAGGAAGATGTACCTACTGATGTGGTTAGTTAGTTTAAATCATACTTTATAAATATTACTGGTTGTTCATCATTTTCTCTGTTAAAAATATACAGTAATAACTTCAATTTATAGGGAAAGTACAGAGTGGCATGGTTGTACACAGCCTTACTATTGCACTTGCTTATTATTATGCGTGATTGCGCATGTTTTCATTCAACAGTGCAGAACAACCAAAGGACAAGAACTTGCTTCCACTACCCATGATACACCAGCCTCCCTGTGAACATTTGGGCCAGCCTGATCTGACGGAATATGGATTGCTCCTAAGGAATGAAGATGATGGAAGATCCACATCAGAGACAAGTTCAAAATCCAGCATCAACCAGGAGGAGAGTCCCTACTGCTGTTGTTGTATTTGTCACAATTGAGGAAACCGACAGCTAGGCCACCAACGATTGTAGCAAGCCAAAGCAGAAAGAATGTCTTTGTTAGGGGCGGGGCTAAAAACTAACATTGGTTACTGTCTAAAGTTGGTGTGGTGTATTAAAAAACCTAACTGCAAAACACACAGGTTCAGATTTATTAAACCGGTAATTTAACATCATGCATCTAAAACAGAACTTATGGTAGACCTATGTGAGACTAAACAGCTAAATATGGAGAAATCAGCAGTCTATTTTCTGAACTGATAACAGAATCCAATGTCAATACATTGTGACTTTTCAGGCATTTCAAATAAATGTACAGAGCTGGAGAGCTTATAATCATTTCTACCATTTGTTGCATATTTATTTCTCTGAGATGACTTGCCCTGGCCACATATGTTTGCACCCTTAGTGAAATGTATACAAACCCTTAAAAGAAATGGATATGCTGTTACTGTAGTAAAACACACTGAAAATCCATCCGTTAATTTGATTTATCCAGTGGGGAAGAATGAGCAATTATTCTAAACAAAATGATTGGTGGCTAAATTAATGGAGTTTATTTAAGCTAAATAAGACCTTTATTTTATTTTTTTCATTTGGACATTACCTTTTTGAGCTGATCAGTTCCTAAGCTCGTCTAATGAGTCACACATTACTGCCTGTTTCCCTGGGGTATCAGTGCGATATGATATAGATTTTCTGGCCGATTGCAGCCACTGGCCTGGACCAGGATCCATATTCCTCTTGCCATAAAGAAAACTGAGTCATACATCAAGGAAAGTAAAAAAAAATAAAATAAATAAAACATTTAAACACTCTTTGTTTCACACCAGAGCGTGAAACAAAGGCTGGACTAATTATGAAAAGCACCCCATGCCCACTGTGATGGGCGATAGAGAGCCTGTAATTCTAGGTTCCCTTCCAAAGGCCCCGGGTAACTTGTCAGACGTCTTCTCATCATTAATTATTTTTAAATACAGGAAGATTTTAAGTACAACCTGGTGGACTCTATCAGTAAACCAAAAATGTTTCTTCACTGGTTCTTTAAGCAGGATAATAATGTACAACATTTGAAGGTAACAACTCTGAAATGGTTCATCAGGTTAAAAAAAATTCCCCTCTCCATTTCCCTTCGTTTGATTTCTTAAAAAAATTTAAAAATTTTTCCCCTTCAGAAGTGCTCACATTAAAGGTTGTGATTTTACAGAAATGTTCATTGCAATAACTAAATGTATTTACTTTGTGGCTTTGTACACATCCATTGAGATCCATAGGTTTCTGGCATAACTTCACCAACTTCCAAGGTGCATGAGGTCAAGGTCAATGAACTGATAAGATGAAAACTTCAGTAACACTTGAAGTATAAGGAGCAGGCGTTATCTGCAGACCAACGCATTTCAGCTGGTGGCCTCCTTCAGGCTCATTACAAATAACCAAATTTGACTTGCTGAATGTTTCTAAACAGAAAAGCACTCAGAATCTGTAGTCTCCCACTTACATAAAGGTAATTTAGGTTAGTGATGTAGTAGATATTACTACTACTACTACTACTACTTCTGCTATTCAGGGGCACTGTATGCGGGGGAAAGTTAGGACAATTCCAAGGGCCCCAGACTGACAGGGGCCCCCCAAAAGAAAATTGTATATATTTATATAAGCTTTTAGGAGGATTTAGATTTTTTTTGTCACGGGGTCCAAGATTCCTGACAGCACCCCTGTTGCTGTTGCTGCTGCTGCCACCACTACTACGACTACTGCTACAATAATAATAATAATAATAATAATAATAATAATAATAACAATAATAATAATAATAATAATAATAATCCATCCATCCATCCATTTTCTGACCCGCTTAATCCCTCATGGTGTCGCGGGGGTTGCTGGTGCCTATCTTCAGCGTTCACCGGGCGAGAGGCAGGGTATAATAATAATAATAATAAACTTATTTGTAAATATAATCTTGTGGCTTTTTAAACACCACAAGAGATAGTTTTAACTGATACAAGCCCAGAATGTTAAACCATCATTGTTTATGTTCCATAAAAACTGTACAAGATATCAAAATATCAGAAATTACTAAACTGATTAAAGCTTTCAGGAGCTTCCTTTTTTTTATAAAGTATATTAATTGAAGTTTTGGAAGTTCTAGAATTGTATATCTAGACTATGTTGACCTCATTGTATGCTCTACTGCATACAGACAAAGTTCAAAAGTTCACTTATCTTTTTCTGCCTGAAAATCTAGCTTTATCGAGTCCGAAAGATTATTTTGGTCAAAAATCATGTTCTTTGGGTTCCTGAAACAAATTTGCCAAAGCAATTCAAAGCAGAATCTCAATGAGTTGTCTTTGGCACAATTTGCAAAGTAGCTGGAAAATCTAATGGTATATCAGACATATAACCTGGTAAGATTACAGGACATCGTTAGCCAACAGATGAAACTGTCTTGTTTTTGAGCTTCCCGTGTACGTTTCTATCATAGAAATGAATATTTTAACTTATAATAAGAAAAATCTCGAAGCGCAGTTTTGCACACCTCCTGTAGTACCGATTTCCATCCTGCAGGAGGCGCAAGCTCCGAAGAATGCACCGGAAGTCGAGCGCACAGCGCTGGAGACATTTTAAAATAAACAGCTACCCGCTAACGGAGCTGCGAGCGCACTGCGTC
This sequence comes from Fundulus diaphanus, assembly GCA_037039145.1. Lineage (NCBI taxonomy): Eukaryota > Metazoa > Chordata > Actinopteri > Cyprinodontiformes > Fundulidae > Fundulus > Fundulus diaphanus. The sequence continues at coordinate 26,280,146 of CM073141.1, forward strand.
AAAACACAGAAATATCTTCCGTTTATCAAGAAAAAAGCCGAATACAATTGTCTGCTCTGTTTGCGGTGCAAATAAGAAAAAACGAAAATTTCCGAAAATGTCAAAAAGTCAGACGTCGATGTACGAATAACTAGCGCCGCGGTAAGTAAACCAACGGATTGCTATGAGCAGGCTATTAGCATGAACTGTTAGCATAAACTGTTAGCTGCTGGCTTGACCCTGCAACCTGCCCTGTCCCACTCTGGCTGGGTAGATACCGTTTCCATTTATAGGATCTTGCAGTGCAGCTGTCCTGCAACTTGATTTTTTTAACGACTTGTGCTTTTCCGGTCAAGTTTGCGGAGGTTAAGGTGTTGACTGGGTTAAGTGTTAGCTTCAATGCGCAGCTGAAAGATTGCGTTAGCCTCCAGTCAAAGACTAAACTGATCAAAGTCATTCTTCAGGTACAAATGCATTTTTTATTTCAAGGTAGACTGGTACAGAAAAGTTAATACGCGCGTTAGTGTGCGCTTCAGTGTAGGGTGTGTTTTGTTTAATTGTAGGTATGAATCTGTAAAAGTAGACTGTAAAAGTAAATGATGGTGATAAATTGCATTAAGAGCTTTATATATGAAAATGAAGGGTAGTTTTTTATAAGTTTGGTCCACAACTTATATTTTTACCTTTTTGAAGCAAGCTTAAAACGACCTTTCATCTAGTACTGCTTACACTCACAAGTCGGTATGCTCAGTAGTAGATGCTTTATTCAAATCTGCACATTTAGTCTTAGAAAATCCATATGCATGCTATAATATATGTAATTACATAATGCAATTTATAAAATAAAAAAACAGTTTGAAGAGAATAGCAGTTAAAGATGCACAAAACCTTGATTTGTGTGTTAAAATGTATATGTAAACATTTCCTTTTAGACCAGTTTTCTAATAAGGTGTCAAAAATAACATGATAAAACAAGATTTCATTGGCTTCTGCTCTCCCAATATTATTGGTCAGATGTTGATTTCCTGTGCAGCTTAATCAATCAAATGTAAGGGTCTGTTTGATGTGCTGCCATGAATGTTTAAATAAATTGTCTGACACAACCTTGGAATTATTTTATTTGTTTAGATATAATCTAAATAATCTTCGTTTTTTTTCTTCTTGTTTGTTCTCATTTCCAGCTGGTAAGTTCCTGTCCAGGCACATTGGTCCATATTTCCTGGACCTTTGGGCTCTGGGCTTAACTTTCTCAAGAAATGGCTGATTCAGAAAAGGCAGAGGAATTTTTGGACGCTGAATGCCCCCCCGAGTGTCTCGAAGAAACACAGACGGCTACGGCCTCTGCTCAAGGAGAACAGGATGAACATCTAAAAACAGAGACGACTACCAGTACGAGTTCACCCCCCAGGGAGAAGGAGCTAGACAGTCCCTTAAATACTGAGGGAGAGCAAAGTCTCCTCTCCATGCCATGTCTAATGAAGGAGCTTCGTCGGGACTCCCCAGAGTCTCAACATGCCTCCACAGGGAGTGACAAGCCTGTGTCGCGTCACGTCTATGAGAGCGACTCCTCGAATCCCTGTATGTTGTCCCCGTCTTCCAGCGGGCACCTGGCTGACTCAGACACACTTTCCTCGGGGGAGGAAGGTGCGGCCCCTCCTGTCGGAGAAGAGGGCGGCATGGAAGCTGCAAATGACCCCGGTCAGTTAGGGAGAAAAGAGGGATCTGCAACAGGTTCAGGGGGCAGAAAGTCTCGCCGATCGCATTCGGAGAGTGAAATGCCTCACAATGCCATGGCGGCGAAGAAAAACCGCTGCCAGCCAACAGTGACGGCACCAGGGCAGGAAAAGCAAACCAATGGCAAGTTGGGAAAAGTGAAAGGTCACCGGAGTCAGAAACACAAGGAGCGGATGCGTCTGCTGAGGCAGAAACGAGAGGCGGCGGCACGGAAGAAGTATAACCTGCTGCAGGACAGCAGCACCAGTGACAGTGAGCTCACGTGTGACTCCAGCACCAGCTCCTCGGATGATGACGACACTTCGGGAGGAAGCAAGACAATCAAGACAGATATTCCAGGTAACCTCAATGACCCTACCACATTCATAAAGCACAGCACTACACAGTTGGTTAACAGCTGCAGCTTTTTACATTTCATGTGTGAAACAGTGCAATAAAATACACAGTCTAGCACTATCAGAGCATATGAGAATGAGTAATTACTGTTTATCAGTCATACAGGTTAACAATGAGGAGTTCCCTGCATGACTGTAAGGTTTTAGGCCGAATATTTAGCAAAGTTTTACACATAATTTATACTGACAGTAATACAGACCTTGATTTTTGTGCTTGTTTTATCAGTCACTGATTTCTTTTTGTGTTTTTGTTTTTTTTTGCCATTCATCATCTAAAGTCATTTGCATTGTCTTTAAATGCATAGTGTATTCAGAAGGCCTACGTCCAGCGTCTTTTTTACTTTTCATGTTTTCTCTGTTCTGTCTCATCAATGCATGCTGGGAGTAGTCACGACATTGTTCAACTCAGTGAGTGATACTGAATTAAAAACGTAGTTCCTTTCTGCATTTTTAACAAATGAGCCATAGATACTTTCACCCTCTGTTCTAAACTAACTATTGGAAAAACCTACTGAATTAGCTTGAGCCAGTCACTCTTATTTTATTAGGTTTTGCCTTAAAAGGCAATTTGTAATATTTTTATTTACATGTAAGAGTCAACGAATGTCCATATCAGTCAAAATAGGGATATGCGTTACTCTCTCAAAGAGCCACATTGCCTTTTATTTCTATTAGATGACAATTGCTGCAAACCCGCTGCCGAAGATGTTGCGCTAAAGTAAGTAAGAAAAAGCCTGCACTAATCAGAGGGTTAGGTAGGAATGTGATCAGTGGAAGTGCACCCATCAGAATTTTGTGGCTCGGTTCCGATCTCAAGTTTTTGTACTTTAGCTTCACTAAAGCTTTGCTTGCCGATAGCAATTTTGCACGGATTCCAAATTCTATTAAAGAAGTGCCATATAAGTAGGGAATAAAAAAATGTCTAGCCTCCCTGTTATGATCGACTAATAATTATTCGTATTTGGAGCAGGGGGGGACGTCACACTGCTGTGTGCGGGCAGTCGCTGTAAAACCGAGCAGAGAATATGGTTTGGGGACGCTGTTTTAAATAGTTTTTAAGATCTTCTACTATGGAGTTGGGGACACTAGTTTGGTTGGCGTTACTAAAACCGTACCTGTGGATATCATGGAAGACGTAGATCATAATCACAAATCTGAGGTTTCCAAAAGACTGCCAACTATCCCCAGTCCAACGTATTCCATAGCAGACAGCGGTTTAAAGCTCAGAACGGTTTCTACCGCATGCATCCTTCCTGTTATCTGTTTGAAGTCTCTTGCTCTCTAGTTTGACTAAACGGCAGACATTGCAGAAAACACAGTCTCCTTTAAATTAGTTTCAAACATTTCTTTGTGTCGTCTGCACTGCATGCTGGTGCTTAGCGTGGTGCCTTCACTGGTCAGAAGACGGTCAGATATTTGAGTTAACGATAGGCCAAAAACCAGTCGGGGTAAGACGAGCTGAAAATCAGCCACTTCTGTTCACCAGCTGATTACTCGGCGCATCTCTAGTAAACACTAACACTGGCAGGGTGTCTGTTTTTTTAATCAAAGCTCCTGTGTGAGTCGGAAGTGTCCAGAACCACTTGCTGGCTAGTGTTCAAGAAGTTGTCCGCTAAGCATTTTCTGGCTCCAAAGATTTACCAGTAATTCCTTTTAGATGGATGAGTGTACTTCAAAGACTCACCAGTTAATTCCCCGGTCACCGACACATCCACTCTTCTTCCTCTAGGTATCTCCTTAGTACATGATATCTTTTCAGCCATTTTTACATCCCGGATACAATTTGAGTGCATCAACTGCATGATGTAGTCCATCAGCATGAAAGAGTCGATCTGCACGTAACCCAAAACAGAACTTCATTTTCTCTTTAATGCACAAGTCCACCTCAGAAGCATGACAGTGCTACTGTATTGTCTTATGGCTTGGCCTCAATGTCTTTAAAGCTGGCTTCAGACGTGCGTCGGAGAGATCCAGAGTGGGAGCCCAGATTCATGGGCTGCTGGACACCAGTTCGTGGGACAGGAACGGCATCGGCAGCGTTCTGGAGGAGGCCATGACGCGCTTTGCCGTGATGCAGCGCCAGACCGAGGAGCGCTTCCGCATCTGGATGGAAAAGCTGGCACACCTCGACTCGGACAACGACTCGTCCAAGCGCTCAAGTGACGCCCCCGAGGGGCAGCAGGTGGCCCAGCTGTCCCCCCCGAGCTCTTTTTTGCCATCGTCAGAGTCTGCAGAGACTATGGCTGCCTACATGCTGGCACGAGAGACCAACAGTCTCGCTCCCGCTCCCATGAACAACAACAACATCCTTCCTGAAGCCGTCGCCCAGAATGGCAATCTAGGTGCACCCGACCCTGGTCTCCTGAATGTTTAGAGTCTGCTTCAGTTCCTGTAGTTTTGTTCACAAAGCCTAGACCTAGTTGATGCTGAAAGCACCGCAGTCAGTTAAAATAGTTAAATGATGCGAGGGTCTCTGCGCAGATACACTACTAACCGCAGCCAGACCCGAGCGGCTCGTCGCAACCTGCCTCGGCGCAGGCCTTGAGCTCAGTGTTTCTGTTGGCACTGAATCACTGTGAGATTTGACATTCAGAGCTACCCAACTCAGCTGTTTGATTTCTGCTGCTTCCGTGACACGGACACTGACTCTTTTACAACACCGACAGATCCTTCAGGGCTGTTATTCTAATATGGGTCGTTTGGCTTGTTTGTTCTCATTTATCCACTGTTGAAACACAGACAGAGTATCTAATTCTTACTGCAGCGTGCATTACGACACCTGGGCCGAAATGGTTCCAGTGCTAGGTGGGGTGCTGCCGAGTCAAAGCATGTGCCTTGTCATTGGGAAGCATTTCAGTGCTGTTTCTGTAGCAGTCAGGTTTTAACGCCCTGCGTCCTTCATGATTTCTTTAGCCATCTGCACCAAGCTGCAGATGTTTCAGGAAACTCTTGCAACAGCTTTGTTTTTTTTTATCTTGGTGGCATAGCTTTACTAACAGCAGAACATTTATCATAAATTTGCCTATAGATATAAATGCAATATACTTACCATAAAAAAGTTTTCTGTTTTCAAGCTCTTACATGGTTCCTAATGTTGGCCTTTCTATTACATTTGTTGCAATTGCAGATTTTTTTTTTTTTTTTTGTAGCAACATGAGGCGACTGAGGGGACAAGAAACGTTGTCCCCTGGGATTTCTTTTTTGGTCAGCCTTTACAGACTTCAGAAAAAGTGCCAGATATTAGTGTGGCGGTTAGCTGCAAGGTCAAGAGTGTCAAATCATTGATTTATTTGCCTTGTTGTGTTTGGTTTGCACTGGCTTTGCCTCCCAGCCTGGCCTTGAGCTCCTTGAGACAGTGTTTTAGTAGCTTAGACTGAAGGATCAACTGAAGCGATGGAGCTGTGATGTGGAGCATGATAATGTTTACAAATTATTCTTAAAAAAAAAAAGAAAAGGGGGAGGAACAACAGACTGATCTGACTTATAGTGGCGCCCACTCTGGTTCGTATTCTGTGCTCTATGGACCACCCGAAGTCCTCAAACTTCTTCTTACACTACACTGAATAACATACGGTGCCTTGCAAAAGTGTTCCAAACCCTTGGATTTCACATTTTCTAAAGACTGCAGGCCTTGATGTAGTTTTGTTTGGGATTTTATGTGATGTGCCAGCACAAGGTGGTGCAAAAATTGTGAAGGAGCAGGGATATGATGTGTGGTTTAAAAGCCTTAGCCCAAATTACAATAGGAAGTTTGTTGTCTGCATTAATATTGAGCTCCCCTGAGACAGTTTGTGGAACCACCTTCCACTGCAATTACAGCTGGAAGGTTTTAGGGCTATGTCTCCAGCAGCTTCACACATCCAGAAACTAAAATTTGTCTTTGATATAACCGTTCAAGCTTGGGTAGATTGGCTGGATTTCCATACAAACAACATTTTCCCAAGTCTTTCAATAGATTTCCAATCAGCTTTAGGTCTGGATCTTTGGCTAGGCCATTCTATCACATGAACATGCTTTGAATCCATTTCAGTCCAGCCATGGCTGATTGTTGGTGGTAGTGGTCCCGTTGGCCAGTGAACCCCTCCATCTGGGTTAGGCTCCCTAAAAGTGAACAAAGCCCTCTTAAGGGTTCTGTTCCCATCAACTCATGGAGGAAAAGCTTCCCTTTTCCTCCCTGAGAAGAGAAACATCGCACCGCGCCACTACCATGTTCCAAGATGGCAATATTGTTCTGGGGTTCATTTTCTGACGCATAACACTGCACTCCCACAGCATGATGCTGCCACCGTCATGTCACATTTTTCCTTCAAAGAGAGATCCTTTTCTGTCCCTTAACATTTTTTTTAATTTCCCTGCCATTTCAGAAGTATGCGCTGCTTTGTGCTCATGGATCCCATACAACTCCAATATCGTACGCCAATGTCTATAGTCTACCTAAACTTTGAAGAGGTTGTAGGAATATGAAAACATTTGCGAGTTGCGGTATACGGCCCTCAGAGTAACATCAGCAACACACAGCGCCGCTAACATAAAATATCAGCCAGATGCGAATGGGGTCCTTGGCTGGGATTTGAGGAAATGTCCTGTGTGTAAATGACCGTCCTGAAGCCGAACACATTGTTACGCCACCTGTTTGCATGTGACTATATAACTGTGTAGTGCAAGGCCAAATTAGTTCTCACCAGAAGCATGTGTGCAAGGTATATCTGTGCTTTAACGCTGATATGAAGGGTGGCAGATGGTTTGTCCTCGCCCCGGGGGTCAGGTTCAGATTTTAATGAATGTGGTGTTTCAGGTAACACTGCGTCCATGTCCTTTAGCTGTCTTGGGTTGACAGGTATCTAGCATTTCCCCCCCCTTTTTTTTTTTTTTTTGATTTCTAAAAAAAAAACTGAAGTTACCTTTATAAATAAAAGAAGAAGAAAAAAAATCTGTTTCAGCGACACAGTGGTGAAAACTTGGTGCACACAATCAAAACGTGCATCGAAAAGACCAAGGGGACAGTCCGTTGTTTACCAAAGAGACTCTCCTGGTTTACATTAGTCCCTTTTCTATCATTCAAACGCAACCTTTATATTTGGAGGAGCTCTCGTTTCCCCGGTTACCGTGATAGGAATAATATCCTCGCTCTATCAGCTATTCATAAGTTCTCTCATTGTACATGCTGTCCAGACAAACCTGCTGAAACACCTACACCAACGTCTGGATAGCGCAGCGGGACTCTCGTTACAGGGTAGATTAAAGACACGTGCTCCTGCTCTGCCACACTTAACTCTTCTGTTCTTTGGTTATTTATCATCTGAACTGTGTTTCATTCACAGAGCAAGGTTATTTTTAAGTGTTTTGTAGAAGAAGAAGAAAAAAAAAATCCTGTAGTGTAGTTTTTATGTGGATGGCTGTTATTTTAAAAACCAATAAATAAATCAAAAACCGTCTGCTTCAGACCGTTTATTTTGTCCCGACATAAATACACAGCAAGTAACCGATGTGTCTAAGTTGAACTTTTTTTTTTTTACACCATAACGACTGCTTTCAAGCAAATAAGGATGATTTTATTTTATTTTTTTAGGGTCTATTTAATGCCGCTTGAAGATGCTGCGTCCAGTCTGCGTCGGGCAGGAGCCGACTAATCTCCTAAAGCCATGGTTTAAATAATGAAGTGTTTTCTTTGTCTCCTGCAGACGGGCCTCCAGTAGTGGGTCACTATGATATTTCAGGCACTGATTCTAACCAGGAGAGTATGAGTGTGGAGACAGTCCGGCCTACGGTGATAAGGCATGAGCTAAAAACACACAGAGGCCAGGATATGGCAGCACACTCTGGGTGTATAAGAGCTCTGGGCTCTATCTCAGGTCAGTTACAAACCCGGTGTATCCGAACTGATCATTTCCTTCTCAGTGAAGTGCGGTGACTGAAAAAAAGGGGGCGGGGGGCTTGGGTGTCTTCCATAAGCAGCGGTGGGGAGTCGGGCTTTTTAATCACAGCGAGAGGCCTTTGAAGTACACTTCATCCCACACACACGCGCAACCCTGGTTTGGTGTTGCTTAAAAAAGGGCTGTGCTGCTTCCTCAAAGCAAGAAGACAGAATTTACCTTTTTTTTTTTTTTCAAATTAATTAGCACCATAAGAATTAAGTCTCCTCTGCGGGTGAATGTCCTCCTGTCCAATCTGTTTCTGAAATGTAGCTGTCGCTTCGTTGCTTTGTTTCTGTCTCTGTCAAAGCAGCTGCAGTCTTCATGTGTCAGCAAAGGCCTGAGGCTCGGTTCTGCTTCGATCCTCCTCCTGATGTGTGACTGTCCCTCTTATTTATTTCAGGCCACGCGGAGGCAGAGCTGTCGCACAGAGAGAGCTCTCATCACAAAGGCCAGATTAACCTTGCTTCCTCCGACAGTGAGGTGGAAATAGTCGGAGTGCAAGAGAACGCACGGTAAAGACGAGTTGTTTCAGGTTTTTATTTATTTTATTTTATTTTCCTTGTTTGTTTTAAGCCAACCACACACTTGAAGCAGTTTTGAATTTTTAAACGTTTTATTTTTTTCCCCCTTGTCATAAACAGATGCGCCCATCCGTGCGGAGGGGTGATAAAAAGTCTGTCTTCCTGGAAGGAGAGTTCAGTGGAGCAGTTAAACAGCACAAATCAATCGCAGCTCTGGACTAATGTCTCCCCTCGCCCCAACTGGGTCTCCCCTCCCGAAGTGGTGGACCTCACGTTGGACGAGGACGCTGGGCACAAATATCTACTTTAAAACCGTTCACACACCCTGCCTAGTCTGACTTAGGCTGGGATCATTAGATTGCAGCCTATCCCTTGCCTGCTCATAGACTCCTTGTCATCTCGGACTCCTGTGTTTAACTTTCTGTTTATCAAAGCCATTCTACTGATGTGACTTCCACCCCCACCCCCCCCATCTGCTTATCAACTAGGATCCAACTGTAATGAAATGGCACAGTGCTGTAAGTGCACATTGAAACTTGCAAGTGGGTTATCTGTTCACGATAGCAATATCCTCCCTTCATTTATTACCTCGGTCACTCTTCCGTACCAGAGTCGGCTGGATATTTTGTGCTCGCAAGTGACGAATGTTGCCCTGCTGCTTTAGATTTGATCAGGTTCACAGCGCAGCTGGTGATTTGCATCACTACACACTTTGAGTGGGATGTTTTAGACCTGATTTCTTTTATTTGTCAACGGAAAGATCCAGCTGAATCAGCAATGGAAATGTATGGCAACAGTAACTGATCAAACGGGGGGAGTTTTCCTTTTAGAGGTCTCAACACTGGATGTGCGTTCAAATCAGTCGGCATTCATAGTTTGCTTCGCGCAGTGTCCAAAAGAGGCGCCGCCTGCTCCGATTCCTTCAGGGAGGGTTTCAGTCTTATCGTGCGGAAATGTTACAACATTTGTTGGAGTTAAAAGAGAAGATTAATGACACCGGTTGTCTCTGGGCTCGCATTTACATCCACGCGTTGTCTTGAGAACAACGCTCGTATCTTGCACACAAGACCTTACTGTTCTTGACTTCATTTAAAAAAAGAGTGAGTTGTTATTGAATAGTCTGACACACGACTGTTCGGTTTTTCAGCTCAGCTTTTGGAACCAGTTTTAAATGGTAGCGATTACCTGTTGTAAACTCTCCATTTGTATACAACGATAAAATCCCTGTTTAGACCTGATGCGAACATCTGTTCCAGCTGATCCAGATCTAGGTAGACACGGTTGACAAATACCGTTCACATCCGGCGTCAGCATCCGCCCTGAGCTATCTAAGTTACCTGCTTTAAATGTAACCAAACCGATCAGCCACGTCACAGAGGGGGGCGGTGTGCTGAGCAGCGTGAAGACATTAACAGGTAACGCATACATTTAATCACTTAAGCTAAAACATTCTAACCTGACTCTCGCCAGCTGCATGTCGCTCCGCCTAGCTTCACTCACATCCATCTGGGACACCTCCATAGGAATTGCCTTTACTGAAGGCTGGGCCTTATCAAAAATTCTTGCATATGATTGGATAAGCCACTTGTCTGTCATCTTTATCGACGCGCTATTTCAACCACTCACACCGAAGCTAACCCGTGACGCTGTGAGAGCGACGCAGGGAAAAACAAAACTTTTTTTTTTATGTGTTTGCAGCTCTAGTGGCACGCGTTTTATTGACAGTGAGCTGACAGGAAGAGGGGGGAAGAGAGGCGGCAAAGCGCCGTGGGTCGGAGTCGATCCCGGGCCGACCGCGTTGAGGACTAAATGCCTCCTAACATGGTTCGCGCTAACCACTCCGGGGCGCGTCCGCGGAAAACAAAACTTGCCAAATCCGGTCGGGAGAAGGGGAAAACATCGTTTCCACCAACAAAAGCCTTCAGAGCCGTTCTCTGATGTTCTTTTAATGAAACAATATTAGGTAAATTGGACAACACGGAAGAAATAGCAGCATCAATGCTAACGCTTGCTTCCTCGATGCGAGCCGCCATTGTTGTTGGAATCTCACGGTCGCTTCTCCACTACGTCACATCCATGAAACTCCAGCCCTGCGTCCTGATTGGCCAGACCATAAAATTGGTTGGAGAAATCACTCTCTATGGGAGATGTCCCAGATGTACGTGAGTGAAGCTAGGCGGAGCGACATACATCTGGCGAGAGTCAGGTTAACAACATTCACCGCCGTTAAAATTGACCTGAGTCTCACTTTTAAGTTAATCGGCCTGTGAAACCTTTGCTGGGCTTAGTTCTGTAGCTTAAATATGAGAGAAGTAGAAGGGAGTAAAAGTGGGAGTCTACAAAGCTTGGCATTTTAACTATGCACCGATTTAATCGTCCAGGGATCGGGATCAGCCAGGTTTCCTCTGGTTGTCTTAGTTTGGAGATTTGCAGGCCAAATGCAAGAAACAAAATGTTTTTTTTTTCCTATTCATTGAATCCATTAAAAATAAGACCTGAAATGCATCATGTACGTTGATGCACTGTATGGTTGTAGTTTATTACAGATCAGCTAAAAGTTAAGGACAAATACTTTGATACAAAAATGAAGATAATACTGTATCTCCGTTGTTTTCTGTTGGGTTCTGAACCAGTGGTCTCCAACCTTTTTTGTGCCACAGGCCGATTTAACGTCGGACAATATGTTTACGCGTATAAATACAACACGATAGATAAAATATGACCCACATCAAAGAAAATGTATTTTCAAAATCTAAATATTCAACAATATGGTGAATATGCATGAAAAATTCCACCCACCATAACTCTGAATCAGTGGGAGCCCTCAGCTTGTTTCTCTGCTATGAGTCGGTCCCACCGTGGAGTAACGGGAGACCATGAAACCCGTTTTTGTTTTTTGGGGTTTTTTGTCTAGCCTATACTGTAATTTAACTTTAACCTACATTCAAGGCCCCCGTCATTGCGCAGCCTCTCCTAGAAGTTCACAAAAAATGTTTTGTGGTGGGCAGGATCAATTCTTCACCAATGGTGAATAGCCTCTTAGCCTCAGCAATACGGTTAGTCACCAAGTATGGCGCTTATCTGTGCATCTGTTAATGTGACTCCTAAACGGATGTAACGGGCAGAATCCAGCTATTTTTCCAAATAAAACAAATCGTTCAGAGACGATAAAGCGGAAGTAATGTACGTTGTCTTTCAGTGCGGCCCGGGGGTTGGGGACCACCGTTCTATACCTGCAATAAGTTTTTGCACTTTTGTGGGCTATTTTTTTAGGAGGAAAAAGTTACAATAGATCAAACTCTGAACCAGAAGGCCTGACCTAACTAAAAACCTACGTGTGCGTCTTCTAGGAAGAGCTTTGGTCGACGCGTCGCTGATTTTGACCCGTCAGTAAAACGTCTGACTGCTCACCAGCAGCTCACAGTATCCCACACACAGCGCAGCCTAAAAACAAATCGCCATTTCGCCTACAGAGGGAGAATACAGGATGAGCTTTTATGAGTTCACGTATAATCCGGTTGATCAGCTCGCTCAGGACGGATGCTGCTACCAGATGTGAATGGGGTCAAACGCATCCCAGACGTTCCTTTTAAATCCCGTTTACAGGTTGAGTTTCTGCAGTTGCATCTGGACCACAAAGGAAGAGAGCATTTCTGGTTTAAATTCCAACACTAAAACATGTGGCTCGTTTCCACAAATAAATGGGAGGCAACGCCTGTGGGTCGGTGAAGAATTCATTGTTCTAGTTTAGTTTTGAGTTGAGTTGTGTTGGAAGCCACGTTTTCATTTGAAAGACTCGTTATCGGTGAATGTATGACCTTGCAGTGCTGGCTCAGTTTGTACTGTCTTGCGTGCTTTTCTTGAATAGGTGCATACTCCTTTAAAAAAAAACAAAAAAAAAAAACGAAACTCTGGGAATCCCTTTTTAAAAACAGGAAATGTTTCTTCCCTTGAATACTGCAAAGAAAGATGATCTGAATGCCTTGAAATGTGCACTATTTTCTTTTCTTTTTTTTTAAATGTACAAAGCCTGTTATTTTAACTTTCCAGAGCAGTAGATTTTGCAGCCTCAACCACAAATATATTTTAATAATGGTTGTGAATTAAGCACATATATAGATATCTATAAAATAAAAGGGGTGATGAGTCTGTGCTTGTGTGTGAACCGTTGTGGGACAGTTGATGTTTTTGTTTTTTTTCCTCAGGGCCTTCTTGCTTCTTCCCTGCAATCATACCTTGTCTTCACGCCGCACTGCAACCAAGCTGGTGAATTCGTACCAGTAGACACCCTTTGCAAGCTGTTTTTGTTTCTCCTTGTAATACGTTGAATATTTACTTTCCTACGCCATATTTCAGAATTTATTATATAGGAACTTCTGCAGATGACAGAAAGGGAAATTTTTAAAAAAATTTTAGCAACCTAAACCAAAGTCTGAATTGAATGTGTGTTCTCTGCTTGTTTCCGTTTTAATTGTTCAATCTTCACTCCCTGTCATGCTTTTTGTAAATTTTGAATTGCACTCTTGTTTTGGACGAATATGATGCAAATTATGTTTTAAAAGCTCTTTTTGGGCAGTTATTTCCACTATTTGCAGGTTCCACCTTTTATTAATTGTCTACCATTTCTGCTTGCGAAAACTGCTCTTTTAGCTTGTTAGTGAGACATTGCATGTCATTATTACCAGTATCAGCAGGCAACATGGCAGGGATGCCTGACTATGGTTTTACATTGCATGGTTAATATTGTTTTTAAAACCCAGGTCAGAAATTTTGCTTTTTACAGCTAACTCAGCTTTGCTCTTTGTTTTTATTCAGTTTGACTCTCAGTATTTTTAACTATCAAGATTTTTTTTTTGTCCTTGTTGCTTCTGCAAGACCCTGAGGTCCTTGAAATCCTGTATGTAGAACAAAAAGAAACTATTTTAAGAGTAAATAAATAGTATTATTTAATGATCTTGTGTACAGGCTTTGTTTCTATTAACAGAACTGTCGTTTTTTGTTTTTCCTTAAGAGATTTTTTGTACCTCCATTTAATGGATCAGAATGAACGTAAGAAACCTATGTCTAGCCTGAAGGCAAGCTGGTGTTGTGTGGGTATTATTTGTAGTTTGAACACATTTCCTTTTGCATAATTACTTATTTTGGCACTGAAGCACTACCTGGAAACTGATGACTGACGTTCAGGATTTGTTTTTCATTCATTCAGATCATGTTTTACAAGGGTTTAGGCACGGATGTTTAAAATTCAAAATTCTTTCTGGAAAGGCGTGGCTTTATTTCAGGGGTCTGGTGTTGAAATATATTTGTTCTGCTTATATTTTTGATCCCATTGTCTAAATGTTGCACCTGTCCATGCATTAGTCTGTCTGTAGAGTGAAATTTGTTTCAATACTAGTTCAAGCAAAGAACATGTTTCAAAAATGAAACCTTAAAAAAAAAATTTTTTGTTAAAAATCGTACTTCGAAAAACATCTTACAAATGTTTTGAGAGTAGTCAACAATGCGTATTTGCAAGTTGGACCTACATTTTTTGCAGTTTGGTAATTTTCAGTTTTTATTTTTAGGCAGTTTTATGAATTGCCTTCTTTTCAAGTCACCTTTTTACAGATAGATTCTCTACACTTCTGTGGGCGGGGCTTGCTTTAATTTAACTTTATATACAGGTTGTTTGCTAGAGAAACTGATTTCCAGCCAAATATAGTCAGTACGTAGCAAGTATAAATGCTTTTATAGCCAATTAAAGACAGGGGTAACCATAGCTTTGAGAGGATTGTCCATTCAAAACTTTAGGGGCTCTTCAGAAGGAGTGCATCCAGTGTCACAATGCAGACGGATCCTACACATGGGCTGAATGCATCTTACACCTCAGCAGCGCCACAGGCTGATTGCCTCCATGCTACACTGCATTGATACATTAAGTTGTGCAAAAGGAGGCCCAACCAGTTATGTGCAAGGAAATGAACATCCTGTGTGATATCCTTTTTTTATGGATCTAAAGTAATATTCAAATTGAGAATTTTGGATTTCCATTTCTGTAAGCCATAATCAAAAATTACAAGAAACAATTGGCTTGAAATGCTCTGTGTAATGAGCGTTTAGCATTTAGTTTCACTTTCTGAAATGAATATCAAGGTTTTTCCTGATATTCCTGATATTGAATGGAAATATGCTTCAGCAAAATGTTAGTTAATTAGTTAGTTTTTCAGTTGGAGCATCCGGGGGGTATTTCACATTAAAGGTGGGGGGGGGGGGGGGGGGAATCTAAATGATTTATTCTGGATGTCTCAAAAATCCGGAATCACCAAGGGGTGTGAAAACTTCTAAGAGCCTCTGTATGAGTGAAAGTATTTACATCGTCCAACTTAACGAGATGTCCCGATGCTTTCCTTTTGTCCCCTGAACAGTCTAGACAACTGGGAGTAATTCAACTTCAGTCTCACCCACCAATATGGTCTGCTGGGTCAGGGGTCATACTGCAACACCTGCCACTAGGGGGACATATGGAGTTCACATGAAGAGTACAATGAGGCAGTGGAGCAATGCAATGCAGCCTGCGGGGCCCTTTCCTTTAAACTAAAGCCCCTTAGCTGGTTCTTTTCAACCCTGGGGCAGAACATCAGCTGTATGCTAATTTATTTCAAGGAAGCAGCGGACTTGCAATGAATGGCTCCTTGCAAGAAATTGTCTTCCTTCCTCTTGCAGATGGCTGAGTGACGCCACTCCAAGTTCTGCTCTGCACCTTTTCTCCTGCAAGTGATCTTCAGAATTATTCAAAGTAAGAGCTCATTTGTTTGGAACTGTTCTGCAACCATCAGGCTATGTAGAAAGAAAAGAAAAAAGACTTGTACTTTTATTTGTTAACTTCTTACATGTTACATTATGGGCACCTCATTATATTCCACACAGTATAAAAACACAAAGATTTACTGAATAGGCCAAATCCATGAAAAGTACATTTTACAGTTAAACCCTTAGAGTTAATAAATTGATAATGGTCTTATTTTGTTTGTTCAAGAACAGGAAGTTTAACTTGCAGAGATAAAGCTTCATGAAAGAACCCGTTGTATTTCACCTCAGGCTTGAATCCTTATATATGTGGTGAGAACTGTGGGAGATGAGATGCAGACATATGGTGCTGAAAGTTTTGTGACCCTCTCAGCCTCCCCAAGCCCATCTGTTCCTCCATCCTTCGGGGTTAACACTCCAGGCAGGGAGTTTTTCAGGACATCTTTCTGCTCCACAGAAAATAAAAATAGTCCAAATGTCTCTTAAGACACAAGCTAAGAAGTGAGATAGAGATGAAAGTGTCGAAATTTTCAATTTTGTGTTATAATTTACTATTGCAGCTGCAAGTTGTTTGAAACTCTTCTTTGAAAATAGCTCAAGTTTTGCCAGATTGGATGCAAACAACATCACTTTTTAACTCTCGTCAGATGTTTGTTTAGACGTAGACCTGGACTTTGGGCCATAGTAACACATGGATGTGCTTTAACCAAAACCGTTCCATTGTAACTACAATATGTCTAAATTGCAATATATATATATATATATATATATATATATATATATACACACACACACCATCTGTAATTAGTATTAGGCTATGGTACTGAATGGTCCCGTCTTGCAGGGGTGGGCTGTCACAATCAGACGTTTCCGCCCAGACTTTCATCCCATTGGTGGGTCGAGTTCCAAAGCCGAAGAGGGGGAGGGGGGGGGGGGGCTTTCTGAACGGGGTGCTGTGATTGGTCGCTGTGTTCTGCGTGCGCGCGCTCCCAGCTGAGCCTGTCCGTTTGACTGTGCAGGAGAAGAGCGGAGGAGAGGGGGGGCTGCAGGGGATAATTTCCATGGACCATCTGTCTCGCTGGCTGCGCTCACAACAAAGAAGGACCCAGGATGGTGTTAGTCCAAGTCGGATATCTGGTTCTCCCCGTCTTCGGCTCAGTTAGAAATAGAGGTATGACTAGATATACGTTTGTATGTTTATTTTTTGCTTTTATTCTACGCTCCCCCGGTACATTTCCTCGGCATTTTCCTACCGTTATTCTCGCTAAAGATAACGTAAACAGAGCTGACACCTGCTAGCTTAAAAAAAAAAAAAAAAAAAGAAGCAATGGAGGCAAACATTAGCCGTCCTGCTAGCTGCAGCACCGATTTAAAATGAAGTCCCGACGGAATCCGCCGTGATGTGTAATCCGAACGAGGGCAGCTGAAGCGAGAAGAGCCGGGGGGAGGCGTTGTTTTGCGGCGCTCTCAGGCCTGGAAGTCGCAGCTGTCAGATTTCCACGCTCGCTTTTGTTTCGTCCTCGCTGGTTAGCGCGGCGCTGTCCGCTTTATCTGCGCGCTGTTTGCCGGCGTGATTTCGTGCCTCTGTCGCATTTACAGTAGTTTAGCTAAGCCACGAATTAACAGCAGTCTGGCGTCGTTTTAACAGGGTCCAGGTTGACCAGGTTTTTGTACCTAAAAATAAATAAATAAAAAATAAATGGGGGGAAAAAAAAATCAGTGTGACGTGGGGGCGATTTGCTCCTTTGTGAATGCGTTCATTTTTCTGCGCTCGTTTGAATGTCCGTTTTAGATTCAATAACAGCCTCCATGTTTCTAATATCTGTCGAGTATATAGGCATACAGTAAAATGTTTGTTTTCCCTCCTCTCCTAAACCACGATATTTCAGTGGAGGTGCTAGCTAGACGAAGGAAAATATAGAGCATCAAATGTAAGAAGTGGGGCCAGTAAAAAAAAAAAAAAAAAATCAGCAACACAGAAATATGTATCTCAATCGGTTTAAAAAATTACCATTAAGGGGGAGAAAGTTTCACTGCCCCCCCCCCCCCAAAAAAGAATCTAAACAAAAATATACCTCTTGATTTTTTGTTTTTGTTGAATTGTCCATAAATAAACAGAAATATGGCTATAAATTGTGTGGATTTGGCCAGAAAAAAATAGTTTTTGCTTTTCAACGTCTACAATCTGTAATTTTAAAAACTGTAACGTGATTCAACTGACTTTAAAGCAACAGAGATATGCCTTTCAAATGTGTTGATTTGACCATAAAAAGAAAAATGCCTCTCAAATTGGTCATTTGAACAATAGCTGGAATATGAAACTTGAATGTTTTTGATCTGGCCATTAAAACAGAGAGATGTGCCTCTTGAATGCAGCAGGCTATCTGTGTTGATTATGTAATAATAATAGTCGTAGTTTACTTTGATTGTTAAAACCACATGCAGTAGCACCAATGATTTCATTGTGCTTTTATTTGTGTTCTTTTTTCCTGTTCCATAGTATCGAGGCTGGCTCTACATTCCGCATTTCTCAGACCTTTGTCCCCCTCCATTGTGTAGCTAACGATCATCTGCTGCTGTCTGCCGTAGCCTCTGCCTGTTCTCTGCATCTAGCTGTATTGTGAACCCCCTTCTTCCTCATTTCCTCTTTCCATCTGAAGAAGACATTGGCATTAAAACAGTTAAAAAAACCCACACAAAGCAAGTTCCCACTCATACCGTATCCTTCTGTGTAACAGACTAAAGAATAACACTCTTTCTGTAGGAAAACAGTTTGTCTTTATTGAAACTGTCATGTTGCTCTTTAGTGAATAACCCATTGTAGAGTTTACTGCAGGCCTGTCATTGTGATTCTCCCATTCAGTGTGGATAGACTACATTCTGCTGTAAATTTCTGTAAAGTGGATACATTTTGATCCTCCTGGATTCGATTACAGCCAAGCTTGATCGAACTTGTCTGATTGCCATCTCCGTATTTGCAAAAGGTGCATTGTACCAGCCTTTTTTCTTTTTTTTTTTTTTTTTTTTTTTACGCTTGAAATGAGGAGCCGGGTCCATGCAGTTGTCTGCAAACCCAATGACTAAATTGGACAGCGTCCCATAATGCTGACGTCACGATTTGAGCGAGGTTCTCCTTCACCCCTGATGGTCCACTGCACCTGTTAAAAGGGCCGTCCACACTGAAAAAACGGACCTAAAAATAAGTAAAATGTTCTTAAGAATTTGTGTTTTTGTCCTAGATTTGAGCAGGTAAATAAGATCATCTGCCAATGGAATGAGTATTGTGACCCCTAAAATAAGATAATTCTATATACTGCACTTGAAATAAGGTGATGGAGATGGATTGTTCCTATTTTAAGTGCACAAATCTTATTCCATTGGCAGATAATCTTATTTACCCGCTCAAATCAAGGACAGAAACACTCATTTTAAGAAAATTGTACTTATTTTTAGTTCCGTTTTTGCAGTGCAAACGGACTCGTGTTCCCCGCCGGCCCGAATTGATCTCGCGGTAAATTGGCGAGGTGCGGCTCTAACTCATCGTGCCATCCTCCCCCCCCCTTTATGTTTTTGGAAACAACCCGCTATCATGCACAGCCCCCTCCTCCTCCTCCTCCTCCTCCTCCTTTTTCAAAACCTCCAGCGCCTCCAGAATGCTATCCATTTTACAGGGATGTGTATATCCTGCACTGCTGTAGAACTCCTTTTTAGAATCAAAATGTCTTTTTTTATTCTTTGGTTTGTGGTTTTCTACCTTATGTTGTTTCTTTTTTTCTTTGTATTAGAACCTAATGCATGTTCATTTTTATACTTTTGCTGTTGTTTTTTATTTCCACATTGAACAGCAGATTCTAATGTAACGTTTTGTGTAGAGATGTCCCTGCTGTACTGAAATGTGCTGTAAGCATACACATCTACTCATTGGATGCCGCTTCTCTTCTGTTAACCCTACAGAGAGCATGGTCGGGCCGTGTCTTTGGTCTTACTTGCATGGTATTATGATAGTTTTGTAGGCTCTATATTATTATTATTATTACTATTATCACACAGTGCCACTCATACTAATATTTCCCAATAAAGACTGTAGTTCTCTTCTTAACCTTCAGTGTGCTTTTTGCTGATTTCCATGTGTTCTCTCCCTCCTCCCTCGCCCTCTGTGCTGTCACTGAGACGGTCCCCTCACTCTATGTATGTGCTCTCATTTTTCAGCCTTCTTTGACAGTCTGCTCAAGTTGCTGACCTGGCTTTTTTATTTTCTTTTTTTGGAGCCAGGGCAACCTCTTACCCCTTTTAGCAAAAAAAAACAAAAAAAAAAACAACTAATGATATTTCCTTTTCTTTTACATCATCAACTTAACTATATCATCAACATCAACTGTAGAAGAAAGCCCTGCCTCCTTCACATCGGCTCATTGGTGTTTTTATATTAGCGTTGAATTACAGTAGGAATCACCATAAAGGGAAAACTTGCCGTTTTATTTTGTTTACTATATGCAGCACCCTCCACAGTGACTGGTTGAAAAAGATTCCATTAGTCTTTGTTGCAGCAGCAGGGGAAAATGTCGCTTAAAGAAACACATATTTTTGAGTTATGCGTGACACAATTGATGACGTTCACCCTCTTAATACTTTAAATATAAAAACAACCTTTTTTTTTGTCTAAAGGAAAGGACTCCGTTGTCCGTCACAACATCTCGCAAAGCTGGAGCATACAGAGGGAGTCGTGTTTGAGCGTGCGCCTCGATTCTCTCGAGACCGTCCACCGTAGCGGAGGGTCCTGGTGTCTTCGAGCGTCCATCGTGTGTCGTGATTGCTCAAGCCTTTTGGAAAAGAAACCGGCCCGCGCCATCATAGCTCCGCCACCGTGCTAAACGCTTTATCGTTCATTCAAGTTTGTTTTTACATCAAACTCACTTAGTCATGGTTGGCAGAAGGAGGGGGGAAAAAAATAAAAGAATTGACTCATTTAAGCAGAGCACATGGTACCTGTAAAAGTTCTGTTTAGTGTTTAGAAAACCTTACACGTGTTTGACGGTAGATCAGAAATAACTTTTCTGATCCGGCCACAAAGACCTTGTGACCGCAACTCTTAGCTGTAGTTTTTGTTTGCCACCCTTAAAGCACATCGGGGTAAAATAAATGTGGGACTTCATCCTGAATTGCTAATCACATTTTCAGTTGCCTTATACTTCTTATTGACTGTGAATTTAAGCAGCTTGGGGGGCCGGGAGCTGTTTCCTCACTCAAAGATCAAAACATGGCTGACCTGAATGGAATATTCTCTTGTCCTTCTCATTTTGAAGACGTGCCTATAAGAAATTGTCTCCGTGTGGCGTCATATTTATGCCCCGAGGAAACTAAAACGTTCCTGGGCGCCCAGATGAGGCATAAATGCTACAGTTACATGTATTTGGAGGAACACTTGGGGCAGCTAATAATGGCGGTGCCTGCAAATTGGTTACAAGTATGTAGTAATCTGGTATGTATTAAAGTAGATATTAATATTTTTACCACAAGTCCATTAACTGTGGTAGATGCTGTACCTCTATTTGCAGATGCATTCAAGTGCTCCCTTGAACTGCACAAATAACGCAATTAAAAATATAACCTTAATTGGCAAAAAATATCACTGGAAACTTTCCAATATTATACCATATTGATGTTTTTTTCCTCTTTTAATACTGTAGAATTGCCAATATGTTCAATTCAACATCCAAAAGAATGAGCTGAAGTTTTGAAACATTCTTTTAACTGTCTGGCTACCTTGTGTCTAAAACCTCTGAGGGTTTTTTCTGTGCTACTTCTAAACCTATAAAAGGCCGTATTGGCTTCTAGGCCGTTGGGGTTTACTGGTGCGCCGTACGCCTGTTCCTGAAATCAAATGATCCGATGTTATGAACCGAGGTGCTAATGCTTCAAGCTAAGCGCATCCAACCTAACGGGAGGGAAATGATCTTCTACGGTGTTTTAATACATGGATTCCTTCATTCTTTGTCCCGACATGCAGTCAGACAAGTGAGGTTTCAGCTCTGTCAGATCGCTCTACCGTGGATTCTCTTTTCTCCAGCATTTCTGTCTATAATTTCTGAAAAATGCAGGTAATAGTAGATAAAAAAAAATAGGAATATGAGTCAAACATTTAAAAGTTTTCTTATGGTTCTAGGGTGAGATCAAAGTTTTGATTCAGTAATTATTTCGAGGATTTGCAGCCTAAAAGGTGTCTGGTTTCAAACTACCTGTAGGCTTTACACTCTAAAGCGGTCTCAATAAGATGTATTGACTATATTTCCCTTCTTGACAATATTTCAATAAGAAACTGATTATCGCAGTTATCTGCAATGAATGTGTCAGTGCAGGGTGTCTGATCGCCAGTGTGTCGATTTTAAAAAGATCCAACAAGTTTGACCGTGAATCGAAGCGGTTTGTCTTTGGTTAACCAGACAATATCCCACTTGTCTTTGTCACAGGAGGTTAAATTTCAAGGGCTAATAGAGGAAATTAACAAAACGGCGTAAAAAAGTATTCACACCCCTTGAGCTTTTTCCCATTTTGTCACCATTTTGTTCCAACCACACGCTGCCACGTCTATTTTCGCGGGATATTCTGTGCTAAACCAACACAGTGTAATGGTGCGTAGCTGTGATACATGGTTTCTTATTTTTCGATGTTCTCACTGCAATTTGTAAAGCAGTTCAAGCTCCGCCAGATCGGATGGAGAACATCTGTGAACATCAGTTTTCAAGTCCCGCCATAGATTCTTAAAGTCTGGACTTGGACCGTTTTGAAACTTCCGTACGTGCTTTGATCGAAGGCATTTCATCGTACCTCGGGCTGCGGGGTTGCGGGCCCTGCTGGAAGGTGAGCATCCACCCCGGTCTTAAGCCCTTTGCGGCCTCGGACAGGTGTTAGTTTTCAGGATTACCCTGCATTTTCAGCTCCATCCATCTTCCTATCAACCTGAACCGACCCCTCTGTCCCTGCTGAAGAAGGGCATCCCAAAGCATGACGCTGCCGCTGCCACCGCCACCACCACCGGTGCATGATTTGCAGGTTTGATCTCATCCTGCAGCCTCACCCTTTTTGATTTGTTGGTCTGTTGCATAAAATCGTACCGAAATACATTCGGTTTTATGGGTCAAATCTGACAAAATGTGGAAAAGTTCAATGACGTTTTAGGTGAGCTCTGATTAAAAATCCAATTGTATCTAAAAAGGAATCCAGAAAAAGAAAAGCCTTTCTGTGGTTGAAGTCCTGGTTCGTTTCGTCTGTTTGTATAGAAATTTACATTTTATTACAAGGTCACCTAGCTTAGCGACACAACAGAAAATGAGCAGACATGATTTGTGTCAAAAGAGCATTTAATGCATGTGAAACTTCAGATTTTGTGTAGGTGTTTAAAATAAACATCCATCTCATCCGACTCTCCTTTTAAAATGATCAGACCAGGCCATGTCACGTTTCTAAATAAAAATCTCCAGCCGGATGCCGCTTGCTTGCAGTTTGGTAAGATGAAAACGAGTAAGTGAAGCACGTTGTGCGTATTTGAAATTTACAATGGCGAAACCCATTGCCTTCAAATTGGACCCTTTGTTGAGGCTTTGAATTAAACTTTAAGTAACCTCTAATTGAAGCCACATAAGCTAACATGGCGTCCACAGTAATTTATTGCCCTGTAGTCACAGTTTGGCTGCAGCTGTGTGGCAGAAAATAAAAAAAGTTAGGCCTCTGAAGTGTTTTGAGTGCATCTAAACGGGGATATATAATCACATATCCCCGTTTTATTATTACACATATAATAATATGGAGCATTAAGACGCACACTCTAAAAATCCAGCCACAAATGAGAAACGTGTCAGCAGTAGCGCTATCTAAAGTCCGAACTAAGACATCTACCTCTGCTGTTAGCTCAGCTTTTCATGTATTACTTATGCGCAAAAAGGAGCCCTTGAGGTGCAGCCTTGCAAGCTCGGCACATTTTCTGCACCATCTCCAGCGACGGCGCTTTAAATAACCCAGCAGCTGGAATGCATGTGCTCCTCTGCAGTGGCTGCGCTCCAGAACAGCGAAACTATACGGCGTCCTTATTTAACCAGTGCTGCAGGTTGTCAGTCCGGCTGCACGACACAGCCCTATGCTGATCAGTCAGATCGTCGGGTGAGGTGATCTAACTGTGTCCCATGATGGATGGAAGTCATACGGGAGAAGGCTGGGTTAAGAGAGGAGGTGGGGATCCGGTGAGCGGCAGAGTGACGGAGGCTGGAGGAGGTGAGGCTGGTTCATGGCGGCCTGCTGCAGTCGCAAGTGGGCGGGGCTTATCAGCTGTGTCTCACACACAGGGAGCCACATGGTGGGGGGGGAAGGGGCTGCCTGTGCGACTGCTCTGAGAGGACAAGCTGATTTTCTGTGGCTGGGGTTTCTGGGTGGATGGTTTGCTCTCTGCCAACAAGGGGTTTTATGTCTGTAAGTCAAAGCAGAAATGTCACATCAGGGCAGTCAGTCCTCGTAGCTCTCTGCATTATGTCAGATTCGGTTATCAGCAGGTCAGGGTGTGAAAAGGCGTTTATATAATAAGCTTCAGACGGAGTCCATTCTTACAAGGTCACAGACACCACAAAAAAAAAAAAAACGACAACCCTGATGTACAGCAGGCGGTAACCAATCCAAAATATCAGTGTGCTATTTCTGCTCTACTTCCTCTGCCAAATGTTTTTGCTTTGCCTCTCTGGGTTCACTGGCTTCTCCCATCCCGAGGCCAAATTCAAGTGAAGTGAAAGCGTGCAAATATGTCAGCATTGATAAAAAAGAAAGTTTGGCATTCTTTTAAAATACGTGCGTATCGGTTGCTCCTTAGCTGATTTCTACCACTCTGTTTGGTATGAATTAACATCCAGTAGCTAATTAGCGTAGCTTAGCAAAAATTATGAATAAAAGCGATCAAATATGCCTTAAAAGTACTTTGGCTAAAATGTCTCTGTTTTTGGTAGTTTGAGAAAATAAGTCACTAAATAATGATGTAGCCTGCCATTGGAGTTCTGAATGGTTTTACAAGGTCCATTTTGTATTACAGATCAATCAAACATCATATTGTTGCAGTCCATGCTCTTTTTCATACGAGTATGTGTGTGTATAAATATATAAATATATATATATATATATATATATATATATATATATATATCTTAGAAACGATAGTCAAAATGAGAGAATGTACCTAAAATGATTATATGTAACAGGTAAAGGAAAAGACCAGGAAAAGAACTGCAAAATGTTGCAATTTTAAATATAATCTGTTACATTTGGGGTTATGTGAGACTGTATAAATATTAAAATTGGTTAATTGTATAAGTTCACAATCGTGATGTTAAGTTAATGGTCGGAGAACAAAAACACAATTAAATTCAAAGAAACACGTAGTTATTCAATACAAACACAGACATAAAGATACTTCACAATCCTGAAAAAGTAAAAAAGCACAACTAAAAATACCCCCCCCCCCCCTCACCCCCAGAGCTAATGATAGATGGAAAATAGAAGGAATAAATAAAAATCTACCTCGTAACACACTTGGAGGTCCAAGATAAATAGAATTTGCTTCCATAAATGCTGGAGCTGGTGATTTCTCCTCCCCACTATTTTCTCATAGTACAGTTTTTATTGCTTCGTACTTTTGGATACGAAAAGGAAACCTGGACATTTCGTATCAAACATACCTTCAAGGGGACGTTTCAAACCTGCTTTGGGATTCGGGAAAGAAATGAAAGAATTTACCAGCTACTATTGGTTTTCCAGGACACTCTAGAAAAAGAGATTTTTCTTGGATAAGTAATGGCTAAATATATAACATATGTTTCAAACAGGCTTTTGCAGCGTGTTTGTCTTGATTACAATAAATGTCAAATTAAGTTAAATTTGTTCATTGAAAAATCTTATAGTCACTTATAGTCTCTAGAGCTTTATCAAACACAATCAGTTGTTTCAAATTCTATTTCTTATACACATTTTGGTTTTCAATTTCTTATTTTCCACATACGTTCTGAAGCACTTTTTTTCCACCATAAAAGTTTACATAATGATATAGTTAACTAATATAAATATCAATATTTAAGCCAAAATTAGCCCGATTTATTGGGATCAGTTCTTGAATGCTCTTAAAAATCATTGTATAGACTTCAAACCTGTCACTTTGGATTGCAGATTTCACTTTTGGTTACATGAATGTACCTGTGTTTGGCCAACAGATGATTTAAAGTGATTTTCTATAATCTGCAGTTAGGAAATGTGATCGTTTGATTTCAATAAGCAACTAACAACAGGAGGTTGCTCAGTTGTTGTTGTTTGATCAGTGATCACATTTTTCTACAATGCATGAGTCAACTGGTCCAGAGTCAAAGCCCGCTTTTATGAAGTGAATAGGAAAAAAAAAACGAACTCATAATCAAATCCTCCATCTTGAACACATTAGCCACACAGTGTCACTCTATATTACAGTTTAGCAGATTATTACGGGCTAATTGAGCGTGAAGCGGGGGAAATGTGTTTGGTGGTGAAGCACGCCATCGTGAACAGGTCCACCATCCAGATCCCACTCAAGAAAGCTTGAGAGCTGTAATTGGAAGTCAAATTAACATTTCTTTTTGTTCCTGCTTTAAGCTCCCCCCCAGTCCCAAATTCTCTGTGCTGAGAGTAATTTCTATTGATTGACTTTGATGCAATCTAATGGCTTTTTCTTTTTGTCTCTGTTATTAAGAGCTGCGGGAAAGTAGAAGTGGAGGGGGATAATTTCTTCTGCGTGCTTGTATCTTCTGCGGTGCCTCACTGGTATCAGGTTATTATGAGATAGAAGGAGTCTGATGTTCCCTCAAATAGGTGGCATGGTATAGAGCTCAAATACACCCTGTTAACTAGCCTTGGACCGCAAATAAGCGTGCTCCCAAAATTCTTCTTTGAAATAAATGATACGTCGGCCCTGAGTGAGCGCGAGTGCTAGTGGGTTTGGATTTTAGTCTTCTGAGTCCTGATGTCTCTTATCCTGAGTCAGATGTTTTCTGTAGTCATCTTTATTTCTATCATGAGGTCCCTCTCTCTCTGTTGAAAAGATCACAGACCTATGTCTCTCATCGACTGCCTTTATTTCACTTAGGAGCGCACTTCAGCAGGCATCAGCACAGCCATGCTACCTCCTGCCGACACTTTCACCTGGGCGCTCCCCAGGCTCCCATCTCGGCAGAGTTTCCTCTCGGACACGCCGGCCAGTCCCCGCAGTCGGGCCTGGCCGCCCACCTACCCGCCGCACACCACCCGACGCTCAACGCTCTGCCTGCACCCCCCCAGTTTCAGGACGTCCCAGGGCCTTCATTCCTACCTCAGGCCTTACACCAGCAATACCTCATCCAGCAGCAGCTCTTTGAAGCGCAGCACCGCAGGATCCTTCCTCACTCATCCAGGTAGTGATGGCATTACATGCAAATACACAACCGCACACTCCGAAATTAAAACCCAAATCCTTTTGAATCCATTGCAGAAGAACCCAGGAGCGTATTCCTCTGAATTCGCATCGACTGCGTTCAGGTTATGAATACTCGCCTCCAATCCATGTTCCTCAGCCAATAACACAGCAGCCACGGTACCTGGCTGAAGGCACCGACTGGTGAGTCCCCATCTGAGACTAACAGGAATACTGCAGAGTTGAGAAAAGATCCCATTTATTCCTCCCTGTACCCATCTGTCGGTCTGTCACGTTGGCTGGCAAGAGTAACAATGCTGATTTAGTCCCACGCCTGTCTCTCTCCACAGGGATCTCAGCGTAGATGCTGGCCTCCCTCATCAGTACCAACTCCAGCAGCTTCCGCAACACTATCAGCATTACCTGGCCTCCCCTCGCCTTCACCACTTCCCCAGGAACACGTCGTCTGCCCAAGTGGTACATTTCGTTATTCTCTCCTATTCTCTTTCAATTGTTAGAGGTTCTGCGTGCATACAAAGCACGTACAACAGCCAGGAGATCCAAAACATAACAGCATTTTAAAAAATGTATTTAACCTTTATTAATACCGCCATTCTCATTAAGATCCAAGATCTCCTTTTCAAGACGGAGCTGTTTGATAAAACAACCAAAAAACAATAGAATTTTACAAAGACATATTATATGCACAAATTTTAAATAAGCTAATAGAAAGACCAGAGCAGGACGATTTTTTTGTTCTTGATACTGATCCAACTGATTTAAAATGAGGCATTTACTGATACCACGGCCTAGTCTGATACTTTACTAAAATCAAAAGTGTGGATAAGCATTAAAATAGGACACTTTGTTCCGTACCATATTTATTTCTAAAGCACTTAGCAACATAGCATCTGACCGAAATGCTGTACAAATACAAAAATAAAAAACAGTAAAACAAGTGTTTACAACATCACAAAATGCAATGGCTAGCCTTTCCGCTGCTCTCTTTGCACTTCTGGCCTGGAACAGCTGGCTAAAGCTGAGCAGACAGACTGAGCACACAATGAAAGAGATGTTATGGTAAAGGCTGCAAACCACTCAGACTTTGTTTAAAATCTAGATTTCTTCAAACCTTAAAATAATTTAAAATATTTTTTTGATACTTGCGAAAGCCGGCAGCACAAAACGTGCTCACAAAGTTTACCTAGGGTGTGGCTGACAAAATCTTAGACACTGGACCAACGATAGCTGAGCTTCATTAAGAAGTCTAATACTGGTCATTTTTGAAAACCTTGACTGGGGTTCAGAGTCGATACTTGGGATTGGACTTGAACAATAGACTAATACTAAAATAAAAGGACACCAGCAATAGGAAACATTTTACAAGGCTATGAGTAAAGAACAATGATGCGTGTTGGTCATTTTGCCTGATCGCCATCTCACATGTTTGCTGTTACGGGTTTTTTTTGTACAAAACGTTTTCGTGTTTTAAAGAAAGCTATATGCTACAATACAGTGGGAGCACCCTATGAGGACTTCTGAGAAGTTCTACACTCAAGTTTCCTGAGAAATATGAAATGTCCTGTCAAGAACAAATGTTGTTCTTGTGCATACCACCCCGATTAAACAAAGACATTTCTCTATTCCTGCAAAGTATGCACAGACCTTCAAATACGTCTAGGGAAATATGACAGATCAGGACCCTTAACCGACACAAAATAGGTCTGAACAACCGCTTGCAGGTAGAAATGATTTGTTGAAGCCACATAGACACATTTTTATTTCAGAAGACTCTGAAAATAGCCTTTTATCAGTTATCAAAAGAGCACAGAACATCCCATGCCAGACAGAACTTGAGCAGTATGAAACTGTGAAATGAAGAGGATTTGCACAGGCGTGTGAAATGAAGACAGCTAAAACCTAAATTAGTCATACACCTGGCAGATTTAGGTCATCTTTTTTATTTTACGGTGTTTCTTCTTACTGGAAGTAACGTTAAAGTTTTAAAGTGCCCCGCCCACAGTCCTGAGTTCAATCCCATGGAGAATTTGTGGAGGGAGCTAAAGATTGTTCCACCTTAAGAGTTAGGAAATGTGAACCCACTGGACAATGTCTGTTGTTTAAATTGTTACTTTGATCTCAACTTCCATACTGCAAATGCTAAGCTGTCTGCAGTTCTTACATTATCCCCTAACATGTTGACTATTTTGATTTATTGTTTATCATTTTACTTTTCTATATCATAACTATCATGACATGTGTTGCTTGGTCTCCTGACCAGGTCATCCCCCTAAAAGAGGCCTTGATCTCAGTGGCTCTTTATCTGGTGAAATAACAATAAAAATAAAATAAAATAAATAAATTAGTATGACAGCAATGTGGCCTTCCTCTTTTAAATACTTGGGTCTTAACACTAGAGCCAAATTCTTACAATACCAGTGGAAACGAGCAATTAAGCATTATCGGCAATTATGAAAAGAGATTTTTCCATGACTTATGAGACAGAAATTGTATATATAATTTGTATATAATTGTACATTATATTTAATTTTTAAAATAGAATAAAAAATATGTATAAACAACCTTTTTTTTAAAATACTCCTTTAACAATATCTTTTTTTATATTTTGAGAGACGTCTGTCTCATGTCTGTCTCTTGGTTGAACACAATGAATTATAAATCAGAATTTTCCAGGGATATTAATTATTTTGATCTTAACTGTACCAGCATACACAGCATGTTAATAAAAAACAAATCCAAAAGATGTCAACGTTGTCAACGTGCCTCATTTTTAGGTAAATGTGACTTGTAGCTTATCTAAACCGGTAAACATTTGTCTTCACCAGGTTGTTCACGAAATCAGAAATTACCCCTATCCCCAGCTGCATCTGTTAGCGCTGCAAAGTTTAAATCCCTCAAGGCACGCCACTGCTGTGAGAGAAAGTTACGAGGTAAATCATCTGTGTTGATTTGTACATACAAATATAGACATGTGACAATTGCTTTGCCATCTTATGCAGATGTCTATCAATAATCAATCAACAACTGATGAGCTAATGTCTTCACTTTAAGTGACGGCAATCCTCACCTTAATGTCCTCTTAGCGGTTTCTTTTTGTAGCGTGTTGTCATTCTAGTGACCTTCTGCTGTTTGTTCAGGAGCTGTTGCAGCTTGAAGACCGACTGGGAAGCGTCAGCAGGGGCGCTGTCCAAACAACCATAGAAAGATTCACTTTTCCACACAAATACAAGAAGGTACTGCAGAGAGCAAGAGCTGCACAGAGACGGGTGCATTGAAGATTTTTTTTATGTTTTCAGATTAGTTTGACTTAAGCTTTTGTCTCTGTGTGATCTGATCTGCGAACAGAGAAAGCCTCTGCAACTGAAGACTGGAGAAGAGGAGGAAACAGATGTGGATGAGAAGTGTACCATCTGCTTGTCCATGCTGGAGGATGGAGAGGATGTCAGGTAGATAATGCTCTATAGCTGCAGAAGCGATGCAATATTGTTAGAATATTGTTGAATTAAACAAGGATATCAATGGATTACTCATGTTTTCACTGTAATTCCTGCTGGCAACTCGTTCATTAATCTTAGAATCTAAACTTGCAAGCCAAATGGAAACAATCGGGCTGATTGGATGGTACATGCAGTAGGTGTGAAGATGACAGTTCACTTATCTCTGGACGATGCTTTGCTCTGAACAGTTGCTAAGCAACTACAGTAGTATATATTGATGCTGCTGATGATCACCAAGAAATGATCCAACTCTTAACTCTCAATTTACAGTCAGAGTAAAAACCAATTGCTTTTTATTTCAAATCTAGGGCTTGATATGTCAGGAACAAAATCCTGTTGATCTTACCATGCCTTAAAATGCAGCCACAGATAAACAACTGCTGATGTAATCATACAGAAAATCATTATTAAAATTAGAAAAATAAGAATAAAAAAATAAAAGTGAGCCCAGATTGCTACAATGCACATCTGGGACATAAATTAGAAGCATGTGTTTATAAGCTAATGCATCAAGCAGCGTTATAGAATCTGTTTTGGCCCTTTGCTGCGCTGAAACATTCAGTTTCTTATTAATCCTAATGCCAGCATCAGTAGTTTTCTTAGAAAGTAAATTGTAGGTTCCATTCATCACGGAAAAGGTTAAAATATTTTTTTTAACCTGGTTGAGTTTCATTATTACATGCAACAGAGATGAATCACATGAAGAAGCATTCAAATCAGTTTTTAGCCTTCTCTGGGCTCAAACCATGTGGTGTCTCCTTAAGACAACAGGTTGCTCGTTACATAATGAAGTTCAGAACAGTTACAATTTTAAAGGACCACCGACAAAGATCAATGTGGAGCAATCTGGCCATTACACACATGTTTGTTGTTGAAAAATCAAGGGAAGCAGCAAAAGCGCATTATCCAGCCCTTGTGCTGATTTGCTTCTGTCAGGCACGGCGATGGCAGGCTCCTGATTTGGGCTTGTTTAGTGGTCACAGGACCTGGGCTCCTTGCAGTCATCGAGCCCAGCTTGAGCTGCTTTGTGTGCTTTGTGTTGGTGTTTAATTGGCATCTACGTTTGGAACTTGGATGTCTTTTTTTTTGTAGTTTTTTTTTACAGACCTGAGTGCAGATTTGTTCCATAAAGAATTATGCACATGGACATGTGCATATATTTCATACAAATTAGGGAACTGAATCTTATGGGGAATAAAAACTGCGCCCTGGGTTGAAGAGGGTTGGTTTACTGCATAGAGTCTCAGCTGTCTGAGAGGTAAGTGAGGAATGATGACTCAGCAGAAGTTAGCTTTACGCCCGGATGAACACACGTACCCCCCGCTTGTTTTAGAGGTTTCTAACAACCAAATGACTGTGCTCTTTAAGACCCTCCACATGAATCCACACTGTTGTCTCTCTGTCCTCTAGGCGACTGCCCTGCATGCACCTCTTCCATCAGGGCTGCGTGGACCAGTGGCTGGCTACCAGCAGGAAGTGTCCAATCTGTCGGGTCGACATCGAAACACAGCTGAACCCTGACAGCTGATGAGATTCAACATCCTAGTGATTCACTCACTCTTGTGTGATCCCTCACTCTCTTCCATCCAGGCTTGCCGGCCTTCCCCCACACGATTCCTCCCCCCGGTGGGTGCTTTGACAAAATGTCTCCAGATTTCCCCCAGCATAAAAAATCCCTCTAATTATGCTTTATTGAGCCAAGCTAGGATTGCACGAGAGGCTGCGACAAACTCTCTTTTACATAGAAGCACATCCTCTTGGGAAGCAAACGACACTGGAACACAAAACCAACACACGTTCTCATGTACACAGGGTTTACTTGTAGCTTTGCTGGTTGTGAGTGGGGTGTTGTTGCAGTTGTGCTGTTGTACTGTAGGTAGCCACGGGCTGTGTAGCATGTCCTCAAAGCCATGACCTTAAGTCTGAAGAGTGGAAAAACACGTAACCACACACTGAACTCTTGACTTTCTCTCTTTTCACCGTCTCTTTCTTATTCTGACACGAACATAAGCTTACCAGATACTAACCGCTCTGATGCCATGTTTACCTAAAGATCTTTGTGGTCGTAGTAGAGTAGCAGTAACCAATAAGTGATTTTCGGTGGACTCTCGCCTTTTTGGGTCGAAGCACTAGCTAGCTGAGTGTTTTGATCACATCATAAAGCTTTGACTTTTTGCAATACAGTCGTCCTTTTGACCCTGGGTGGTGTCGTTGTATTGGGTCTCCTTCACTCCTGTGCAACCAGAACCCCAGTGACTGAGTGGTTTTGTATTTAAACTGTTAAAAATATGTGGGAAGTGTTTGTTTGTTTTTTATTTGAATTTATTTCAATTTTACCAAAATGCATTTTATTGCATTGTAGCTTGAATCTGCACACAGGTTGTGTGTGTGTGTGTGTGTGTGTGTGTGTGTGTGTGTGTGTGTGTCTGTGTGTCCGTGTGTGTGTGTGTGTGTGTGTGTGGGGGGGGGGGGGGGAGTGCTCTGCCATGGTGTGTTTAACAGAACTAATATGTGTCAGTGGCATCTTGACTTTGCTTTAAGAGTTGGGGGCGACACCTTTACTCAGACCATGTAGGTTAAATACTGCAGCTGCCTGAGCTCTAACACAACACAAAACCAAAAAATAAATAAAAATGATGAGGGGAGGTTAGCGCGCACTAGGCATGGGCCGGTACGACTTTTTTAAGGTATGATTACTTTGATTTCTTGGCAATTACACAAAATGTTGAAATAAAATGTAAGGAATTGATTGCTTTAATTTAAGACAGAAAAGAAAAATATATTCCAACTGCTGCTAACATGTTATAGCATATAAAAAATTACAGACATTATATTATTATGGATAACATTTCATTGTTGTTTTAACCTAGATACATAGATTTGCCTTTATGTAAAAGGCATGCTAAATTCAGTAGTTTTCAAATGCTCATCGATAAACAACGCTTTCCTGTTTTGTCATTCTGTCAGGTTAACACCGCTCTCCGCCTTTTCCCACAGTAATAGTGTAGATACTTGATTATTTGCATATTATATGTGCAACTTCACGACCAGCATTCCTGTGCGCAAACAAACTCTTCTGTCGAGTTTATATAATAAAATGAAAGCATGTAGGAATATTAACTTTTACACCCTTGATTGGATGGTCTAATCATTTAAGCTCTTTCGTCTTTCAAATAGTGAATGAATGACTTAAAGAAATGCACTATGATTACGCACACTACCTTACGTAGCTGCTTTGTCGATTGCTAAAGATGAAAAGGGAAGTGAAAAAAATAACTAGCTATTGATCTGATCCCCCCCACCCCCCGAGCTTTTAGATCTGATGAGAGCGTAGTATTTGTATAGTTGGCTATTTAAAGGGGCAATCTGTATGTAGACAACGAGTTCCTGGATGGACCGTTTTGATTCCTTGTCTGTTAGTAGCAGGTGAAAACTGAAACACCAATTACTTGCTGAAGCCATAAGCTAAACTTATGGATATGTCAGGGTGTGATTATCAAAAAGAAAGTTAATTTAGCTGACTTGAAAACCAGTAACTTCAAAGGCAAAGCTTGCTGCATACAATTAGCTACCAAAACAATTTACTCAGAAGTTGCAGTCACAGCAAATCCTTCAGCAACTGCACCAGGAACATAGTGGATAACAAACTTTTATTACCTGCCTAATTAAGCTACCTGCTGGGGTTGTCAGCCATAGCCATGCTACTCTTAGCTTTAGAACTGTAGTTTTATAAACAGAGCTATATTATCAGAGGGATCAATGGCACTCCTTTCGTTTCCAAGCCATGACTGTAACCCGAAATATTTCAGCTTAGTTTGTCTTTCTTGTAAGCGTGGGGAAAGCCTGGTTGTCTTCTGTCAGCCAGCTGACCAGCAGTGTGCAGCAAATGATAGGGGAGGGGGGAGCGCCTCGTTATGCTCATCATCACTCCCTCTTGGATCTCTCATTTAAAGGACTTTGGACTGTAGGATCACATTTTTTTTTTTGCAGTTTCTAAACTATTTAACACCCTGAGACCAGAGACTGGCCCATGCCTATCACGCACTGCAGAGGTAGGTGGAAGGCTTCGGTTGTTCTTCTACCGGCATTTTCAGGTGGAACGGATCAAACGGCGAAACGTCGTGTGCTAAACAATGCATGTTTCATTTTGATTTCAACTGTCAGCTTGGGCAGTGTTACCTTAACTAAAAGGGGTGCGAAGATTCCTGCGCATGCCTTAGTTAATCTGAGCTCCGACTATCTTCTCAACACCAACGAAAGAATAAATAAAAAAACAAATCAGTCAGCGGCTGCTCCCCTGACTCGTAGCTTGTGTTCGTCCTGTCCCCTTCGATGTTGACAGCAGGATTCTCTCGACGTTTACCTTATTGCCTACGAAGAGCAAGCACATATAGTTATAGCAACAAGCTGTTTTCCTTGGAGTTGCATTAGATATAGATTCATGTCCAGATGGGCGAGGAGTTTTCTTTTTACACGCCGATCCCGTGTCTATCTGTGACAGGCCTCTCTTTGTGGTTGCTTTGCCGGTTGCTATGCTGTACTCCTAGAACATGTAGGGCGTGAGGCGACGAAGGCAGCTCTCACTCTTGCAGTGCACAGAGACACGAGGCGATGCAACAGCATCCCTGTTTCACTTCAGTCCCACAGAGCCATGTGTTAAAGATCCCCTTTAGGACCCGCACTGTCCTATGCACTGTGATAGCGAAGGACTAGACCTTTCAGTTCCCGTCCTGTGCACTGCGAAGGTGACACTGCCTCCTGCTGTAGTGGAGACATCCGTGATGAAGTTTTCATAGTTTACACAGGGTGTTGTCAGCTGAAATGCCTTAAGTATTTAACAATCATAATTTATTACTAATTGTAGATATTGTGGGGATGTATTTAATTTTATAGAGTTTTTTTTTTCTTTTTGAGAGAGAGAGAGAAAGAGAGAGTGTGGATGAATCATAATTTATTTATTTAGAAATAACAAAAAAATAATATGAAAAAAAAAACGATTACCTCATTTTTGCATTGTTTGAAATGGGAATGCTTTGCATGCAGTTGTACTTTTTGAACACTAAAGGTATATACGAAAGAATAAGAAATAATAATAAAAAAGAAATAGCCCTGCTGTTTGATCTCCACAAGCTGGCTATGCGATGTTTACGGTCCCAGACTGAGCTACTGAGCCTGCTCTCTGTCTGTCTCCCATGTGGTGCTGTGGATCCTAGTTACATTCCATTCAATGCAATCTCTCTGATCTCCCATGCTGTGATGTGGACGAACTGCAACGACGTGATCTGGTCTTTTAGTTTGTGATTTTTATTTTATTTAAAAAAAAAATTTGTTTTGCACTCGTTTGATATTTCGGAACCCTCTCACTGGCAGAAACAAAACAAAAAAAATGTTGCTTTTATGAATTAACTGGCTTTTATTTTGTATGTTCTGCTTCTTGCAGTGCATTCTCTTGACATCTTATTGAAGCATGATCCTTTTTGCCACTTTTATATCTGTCTTTGATTTAAGCAGTCTTCAACAGACCTTGAAGACACAAACATAAGTGCCTCGCTTTAGGTGTTCTGAGATAATTTCCATGACACTGAAACCACTAACAACAATCAACCCATGAAGCCACCCTGCCTTATCAGTTGCATGAATATTTGAAGGAATGAAGCTAACAAGTATGAAAGCCCTTCTACTTACAGAGAGATGGTTCAAATGTTATTGATGTGGGGTTCTGTGGAGAGGTTCTGAGCAGCAACACCTTTGTCAATATTGTGCCTGTTCACCTTTATTTTCCAGCAACTCAACATTCTGGAACAAATTCACAGTACCAAAATTAAGTAGTTCTCATTTTTCAAGCTTGTTTTGAGATAAAGTATTTAATAATATATAGATCATGAAGTCATACCACATGGATTAGGGCATCTCCTGGAATTTGACAGCTGGCTTTTGCCATCTTATTTCTATCTGCTTGGTTCTGTTATGCTCTGTTTGCTTACCTAAACTGTATTTTATTGTCACCAAACCCTCAAAAATTGCTGCTCAAGTTCTAGTTGCGCCCCCCCTCAAAGCACTACGTACATGGTTTTCCTCTTTCACAAAAGTCCTAAATCTGTTTGAAAATCTCAGCTGAGAAGATCCCTGCGTAATTTAAAGACAAAGCATATGCTGTTTTGCCGGCTATATCAAGCTCTTAGTTAGGAATGATTAAAGGCATTAAGCTCTAACATAATTTGAGGTTAATGCAAACTCTGTTTGTCACTGCTGTAGATGGACATTTTTGCTCCCTGCCTGCAGGAGGCTCCAGCACTGCAATGACAAAAACAAGCGGCAATTTAAATGGTTAAGTCATGAGTCCAAGGCGTGACTTTCAAGTTTAAGGCAAAATCCATTTCACTTTATTGAATTGAATTGAATTTTGCTTTAAGCTTGACAGTAACGCTTCGGATTCATGACTTGACCATTTAAATTAAGGAGAGAGGCATGCTGTTCACCGTTTGCTACCAAAACGATAATATAAATGAGTGACAGGCAGCGCTCCATTATTTGGTGCATCATGAGTGTCTAGACTTTTCGCAAGCAGAAATATTTTGAAAGACACAGATACATCTTCATAAGCCAGGGGAAGGTGCACAATTCTTCTTTCAGCCAGCTGCATGGCAGTGTGGAGCTAGTGGAAGCAGTATCTCTGCATTATTGTAAGTTTGAAACAGCAACAGGAAAAAACCTGCTCACTTAGGCACCTTTTCTAATATCTCATTAAGAAGACTAGTGATTCTGAAGCTGTAACTTTTTAAAACCTTGGCATAGCTTGATGCCTCATAACCTCTCCAAAGAACTCCACTTCTAAGAATAAGAAATAAATCTAAATGCTTTCTTTAAAAAATTCAAATAAAACAGTTGAAGTCATGAAGCGTTACTTGGAAAAAACTCTTTGGACCATGAAGGGGTATGTTCCCCGTTTGGGCTTGGTAGATGTTTTTTCTTCTTACTTCTCTTGCGAATGCTTTCCATTTCTGTCCGTTTTTACTCCTCCCATTCCCGTTTCTTTTCACTTTCCGTCCCTCCCCGATCAGTCGGCTCTCTGTTTTCTCACAGCCTAAGCGAAAAGACATGGATCACAAAGCACAAACTTTTTTCTAAAAAATGCATGTTTTCTCAGGTTCCAGTACAGTCGCAATGGTTTAATAACATATTGTCGAAATATATAAAAAGAATATGAAGAAAAAAAAAGACGTAAACTTTTGATTTTGTTTTTTCGTTTTTTGCTGCTTGAATCTGAAGAACAAACGCGAAGAGAAAATAAGCCAAAATGTGCCAGTGAAAGGGCTGCCGCCATCCTCGTGTGAAAATCTGCTGTTTAGCTGTGACTGCGCAGTGTTTCCAGTATAGGACATTTTATCTGAAAATAGAAGTATTTATCATTAATATTAAAGCAATAGCGCATTAACGGTGACGAGTGTGCTGGTGATGAAATGAGTGAGCATATTAGAGGTAAATGTTTTTGTACTTTATTTATTATTAGTACTAATAATGACATTATGATTTTGAGGTTTGCATTGCTAAGCCCAAACTGTTAGTTTTTTTTTTAAAATATTGTTTCTAATTTCATTTCATGGCTTGTATATTATCCTTTTTTATGTGCTCTTTTTGTAATAAACTGGATCAAATTGAAATGTATGTTTCGTGTGATGTTCTTTGTCTTGGATTTCCTCTTGAAGCACCAAAGATAAATTAAATATCAGAATCTTGTTGGGTTAAAGGAAATATAAAAAACAGCTTCCGTTTTGATTCACTTTTATTTCTACAGTAATGTATTTAGCATCGACATATAAATATTCTCATTCTCAACACTGTGTCCACGTGGCTGAAGATGAAACTGCTACTTGACCTTTAATGTGCTCCTAAATGCTATAAGGTGTTGATGGAAGATCTAACTACCTCAGGAGCTTAATGTTCCAGCTGCTTGTTTCTAACCGTGGCTGCCTGGTGGCATTCAGTGCTAGACAAGTTGATTACAGAGCTGTAATCTGGACAGATTCACTCAAACACGGGGGGGGTTACTACACATTATGGAAAAGTCTGCCGTTAACCGCTTAAGACTAAAGAATGTTTGTGTAAACAAAGGCTTTTTATACCTGAAAATGATCCGTTTCACTTCAAACATATGTTTCTTTCTCCTCACAGATGATCTGTAAATGAGGTTCACGGTTGCTCAAACATATATGTTTCACGAGAAACTGATCTCTTTCAGCCTTTGGTTAGGCGTGTAAAAGCCTATGTTGAACTGAGATTATGGGTCTTAAGAGATGAAGCATTTTTAAGTATAGAAATAGAAAATAGATTGGACAAAAATGTGTTTCCGGACTTTTTTCCCTTTTCCATCCATCTTTCTGTCCATCTGTTTCTTTAATCAGTCCTTACAATCATCCATCCGTCCATCCATCCGTCCATCCATCCATCCATCCATCCATCCATCCATCCACTTAATTTTCATGTTCAAAGCCTGACCAGTACAGAATATCTGCTGTAAATGTTTAGATTTCTGCTTTATAAATTGACTGGCTATCTATCCTGCAAACAGGTTGAAGAATGACATCATACATAGAAACTTAAACAAAACCATCAAAGTAATTTGCCTATAAAGTACTAAAATACTCCTGCCCAGTATTTGTTCTTCACCAGGAGAGGCTCTCATACCAATAGGCTTTATTGATTTGCAGTAATAGAACATTTCTGCAGCTGGGACTTATGAATCCACAAGAGCTCTGGACAAAGTGGAACAAGTCTTTAAGCTGATTACAAAACAATTTAATGTTTTATAAAACATATATTTATAAAAACAAACATTCCTCACACCAGGAATTTAAAAAATGGCACATTTTTATTTTCCCTGAAAATAAACAAAACATTCCTTTTACTTACCCAATTTAATAAAATCTATAAATGCAAATAGTCTCTGTTCCTGAGATATAAATCTTACCCAAATATGAATAGATTTGGTCATTTGAAATATAAGGTAAGTCCTTCTGCTTTTGGCCCTTCCAGAAATGATTTAATTGTTAGTATTTGGGGTAGAGCACCCTGGCAATCTGACCGTCCGCCCTCTTGGTGTCCAGCCACTTCCCACAGCGGAAAATTGTGGTGACGCCATTGGCTGTGTTGGTGATTTCCACCCTATCGAGTAACCAGCCAGGGCAGAGACCCGAGTTGTCGTGCTCCACTCGAACTCTCTGCAGATCGCCCATATCCAGCATTTCCACCACAAAACGATCGGTCCTTCCCCGTTCAAAGAGGTTGCGTAGCCTCTGCCGCAGTTGCCGGCTGCCTGAATCTCCATTGGAGCCGTAGATGGTGATGAAAACGTTGGCATCTGTTCCCGCTCCCTTCTCGTCGCCTGTGATGATGATGATCTCGTACTTGACAGGAACCAGGCTGCGAGCTTTGCTCGCAAAGCTCTCGATGGTCTTTGTGCACTCAAAGGTCAAGTGATCGTCCCTCTTTGGAGAGAGGGGGATGAGGCCATTGCAGCGGAAGATGTACCTAAAAAGAGAAGGGTGAGAAAGTGTGACATTTTTAGTGAGCATACAAATAAATGTATGAGTGTTAGCAGAAACCAAATGATTCCTATATGAGTACTAGCAGTAGCTCTCTTACTTGTTTCCAAGCTCCTTTTCAGTCACAACAACCTCCTCTACATGCCAGTAAGCCTCCCCCTTCACTTTCTTCCCATCTTTGGGTGTGTGGCCCAGGCAGATGGCAGCAATATCCCCCACATTCTTTGAGGAGAACTCAAATCGGTCAACCTTTCCCCTGTAAAGAGAAGATTTTGCTGAAATTGATTCAAATCCCATCATTTATGTTCATGCCTTTTTCATTTTTGAATGGATACTGTAATGTTATTATAGTGAACATCTTTGGGTTGTGGTTAGAGTCAGTTTTGCAGGTGAAATTAACCTAAATCCAAAGAAAATATTAGAAACACCTTTACCTGCCAAAGCCACCTCGATGGTCGGGCAAATACTTACAGCAAAAACCTCTTCTTCTTTGAAGAGTTCTCCATTACGAATTCTTTTGATCGGCACTTCTTCCCCTCCAGTATGATCCATGCATTCTCCTTGGTTTCTTCAGTGTCTCCAGTTGTAACGCAAATTTCGTACTCTTTCAGAAACAAAGTCCAGAACAGAGTCACAGTGGATTCTTTCAGGCACCTTCCAGCAGC
This sequence comes from Fundulus diaphanus, assembly GCA_037039145.1. Classification (NCBI taxonomy): domain Eukaryota; kingdom Metazoa; phylum Chordata; class Actinopteri; order Cyprinodontiformes; family Fundulidae; genus Fundulus; species Fundulus diaphanus. The sequence goes on from CM073141.1 coordinate 26,320,644, forward strand.
AACTGCATAATGAATTCATCTTTCAGATACAACACCCTTCACACGTATTTATTCCCTGGATAAGGATGTGGGTTTAAAGATTCCACTTTGCATAATCACTATAGATAATCCTGAGTCCTCGGTTTTATTTTATGCTCTTTGCTCTTTAGCTCACCCAACAGGTTTCTAAAGGAACTTCGGTATTGGGACTCAGGTAACCATGGAAGAAAGTAGACGTTGCATCCTGTTTATGCTGATTCACTTTATGTTTTGGATCATTATCCTAACGAAAGACTTGGTGATGACCCATTTCTAGGTTCCTAGGTGATGCCACTAGATTATTTTTATTTATAATATCCTGGTATTTTCAAATAGTTCATGATGCCACGCACTCGAACACCATTCCCAGATTTACTGTGAGCAACTGGCCCACAGTATCATATAGCCTACACTAAACTTAATGGTGAGCTTGAAGTGCTTTTTTTCACAAATTCAACAGACTCACCAGTAGTGTCTGTTGCTTATGCACTCAATCCTAGCCTAAACTGACAAGACCAACCAAGAGCATATGGTTAATTTCCCCAGTAGTATTCTTTTAAAACTGGACATGTTTATACTTGTGATGTCTTTTTTCTGACATGCATTCCAGATAAAAGATGTAGAGAGTAGCTTTTAATTCATCTTTACCAGGGGTCCCAATAAGCATGAAGGGCAGTGCATATAAACACGCAAAATTCTGCACAAAAAAACCACACACCAAATGATCAAGTGATTATAACCGGTAACAAATAAGCTCGTCTGGTGGTGTAAGGTACGCTTACTTGTCTTCTCGTTAAGGTCTAAGCAATCATTGTTCGCACAGGCCAGCTCTCTCATTATCTGCCCATCGTCGTCGTGCTTGGAAAGCCAGCGGTCACAGGGAAAACGGAAAGTCTTGTCCATATACTCATCCTTCACATCAATGTGCTCCAAGTGCCAGGCTTTAGCAACACCTAAAAAAAAACAGGTGACAGTAATTAGTCTAATTAAAAGCATATTAATCGACCTGTTCTGAGGTAAATGTTTGAATCTAGTTTTTATTTTTATTTTCTAATTAGCACAAGGGCTCTAATTATGAGAAGCAACAAGGAAAAGGAAAGTTCTTAGATTATTTTTTGAATGTTGATCGAAAACATCAAGTGTGGAGCAATGGAAAACTTTGCAAAGATTTGTAAGATTTGCTCTTGAACACTGTGCAGGCTGGCGTGGTTATGAATCTTACTGGTTCCAAAACAGACTGAAACCAATGAGTTCACATTATCAACTGATCTAATCTGAGTCAGGGTGGAGAGAAACAATTTTAAAATCTGTCCATGCATTTCTTTCTTTAAACAATTTTACTATTTTATATTCCTTGCTTAACCAGGGAAAAGTTCTGTATGCACTCTGTGTATACAAAATGACAATAAAGAAAGTCTAAGTCTAAGTCTAAAAAAACACTGTATTTTGGATTATAGCGCTACTTCTTTGAAGAAGGAGCTTCCCTTACAAAATGTCATGTACATACAGAAAAATTATATATATATATGAACTTTATCCATAACAGTACACGCATGCAACACTGTTTTTTCTCAGAAGGTTGGCATCTAATTAGCCAGCCTGCACAGTGTAAGTCGACTTAAAGCCGTTTGAGATGGGTCATCTTGGATAAGATACCCACGGACTGTTATGGCAAATGTTGACAAATTAAATTAAATTTAAAATATGCTGCACCATGGCACCTTGACATAAATCAAATTGTGAAATTTGTATTTGTATTTGTACTTTTTGCAAATAAGACATATTTCTATAATTTAAACATTTTATAATTTACACATATAAGAAAAAAGGTATGTATTTAGTACTAATTTTTATTAAATGATTACACATTACATTAATAATGCATGTTTCAGTTATTTATTTCATTGTGGCTCATCATCTTTGTCTTGTTTGTGACACTTTTTTGCATTTCTTACATTTACAAAATGCAACTCCTCGTGCTTCACTTGAAAAACATATGAATTAGAAACATTAATCATTCAGATTAATCACCTCAATTAGCAAAGCAAAACAGATAAAGTATCAAAATGGGTCAGAACAAATAGTCGGCAAATTTCAGGCAAGCCGATTTCAGCTAAATTTATGTCATAAACCCTATGTTAACCGTGCTTAGTGACTGTTGATCTGAGCAGCTGACCTGTGTTGTCGTGCCAAACTCTGACTTTTGAGAGGTCTCCCAGGCTGAGGATGTCAGGGAAGCGAAACGTGTCCACGTGTTTACGTTCAAACTTGTTGGAATTGCCGGACTCTTTCAGAGCCAGCGTCCCCGTGTCACCGTTCTCTCCGAAAACGATGACCCACACGTTGGCGTCGGTGCCTGCCCCTGAGCGGAGAGAGGAGAGATGCATTTATGCACTAAAATCAGAAGTTCAAGAAACAAAGTGCTCACTTTTATTTTGATCCTATTTTAAACAAGGTAAACAAACCCTTTTGTACATCACAAAAAAAACTGCTTTTGAGCACCAATTCACAACAGATGTCATCTCAAGGCACTTTCCAAAATCAAATTCAATTAAGTCATCCAGAGAGATTGGTTAAAAGGTTTCTTCTTTTTTTTTCCAGTGTCCTGTCTGGCAATGTGGCAATAAGAATTGTTGTCTTAATGCCAAAAAGAGCCCAACAGATTTTACTTTCACAAGTGGAGCAGAACGGCTTTCGCCATAATGCTCCGCTTGATTTATGCATGTGAATAGTTTTATTATGATTCATACGGGGAGTATTTCAAATTATGTGGACACTACAATGGGAAAGTAGGAGAGGAAAGGAAGAACAAGATGAGAAAAAAGAAAGAGAAAAGGTGAAAGAAAGGGGATAAAAGGGAGAGAATGATAAAACGTCTTCAGTCTGCTTCATCACCTGCAAAGAGAGATGTAAAAATAACAGCACAACCAACGGATATAGTATAACAGATACAATAAAGTAACACCTTGATACCATTGCTGAATTATATGTATTATTATTTAATCTAACATGTATAATGTGGCAGCTGAAGTTGAAAAATATGGGTTAAAAGGTTTCTAATGAGAGCCAGCCATGTCTATGAGGAGTGCATCTAAACCTTTCACTACATTCTGTGTGTGCCTGTAAAATGTGAAAAGAACGCTTATATTTCCACAGTCCAGTTGTGCTTAAAGTACATGGAAATTATGAAAGTTGATTATAAGAATTTATTTTAAAATAATTAAAAAGGATAATAATTAAATAATAATAATTAAAGGATGTTGCAGTGCCAGTTTGTGTGTAAGCTTAATTTTGAACCACCTTTCCTTTATACATGAACAAAAACACAAACAATCATTCAAATTCCACATATGATCTGAAAACGCAGCTCCTGCATGAATGCGCCATATCCTGTGCCTATGCCTCTGTCATGCTGGCAGCTTCTCTTCCTAGAGCCTCAGCCTTTGATGCAGGGCTGCATCCTAGTTTCTAGTAACTGCTAGAAGCAAAGAGCAGCCTTTTGAAGCCCGCTCTGACTTCTCGCCTTGTTATCATGTTGATCAGCAGTGCAAGTGTAAAAATACTGCAGGAAGAAAAAATGGCGCAGCAGTGTGGATGATTTCTAAAGAGGTTTTCTTTCATCGCCATGCTGGTAAAGGGAGTCCTCCAGCAGGAATACCTCTGAACGAGGTCAACTGGAGGAAGGACGAGAAACACAAACATCTAACTCTGCTCTGAGCTTTTGTTTGCAGCCGGACAGGTATTTAGTGTTTTGTTAGTCGTGATCTCATTTGCAATCTGAATATGTTATATTTCCTGATTGGTTGGGGGGGGGGGGGGGGGTTGACAGATGGATCCCTTTGAAAGTGGTGTGAAAACAAATTGACACACTTGACAGATGAAACGTTCTCGTTAACTACAGAGTCCCTCGGGATCTTCCTGGCAGACCTGAGGGATGTTAGTGATGAAAGAGGTTGTCTGAGCTGCTCTCCTCGGTTTGAACACCCCAGGACTTAACCTGGTACTGACCCTGAGATGAAAGGCTGGCTGGATGGATGACGGCGCGCCTGATAGGTAGACCTGAAATGGCCTCATACGCCGTCTGCCTCTGAATCAAATCGGTCCTCTTCCCTCTCAGTCGTGCTCGAAATGTTAAAATAAAAGGTGCTCGAAACAAAGTCATCCACAATTTCATTGAAATGGTTAAGCCTTTAAATCTCTGTCTTACAACCTGGAACTTGACGGGTTTTAAGTTGATTATCATTGACATAACAGTAAAACAGGCTAAATTAAGACAGTGCTTCATTTGTTCCACTGAATTAAATTTGCCTTAATGACTGAAAATTCCACAATTTAATACCTATTATCTTTAATCGGAGTTCCCACAATTAGAAGCTAGCTCAATTTAAAAGGGAAAATATCTTGGAGCAAAAAAACATCAACTCTTGAAAGCAGCAAATGTAAATAAATCACAGTTGGCCTTTAATTTTTCCCAAGCAGTAAGTGATTTTGCTAACTTTTCTGACGCTCCACTAAAATAGCAAGTGTTACCATATATGGTATATATGGTATCATCTGGAACTCCAAAACATGGCTGCTTATGGCTTTGAAGAGAAAAGGATATAGAGACCTATCTAACAGGAATCTGTGACGTAATTGTGTGTCCTCTTCTCGGGAAAGCCGTAAAGGATGGAGTGAGCGCTTTTGATCAATATAACCTTTCTGAGCTAACAGTCTGATCATGATTAAATGGAACAATCATAAATTTGAAGCGGTGTGACCCCTAAAGAAAGATTTACCAGCCTTTAATGACATTTCAATTATTTACTGGTATTTAAGGGGGCATATATATTATATTCAGAATTTAAATCTATGACATGTATTCACAGAAACTTTAGGGGGGAAAGTGCAGCTCCTCTCGCTTTCCTTTGTCTCTGTTTGTTGAAAGCTCCCCGCAGGGCTCTGGAACCTACCTGAAACATCACTCGTCTTGACCTGGAGGATGTAGGTGGTGAGCTCCACCATCACTTCCTCGTCCACCACAGCAGGCATCTCGCAGATCATGGTCCTCTTGGGTCCGTGCGTCCTGGACAGCCACTCCTCATACGTAAACACAGACACCTCCTCTGTGCTCAGGTTACGCATGATCACCTGGATCAAAACCAAGGTTAGGGTGGGTTTGGAAACGATGCTGCCATTAAACTGCCAATCAATGGGGTCAGAGGTCAGAGGAGGAGACGCAGGATTTTGTAATGACGCAGGCACCAGAAAGGAAATGTAGAGATCAATGCAGTTGTGTTAATTAACATGAATGGGAGCATTCAACCAGAAGTCAAACGTTTCCAGCAATAACTAAGTTCTCTACTGGCAATGCCAGTTTTAATATTAGGGTTGAGCTGTTGCTAGATTGCACCATGGATAGATGATTTTTTTTTCGCTGCAATGTCCTCTAAACGTTTCATTGTTAGACAAAGACTTTACCCCGCACAGCTCTCTCTTATTAGTTCAGCTTTCCGCATGTTTATTCAGGCTGATTACTATTCTGGAGGTTTGCCCGGTCAGCCGTTGAGTTCATTTCAATACACAGACCAAGCTTTTTCGTGAAGGCAGAGCATCTGCTTATGATGCTGAACACACGAGGCTCTGTGCACGGACAACTCAAGGAGATGTTCACAGTCGCGGAGTCCCTGGCACAGATGGATGGGGCGTGGGATTTCTCCCGACTTCTCAGCTGCCCTGAAAGCACCGTGCCTTCAGCAGAGACAGCGTTCGCATGGGAGAGACGTTCCCTCCTAGCGTTCAGCCTGTGGCCTCAGATTGTGGAGGTGGCTGCTGATGGTTTTCTTACAGAGTCAGTTGGAGAGACAACGATCTTTTTACTCGTGTGCTAATGCGTGAAACTTACAGCGAGCAAGTCAAGTATATCAAACATCATAGGGAGTTGCATTGTGACTTTCAAAATCATTCATACCCCTTAAAAGTTTTCACCTTTGGTCATGTTACAATCACAAATTTCAGTGTTTTGATATTGGGATGCACAGAAACTTGGGCATATATCTGAGTGTAGCGTGCATCTAAACTCCTCCCTGATGAGTCAATACTTTGAAGATCCATTAGTTCTCTACTAACTTTTTACAACCAGAGACTGAAAAATTGTACTATTTGATTTTAGTTTTAGTTTTTTGCAGAGTAGTTCAGTCAAATTGAGTGGAGAGTGTCTGTCAGGAATTCTCAGGTCTTGCCATGGAGTCTCAGTTGGATTTAACTCTGGACTTTGATTTGACCATTTTAACACATAAAAATGCTTTGATCTAAAACTTCTCATTGGTTTATGAGCTGCACCCCAATCTCAAGTCTTTCGTATCATCTAACAGGAGCCTGAAAGGCATCCCCACAGCATAATGCTGCCCACACCCTGTTTCAGCATGGGAGGCTGTTTTGTGGGGAGGATCAGACAGCCTTCTTTCACATTTGTTGTGTCCCCTTTATTGCTTGTGGCAAACTCTTAATGAGACTCTTCCTCTTTCATCTCTCTTCTTCATTCTTCTTGTTAAAGACCAGATTTGTGGAGTGCATGACTAACAGCTGTGTTTACACACAGTTGGTTTCCATTTATAGCATTTAGATGGATTTTATTTACGGGGGAGTGGACTAAATTCACTTTCACGCCACATCTTTTGTATTTGTATAAAAAACATTTTGAAAAAGAATGTATCCTTTTTCAATATGGTAATACAAATATACCCTATTCTGTTTTTATCACTTAAACCCACGATAAAATAGACTGAGGTTCTTGTTTATGATCTGAAAAATTTGAAAAAGTTAGTGTTCTTCTGACCTTATAATTCATTCATTCGTTCGTTTTATTTGTTCTTTTCATGGTAAAGCATTTAAATTGTCTCAGTTGTATACAAAAACATGTCATACCATGTAAGAACAGGAGTAAGTTGAAGAACACATCTTCTGAACCCTACCCACTTCTCAGTTCATAATAAACAAAGAATGGCACATCATGCCCTGAGCATAGGTTTGACAAATACAATTATAAATTCCAGATACTTTTACATTCCATTTCATACATTTTCATTTTTTTTCTTGAACTTAAATAAAAGTGTTTGGAACTTAACTAAATCCTTAATTTTTAAATGTCCAGACTTGAAAAACAGTTCAGTGGTGTGTTCTCTTGGAGCAGCTCTATTTATAATCCTTATAGCTCTTTTATTGTAACACAATCAATGGCATTAGGTTGTTGGTACGTATATGAATTACCTCATACTTCTAAACAATAAAGAAAACATGGCAATAATCAGAGAACAATATAAAATTCTCATTGACTCATAATTCAACACATACTTAGCTTTACTTAAAATTAAGATTTTTGCCATTTTTCTTTTTAATACACAAAATATGGGATTTCCATCTTAATTTGCATCTATTATTACTCCCAAAAATTGAAATCCTGGAACTCTTTCAATATCAATTTCATTGAAAAAATAATTTTACATTTTCACTATATTTTTTTATTTGTAAATAGCAAAATAATTTTTTTACTTAAATTCAATGACAGTTTATTATCCTTAAACCACAATGAAACCATTGCCCTTAAAATTTCTGTTGCCGTATGAATGTATTTGTCATCCAGAAGTTGGGGTTCACACTGAATGTGCCTAGGTATTAGTCTGAGTGCCATGACAGCCTGATGATCCTGTGACCTAGAGCCTGCAGTTGCAGGGGGAAAACACAAATTTAAGCTGTGATATTGATCTTGGAAGAAGCTATGAATTATTGTTCTGGTTGTATTATTCCTGTCTTTTTTCTTGTTAACAACCAATTAACCCTGGAGTAGAATAAAGAACAACAAAATGTTTCTAACGAACAATATTTAGTCCCCTGTTAGTTATCGATGTCCTGAAAACGTACGTGCGCGTATCCAAATGGAGGGCTTGGTATAGTGAGCTGACCTTGTCAAGAAACCAGTCGGGTCGGCTGCCGGAGCCGTCAATGCGAAGCCTCATTTTCTTGAGCGGAGCTATGTCATCGATCTCCATGTTGAAAGTGTCTTCCTGACCACGCTCAAACCTGTCCTCCCCAATAGACAGCTCACAGTTAGTGGTAAAGAGTATTATTTAATGTGTTAAAAGCGGAGATGAAGAGTGGGAATTGGAAAAGAAAATAAGTTCATTTAGGCCACCTGTCCTCGTTCTTCTGGAGCAGGATTTCCTCCGTGCTGCCGTTGGCACCGAACACAGACATGAAGATCTTGGTGTCTGTTCCTGCATTCTGCACATCTCCAGTTACAACCGTCAACTCATACATAGTCTGAAAAAGACAAGATTTTTCAGAAAGTGGGGCGACATAAGCTAGTCTCTTTGAATCGGGATATTGTGTAACATTTAGAGGACCGAGAAATCTGCGTTGAGTGATTTTCATATCGATTTGCCCTGATCAGTGACTCTCTGGTGTAAAACTCTAAGATGAGATATTTGCACACAATATGTAAGTAGTACCAGGTTGCAATGACAACACTCATCAGTTTGGAAGATAAGTTTGTCTTTTTTAATTATTAGTACAAAAGGAACTCACAGAAAACAAAATTTTGTTAAAAGCTACTGAAAAGGAACTTGCAGCCTCTACAAATGTCTGCATTTGATTCAAAAGGTGCGAAAGCAAAAATTTCACCAGATAACAGAAAGGTTAAATGTATAACAGCGAGCAGCGAGGTTCTCTCTTTTATCACTCCTCAGCCTCTGTTATAGAGCATGCTGGGTTAGGAAATGGTGCAGACCTTTTTGGAAATCACATTTTCTAGGGAGTACTGATGTTGATTTAGTAATGCTCGCTGTGCTAACTGTGCTTATCACAAATAAAGAGTTTAAAATGGCGATTCTGTAATCATGGAGTCCTTTAAAATAACAAAAGTAAAACCCCTTTTTACAACTGCTGCACTCTTTCTCAGACCACTCATTGGCCGGAATGGAAGGAAGACTATTTTGAATCTTGATATTATATTTCTCATAAAATATAAATCAGAATCTGTCAAAATTGGTATCAGCATAAAATTGGATTGGAAATTGGCCAAGAAAGTGCATAGCTACTTTTAATCACTAAATGGCTACTCTCATGTGGAGATGCTCTGAGCATTCTAACCAAAACGATTTTTAGTTTTCTTTTCATACAGTTAAACAATTAGACGAAAGCCTTTTTGAAAAACAGATATTAGAAATATCCATAATCATTGTTTTACCTGTAACAAAAATAATAATTAATACATTTCAGCAACAAGATAATAACATAAGCCTTTTATTTATATTCATACGTTATATGTGATAACAACATTACTCATTTTGTGAAGGAAAAGTTAAAAACTGCAAATATTAATGTTTTTTCTTGAAAAAGATATCATAGTCAAAAGAGATGATCATACTCACGTTCTATCAAAAAACTGATGGTGACACCTAAATAATTAATTTCTTGGCCCCAGTAACTTTATTACTCATAAATATTTTAATAAACTGTAATGCATGGCCCCATAACAATAAACCCTATAAGAACAAATATGTCCATTTACTGTTACAGGAGCCATAACTGATCTTAAATAAATAACCTAATGCCATAAATTGCTGTTTAACAAAAAATTTAAAATCCTTGTGAAAATCTCTGTATGAATTGAAACGGTATTGGGTCATTACTTTATATTGTACTAGTCACTCGGTACAAAAGCCATTTGGTAAAGTACTCAAACTTACAGACCACATTACAAAAAGGATTTCCAAGAGATGTACTTGGCGCAGTGTGACCGAAGCAACATTTAGTAAGTAGTTTATACAAAGATGTTCTTAGTGTATGGATTTCAAGTGATGGAATTTATGTATTTATGGAATAGGTAAGTAGCTGTACCGATCCGTTGTGGTGAAGAGAGAGCTGAGCCAAAAGGCGAAGCTCTCGATTTACCGGTCGATCTACGTTCCTACCCTCATCTATGGTCACGAGCTTTGGGTCGTGACCAAAAGAACGAGATCCCGGATACAAGCGGCTGAAATGAGTTTTCTCCGTAGTGTGTCTGGCCTCTCCCTTAGAGATAGGGTGAGGAGCTCAGTCATCCGGGGAGGACTCAGAGTAGAGCCGCTGCTCCTCCACGTCGAGAGGAGCCAGTTGAGGTGGCTCGGGCATCTGGTCAGGATGCCTCCTGGACGCCTCCCTGGAGAGGTGTTCCAGGCACGTCCCACCGGGAGGAGGCCCAGGGGAAGACCCAGGACACGCTGGAGGGACTATGTCTCCCGGCTGGCCTGGGAACGCCTTGGGATTCCTCCTGAGGAGCTGGCCCAAGTGGCTGGGGAGAGGGACGTCTGGGCCTCCCTACTGAAGCTGCTACCCCCGCGACCCGACCCCGGATAAGCGGAAGACAACGGACGGACGAACGGACGGTAAGTAGTTATTGTTATTATGGAAAAATAAGATTGTGAATAAGACTAATGCAGAGAATAAGAAAGCAGAATTTCACAGGTTTGGTCGGTGAAAGTATAACTGTGTCATTTTCTCTCCATTTACAAACCTTCTGGCAGATAGCAATGGCCTCCGCGTCGAGCACATTGAATACTCTAGCAGTCAAGCCGTCTCCCCGATCTTTGGCCAGCCAGAACTTGCAGGCAAAGACATATTTGACCCCTTTGGTTGGCACAGCAACGGCCAGCTCATCAACGAGCCAGCAGCTCTCCGGAGTGGCCCCATCATGGCCGAGCTACAGGGAGGGGAAAAGAACAATCACTTCAAACAACAAGGCTGTATTTTTCCTGCACTCTGCCAGCTGTGTGGGTGTGCGAGACGGCATGGGAGAGCCCCTTCCTCACGAAAACTCTGAAAGCTTCAACCGTTTGCTCACCTCCACCTTTTTAATCTCCCCCACATCTGAACCGAGGGCTTCAAAGCTCTCTAAAGAGCCAGCCTGAAAGCCCTTCCTCCCATCGGGCAGGTCGAGCCACAGCCTCTCTGTCTGGGTGTGATTGACCCCGATGATGATCACGTATGCCCTGCTGGTGGTACTGGCATCACGTTCCAGCCCAGTGCAGATGGACATGTGGTATGGTATGACTGCAAGGTAAATGTGTTAACTTGGGGGTGTGGCTGGTCCCAGAATGATGAAAGGCATGAATCGGGTGTGAATGTTTCTTACTCGGTAGCTCAACTTCTTCTTCCCTTTTCTTCTTGTTCTTTTTGTTCATATTGCTATCGACGCTGTTCGCCGTCATGGCTGAGGTCTTTTTGCTCTTTACGCTCTCGCGGACACCTTCGTAACCCTAAAACATAAGAGAGAAACCACGTGATGCGTTCACACAGAGATGCTAAACAAATGGCACAGAATGATAAAAAGATGGAAGTTTTTAAATGCATATTAGTCAGATCACAAGGCTTCTGAAAGACAGTGGCAAACCAAAGCATATAGTTGCTCTTTCTGTTTGTCCATTTATCAGTTTTTTATTTTGAAGTGCAAACTGAAAGGTTTTGGAAGAGTCAAGAATGCATTTAACCATCTGTAGCTTAACATATTTATACTGGTCAGACCTTTACTGGACTATTCAAGGTTATTTGAAGGTTATTTGAAACACAGTTTCACAGGAGTGTGAAAAGCACCATTCAAAGACTGGCCAGGCCTGAAAAAAGTTTTCATATAATAGCATAATATTTGCAACAAGGCATTTTACTCTGGGTGGAGAGCAGGAAGGCGCCACAAGAAAAATAACAAAAGAAAACTAGAGCACACTGTTTGATAGCAGCATCACCGGGTGGGACACCATCTGAACACTAGGGGGCACTTTTGGAGTACCCAGCGGAAGTCTGGTGGTAGCTGCTGGAACGATAACAGCATAAATATAAAATATACACATATCTTGCCCTAAGTCATCTAATACATGGTCATTGGGACTGCCATATTTCAACACTGTCACTGTTTTAGCCGTGAATAGTAAATGTTTTTGATGTCCATTCCCTATTATTGGTGGCAAGTTCTGGTTCTAAAGCATATATTTACCCAGCTAAAACTGATTAAATATATGTGAAAATGTTCACTAAGTATAGCAGAGAGAAGATTTTAGTAAAGCAGAATAACTGCTACCCTTTAGAGTGCATAGGATGAATCAAACAAATTTGTCGATCCCGTTTTGTTTATTTTGTTTGTTTGTTTTTTTCGTTTTTTTTGGGGGGGGGGGTCTTCCAAGGACAACTAAAAATTTATATATTTTCAGCAAAGAAATAAACTCCCATTTATTAGAATGGAAGACGTTACATAATGCACATATTTTTAATGAACTGCCTCATTAATAATTCCTTCAGATTTAACATTGCACTTTTTTCAACCGTTGGCATGATTTGAAGGGAGTCCGGTCGTTTTGTATTTTACCTTAACATAGAAGACTCTTTCAATGAGCCTGTCCTCCCTCTTTCTGGAGAGCCAGCGCTCACATAAGAACAAGTAGACCTCTTCTGTATCAACATCCAACACCTCCACTTGGTCCAAGTACCAGTCGGGACTCATCATGCTGTTATCATGGCGGATTTTGATCCTAAAAACCTGGCCGAGGTCCACTGCTTCTATGGTGAACCTGTCCACCTGGGAGTAAAGGATGATGACGAGTTACAGAACATAAGCACATGTAATACATACATTACCCTGCAAAAGTATTCATACCACTTTAACTTTTCCACATGAATTGGGTTTTGTGTTACAGACCAACACATCACGGTGCACTACTGTAAATTGTGAAGACAATGACATTTACAAATGTTCTGTTTTTTTTTTTTTTTTTCAAATAAAATGTGATAAGTGTGATCTGCATTTGTATTTGCTGGCCGCTTACTCTAAAAACCTTTTTTTATCTAGTACAACCAATTGTCTGTATGTATGTAACGGGATCTCTGTATAAATGCAACTGTTCTGCAAAAGCCTGAAAGGTTTGTTTGACAGCAGTAAAGTACAAACGGCACGTTGAAGACCTGGAAACACACCAGAAAGCTAAGGGATAAAGTTGGGGAGAGGTTTAAATCTGGGTTTATTTTAAGAAATAATACCCAGAGCTATGAACATCTCAGGGACCACTATTCAATCCAACACCTGAAACCAGACGACTGTAAGCCCACCAAGAAATGGATGTCCACCTCAACGGACAGGAAAGTAGCACATTAATCAGAGAGCTAGGCGACTGCCCCATGGTACCTCTGGAGGAGCTGCTGAAACTTGCAGCTCAGGTGGGGACATCTGTTAAGGGATAGCTATTGGTCATGTCCTCCACAAATCTTCCTTTATAGAAGATTGGCAAAACAAAAGCCTTTGATGAAATAAGAAAATAACGAGTCCTGCTTGAAGATTATCATGAGCCATGAAGGAATTCAGTAAAGATGTGCAAGAAGGCCCTCATGTCAGTTGAGTACAAAATCAAGACTCTGTGTGGTGTAAAACTACCACCGCCCATATGGCTGAACAGACCCTCCCCATCATGAAACAAGGTGGTGGCAGCATCATGGCGTAGGGGTGCTATGGTTCTGCAGAAAAGGGAAGTTGACCCGGCTCAATGCAGCTCTACCCGCTTTGCAAGCATACAAATACAAGCCACACCTTTCAAATTTAATAAAGCTCTGCTTTTTAGTCTGTCACACAAAATCCCAGTAAAGATATATTGAAGCTTGTGGTTGTGCAGAAATGCCGATGGGTAGGTAACAATGAAAATTACTGCGCAGCTTCACTTCAGATGCTATAGGTCAGAAAATGCTTTCTCACAGATCCCCGTTCAAACTTGTTGCTGTTCGTTTCCGACTTGCTCAGCTTTCTCTCCCCGGTGTCTCCCAGGTCTCCATAAATAGTGAGGAAGACATTAGCATCGGTCCCAGCACCGCTTACGTCTCCCGTCATCACTGACACGTTGTACGTGTGAGCTGGGATACGAATAAAAGGCAGGAGACAGACCACAGCAGTTTCAGCCATTTTCCAGATAATACACAAAAAGATATTTACCATCTTCTGACACTGATGTAATGACAGAGATTTATCAAGGGAAATAAGCAAAGATGAGAAGTGGGACATGACATACTCTCCAGGGCATCTTCCACTTCGACCTCAGTCACTTTCAGGCTGCCATCCCTGGACAGTTTCTCAGTGATGATGTCGGAGGGCTGCAGCTCTCGCACAGTTTCTTTGTCATCTTCGGACTTGGCAAGCCAGCGCTCACATGGGAAGATGACAGTCTCTGAACCCTAAACAGAATAACAATTATTATTCCTAAGAATGTATGGTAGCGTTTCAGAGATGACTTTGCCCTAGTCTGTGTTTTGAATTGGAATTTGAGATCATAATAAAACCACGCTGTAGGAGTGGTGTAGGTTTTCTATGAGTAGAACATCACCACCTGCTGACCAGAAATAAGCACTGGATCGGAAGAAGGAGACGCTGGCAACTGTAGCTCCTCTGGTAAATCAAACAGAGAATCGATATCAGCGTTCAGGTTTGGTTTTATTCGGCCGACCAGCGTTTAAACAGCGGGGCTGTTCTTCTTCAATCCAGAACTGTGTTTGCAGAAACTTGCACGATGGCTCCACATATTTGAACACTTAAGAGAAAATACTGAACTTTTTATTTACAATAATTACATGACTGCTCTAGCAACTTCTTATTCAACTGGTTTATGGAGGTATTGCTTTTCAGCTTTAAAACTGATTTTTCAGAGTCTTTCTTGGCAATACAGGTTTAGGAGGCATGCTTGCCAATACACACGTAAATGTAACTATTTTATCCGTCGACAAAACTTGAGCAGGCCAATAATCGGTGAAATGTTTAGTTTTAGGTATTCCTAAAACCTAAGTTTGCTATTATCATTAAATTTGGTTAATCGATCAATTTATTGATTGATTTTAATATTATTTGATTATCAGTTTTTAGATTTATACTCTATTTAATAAATATTTCAAACATCAATTTAGGATTTACCTTTATAACAACTATTACAATGTTTAGTTTTATATCAACCAATGTGTTTGTGTGATCCTGTTTCCATTCCACAAGCAATAAAATAAGATAAAATACAAGCATAAAAACAGGAAATCTACTGCAATGAAAAATCTGATCTATGTGGTCATATATGCATGCTATATATATATATATATATATATATATATATATATATATATATATATATATATATATATATATATATATAAGACATATATTAAAGGTTCTTGAATGGTTGGGGGGGGGGGTGTTGGGAGAACAGATATTGATCTTGGAAACGGGAATCAGTCCGGATATGATGCTCTGTTTAGTAAACTAATTTTATAAACAACGTTGTATCCATGCATGGCTCATTATGCATCCATGCTTGAAGCATCGGTAATAATAAAAGCAGTAATTTTGACCAAATGCTTTGAACGCAAAAGATTATACTGATATGTAATAAACTCCAGTGTTGCAGCCCCCTGCAGACGTACTGTACCTTTCCCTTCCTGAGCAGACGCCGGATTTCCACTCTGTCCAGGTGCCAGCCTGGGTTGACCCCCCGGTTGTCATGGCCAATGCGGATCTTCTCAATTACATCCCCCACATCTTCTAGCTGCAAAGAGCACAAAGCTAATTGCTAATTTAAAGGTACATTAAAAGCAATGAACCAAAAAGGACTGATGCTGTTTTAGAATTCCAAGATTGGAGAATTTTTACTTTCTCTTTTTTTTTTTTTTACTTACTTCAACAATAAACATATCTTCAGCTCCTCTTTCAAAGTACATTCTCCTTTCCCTCTTGTTGACGCACAGAGACTTCTGCTGAGTGCACACTCCATCTCTTCCATACAGAACAATAAAGACATCCGCGTCTGTTCCAGCTCCAAACACGTCGCTTGTGAAGGTTTTAATCTCATACGGAACGACTAGAAAAAAGAGAAAAAGGTTGTCTTGGATCAACTGAAAGAAATCTCTTTAATATAATCCCAATGTCAAACAGTGTGCATTACATGGCGTGTAAAACTCTGTCTGGAGAGGATTTGGAAAGAGGTCCCTGACAATGGCCCCATCATCTTCTCCTCTGTCCAACCAGCGGCCGCATGGGAAGCGTAACTTCTGCCCGACGGACTGGGCATCGATCTCTACCCAGTCGAGGAACCACCCTGCAGATCCTCCTCCTTGAACGTTCATGGAAATGTTATCACATGTGGATACGTTCTGAATTTGTTTGCCGATATTTACAAAACCGTCTTAATGTACCGCAGTTGTCATGTCCAATACGCAGCTTTTTCAAGGGACCAAGGTCCACAGCTTCCACTGTAAACTCATCAATCATGCCCCGCTCAAACTTGTTTCTGTGAGTCTTTGATGCCTTCAGAGTAATTATCCCTGCAGATGTGTGCATAATAGTTTAATAGATTAAGATGCATGGGAATCTAACACATTATAATAGTTTAAAGTGTCACCTGTGTCATCTTTGGTCCCAAACAGGATCATGAAGACATTAGCATCTGTTCCTGCATATTTCTTGTCACCGGTCTTTATCCTCACTGTGTATGTTGTAGACATGGCTGTAATAAAAAGAAACAGAAGTTAATCAATAAGTGAGTTATTTTCTTTTTAATTGGCCTTATTGATTTATCATAGTCTAGACAAGATTAAAACAGAATAGAATATCGATTTGGAAAACTTGTGTGCCTCAACAGAAAAGTGGTAGGCAAATTAATACACATGTTAAAATAACGTTAATAGAAAAATAGAAATAGAAGTTACACACAAAAGCACACTATACAGCAATACAAAGCAAATATAGATCCTGAAATTTCCAGTTCTATTATGGTTTTTAATTGAAGTACTAGGCCACAACTGTCAGATTGGTGATCTAATCTTTTCAATAGTTTCTCTCACCCTTCTGCTCCAAACCAAGAGTTGCTTCAGAGTCGTCTTCATCTTCATCACCCTTCTTCATGAAGGCTTCGTCCACAGGGACCAGCTCTCTTGCGAGCTGCCCATCATCCTCGTCAACAGCAAGCCACCGTTTGCATGGGAAAAAATACCTGAATCAAAGTACATGATTTCTTCTAAATGTTTTCTAGATATGTTGAGATTCAAATCTTTCCAAAGTCTTCACATTGCCCTATTTTTTATCCAAGTCAAGTACCATATCACGCCACATAGTGGAGCTCTACTGACATACACTGTCTTAATTGTTGAATAATTTAATGCTGTTTTTATAACATTTCACTGAAAGACCAGGCTGATCCCAATAACCGACAGATCACTGTTGTCTTTCTATTATCCTCGTGACTCACGTTGTGTCGTCTTTGGTGTCCACGATTTCCACTCTGTCCAAAAACCAGCCAGCGCTGGCCTGGCTGTTGTCGTGTCGGATCCTGAGCTTCTTCAAGACCCCGAGATCAACTGCTGCGAGGCTGAAAATATCCTCCTAGGTCACACACAAACAGTGTGTTAACAAAGGTGTTAAATAAGAGGGAAACCTGGGTACAGGGTAGTGCAATTTTCCTGCGTCATTAAGCTATGGGAACCCAAACTCCTTAAAGTTAAGGTAATTTGGAGAGAATTTTTTTTATATATATTTTATCGAGAAATGGCATGTCAAAAAGTTATTTATACTCAATAGTCTATCAAACATATTTCTTAGAATTAAAGAAACCAAAATCTTCTTAGTAAAAATGTATTTATTAGGTGTGTTTCACAGACAGATGCCTAGCAAAGCACTGTTAAGAAAACCAATAGAATAACTATTAAACTTAAGTGTCAATAAAAGAGATAAAATAACACACAATAAAACACTCAATGAAAATAAATATTCAGCAAAAAAAAACCTTGTTTAAACAAGACATTTTTAAACTGCTTTCTAAGAGTCCACAGAGTCACCCAAACGTAGCGGTAGACTGTTCCACAGCCTTGGCACAGTGGACTGAAAGACTCGATCCTCCTTGGCCTTTTTTCTGGTATGTGCAATAATGAGAAGATTGAACAAAGAAAGCAAGTAGCAGTATATTTTCTTAAAAGGTTAGATAGGTAATCTGGGTCCAGGGGCTTGTGCTTTGTATGTTAAGAGTCAGAATTTTTTTAATTTTGGAGTCAGTAGGGGAGCTGGCTCCCTGGGTTGGCTCCCCAGTCCTTTGCTCCCCATCCCCGGACTCCTCCCTCTGCCTGCTCCATCACGCCGCAACACATGTAAGGCCTTGGGGAGAGGGCGTTACTGGAGGTTGCCACCTTTTGGTGACGTCCCTCTCCCCAATTTTATCATGCATCTTAGACACTTTCACTCCAAACATTTTCACAACGCACATTCATGTAGGCCATGATATGGGGGGGTGGGGGGAAGTCGTCTGGGGGGGGCTTATGTTGTGTGAGCCTCGCCCCGGGCGGCTCCCTTCTCCCCCTCTCGCATTTAGACATTGAGGATTCTGGGATGTTGCTTGGAGGGGGGGCGCTGGGGGTGGGCTGTGCCGGGCACCCCCTTCGGTGCTCCCAGTTTTAAACACACCTGAGATCAACATGCAACAACACAACATCTGAGCGGGCGTAGGGAGGATCGGGGGTCTTTTGCACACCCCCGATCTCCGATCGCGGCACGGAGTCTGGGGCCTGGAGGAGGTGCGGGCCACTGTGTCCGGGGTCTTGGCGGGGGGCTGCTGCGGCTGGCCAGCGGCTTACCGGATCTGGGGCTGGCGCCTCTGCTCTCCCCAGGAAGGGATGGGGGGCAGGGGTGGCTAGGGTAAGGTCGGGGTGGGGAGGGGTTTATTAGGTATATAGTGGGTGAGGGGGGGCTCTGGTCGGATGGCCCGTACGGGTCATGTCGGCCCCCCCTCTTTGGGGGGCCTGCTCCGGGGGGCGTCTGGTCCGGGGGCGGGGCCGGGGGTCGGGCACAGGCAGTGGTATTGTTGAATTGTGGTGACCCCCCCCCCCCCCCCACTTGGGATTTTTGGATGTGAATGCTATGTGGGAATGTGTGTACAGTGTCTTTTTTTTTTTTTTTTTTTTTTTTTCTTTTGTGTCTGTGTGTGGCGAGTGGGGCACAAGGGAGGGATGGTGTGAATGAGTTTTTTTTTTTTTTTTTTCCAGGTTCGGGTCCGGTCCGCTCCCTCTCCCAAGATCATCTCAAGTCTCCGCTAGGTGCGGAGCCCATCCCCCCACGTCCTGCCCTCCTCCGCTGCGTTGGCGGGCGCCTTGGCCCTCTGGCGCGTTGACGGTCCTCGGGTTTGGGGCGGGTTCCCGGGTGGGCGCCGGCCCATTCCCGGCGGTGGCTTCGCGGGGCCTGGCTCCCCGGGGGGCGGCCGGGGCCCCTGCCGCGGGGGCGGGGCGCCCCTGGGGCCTCTGGCCCCCAGGGCCCATGGCCGGGACCACTTCAGCGCGGCCGGCTGCCGGCGGAGCCCACGGGCTCGTCCCCGCGGCTCTTGGGGGCGTCGGCGTTGCGGTGGCTGGGGGATATCCTCGGGGTCGTCTCTCCTCTTTCCTCGGGGGGGGGGTTGCAGATTTCCTGTGAAGGCCCCTCTCGGGCGCACTGCTTTGGTGGCCCCTTTGGGAGTCCGGGGTTACGGGTCCCCTGACTCCTGCCTCTGTGCTCAGGGAAGGTGGGTCTTCGGTTCTCCACAATCACTATCAATATATTTCCTTCTGGATAATTTTCACCTAAACTAGTGCACTTTCACAAACTCCCACAGGTGCTGGGTCCCAGGTATTAAATGTTCACTTATATACAGAAAGGCTATAATTTATTTATTTACTTTCTTTTACTTTCTTTTTTAGGTATCACATTACACATGTCAGCTTAAATAATAATACATACGATTTAGCAATGGTATCAAGGTGTTACACGATTGTATCTGTTGCTTTATGTCTGTTGGTTGTGCTGTTGTTTTTGTGTCTCTTTCCAGGTGATGGAGCAGACAGAGGACGTTTTATCATTCTCTTCCTTCTATCTCTTCTTTCTTTCACCCTTTTCTTTCTCTTTTTTTTTCTCTTCTTGTTTTTCTTTTACTCTCCTACTTTCCCATTGTAGTGTCCATATAATTTGAAATTCTCCCTGCAGGAATCACAATAAAGCTATTTACACGCACAAATCAAGCGGAGCATTATGGCGAAAGCTGTTTGCTCCACTTGTGAAAGTAAAATCTGTCGAGCTCTATTTGGCATTAAGATATCAATTTTTATTGCCACATTGCTTTTGATTTTACAACAAATCCTAAAATCTATTGAAAGCCAGTGTAAGGAATATAAAATGACTGTTGTGCTTCTCGCTTGCTGCATTTTTGTATGGCTTGGAGGCATGAAAGGGATGATTTTCTCCAAACCAGTAAACAGGACATTGCAATAATCCAAGCATGATGGTGAAAATTGACAGATTATTTTCTTTAAATGAAAGAAACAGGAACAAGAAATAATTGAATATTACACCAAGATTTTGAATGCTGGATTTCGGAGTTCCACAAAAAGACACAAGAGCTTGAGTGATTTTTGTGTGTAGTTCAGGAGGAGCTATAATCATGGTCTCTGTCTGTTTGGTGTTTAAAACAAGGTAATTGCTGGAAAGCCAATCACTAATAGACAGTGGACTAGGATGGACAGCCTATCCAGCTGATGAGCCTTAAAAGACATATCCAGTTTAATGTCATCTGCATAAAAGTGATATGAAATGTAATTAAAAGACTAAACGATGTCAGATAAAGGAAGCATATAAAAAGAAATTGATAATAGACCTTGAGGCAACCCCTGTAGATAGAGAAGTGATGGAAGTTAACTTGTTTGTCATAACAGAGAAAAAAACAATCTAGTGCACAAGCAGAGATACCAGCAATACCAGATACGCTCAGCCTGGTCAGTAATATTTTATGGTTAATGGTGTCAAAGGCTGCTCTGAGATCAAGTAAAATTATTATGGAACAATTTCCTGCATCAGAAGCCATTAAAAGATCATTATAATCCTTTTAAAAGAGCTGTCGCAGTGGAATGCAGTTTTCTTAAACCAGACTAAAAGGGATCAAATTCTGTAATTAACATAGTAAAGATTTGAACTGACTTTCTACAACTTTTTCTAATAATTTACAAAGGAATGGCTGTTTTGAAAACAGCCCCTAGTTACCAATAAAGCTGTTGTCAAGATTGGGTTTCTTTTGTAGTGGTGTTTCCTCAGCGTATTTAAAATAGGATGGAATACAACCTTGCCTTAGTGAGCTGTTAATAATTGACAAATGAGAGTCCCAGACAAGGCGGAGGGAGGCGATATCTCTAAGGCGATATCTCTAAGGAGCATGATGAGGGTTTCATTTTGCCAGTAATTGTAGCCAAGTCATCAAAGAAAAGAAAAGTGAGGAAACATCATGTCTTGTTATGTATAATCTGTGTGCTTTCTGAGCCGGCATCTGTGTCATCAAAAAATGTCATTATAGTAACGCATACTGACAATATTGATTCCTGAAGTTTAATTGTTGAAAACAAAGTAAATGACTCGACACACTGAGGACATGAGGAAAGGAACATAGATGGATTTTAGATTGCAAGTCTATTACCTTATTCACAAAATGATATGTGCTGCAGTCTTCATCAGAAAGTGACAGCATGCTGAGGTGGAGGAGACACGGTACTATTGATAGAGTAATACCCCAGAGTTTTCCCTACTGCAATTACTTCAATAATAGGATCTAGCCTCTTTCAGTCCCCCATTATAAGAGAAAAGAGGCTTTCTGAAGTATATACGATGGACAACCAAACCTGTGGCCCTCCATCATCTTTCTGCTTTTTCAGAGCAAGGGAGAAGCCCTCGGGTCTGATGGTTTTATCCCGGGAGTGCAGGAAATAACAGAGCAACCTGACTGAGAATGGCAAGGCAGTGTTCATTAAAATAATGAACAAACAGCTCAACACTATCAGAAAAAGATGTAAAAAAAAAAAAAAAAAACTTTAAAAAACAGAATGGTCAGTAAAGTGCAATAGAAACTTGAGAAATTAAAAGAGACTGGCTGGTGATCACTGAAGACATCATTTATGTGCAAATGATCAAAAGTATCACCATAAGTAAAGACAAAGTCCAAGGTGCGTCTTGAGGTGTGCGTAGGGCCAGATCGGTGTTTAATAAAGTCTATAATGCTGAGAAACTCTTTGGTAATACTATTTGATGAATCTTTGGCATGAATATTAACGTCTCCAGTAATGATGAGCCGGCCTAATTTCATAATGGAAGATGAAAGTCTAGACGGTCCGACAGAAAAGATGCAGATAACCCAGGTGGGCAACAAATCAAAATACCACAAATAGCCTGAGCTAGTTTAATTTTGATCATAGTGTTCCTAAAACAGCTGTAAGAGCTTGAAGAGGTCATCTGGCATAAAAATTTGTTTTTGAAACTTACAACCGCCCCACACCCCCTGCAAGAAATCCTAAGTTCACAGAATGATCTGTCTTCTAAGAGAAGATCTATGATTTCTGAGCATTCAGTTGCGGGTTTCCGCTGATGGTTTGATGATTTATCTCTGGTGATAAGCTCCAAGTCTTCGAGGTTGCAAGGCCTCCTTACCATCACCCTAATCTTCAGCTGCGTCCTTGGCTTCAAGTCAGGACTGGGGCAAGTGTTACTTCCAGTTAGACAAAACATGTAGGTAAAATTAAAAGATCCCTTTAAACCTAAATATTGCAGAAGTATAAATAATTTTGGTCTTAACTATACAACTTTTAAAAATCCCACATTAAGAAACAATTGTTTTTAGTAAAGTTCTGATGCCACAATTATTAGCATTATTGTGCAGAGTACTAACAACTGGAGTGCAAAAAATTTGATTTTCTGATTAACTTTTTATTTTTTTATTTATAAACAGGCTACATTCTTGAAGAAAGATTTCTTTTTACTCTATTAGATAAAAAGTAAAAAAGAAAATAAACTCAAAATTGGGCTGTAACTGGCAACCTTTTCCTTTAACAACAAAAGTTGAATTAAATTCAAAACCTAGTTTGACATCAACTTCCACTGAACAAAACATACCTGTCCTTTCTCAAATTTGTTCAGGTGATTGGCTTTCCTGAGCCATCGCTCTCCTGTATCGCCAGTCTCTCCGTAGATGGTGATGTAGACTTTGGCATCTGTCCCAGCCCCCCACATTGTCCCAGTGTACACATAAACTTCATAAGAGTTCACTGAAAGGAAAACACAGCAAATCTTCAGTGACATTATAATGATGCATGCCGTGGCTAATTCAAATACCGCCTGTCAGGCTTGACATATTAGTAAGTAAGCAGAGTACATTCATGCTCCACTTACTCTCCAGTTCCTCGTTTGCCTCAGTCAGCAGCTCAACCACAATCTCCCCATCCTCCTCGTCCCGGGCCAGCCAGCGGTTGCAAGGGAAAGTAAACGTCTCGACCACTTCCTGCAACTCCTCAACCAACTCCACCTCCTCCTCTTCTTTTTTTTTCTTTTTCTTGTCCTTCTTCTTGTCTTTCTTAGTCGTCTCCTCCTTTTTCACCTCAATCTGCACCATCGCCATTGTCAGCCTCTTGATGTCCACCATCTCCAGAAACCAGCCATCTCCAATGCCCTTTCCATCATGGAAGATTCGTAACTTATAGATTTTCCCGACATCCAAAGCTTCAATCTGCATTTTAAGGGAAAAGGCAGCGTTGACTGTAGACGCTTTTCAGTCCAGTATACAGCGCCGTGCAAAAACATTCGTAACCCTCGAACTTCTTCTCATTTTGTCAAGTTACAACCACAAACTTCAACATATGCATTTATGCATGTATGTATGTAGGTATGTATGTATGTATGTATGTATGTAGGTATGTATGTATGTAGGTATCTATGTATGTATTCTGTCTATACTTGTTAAGTTGAGCAAAGAAGGACATGTTTTATGGAGTTTTCTTCTACAAATAAAAAAACTAAGAGACCGAGTTAGCATTTTAATTGTAAATCCACCTTTTTTATGCAATTATATTAGACTGATGGCATCTAGAGGCTGGAGATTTTGCCCATTCTTTTTTTGCAAAATAGCTTAAAATCAGTTATTTTTAATGATAAGTGTCTGAGACATACAAATCAAGTCTGTCCATGGTCTGGGTTTTGATTGTACATCCTTTGATGTAAAAGATTTCATTACAGTCCTAGCTGCGTGTTTAGGGTTGATGTCCAGGTGAAAGGGGGACTTACTCCCCTGTCTCAGGTCTCTATGCTTTCAGGTCACTCCTGAAGCAACGCATAATGCTGCTACCATCACCTGTCCATGAGGATGGTGTGTTAGGGTGATGTCCACTGTCAGTTTTCCTCCACAGATAGAGTTTTTTATAGGGATACTGCAACAGAAATACACACAACTGGACTTCTGAGGGCAGTTGTTTTCACTGGATTTTATTTAGCGATTTCAAATTGACCAGACCTGAATACACGCCAGGCTTTCCAAATTGTATATAAAGAAAACTGTTTATCATTATATTTCCACTTCACAATAACATGCTATATTATGGCGTTTGTAATGTCACAAAATGTGAAAAAGTTCAAGGGGTATGAATATTTTTGCAAGCCACCGTAGACAGTAACGTATCTTGCGGCTCAACACAGACCTTAAAGATTTCAGTGGTGCCACGTTCAAAATTGTTGGAGCGGCTTTTCAGGGCGAGGATTTCAGTTTTCCCTTCATCTCCAAATATCTGGCAGAAGACGTTGGCATTGGTTCCGGCTGAGCGGATGTCACCAGTGACCACTGTTATTTCGTAGTTTATCACTGTTAAAGAAAAACTGGGAGTTCACCATGACAAGTTGAGATAACTATGTAAATAAGGAGGGCACACTTTTTATTTTTCATTTACATTTTTCAATTTCCAAGACCTCGCTGGGATAGATTTCAATCTCTACTTTCCCATCTGCTTCGTCTTTGCAAAGCCAGCGGTGGCTCGGGAACATATACTGCATCCCATGGACCGGCACCGAAATCTGCACGCTGTCCAGAAACCATCCAGCTCGTAAGCCTTCATTTGTGTGACCAATCAGAAGGCGGTTGATCTACAAGTACGGAGCACATCAATGAAATACAGACATGAAGCCCAGATAAAGTGTCCAGGCTTATCTCTGAGATATGGCGAACTTGCTTTCCCAATGTCATAAGTGTCAAGGGTGAAGATGTCGGTTCGTGCAGTCTCAAAGTAGTTCCTCAGGTCGTTGTCTGAGACGGCCAGGGTGACTTTGTCAGTATCGCCCTTCTCCCCGTACAGCTTCACGAACACTCTGGAGTCAGAGCTGGCACCGTTCACGCTGCCTGTCTTGATAGCGATATGGTAGCCGACATCTGTAAACATCATAGTTTGTTTTCATTCCAATTTCAACACAGCTGCAAAATAATGAGCTTTTTCTTTTTGTGTAAAATAATGTGGTCATAAAATGTCTCGGTTGTGACTTACTAAAGAGACGCTCCCCATCTCCAGCTGGAACCAACTCCCGGACAATTTGTCCATCATCCTCATTGCGATCTAGCCATCTAGAAAAAAAAAATATTTTATGTAATATTTATTATTTCAGTATATTTTCATGAGAGTGGCTTATTTTCAATCTCTCAAATTAAATGAAAATCAACATAAGATAACAAAACAATTCAAGACAATGCACAAAACATAAAACACATAAATGCATAAACTGTAATAATATTAATGCAACAAATTATCTTAAATTAACTAGATTTTTGTCTTATGGAAATTATATTTGCCCAGCTTTAAGTGTAATGCACAGTTTAATCCACCGTTTTATGCAAACGTAAACACTAGGTGCTTGTAGGAGTCAAAGTTTAATGTTTAAAAAAGCGGACTTGACTCAATAAAAAAATGGCTGCATAAAATAAACTAAAAGCCTCTTTTACGTTGTTTTCTTCATCTTAAATCTCCCAAGCCTTACCTAATGAACTAGACAGACAAGCAGGGAGAAGCCCTTTTTTTCTGGAAGTAACACTGCACCCAGCCTTGCGGTTGGACTCCTGTTACAGAACGAGAGAGCTCTGCTGGCTGCATGCATTTAGTGTCCATTTGTCATGGCAAAACCATCCAGCTCTTACTTAACTACTTTAACACATGCCACTGGAGACCTACTGACCCCAAACATGGCCAATTTGCATCAGTAACGAGACTTCTGAAAATGCTAGAAGGATTTTAGCCATCTAACATCTGGCTATCTGAGCATCAGACAAGAAAATTAAGATGTAAACTTTAATTTAATTTTAATTTATTTTTAAACAATAAGTCACTTTCTTACATAAAACGTGGTAAACCATTTATACATTATGTTGAATGCAACGCTTTAATAACAAAGTTATAACTTTGCTGCTTATTTTCTTGCAGTCTAGAATGTATATGTTAGTATATTCTATCAAATAAGGCATGCACCAAAGCACCGATGGGCTGGGGGACCAAAGCAGCCCCAGCCCATCACATTACCACACCACGTTTTAATGTTGGAATGAAGTTCTTTTTTCTAAAATGCTGTGTTAGGTTTACCCTAAATGTAACTTTTATCTCAACAGTCCACAGACTATTTTCCCAACGGTACTGGAGATCATAACAATGTCCTTTGGGATATGTGAGATGGGCCTTTGTTATAAACAGTGGATTTTGTGTTTTATTTCAGATTATCTTTTTCTGAAATCAGACTTTCAATAATAAAAAATATCTCAGCTTTTTTTCTTTGGTATTTGGCTGCTTTGTTTGATGTTCAACTCAAGTTTAAGGAAATAGGAATAAATCCAGTAAAGACCTTGAACGGGACCTGAGAGATGCATGTGTTCAGCTTCTAGCGCTACATTAGGCATCGTGTTTCTACATACACAAGACATATAAAGTCATGTGCAGAATGTCGCCTTGCCTGAAACATGGGAACTCAGTGGCAGAGGACTCAGGCTGCCCCTCCTCTCTGACCAGCACCTTGTCAAGATACCAACCACAGCCTCCGCCGCGGCCATCATGACCCACCCGGACTCTGCGCACCTGGCCCAGGAAGACTGACTCGATGAGAAACTCGTCATGCTGTGGGGAAAAGGAGAGGAAAACTGGCACTTAAAGTACGTTTCACAAGGACCATGCTGGGATCTTTCTGGGAATTTTCTTTTATTAGTTTACTCACATTTCCCTTTTCAAACTTGTTGACGTTGTTTTTGCTCATAAACATGAGGCGCTCTCCTGTGTCACCCAGGTCCCCGATGAGATTGAGGAACACACTGGCATCGGTGCCGCTGCCGCTGACGTTGCCAGTGCAGATCGTGACCCGATATTTTATCACTGACAAAAAAAGTAGCAAAGAATATTGCACTAGAAACCTGTTACAGTTAGGTAGACTCTAGTTATTGGGAAATATTCTGGTCCCTTACAGGGTAGCGGCTCATCAGTAAGTGCTCCTGTGGCGGGAAGCTCTCGTACAATCTCATTATCATCTTCATTGATGTCCAGCCAGCGACCACATTCAAAAGAATATTTCTCCATGGTTAGCGTCTTGAGCAAAGTGACCTGCAGGAAGTTAAGGTCTCATCTGTCATCGAGCACATCTTTGACCGCTCTCTGGTTTGTGAGCTTTCTTCACACAAAATCAGGCAATGATCAATTTACAGTGACAGCACAAACAATAGTATAGAAAAAGTATGAAATCAGTTCTAGATTTAAAAAGATGTGAGTCCCTGCTCTTTAGCCGGCTCACACATGAAAACTTCACTTGATTGATCATGAAGTATTGATCCATAACGTTTTTAGGTGTGTTCCACATGGAAATAGAGATTATCCAAAATTATGTTTGCACTGTAATTTCAAAAAGGTCCCTTAAAAACACGTATTTTTTTGTAAATCTCTTTATTTATTTATTTTTACAAATAATTGCCCAAAAAAAGTAGTCTAACCATTGCAGGCCTTTATGTGGAGATGTAAGACAGTCACTGAAATATTCCACAAACATAATGAGGAGCCTGCACTTTAATTTTGTTTTTGTTGGATCTTTGGACTATGAAAGTTGTGCTATGACATAATTTCTTTTGACCTGCTACATATTAACTATCCTCACCCAAGTCATGCAATTTAATAACAACTCCATAACATGCGGGTTCTCATGTTATGGAGTTGCTTTTAATGGTACAAAGAAGATCTAATTTTTGCACCACCCATTTGTAAGGTAAATACAAAGCTAGGCCAAAATATGAGTTGATAATAGTTTCAAACTGACTGTGGTGGAGAACCCAGGAACAAACTTATAGTTGTATTTAAAGTCAGTAGATCTGAGAATGACACCCCCTCCCACTTAATCCCATGTTTCACAAGTAAGTCAGAAAGACAGTAGGATGTAGTAATTGCTGTGCTCAGTGACAAGCTAACTATTATCATTACTGCCTAACGACAGTGGGTTTCATAGTATCTTTTTATAGAAACATTTTGACAAGCAGAAGTTGTACTCTTGACAGTTTGTGTGTGTGGGAGGGGCATGTATAGCCCTAGTTGTGTGTGTGTGTTTAATGAAATAGAGACCATCAAAAGTACAAATAGCAGGTTTATTGTAGTAGCTATCACTATGTTTTCAGCAAGCAGCCATTTTGGATTTTGAAGGTCAGTGTTAGTGACAAATCTTTGCCTTTGTCAGTTTTGAATTTTTAAAAACTGCTGACTAAATTTCCAACTTTTACCAAGGAAAAATGCAACATTTAACTACAACTTCACATGAAACATGAATTGCCAGTGCATGCGAACGGTATATATTTTTTCTTTCTTGTCTTTATGGGGAAAAAACACAAAAAGAGCCCCTCAAACCTATTAGTTCTATGGTATTTGTCTTGTCTCTCAGTTTGATGATACTTGAAAATCTTAGGATCCACTTAAGTGGTGCTTGTTCTAAAAGGTTTGATAACTTCTTGCCCAGCATTAATCAGAGGTGGCCGTGAAGAACAGAGTTGACTCATGAAGGCAAACCCGACAGTCAGAGTCATGGCTCACCTTCGCTAAATGCCAGCCAGCAAATGGATTTCTCTTCTCATGCCAGATCCGCAACTTTAGCAGCCTTCCAATGTCCGACATTTCAACCTACATTGATCCAAAAAAAAACAACTAATAATCAGGCATAAACAAAAAAATTTAAATGACCTCCCAAGAACATTCAATTTCTGAGTGATACACCAGAGATGATCCAGACTTACCATGAATTTATCAAGCTGCCCTTGTTCGAAACTGTCTGAATTGTTTTCCAGTTTGATCTCATCGGACTTTCCTCTCTCGCCATAGATCTGCAGGAATACCTGGGCATCTGTGCCAGCGCCTTTTATGTCTGAGGTCCAAATCCACAAGGACCATGGGTACTCTGGAGCGAACAAACAAATGTGGTCCCAACACAAATGAATAAAATTAAAGAATTTTTTTACCATCAAATTTACCACACTGTGCTTGATTTGCAGTCATTTCACCGAGTACCCACTTTTCTGTTTTTTCTGTCTGAGGGAGACCATCTCATACAGTTCCCTCTCAATCAGTCCGTCCCCCTCATCCTCATCCAGCCACATCCCACATGGAAATGTTTGCTCAATGCCCGTGAATGGACAGCATATCACCACCTGGAACAAAACGGATGCTTAACGGATGAGCCACTCTTTTGGAATCTCTCTGTTACGAACGAAAACGCACATCACCTTTTCGCAGTACCACCCAGCACCTACGGCACCGTTGTCATGACCAATGGTGATCCTGCTGAGCGGGCTGATCAGCTCACAGATCTCTACGTTGAAAATGTCAATGAGAGCTCGCTCAAAAGCACCGCCCTCCAGGAATATCTTGCCGCTGTTTTTCAAGCCCTTGGAGCCATGCATGACCATGTGGATCTTAGAGTTGGTTCCTGCTCCCCTGATGTCTCCAGTCATTACTTGAACATTGTATATAATTCCTGAGTAGGTAGAGAAAAGTGTTTATTGGTATATTGGCCAAATGAAAATTGTTTAATTCATAGAAAGTGCTCTCTCTCTAAATCCCTTTATAAGGGCGTCATTTGAAATTTCATGCTTAGCCAAAAACTCAAAGTATAGCAAATAAAAGATGACAGCATATATTATTGTACCCATTGGTTGCATTGATCCAACCAAGATATCTCTCTGTATTTTGCCGTCATCTTCATCCATGGCAAACCAGCGATTCACAGGAAACTCATATACTTCTTTATTCCCCATATCATCTATCACCACCTGTAAGGTAAGGAGCATTAGGCACAGTGAATTTTTATTGTGAAGTACACATCTTTAAAGCTCATGAGTCCATCTATGACCATGAACTACATGCCTTGTCAAGAAACCATCCAGCTGAGGAACCTCGGTTGTTGTGGCCAATGGTGATTTTTCTTAGCCTTCCTAGGTTCGGAGTCTCTATTGTAAACTTGTCCTCTGAACCACGCTCAAAGTTGTCTTTGTCGCTGTCCAGTCTTCTTTCCCCTTTCACATTAAAATAAATGTAATTAAGAATCCCAGAGTGAAAATACAAAAGGCACATCACTGCAGTTGTTGAAATTTCATCATCAACTTTGTTACGTTGAGTTGATTAGCAAACATTTTGACTGCAGAGGTCAAAGGACAAGAAACAATGGTTCAGCCTGGATGTTATATGGTGCATCTGGAGAGAGGAGGTATGGTTATACTGTAAATGACTTGGTTTGCACAACTGGAACAAACTAGTAGAATTGGTGGCATTGCAAGAGGAGGGGACATGTTATCAGGCGGTTGGCAAAGTATCCATCTGGCCCAATGCTGGAGCCAATGTGTACATGGCTAATCAACTTCTGTTAAACTTGTCTCAATTAAACGTGTTTTCCATTAGCCCAGGCATCACCTCCACCACGCGTTCTTTTCATTTCCACCACTCTCCCTTGGTGTTCACCTTTTACTGAGTGTTTTTAAAGACCTAGCCTTAAAGGGGAAGTCCGGTCAACAAGGAAAAATCAGGGTATCATTAGCTATAACTAAAACTAATACGTTCGTGGTTATTTAATGAACTTATCTTTAATCAATAAGAAAATAAAAACATAAATTGTCGTCTGAATCACTGTGTATGGGGGCTGACATGACTGCCCAAATATGGGCAGTAAGGGGCGTTTGACATCACATCCTGCGATGTGGAAGAGCGGAAGCGGCGACAGCATTTCTCTCCGCTTTCCATGCAAAGTCAATAGGAGGTCATCAATAATTATTTCGGATTTCCAGAGGACTTCACCGCTGACATTCCCAAGAGCTATTGCTGAAGCAACAATGCCACGTGCATGGCCATCGGATGTTCCAACACAACTGGTAAAAGAGGAAAAAACATTGCTTATTTCAACACAGTCACTTCAGCGATCTCTCCTCCGCTGTGTGTGTGTGTGTGTGTGTGTGTGTGTGTGTGTGTGTGTGTGTGTGTGTGTGTGTGTGTGTGCGCGCGCTCAGCTGCAGCGCCGGTGCAAAGCCGTGCTCAGCCCAGCATGCGCTGGAATGCTCTTATATTTTAATACTTATACTATAATAATCAGCTAACTTAAGTCACTTCAGCGATCTCTCCTCCGCTGTGTGTGTGTGTGTGTGTGTGTGCGCTGCGCGGAGCGCGCACACACACACACACACACAGACACACGTGTATAGATATATACTGTAGGACCCGACTGAGTTTGATCTTGGAAAATAGTGCGCCGTGACAAACAGAGCGTTGAAACTTGCTCAACAGCGGGTCCGCCGAGTGACGTCAAAAAATGGGAGGTGACAGTACTATTCTTGACCAAGATGGATTCCTCCACATAAACATGATTAAATGAGAATTATTATTAATTAAAAAAACTTATATTTTTTTGCACAGTATGTAGTAGTTTTATATTTAAAGTACTTTCAGCAGTTTGAATTCTGATTTTGACCGGACTTCTCCTTTAAAAATCGTGTGTATTCTACATGTATGCAAAAAAACATTACCTGTGTCACCATGTTCTCCAAAGATATTCAGGAAGACATCGGCATCAGTCCCACTTCCCTTCATATCAGCAGTGAAAACACTCACAAGATATTTATTCACTGCAAGACAGGACATAACAAATCAAGCCAAAAACAGCGTGATCTATAAATAACTAAAAAAAATCTTAAATAGCTGCACAATCAGTTTCCACTCAACAAGGAAGAAAACTAAACCGTATTTGGTGGGTTTCTCTGTTCCCTTAATGAAGGCTCCTTGAAAATCATCTCTAAGATGCCTTCCAAAATAAATATTTATTTAGTTTGGAACATATTGCTCAGACCACCCCTCAGATCATCTGCTTTTCCTCGTTAATATAGTGGTGAGTATCCCCGCCTGTCACCCGGGAGACCGGGGTTCGATTCCCCAACGAGGAGTGATACTTTTGGGGAGTGTTGGCCTAGTGGTTAGAGCAGCATGCTTGCACTCAGAGAAGGTTGCAAGTACCCGGTTCGATCCCCAGCGCCTGCACTCTGGGTCCCTGAGCAAGACCCTTAACCCCCGATTGCTCCCCGGGCGCCGCACATGGCAGCCCACTGCTCCCCAAGGGTGATGGGTTAAAAGCAGAGAACAAATTTCATTGTAATGTATGTTTCAATGACAATAAAGATGATATTACTATTACTATTATTATGGCACTTTGTCTTCACATTGCAGGGCTTGAATGTCATCAGGTGCTAAGATGATAGATCGCATTACAGCAGAGGTCACGGGGAACGGTTTTACCCGAGGATTACACTCGCAAGGCGTTCAGTTACAACCTGAAACTATAGGAAGACCTGCAGGATATCAGGCACTGTAGTGTCTAACCTGTCAGACACATGTCATAACTACTATTAGGTTTTGATGATGGTTGGTTCATCTCTAAACATCTATCGTTTTGTTTGGATTGGCCTGGGTTAAAATTTAGAGCTTACTTCTTCAATCAACAGCTTTTAATCTCCTCTGAAATCCAAACGAGGTATTTGAAATTGTAATCAGTTGTTTGGTGGTTTCAAGCATGCCGAGGTATTTTGTATGTTTTGTAATGGGAGTTTGGGACCTACATTTTGGGACGTCCATGGGGTTTAGGCTGCCAAGCAGATCCCTGACGAACAGGTTGTCACCCTCCTCCCGGCTCAGCCAGTTGTTGCAGGGGAAATAGAAGCGCAGATGGGGCCGGATCATATCGGTCAACACCACCCGGTCCAAGAACCAGCTGGCGCTCATTCCTGTGTTGTCATGCTCGATTCTAGGGAAATCCAAAGTCGGTTTCACAATATTTGCACTCCGTGAGTGATCTCTAACAATCTTGCCACGGTATGTAAGATGTAAACCATTGTTTTCATACGTTGCAGCTCCGAGATAACAGACAT
Source organism: Fundulus diaphanus (assembly GCA_037039145.1). NCBI lineage: Eukaryota > Metazoa > Chordata > Actinopteri > Cyprinodontiformes > Fundulidae > Fundulus > Fundulus diaphanus. The sequence continues at coordinate 26,353,943 of CM073141.1, forward strand.
GTCATATAGACTGAGTGAAATGAGGTAAAACAAGAGTATGAATAATTCCCCCAGTTTATGAGTAGCTGCCAAGTGTATTCCAGAAGATAAATTTCAGGAAGCCCCAAGACTTCTGGCTGAACTGAGAAAACTCCACAGAGGACCTTGCAAAAGTGTTTCATCGCAATGCAACCACAAACCAAACTGTTCTTGCTAGGATTAGGAAATAGATAGACTCAATGCATCACATGACTGTGATGTAGAATGAAAATGGTAGATGGTTTTTTATATTTCTAGTGTGTTTTGGTCCAGGCTCCTGTACTATCGTTTGCAGTTTGTTACAAGCCATGGAGGGAATACTGAAAACATGCAGAGGAAGGTCAGCAGAACCCTACATTTTGAAGAAAACAAATGATTTACATTAGCCTGAACAACCTATTGCCACAGTGAAAAATGGTGATAGCAGCACTGTGCTAAAGGGAAGGCTTTTTTCAGCAGAACCAAAAGGAAGGTCAGAGTTGATGGGAGCTAAATACAGGCAGTTTGGCAGTATTGCCGCTAACCTAATGCTTCAACTTCAACAAGCCTTTAGATGTGCAAAGCTGGTAGAGAAATTCCCACACTGGGCTTGCACATGTTACTGTAAGAAAAGGCGATTCAATATCAGGGTATTGTTGCATAAATATTGACCCAACGGGGTGAATACAACTACATTTCATCTGTTTAAGATTTTGATTCATAAAACCTTTGACAACCACGTAAATCCTTTTCCCTCTGTTTCTCATTTATACTCAACTTTGAGCCGGACCATCACAGAGAAAAAAACAGAATTTGTGGTTGTAACTAATGTGAAAAAGTTCAAGGGCTATAAATAAAGAGTGACTTAAATATCTTCTTAAATTCAGTCTAAATCTATAATTTTCACAAATTAAATCAGCTGTTATGATTAAACATCTCCGCAGCATTAATCACCCTTTTTACCTAGTATTTCTTTATTCTTATATGAGGATATTTTTTGGTTGACTACTTCTTGCTTCCACTTGAGAATAATATACAGTAGGAAGGCTAGTCTCACTTGAGAAACAGCTTTGGCTACTGTACCCGGTTAAACCCCATCTGTTGTTTTGAGTCAAAACAACAGATGGGGTTTAACCTTTTTGTCACGGGACACAGTCTCTTGATGTCCAACAGATCAACGCAGCATTACCTTTTCTATGGTATATTTAACTATGAAGCCTAAACTGCCATTCATTGAGCGACCTGTAAATATGAATTTTGCACATTTGATTTAATGATGGACACAATTAAGTTACTATGCAGTGTATTAAAGAGAAGAGGTGAATAGTGGCGTATATTTCCATACTGTACAATACCTTAGTTTTTTAAGTGGGCCAACATTTTGTGTTTTGATGCGGAAAACATCCGTCTTATTCTTCTCAAATGCATTCCGGCTTCTGCAAGTTAAAGAAATGTGAGAAAGTATTAAAATTGGTGGAAATTGTGGTTTGAGCAACTTCCACTATTTAATCCAGTGAGATTATAACAGACAGATAAAGGAGCTGATCTCCGAATCTGTAAATGGCATCACCCCGAGACTGATCTGGCTTAAGGGACCTTTGTGGGCTGATGGCAGGATCTGCCACTTCATCACTCTCTCCATTCTTTCTCATGTACTGTACTTCTGCCCCCCACATCAGTGGAAACAGGGCATGAAATACCCCTCTGCCAAAGACTGCACATCAGATAACCTCGTATCTGTTAACAGAGTCCACGACTGACCCACATCCATCTTTTCATTTGTTTTGAATGTTATACAGATGAGGCCAAGGATCATATAATGAAGCTTTAAAGTCTGCTATATTAAATAACCTACCAACAAGTGAATACAGGCCCTCATTCTCCGTATTAAATTGCTTGCAACGACGAAAAGGAGATAGTGCAAACTTTGGAATTCATGCAATTTAAATCTGCTGTAATCACACTGAATATCCAAATAATTGCATCCTTAAATTGCCTTGGAGGCTTGAAGAGATACGCATCTCCCTTACCTGTATCGTGCTGTGAAGTTAAAATCTACCATGACACAATACAGGCAGGACCTGACGCATATCGGAGTAAGGTGAAACCTCTAACTATGCAAAAAGATTAGCAAATAAGTACCAAAAGAATCAATGGCATCTATTTGTGGTATTTTATCAGATTAGCTACACAGAGGTCACGAAGAATGAAAATACTGAACGCAAGACATGTTGATGCGTGCCGAAATGAATGAATGGGACCACCCTAAGGTGTGGGTGACTTGGTCCAGAGTGGTTGACAGAAAGTTGTCTGTGTCTTATATGCTGCACAGGTAACCCAGTCTGACAATTAACATTGGTGGAGATAAAGGGAGCCTGCTGCTGATCCTCTGAGAGTCATTTGATCATCTGCATAAATGACATCGTGGTCTTCTTTCATTCCTTTCTGAATGGAAAAGAAGACCGGCCATGTCACATAGTTCCTCCTTACTCCAGATATTCTGAGTCCAACATTTTTTTACGTCTGTATGAAGGAGAGATTCCAGCTTCCCGAGGAAACCGTTTGTCTATGTTCTAATATCAACGAGTAAAAAAACTTTTAGAGCTATTGTTGTACTGTTGAACAGGAATTCTCTCCTATACAGCGTCATATCCACAATACAAGCCAAAGCAAGAACAGAATGATAACCATCCTTTTGCAGACTAATCAGCAAATACCTCTTTTCTGTGCTGAGGAATTAGAGAAAAACAGAAAACATTAGCAGTTAATGACTCGCTTTGAAAATGTGCTAATCCTGTAAACATCACTGGTTATGTACATTAAGTTGAAAAACAAAACAAAAACATATTAAAGATGATTCTAATTAAGACACAAGCTGGAAATGTATTTTCAACTTCATAATTATGAAAACTTTTGCACTTACTTGCTTGCCAAGTGAACCTTGGGTGAGACACCAAAGTCCCCAAAGAGGGTAACAAAAACATTGGCATCAGTCCCAGCTCCTTTTACGTCACCTGTGACTGTAACCACTTCATATACTGTAAGAAAGAGGAAACTGAATATCATACACAAACACATAAAACTTGATACATCCTTTGGTATTCATAGCAACCCCTGATTAGAGGCTCAAATCACCTCAAATAACTGTTTTCTATAAGAAGGAGCAGTGTTTTATATAATTCCCAGACAGAATCTGGAGACCAGATAACTCAGACGACAGAGAATGAACATTTAAAAGAGTTTATTAATAATAAACTGGTGTTGCTGGAACAGGAACTGACCGGAGCTCATACTAGAATCACTGTGGGGAGAAGAGCAGAGTTAGTGGCCGAGAACAATTGAGTGGATGTGCACTGAATGAAAGCCACTAACCTTCTCAGATGCCGGGAGGTAGCACTGCCACTGAAGATTGATCATGACAGCTCCGTCTGGATGATTCAGATCACTGACTGACTGAATCACGGCGTGGCTAGACAGGGCAAAGGCTAGCGGGGAACTCATTGTTAGTTCAGGGGTCATGCACAGGGAAACAGTTCATAGGGCAGAGGTGTCCAGAAGGCCTAGGCAAGATGTGAGTCCAGGTGAGAGAATCGGCAGAGGTTTCCAAGCGGGGCAGAGACAGGAGAGAGGTCTGAGGTCCATGCTAGGTTCGTTTCACGATAGAGACCGGCAGACTTGGTCAAGAGGCAAGGTCAATGTCCAGAACACAGAGGCCAACAGGAGAATCCGATAAGGGCAACGAAGGCAGGAGAAAACAGGAACGAGACAGGTCAATAACCGGCAATCAGATGAGGAACGCTGGATAGTCTACTGACACGATGGCTTTTTCAAGAATCTGGCGGTTACACACTGGGAGAGCCAGGAATCTGCCACAGGTGTAACCGCTCAGACCTTACAGGTTTTACTTTAGTTTGGATTTAATTTAACGGTTATTTATATAGTACCAGTTCAAAACAATGCTATCCAAAGGCATTTTAAAGGACAAATCGATCCAATGTATATATAGAAATATGTGATAACATGTCTTGTCGTCCAGTCCAGAAAGGCTCCACCACAGTGGGGTCAAACCAACACTGAGAAACACCTTGACTTGTGCAGATCTTGCTTTGGGTATACCATGTCTGGATAGTGCTTAAAATCCAGGTAACACTCAAACTCCTACAGCACCAACCATAAATAAATAAATCCTCTATGAACACTGTAAGCCTTCACCATTTCTAAAAACATACTTAAATTGGACAATCTAACAGGTATCATCTCCTCTGTTGTTCTCTGAAGCAAGTTACTGTATCTACTCCACAGTTCCATGGCCAGAGCAATCGGACCTGCTGTTCATTGCATACGCAGGGTCAACGGTCAGAACGCCCGCTTCCCTCTTGCTACTCGGAGCCTCAAACATGATCCTCTCCACACAGGGGAGAACTCAAAACTACAAGGCTCAGTTGGGGGCTTGTATCAGCACACCCACGTAATACCACTCTCCAACGGCGGTTCCACAAAACAGATTTTACCACCCGGGTTAGCTCGCACAGGTGCCAGCTCTTAGGGCCGGGAGATATGGACCAAAAATAATATCTTGATATTTTTAGGCTGAATGCCGATATATAAAATTGATATGACAATGTTTTTCTTTTCATTAAATAATTGTAAAAGTATCGGGATAAAAGCTTTATCCCAAATGTCTCACAGGCGCATTTTTTAACAAACAGCTGGAGATAAATATGTGAAATGGCTGAAAAATAACCTGCGGATTACAGGATTTTGACCTATATATGTCATTTAGACATAAATGGATCTTTCGAAACTAATTAAGCCATGCCGGGGATCCTGTTATGGTTTAATGAATAGATTTTACAGTTTAAAAACTGACATGTCTGCATAATATTATGGTTTATATGATATTTAAAATGTAAAACTTTCTGAATGTTACATTTTGTTTAAATGTATTTGTCTTTATTTAAAGAAAAAAGTTTCACATGTAATGCCAAGAAACGAGCCTTAGTTGTAGATGCAATACCAAAAAATATTTTTGTCGGTGGAGTCATCAGGGTTGCTTATTAAATAGATTTTTTTGCTTTTATTTTGATAATTCTCCCTCTAACTTCAAAAGTAAGCTTTTATTTACCTGTCGTTACCTGTTGTTATGTAATGGTAAAGATTATTAAGATAGAAAGATCAGACTCTTCTAAAATACTTCATCATGGATGCTATAAGTTAATTTATGACTGAGGAATTATGATTATAAAGATTTAAATAGAGAAAGAAAAAGAAAAAATCCACTGGCTGGCTGAAAATGGACAACAGAAGGATGAGATCAACCCAACAAGAACAGGGATTCCTAATTAACAGCAATCTGAGCTATTAAGATCCGATTAAAGAGAAAGGGAGACACCTGATAAAATCAGATAGACTGTGGCCTGGTAAAACTGAGCTTTGTTAAAGTCCTCAAGGTGTAAGCGAGCCAGTCAGGTAACAAGGATGTACACACAGCTCGGCACTCTCCACACATTCAGGTGAAAATCTGTCAAAACTCTTCAAAACAAATTGAGGTTACAGAGATTTGGTGACGCACAAGATGCTGCACGTCTTTTACCTTCATTGCCATCCTTCTAATTGTTTTTAATCTTCTTCATGTGGTCTCATGTGTCATATGACCGGTATATCAGGTTTTCTTAATAAATAAATAAAAATCTCGATGTGGATTTTTTTCTCCCACTGCACTGGGTGTGCTCCCAATAAAGGTGGTGAAATGATATCCATTTGATGAAAGCTGGATTCATTTCAAAGCATCTTTTCAAGGGATGCCAGTTATTGTGGAGGACACATTTCATTTTAAGGTCTGAAATAACCTCAAATAAATTGTAAAATAAAATTTAAAAAAATACACAAAATCCCAAACCTCGGTCCTGAATATACTTCTGACTCTCAGTGGCCTCTGTGGTGCTGTCCCAGTCCCTCAGACTGGGACAGCACCCAGCACATGTCTGCCCTCGGGCCTCTGTTTGGCTTCATTCATGTGGAACATAACTGAGCTTTGGTCCAGAACAATCACAGGGGGATTCCCCTGCTCGCTCCTGATTGGAGCTGAAGGTGGCTGGCAAGAGTCTCGTTTTTTACTCCACTGGGTGTCAGAAAGCTGAAGTTTTCTCACTTTAAAAGAAACGTCATGGTTTTTTTTTGTCAGACTTCAGTGTGGCCCTTACCTTTCTTTTTGTAGTACTCGTCTTCATATCCATCCGACGAGTCTGTGTGGTAGTTGAGCAGCTCGTTCTGGTAGATCGCAGCGTAATCCATTTGTTTATTTTTGGATTTTTTCCCTTTTTTCTTTTTATCATCATCACTGGCTCCAGAGCTCTTCTTTCCCTTCTTCTTTTTCTTTTTCTTTGAGTCTTCCTCCTCCTCTTCTTCCTGCTCCTCGATCAAGGGCTCCTCAGCATCATCACTGTGAGACTTCTTCTTCTTCTTGCCATCTTTGGACTTTTTATCCTTGGACCCCATCTCTTCCTCCCCCTCTGTGTTCTCTACGGAAGACTTCTTTTTGTGCTTCTTTTTTCCCTCAGTCACTTCCTCTTTGAGCCTCTCAGATTTCTCCTTTTTGGGTTTAGCTGTGGATTCATTGTTGTTCTGCTCGCCCTCGGCATCTTTATTTGAAGCTGTCGCATCAGCCTCAGCATCATCGTTTGCTTTTCTTCTCTTCTTTTTCACCTTATCTCCTTCTTTTTCCTTCTTCTCTTTCTCGGGCAGCTCCTGTATCTCTGAGCGGTCTGTGCTCTTGTGTTTCCGCCGACTCTTTCCTCTTTTTGTGGCTTCCCCATGGGTCAAACCGTGGCCACTCTCCTTTAAATTTGGCTCGGTTTCCTCCACTTCGTCATCAACCTCTTCAGTTTCCTCCGAAGCTGTGGATTTTTTCTGTTTCGACGGCATCTTTTATTCATCCACTTCCCTGGCCTTTACTTTCGTAAGCGCTGCCTTGAGTTTCTAATGGTGTAAGACAATTCATTTGACCCTTGGCTACAGACAGATGCTGGGACTGTGAAATCTGCAGAACCCGGAGCATGTAAAGCTGCAGATGTACGGGCCCCAGGCACCAAAACGGGGGGGGGGGGGGGGGGGGGGGGGCTGGGATCTCCACCTGATGGTGTGCGACCTGGGTGCTATATGAACATGCAACCCACAAACACTACTCATGAAAAATTACTGGCACCTAGGTGGTCACGTGAGTCAGGGGGAGAAAGCCCTGTGAAAAAGGAGCCTTGCCCAGAGAACTTATCCTCTCTGCCACGACAGCCTCCATTATTTATGGTGTCAGGATCGCTTTACGAGGCAGGGGTGTCTCGCTTTTACCTGCAGAGACACACACACGCATACACACTCCTTCCCAACTACTTCTCTTTGTTCTGACATGGAGTGCATTGAAAAAGATAAATCTGATTTTTTTTTTTAAAACAACATATCAACAGGATTTAAACGAATATCTCAGCTTAGACACAGTAGCGGTGATCTTTTTTTAGAGAGTTGCATGTGACAGTTTAGAGACAAAGGGAATGATTAAATAAATCTGACTGATCTCACAGATGAAAATGCATATTTTAGTTCACTGGCATAAAATCCGGGGCTTGCACGATTGTTTAATCTCAACTGGCCTTCTGTCTGTGCCTGTGTGGGTTGTCGTCAGTGATATAACATTCAGCTTAGCTTAAATGGACACTCTAAACGGGTTTAATGATCTGTGTTGGTTTTTGTTCATTCCTGAACTATATTAATGTTGATCATACAAATGACCATAAAATAATTGAAACAAAAAAATGTTATCAGTGTTTTTATCTATCGTAGCCAAATATTTAAATGAGAACTTGTATTCTGTCGTTATAAGAAAGGAAAAATTCTGCACAGCCTTCAACGTTTTATAGAGACTAAAACAAATAACGTCAAGCATATATCTTCATTGCATCTCTATCCTCCTGGTACCCCTGACTGTGAGCCATATCATCCCATTAGTCTTATTGCTGCTATCTGACACCTGATGAACCATAGCATCAAGGGGAAGGGCAGGGCTTGGTCATATTGATCCGTCAACATCAAATTACCCGACCAAATGGAAGACAGCAGACCTCGTTCACCTCAGTGAAGAATCACTCACCTATTGCTAAGAGACAGAATGCTCTTTCATCCTATTAAAAATTAAAGGCATTGTGTAGCTAATATGATGCATGTATTTAGTTTGATGCTGTTAAAGCATTTGGACCCCAGATGTTCCTTCCCAAATACCTTGTAGATGTTTCTAAAAACTACACCTAAGATTATATTTTAGTGAAACTAAAGCTGTATTGTTTTATTTATTTTTTTGCATGTGCAGAAACTATTCAAAGTAAGAAAAAAATAGATTTTGATTTTACTTACTTTCATTTATTTTATTTTATTTATTTATTTTGCATTAACAGCAGGAAAACAGTTAGGTGAAATCCCCTGAAAAACATTACAAAACATGATGTTCCCTGAACCACAAAGCTGGTGGGTCATCAGCATGTGGTGAATTTTCATTCTTATACTGTATGTTTAAACAACTATGTGTAAAAGGCAACACGAAATTGACCAGAACTTGTTTTTCTTGAATCAAAACTTTGCGTTATCCAGCCATTGTCTATACCCGCTTATCCGTGCTGGGTCTGTTGAGAGGAGGTCTGTTGCCTATCTTCAGTGGTTACTGGCCGATTGGCATGGCATACCCTGGACAGGTCGCCTGTTTGCAATAGCTTTAGTAAAATAATGTTGCCATCTTAAAACCATAGGCTTATTCCCATTATTACCCGAAATGTCTATTTTCCATCTATTTTTATTCCACCATTACTAGGGGTGTGCATTGGCACTGCCCTCACGATTCGATTCGATTACGATTCACCAGGTAACGATTCGATTCAATTCGATTCTACGATGCATTGCGATGCATCGCGATGCATCAAAATTCTACTGCACACAAGGCAAATTTTTCATCAGTCATGAGGCAACAAAAGCAATCAGATAATAACAACATATTTTATTGGCTGCTATGTCTGTATCTTTGACATAAATGTCAATGTCACCGAACGTGCTTGATTTTAGTGTGGCAGGTTTTACACACCGTGAAAGTCTTATCTAGTTTCCCATTGACTTCGTAAAATCCAAAATGTGCCCAGCTATCCGCTTTCCAAGCTTTTGGTGCGTTTTTAATTAGGCCTACCCGTCTATCGCGGTCATCTACCTCCGTCTCAGCCATCTTGATTGTTGTTGTTATGCCCCCGGAAGTAATTGAAACTTCACAACTTGTCCATTTGAGGCCAGAAAATAAACAGTGACATAATCGATTATGGCAACTTGCCGCATCGATGCTGAATCGTGCATGCCCCGCATTGCAATTCATCGCTGAATCGATTATTGTTGACACCCCTAACCATTACCTTGTACCCACAATGGTTGTTTCTTCCTATATTTTTGATAGGTCTCTAATGTGCCTGTATTTTACTAGCCTAAATATTTCTGAAATGACAAAATTTGTGTCTTTTTAAAAAGACCTTAAGGAAAAACTTTTATACAGCTGGCAACCTTTAGTTTGCTTCTATACTGTCTTAATAACCTTTAGTTAAATGTATATTTTGTCAGCTGAGCAAAGTACCCTTGCCAGATACAGTGTCTTGCATTTTTTTCCCCCGTGATTTTAAATAAATGCCAATTCAACGCATTTCATTGGGATTTTATATGATAGATATGATAAATGCAGGGTAGTGCATAAATATGAAGGGGAAAGACCAGAATACATTATTTTCAAAATGTTTTACAAATAAAAATTAGAAAAGTGTGAAATACATTCAACTTTTTTTTGTTGCTACCCCAATATGAGATCTAGTAAACAGTGTGAATAAAGTAGATTGTTGAGTAATTTGATCTCTGTATAAATGCAGCTGTTCTGTGAAGGCCTTAAAGAAGCCAGCACCATGAAGATGGGAAGTAACACAGCAGAAATGTGAAGGGTAAAGTTGGGAAGAAGTTTTGGCTGTGATACGTTTAAAATATACCAAATTTTAAACATCTTATGTAATACGTGCATTTTGGAAGAAGTTTTTCTGCACTACGTAATCCATAATCTGAAAATGGATAGAGTCTTGGCCCCACTTCATATCTACATATCTACATAAAATGGCTTCCATCTAACCTGGCCAAGCAGCCAAGATATATGTTTGAAGGAGCTTCAGGGAACCACTGCTCAGGTAGTGGAATCTGTGAAAAGGAAAACTCTCCATTCAATCTGAATAAGTTTGATCAATTTACTTAGAGGAATAAATAAAAAGTTGTGTCTCTAGTTTTAAAAAATCTCATGAAGATACAAATATGCATGCCACACGTTTGTTTGTTTTTTTTTCTTTTCTTTTTGACTATGTTTGAAATGCTTCTCCATTAGCTCCATTTTAGTTAGGAGGCCAACCCAGTCATCAGCTCATTGTATGGAAATGACCCATATAAATGTGGATTTTAAAATGGAATCCCAAGTAAAGTCTCTTTGTACAAGAGGATTTTAAAATTAGTCCCTGTTGTAAAAGTAGTGGACATTTTCTGAAAGCTTACAATTCATAAATCTCAGAAACAATTTTCGACCTTACAAATTATAGGTTAAAAAACTGTTTCAAAGTCAAGCAAGTTATTTTACAGTATATATCTTATTAATAAGTGGAAAAGGAAATATTTGTATTGTTCATCAGTAGCTTTCAAATATATTACTCATAGTATTTCATATTTATATATCATATTTATATATTTTTAGCTTCTCTTCATTTTAATATCCTCTTTTCCAGCTCAAGAGTCTGCACTCAGAAATTAGTCCTTAATTGGGAAACGTCTTGAATCCCGGGGCTTCCTTGCTGTACCAGGATTACCAGAAAACACATTTTTACATGGAGCGGGACTAACTCTAACTTAAGTAAAACAGGAGGTAGAGAAAATGTGAACTCCTAGCACCCTCAAGTGTTTTGGTCACCAAACAACACTATAAACTACATCCTAGTACAATCTACATAGGCATTTTGAACGGCAGCTTCTTACTGCCTGCTTGCACTCCATGACAATTCACGCACAAATTCATGAGTATGCATTTGAGAAAATCGAAACAGGTTTATTTACAAACACACTCATTATAAAGAATGACCAAGAGTTAAGAAGCACTGTATATACCAACATGTACCCCGTTCCAGTGCGTAGACCTTGTTACAGTCCGTGGTTCAATCATGATTGTAGTCAAGCACACTTATTTTGGTGTCTATATTAGGTTAATTAACTCATTATTTGTGGGCATTAAGTACAGAAGAGGTCCCAAAAAACATTATGAAAATGTTTAAATTTAAAGTAAACTAACACGTTTTTAGCTGAGCATAAATAGAGCAGAAAATAACAATTTACTGTTATCTAATCTTCATAAAATACAAAAGAAATCTGTGCAAATGAACACAGATTTCCAGTATCGCAATGTCTGGGTTTTTTTTACCAATGCAAAACAAATGTATACAATTCAAAGTAAAACCAAATGAAAAATAGTTGCATTACAACAACAGAAAGGGGCAGCAAGCCTCATCATTCTTGCACCATTGATCAGTTATTACTATATTATACAGCTGACTTGGTCTTTCTGTGTCTCCTCTCTGCATCTCCCAAAGCACTGTGAACAGGCTTAAGTGTAAACATATTCCAGTGATCTTTTAAGCAGGCACACACAAAGCCAAGTATAGAGTAAATTCATGCAGAGCATTTCAAGGTAATGAAGGAGGTTTGCAGAGAACATTTCTGATAGAACATGAGTCAGAAAGGGTACATATATTTTTACATCGTAGCAAGTCTTAAATGTCCCTTAATTCAAGAGCAGGACCAATGTTTCGTTCAATGGTAGGGTAATGGTACATAAAGAGGACACGTGGGTGCATTGCACATTATCCAGAAGGGGTTTGATATCTCATAAGGCAAAAATGGCTTAAGACAAGATCGACAGCTGGGTTGCTTGGCAGCAGCATGCTGCTTCGTTTTGTGAAAGTACAGAAGTGTGCATCAGTGTCTCACCATAAAGATCGGGGGATGTTTTATTTCTTTAGGGAGAAACTAGGCCAATGAAAACAGGCCTTTTTGACAGAGTTTGAAAATACCCACACCGTGAATCTGCTGAATAGGAAATAGATTACAAAAGTAGACGAGAAGATGTTACAGCTGTGAATTCTGATATTCCTTTCATAAACCCAGTGTTTAGGCTTGTTTGACACAAACGTTAAGCTGCCACACCCACAGACTGTCCAAGAGAAAGTTAAGGGACAGGGGCACGAAGCCCCCCCCCCCCCCCCCCCCCCCCCGCTGCAGCCCCATTACAGCATAAACGGGACTGTGCAGTCAAGTAGAAAACAACACCTCTGTACAGTGGGGACACTTCAAAAACTTCACAGAAACACCACTATTATGAAGATCACTTTTTTTTTTACATTAAACACAAGAATCCTATGAACAGAGAGTCAGCAATCGCCAAAGTGACGTGACAGCAGTAAAGGTGTCCAAGCGAGCAATCTTCACCATATCGGACTAATCAGAGCAAATAAGTATGTACCCCCGTTACCAAGTCTATAGTCCTAACAAAACTCAAACACATTCATTTAAAAACCAGAAGAAAAAAAAAAAGATCGATCATGTGCAGTGCCCCGTATGTACATTGATGATCCCACGCGTGTGCATGTGGATGAAGTTAAAAATTTCATGAGGCATCGCGTGGAAGCCGGGCCGGGGCTTCACGTTGTCATAGTAGTGGTGAGTGATAAAGATGCCTGCGGGGTTCATGGGAAACGCCCAGAAACCGTAGAGGTGGACCTCCTCGCAGAGCTCCAAGGCTGCAGTCACGAGCATCAGGCCGCTGCTGAGGCGCTTTGCCCGGACGCCCTGCACCGCCCAGAAACGCTGCACATTCAGGAGATACTGCGGGTGGAAGAAGAACACGCCTCTCTGGGAGTCGAAATCGTCCAGCATGTACTTGACTCGGAAAGATACATCAGTGTTGCGGGTGTTGTAAAAGGCGGGCAGCACCACTGACGAGTTCTCGTAGTTCTGGAGGATGTCGTAAAACGGCCGCCGCCATTTCTCCAGCTTCTGAAATCTGGAGGGAAGACAAAACATATCATAGAAGCAAAAAAAAAAAAAAAAAGAGATGTGCAGAGGAAGACGATAAAAAATGCATTGTGAATATGTTCAGGCCCTTCAACCCATTTAACATTTTGTGAAACGGCAACAGCAAACTGTTATGTATTTTATTGGGATTTTATGTGATCAACCAACACAAAGTAGAAATACAATAATATGGTAAAGTGTAGAATGCATTTGTTTTCAGCCCCCCTGAGTCAATGTTTTGCAGAACCTCCGTGCCTTGTCCTTGCTGAAGAACAGCACCCCCACACTGATACTGCCACTCCATCTTTCACCATTGGTTGGTTGGCTGGCTGGCTGGTCAGCAGGTGTTCACAATGATATGGCGTGTTAGTTTTCAGATTGTGATTTGTGTGTAGATAAAAACCAGAGCACATGCTGCCATAGATTTGCTGTATCCCGTACATGGCTTGGGACAAACTGAAGGCGGGACATTTAGTGGCTTTCTTTCAACCATGGAAACTGCAAGACAAATGGCTATAGCTGTCAGATTTTCCCACCTGAGCAGTGGATTTTTGGCCTCTTGGTTGCTTTTCTGATTAATGTTCTCCTTGTCCAAGCAAAGAGGACGAACGTGCTGGTAGGTTTGCAGTTGTGCCATAACCGTTCCATTTACCCATTGATGATGAGTACGTTTGAAATCCATGTGTCCCTTGACTTCAGATTTACAGTTATGTGCCACTTTCTGTTGGTCTTTCCCATAAAATCCCAACAAATTACATTCACATTGGTGGTTGTAAATAGAAAAAAAATGTGAAAAGACTTTCAGGGTTATGAATGCTTTATCCTGTAATCTCTTGCTCCCATGGATTGTTGTAATACCTTTCAGTAATAATGCTTGGATTTATGGTCACCAGGTCTGTTTTGGTGCCCACATCTGCTGAGTATTTGTCATTGATGGGTGGCACGTTGCATCTGCAAGAGAAAAAATGAAAGAGAGCAAGATTTTCCTTTAGAGTTTATGTCTTATTTTTTTATTTTGAACTTTTAAGAGTTGTATGGAATTATTGCGTCCCTGATGTTTCCTTTTCTCTAAAGCTGAAGCTTTAGGATGGCCAATAACAAGACTTTCTTAGAGGAATTGTAACAAAATAGATAGGCCATTTTCACTTTGACAGCCTTTCGTTTTGATGTCCAGTCAAGTTCAAGTTGCATCATAAATTATTGAGGAAGGTGAGTTTAGCACAGTAAATGGCTATTATTTAATGTGCTTCAAATGAGAAGAGGCTGGAAATTATAAAGATTCTGCATATTAGATGTCGTTTTTACAACATACCCTGGGTAAAAAGATAATCGGGTAGCTAAAGCCAGAGTATAATAATTATTATTATTAGTAGTAGTAGTAGTAATAATAATTATTAATAATAATTAACAATAATTATTAATAATAATTATAAATAATAATTATTAGTATTAGTAGTAATAGTAGTAGTAGTAGTATTATGTGTTCAGGACAGAAAGGGGTTAGTTCCTACATACCTGAAAACAAAATCGGCTGAATCAATTTCCTTTCCACATTTGCTGTTCTTGATGATACCACCGTTTCCAATGACGGCACATTTTTTGAACTGGGATTTGGAATACGGCATGTCCTAGATTTCAGAAACACACCATAGAGGAGCTTCAGAAATTTAAGAGATCATATGGTATAAAAATGCCAGACCAGCAACTAAAAAGAAGAAAACAGAAACAAAGAAAGAATCAAATACCCATGAAGAGAAAATGAACTTACATCTGGGAACATCTTGAAGACCTCTGTGGTAATCGGAAGGATGCCACTGGTGTCCACCTCATACCTCAGCTTGGATCCTGCAGGAGTGTTTCTCTTGGTGGTGAACAAAAAGGATGGAGCATTACAGCAGCGGGACAGAGACATCCTTTGAAAGGAAAAACATGACCCCATAAAAGGTAGTTCAGTTTTAAGGAAGTGATGAAATCATAATTAAATCTAAAACTAACGTCACACTGCGTTTCAGCTTGCCAAGTATGTTACCGTATCTAAAAATGGTTTAGAAATGATTCCCAAGGTGAAATAATGGAGCAGTGTTTAAAAATCTTTTGTTTTTTTGTTTGTTTCCATGCTTACTGAAATCCTGGGCATCTTGGGCTAAATGTTCTATGTCGTATACACAGTGTCAAAGTGCCCTCAAGTGGTCAAATAATCATTAGCTGGATCAATCGGAAAATAAATCCAAGTCCCTTGCCATGTCAGCTACTCCAAGCACTCCACAAATCTTCATTAGTGCACACTGAGTGTCTGCATACAATTGTATAATAAAACATATGAGCATTACCAGATCACTGCTGTCATCTCTGTTAAATTTAGAGAAATTTTGTAACAGCGGTGTCTAAGTGTGAGATATACTACATCTCCAAGTTGCAAAAGTAAATTCACAGAACCTTTCAACATGTCCAAAAAACTTGAGATGAAATTATAGACATCAGAGCATCATATGCTTAGAAAGCGATGCTGGCAAATTATTTACTTTAAAAATGTAAATTTAAACACATTTAAAATTAAGCAGAATAACATGTTATTTGTTAACTATTTTCTGTTTGTTTGTTTTTACAATTTCCCAAATACCTTAAGACTTTTCTGAATTTGCAATTCCCAGTAAACGTTCTTTTCATTAAATTATTAAAATAGATTCAGGAAATTAAAATATCATGGAAAACTTTTGTATTTTTGAACTAAAATTTTTGGAAAAGGTCAGGTTTTGCAATGACCAATATTCAGATAAGGACTTATTCTGCTGTAATGAATCAAGCTCACTTAAAGTTGCTGGTCTCCTCTTTGTTCTGACCCCATTTGCAGACCTGCAGGTTTCGCCATCTTTCAAACAGCTCTGAGGTTTTCACCCTGGTAGACAGAATTCATAGATTTAAAAGCAATATTCATGAATATATTTTTTCCAGTTAGTTAAGATTATATAAAGGGAAACATGGTGGGCTAAATACTAAAATTGGGAAACAGACAGACGAATACTGTGATGGTTAGTCCACGATAGCTACATAGCAGTAGCTAAAGGCCTTTTGTCCAGCAGTCAGAATTTGTTTGACAGCTTTGACTCTGTGCATAAAAGTCAGTGGACAGTAATCCTTTTCATACTACAGAAGAGAAACTGCTCAGATTGTTATTGGCAACTCTGGCTCATTATGATGCGTAATGAAAAGGGGCAGTAGTCAACCGTGTTATGTAAACGTTATTTATAGAATACAGTACATAAACTGACAGCTTACGATTACAGTGACAATTCAGGCAGCCTTTAGTCTTTTTATCTTGCCTTATTATTCATTTGTTAGATTATTTGTTAATCTAACAAATAAGACTTCACAACAGGAATATGTCAAATGGAGCTTTGTCATCTTATTGGTGACAGAATTGTCCCCAGGATCATTTACTAATTGGTATCTGGAATCCAAGTAAAATAAAAACCCAAACCTGGGGAAGGAGCAAAAAACACAGGCCATGCCACAGCTGTGTATGACTTGAGCAGCGGGTACCAGACCAAATGGTATTGTTTGTCAGCATAAAGTCTATCGGGTAAGAAATTGCTTTCTTTTACAAAATAATAACTTACTGTTTATGAGCCAAATGATGGCGATAATGTATAGCTGCAGATGCTGCCGTTCCATTCAACATATGTGTAGTATTAAGTTGAATTGACTATTACAGCCAAACAACATGTGAGAAACTGTAGAGGGTCTTACAGAGGTTGAATCGGCAGCTACCTTTAAAGGGGACATGTCATGCTTTTTAATGCGTTCCACTTCACATTTAAATTATTCAGTTGTAGTCTATACATTATATATAAAGTCTATATAAAGTGGAACTGCGATGCTTTAATCTGACTTCCTCTTTATTTTTTCCCCACATCTCCTCTTTTGCCCCTGTTCTGAGGTCCACCTGATAGCAACTCGTTTTGGTGCGGTCTCTTTAAATTTAAATGAGGCACTTCGCACCCTGCCCCCCTCCGGGTCACAGAGCGTTCTACCTCGTTCGGCCATTTTTGTAGTATCCTTGGGTGTGATGAATTGTGTGGGTTTATATACCCAACAACCAAACATTTTCATTTATCCATTTGTAGCTTCAGCATCTTTGAGCTTGGACTAGAAAATTGTGGCAAAAATAATAAAAATGGAGAATATGTGAATATGGTAAGCTTGAAGTTCCTGACCTGGTTTAGCAATTCCTCAGCAAATACTGTGACATAATTATTTAAACTGAACTGCTTGGAAAGTATGACCCAAACTAACCAAAATTCACTTTCTCTGCATTCCGAGAGACTTAAAGTACACAACAAACTGTATTCAGGGCTAAAAATTTGGGTTTTTGATGATATGGCCCCTTTAAATCCTTCTGAATAAAACACGGACTG
Source organism: Fundulus diaphanus (assembly GCA_037039145.1). NCBI lineage: Eukaryota > Metazoa > Chordata > Actinopteri > Cyprinodontiformes > Fundulidae > Fundulus > Fundulus diaphanus. The sequence goes on from CM073141.1 coordinate 26,371,513, forward strand.
ATTATGTGGAAAAAGGTGAGACTTGCACAATCGCTATGTGGACCAATACACATTTAGTTGAAGAAATGGGAGTCTGAGAGTCTGATACAAGTGCACATTGGAAGAAAAGCTACAATGCTTGAATTTTTGTACTCAGATTCTAATTTGCTATCACTATTTCTGTATTGTGTTATGCATTGTTGCCTGATACATTTCATTGTTTCATTGTAGAGGTGGCTTGAGAATGAGCTTCTAGTAATAACCGCTTCCTGTTTCAGGGAGGGATTACATGAAGGAGAGCTGCCTTGCACTTCCCCTCTCGTCAGAAGGTGAGAGACTAGAAAGCATTCCATTTTTATAAGGCATATCTGTGTTTATCTTAAGTTAGGAAGTATAGCTACCTGCCAAAGATTGCCAAATCTATAGTCAGACCAATAACTAAAAGGTTTTACAGAGCTGGAGTTTATCCACCCTTCACAGTGAAGAAGCTGGAAAGGAAGGTGAAGAAAAGTTATCAAAAGCTCACTCCTGGAGAACTACAGCAAAGAGTGGTACCTTGGGGCTGCCATTTGTAAAAGTAATTTTTGTTATGGCTCATGTGCGCATCTTTATAAGGAATGTCAATAGCTGTAAAGCTTCCTGGTAGATGAGTGATAACCATCTAGCGAAGAAACAAAATCACTCTGACAATGTTGTCAGCCACATACATAAGTATGATCACAAACAATCACTCACATTGTCAGGACTTTGACGTCCATAATCTCCTGTCTGAGCTCCCTGCAAGCCGTGGAGTTGAATTCAAACGAGCCTTCATAATTTTCCAGATACCTGGAGGGATAAGCACAGTCATCCACCGTCTACAGTAACTGGCACACAAGAGAATTGACAGATTAACAACAAACTGTTTCAATAAATGTACAATGTGCTCAAATTAACATGAGATATAAGAGTACAGGTAGCAATTTGGGATGAGACAATGACAGAAGTGATGCAGCTGATATTTAGCATCAAAAACAGGATAGTAACTTTCTGTTTATAAGACACTTGCACCAGATTCTATAACATCTTAGACTAAACCAATGTGATAAATTTAGAGAGAAACTATTAAAATCTCTCACATTTTTACATATCAAACTAGTTACAATGAGACTTGTATGGTGTACTGTGCTTTTCAAATTTGTTTACATTTTTTGTTCTCATAAATAGGAGCATTTGAAAGGAAAACAGGGTTGATTCATGTATCTAGTGAATATGAGCATGAGTGCGATTTTGCATCACCATAAGCCGTAACTAACACTGAAAGGCATCTGTACTGCCTGCATGAAGAGGGTATTTTGTCTAAAATTCTGATGTTGTGCTGCTTCTATCCACTGGAGACATAGACACATACACAAGTGGTCATGCAAAGGGATCATAACATGAAGCATTAGCAACCAAGATCTCTTTTAAAGATATACACAAAAAAATCACATAAATCTTTGCACTGAAAGGGCTACAATATCCAGTACATTTGCAATAAAATATTTTCAGTCTATTTATGCAATAATGAAGTGCCAAAGCAGTATATTTCAGCCTAGGTGTGTAATTCATATGAAGGTTTAATTAAATCTCATGCAGCAAGGTGTATGTGTGATCAGTATGAGTCAGCCTAAAATCACATGACTGTGAGAGTCTGTTTAGCAAAGGAAAAGCAAGGATCTCAGTCTAAGTGGGCGGAGACATTAACCAACTGTAATGTAATGTTTATAGATCTTATGATATTTTTATTCAGTTAAAAGAGTTTTGTTCTAAAAAAAAATTATAATTTTCCAAAACTGCATCTTGTTAAAATCTCTAATGGGTTGTTGCATGTGAAGCATTGATGTAATTTCATGATCACTTTTCTACAGGTGTTATAAGTTCTCTTAGTTAGTATGCCACAGATAAATGCTACAGTCATTGTATTAAATCTAATTCAGTATCTATTATCTTTAGAAATTTGCAATTTTGTTGACTGTTTTGTGAAAGAGTCATTTTGTAGGGCCTTACCTATGCCCATTTTTGCCATCCGTACAATTTCTAATTTTTTCCACAAGTCTCTGATAGAGGAGCTTAAACGTATTTATCCTATTTTCTAATTTTTTTATTTTGCAATTCTGTAGATAATATTTTGTCTAACAGACAGTGGAAATAAGAACCCCTCTAAATACTATTTTTTCTAAATACAAATGGAAGCATGAATGTCCTAAACAACAAAGTGTGCAGGATGGCTGGTGCACCAGTTTAGCAATTTTGGATCTGTATCGCTAGTATAGGCTCTATGTGATGTGGCTAATAATTGGTGAAACCAATTATTTTAATTTATCTTATTCCCAATAAGGACATTTGTTTCCACATAAAAAAATTGCCAGCTGAAATTAACTTGTTTTGCATTTAGGGGTTCCACAGTGTGTTTTCGTGGCTGCAGTCCTCCAGAAATCATGAGAGGACCTCTCAATTGTGTACATATTTTATTACTTAACTGTTTACCTATTCATTAAAACACAAGCAAGAATAACATTTAATCAGTTTATGTCAATTTGCATGCAAATTCAAAATTGTTCCATTAAACTAAACAGCTGCACTGATGTTTAACAGAGAAATAAAGGATCTAAAAGTAAAAAAAAAGGTAACGGCTTGCTTTAGCCATATAATGGTGTTAATAATGGGCTTGCTAATGGTTATTAGTCTCAAGCCTTAAGTGACGGTTAGTGTTTGATTTAAATCCTTCATAGGAAACGATCCCTTCATAAATCAATGTACAATGTGCATTTTACAAATATCAATTATGTGTCGTGACCACATGCACAACAATGTCGGCATTTGTCAAATATCAAAAGGGACATGGGTTTTTAGAGAGATGCAAAAACATATTACCTGCACTTCTGGAGGTAAATGAGTTGAGTGATTTAAAGAAAAATGAAACCAAAGAATCCAACAAGCAATGCTAAGTAGTGATGCATCAAAGGAGCAAGATGCTGGGATGAAATGGAACAAAAAAGGAGTGATGGTACTGGTTGTCTACATCCACCTGATGATGCGGTGTATTTCTGGGGTTGTTCTGGGTACACGTAACAGACTGGACATACTGAACCGAGTTCATTCACCTTTGTTTTGTTTTAGCTAAGATGATGAAACCTTTGCAAGTGTGCTCTGTTCAGGTCTAAAAGCAAGTCGTTGGATAATTAACTCGACGAGAGGAATTTCATCTCGTGAGGCGTGAAGGACTAACCAATCTGGCATTTTACCTCAGATATTGACAACTGTTATGAAGATTTGGAGATTTTAAAGAATGGGGAAGGGGCAGAGGGTCTGTCACTTTCCTGTCTTCTTATAACAGCAGGAAAATATAAAAGGAGGGAGTAAATCCAGGTCAGAGAGACAATGCAGATGTGAGAAGGGGAGATAGAAGGAGCAGAGGTAGGTGTCTACACTATGTACATGGCATACACATGGAAAGCTGTGCAGAACACATGACACACAGGTTGGGGAGGAGAAGAAGGGAATTGGAGATGGGTGCTCGATCGGGAGACAAGGGGACAAGGAGAAGCCAGTACATCAACAGGAGACCAAACTAGCTCCGAGGGGGAGGGATGGGAGGGAGGGGTCGATGGGATTAGACAACATGCAAGAGCAGGTCTTAAGTGGAAACACCACTGGAAAATAAGAGAGTTTGTACCTTTCAAACTAATGACAAAGAAAGAGGCATTCTTGGGTTTCTGTGAAAAAGACTAGAAAACGCCTTTAACCAGGCCTACCTTTGAGAGCGTTTTTTTTTCTTCTTAATTTCAGCTAGGCAGGGTGTGACTATTACGGAGATCTGTGAATCTGGCTGAATATTCTGACGGAAACATCTGTCAACATGCAGACAGGTCAAGTTAGAGTTAAATGTTGTCCTGCAACACCACCACCCCCTGCCCACTTCCTTAACCTGCAGATTTTCAACACAAGTAAGAAAATTGCGAATGTTCTGCTTCTGCTGCTCGTGCTCTTTCTACAGTCTCTGAGGAGACTCAGAGAGCATGTCCCAGTCCACACATGCTGGCCTGGTTTGTCACTATGATGAATTCTATCTTTCTCTCTCTTTCTCTCTCTCTCTCACACACACACACACACACACATACTCCCTCTTTTTATAAAGATGTTGTATAGTTAGTCAGGGTTGAAAGGTACCTTTTCCTTGCATTTCTGGCAGGCCTCAGAGATCCGTCATCGAAGAAATTAACGGGGCCGGTCCAATTTCCGGTCTCATCCCCTTTGACTCGGCTAAACTGTTGCGCACTAGTAAAAAAATCAGTCAGTTTATTTGGTACTTGTTTAGTCTTGTTTTGTGCACGTGCGCGCACAAACACACACACACACACACACACACACAAGTACACGTAGCCACTCATGATTCTCAAAACTGCACATTCTCACCCTCAGTCATGCACAGGTTCAAGAAAACAGTCAGAGTATGACACCAAACACGGTTTAAAATAACGTTTTTCACTAATGACATAATGTGTGAATGGTTAAGATTTGCTCCGCTTGGCTGTTTCCCAAACTCTGAGTGTGAGTTAAACACTGTGCTTCAATTTCAACTTGCAGGGCCATTAGACTTGTAAGTCAATGCACTAAAGTCTATGTAATTTAAAGTGAGAAAAAATTATCAGTGCCAGTTTACTGCAAATGTCAAATTGCGTCGGAGGACTGATGCCAAATGATCTGCCAAGTCTCTCGTGGCCAGTTGAAAGGCAACATAAAGATGCCAATTTGGACCAGTTTCACTGCTTATTGCTTGTAAAAAAAAAAAAAAAAACAAAAAAAAAAACACTTTAAGACATCACCAGTTTAAGGATCGATCCATTTTTTTTTTTGGTAATTTCCACATTCTTTCTATCCAAACATGACAAGGTGTAAAACTTTGAACACATGACTGACGGTTATGCAAGTACTCATGTGTGTCATTTCTGTGAGTGCTCTGTGGGCGTTGAGCTAAATTCAGCAGGGGAGAGTGAACCCTAAGAGCCTCTCTGCATGCATTATGTGAGCGAGCATTCATCACAGGGGACTTGTGTCAATGCTGTTCTGTGGGCACTTTTAGCCTTCCTGAGTGCCTCTCCAGCATCTCTGTCCCACTCTGTGAGCGGCAGTAGAAGCGAACGCACTGAAATCAGAGGAGTTTGGACTCTTTTCGGGGGATGTGTTCTTGAAATGCAACAAAATCTCGTCAATGCAAAATTACTTGCCTACTTGCCTGCTTAAAGCTGATTACTTAAACCTCTTAGTCTTAGGTGAGAACTCATGCCTACAGGAAAAGTTTAATATCTTAAATCCTGTCATTTTTTTAGTTTATCCTGTTTATCACTACGGGAGTTGGACCGAATCCCGACTGAGTGTCATCAAGACCATTTATCTGCTGCTGCTGACTTAATTGTGAGCTCAGTTCAGACAGTAATCCAACCATCAAGAGACAAACAAGCATAGATCTGCTCTGCGTCCTCTCATTTCATCCTCGGGGGCTGCAGGTAAAGAGACTGAGAATCTGTAGGACTTTTAACCCACTTGATCTAATGACTTCTATCCTCAAATAGTCCCTTTGGCCACAGTATTTAATAGTGCTTCAGGTGGTGTATCATCAAACTGAAAAAGAGTGAAGACAGAAATCTGTGCCCTATAACAAGACACAGCCCACCTATGCAACGCATCAAGACAGATGGAGACACAGTCAGACTAATCTGAACAATAGTTTATTAGTTGGGTGATTAAATGTTCAACTGCTCAAGAAATAGGGCCACATATTTAGAAGATACAGCTCTTGAAATATAAATATTAGCAGTTTTTTTTATTATTATTACTGCCTTAACAAGGAGTAGCAAAAGAAAACTTTAGGTGAAACATTGAATTGTTTTTTGGTTCTTGAATCGTGCATTTGAACCATCTTTTTTAGGGGAATTGCTCATCCAACAAACATCTTTAATGACTTTTAAAAACAAGATATGGGTGCACAACTTTGAATTTCTTGTTTCTCTAATTATATAAACAGGCTTCAATGTGGGCATACAGCTTCAGCGATGTTGGTTGAATTTCCCTTAGAGAGGAGCGCCTCAACCACGCGCTCTTTTTGAAGCCATCGTCAGTTCCTGGGAAAATTCTGCCTGGATCATTGACCACTCTTCTTGGCAGAATTGGAAGAGCTTGTTGAAATTGTTTGGTTTCCCACGAGGGAGCTGCTTCAAAGCACGGTCTGTATAAAGAGTCTAGGCGTGCTCAGAAGCCTTACTTCAAACCGACAGCCGGATGGATGAAGCTCAGATCCAATTGGGTGTTCCAACAGTGAACAAGCATGAAAAAACTAACCTTGGCATGGATGAAGAAGACAAACGAGAAGTTTATAGTATTGCCCTGACTTCAACACTATTGAAAGTTTATGGACTATGCTTAAAAGGTGGGTCGTTGCCAGGACACCAACTAGTTTAAATGAGCTGTACTATTTCTGTATACAGCTGGAATTATGCCAGAACCTTGCTGATGGGACAAAGGGACATTTGACCACGTATTAGTAGGGGCTGTAGGGATATATTTGAGCTTTTGTGAACAATTTTGACACTGAGATGATTAAAGGCAGTCTACAATGAATTCAAACTTGTCCACCCAGTATTTTTAATTCAACGAAGTTTGATGTTGTATGGATAGTCCATAATTCAACCCTGAAAAATAACGTTAAAATGCATTATATAAGGTACACTGATAACCTTGAGGGAAAAGAGGCTCTCATATTGTCAAACGGTGAATGATTTCTGACTGAATAAAGTCTTCATCTGGATCACATTTAGAAGCAATCAAAACTGCTCGCTCCCACTCACGTTAGGATGGTTACTGACTGGCCTCTTCCAAACCTGTGGCTCTGATCCCCCCCTGATGGAGTATTTTTAGACGTCGCCAGTGTCTTCCTTGGTAGAAGTATGTCACTCACAGGGCTCATAATAAGCTACATCCAGCTCTGCCATTTTCAAAGTCAATCATTCCTTACAACCCCATGTCAGGAAGCGCAGGCTGGGAGCTGATTCATGGGGACAACATACTGCAGAAACTCTACGGCCAGATTTATTGAGTGGAATGATGTTCATGCCTCAGCTTTGACTTTAATGGTTGACCTCGTATAGTTACTGTGGAGCCCTTTGAATCCTCTGGAATTGATGTGTGCACATAGTAATAACACATCTGGAGTACATTGCAGGTGACCCAGCGCTTTCTGTGTTGCGTGCATTTATGCCCGGTTTGCATCATTATTTGATATTCTCATTCTGAGGCCTGAGTTTAGGAGGAGAGGAGACTGGGTGTGGTCCGACCCATGTGGAGGACCTCTTTACTCTTTACGCTTCAGGATGGGGAGATTCGGTAAGACGACAGCTTCTTTTTTTTTGTCTTTCTCACTCTGCATTTCGCACGCTCATGCAAACACACTCATCTCATCACACCCTTTTGCAGTCTCTCCCCCCGCCGTCTCCCCACTTGTGCCGACAGACTGTAGCAAAATGGCTGCCGCTGAGCCCTCTGGTATCCGTTGTGCGGCTTGTTCCCTCCTCTACAGGCTTGGTGAAAAAGCATAGAGTAAAGTTAGGAGTGGGGGTGGGGGCACAGACGGAGAAAGGTGTGTGAGCATCGGATCTGGATTCATGGATCTCTGTCGGCAGGAGTCAGGATGCATGAATCCAAACTGAGTTTCATCAGACCGGACCCAGCAGGGTGGCTGGGGGATAAACTCATCCTGCAGCACATATATATAAATATATATATATATGTTTCGAAGGAAGCATATATGTGCTTTCACAGTAAAAATAAATAAATATATATATTTAAAGGTGAGGGGTCCTGTTCTGCTGGGAATAGGTGTCCCTCATGAGCCTTTATATATGGCATATGGATCTTAAATCCCAGCTTCTCAGCATCTGCTCGTCTCACACGGATTCTTTCAAAAAGTGTGAAACCTCGCTCATTCAATGGCTTCAAAAAAAGGGGGCTATGCACATTACCGTGCACATATCTTGCAGAGCTACTACAGACACGGCTCTGCGGTGGCTGTGTGGACCAATAAGAAATACACATCATCGTTAATGTGCTGCGAGCTGCAGCCCTCGTGGTAGCTTTTATTTGCACGGTGAGAATCTGATGCCTCTGTAAGATGTAGGCTATGACCAGTCAAGAAGGCTGAAACAGAAAACTAAAACAAAAAAAAACGAAGACTTTTGGGGAAAAGAAAGGGAAAACATCACCATATACAGCTGAAGTGCTGTTTATGGTATGGTTCATGATGCTTAATATTCAGAAAATATAAAAAATAAATCAATTCTATGCTGCTGTGGGGGGAAAATGGATGGTTAGTTGCTATTGTCCTTTCGGGCCATCTGATGCATTGTTAGCCCCTGCTTTCTAACATGTAGTTAAATTCTAAAAACTCGCATTTAGAATGAGCATTTTTATTTTATTTTATCATACATATTTCATCAATCATCACTAAACTATTCATTGGTATGAAAACAACAATGAAGGCATGCTATTTGCTTCTGTTTTTATTTTATTTGGTCCTCCTGACATTACAAACAAGATACCGTTTGACTCTCCGGGGGAGAAAGCCAACACTTACCTCTTGATGTAGTTTTTCCCGTAAAGAATCTGTTGCAAAAGCGTGACGAGTCCAAACGCGCAAATGAATATGAAACACAGGGATCTACTGCCTAGTATGTCTTTGCCCGACGACGGGTCGGAGTATGCCATCCTTCGGCGCAGCATCCAGAGCTGACGGTGACACCCGGATAGGCGTCTCTCTGCGCTGCATTCAGAACCGGGACCACAGGTGCCTCATGGCCGCTGAGCCGAGCTGGACGTCGTCCGCCACCTTTCTAGGCTGCCTCTCCGCTCTCACACAGGGGCGTCATTGTCGACGGCCAAAACGCATCGCAATGGTTCCTGCCGCACATTAATGGTCCTGCCTCGAATTGGAACCCTGTGGTCTCACTCGTCAGGCGAAGGGGTCAAGTAGAGAGACTCGTCAAAGGGTTCTGGAGGTGGGCCCGACTCTCGGTGTCTGCCGTTCAACGAGGCGCAGTCGCTCGGTCCGCTGCGGGCGTTGCGGGTTGTGGAAAACAGCGCGCTCGGACGGAGAAATCCCGACAGGTTAAATCAGGAGAGGAAAGCAAAAACACGGTGCAGCCAAAAAAAAAAAGGCTTCGCGTGCTGTGATACTGACGGGATAAAAATACACATCCCTTTGTGCCCCAGCTCAAATCCGTGCAAGAAGACGTGACCGCAATGAAAAAAGAGGGATGCGCCTTTTCTCGGTCAGGCTGGCGGGGGCGCGCCGCGCTCCTCTCACATGCTCCTTACTCAGCCAAAGCCCAAGGTCATGGGCTGTTTTTCAAGGATGCACCAGGGCACTCACAGCATCTCCTACAACAAAAAAGGGTCACCTGAGGCTGCTGGGCAGAGCCTGACCCTTAATTGCTCTAGTACGATGTAACAGAAATGTTCTTCACAGACCATTGAGTTTGATTGCACATTAAAAGGACACCAGGGTTGTTATTAAATATAATGTGTTCCTAGGGCAAAGCCTCCCTCTCACATGGGCAACATGGCTAACTCCCCAAGGCGCCATAGTGACAGGGGGCAGCATAAATAACAAGATATATTGCTACACCACCCATTTGAAATTCCTATTTTCCGCTAAATTAAATTGAATCTGAATGAGGTTTAGATGGTTAACAGCTGCAGTTCTAATATTTAATATTAATTAATATATAATCTAGCTAGTCAAACCTGCACTCAAAAAAATAAATAAAAAATAACCACCATAGTTGTCCACATTCTGTTCATTTCAAGTGAAAGGTATAATGGACAATCTTTGTTCGGCTTTGAGTTCCAGGGGTGATCATCTTATCTATCGGTTGTCCCACATGCCAATCATTATGACCCTAATGCCAATGTGTGTGTTCGTTCCTTAGTTTCCTCTTGCTGTGCTTTGCACACTTCAAGTGTTTATGTATCCAGTGAGCTTCAGTTTTGGCCGTTCATTGTACCTCTGCTTCTCTCACTGTCTTACTGACAGCAAGCTGTCTTACAAGTTGATGAGAAGAAGAGGAAGGCCTCAGAAGAAAGAAATAAGACCAGACTGGATTTGGGAGATTCTTTCACGCGATGTCCCTGAGGAGCAGAAGAGCGGGCTTCAGAAAGGAACTTGGGCGTTTGTTATGGTTCCAGAAAAATCGTCCACTCTACCTTTAATATTTGGTTTCTTGTCTGTCTGCTGTCTAAGATCATAAGGAAAAAAGACCAGATTTTAAAGGATGTAAGTAATTGGGTTTCTTTTCTAGGGAAAGACTCATTTGCCTATAACTACATGCCAGATGAGCTGTTCCAGATTTGTCTAACATGTCTTTACATGTCGTCTAATTCTTGTGAATCCCAGATAGTAGCTTCCCCAAGGCAGAATTCATACTAGAACCACTGGGTCTTCCAATTATTTACACTTTTACCGCAGCTTAAACGAAAGTGACACTAAATAACATTTAAATTTGCATTTTGTTTGAACTTGTTCAACATTTACTTCAGTAGTTTTTTTTGTTTGTTTGTTTGTTTAATGGTGTGAGGCTTAGGGCAAAGCTCTGCAGGTGTTTAAAAAGATCTATGAAAACTGTGCCAGTCATTTTTAGCATATGCATGAAGCAGTACTGGTATTCATGAAATAGTGTGTGACCTTGCTGGTTTGTGAAATCCTTTTAGTCAATACGCGTGAATACAGAGTTTTTAAACATCTCCACTTGCAAGATCATTTTTAAAAATCTGAGGTTTTAGTCAGCAAAAACTTTGTTATCACCAACTTAATCTGTATATCTCAGCTGCACTCCTGCACCCTGCTGCTCTCTTTCCATGCAGCAGTGTGCAACTTTCATACCGGCGGTCTATTATATGTGAAACCTACGAAGTGGACATTTGTCCCTGATCTTAAATGATTTCCATGGTCTGTTTCGTTTATTGACCCAACTTGTACAAACATGTAAAAAGTGGTCACGCGATTTTGGAGGTGGTAGTTTTAGTTAGCATTATCCACCAAAATGGGTTGAGGGGGCACACAAAGTACAGACTTAAGAGCCAACCAGGCTTGCAGCTTATCAGATGGTAAGAGGCCATATGCAAAGTGGTCCATCCCACTCAAATATGAATTGTCCTACGGGTTTACCCAGTTCCACATGCCAGATTGCTGTATGTTGTAATATTAATGTTGCAACACAATTTTCATTTCTGTGGGAAGAGTTATAATAAGGTTTTCAAATAATTTTGATTTGTGATCCAAAGTGTAAAGATGTACACACAAAAACATGTGTGGTTTGCCTGAGAGAAGGGGCGTTGCTACATATAAGCTGTAAAGGGACATAGACTCCAGCTATGAAATGTGCTTTTGTCTATAGAGTCTATATTAGAGTTCATTGATCTGCTTTCTGTTATCACTGTCCTGCTCAGAGAGGCAAAAGGGACCTACATAGGCAAGAATGCAATTATAGACGAAATGCTTATTTAAATAAACATGTACCAAATATTTAAATGCTACTGGAGGGAGCCAGGAGTGGACAGGGACTTAAAAGCCATCCTTGGCTTTCTTTCAACCTGAATAGGCCCCTGGAAAGAGTCCTAAAACCTTTATTTCCAATAATAACAAATATTTTTTACATTACTAAGAAAATAGCTTCTACAAACCTTGTGCATGTTGCTTTTTTAATGATCTTTTCCTCTTTCACTTAAATGTTTCTGTTCCTTAAGCAAATTGCTCAGCATGGTTATATTTCACTCAGAAACTGAGCTGCATGCTTACAATTAGATGTTTTTGCTTAGACAAAGGGTGTCTTAGGATTTTTTAAATATAGTAACACAGAGGCTTATTACTGCTTTATTATATCCCTGCACTTTCACTGTTATCTTTTGTCATGCGACTGTCATGATCACGAATAAAGAAGTGACAAATAAAATTGTAGGCTGGTATTATTTGTTGTATCCACAATGTGGCATACATGTTTGACTTTGAGCAAAATAAAAGCCTACTTTGATTTAATTTATATTTTTTGTTATAATACATGTTAATAATTACTGTTTTCCAATTGGTAAAACTGGACCTTTATGTAGCATATAAAGGTTCAGTAGACCAATAAATGTCTTTTCAACAATAACACAAAGTGATTAAAACGGATTTGTCTCTCCTAACCTTTATTTGAACATAAAGATACATTTGGTCACTTACTCCCCATAACTGCTGGGTCTCAGAAGGGTAGCAGTAAATGGTTAATGTTTTAATCTTTGTTCGGTACCTGTTTTTTCTGTCTAGAGGCAAATATAAGCTTTTTAGATGAGATGCAACCTGGTTATCTCAATAATTGTTTCAATTATAAACCTGTACTATCTTAATGTGTTTTTAGCTTCTGCCTAGCTATTTACCTTTAGCTGTTGAGGTGATGTTGAGATTAACTTTCCTCGGTGGTCCTCTGGTGTCTCAAATCAGTTCTTTGGGTTGATTTTCTAGCACTACATTACTGCTGCTGGAGGTTTATCTGCATCCAAAATGTTGACATTTATTAATTATTGAGTGACTCTTTGTGTTAAATTCCTCTACAACTTTCTCTTCATTTCTGTTTCTCACACTTACTCTCTCAAATAAGGGTTCTGTTATCTCAGCTGATTTTTAAGATGTGTTCATTTTTCCAGCTTCAGCTGCAGGTAGATGCAGAATATTGTATATCCTGAGCCAAGTGCCCCATTAAAGATGGATCATGCGATGCTGTTGTCTGAGCCAGTATTAATACTGACTTTTATGCCCTTATGAGCTTGTGATCACAATTATTTTAATTCTCTAAATATTGTTTGACTAAATAAAACGTTAGAACTATAAAGAAGTTAAATTTACTGTCTACACAACGGTAGTCTATTGTGTTTTTGGTTGGGATTTATGAATCGTAGGATATGCACTCAGCATCTTAAAAAACAACTTGATTATCTTGAGTTTAGACTACTTATATTTCTAGAACAAATTTTGTCATCTCATACAATAATTGACTGAGACCATACCCACTGGCTTCCATTCTAAATTTGAGCTTTTAATAATTTTTTAAAAAAAAGAGATTTTAACAGACCACATCTGCTCCTATATTCCACTGTAATTTCTCCTGCAACACTTGACCTCCAAACATGCACATTTTAATATTGTAGATAATTTAATTTTGTCTAAAAATGTAATTCCTTCTTATTTATTAATTTATTTACTTACTTTTTTCAATCACGTTTTGTGTATTCACTGTGAAACTAAAAAGTAAAAATAAAATGAAAATTAAAAAAATCAGTCAACAAGATAATTAAAATGTTAGAATAGAATATAATAGAAACCCTTTATTGTACCACAATGGTGAAATTCAGGTGTGACAGTCGACAGAAGACATCAGACTTACACAAGATTAATTCATATGGGGAAAAAAAATCGCAATTTAAAGTTAAGCTGTACAGCAGAAAAGAAAGACTTAGGTGTAAAAATACTGTACAGATATTAATAGATAGGGATATTCAGATAAATATGAAATGTTCAAGTAAAGAAAAAATAGACAATAATAATGTAGTAATACACAATTAATACAAATACAAATAATAATGTAGAAAACAGTGCAATTTGCATCAATGTAAAAACAAACACTATGAAAAGCTTTTTTTTTTAAGTGTGCAAAAAGACATGGCATGTTACTCAGATCAAGAATCCTAAAACAAGCATACAAATGAAATAAAACAAATGAAATGTGAATAAACTACAACCAGCAAGATTATAAGAATAAATACAGACCTAAAAGATGATTTGTTATGCTGTGTTTTTCAGTATCTTGAAAAGTTAGGTATGTTCTTATTTCAAACACAAATTATATATCAAACATACATATACAAAAAACTGATATTCAAATGTACAACAAAATACAGGCTTAAATAGGCACACATTTTTTAAAATTTAATTAATTTATTAATCTTATTTCCTTTGCCTTTTTACCTTTACCTCTGTTCTTTAACTTAAAAGAGTACAGTAGCGATAAAGTCTCTTAAATAACTTGATTTTATGACATTTGTTTTAATAACGGAGTTACTGCTGTGTCCGTTAGTTTCTACCGCTATTTGGGAGCGCTATTGAACGCTTTCCACCCCTCTGACGCCGTTTTAGAACGAATGCCAGACGAGCCCATTTCTCTGCGACACCGGACGGAGCACGGATGTAATTTGATGCTGTACCCGCTCCTCTTCCGGTCTCTTTTCCCGCAGCCACTGGGCGAAAATGGTAAGAAGCAATGCCGTCAAAGAGAAATCTTTCAACATCGGTTTAACCAGAAGTTGATTTGAAGCAAATTGACGCTTATCTGTTACAGCTTAGGTAGCAGCACCTTTTAGTTAAAGTATTGATATGATGAAACCCACTGTTTACAAAATTAATTGATGTTTCTGCGGCACCTTTGTAGCATTTTACGCTAGCGTTAGCATCAAGTGTTCAGTGCCAAGAACGAGATTAAATTAACTAAAGTGAATTCAATTACCATATATTCATATTAATTCGGCTTGAAGAGTTTTGTATAAATGCCAGAACTTGTTAATAAGCTAACTGTTAACATGGCTAATAATTGTTTTGATCGTGTTTACTTGTAGCGCAGCTAATTCATTGGTTTCTGAAAACGGCAAACGCGACACGGTTTTACAAGAAACTTGCGTTTGTCCAGCTAAAAGTTTAATCAGCATTATTCACACCCGGCTTAACGTATGTGTAAAAAAAAAAAGTCTTGTCAATGATGTTGCCAAATAAATGTCTGAACATATGACTTTCTGTGATTCATTTGTATAAGCTGAGACAAGACCTCCTCAGATGTGAGCGTGTCCTGGGGTTTTGCTGCAATTGCCTCTTGATATCTCTTAATCTTTCTCCTCTTCTCAGACCAAGGGAACGTCATCATTCGGTAAGCGCCGAAACAAGACGCACACCCTGTGCCGTCGTTGTGGGGCCAAGGCTTACCATCTGCAGAAGTCCACCTGCGGCAAGTGTGGCTACCCCGAGAAGCGCAAGAGGAAGTGTAAGTCCTGACACACGGGGCATGAGGCTCAAATACTGTCATGATGCCTTCTTACCTGCTTAGGGGATATTACATATAAGGAGTTAAGCTTTAGTAGAATCTTGATGTATAGCTCAAGGGTCGTTGTTTAAAATGAGTCCAATGTTTTGATTCTAGACAACTGGAGCGCTAAGGCTAAGAGGAGAAACACCACTGGGACAGGCCGTCTGAGGCACCTGAAGGTGGTCTACCGCAGATTCAGGTGAGGGGTGTTGTGTGGCAGTAAAAACTTGTTTTTCTGTACGATGTGTGTAAGTTTGGTGAAAAAATGCTAAAGATGAAGTTTCCTCCGATTTAAGCCTCTTTGCTGCTAAAGTTGAGGGTTTTGAGGCGTAAGATTTAAACAACTTCCCATTGATGTCGAGTGTTCCTGGGCAAGACATTTAGTTTTGTGTGTTCATCGGCTAATGAGTTAGAGCGTGATCTTCAATGAATGCATGAAAATGCACCAAATAAAGGGAGATTAGTGAAAAAATGACCAATAAGAAATGGATGCTAAGAAAGTTTAACTGAGAATGTTTTTTGTTGACAGCATAAATTGTTGGGCAAGAGAAACCCTGTCAAACTAAAGCTAGTTGCAAACTCTGGGGTTGTTGACATTCCCTTTAGGAAATATAAGCAAAGTTCCTTCTGCTAACGTTTAATCCACTGAATTGTTAAAATGCATACACACCTATGCTGTTAGACAGTGTTCATTATAATAGAAAATGACTAAAAGTTAGACATGATTTATATTGTAACGTCTTTGTGTGCTTTAACAAGAAAGTTATATGCACAGTAATTATTCACATCCAAAGACAGCTTTAGTCAGAGGTGTATACTCCAAAGACATTTTTGTTCCTAAAGTAGTTTATCTTTGTTTACGAGAGATTGCTTTAAACTAAATATCAGAGGGGAAGTTATCATGGAGGTGGACCATAAGGAGGATTTATCTCTTTTCTTTGCTTCGGTCATAAACAAAGATCCTCAGCCAAACGTCTTCAAAGTCCAATTCCGTTTAAAGTTTGACATAAAACACATTTGAGTGTTGATGTTTTTTTTTCCCCTTTGATTCACAGCAGATTAATTGTAGCTATTACTGTTTAGGAAATGTTATCTACCATTCGTAAAAGATGAATTCTCGCTGTGTATTCAGTCTAAAATGTTCTTGATGCTAAACCTCATTACCTTTTGATAGGGAGGTAAATGTTTAGACGGGGAACATCGGTTTACTGAGTGTTGCCTCAAGAGAAGAGCAACATTTTGCTGTGACAGTGTCTGAGTCCTCATATTCACATTTGTTAATCAGTTTCTTTAAGTCATTTTTGAGTGTTGAGACTGGTGCTTTGTAATTTTAGAACTTGACAAATTTTGTAATCTCATTTGCCACTAAATAAACGGAAGGTTCACTACATATTTCCGCTGTCAGACCAAAACCATTTATCTCTTAAAAAAATGTAATTTAACAAATTGAAGGAGTGCCTTTCTTCTAAATTTTAACAGTTTAGGCATAGTTATGTGCTCTTATCAATACTTACAATGAAAGCTAAGACAGATGTGTGGGATGATTTTCTCAGGAAACCAAAATGACAAAATGGAGAGTCAAGGTTTTTGCCCAAAAGCGACAATATTATTTCCCTCGCTTGTGCTGATTAGTGGGCTATAATCTTAAGATAATGGGTTCTGCAGCAGGATCACGGGTTTCATGCTTTAGTGTCTGTTAAATTACCCTAAACTGGCTTTATCAGTCTTATTTGCTGCTTTTTCTTTTTAAGCAAGATGGCCTTTTTTTTTTGAGGGATTGGTACCTGCCATGTTCTTTTCTGAAACTTTGCATGAGTAAGCAGTGTTCCACAATGTACTTATTTATCAACTTAGAAGAGCTGGTTGGGTAACCAGTATATATCTGATGGTTAAGGCTGGTATGATGAGTTTGAACCTTTCAGTTAGGTGTTATGCATAATTGCGTAAAAAAAAAAAAGTTCAGTGTCGTGAGCAAAGTAATGTTTAATAGCTTCAGCCTGATTGTTTTTATTTTTATTTTGCAGGAATGGTTTCCGGGAAGGTACCACCCCCAAACCCAGACGTGCTGCAGTGGCCGCCTCCAGCTCATCCTAAATGACACATTTTTGGTTAAATAAATGTGATGTTAAATTGGAGTTGCAGTCATGTCTTGGTTCACTTTATTTGGGGTTGTTTGGGCACCGAGTAGCTCTGGGTATGGATCAGTTTAAGACCAGATCTGGGATCTTGTTACTGGACGGACTGTTGGTTTCGGGTTTCCAACCAGCACTTCTACATTCAGGCTAAAATTGACTTCGGTTTGTCTACAGAGTATTTCTCCAGGTTTTTAAAGTGTGAAAACTAGCCATAACCTCACTGTGTTCCTCTTTTCATGCACCCCTGAGCCCTGTTCAGAATGCTGGGTTACTGGATATTCAGAGTAATTTCTGGGGTAAATTCCTGCATTCTCTGGCTTCTCCGTTTCAGAAAACTCAGGAGCCTTTGCTCTGAGTCAAATTATGACAACAAATTACTCTGCTACCGAGTAGAGTTATTGGGGCAAACTGGGTTTTTCTTCTTCTTTAGCTAAGATCTGCACAATGATGTGTAATAAAAACCATGTCCTTTTCTGTGGCCTGCATGCTGGGAGCGCAAATACACCACAGAGATCTGTCAGGAGAGGCCGATCAGATTAAATGTCTTAATTTCTGGATTAATACATTTTCAAGCGTTGCTGTTTTTTGCAGCTGTCATTGATTTATTTCAATATTGTCAGCCCGCTCATCGCTCTAATAACACAATGAGGGGACCCTCTCAGTTCTGAACCATTTCTTTGTGCTGCTTTTTAATAACAGGTGATGCAGAAAATATATCGGAGGCAACTGCATGTCAGGAATGTTACTGTTGCACTCAGTCATGGCCAAGTTTAAATATGTTTCAGTCTGAGACCCACAAGATTAATAAGATTTACACAGAATGAAAGCAATAATTAATTCCGCATCAAACTTTGAGACTTCCAGCTCTAATTTTCCATTTGTACATTTTTGACCCCCAACACCTAGGGCTACGGCCCCTTTTTGTTATTAAAATGATATCACCTGTTCTGAACCCAAAAACACTGAGTATGACAGCGTGAGGTAGAACTACTCATAGTAGCTGCTTTCTACTCAGGATAGATCAGCCATTCTTTCTCTAACGGGCCCTGGTTGAGGGGCAAAAGGTCGACTTTAAATGTTCTCATTATGTTGGAGCATATTGATGACTAGTCTGATTGCAAATAAACTAGTATGTTTTACCACTGATAATACACAAGATGACAACAAACTGCCATTTAGTATACTTGTTCAATACTTTGTAAAGAAACACTTCAGCAAGGAAAGTTATTCATTATTATTGGATTGTTAAATCTAAAAAAATAAATTGTGACATTTTATGATTAATCAAAACACATTTAGACCTTACTGGGCTTACTCTGCTATTAGATATGTAAAATGAAAACTATAATGTAATTCCTGCATTTGTTTCCAAGTGGGAATGAAGCTTTTTTTTAATGTCCTCCACCTGTAGTTACTAAATATGGGTTTTGGTTATTTTAGTTTTGCCCAGTTAAATACAGGAAAAAAATTAATATATATGAAGATAACAGTGCAAGAATAAGCAACAGCCAGCAGGCTTATATAAAGTCTCCACCCAAAGTAGTTATGTTAGTCAAAAGAATTCGGTTGTGGGGTCAATCTGAATTAATCTGTAATTCCAGTTCTGAGGTCCATGATTTCAAAATGTTTTTCACAGCCATGCAAAATATCACACTTTAATCTGTCCCTCTTTAAACGGGTCGCTCACATCTTATATTTGCTTTTTGATTTGAATCTTAAACCGTCAGTTTTAGAAACCAGTAAAATTACAGGCATGTTTGTCAATGACCATTTTGAAATTGTGTAAAAATGCCTTTACAATAATAACTCTTCTTACTGCAAATCCTATTTCTAGAGAGAAAAGGACATCTGGCAGAAATAAAGAACGTTAACAGTTTACTCAGCTGCTGTTGAACTTTCTTGGGATGTTTTAGAGTAACGTCGTCCATTTATGATCTGAACCGTTTCCATGTGGCAGCTGGACACACAATCTGTTTAGCAAACTACTTATAATGGCAATTTATCAGGCGAGCAGCTGCTTGTGGGCAGAGCATGCATCAGCATGCGCAACAAACATCTCCTGCTTCCCTGCGTTCTGCTGCTACAGTCTACTGCCTCCCGTTTGATTGGCTGTGGAAGCAGCCCATGTCATCTGGGAAATTAGAGCTGGAAGATGCATTTTTGGGGGCTATGAAACAAGTAAATATTTATAAAGCTCCAAACAATACTCAAAACTTCTCAGAGGATGACGGTTTGTTTACATGTGAGTCAAATGGTTTATGAGTAAGGCTGGAAAATGCCAGAGGAGGCACCAGCATGAAGAAAAGCAGCTTACTTCAGGGGTGGAGGTAATGTTTATTGGAGGATCTCGTACATAAGGATTTAGTTTGAGAAGACGCTAAATAAGCCCTGTGATGGACTGGTGACCTGTCTGGGGTGTACAGCTGGAGATGGGCACCGCCAACCCAGCTTGTGTCCAGGATGTGTGGGGTCTGCAATGTTTGGCGGCCCCTTTTCTGACCTCAGACCTGTGGGCCACAAGTCCTGGATGGAGGTAAACTAGGACTTTCCGATGTGACTTAATGTTAGGGTAAAGGGGAAAAACCTGACGCGTCACTTGAAATGTGAAAACGGGTGATTCAACAAAACAAAAAGATGCTAATGGTTTTCCAACATGTAAATATTTTATCTGCCGGGAGATCTGGCAAGCTGACCTGTAACCTCTATCATCGGTCTGGTTTCTGTCCCAGATAAGCACGGCAGCAGCATTTCTCAGCATTCCTCGACATTCTTCTGGGTACTGGTGCCTGGATTCTGTTTTACACAACCAACACACTCCTCCACCTCTGGCAAAGTGGTGCTTTTGGCCAGCCCCCGTAGCTTTAAATTGTGTTCCCATCACCAACCGCTATCTCTTTTGCCATATTTATTGCTGGTGGATTGCTACAATAGAGTTTTAAGATTGTAAATCAAGAGTTTGCATCAAATTTATATTCCAAGTATCTACAGGTACTCAGAAATCCTTCATGAGAAGTTTATTACTTGGAATATTAGGAAATCTGGAAATATGCCCTCAGAAAAGCTTGGGAAATTACACATAACCCATTAGAGTCCACCAGCAGGAGGCGATAAAGAGCGTTTGCCTGAGGCCACCATCCCACTTTCTCCTTCTCCCATCAGATGGGAGGTGGTTGGGGTGGGGGGGCTGGGACAGCAGTTCTCAGAAGTAGGAGGGAACCTGTTGGACAGCTCGCCCTGCTGCTCTTAACTCTTTCTCTCTCTGTCATCTACTTCCTCTGCGTCTCAGCCCGCCTGCATCTCCACTCCAGCCTGGATTAATTGCACTTTTCCCATTGTTTTATATCATTTTTGGAATGCCATCCTCCTGAACTGAGGCTGCTGTAATGAGAGGTATGTTGCGGCTCCTGTCTGCCCCCCCCCCCCCCCCCCCCCCCCCTGTTGTGTGAGCCTGCACTAGGGGCTCCTACTGGGGCCAGTGTAGCTGTTGCCTCTGGGGTGAGTTTTTAAACTGATTGAAACCTTTTTTTTCTCCCCCCAAAAAAAGCCTCTGTCCTTGGATCAGTTTGTGCTCTTCTCGTGCTCCTGCGGGAGCCTGGATGCCAGGGGGATGAGGTTACAACCAGCACAGGTGGGTAAGAGCTTAGTGGGTTTGAATCTGCACTGTTCGTCTCCGAGGAGCTGGGAGTGAGGCAGGAAACACACGTGGAGTTGGCATTAGAGCACATGAAAGTGTGTGTTTTCGTTATCCGTCCTGGTTCCAGCAGGACTTCCTCTCAGCGTGAAGGATTAGGCTGCTGCTGTGGGTCCATTAGACATTCCTGATTCCAGCAAAACAAAGGCAGGTCTTGGCAGGCTGAATCCTGGTGTTTTAGCAAGTGGCATCTGGAAGGTAAATGGATGCTTTGATGCCGTAAACACTATAAAGAAAAAGAAATGAAGCACACAAAGTCCTGTTTGTTAAAAAAAACAAAACAAAACCAAAAAATCTAAAACAAAAAAAAGCAATGCAAAAGTTGCCCAATATCAGTTAAATGTAAAACTGTGATGTTATTTTATTTCAAAGAAGGAAAGGCAAATTAAAAGCAGTCATTTTCCTGATGCTATGATAAAATCTCATAAATCAAAAGCATCGGTTTCATGGACAGTCATGAAACTCTCAGTTCATTTAAAATGTTTTAATTTAGAAAAAAGGAAACAAAGCATCTATACAGAAACTTGTTTTTGTCATTTGCAAAGAAAAGTACCGCCAAGGAAATTGAGATTTCAGATGCTTTTTTTTAAGCTCTAATGCAAGAAGTTGAAATGAGTCCTGGTGTTATAACACTATTTATTCTACAATGAAAATGACTACCAATGATATCGGTTCGATGGAAAATGATGGGACAGCTAGACTTCATTTACATGTAATTAGTTTCTCTGCAGTTGATGTAATGCGTGTAAACAAGAAGATTCAGTGTTTGAATGGATTCAAAGTGTCGGTTATTCAACCAGCTTACTGGAGCTTTTTGGGGTTTTCTGCATATTTCCATTTTAATAGATTACTTTTTTTTTAACACTGCGGTATATTTTTCACATTAAAGGAAAGACTTCTGAACTAATTTATTTTGGGGGGTTTTATACACAAAAAACCTGGCATTGTGACAGTGTTGTGCGTGAGGGTCTGTTTATAACCTGTGTGTGATTCACCTTTTTTTATATGACCAGAATTTTTTTAGCAGAAGTTTCCCTCCTGTTTTCCACAGTGTCCGTGCTGTTATCTCCCGTGTAAACACAGGAGTGTTCTTTTAAAGCTTTACTAAAAAGACAAAACTTAAAGCCAGCTAATCATAAATCTGAAACGCTTGCATCAACGCAGTACACACACACCGTTCCAGCTTTTAACAAAAACTTGTGAGGGGGGTTCGCTCTGTCGTGTGCGGACACATCTCCTCTCACGCCCTTATGCAGGCAAAGGTATCGCCATGCCCTCGGGTGAATCTTATCAGCTGTCACCCATTCCTCACCTTCTTTATTTTCTCCACTGATTTCATCATCCGTCTCGCCTCCCCTCCGCTCTCGTTTCTCCGGAGAGAATTGTAGAGTCATGTTTTTTTCTGCCATCACTGGAAAAATAACTCATCTCAACAGGGCCTTTTTTTTTTCCCCCCTAAACTCCTGACTCGGTCCCAGCTATTTATTTTTAACCATAAATCTCAATAGACGGTGTTTGTGGTTCACGTCAGGTAAACCACAGGCCAGGAGAGGAAATGGAGATCCAAACCGATTCTGACTTGTGGAATCAATCAGATAGTCTTCGTGCTAGTTTACATAGCCGTCAGGTGTGGTTTCTGCTCTGATAAGGCGCCTTCAGAGAGACGGGATAAAGAGGAGGCGTGCCTTTGCAGCAGCAGTGAACTCTGTGTAATCCCTTTGCGGAGAGAGGACTTTCATAGGAAGTGTTTAGATGTTTTAAAGTTCATCCCACATATCTCCAAATATGTGCTAATCTGGACATTTACTCAGTAGCTAAGATGCAGCCTCTACCATCCTGAAAACAACATGTGTGAACTTGTTAAATTTAAGCCCCAGAAACCCCCTCCCTCTGTGTCTCCTGCTTCTTTTGCCCGTGAACAAACAACGGTCTTTTCATGTGACTTTTTATTCCCATACTATTTCACTTTACTTATAAGAAATAGAAAGAAATATTATTGCTAATTGTATGTTGCCTTGATGCCTTTCCTCCACCTTAAACATTCCAGCAGTCTGCAGCGTGTTGTCTGAACACGGCGAGCGGTGACAGAAGGAACCTGTGTTGGGTAACACGGTCTGAGTGCCGACGCCGCTATGATTTGCCATTCAAATCCTTTGTTGCTCGTGTTTGGTTCGTAAAGCAGCTAAAGTGGAAAAATAAGTAATATGCTGATTCGAGTGTGGGAATGTAGTGTCCCAGGCGGTCACGCGAGACCTGCAAAGTTACTGGCCAAAGATTTGACTGCAACATTAAAACAGTTTGTGCTTCCATAAAACCAGATACGAAAAGGTTGAATATGCTGGTTAGTGCAATTATGGTGGGATGGTTTTACACGGTGGAAGCATCATGCAGCGAGGACGCATTTCCTCTGCAGGGACAGAGAAGCTGGTCAGAGTTATTAGCACAAGACAGTACTGGAAGAAAACCTGTTGCAGTCGCCTCAAACTCCAGTCCTGCAACTTTTTCATGCGTGTCTGCTTCAACACATGTCTTCAACACGGGCTCTACAGCAGAGCATCATTGCATGCTAGTGAGGAAGGTTTAACCATTTGACTCAGGTGTTAAGGGCAAGTTGCGGCCCTCAAGGATTTGAGTTTGAAGCCCCTGTGTTAGAGGCAGCAAAAAGACTCTAACGTGAGGCAGATGTTCATTTTTTAGCTGGACGACAGCCCTAAACGCACAAACCAAACAGTAAAATGATTTAGAGCGAAGGATTTGGTGCAAGACTTTAAAACTGATGTTCACATCCAGTCTGACTGTGCTTGAGCTATTTCTCAAAAAAGGCGTTTTCTCACTGTTCAGCTAAGTGGTAGCACTCCGGGTTATACTGAAGGTCTATAAATTTCAACAGAAAGAAAAGAGTTGATGTAACATGAAGCCCAGCCAAGATTAATTTGGCAAGTTTATTGCCTGGCATAGATAAAGCACATGAGAATAAATCATTCAGAACTTCAGTGTTATGACATCGTTTAAAAGTGTGTCCTTTACGTCTCTGCAGTCATTTGTTTCTTCTGTTAGACAAGATGTGTAAGAAACGGTTTAAAGATTTGTTTAGGGTTAGTAAAAAAAAAAAAAAAAAAAATTAAATGTGCTGTTCTAGATCAAATTAACTTCTGATGTTGCTTCGCCCAGTTTTCCTCTTGGACTCCATTTTCGTGCCGTAGCTAAACTTTTTTGTTTAGTTTTAACTTGACCTCTGCGATTAACTTTGCCAACGTTTTGAGGTTTTCCAGCATCCGGGTCTTCCACGCCACTAAAACAACGTTATTTGACACCAAGAGCTGTTATAAGCTTGGATTTGATCGTTAAATAGACCTTTTTTTTTTTTTTTGCATTTTCACAAAACACACATGAGTTGCCACTCCTTCAAATTGTTCAGGTTTTCTATTCAAGGGGTCCTGGTTCTAAAGAAATGCTTAATTAAAAAGGTTTTCTTTATCTCTGTTGGATTCAGTGTTTTTTTTTAAAGAGAGATATAAATCTCTTGATGTTAGTTCCCTACTTTAAGGATGCCTTTAGCTAATGTCGCATGCAGGTATTGCTGATTCACTGCAACCATGAACATGCAGGCTACATGATATTCCTCGTATTTTCCAAAAAAAAAAGTCCTTTCCAGAAAAATCTGCCCTCAGGCTCTTGTAATCAAGTTACACCTTGGCAACAAGAAAGTTCTCTCTACACAGGTGTGGCTCCTCACTCTACAATATTGTCTGATGTTAAAAAACAGAAATTAATCCGAAACTGAATTAAAGTAGGAGCAAAATTAAATTAATATAATTTTCACTTGTTGGTAGATGAAAGACAAATTCTTAGAGCGTATAAGACATATTTCTGGAGTGTGTAAACTCAGACGTGTTACTGCAAACTTGACCCTAACAGGATGTAGGTTACTATGCAGAAATGAAAACGGCTCTCATGGAGATAGACTGTGACAATAATCGATCTCCTATTTTGTTCCCTTTTGTTTTGTTTTTTACCTTTATATGTAATGGACATAAAAAGTTCATGTGAGATTATTAAGCCTAGTTTTGGGAGTGAAACACAAGTAGACCACGATGAATCATTACAAAACTACTTCCAACTTTAACATGACAGATATGCTGTAAAATTGAAGAAAAGGATAAACAAATCCCCTGAAGGTAGAAACTAAAATCATGAATAAAGTGTGGGCACCCTTAAAATTATACTTTGCTGAAGCATCTTTTGATTCGGTTTCAGCCTTCAGTCTTCTTTGGTAGGGGTCCATCAGCATCTGACATGTTGGGGATGCGCTCGGCGAGAGTTTTCAACTCTACGTTGCAAACGTGGTCATCGATTGACCTTTGCCCTCTTCAGGTGACCACAAAGATTTTCCAGCGAGGGCCGATCAAAGACCTTCATTTTCCTCTGGTGAAATGTTTCTTTTGTTCTTTTGTTCTTTTAACTTATCCTTGGAGACAAAGTTACGCTGAAAAATAAAACCCAGAGTCGTGTTCGGCTCTCTTGCAGAAACGCTTTAGTGTTAAAAACCGACTGGTGTTTAGAGCTGCGTGTTATTGCAGCTGCCTTGGCTAAAAGTTTATCTTAATCAGAAGAAAAGTAATCCCAGAGCATGATGGTACCACCGCCCTATTTTACCATATGGTGTTTGTTGTTAGGCAGGTTACCTAAAAACCTAAGGAAATACAAAATGCTGTTTTCAAAAGATTACTTTGTTTTTTTAGGGGATTAAAGCTGCCCAGTCAAACCTGTCTGCATACTATTACTTCCTCTAAAGTTGCAAATGAGCAGATTTCTGGAAAACGCCTAATGGGACAGCTAGACTTCCTTTACATGTAATTAGTTTCTCTCCAGTTGATGGAATGCGTGTAAACAAGAAGATTCAGTGTTTGAATGGATTCAAAGGTGGTTTCAAGGAAGTATCGGTTATTCAACCAGCTTACTGGAGCTTTGTTGGCTTTTCTGCATATTTACGTTTTAATAGGTTACTCTGTTCTTCCGTTGAACACTGCTGTATATGTTTCACATTAAAGGAAAGACTTCTGAACTAATTCATTTTTTTTAATACACAAAAAACCTGGCATTGTGACAGTGGTGTGCGTGAGGGTCTGTTTATAACCCGGGTGAGATTCACCTTTTTTCATATGACCAGAGTTTTTTAACAGAAGTTTCCCTCCTGTTTTCCACAGTGAACCCGTGCTGTTATCTCCCGTGTAAACACTGGAGTGTCTGTGTGCGCTACGGCGAGGACAAGTATGAGTGTGACTGCACTCACACTGGATACTACGGAGAAAACTGCTCAATCCGTGAGTCCACTCGTCTTTACAGGCCTCATCTCATTTCCTCTTTTATTATTGCACTTCTCAGGAATTTCAAACCCTTGTTTCTCCATAAGACGCTTGAGAATCCAGATGGATTCTTGTTATATTGTGGCAAAGCTCCTGGCTCACAGAGTTGAAGCTCCTTGTCTAGACCAAATATTTGGGGAAAAACTGGTGGACCCGCCAGCAGGAGAGCAGAACATTTTTTTTGTGTGTGTGTTGATTTCTTCTGCAAAGGCTTCTCCTCTCCTGGTCTGAAATGGTCTGGTTCTCATTACCACAAAACACCCACCCTTTGCAGTTCCCAATTAGAAGTAAACCACACTCTGTGGCTGACGGATAGTTCATGTGTAGCAACGATTACCTTTAGTGAATAGGGAACAGAGACAGAATGGAGGGAAGAGAAGGAAGGAAAAGGCTAACAAAGTAAAGCATGACAGGGAGGAGGTGGGGCTGGGTGTGAATGTAAACGTTCACACCCCCATCCTTTGTAGTAACCTTTTACAAGCTTTTCACAATGGTTTGTTGGAATTTTGTCCCATTCCTTTGTCACATATCTGGAGGAACCGAGTCAGGTTGGCAGGAGTCCTTGGTTGCAACAACATTTTTCAGCTCTGGCCGCCAAATTTCTACGAGGCTGAGATCAGGGCTATGCGATGGCCAGTTCCAAACATTGACTCTGTTACACTTAGGCCATTCATTTGGGAGTATGCGTGTCCAATTGGAAGACTCGTGTGTGCCAAAGCTGATGAGTTGGGATATTTAATTAATATTTCCATATAATGGAATACTTGTTTGTTCGTGATATTCTCTGTTTTATGAAGTGCACCAGTCCCTCCTGCAGCAAAACACTCACACATCATCACGCCACCCTCATACTTTGCAATTAAGGTGGTGTTCCCCCCATGCCTCCAAATGTAACACTGGTCAGTATGGCCAAACACACTATTAAAAAAAAAGGTCTGATTAAATGTCAGGGGAAAAAATGTGCGTGGTCTCAATTCAGTCTATATAAATGTCAAGGTTCCACCATTTTGAGTCCCAAATGGTCGTTACTGGAGATTTCCTAGATGAAGTTTTCTGTTTCCGATATTTGTCCAAGTCATTTAAGTTTAGGGTCCCAAAAGTAGCATATCTAAAGAAAATAGGATGAGACCAAGAATGGAGCCTTGTCGTACCCCACTGATTAAATTAGAGAAAGAAGATTGTCTTCCTAAATGTTATGAAAACCTCCTATTACTAAGGTATGACTTGAACCAATTCAAGGCTTTACCTTTAACATTAAAACATTACTCAAGAAGTAAGACATAGATACTGTGATTGTCAGTATTAAAGGCAGTAGGCCGAGCCAAAGCATAGGGACAACCGATTTTCCAGGGGGAACCGCTTAAAGCAAATCATTGAAAACCCTGAAGAGAGTTTTCTCTTTGCTGTGCTGTGATTTAAACCCAGACTGAGGTTTTTCCACAATACCTTTTAATTTCAGAAAAGACGGCAACCGGTTATACATCATTCCTGACACTTTTTAAAGTGAGCTTTGAGGTGGAACTGAACTTAGAAAGGGTCTAGGTTGCTCTTTTTGACGTGAAGCTGCTCTACAACATGTTTGCATGTCGTTTCACACAACCAGACATCCAATAGGAGTTGATGAGACTAAAAGTACACACCCTGTGATAAAAACCTTCCTGCAAAGACCCGAGGAAATACTCTCAAGGGGGCAGAAAAAATGCCAAACTAGTTCAGGCAGTGATAACTTAGAAACTTAAATTAAGTTACTCTAACACAATAGAGCATGAAAGCGGGGTAGACGGATCTCTATTTTTAGTGAAAGGGACATGCCTGTTATCAGAATTTTTCTCCTGATAACACAGTTGAGGCTACTGAAAAGGAAATCAGTGTTATCTGCCAAAGTGTTTTAAAGATATTTAGTTTTGCAAGTTTAACAACCTTCTGGTTCTCTTCAGGACTCGTCCTCAGACTATCCAGAGAAACCTGAACATATGTTCTAGTCGGCTGGCTCGTCTAAGAATGCCAGTTGTGTCATTCAACCGTGGTCCAGTTATTGGTGTGGGACGTTTTGTATCCAACAAGAAGCAACTGAGTCCAGTATTTCAGCACAAGTGGGGTTAACTGACAATAAAATCTCATCCATACTGAGAAAACGATGCAAATCTTTAGAACTGAGCGCAGTGTGAGGCGCACGGTTTGGCCAGAGTGCAGGAAAGTGTTGCATTAAACAGTACAGCATATTGTATGTCGCAGATCTTGGTGACTGAAACATTAAAACCAAGGAAAGAACGTGGTTCATTGTGTCCCCTTTGTTATGTGTCAAGACTCTGAAAGACTGTGTAAGATTAAAAGAATCAGTGATTCGAGGGTTTGGATTCACAGCAAACATGCATTAAATGAAATACATTTTGCTGTATTTATAGTTGGTTTGTGACATTTTGCAAGTAGATGACATAAATCATTATTTTATTATTGTTTGCAGAATAGACACTAGAAACCCTTAACGCTGATAGTTTTATGGCTTCTTCTAATAAGGAGAGAACTTCTAGGCATGCCCTATGCTGTTTGAGGGCAGAAGGTTAAAAACAAAATCCTTTAGTTTATTTTCTCAGAGTCTCAGGGTGGTAGTTTAGTTTAATTCCTGTAACAAATGAATCCCACCATCAAGCACACAATTTGTGTTGGCTGCATCTTGGCACAGAAGACCCCTTAAAAAAAAAAAAACAAGCCCTGGGGTTTTGACTATGAGTCAAAATGCTATTGTAACATTTTGGTTCAAAGGCATCTTTCTGTTTTAAGTCGGAAAACCGACTGAAGCTCTTTGAGACAAGGTTTGTTGCTCAATGACAATGAGCTGAACTCACTGAATAAAGAGAAATGGGTGGCTTCACCCGTTGAGGCTTACGAAGGTCCTCTGATGGACTATGACATCATGACTCAGCCATGCGGAGTAAATTTCCTTTCTACATCTCCAGTTGTCCTTATTTCCAGTAAAAAAAAAAAAAAAAAGTTATTTTCCCTCCTTTGTGTCCCATCATCACAGCTGAGCTATGGACCCGGGTGCGTCAGTTCCTCAAGCCCAGTCCAGATGTGGTGCATTACATTCTCACCCATTTCCACTGGCTCTGGGACATCATCAACAACACGTTCTTACGGAACGTCCTCATGCGCCTGGTTATAACAGGTCAAAAGATCACTTAAACAAATTCAGTCGGGTCATGGAGCACGTGTTTGTTTCTGCTAACTTCCCTTTTTTTTAAATCAACAGCTAGGTCCAACCTGATCCCCAGTCCTCCCACTTTCAATTCAAAGTATAACTACCTCAGCTGGGAATCCTACTACAACCTCAGCTACTACACCAGGATCCTGCCGCCAGTTCCTGAGGACTGTCCCACTCCACTGGGGGTCAAAGGTAAGGTATTCATGTGTGCAGCCAGGATAGTCAATAATGGTCTCATTTGTTATTGTGCCTGTAAAGTCTATATTTGTTGATTTCTTTGGGAATGCAGTTTACTCATTTTCTCTCATCAACTCATTTTATACCCAATCATGGTACTGACCTGATGACAGCTAATGCCATTAGTAGGGCTGGACGATATGGAAAAAACACATATTGATTAAATAGAAATCACATTGATCAATATCGATAATTATCAAGAAATTGAAAGCATATATTTTAAGTGCAGCCCTGGCCATTTTATGCTGTTGCTTAGTGATCTATTTTTAGATACTGAACACACAAACACGGAATTCAAACCCAACCCTTTATTCAACCAACTTTTTACCAAAGCTGCAAGTTTTTAAAAAAGAAAAACGAAAGCGTGCTCGCTGAACTCTAAAGTGGGCGGATCTTGTTGTAGGAGCGTTCTTGGGTCTGTGTTTGTGATTGGTTGGGAGGATGTAATGACTTCAATATTAACCTACATGGCTAAAATGCAAAAGGAAGGAAAACTGTTATTCTATTGAACTTTTTATTGACTTTTTTTCTATCATCGATATACAGCTATCGATCGATCGATATATATTGTTATTGAATTATTGTCCAGCCCTAGCCATTGGTGTTGCAAGTTTGCATTGAAACACCTTTTAGTAAGCTAGCACAACTTCTCCCTTTTTTGCGCATCTTGTCCATAATTTGTTTTAAACTGGAGGATTAATTAATTTTTATATTTGACCTGTGACACTGTTGTGAATACAGATGATTCAACGAAAAATAAAAAGTTGCGATGCCCTTGTTGTGAAAGTGTGCACACTCTTAAACTATTTTATATTGGATTCGTTTTCAGCGTTGAGTCATCTTGAGTTTAAATTATATTGAATCTGACTAAGTAGAAATAAAGTTCAGCTGTCCTAGTTGAATTTTGTTTTCCCATATTAGCATCCTTTAGCTTTAAGACATAAATTACTGAGAGGTTACAAGGGTTCAGAAAGATCCTGTCAGGAGAAAAAGTTGACTGGAGGAAAATTCAGTCAGCAGTGATGCAACAAAATCTGGACCCTTTTCAGAATTCCTTTTTAAAAAGGCGAGGACGAAGCTGGTCAGGGAGGCTTGTAAGAGGCCAATGTCAATACTGAAGACGCTGCATGTTTTTCCATATGTATGGACCAAGAAGAAAGAAGCATATTCCAGCAAAAAGAAACATTCAGGCCTGGCTAAAATCTCCCCGAGCCTTGTGAGACAATGGGCTGTGGTTTAATGAAACCAAATTTGAAATGTCGGGACACAACTCCAAAAACCAGACTATCAACATAAAGGCATGCCCAAAGTGAAACATGGGGGCGGCAGGGCTGTGGTTACTTCTCATCAGGGGATACTGGATGCTCCAAATATCAGCCAGTTACCCTACAGTAGGTCTACTTCACAAGCATACGTTTGGATGTGTGCCTGTAAGTCCAAGCAAACATCCCAGTCTACAAAAAAAATAGCTTTACGAGAGGAAAGTGAAGGTTTTGGAACAACCGAGACAGAGTGCAGAGCGAAATCTGACAGGAAACCCGTGGTCTCACCTAAAGAGGGCGCTGGACAAGAGAGGTCTTCACGATATGACATGTCTGAAGAACTTTTACAAGCCAGAGAGGGTAAATCTTGCCAAGTCTAGATGTGGGATGTGGATGGACTCAACAAAAGACGGATTGCTAAAACTGAATCAAAACGTCTTTTAACAAAGTAGTTGTTTAAGGGTTGTTTATGCAACCAGGTCGTTGCAGATCTTTATGACTTGTTGCTCTGGCAGATTTTTTTCAGATGGATTTTGCAGGATTTGTGTCACATTATATGTGGGAAGTTTTGAAATAATTTATCATGGTCTTATTTTAACATAAAAAACTGCCATTGTAACAGGGGTGTGAACATCTTAGAAAACCATTTTTATTCCCCTGGGGTAAATCTGGAGGACTGTGTATCTGTGCTGTGTGTAACGTTGGGTTTCTACTCGATTTTGTTCAGGCAGAAATGGGCTACCTGACCCTGAGGTGTTGTTTGAGAGGCTGCTGAAACGAAGGACGTTCAGACCTGACCCGCAGGGCTCCAACGTCATGTTTGCTTTCTTCGCTCAGCACTTCACCCACCAGTTCTTCAAGACCTACAACCGCATGGGCCTGGGCTTCACTAAGGCTCTCTCACATGGGGTCAGTCCATGAAAGAAAAAAAAAAGACTCTCTAGAGAGGGAAAACAACAGAGACAAAAAGTATTTCAGAGGCATCAGATTATGTTAATCAGATCCTTTCCAGCTGCAGTAAATGAACACAGGAAAGCTTTTGTTCAGCCTTTAAACAGAACCAGGTCGCGGCTGTTATTTGTCAGAACTACTTCCATTTAATTTGTGTTTTATTCTGTGACTCACGCAGGTCGATGCCGGACACATTTATGGAGACAGCCTAAAACGTCAGCACCTCCTCCGGCTCTTCAAAGATGGAAAATTGAAATATCAGGTGAAATCAGGAGACATTCGGAGTTAGCTTTAACACAGGATCTGAACGGAAAATGAAAGCGTTTCGGGTCTGCAGTTGTAGTTTCACTGAATGAGTTAAACACTTCAGCGTCTTTTTAGACATTCAGGGCTATTTTCCCAAATTATTTATCTTAATTTTCAGCTAAGTATCATTGATGGAAATACACTAAAAAGGATTCTTTAAATGAATGTATTGCCTGAAAAAGAAAAGCATACGGCAAGATTTACTGCATCATAATAAATTCCTGTTTTTCTCCATCAGTTAATCGATGGAGAAGTGTACCCTCCCTCTGTAACTGACGCTCCCGTCAGGATGAGCTACCCTCCGGGGATCCCTGTGGAGAAACAGATGGCCATCGGTCAGGAGGTGTTCGGGCTCCTTCCTGGTTTGGGTTTGTACGCCACGCTGTGGCTCAGGGAGCATAACAGAGTCTGTGACATCCTGAAAGCAGAGCATCCCACCTGGGACGATGAGCAGCTTTTCCAGACCACCCGCCTCATCATCATCGGTGAGCTGGACACAGGAAATATTTGGTTAGAACTGTAGAACATTTGGAGCCGGTTCCTGGTAGCAGGACATAAAAAACTGTTTGGTGTTTCTGCCTGCAATCTAGCATCAACGATCACAAGCGGCCACCAAAGCTCCGGTTTTCAGTTCAGTGTATTAGCGTTAGGCAGCA
This sequence comes from Fundulus diaphanus, assembly GCA_037039145.1. NCBI lineage: Eukaryota > Metazoa > Chordata > Actinopteri > Cyprinodontiformes > Fundulidae > Fundulus > Fundulus diaphanus. The sequence continues at coordinate 26,404,471 of CM073141.1, forward strand.
ACACACCGGCTCATTTGTTGGCGGCTTAACTCTGCAGGCTTTGGCCGTCGTTGTTACAAGCAAGTTGCGGGTTTAACGGAAACCAGAGAAAATGAAAAGACTGCTACACACCGCACGACATGTAACACAACTGCACACACAAACACTCAGGTTTTAAGATTTACCTTTTTAAAATGTAAAAAGTCTTTAAAGTCTTTTTAAAATCTAAAAGTCTTTACTCTGTAAACACTGTGATGGCTGATTGACAATAATAGCTGTCAGTTAGCTCAATAGCCAAGGCCTCCTTTATACAAGACTAGGGCTGTGTCTCAATCCGCCTACTTCTACACTTCGAACACTTAGTTTTAAGTAGGTAGTGTAGATAACACAAAAAGTCAGTGCACTGAAAGTACCCGGATGACCCCCTAAAAACGGGCACAAAATGCAGTGTGTAACGATGGACCCTACTCGCACTAAACGGACGCCATCTTGACTACAAAGCGGAAAGGGAGGGGCTAAGGACGTCGGGAAGATGTTCCCAGTTTGAAAATAATGGCGGACAATTCAGCCGAGACCGCGACACCGCAATCATATAAATGTAAGTAATGGTGGTAATACGAGGCATTGTACTCGATAGGTGTTTGTAAAATACACGAACATACCTCATGTTCAGCCAATATTTGGAGGATCCTGCGTTGACGTCGGAGGCGATGTAATTTCAACATGCTGTGAATGTAAACGATTGTTGTTTTTAAAAAAAAAAAAAAAAAAACAAAAACGCCGGCATATATTTCTTGGCGATCTGAAAAATTGGCGGTCACGTGTGTTGCGTTCGTCACGTCATCCCGTCATTTCCGGTAAGTGTTTTAACATAAGTGTTCCTTTTGGAACACTACTAACGGTCGAAAGTGGGCACTACGGCAGTAAGTGGTCAGTGCACATCAGCAGTGCACTGACGGAAGTAGGCGGAATGAGACACAGCCCAGGATTGTACAATAAATATAGGAAATCATCCAAAATGGAGATAGTTTCTGCATGGTCTGAGAGAGGTCTGCCTCCTGGGGAGTTTGTGGTGGTTCTTTGTCCGAAATCTGGGTTTTCAATGCTATGTGTAGAGGCCTGGTAGTAACATTGGCAGTTTGACTCCTGCATGACTTGGTCTTCAGAGAATTGGAAGTAGAAGTGTCTGACTTGACCTAATGCCAATTCTACAAACTAATTACACCCACACCGGGCTGGCAGTGCCCTAAGCGACTAAAGTTCTTTTGTTAAAGAGATTCTTATCGCTTGCACTCCGTTGGTACTGGGCTCCAAGTTGGGGCAAAATACACACACCTCCAAATTGCACATATAGGCTGGATGCTAGTAGACACAAAGAAGTTGTGAGATTTTAAGCTTCAGTTATAATAATTATAGCACAACATAGCAGGCTCGGGGTCACTTCGTAGTTGTAAAACGTTCATTTTTCGACTAGTTCTCAACCATGATGAGCTCATCAAAATCAATATAGAAATGAGATATTTAATGTGGGAAGTTTGGTGGGAATAGATGATTACATTTGTCATTTATAGCCTTTAGATGCATCAATTCTCAGTTATAAGCAGCTTTCTGTGCAATTAGCAGAGGTTAAAAGTCTTTACTGCGCTCGGGTAAGATTCAAGCAGGTAGGAGAGTGTACTTATTTAGAGAGTTGTAATTATTTTATTTTATGAGCTTTGGTTGCAATTGTCCATTTTCACAGTAAATAACTGTAAATGTCCAGATTAAACAGGAGACTTAAAAACATATACAGCTAATATATCAAATTTACAGTGCAGATCCTAATGAAAATATAACAAGTTAAACATTAACTTTTATCACATTGAAAAACATTTGATTGTACACAAAGGTTCAGTTTTTTGTACCTCTTTCCGTTAGCCTTCATTTTTGTTGTGTTGTTGTATTCAGCTTTTCTTCGTGTTGATTGTGAGGCTTTTTTTCTCTGCCCTCGTCTTCCAGGTGAGACCATACGAATCGTGATTGAGGAGTACGTGCAGCACCTGAGCGGCTACCAGCTGCAGCTGAAGTTCGATCCCACCCTGCTGTTCAACTCCAACTTCCAGTACGGGAACCGCATCGCGCTGGAGTTCAGCCAGCTCTATCACTGGCACCCTCTGATGCCCGACAGCTTCCGCATTAGCGGAGACGAGCTGTCGTACTCGCAGTTCCTCTTCAACACGTCCGTCCTCACACACTACGGCGTGGAGAAGCTGGTGGACGCCTTCTCTCGACAAGCTGCTGGCCAGGTATCAACCAAAACATATGGAAGATCTTACTGGCAAACATCCTGTTGATCACGGCCCTAAGTCTGACCCAACACATTGAAAAGTTTCTCCTGACTTTATAGCCTAAGAGAAGGATTTTTAGAAGTTTTTTTTTTTCTTTGCATTCTTTCTGCAAACAGTAAAACATTCTGCTTTAGTTGTTTGGACTAAATGGCTGCAAAATATCCGTAATCCTTTGGTGTATCTGCATTCGTTTGACAGAGAAGATCATTTAAGCGTCACAAGCGACTGAGCGTACTGTTGGACGTTCATTCTTAAGGCCCGTTTACACTACACTTTTTTAACCGAGCCGAGACCAGTCCGAGCTCGGTAACCGAGATAACTCTTGTGTGTAAACGGTCAGCAGACTGAACCGGACCGCGCTAAACATAACCGGACTGCGCTAACTGCAGACCAGCTCTTGGGTAGGTCTCGGCCTGGTTTTATTTCTGGCCCAATTTTCTGATAAAGAGCGCATGAGCAGACCGCGTCATGCCCTTACAGTCAGCTGACTGTCAGCGGGTTTTCCGGCAGTCTGGCTGCACGTCCCGATTCACACTCCATTCAGACAAATTTCAGACATTCATAATACTACTAGCTTCCTTACCGTGCCACACAGTTTCCAGGGATGAATCTGCTTAGCAGCGCAATGAACCTCAGCGTCTGTCATTGTTTCCGGCGTCTGTAAATCCTTATTAGACGTTCGTTTGTCTCATCCACTTCTCAAAAAAGCCAACTTTCTCAAGTAAATTCACCAATGGTTGCCTTCTTCCCCTGACTCTCCGCCAACACCGAAATATCACAATATTAAGCATAACTTCCTGAATGTTACGGGCGCCGCGCTGTTCTGTTTTGCTGCTCCGCCTTCAATCCCAGAGAGCGGTAGTACCCCGGATCGCCACTAGGGGGCGAGGAGCAACCAAGGAACCGAGATAAGCTTTGTGTGTAAACGGGTCGGCTTGTCTTGGATAACTGAACCAAGCTCGGACTGGTCTCGGCATGGCTCGGTTTTTAGGTGTAGTGTAAACGGGGCTTATGTTTCCCTGTTTTTACAGCACTATCACTCTTTATTTTAAGATAATATCGTGTTGACAAGCTGTGTAAAAAAAATGGTTGAAAACAATTCCTGTGCTTTATTTTGGATGTTGCCCAAAGTAAGCCTCTTAATGAGCCTAAAAGAACGCCCAAGCACATACTAGTGGATCCTGGAATGTTTATTTGCTTATGAACCGCAAACTTAGACCATTTTCTATGACTTTTATGCGTTTATACACTCACTGGACACTTTATTAGGTACAGATAATAGCGGATCGGACCACCTTTTGTCTTCAGAACTGCCTTCATTATTTGCTCAACAAGGTGTCTGAAAACGTCCTTAAAGTCTTTGGTGGTTGGAGGCCATTCTTGCTTTATGGCACAATGAATTATCCAGCTGGAAGCAGCCATCTGAAGATGATTACGCGGTTGGTCACAAAGCTTTGGTTTTGATCAGCAACATTAGCACCAGCATATGAATGATGCTGGTGCTAATCATTCATATGCTTTTATACACACACATCCAAATTGCACATATAGGCTGGATGCTAGTAGACACAAAGAAGACACAACCTGTCTTTTATCAACCTTATCGGTTGATAAAAGACAGGTTGGATCCATTATTTTCCGGTTGTTTACGTCAGATTCTGACCCCATCATCCGAACGTTCAACAGACCAGGCAAATGGTAGCCTGAGTTTTTTGTCGTTAGCTGACTGAAGTGGCGATTGGTTCGGCTGTCTCCTTTCTACCAGGTCAGGATCCCCGAACTGTGTACTTAATTAGTTGATTAGTTGAGGAAACAAGGTTTTCTGTTAAAAGAAAGCCCACATGTGTGACTGCAGGAAAAAAAAAATACAAGCCTGATAAATAACATGTTGTCTTTGTAACAAAGAAAATGCCAAACAATGAACATTTTCACTCAACAGATTGGTGGGGGCCACAACATAAACGCCGTTATCACCAAAGTCGCCGTGGGAACGATAGAGGAGTCCCGTCAGCTCCGGATCCAGCCTTTTAACGAATACAGGAAGCGCTTTAACCTCGAGCCGTACACGTCGTTCAGAGACTTCACCGGTAAGACAGACCACTGTGTTTGCAGCCCATGCAGCTCAACGTGCTGACTGGCATTAAAAGGAAATTACAGCTTTCTGTGAGAACACCTGGAAGACTTAATCAGTAAAAAGCCGCTAACTTCCAAAAGGTAGCAACGGACTAGATGTTGCTTTGGGTTATGGTTTGCTAGGAAAAATCATTTAGAGGTATTTCATATTTATTTCAAATAGTTCTGCAAAGAAGGGATATTTGTGGCTAAAAAAGAAGTAGGGTCCTACATATTTGAGGGTACATAGTATGACACTGCTCACTTGGAGATACCGGAGAGGGCTTTACTTCCAGCAGCAATGCTGACAAGTTCATGTTTGAAAGCGTGCCAGGGACACACATACAGATTCTCTTTTCAACATGAAACTGTTTTTTTTCCCACATCTGTGTTGCACATAAAACAAGTGCAATGGAGCACTCTCCTTGCTGCCAAATGTTCTGTTAATATGCTGTTCTGGCCACAAAAGAAGGCAGGTTTGGGCCTCTTTCATGCAACAAATTTTGGGAAGGAGCGGAGAACATTAGGTGCATTAAGGATTTGAACCGTCCAGGGGACTATATCTGTGACTGTGTTGCTCATCCATCTGTTTCTTAAACACCTTATTGTGTCACTTTACAGCCTTCCGTGTAAACTTATCTGAATGGCATTTTACGTGATACATCAATATATGGGAGGGAAGGCAAATTATACATTATTTTCGAAATATTTTTCAAACAAATTATAGTTTAGTGTGTTTTTTTATGTCCGTATCAGTTTTTCACATCTAGGCATTTAAATATTTGTCTATTCTTCTTTGCATAACAGCTCAATCTTAGTCAGACTGGATGAATAGCATTAATTTTCATGTTTTACCACAGTTTTCTAATTGGATTTGGATAATGATTTGTCCTTAAATCCAAACCATTATAATTGTAGCTCAGGTTGTATGCATAGAATCTTTTTCCTGCATGAAGATGAGCTTCAAGTCTAGTATTTCATTGCTCCTAACGGACATTTTTATTGGACTGCCCTGTATTCAGCTTCCCTCATGGATCACCTCTGCTGAAGACAAGCCTCCCCACAGCATAAAGCTGCCAACGTCATGTTTCACATTGGTGATGGGGTGTTAATGGTGCAGATGATTAGGAAAAACTGGGCACAGGTGATTGTTAGATGGATGATTCTGTTCAGTTAGATTTTACTCTTTCCCAGTAGTGATGCCAAAGACCCACAGGAATTTACATACGGGAGAAATACAGTCTCACTAGAATCAGACTATTTTTTACACATTGAATTTATAACACTGAATTTTTATCATGGGAAATGATCCATGTGTTCCCCTGAAAAATTCCACTACAGAAAAATGCCAGCAAAAATTCAGATGCTAATATTTCACCTGCAAAAATTCGCCTGCTTATTCGTCTGACTCTCTAAACACGTGACATGTCCGTCACCTTTATATAATGTGTGCTTTTTAATGCACTGTCTTGTCAGTAAACCTTTCAAGTGTTCCTTCTGGTTACGTTTTGCAGATAGCGAGGAGATAGCCAGCACTCTTGAAGAGCTCTACGGTGATATCGACACTCTTGAATTTTACCCCGGGTTGTTGTTGGAGAAGACACGACCGGGGGCGATATTCGGAGAAAGCATGGTGGAAATGGGTGCCCCCTTTTCCCTCAAAGGCCTCCTGGGTAACCCCATATGTTCTCCACAATACTGGAAGCCCAGCACGTTCGGGGGCAAAGTGGGTTTTGACATCGTAAACTCGGCCTCTCTGAAGAAGCTGGTGTGCCTGAACTCCAGGACGTGCCCCTACGTGGCGTTCAGTGTTCCAGCAGAGGAGAAACCAGGCAGGAATGACGGGAAAGAACGAAGCAGCGAGCTATGACCGCATGTGCGGACCCAAAAGGTTTATGTTTTCCACTCGCCAACAAGAAGATTTATACCAGGTGGCTGCACAAAGCAAACAAAGATATTCGTGTGGAGAAAACAGCGATGCTTGTCTTAGCAGCTCTGCAGAGTCTTACTGAGCTTTTACTTAACTCACTGCCAGTCTGTCCCACACTTGAAGAAACACATCAGTGAGGAGTAAAACATGTGGTTTTCATTAAACGCTTTGTGCCTAAAGACTGAAAAGTTGTTGCACTGTCTGGTAATAAAGATGTGTATTTGCTGGTAAATAGTTTCATTGGAATAAAGCTATGGCAACATAATGTGCTCTTATCTGTTTATAAAAGCTGGCGGGTAGCATCTATTGTTCTGTAAATCTTGTGAGTTTCCACTCCCATTTACCGAAACCACTGAATCTGGATTTATTCTGGCCTTCAGCTCAACCCTGACGAGGAACCAAAACCCACACGACGTGGCACAATGGGCGTAGATTTAATGATTAGAAGATTAAACACAACAACATTTCAGGAAACCATTAGGGTTAGATAAAGGATAAGGTCTTTGATGATAAATAAATCCACTAAAATCTTAGGACATTTGTCCATTTTTTACGGCTCTTTCTGCAAGATGACACTGTGTTGTGTTTTGTTTTACAGCGACACTGGGCGAACCCAAATCCTGTTACTGGCGCCCTGTGCCTTTTGTAAGAGCACACAAAGGAAATCACTATCTGAATGTATGACTTGGCAGATTTGGTGCTGACTGCAGTGATTGTAGTTAAAGATGTAGGAGTTCATGTTCAGCGAAAGTATGGAATTTGATTTAAGTGCTTTCAGGTCTGGAGAAGGATGGATAAAGGAAATAGAGTAAAGGAAAATATTTCTATTCCAGACTTTCTTATCCTCTCCATTGTCAAAAAGGTGTTCAACCATCCATATTTCCTTCATTCCCTTTCGACATGCCTCCTTCCTTCCTTTTTTTCTTGCTTACATTTGGTGCTGCTTTCTTTATCATTCTTTCATTCTTTCCTATATCCTTTGTTCCTGTTATCTTTCTAGCTTCCCAATCTTTCTTTGTTCATTTATTCCTTTCTCTTCCCCTTCTGTTTTTCTTTTCTCTATCCTACGTTTTGTTTTGTTTTGTTTTGTTTTGTTTTGTTTTGTTCCCTCGTTGTGTGCTTGCCGTCCTCCTACCAATTTTCTTTTGTTTTTGTTTGTGTATACGAAAGAAATACTGGCCATAATTTCATGCCAAGCATTTGTATTCATACTTCTGAAAAAAATTGGCTAAACAGTACTAAGAGAGGTTGGGAACAAATACATGTTTTGAAACGAAAACATTTTTTTTTTCGTATGCAACTCTGAGTACAAGTGTTTATGCTCGCATTGCCCCCTAGTGGTAGAGATTCTAACTAAATGTAAGGGTTTGCAGTAGATTTTCACGTGTTGCCTTCAAGTGTTTTCAGTAAAGTCTAAATGACATCGTGTGTTACTGTGAAGTGAAATGCTTCAGTTTTTGCATTTTTTGCTCCAGCATAGTTGAGGCATTCAGTATATCCAACAAATCAGTAAAATGTTTTAACCTGGGGCTCATCAAATAGAAGGGAAATAATTCAAATAATTTTAAAGGGAACAAATAATAATTATATGGTGGAACTTTATAGAAAAGCTGTTATAGAATAAACATTTAAGGGGATCTGAGAGTAAAATCGGTTTGCTTAATTTAAAATGCTCCCTAATAAAACTGACGGTGTATTTTTAATTTTATTTTTTTGGAAATTAATTAATTAAATACTGAAATTAGACTGCTGAAGATGCTTTGCTGAGGGCCTGATCCTAATGTGCAGAAAAGAAAACAACTCTCTGTGGCAGTGAAACGCTCTCCCTCTGAGCTTCACTTTGTGCTCCACCATGTGGTGCTGTGCCGGTCCAAAATAAGCCTGCAGACATGAAGCCTGTCTCCTTCCACAGTCGTCTCCCATCTGCTTTATAGCCTGCCTGCTGTTCCAAACGAGATTGTAAAATGAGAATATAAATCAGGAAACAATGTTTTAATGTTTGTAAAAATTAATATGATGTTCTGCAGAGGCTGCAGGTTGGTCTTTTTTTATCCTCGGGCGTTTTAAGAAGTTCGGGTTTTTTTCTTTGGTTTTGTTTACATCTATCAGTCTATCCTACCTAAGGCTTTCTGGGTCAATTCTGTATATAACCGTAAACTTGACCTTTTCATGCAAATTAGACAATCTTTGTTTTAACCTATGAACCATGTTTCTTACATTGTGGTGTATGAAAACGTATTTAGAGAGTCAGTCGGCTGACAGTGGATAAATAAACACCATTGGATTATCTTGTGGGACATTTTTATGATGACAGGCCGTGATCCTTTGTTAAACCACCTGTATGCGTTCAGTACCATTGCTTGTTTGTTTTTTTAACATCAACAACAATGTATTTGGTCGGACCTGGCCTGAGGTATAAGCAAACTTTGCAACTCCTTAACAAGGGCTCTTAATTTACTCAGGATAGGTTTACTAATGTTAGTTGAATAGGAAGATCTTCATAGTTTAAAGGTTACAGCACCAGTCATAATTTCATGTGTATTTGTTTCCTTCATCCTTTATCCAGGTATTTCATTTCATGCCCACTGTAATAGTTTGTTAGAGAGGCGGGTAATAGTCACTGTTTTCTCATTATTGCGTGTCAATAAAACATTTAACTTTATTTGCTCCTTCTTTTTAACTAATTGTGTATATTGAGAACATAGCCTTAGCTGCAAAAGAGAACCTAAATAAAATTTTGCTCAGGGCCTCAGGCAACCTTGTGTTGGCCCAGAGCTCAACTTTCATGTTTTACACAATATAAGACTTCCTGTTTTCCTTTTGGTTATTTTATATAATCATTTTATATAATATATAACTGGTGTACTTGGGTGTGCCTTCAAATATTTTCAAAAAATAAAAATAAATGGGACAACATCAATCCATCCATCCAAGGCGTGGTGGGCTTGCTTAGAGGTTAGGCACAGCCTGAAGTTGCTGGTTTATCCCAGGGTTCCACAAACTTTATTGCTTCCTTTTACATGCTTGCAATTTGCATTCAGTCTAGAATGCCATGAAGAGTGATGAGATGAAATGCATTTAATTGCAAAATTAACTTGTGACAAAAACACAGGATTCCACCATGTTTCAGTCTTGACACAAAATGCCCGGCTTGAGTCATTTCAGCAACCATACATTGACCTAAATGTAGCGTATTAATGAGGACAGGGCAGCTGATGTTCCTCTATCATTCTGACTAGATGTGAAGGACAGAATGGTTGCTTTAAAAACGGATTTACGTTTAATGCCATTCTTGTAAACGTAACCGAAAATCCCCCCTGCTAAAAAAAACTTCCTCCAGGTGACCAAAAGATTTGAAATCGATAATTTATCTATTTATTATACTGGAATAATGAGACATGTCGGATTTCATTATATTTTCACTGTTCTCCTTTTATATTCTTTTATATTTATTTTTCTTGTGTCTGCTGGTGGTTTTCATAGACAAAGTAGTTCACATTAAAAGCCTTGGAAAGTTATGGAATAAATAATATTGAAATGTTATAGAAATATCTGAGGGGTGGGGGCGGGGGGAATCTCACAATAATGAATAATAAAGCAGGGGTCACCAACCTTTTTGAAACTGAGAGCTACTTCATTGGTGTTGTGTCATACGAAGGTCAACTGGTACTGACCTTTGAACTAGACGTCAGAGTTCATCTTAACTTCCCGTAAGATAAACATATTTTTCATGCTTTGTTTTAGATATTGTCGTCTTTAAATCTGGATAAATGCAAATGTGAATAAACAGAAGGAGTAACGGAATAAAGTTAAGTTTTGGCTGCGGCTCACTGGCGGGTTGTGCCGTTTTCAGAACAGGCTCGTGGACACCACATGTGGTCCTTGGGGGGCTACTTGGTGGCCGTGGGCACCATGTTGGTGACCCCTGCAGTGAAGTATATGAAAACAACAAGACCAAAAAAGTAGAATCCCCTATTCTCAAAATAATGCCCAGATCTGCTCGTTTACAAGAAGTGTCTTGAGCCCAGTTATCATATTTACCAGGTTTCATTAAAGGCATCATGGGCAGGGGGCGTGGCTTATGTGAGAGCTAAACTAAACAGCTTACAGAGTGATTAGGCTTAGCAGGCGCTATTGTGCAGCGTCTTCTCTGTGTATTTTAAGGTAAGTTGTTATAAATGAGCAGGTTTAGCAGTTCTGTACAAATATAGGAGTTCAGTTACACGAAAGAGATTCGGCTGGTTGTGTTTCCTGAGTCCAACACATGAGAGCCAGCTAGCTTCTCAGCTAATGCTATTGTAGCTTGGTTCACCTCATCCGAAGAACAGCGTGTTCGGCTTGTTTCCCGTGTTAATAAACAGCCACGGTAAGATGATTTACTCTACATTATTTGTAAAAGTGTATGCGAACTATCCGATAAACATACCACAGACAAATAAAGAGAAAAAACGGGGTTAGCCTTTCTGTCTTAACATCGGCAGGTTTTATTCAGGGCCTCCTCAGTTACATGTATCGCACATACTCCTTAGATGTGTTTAAAATGGTGAATAGAATAAATAAGCTTTGTTGTAGTTTAGCGAAATATAGCTGGGGTAAAAAAAAAAAAAAAATAGGCGACAGGGATGTGTCAACAACGACTTCCTCATTGTCTCTCCATCCTGGTTTCCTACGGAATAGAGCAGCACAACAGGCCTAAGTTAGCTGACGCGATGCTGCCGTCCTATTTTTCAAATAAAAAACCCATTTTCTATGTCTTCTGACTGCTGGGACGTCTGTCAATCTGGATTAGAATAGAGCATAAATAATGTGCTGAGATAACCTTCACGAGAAGCCAGGACAGCAACGAACCGGCCAGGTGTGATGTTATGTGGGTCGTGTTTCCACAGCTGAGCCGCTGCCATGACTACTCTGGATGACAAGCTGCTGGGTGAGAAGCTGCAGTACTACTACAGCAGCAGCGAGGACGAAGCCAGCGACAACGAGGATGACGACGGGGAGAGGAAGACCATCCGTGACGCTGGTGCCACTGAGCCCGACATAGACTACAGCGCAGATGGAAGCGCTGTCAACACAGGTGACGCAAAGCGATTTAGTTTTCTTCTTGATGCTGTTTTTTTTTTTTTTTGGGAGTAAATTCACACAACCTCCCGTTAATGTGCGTTTGAGTTGCATTTATAGCAGTCCCGCTGTTTTTGCCGTAAGTATTCACACCTACGGAGCCCGGGAGAGCTCACTTTAAGTGATATATTTTTTTTTCAGGTCGTGATAATTTGTGAGCACGTTTTCATTTAATTGAGTCCTCGAATTAATATTCCACTATCTCCTGGATTGTTGACTATAGCCTTTTTGTGCACACAATTTATTCGAGCACACGTTCTAATTATTCGTGGGTGCGTTTTGGTAGATCGAGATCTCGAATATACTATAACGTGCTCATGTTTACATGTGTCAAGACAATATTGAGTGCACGTTTTACATATTGTGGCCACGTTTAAGTAGATCGTGCACACAATGTTCTATAACCATGTTCACTAAATTGTGCCCTCGTTTTACTATGCTTAAAAAGAGAGCTCAATTTAGTAAAATGAGCTCACACTATAGTAAAACGAGAGCACAATATAGTAAATTGTGCACACGATTTAGTAAAACGAGCGCACATTCTCTCAACATGCAAAACATTTTGAGATGACCCCTCTAGGGCTCCGTACGCACCCCATTTGGCTTTTGGCTTTTACTCAGCGCAGCTTAAAATGGCGCACAACTCGGGAGGAAAACGACTGATGCTTTTCCCAAAAAGTCTGACGCGTTGCCCGCATCTGTGCGCAGCTGCAGCGCCGCCTTTCCTTGCAGTTTCAGCTTCGACTGGTTTTGGCTGTTTCTACCCGCTTTGCACGTTTGCACACTCCCAAGTCTTGCTCCAGATTCTCGGCCGAGGTTAGGACTAGACTTTGAGCAGACCACCCTGACGCTTAAACATGCTTTAAGAAGTTACAATTCAATTGCGCCTCTGGCTGTATGTCTGCTGTTTTTCGTGCTGAGGGGTAAACGTCTGCCTCAGTCTAAAGCAGGGGCCTCAAATTCCAGTCGTCCTGCTTCAAACCTCTCCACAACAAAGTTGAAAAAATGTTGAATCTATTTACGTGTTGAGTGACCTTTGAATGCAGTCGTTGTCTATGTTAGAAAAAGAGGCACCATGCAAATGTAAACCACAATTTTCAGATTTTTGTTTGAAAAGATCATTTTAAAAATGCTTTTTTTTTTTCTCCGTCACAGTTATGGACTGCTCTGTGTTGGTCCATCACATAAAATCCTAATAAAATACATTGAAGTATGTGGCTGTACCGTGACAGAATGTGAACCGTCTTAAGGGGTGTGAACACAAAATAAACGACGGCGCGGATTTTTCCGTTTCAGGACCAAAGGGAGTCATCAACGACTGGAGGAAGTACAAGCAGCTGGAGGTGGAACAGAAGCAGGAGCAGAAAAAGGAGATGGAAAGACTGATCAAGAAGCTGTCGATGACGTGCCGCTCCGACCTCGACCTGAAAAAAGACCAAGAGGAGGAGAAGAAGCGTCAGGAGAAAATTAAAAGCAAAGTAAGCAGGAAGCAGTGGGCTTAGTTGCTTTTGTTTAAACCCTTGAAGCAAGTGGGACTGTTGAACGTAGTCGTTAATGTTGCTTTCTGTATTTTCCGTTTTTCTCTGCCTCCTCTTGTCCCGCAGATGACCATGCAGGAGTACAACATGCTCCAGGAGCAAGAGGACGACGAAGACTTCCTCCAGCAGTACCGCATGCAGCGCATCGAAGAGATGCGGCGCCAGCTGTGCCGCGGCAAGCGCTTCGAGCAGGTTCACGAGCTCGGCAGCGGGGAGGAGTTCCTGGAGGCTCTGGACAAGGAGGACAAGAGCACGCTGATCATGATCCACATCTACGAGCCGGACATCGCGGGCTGCGAGGCCCTGAGCGGCAGCCTGATGTGCCTGGCCCAGGAATACCCCCTGGTGAAGTTCTGCAGCGTGCGCAGCACGGCCATCAGCACCAGCGAGCTGTTCAGAGAGAGCGCCCTTCCCGCTCTGCTGGTGTACAAGGGCGGGGACCTGATCGGCAACTTCGTGCGGCTCACCGATCAGCTCGGCGAGGACTTCTTCGCCGTGGACCTGGAGGCGCTGCTGCAGGAGTGCGGGCTGCTGCCGGAGAAGCCCCGCACGGTGCCAAAGACGCTCCGCAACGGAGCCATCATTCAGAGCAACGTGAGCGACGAAGACTCGGACCTTGACATAGACTAGTGCTCTGATGTCCCGCGTGTAAATTTGCATGGATTATATGTCATATTTATTTATGCGAGCCCCGTGTAGAGATTGTGCCCTGACCTCACAGCACCAGAGCTAAAGCAGGAGAAGTAAATGGCTCCGTATCATTCCACGAATATCTGGACGAGGCTAAACGTCGCTTTTCATCGTTGTTTTAAAGCACAGCGAGAATGCTGCTGTATGTACGGTTCATTTATGTCTTTAAGCTCTGTCAACCATTTGTGTTCAACACATTCCCCTGCATTGATTCACCACCTGTCTGCTTGTGTCATCCATGTTTCTCTCTTGTGAATATTGGACCTTTAACTGCAGGCCGACCTTTTGTTAGTTTTGTAACTTTTATATGTGCTGTACCCTGAAATAAACTGCAGCAGGTTTCAAATCGCTTCATTTTTTTTTTTTTTCAAAGCAACTGATCTAGAGCATTAAGTCATCCAAGGAAAGTGTAATTAGGAGTTTGCATTGGTCAATACGCAGATGGGCGGAGGTAGTCTTCAAACAAAAACACGGCCTGCTGTCTGAGGGATGAACGTTAGCAGGAAAACGCCGTGTTACGTCTGTTTCCTGACAGCCTCCGCCTGCAAGCACGCCGCGTTCCACGCATCCTCTGTCTGATCTATCGGCAAACTATATTTTCTTGCTTCAACGGTTGTCCCTGTTGGAATAGAGATAATCATAACACATGTAGCCAAAAAAAGCGAATCTGTGCACCCAAGGACTTTGCATTTCTCTCTTAATTTTGACAAATACTTCCTTTCTTTTAATTTGGCTCAAAGCGAATGTGTGCCTGTGTAATGACACTGTGATGTTTCGCCTAAGATTAAATAAAACTTGTTATAACGGTGCCTGTGGCAGCAAATTGTAATGAAGGTATTTTATCTTTTCAAGCCGTAAGTCTGAACTCAACAATGCAAAACTTGTGACTGAACCATAATTGCTCCAGGCTGGAATCATATCACAATAATCACCACACAAATTAGACAATGCAGCTTTATTGTTTTCTTTAATGCAGTTAACCAAAACATTTTCAAATCTAATGTTTGACACTAGATTGCTCTGTTTACCTGGAAACCTTTATGGCCTGGCTGTAATGAATGGCTGAAAACGAGAAGCAGCACTTTGCTAAACTTATAACCACAAACTTCAATGTATATTAACGGTCTTTTACATAGTAGTGTAGCGAAAAGTAACTCTTAACTATCAGGTGGTTTTTCACATCAAATCCTAATAAAATTCATTAGAAGTTTGTGGTTGTAATGCAAAAAAAAAAAAATTCAAAAGGGTATGAATAATTTAGCAAGGAACTCCATTGCCCTTTTCAAACGCCGTGATGGAGCTTTCATACATCCAAATATGCTTTGCAGCTGGCGCAAACTATCCCAAGATGGTGCGTCTGAGGCCGTGCTAAAGGTCAACGCGCCCGTCCTGCGAATAATCGCTCTGAGCACCACCGATCTGGGGAGGGATTATCCCTGAGACGGCGACAAAACTCACCGCTTGATTGAATCACTCTTTGGTTTCCAGATTAATCCCACGAGCCCGAAGAGAGACCGAGTCGACTTTATGGGACAAAACAAACAGTGAGCGGCGAGGGAAACAGACTAACGGGGCCTACAAGCAGCTGTAGAGCACGGTGAGGCAGGGCAGCATCAGCAGCAGGGGGGCTGCGTCCTCATAGATGGGCGCAGCTGAGCTGTTCACATCATGTCCACAGAAGGCGTTCTCCAGCAGCAGGTGAGTCTCTGCACTGATGCCTGGCACGGAGGGAGAAGCACACTCATGACTCTGCACAGGATCTCCGTGGTAAATGCGTATGTGATGCTTATGTACGAGTCGCTTCTAAACACGTCTCGTTTCCTCTCTGCAGCCTGCGTGCTCGTGCAATCAATGCCAATAAAGGGTGAATTCAGTCCCACATGTCAGTGGGCCGCAGAGATACGCACCGTGCTGGGACCACTCCTCCCACAGATGCTGAACGTCCTCGTTGTGATGCCTGTGGTGGTCGTAATGACCAGGATCTGCATGTGAAACACAGTGGCTGGGTTAGCTTCAGTTTAACACTAGGGACACTGCAAAAAGGGAACTAAAAGTAAGTACAATTTTCTTGAAATTAGTGTATTTTTCCTTGATTTGAGCCGCTAAATAAGACTTTTTACCAATGGAATGAGTATTTTTACCCCTAAAATAAGATAATTAGACATCCTGCACTTGAAATAAGACGATGGAGATGAATTGTTCATATTTTGAGTGCAAAAATCTTATTCCATTGGCAAATGGTTTTATTTACCTTCTAAAATCAGGGAAAAATACACACATTTCGAGAAAACTTTACTTACTTTGAGTTCCCTTTTTGCAGTGGATAAGGAGGGGGATGCTCACCTAAAGGTATTCATAGATGTCTGATTCTGTTTTCATTTGGTCAGACTCCAACCAAAAACGATGTCTTTTTTGGGGGATCGGCTAAACTGAAGCTGCACGTAACTATGAAGTGGAAGGAAAAGGAAAACGGCTTGTATTCAGTTCTTTTTACTCTGATAACTCTGAATAACGTCCGGTGCTTTCGGAAGTAACTTAATTAGTAAATTAGCGGGCACACCAGACAGGTCAGGCTGAGAGTTGAGAGGTTCGAACCAGGATTAGGTTAAAAAATATCATGGAGGTCATCAAAAAAAGAAGATAGTGGCACGACAGCAAACCGGCGAGGAGAGCATTGAGAAGGGAAGCAGCCGAGACGGCCCTGGTGACCCTGGAGGAGCTTCAGGGGTCCACAGAGAAACAGAAAATTAAAACCTGAGACAAGCTGAGATACAGCAGATCAAAAGCTTGCTCATCAATCGGAACGGCCCAGTCAAAGTCTGGACTTAAATTTAACTCAGAATATGTGGCAATAATCAAAAACTGCTGTTCACAGACACCCTTCGTCCAGTCTAGCTGAACATGGGTGTTTTTTCAGGGAAGAATGGGCATGAGGTTTAGCCTCTGGCTATGCAAAGCTGGTAAAACACAGTCCCAAAAAAGACTTGCAGCTGTAACAGCATCAAAATGGGGTTCGCAAAGTTCTGACCCAGTGTGCACAGTTGGTGGTATTGTTGCCCTGCAGCACGAAGGTCCTGAGTCAGAAATCCAGCCTGGGGTCTTTCTGGGTACCCACCACACCCCAGCCCACAGAGGATAAGCAAGTGTAGAAAATAAATGCATGGATGAGTCAAACGGGCTGAATACAAAAGTAACTCTCGGATTTTTATTTGTAGAAATTGTTAAAAAAAACAACAACGATGTATTAATTTTCTAGCACTTCACAATTATGCCCTACTTTGAGTTGGTCTATTGCAAGTAGGCAGTTAAAACGAGACAAACTCATTCAAGGGGTATGGATAGTTTTACAAGGTCAATTAAATTAAAAGCTGTTGTGATCGTGACTGAGCAAAGAGGAAGATTGATTAAAAAAAACAACTGAAAACAGCAGTTTTCACTACTGTCCGTTTATCCTGAAACTATTACACCGTTAAAAAGAGACCTTAGCTGTATGAAGCATCTCACACTAAACTCTAATTGCAAATGCTCATGTTTTCAGCCCGTTATGTCAAAGAAAACCGGCCTAATAAAAAGGATTAGAGCAATCCTAACGCAAAGGGGCACTTTTAAACACTAAAACTCGGATTAAGATATTAAATGTAACAAAGCTCTGCTTTAGTCTCCCTCGTGTTTACTCCAAACTATATTTGCCTATAACTATAACTATAAAAACCCAACAACTCGGTACCGTTAGTGTGATGCCAGAGCATCCGCTTCAGCTCGCTGAGGGCCTGCGTGAGGTTCTCCAGCTGATCGTGGAGGTGAATGTTCTCCTCTATCAGGGCATGGATGGTATCCTGGAGCTCGAAGCCTCGACCTTCCAGCACCAGCAGAGTCAGGGGCAAGAAGAAAAGCGCTGGTCTCAGTCCTGTCATGATGACCCCCCGCACAGAGGCTTTGTCATCGCTTTTTAATTTGACACATCTGTCTCCCCTGCCGATGGGCTGCGGGAGGTTTTATGAGCTTACCAAGGTGGACGGGAGGGATGGAGGGGGGGGTGATGAGAGGTTGATCTTTAATTCCAAAGCCATGAGTGGAAAGCTGCCAGTGGGCTGCTTTAAAATCTATCAGATCGTTTCCACATCAGTGAGCAGCACCAAGCCTGTTTGCTGCAGCGTCTCATTTACATGAACATTAATATCCTGATTAAATCGTCGACTGGTCCGCGTGAAAACGAAGAGGAGCACGCTCAGCATTTTGCAGACCATAATACTAATCATGGATGAAATTCACCAGAAGTGATGTTGCGACTGCACAGTTCAGGGCAGCCATTATCTGATTAGCAGCAGCCGCTCACATCTGCCCCGTCCGTCCTGCACAGGGCAGGCTGACAAGAATAGAACAAATCCACCATCGCTACCTCAGCGTTTACGTTTAACAAGGCCACTAAGCGAAGGTCCTCCGACACATTGCGAGCTGAAGGATAAGCGTGATGAGTTGTCGACAGGGATGTCAGCCACTTTCTGCCTCTAAAGCTCTGGCTGAAAGTAGGTCAGTAAAACCAATTGTGTCCTGAACACATTTATAGATGCTCCAGAAGCAGCCATATGAGACGAAGTGTGCAGAATGACAAAAAAGAATGAATGTACAATCTAACTGCGCCTGAAACTCTTTTTTTGGGTGTCATTACTCGTGATCTGGTTACCAGAATCAAGCTTTTAAAGTTATTTTTCAAAGCAACAACACACATTTGTCACAATTTTCCTGTGATTTAAAAGTCCTTTATGTAAGATACCTAAACTGCTGTTTCCTCCAGATGTCTGAGGCATTAGATAATGCAGCGCCGTCCCTTAACTCACCTATTGCTGCATATTGGCAACTGAAAGGTCACTTTTCTCTCAATTAAAGACAATCAGCGTTAGGAAATATGTTTGGTCATGTTAAGCAGGGACAGTCAGGTGAAACGCTAAAGGAGTGCCAACCATCACTGTTTATAAGGCAATGTTTCTTAACTAGTTACTGGCTACCTGAGCAGGTAGCCCCACTAACATCAACGTTTGGCGTTACTCTGGTATGCAGAGTAAGTCATACTTTAAGCATTTCCACAAATGTATTAGGTTCTACACTTACACGTGATGGTGTAAACACTGAACTTAAATGTTCTAACATTAAAGTAACTATGTTTTGCAGTCAAATGTTTTTTTTTTAAAAGAAGTCAGGTTGTCATGCTCGTGTTTTAATTTCCCATGAATGACGTAGTTTTACCCACTAGTCTCCTACTGGTTCATAGTAAGTCATCATACATCTGCTCAGCAGAAAGGGCAGGACAAACTCTGAAGCCCATCAGGAACCTGTTGAGTTCAACTCAGTTCTTATGTTCATATTTCTACAAAGCTATAGCACTGGACTTTATTTACTTTATAGCAAAGGGCAGTTAAGTAAGTAAATCTTTCATGTAAGAAAATACAAATGTATTTAGGATCTAATGCTAGAATAGACTGTGGACAACAGTGTTTTTTTCAAACAAAAGCTTTTATTTATTTTTCATGTGTCTTGGTTTATGCTGTCTTGACAGCCCTAGTGCGCTTCTTTTTCACCACAACAGGCTTCTGGCTCTTCAGAATAGCGCTGGCACGACGCAGGGCAGCCTAGAGGGGAAAAACATCACATTTAAGTTTTATTACACACTAGGAAGCAAACCATAAACCAGTTTTTGCCTTCAAAAATACAGTTAAAGCTCACCATGCGCAGGTCCTTCCTGTAATTGTTCTTGCGAATGATGTGCCTCAGGCTGTTGAGGGTGGCGCGGGAGTTCTTGTTGATGGTGACCTTTACGTAAGATGAGGCAGGCTTGTGCTGGCCTGAGCAACCAGAAAAGTCGTTTAACATCACGGGCAGAGCGTACGCGTCATAAATCATCATAAACAAACACGGCCCACAAAGGCGCCATCATTGGAGGGAGAGCTACTCTCTCTCTCTCTCACCAAGATGAGAAAGCAGAACCAGCATTGCATTCTCACCTGCACGTCTCTTCAGCACCACCACGACACCCTTGCCATCAGCTGCTGGCTGCACGCCGACAGTCTTCTTGTGCACCAAGCCGTTGAAGCGGAAAGAGTTCCTGGCCTTCAGGTTGTTGGGCTCCTGCAACAGCAAAATGACTCGTAAACCCCTCTGGCCAACTCGCACTCTTTGCCTCAACATTGTGCCTTAAAATGACCAATAAAACCTCTATACTGTTACATCTAAATGAGATTCCTGAACAATGCCAGGAAGATTTTTTTTCTTTCTTGGACCTTAACCATTACCGTTTATACTGCCACATATAGTTTATGGAAGCTAGACGAGCAGAATGAATGAAAAAGGACATTAGTGATTTATTCTGCAGAACGATGTATGGAGAAACTGAAGGCTTGATCGGTCTTTACTGGTGACCAGAGCCTTAAAATTGTGGATGGGTTAAGAATGTTGGCACGAGAGGGAAAAGGTTGGGGTGTCTAAAAATGAATATGTCAAAAAAGAAAAAAAAACTAAAGAGGCATGTCTGCTGGTCATTCAGGCTGCTTGTTTTAAACGTGATAAAGATTTTCAGATGATAACAGGAAGGCCGAATGTATCACAGCAAAGTGTCTCCGTTTTATTGTGCATGTGTGCTTGAAACTTCAGTTATGGAAAATCTAGCGAACACACATGGAAACTGCCTTTTCAGCAACACCCGCTGCACTTAGTGCTAACATAAGGTGCAAAAAGCTATATTAAAATGTAAACTCCAATCAAACATAACACTAAAACCCTGTCATGCAGTGACTGCTGTCACGCACACCGCGTTTCTTTCCCCGGCGCGGACTCTCTAAACTGGACACCAAACTTATTGGTGCTTCTCTAATTTTGAGTCAATCAATAAATAAACAACTGCTGTCATTTTAGACAAGCTGTTGTGCCTCAACGTGGTTACGGGTGCGCAACCTCTGCGTCAAAAGCAAAAGATTCACTGATGCTACCAATGAAGACTTTATCTTAGAGGTAGTACGTCGATGTTTTCATTGAGAGCTTCCTTTCTTGGGTGAAAGGTGAAAAGGGTATTTAAGGAACAGCTACTTTATGTCCCGGGAGAAGATGATTTTACTTCTCTGGTAATTTAGCCTATTTGTTTTCGACTTCACCAACCAATCATGCTGTACGCCACGTCTGTGGAGTCCTGCGTGTACTCACAGTGCTGTAGGTCTGTCCGTTCCTCTTGATGAGGAAGCTGGAGCAGTTCCTGATGACCATCCACTGCAAGTGGGCCGACATGGTGAACCTGAAACAGGAGCGTAGCTGTTTAAGAAACAGTGAAGGCCATCTGATCGCCTTTGGCTACAAACGCTCTGAAACGGGAGGCGCTGTGCTGTCATTTATTCATAAAGCAGAAAGTCTTCTGGTCTAAAACGTGAACCAGTTAGGTTGGGCTATTAGCACCTAATATTAAGGCATACAATATACAATTACTGCCGTTAATATTTAGCGCAATCGGCTAACGTTAGCTTCACCACCCGCCCGTACACGGTGAGGCCTAGTTAGCCGACACTCTGGCACATCTATCCTTAACTTTCTACAGAGAATGAGAACCTTCAGCGTCACATAATGTGTACAATAATATAGTATGTAAAGCTATCAAGTTGTATTTTGGGTAAATGCAATTTCGAGCTGAAAACTAGTCTATTTTCTTTACCGGCTATTAGCAGCCAAAGCGACCACGTTACCTTTTAGCGGAGGAAAAGGACCGGAGAGACCGGAAACCGCTTCACGGAACCCTTTCATAGATCCTTGCGCTGGAACCGCCGCCGTTTTGTTAATATTTTGTGAGATGAGACAAGACTCTGCTTCTTGAGATCACAAAGATGATTTATATGTTGCACCCAGAGGGGAAATTTGAGCGTCAAACTCAGTGCAAAAACAGTTTATTGGCATTTTGTGGAAAACTAGTACTCAACACCAACGGCGGAGGGACATGTTCAACAGGCTGCTCGGCGTGACGTCATTAATGTGCGTCGCATGTTTACAGTCAGAAATCAGCTCCAAAATGCATGTTTTTTAAGCGAAATGACAGTGTGTTATTTAATATTAACATGCGCTAATATAGGGTTATATACGGAGTAAGAAAATTACGTTTACTATCAGAGACATTCGCACGATTCCACTTTGTTTCCGATCAGCTTTTGGCAGATGTCCTTTAAACCTTATTAGAGCATGTGAAACTAAAAGTTGTCGGAGTTAAAAAATGTATATATATATATATTTTTTTTTTTAATGGGAAACCATTTATTCCAAGGCTTCACTCCGGATTAACATGGAAGCTGAAAGCTAAGTCTGAGCGAGAAAGTACAAGCATGGACAAAGAAGATGATTTGGAGACACTTGGAGAACAGCTGTACTCTCTGATTTACCCCAAACACAAGGAGAATGCTGCAAAACTCACAGGTGAGCTCACCCGAATGATGACACCATAAATGCCTTTCACTAACATAAACATTAACAGCCCCAATATCCCGCCATCCATCTGTCAGCTCATCCATCCATCCATCTAGCTGATCCTCTGCGGTATATTAGTTAGGATTTTTTGCATGTGTGCTTGAAAAATAAACAATACGTCAAGAAACGTGAGGGTGGAAAAGTACACGTTTTTAAGTGAAAAGGTGTGATGGCTTAAAGATGCAAACACGCTGTATAAAACGTGAGGAAAGTGTTATTTGCGTTAAAAAATAAAGTGCTGGAACCTGGTCTTGTGTTTCAGGTATGTTACTTGAGCTTCCAGTGGCTGTTCTTAGCCAGATGCTGCAGGATGAGGCCATGTTGACAGCAGCTGTGGAGAAAGCTCTCAGAGCCCTGCAGCTAGCGCTGAAGTCCAGGTACAACGGCCAGCTGGAGGAGACATGAAATGATGGCTTTTAAGGCGGACAGATTCTAAGCAGGGTGGAACGGGCAGATTAGGACCCAGAATAAAAGAGTGACTGAAAGCATCTGCCTGTTACTGAATATAGCTTCTCAATTCTTTTGTTGGGTTTGTGAGCGCCATTGTTGTTGTTTTGATCCAATCTCCAATTAGTGATTCATTTAGTTCTACATTAGAGATGGCCTGGTCTAAGTTTTTCATGGTATGAGAACCTTTTGAATAAAGTAAGCACTGGGGTCAGAATGAATGCCAACGTTAAACAAATTGTGAAAACCTCTAATTATTTACATTTTATACACAAAAGCAATAATTATTCCTACTGCTGCCAACATAATATAACACAAAGTTATGTATAAGAAATATCATTTTGGTTTCCATAGATACCATCTAAATTTAGTGGTAGATTTCAACTGATTATTGCTCAGAATATTATCCCCTTTAGTTCTTCTGCTCTTTAAATATTAGCTCAAAATATACCGTGCAAATATGAGCGTACTGATTAATCAGGTTATCTGCTCATGTAGGACTCGTTCATTCCTTCTTTTGAATGAGCGACGTTCGTTAAATTTCCACAGCATAACCTTCAGGGTTTTGTTCAGTATAAAATATATGTTTAAATAGCCAAATCTGTGAAAGCAAGGGAAAAGTGTAGTTTCCTTCTTTAGGGCAGCTGGCCATTAGTGTACAGCAGTAGGTGGGGGAGGGGCGACCCCGTGCTTTCCTATTATTCAAGCAGCTGAAGAGAAGTCATTCTGGGATTCTAGGAAGAACTTTACACCTTAGGAGGGGTATGACGGAAATTCTGAGCTGTTTTAATACTGTGATGTGGGTAACGACGTACCTGTTGTTCCTCGTGACTTTTAAAAGTTTCTTGCTCTTTGTGAGGTACACAACCTGTGTTGTGGAAAAGCGCTCTGGAACATTTTTTTTCATGACTCATTGTTTGGCAATAAATCAGGAAAGACTAACACTACAGATGCATAAAAGCTTCCCGATGGGGAATCCTCCAGGATTCGTTCCGAGCGTCACCGATTGTTTATTCTCATCTTACTGTGATCCCATACAGCGAGGTAGCACGTGGCGACGACGACGATGTGTCCGAGGCCGCCGACTCTCTGGGGGAGCAGCTGTTCGAGTTGGTGGATGTTTACCGCACTGGCCACTCTCAGAAGATAACAGGTGAGTAAAATGTCCCAGATAAATAAGAGGGAGGACACTTCAGTATATCCGGTTCAATCATGTCGCTTCGTTTGGCCTTCAATCTTTGATCATACTTATGTTTATGGTTCTTTTTTCTGTCGTTATCTTTAAAGTAGTAAATGAAATGTACTATTTACACTGTTGACAAGTGGCTCTGTCTGTATGCTGTGATATAGCAGGTAATCAAGCAACATTCAGTGTGAACTGGGGTTCATGGAAGTCATGCGTACTACTTGCACTTTGAAGCTCCAAAACATTTCAGCTTCTGACAAACAAAATAACCCAGACTATCAGCTGAGCATACAAGCATTTCTACTAAATCTGTTAAACAGGATTACAGTGATGAAAGAGGCAGGATCAGAAGCCAGAACCTATGGGCATTATTTTCCTTTGATTTGTTTGTAAGGGCAGCTTTTTTTCTATTCTAACCTTTAGGAGTCTAGACGGTGTCTGTAAATGTCCGCCTGCTGGACTGAAATGTAAAAAAAAAAAAAAAAAATCAAACGGCTTTCGGTGTGAATTTGTTTCATTCCTCGACATTCGTGGGAACGTGCTTTTCTGGTGCAGTGAATAAGTGTTTCGTTTTGTCCACAGGAATGCTTTTGGAGCAGCAAAAAGAGGCCGTTTTACAGCTCTTGTCGGACCCCAAACTGCTGGAGGAACACGTGAACCTTGCCCTGAAGACATTGAAAGAGTCTGTGGCTTTCAACTCTCTGCATAGGATTTACATCTTGGCATCACTTTCAGTTTTATTTGTCCTCCATCCTATAATGTAACATATCGGGCAAATCAAACTTTACGTTAATAAATTTTGAGATGACTGAAAAGTCTCTGCCTTCTTCAGGCAAAATATAGAGGAGACAGACCTCAGCGACACGTCAGAAGCTGACGAGACAGACAGGCTAGGAGAGAAGCTCTTCTCATTGGTCGAACAGGTGGATCCACTGCATGCAAATGGTATCACAGGTAAACCGACACTGCTTCATTTACCATTCAAAATGCACCTTTTCTTGACTTCACAGGGTCCTGATGAGTTCTCATGAAGACATCCACATTGTGTTCTTCTAGGTATGCTCCTGGAAATGGACTCGGCTTCCCTCCATCAGCTGCTAGCTGACCGCACGAAGCTGGACGTTGCAGTTAAAAAAGCACAAGCAGCACTAGGCAGTGAGAGCTAAGATGAATTTGATAAACGAAGAACAATGAAAGACTTTGTGTTGCCGCGCTGCAACATGAACCGGATACGAACACAAGAGAACAGAGTCTGAGACGCCATTTCTTTAGACAACGTATCTTTTGATTTCTCTGATGTTTTTGTGTCAGCGTCTCATGAACGACAACGGTCCAGCTCTACTCCCGTCACTCGGTGCCGAACTTTCACTAAAGATCTTTTTGTCGAAATCGTTTACATTAGTGCACAACAGGAGATTTCTTGCTGTGGAGATCTTACTCTGCAGTAAGAGTTGCTACTTTCATTTTTGTATTATAGTCCAAAAATGTCAGCTTCTACAAAATCCAGTCTATTCCCATTGAAACTATGTCAATATATTGAATAATATGGTTTTAAATACATTTCGTGACTGAACTGCCCCGATATTAGTGAACTGGTTATATTGATGTTCATCATTACCATTTCTTAGCTTTGGGTGCAGTTGCAGCAGATGATCATGCAAAAGGAGGTGGAATACGAGAGACTTGAGCTAATATTTTATTAACTGTTCCCTTGCCAACACTGGTGGACTTCTGTAAATATGTAGAATTGCTTACAAATTGTAGCCTAACTGAATTGGTTATGTGCATCCAAGGCAAGAAACATTTCAGAGTGAAGAAAATATAACATGCTGATCTTTTCAAAGTATATATTTATATAATTTAAAGCATGTCTTCTAAACTATCGAGGAAAAAGTCTTCATGTTGATTGTTTTGAGGTCAAAACGGTTGTTACTGGTACAGAACAGCCATTTGTTTCCCTTCTAGAAAGCTTTTGCCCGGTTGCATCGTTTGTGATGAAGGAATGACGGCAATACTTTTTTAACCCTATACGTTTTATTACTACAAAAAATGTCACTTCCCGCATGTCTAAAACAAGGTAATGTGGATCAATGTCCAGCTTATTCTGATTTCAAATAAAACGCCACAATTCATACACCTGACCTAGTTGACCATAACTTTCTTTTTCAGAAATAAAAGACTTGACAGCAAACTCGATTCAAAAATGCCTTTTTTATGTCGGAAGTGAAACGTTAAGACATCTCTATCAAAGTGCTACAGAGCGCCAAAAAAAATAACTTTACCACCTGTTTCCATTACTTGTACTGATGATTCTCCCGTCAGTGAGTTTTACAGCAGAGACTTTAAAAACAACGGAAAGCACACCTGCCTCCGGCCCTTAGAAAAATCACTGACGTCTACAAAACGAATGAAGGTGTAACATCTGGGATGACGGACGTCGGCCTGGGGAGTAAAACTAAAGTGACAACGTATTTAGAGTACGACTAGCTCACAGTCCACAATTTAAAGATTTATTGGTATGCAGAAGCAGCGGATACAAACGATTAGATTAAGATTGTTGTAATTTCTTCAATCAATAATGCATCTGGTCAAAGCCTATTTGAAAAAAAAAAAAAAAAATCAGGTAATTTCTCACACGCGCACACACACACACACACCTTTATGTCTACATTTCATAAATACAATCAATCTGATATACAAATATTGGGATAGATTCATTTTCTGCAGTATTTAAAATGCATCTGGACTCCTGGCTCCTGCTATTCAGACAATCACCCCCATCCAGTTGAAGTTGCCATCTCCGAATTTTGAGATAATCATGGACAAAAACCCTCGTGGACCTCAGGGCGGGGTGGGGTGTTCAATAAATAGCTGAAAGAAGCAATAATCACTGCATACATTTCCCCTTTTCTTAAATCACTCCACGTGCTTCTTTTAGTGGACCTACACAGCAAGACAGACGAGCACATAATCGCACTAGTTGCCGCCTGTAAACACAGAGAAATCTCCAGAATGAAATTCAAAGAGGGTGCCGCTCTCTGTGTATCCTTCACACGCCCAGCCAGACATATGGAGCTCTGACAAAAAAACAAAAAGGAAAACAAAGTGGCCAATGGGAGAGTTGGACGATCATGTTGCCAGCGGTCTTACGTCTGGCGGCTTGAGTGGAGCAAAGGCGTTCATTGGACACCAGTTATACCGACACGAACACACAGTTTGTGTATGAATGAGTGAATGTATGCATCCATGATGCAATTAGTTTGTTTTTG
This sequence comes from Fundulus diaphanus, assembly GCA_037039145.1. Taxonomy (NCBI): domain Eukaryota; kingdom Metazoa; phylum Chordata; class Actinopteri; order Cyprinodontiformes; family Fundulidae; genus Fundulus; species Fundulus diaphanus. The sequence goes on from CM073141.1 coordinate 26,431,557, forward strand.
TCCAACCCACGTTTGGTTTCGAGGAAGAAGCCCTTTAAGGAAGCTCTGCGCCTGTAACAAACACACCAGCGACACCTACTGGGCTGATTTGGGGGAGTTACAGTGGTGAAGCCGTTTGGACGAAAAATAATCGGATCAAGCTTGTAAAATGAAGGCAAAAGGAGTTGTTAAGACAGAGAGCAGTATGTCCATGTGCTGCATTTACTCCCAGGTAGAATCACATTTCGTCCATTCAGTCCAATGACTTGATCTCTGCTGTGGATGAGGTTTACTTCAACACTGGATACCGGCGCTGGCCCAACTGGCTAGACCTTTGTCCACCTCCTGATGGTGCACTTGTCTGGGGGGGGGGGGGGGGGGGGGGGGGGACAGCAGACAGATTGGACAGCATGTGAAAAAACAGAATAAAAACACCATAAGCGACAGATACCCATTAAAGGATGCCGTTTTAAAAGCCACACCTGTGCAAACTGAGCAGGGTTATAAAAAGTGACGCCTCCTGAGGGTGCAGGCCCCTGGGCGGGATGACTCTGTCCAAGGAAAAGCAGAGTTATTTTGATACTTTGATGCCGACACGCAGAACAAGGTTCACAACCAATGTTCACAAAACTCCAGAGACGATGCAGGATGGATCCACGGCGAGGCAGCATTACAAACCGCTGTTAACGCTTGTTTTAGTCGCCATGCAGACTAGAAGCCAGGGTTAGACCAACTCTACTAGGACAACTTTAAAGGTGTCTTCAAAGCGCCGCGTCGGTCTCCAGCATGACTGACTCTGATCTTTCAATAGGTTTTCTGTGTGAACTTTGACGGCGTGTACCGTACTTAGGCACAGATATACATTTGGAGCTAATTGACACTGACCGTTGTCCATCGCCATGAAAAGTATGTAGACCCTTTTTAATCTGCATAAATTTATGTGCTAGTTTGCATTGGTGTATCATAAAAACTACTCATAAGATACAGTCGGACAAGTTTGTGGTTGTAACGTGACAAAATAAAAATAAAAAGCCAGAGGGCTGTGGATAAGGAGATTCACCAAAGGACAGCCACTGGTGAGATCACCGGGTTTGTCTTCATATCTAAGGACACAACTAACATAAATTTCAGGGACTTCAGGTTAGCGAGGCCTCACTGCAGCCATCAGGAAATCTTTTGACCTCACAAAAATGTGCCAAGAACCAGATTTTACAGAAGTAACTATTATAATTATTGCCATTTTCAGGGCTGTATCTTCTTAAACAGATGCAGAGTTCAATTGGTGATGCTGGAGACAGCAGGCAGTAACAAGAGGCGGATGTTCGGGGGGAGGGAGGGTGGGGTGCTTCGTATGTAGACGGTGAAGGGTGGTTTTAATGACGAGCTGCTATAAAACGAACAGGAAGATGGGGAGAGGGGATTATTCAAGGACAGAGTAGCAGTACCTGGTTTAAATGCTGACTCACTTCGCGTGATAAAGAACTCATTGAGCTAGAACGTGAAAGCTAAAGAAAACAGGTAGGAAGGGAATAAAAAGTAGACAAAAAAAAAACATCACCCCATATTAAAATCTTTCATGCACTCGATTAGATCCATTTCCACAATCAAGTTAATAAAACTAAGCAAATGAGCAATAAATGGCTGTAGTTCTTGCAAAAAAAAAAATAAAACATTAATGGCATTATATTACAGAGACACATGGGACAGAAACTGTAGTAATTATCCAGGCATTCAGCATGAGAAAGATTATATTGTTAAGGTGGACATGCATGCATCTGCGACTACCTCTTCTACAACAACAACTGAAACAAAAACTATACAGACTGGCTATTTGCAGTCAAGCATCATGTCCTTGTGCCATAAAGTACAGCGGTAATGGGGACGGAAGACTCTTACCTCTCCTGACTGTAACCCATCTGGAACAGGAGGACCTTCTGGTGGTAACAGCGTTGGGTTGAACACCTGAGAAGGTTAAAAAAAAAAAAGATTTAGGGCGCGCATGTAGCGCAGCTGGTAGTGCGACCCTTATACAGAGGCCTTAATCCTCGACGTGGTCGACCCGGGTTCGAATCCGACCCGCGGTCCTTTGCCGAATGTCTCTCCCCCTCTTCTACCCCCTTCCTGTCAGCCTACTTTCAGAAACAGCGAGCCACTAGAGCCGCAAAAAATCCCGAAAAAAAAAAAAAAAGATTTAGATATATTCAGCATGAGTAAAGCTGCAGATTTTTGCCATAAAAAGTAAAAAGTGGATTTCTATGCTGGAGGGTGGCGATTTTCATCACCATCTACAATCTATTGTGTTAAAATAATGAAAATATTTACATTGTTTTAATGTCATAATTCCACACTTTTCCAGGATTACATTACCAGAGTACTTATTAAATTTTTTGCCCCATTTTTCAAGTACTAATAGAAAAATATACTTTCTAATTTACAGAATATATTCCAAAAGACGTTTATTTAAAAAAAAAGATGCAGTAAGGAGTCAAACAGCCTGCAAGAAAAAAAAAGTCTAGAAATACCAATATTTCCCCATAGCCCGTTTTCCTTTTCTATACTTATTCATATCCGCAAAACACGTGAACCCTGAATGCTGGACAAATATTTTTAAACCAAAGAAACAGAAACCTGAGGAGCAGCGCTGCTGCTTGGTGAATTCTGCTCTTGATTTCCACCTTCGCTGCCTTCCATAGGTTGTTGGTCGTTAGGCGCTTCACATGAAGACAGAGAGAGGAAATGGTTCATCACACTGTGCTGTTTGCTATTAGCTCTGTTAAACTACAACGTTAAAACGTAACGCAGTGAAGCAAAAGGTATTCACTCGTGTTCCGGTTTAAGGGTCTGCGTTTTAAGATGTTTTTTTTTTTTTTAAAGCTCTGGTTTATGTCACTGCGATGTCACGACACGCACCTGAACTAGGCACAAACAGGTTAGCAGGCATGGGCATCGGTGCCAGAGGAGCAAAGAGGTCCACCGGAGCTGGGGCCACTCCGCTCGGTTTAGCAGTTCTGCTCGGGTTCAGAACGTCCACATATCTGCTCTTGGTGCCTGAGGAGACAAACACATGAACAGTCAGAGAGTAGAGATAAAGATGCACATTACCACCAAACTTTCCTTGGCTTCACTACATAAATATCTGCAGTGAAAAGTCAGCGGCAGTCAAAATATTCCTCTTGTCGGCTAATTTAGAGATATAAGCCTCATTTACACAACCCTTTTTTAACCGATCCATGCCGAGTTTGGATCAGTTAACCGTGCCGAGCTTGGTTCTTACGACCGTTTACACATCACACTGGCACGGTTCCTCGCCTCCTAGTGACGATCTACGGTACTACTGCTCTCTAGGATTGAAGGAGGGAATCAAGCGAATAAAAATAGCGGCGCCCGTAACATTCAGGAAGTTATGGTTGGTTATAATTGTGATATTTCGTTGTTTGCGGAGAGTCAGGCGAAGAAAGGCAACCTTTGGTAAATTTACTTGACAGAGTCGGCTTTTGGGAAGTGGATAAGACAAACGATAGTATAATCAGGGCTTACAGACGCAGGAAACGACGACAGACGCTGAGGTTCATCACACTGCTAAGCAGAATCATCACTGGAAACTGTGTGGCACCATGGGGAATCTAGTATTTTTATGAATGTCTGAAACCGCAAAATTAGTCAGCTGACTGTAAGGAGATGACGCGGTCTGCTCATGCGCTCTTTGTTATCTGAGAACCGAGCCACTGAAAAACCGGGCCGAGCCCACTCATCGAACTGGTCTAGATTTAGCGCGGATTGGTTGCGTCTGGCTCGGTTCAGTTCAGCTTGTGATCCATTTACACTCGAAAGTTATCTCAGGTACCGAGCTCGGACCGTTCTCGGCACGGTTAAAAAAACGGTAGTGTAAATGGGGATTTAGTTAAAATGTGTGAAGATAAACACACGTTAATATTTTCACTGTTAAATTAGTTCTTGTTTTAAGTAAACAACTTTGCGGCATCATTAAATTAGGAACGCTAATATTTCTATTTTAGAAGAGGTTGGATATCTACTTAGCATAACGAAATGCTTGGGATCCCTTCTTTCTGGATCTGCCAGTTATCTCCAAGTTTCATCCACCGGACCCAAACAATCACCCTCTGATGAGGAAAGATGTTTAGGATGTTCAAGAACAGCCAAGCAACCACCAAAGTTTATGCATTAATATAATAATCATTAAGTGGAACCAGCTGGATCCACAGTGGCCACTTTGCATTGTCCTTGGACTGAAATGTGCTTTACAAATAAACGTGCCTTGCCTAGATGGTCGCAGACTATCCGGCAGAACGTAAACGTAACGTGTGCTTAGATATATAGACACAAATGTTTAAAACAGAATTTTATTGCTAAGGGAATCTGTCTTTTTTTTTTTTACAATATTACTCTTTAAAGGAACGATCATGTCCCACTGATTATTGCGAAGATGGAGCCCCACAGCCACATCTGGTGGGGCCTGGCCCCAAATGCAGAGACGCCACAGCTTAAGACACATAATGAATATAACGTTCATGAAGCTCATGAGCGTGTGTAACCTTCTGAGCTACTGTGCATCTTACCTGCTTTCCTGGAAAACATGTTGACGTTCGGGCCTGGTCCAGGAGGGGCAGTGGGGCCCCCAGGACCCGGCATTTGAGGCATCTTGGGGAAACCAGTAGGAGGTGGAGGAGGAGGCTTACTCTAGCACAATAAAGACAAACCTGTCAGAAAATGACTTAAGAGAAACACACACCAATTTTCTTTTTATATACATCTCCTGACCTCTTCTTCAGGCTCATTCAAGTCAACCCATCTATTCTTCTTTTCGTCCCAAACAATCTGCCAGAAATACGCACAGAGGTCATGTGTAATACTGCGACATATTGGTAAAAAAGAACAGTTCAATAGAAACGATGGGAGGAAATTGGGAAGTAAATAGAACTTACAGAAGGATTTTTGTCATCTGGCAGGTGAGCCTCGCTTTTCCTCTTCCCAAAGGGCCAGAATGACCAGCCTTTACCCTGCACGCATAGAAAGGAACAGCTGCATTAAACGGTGCGGGAGCGCTGCCTGCAGCTCGGAAACGGCAGGCGGTTAGAGCGAACCTTTTCAGGAGAATCCTTCTTGGCCTTCTTGGTCTCTTCTTTAAACGGCTGTTCGGGAATCGAGGGCGGCGGAGGAGAGGCCTGTTTCACGGTAGAGTTGCTCCGCTCCCTTCCGCCGGAGTGAGTCGACGACTCGGAGGCTCTGCGGGAGCTGCGTCCCGACGGCTGGACAGCAAAACATTCAGATGAGAACTCGGTTATTGTTTCAAAGCCAGGGTGCGATGCAGACGGTACACTGTGCCAAAGTGAATGGCACAGTTGGCACGAACGGCACAAATGGCAATGCTCAAATTTCAAGAGACTCCGTGTGAACTCAGCAACATAGTAAAGTTCTGGCCTATTTTTATGGTTGACCACTAAATACTAAAACCAGGACATTTTACTTAATAATAATAATAATCATCTCAACATACTGTTGTCTTTGTAGACCTGGTGTGACATGTCAATGTTGCCTCGGCTGTTCTGTAAAGCTATAAAATATACTTTAGCCGGGAGCCACCAACGTACCAAATGCATTGAAGATTGTGACGTTGTCCGTGATCTCCTCGGACCCTGTGGTACCAAACAGACAACGAGGTTAGCGTTCTCTCTTCCATCAGTGGTGTCCCCACCTATTAGGGGTCAACCCTGCTGTCCCAGGTTGGCAGCGATTTTTAATTGCAGTCAGGGACCTCTGAAGATGACCACAAATGGCCGCGGGGTAGAAGCCGCACTTTGGACACACTTGTCTTTTATTTTAAAGTACAAAAAAAAAAAAAGAAATGGTTCTAGAAATAGCGGCTGTGAAACACTGACCATGTTCACCATCTGGTCATAGAAGTCCATCTGCGGTGTGAAGGAGCTCCTCCGTGGGGAGGGTGACATTAGATGTGTGGCGTGCATCTCTGGGGGGCCCAGTGGCGGCTGCTCCGAGGGGGCCATGTGTCCGGGCGAGGGAGGCATGTGATGGGGCATCTGAAAAGGCGGGTGAGTCATTTGCACAGGTGAGTGTGGCACCTGCGGCGGAAGCATGCGAGGCGACATTTGGCCCTCTTGTGGCGGAGGACCAAACTGCTGGTGAGCTCCAGGGTAGGCGTTTGACTGCTCGTGCTGAGGCTGGAACGGGGGCTGGGCAACGGCAGGATCCTGCGGGGCGTATCCAGGCATGGGGAATTGACCGGGCGGCCCACTAGGGGGAACAGGGTAGAACTGGGGCACATCGCCGGAGGGTGAGTGCTGAGGTGGAGCCATTCCGTCTTGGAGAATAGACGAGGGAGCTGAAAGGAAGAGAGAGAAGTCAAACCTTACGGTTCAGAGAAATAAACACACTCACACGCACACACAGACCTGGAGGCATCAACTGCACTCCCTGGGGAGGAGGCCCAGGAAGTAATGAGCTCATGAGTGGGTTGTCCGGGGCATGGCCGTCCACTTCCGCTGGCATGCTGTACGGTTCTGGCAGACTCTGTTGGTCCAAGTCTGAACTTTCGCTGCTGCAGTCAAACTGTGCAGGAGTACCTCGGTCCACGTTGTACGTAATCGCACCAGTCTTACAAACAGAAAGAAGACATTTTGTTGTAAAAAGAATTACAGGGCAAGTTCAAATAAAGTAAAATCTGCGGAATTAGTGTAAAAAAAAAAAAACCCCACACAAATAAAACCTTCTCTTGCATTTTTTTCACATAGCTCCCTGTTGCAACTAACAAGCACCGTTTAAAATGACATGATGGTGAAAGCCGATGCTCCAGGAAACAAACAGAATGTGAAACGTTCTTTAGGAAGCATCAACAACTAAAGCCGGGCGTACACTGTACGAGTTTTTGCCTTTTCGGGCCGATTCTTCAGTCGTGCGAGAATTTTTTGGATCGGGCCGAGTTTCAGCTTGATCGTGCGTCCTGCGCCGTGTAGCATCCAGGGGGTAACGAGGGGCGATTCGCCTCTCATGACCACCTCCCGATCAGGAATCGGACGGTCGGTTGAAAATCAAACATGTTTGAAATTCAGTCGGCCCTCGTGAAGCGATCGTGATCGCCTCCTGCTGTTGAAGCGGAGTTACGACCGTCTACGAGCCGATTTCCCCTGACCTCGTCCCCTGCGCACGCGCTAACAAGTAGATTCTTCTTCGTCTTCTCAAACGAAAACATGGGAGCGGAGAGAAGCATGACGGCCGTACGTGTGACATGGAGTCAAACTACAGAGGAGCAACTCGTAGAATTGCCAAGGCAACGTGTTTCGCTCTTGTGAGCCTCATATTTAACAGTGAGCATCGACACGTCCGCCTTTTTCTTCTTCTACTGTTGATATTTGGTTTGGTACTGTTGATATATTCCGGGTAGACGAGTCCGAGTAGCGCCATCTCTCTACGGGGCTGAGTGCGACGTGTGGTTTTTGAACGTCCAGTGTGAGCGGTCAGGTTGCATCAGAGCGTCGGGCCGCACAGTGTAAGAACAGATATCGTGAGCGGTGAACTTTTAAACGCTGCGGTTTCGTCGTACAGTTTGAGCTGTATACGAGTACCATGACTGAGAATATCGTACAGTGTATGCCCGGCTTAAGATCAACAAAGAAATCAAAGGTGAAGTAGAACCTTCCCTCTTCCTCACCCTGATCTGTCCGTCCAGCTGTTTGAGGCGGATCAGCCATTCAGGATCAATGAACATCTCCTGCTCGGGTCTTTCCTTCAGTTGCGGATCAAAGAACCGCAGCTTTTCGGACATCTTTAAGCACACAGGACCACAAATCACTTGCGACAAGTGGTAAAATGAAAAAAAAAAAAAAAAAAAGAAATAAAATGAAGAAAAAGATCTTTAAAAGAAAACGAGGAACAACCACAAACCTGTATGACCTGGCTGATGAACACTGGAGAGTAGTAAGACGGATGCATGAGAACCGTCTTTGAGATGACTTCACAGTAATGATAAGCCTGGGCACACAGGCCTGCTTCAGCCAGTCGGCATGCATAGATTAACTTAAACACCTGATGGAAGACAGAACGTATAGCCAATAGTTTGCAACAATGTAATCATGACTTTAAACGGAAGAGAAACAAAAATACATGTAAGAAAAAACCTTGGAGAAAACCCACCTGGAAGTTGGGCAGTGAACAAGGCTGGGAGCCCAGAGACTGAGCATACTCATAGGCCTCAGTCCTCTGGATTGCTTCATTGGTGGCAAATTGATTAAAGGGCAAACTGAAGGCAAGAGACAGATAAAGTTATAAGTCTGGCGTATTTTTTTTAATGAAACTATCCAGGACTGTGGTCCTTTTGGGCTAACCTGTGGTTGGCGCCAATCAACACCAACTTGGTGCTCTTCTTGGTGTAGACCCCCAGGCCAACTTGGGCCATCAGGTAGCAGAAATGAGCAGCATCAGTCAGCCCCTTAGAAGCTGGCCCAAGCAGGAAACAAAGGAATGAGAAATGCTATGAACAAAGGTAGCTGCTGCCAAGAATGCCAAGAACCGCCGCTGGTTAGTGGCTTTCTCAAAAATAACCCTACCTAGAGTGTCCCCCATGGTGGTGATGGTGCGAGTGTCCAAGTCCATATTGTGTGTGAGGTTGGAAAGCACCATGGCCAGATGAGGGCGCCAGTCACCCCACTTCTCCTCTCCACAGCACTGCAGAAATGTGCCCGTTAACTTGGATGGCCGGAAATTCAGCTTCAATTCATCAACAGTTGCAGAATCAGAATAGCAGTAAAATAAAGTTTAGAAAGGACGTACGGTGGCTGAAGCAGGCATTCTCCCCGACATCAGCTGGTACATAGTCTGGAGAGGGTCATTCATTGGCAAACTATTCGCGAACCTAAACAAGAGAATTTCTTTTATTAAAAAAAAACAAGCTTTTAAGCTCAAAACTTCAAGTTACAGCTACGTCACCTTGTCATGACACGTGCGTGCGTCCTGTTGTCCATCTTACTGGCCAACAGCAAGGCGTGACCCCAGAGACCTCCTTTCATGGCCGCTTCCAGTGCGTCCTTTTTTCCCCCCACAGAGCAGACGAGTTGAAAACGTGTCAGGTCTGTTCAGTTTAAAAGAATTGCACACCAGGCTGCTAACCACTGCGTTTGTCACCTTCTTGCGGCCAAACAGCAGCATCTCCCTGAAGCGCTCCGTTTCCTTGCCGATGTTCTCCGGGACGATCATGAAGGTGTCGGACAGGAGGGACAGCGGTCCGGCTCCGGGCTCCTCCTCGGCTCGAGCGAGGGGCTCGTTGTTGAAATCGATCAAGTTGGCTTCATTGGGACTCTTGCCGGGCAGCCAGACGGAGCGGTGCTCCTTCAGCAGGAGGTCAGCGATGTCTGTGCCGACCACAGTCTGAGGGGATGGAAAAACAGGGACAGGAAGAGCAGGTTTTAACCAAACTGCCGACGCTTCCGATAGATTTCCCACGGCGTGCCGCACAGACTCACCCCGTTCTGCCTGCAAAGCAGCACAATGAAGTCCCAGAGCAGACGGGCAGAGTCTCTGTCCAGCAGGTTGTTGTCGCGGAAACACTCGACCGCTTTGTTCTGAGAGAACTTTATCACATCAACCTTGTGGGTCTCCTCCCTGATGGCACGACACAACATGTCAGGATACATTTCATTAAATAATAATTAAAAAAAAAACTAAACCGCAGCAAAAAAATATACATTCAAAATAGATATTTTTCTTTGCACTGAAAGCTATAATGGACAATCATTTTATCCCGTAGCTGTTCCACATGTCAGTCGGTGAAATGTGCTCACCTAACGCCAACATGCGTGCTCGTTTCTCCCTAGTTTCCTCTTGCTGCGCATGCGCAACTCTAGTGTTTGTGTATCTAGTGAGCTTCGGTTTCAGCCGTTCATTGCAGCTCCGCTGCTCTCGCCGTATACTTTGAAAATGGCCGAAGGAAACAAACCATCTTACAAGCTTATGAGAAGAAGAGGAAGGCCTCAGAAGGAAGACATTAGACCAGAGTGGATTTGGGAGATTCTTTCACGCGATCCCCTGAGGAGGGGAGGAGCAGGTAGGGTGGTCTTACGCATGCGCAGCGTTTTTTTTTTTTTTTTTTTTTTTTAAACATACGTTTCCGGAAAAATCGTCCACGATACCGTTAACGTCCTGCTTTGTTTTTTTCTTTTTTTTGTGGAGATTGTTATACTTGCTGCATTGTCTGGGAATATATTCCCTGGGACCTTTTTATTGTGAGTCTTGGAATTTAAATAAGGCTACGTTCACACTGCGGGGAAATGCGACCCACAGCCGTCTTTTTCACGTCAGTGCAAAACGGCCCAATTCTGATCTTTTCACCCCAAAAAAAATCTGATCTGTGCCACTTCCATATGTGGTACTAATTCGGATACGTATCAGATATTTTTCCAACATGTCCACAGGCTGAATGTTGGATTTTTTCCATCTTTTCCATCACTCTCGTTGCTCCAACTACACATCAACACACAGTAGCAGCAGGTAGCGCTCCATAAGAGACCGTTGTTAATAGCTGTGCTGCTTTCCTCTTAACTTCGTCTTGCTATGATGTGGTCTGAACATTGTCGGCTCCCATTGCTCAACAGCTTTCTAATAACAACGAGAGACGGCAGCCGGTATCCTCGTTTTTCTATTTCGTTGATTTTTTTTATTTTATTTTTTAAAACGAAACTTGATTGAACACTAGAAACAATTACTATTCATCACTTCCGTAAACAGCGCGCCGTTGTGCGACGTCTCCTTCTGTTATCTGTGCTAGCGGTCTTGAACTGTGTGACGACGGCCGTGTTCAATAGTAGTATGAACAGCCACCTCAAAAGCCATCGCAAACAATCGGAACTGAGCATCAAGACATGCAGTGTGAACGTAGCCAAACTGAAGCCTGAACCTTTAAAGGAGCGTAGTGCAAGTTTTTGCAGAAGTCTGCCCCCCTCTGGTGACAAGTTGAAATGACAGCAGTGTTGTGCACGAGCTTGGGACAAGAGGAAAAGCATCTGCCGCTGCGACAGCACAGGTCTTTTATTTAGAGGCGTGATGTCTTCTGAGGTAAAAAAGTTAAAAAACATTAAATTAGCCCGTGTTCTCTCGCTAATGTGTAAATGGCGGCGCAGACTTAAAGTCACCAGGTGAACGAGAGTGTGTAGAGCGTCAGACCTACGTGCACGCCCAGAGAATACGCCCCGGATCTCACTCTCATGAACTGACAAATGGAGCCTCTAGAGGCAACTGTGGAAAGTAGTGGAAAACTCACTCTATACGTCGGGCAATTGTAAGGACGTGTATGGGAAAGAAAAATAAGAGTTTAACCTTTAACCTTGCGCAAAGCTCCTTTATTGAGTTTACGTTCACCAATATTGAGTGACACATTTGAGACAGAAAAATGGAAGATAACACTTACTTAATCAGAGGTCCAGGAAAGCCTCGTAGTTCGGCCTGATCTGAGGTGTCCTGCAGCATGGTCTAACAATGGAGGTGTAAGACATAACATGTTCTTTACATTGTCGCTCTGTTCACACCAGTATCCCCAAAAAGGGGACACAAACAAAAATCCAAGAATATTAGAACTCCCAAACATCCATTTACAATTTAATGTGTGCTGGAAGTTAAACTCCAGGTCTATCTGGCAAACATTTTGCGTTAAAAAATGAATGAAGCCTTTTAAGGATTTCTACATAAATACACATTTATTTGTTAAATGCACCTCCATGTTGTGGATCTCAACCAGAGCAGGCTGCCCAGCTGAGGGGAGGTTAGGCAGGACTTGAATAAGATGGCCACCAGGTCCAAAGCGAGCACATCGATGGGGCATGGTAAACTTCTCTGGGGTCGCAGGACGAGGGGGAGCTGGAAGGGAAACAACAGCTGAAGTATTAGTACCCAAGTTAAAGAAAAAAGAAGAACTAGCCCCTCAAGCTGAGGATGTGTGCGCTTACGCTGCTCTGGGGCAAAACAGGTACTGTCTGCGGTGTACTCTGAGGGATACATGTACTGGCTGTAGGTCTGAGAAGCATCCGCTTGATTTGGGTACTGCGCGTAAGAGTAGTCAACAGGCAGAGTGGATTGGGTTGCGTCATACACTGCAGTCAAGTCAGGCTGGCTCCTGTACACCTGGCTCTGCAAAGCAGGACAGAAAAAAAAGAAATAAGAGTAAGACGGCAAAAGACCAGAGTCACCACTAGGGCTGTGCATAAAAATCGATACAAAGATTAATATCGATATTCTGGCTTTCAATATCGATATACCTCCCAACCCCTAGGGGGCGTTATTACAGCACGCCATTACTGTTCACAGTGAGGAACTGCAAGTGAGACGAATTTGCAGAATGGCCGACAGGATTTTAGAGGCGCCTTCGTCCCTAAAAATCAGACGTTTGGGCACATTTTTGGTTTCTGTGATACTTTAAATGTGTTGAACCAAATGCACTTTATTTTCCTGTTAATATATCAGTGTTCAATAAATGTAACACAAATATGACATTTGGCTGGTTTTGTTGATTGAATGACTTTGAGCATTCATTTGAAAGTAATAAATATCAATACTGGAGTCAAATCGAGCTGATCTCTATCGAGAACCGTATTGTATCGTGAGCTATGTATCGAGAATCGTGTGAAATCGGCTCATCCGAGATGATACCCAGCCCTAGTCACCACCACAAAAAAAAAAAAAATACATTTAAAACAGCTGCTCTTTTCTTTTTGTTTTAAATTGGCTATAAAATAAAAAGCTGCCACGACGGTTTACCTGCTGGGACCGAGAGCTGAAGCTGCTCCGTCTGCTGTGATGACTGGTGGAGCTGTGCACGCTGTGCGCCGACTGCTCGCTGTGCACGCTGCGCCGGTCAAAGTCGTCCCCGTAGGCGTCTCTTCCGCGCACGTTGTCGTCGTCAAAGCTGCGATCGTACCCAGGGTAGTACTGCCACTGGTCATCGTAGCCCTCTTTCCTGTGAGCGAGCCAACAGCTCTTCTTAAAACAAAGCACTCGACCGGGGTAAAGCGAGAGGCCTCGCTACGCTGCTTCACGCCGTCTTGCCAAAAAAAAAACACTACGTTTTGGTTGTACCATTTAAAACACACGAGGCATTTTTGATGATGCATACCTGGAGGGATACTGCTGATTGTAGTAGCCATTTTTGTAGGATTCATTGTAATAAGCCCAATAGGAGTTATCATAGTACCCCCTGTAGCGTGGGTCGTACGCTCCATAGTTGTAACCTTTTCAGAAGACAAACGCAGAAAGAAACAAGATTGACAGGAAATGATTTCTTCGATACATTCAAATTAAATTGGTATTTTAGTAGCAAATGTGGGCAGCCTTTACCTTTATAATCATAGTGCTTGCCGTAATCTGCATAATATTCGGTGTAGGGATTCCGGCTTGCCCGTTGGTATTCATCAGGATAACCTTGCCTGAAGGACAACACAAGGTGATAATTCACAGATCAACCGCCTACATCAGGCCTAGACACATCCAGGCCCGGGGTCCATTCAGAGGTCCTGGACCGGCCCACGTGGCTCAACAGAACATCACGTTAAAACGTGCATAAAGTCCTATTTCCACACGCCAATCCGAATACGAAGCTGTGTTTACCATGTTATGGCAACCACATTCTCGTGTGTGTGTGTGTGTGTGTGTGTGTGTGTGTGTGTGTGTGTGTGTGTGTGTGTGTGTGTGGGGGGGGGGGTCTCAACAAAACACTTATACAGAATGTGGTGTTTTTAACAAGAAATTGACTTTTAGGTCATGGCTGCAAATTAAATCAGCAATTCAATTTCTGTTTGTGCATCTGCAACTTGACAAAAGACCGTTTGGAACGCAACACCTGCTGTTTCTTATTTGCCGTTTTTTTCCAATACACTCTTTGCACGTCGATGAAATGCTCAGCCTGTTGGAGGGAGTCTCAGCCCAGCAGACCTGCCACAGACGCGAGCGTCCACGCCGCTAAAGGTCACTGAGTGTGTTCTACAGCGTTAATCTTGCACTTCAGCTCCCCAACACTGCGCAGACCTTTTATTTCATTCATTTATTTACCAAAGTCAAAAGGTAAAGTGGAGAACAGATTGCTGATCGCAAGGATTAAAAAGGCCGATTTCATACGATCGGACCAAATATACAGAGAAATACAAATATTCACACATTTTCTATTTTTTTTTTTTAATTTTTATAAAATGATAGTTATTTACAATAAGAGGCGTTTTTATTGTTTTTTTTCTAGAACATCATTAATTAAATGATAAAGCTGGCAACAGTTACCAGCAGGCAATAAATATATCTAGACATAAATAATGCTGAACAACGCATTCATAGAAACAACACAAAAGCACAACTTTTGGTGGCACCACAGAAGGGAATGAAGGACAATTTTACAACAGATAATGCCATAAAATGACGTTATATCTGTTTTATTTGTACTATTTCTGTTAAAAGATTTAAATGTTTGTTTGTTTTTTACAAGAGCTAATGCCATAAACTGGATTTTTACAGGGGGATTATAAATAAGCTTGAACCAATTTAACAAGGAACAAGCAAATTGTTCAGGGAAAAAAAGAGCATTTTATTGAGCAGCTTCCTAAGGGTTGGAGAAGATTGTATTTTAGTTATTTATTATATGCATTTTATTCATATTTCGTTATATATTCCATAAATTAACTCTATGACTGGTCAGTATTCTGATGGCATTTCCTTCGTGCCATGCAGGTGACCGTCATTCATGTGCAACTCAAACGTCAAATGGAAGAAACTGGCAGATCTTTTATTAGCTGAATGGTGGTACCATAGTTAAGTCCAGGCCAGCAAGAAAACACCACAGAAAAACAGACCGGGGACATTTCTTCCCAGGAAATTCTGACAAACTACATAAATAAAGAACACGTAAAGGTAAAGGCTCCGTGCAGATGATGAGGCAAGGCCGACAGTGTCACCAACCTGGATGAGGGCCTGTCTGAGTACTGACTGGCCCTTGAGCTGGGTCGATCTGACGGTGGCTCTCTGTATTGGTAGTTCGGATCGCGGTACGCTGGGTTCTGCCCGTCGTATCTGCCGTACCAAGGATCCGCTCTGCCCCTGTAGGCGGGATCCTGAGAGGAAAGCATTAAACCGATAAATCAAGGGACTGCGCAAGTCCCCGGCTGCTCGTACATGCTAGCCTCGCGTCAGATTGTTGTAGACCTTCTCAAAGCAGCAGGAAAACAGCCTCAACACTTACTTGATAATAGGGCTGCACCCTAGGATCTCCGGGTGGAGGTGGATACTGGGCCGGAGGATACTGTCCTCTGCTTTCTGGGTATTCACCATAATTTCCATAGTAGCCACCAAGCATCTGCGCTGCTTCAGGAGGAGGAGGATGCACAAAGCTTTGATGGCTGCCTGCAGAGGAAGGTGGCCGAGGCGCCTCAGCTGGAGCTGGCTGGGAAACCCCCGGAGGTGCAGGCCCCTGTGGGACTTGGGGGTACGCTGCAGGAGCGGCAGGAAGAGGAGCGCTCCCTGCTGAAGGCCCCTGCGCCGGAGCTGAATACTGAGCGAGAGAGGGTTGGGCTCCGCTTACAGGAAGAGGAGCTGCAACCTGAGGATCTGACGTTTTCGGAGACTGGTGCTGCGCGCTCGCTGCGGCCTGAGGCGGTGCCTGCGGCGTGGATGAGGAACCTGTCGT
Organism: Fundulus diaphanus; assembly: GCA_037039145.1. Taxonomy (NCBI): domain Eukaryota; kingdom Metazoa; phylum Chordata; class Actinopteri; order Cyprinodontiformes; family Fundulidae; genus Fundulus; species Fundulus diaphanus. The sequence continues at coordinate 26,447,215 of CM073141.1, forward strand.
CTGGACAGAGACACTGCCTACCTCTCTTACCCCCTGCTGAGCGTCTTTGGTGACCTGCAGGTAGAATCCATTACTAGACTGCGAAGGCTCGTGCAGAGACGACGGCTGGCCATAGGCGTGGCTCTGGGCGTATGATTGGTGCATAGAAAAATCAAGCAGTTCATAGTTTAACGTCGAATTATGATTAGAGACAGGAGCGGTCGCGAGAGACGCGGGCTGTGAATCAACAGCAGAGTGGCTTTCTGCCCCCAATGATGGGCCCCTGGACAGAGGAGGGTGGACCGGTTGAGGGAGCGGTGGACTTGTGATTTCCGACGTCGCTCCAGCAGCTTTGTCCCGGGTCAGATTGAGCGGGCTCTGACTGGGAGCTGGGGAACATAAAGCCGTGGACCCAAAAGAAAAGAACGGGTTTGATTTAGAAGGCAGGGCTGCCGGCTGGGAGACACTGGCCCCCGGCCCCTGTGCAAGAGACCTTTCGGGGGGAGGAACCTCGCCGTGATTAGCCTGAGCGGGCGATTGAGAGGGAAGACCGGGGGCAATCACGCTGTAATTGGATACAGGCGGGGCAATTAAAACGGGCTGATGAAGCGAGCCGGACACGAGCAGAGAGGCGTAACCTAGGTTGCTTTGGGAGTCAGCCGGCTCGGCATCACTCACCTTTGGTGGGTTTTCTAGGTTCTCCGAGTGCTGCTGACAAGCTGTCTGGACTCTCTGCGAGGACTGCAGGTCCAGCGGACAGTCCTCTGGCGGCTGGATAACATCGGCACTGGGCTCTCTCAACGAGGCCAACACTGTGGGGGCCGCGGGAGCAAGGAGGATGTTGGCACCCAGGCTCGCGGGGTCATTCTGAGCCCACAGAGTAGTGGCCGGACTCTCGGAGGGCTGGCTGGCGCCTAAAGCACGAGACGACGGTCGAGAATGAGGATGTACCGCCGGGTGCAATTGATTTGGTAATCCCTCTCCGGGAGCAGGCGCTGGAGCTTGCCCCGGCACGCAGATATTTTCCATATTGTCCGGCGGCTGCTCCAAGTTGCCGGACGTGGAGTCGGCGCCTCCTTCGGCGACCATTTTAGCCCTATCGACTTCAGCGGGACGCACTCCGACTCCGTGTGAGCGCACAGGCTCAAACGAGCTGTTGGCGCTCGCTTGAAAGATGCCCGTTGGTTTTGGAGGGCTAGGTGTGGGGTGCCACACGTGCTCCACTGAACCCTGCTGCGTGCCGGCCTCGCCCCCTGGAGACGTATCAATCTGCTCGAAGTAGCCTCGAGTCACAGCAGCAGAGGAGTTGGGATTATCCCCGAGACGGGGGCTTTCCTGCTGGATAAAGGTACCTTCGACTCCCTGGTACCGACGGGGGCCGGTCCCACTTCCATGGCTTAAGTTGCTGTAGTTCGACGACACGCTCGCAGACCTCATTGGTCGTGGAATTGAATCTGGAGTTTCGAGGTTGGGTCCTGCTTCAAACTGGTCTACTGGGTTGGGTGCAGCAGCAGCAGCAGCAGCAGCAGCAGCAGCAGCAGCGCTGCTGTTGGGTTCGTTGGGTAAAACTTCCTGATTTGGAACACACTCCAAATTCTCCACATGGTCCAGGTCGTTATCTGGGGGCTTCTGGGTGTGTCCCTGCGGAGGATGACTGCTTTCGTTCATATAAGGAAGGGGTGAGTGATCCGGCACAGACGCTCCTTGGTAATCCACAGACAGAACAGACTGCCCACTCTGGGCTGGCAGGTGGATGTTGGGCTGAAATGATGCAGCGACGCCGTTTAGCGCCTTATTCCTCTCGTCAGCGAGCGTTTCCTCATTCTCCACATCCCCGCCTTTGAAGAACATCGAGACTGTACCGGACCCTGGAGCATATGCATCTGGGGCAGGGAGAGAACTCGGGCCGGGCTGGCTGGCAGGCCCACGGCCCACGTTGGCAGCGTGAGGAGATCCAGCAGAGTCCGCGGGGGGCTGAGGATGGCTTGACCCAGTTCCCATTTGGTGGTAGCCTGAATCCTGCGCGGGTTGGTTGAACCACATGTCATGGGGCGCAGAGCTCTGACTGAAATAACTCTGGGTCTGGAAATGGGAATTGTGGTGCGGGGGTCCATTTGGGTCAGGCAGCAAAGAGCTAGCAGCTGTTGCGGGGTCCTGGAGAGGAACGGGAGCTTGACTCTGGGGATAACCAGGATGGGGTGCAGGGGTGGGGGCGTTGTGTTGGGTTGACTGGCTGTGGGTGGGGTACATCTGGGCCTGCGGTGGCATGTTTGAGGGTCGCGCTGGTGGATCAATAGTTGGTTGGAAATAGTTCTGAACTGATGGAGGGCGGCTGGAGTGATCAGGAGCCCACTGACCAGATGAAGACGTGAGAGGGAGGGGTTGGAAAGGCAAAGGCTGGCCAAGATGTTGTGCTTGAAAATCCTGGTTAAAAAGCGTGTTGCCAGGCGGCGGTGCCGTGTTTGACGCCTCAGCGGACATGGCTGCTGCTGGACCTCTTGAATTAAAATAGTCCTGTTCGCTGTTAGCGGACGCGTATCTCGTGGGACTCGGAGATGGGAAACCACCAGGAGACGCTCTACTATGAGGGGTGAACAGATTCACCCCTGGCAGAGTGGGGGGCGGGGGACCAGCCGCGCCAGCTGGAACATTTTCAAACAACGGCGGCTGCGAAGGGGGTCCCGAGCCAAGCTGAGAGTACATGGCGTTAGGTGGAGTTTGCATCTGTGGAGGGCTGCTGTTGGGTATCGTGGGAAGACCACCTGCAGCCATGGGCGGTTGAGCCCTTCCAAAAGCAAAAGGGTCTGTGATGGGCTGGGCAGGAGGGGGCATAGTAGCCGCCGCCGCCACTGCCGTTGGATGCTTCTGAGGTCTCATCCTGCCTGGCATACTAGGCACAGAAGCTCCGGGCGGTCCAGCCCGAGGATTTGGCTGCATGGCGGCAGAGCAGGTCCAAGGACCAGGTCACCCTGGAAGATGTTACTGAAGAGACTGAAGTCAGGCGTAGCTGTAAGGAGAAAAGCAAAATGGGAGTGGTTAATGAAAGCTGCATGTGTGCCTTTTAAAAGGACATTGCCACACCTTTATTTGTGTAAAAGGTACAACGTGGCAGTTTCTACATCTCAGTGTTTTAACACCTTATATGTCCCTTTAGCTTATCTGCAAAATAACATGCCTGTTAAGCAAAAAAAAAAAGTATACTTAAAAATGCTGCTATGCATGAAAACTATTGTTTTGAAGGAAAGGGAGCCTTCACCTTAATTGATAAAAAGTTGAAAAGACATAGTTGAAATAGTTACAAAGCTGACTAATGATGTAAGCTATAGTATTGATTTTAAAAAAAGGGCACTGAAGAAAGAAACCTGTTAATTCTGCTTTGGCATCAGAAGAGTCAAAATAATCAACGGGTATTAGCAAACGCAATGGGGGATGAGAAACCTTTGACTGATTTAAAATAAAAACAATGGAACAGATGCCTGATGGGACGTCACCAGGGGTAGGAACACGGTATATATGTTTCTAGATGAAAATCTGAATCTAAACTGAGGATGATTGGTTTAATAGAAAAGCCAAAAGGTGTTGACTAATGCACAGGGCTATTGTTGCACCATTTTTTTATGTGACTCAATTGCATTTGAATTAACCCCGCAGAAACACCGGGTTTACAAACCGAAAGCGGTCACTTTAACCTCCTGCTTTGCTGAGGTTAACAACCACCAAACAAAGTGCCCTCAGATTCCTAACGCTGTACGATCCTATCCACTGAGCCAAACTCACATTTACGCGCTTTAAACAACTTCAGCATCGCTCAAAGCCCCATTATTGTGACTGTGCCGTTGTCGGACGGAAGCTCTGCGTGAATTTGCGACGGATCAACCAGAGCCACGGCTCGGCGAGTAGCCTCGGCCAGTCGGGAGGGCGACCCGAGTTCTTTCAAGTAATCAGGTTACGCTTTTACCACGAACGACTCGGCAGGCTAGCGACAGCCATGTTGACATGCCAAGTTCGAGCAAGTCCAAAAGTTAGCCGCAAACTTGCAGCTTGTCGCCCGTTTCTCGGACGAGCTGTTACACAACCGAGGCCGGTTCTGCTCGGTCGGACGCGACACGAAAGTTACCATTAGGCTTTAAGCTGCCTTAAAGGGGAAAGGGTCCAGAGAAGGCTTAGGCTCACCGGCTAACCGGGACGCTAACTGTAAACTAACACCGTAAAAGCAGCTAATATCGCGCCGAGCCCAGCTAGAAGTTGGACGCGAAGTTTCGTCAGGGCGAACCCTTCCGTGACAGGAAGACAGTCGGCTAAGCTACCAGCCCCCTGGACGATCTCTGGGGGGGTGATTTAACAGGTTCGCTGCCCGGTCAGCTAGCCTTAGCATCCCCGCTTAGTTAGCACCGCCAGCTAACTAGCCTGTGCTAACCGTAGGGTAACAGTGCAACTGCTCCTCGGGACGCCCGCGTTAAAACCTTGATAGCGCAGCTTTGTCAGCCGTGTGTATGTGTGTGGCTAACCTCACGCAGTGTCAAAAACACACACAGATCAAAACCCATCCTTACAAGTATGCAGGACTGTGAGTGTCACACAACGCCACCATCTTCCATGAACACATTCTACTAGGCTACGTGTACAAGCTCCGTCACGGCCCAAACAAGAGCGACGTCCGGACGGGGCGGAGCTTGTCAGACTCCTGTGTGGGCAACACATAAAACAAAACATAAGTGTTACCCATATAGACTGCAAATTAATCAAAACAAGGTGATATTTATGACAAGGCTTACGGCAAATTCACGTTTTTCAGAGACGTCTATGATTTCAATACAGTCGTGGTGTATTAAGGGCAAGTTAAGGCCTATAAGATAATGAGGAAGAAGAGACTGCTAATGGACATTTGTCAAACAGAGAGTCTGTGACGCACACGCACACACACACACACACACACACACACACACACACACACACACACACACACACACACACACACACACACACACACACACACACACACACACACACACACACACACACACAAGCAAGGTAAAGCCACACAAGAAACAGACTATACAAGTGTATTACTGGAAAGTTGAGTGGAGGGAAGAAGTCTGGTAAAGGATGCACAAGCAACAGAGATTTAGAAGTTTGTGAACCGTAGCCAGAGTCAGAACTTAGGGGTCAACACACACATATCTAAGACATGGGCTACACCGGTCATGTTCTTTGTGCTGAACCTATCCTGAAACAGCGAGAATATCGCTGTTTCAGGATGTCATATGTGTCTTGCTCCAAAGTCATCTTTTCAGGTGAAGGTAAATTTTGCATTTCATTTTGAAATCAAAGGCTCAGAGTCTTGAAGAAGAGTGCACATGTACAGCCAGATGTCCAGTGTGAAGTTTCTCCACAGTCAACGGGGATTTTGGGAGCCGTGTCATGAACCATATTGGTCCACTGCGTTTTATCTAGACCGAAATTGGTGAAGCCATCTACCATGAAATTTTGGAGCCCTTCATCCTTCCCTCTGCTGACAGGCTTCGTGGAGATTCCTTGATCTCCACACTCTCCCGCGGTGAAAAGTGCCAATACCTGCTTTAATGACTGGTATCATTGTTCTTGACTGATAAACAAACTCACCTGACCTACACCCCAGAGTGAATCTATCAGGAATTCTCAAGAGGAAGATTATGCAGACAAGCTGAAGACCACTATTTAGAACCTTGGATCCTGGGTACCTCAGCATTACAACACTCAGATCATATACATATATATATATATATATATATATATATATATATATATATATATATATATATATATATATATATATATATATATATATATATATATATATATATACAGGGGCGTGCATACATAGACACTAGGTGGTGCTAAAGCACTAGGAAGTTTGCCCTTTTTCAACCAAAATGCCCTTTTGAAACTTTTTTTTTTAACTTATTAATATTCAGGGCAGTCAAAAGTAGCCGGTCAACGGCGGCAAATCGGCGTCTATAGCAGCTCTTGCTGCCGCCTACATTTCCCCGATTATATAATGGAGCGATATTTGTGCCTTCTGGAGCAGACCCTGGACTGGAAGCCGTCTTCTTTTCTTTTTTTTTTACCTCGGAGTGGCCATCGTCCTTTTAGTACTATCTTTGATGTGTCAATCATATAATTTAACCAATCAAATCAACGACTGAAGGCAACATGCTAGCCAATCACAGCCGGAGAGGGGCGGGACACTGAGTCATAGCCTTCAGTCGACGCCGCAGTTCGGCTGTGGTCACCGTTGGTGTCGGTAGAGCGGGATGGAAATTTGGTCTGATTACCAAACAATTAAAAGAAGTGACAACAAAGCAGAGAGCGAGCTGGAAGGAGCGTTATTAATTTCTGTTTGAAATGTCAGGACTGAAGTCTAAACTGGAGTAAACATTCACGCTAGGAGGGTTAGCTAGACAGCTAGCAGGGTTAGCTATGACAGCTAGGAGCTGAATCAAGCACTAAAACTGCCAAACTGAAGAGACTTGAGTTACTTGCAGGTAGAAGGGAACTCTGCTTTGTTCTGCTCCTTGTTCTCATAGCTGCTGTAATTACAGAACCTCTTCTAGTCAGAATTGTTACTTCAGTCAGTGTTCAGCCTGACACCAGCGCTCATTTTTATTAGCGTGTAGCTTATGCTGGACTTTTGAGTTAAGACACAGTGCTACAGGTTACCCTATGTCACTGTTAGTTTCCAGTAACCCAAACCAGCATAAAACCTGCCCAATTTTAAAGAAAAAAACAAGTCCAAATCTCAAACTCTCTCATGTTAAAAGCACAGAACTATTAAACACTTAAGAACATGTCATTAGCACACAACTGAGCTGAAGCAAAGAAAAAAAACTTGCACATATGGGCTCCAAACAAAATGTACAATCAGACAACCAAATACACACAATATCTCTTTAACAATCAGGATATTTCACCCAGAAAAAATAAATTATAAATAGCTTCCCAACATGAGTTGTAAATCTACCTTAATATGAACTTAATTTCTCTCAGTATAGCTCAATTAAACATTTCTCTTACACGCAGTCATGAAATATTTTTAAGTTGATAAGTAGAACTCAACCCCTCTTAGGCGTTCACACTAACCAAACACTTGATTAACCATTATTCTTTTCTTGTTTTATTATAACAATCAATATTATTCATTATAACTATTATTCATTGATGATGTCAGATGGACAGATTCAACTTATTTAAAAAATAAATAATGACTATTTGATATATTTTGTTAATAATTCTTTCTAAAAGCCCAACAAATGTTATGAAAAGCTTCCGAAATTTTTTACAATCTGCCCATAAGCTATTTTTTTTCTAGCTCAATGTGTTCAAAAGCCTAATTGGTTGGAAACCTGCCTAATTTGGCAACACCGACTACACTATTGCTATTTGTTTGTTTGTTACAGTAGTCACAGAGCCACTGTTCAGTCTGAAGTATATATATATATATATATATATATATATATATATATATATATATATATATATATATATATATATATATATATATATATAAAGTGCACCCTCCTACCTGATAGTGTGTAGCCTGCTACTGTAAAAAAGTTTGACTGCCCTGAATATTATTAAGATTTTACTGAGGTCGGTTTTGAAATGAACTTTTGAAAACCTGAGCCATTAAAAACGACTGAAACAATGCCCCGAAATGAGCCACCTCCTTGCGCACACCCGACCAGCCTATCTCTCTTCCTTTGTCACGTGAACTCGCGCGGTCGCCCGCGCGTCGCCCGCATCTTCTATGGAGAAGATAAGGAGCAGCTTAAGACAGAACTAAAGGTCTTCCACTCCAGCTTTACTTCAAAGAACCTATAAGAAATATGTTCAATACTGAGGGAAAACAATGGCCAGCTGATCTTTCCTGCCTTTGTCAAAATTATCCAAATATATGCAACATTACCAGTGACGACAGCTTCAGTTGAAAGATCATTTTCCAAGCTGAAAATCATCAAAACTAAACTAAGAAGCCTGTGTGGAGAAGAAAGGCTCTCTGACCTTCTTCTGCTTGCCATTGAAAAAGACATTGAGGTAAACCACAGCGAGGTCATCAACATCTTTAAAGACATGGCACCAAGGAGGATGCTGCTTTAAAGTAGTACGCTTTAGTCTGTTCTGTTGGTGGTGTGACTTTTTTCCATTGAAAACTCACGTTTAGAGAATGTTACAAATAAAAGTCAAATTTCATTCAACATGCGTGTGTATTTTTTTTAATATATAATTAAGTGTTCCATGTGCGCTAAAAAGTGCCCTCCCCACCCCTCCTGAGCACCTGCCCCCCAAAATGTCTGTGCACGCCACAGTATATATACCTCACGCAGTGTCAAAAACACACATAGATATATATCACCCTATCGATAAAAATGTTTCTATAATTTAATTTTACCTTTTTTAATTGAATTACTAAATTAAATCAACTTTTAAATTACATTCTATATTAGTCTGGTGACCTAGAATGCAAGTATCCATGTACGTTTCACTACAATGGAGGCGTTACGTCTTTGTAGACATCCCGTTTGTCCACTAGAGGACGTAAAAGGGCCGCGTAAGAAACCTGAACAGCACAGAAACTTCAGGTAATAGGCCTATTTACTTTTCTTTTGTACAAGTTATAACCGGTAGACCGGTTGTAAATTACAAGTTATATATATTATGCAATTCACAAAAAAATAAAACGATAAAAACATCACTGAAGGAATGGAAAGCAAGAGAATTGAAATAATTTTGAGATGAGATTTAAACACTTTGGTAGCTGGAATGCAAAGCCTTGATCTCCTTTGTGTGCCATATTCATTCACGGCAATGTGAATTGTTAGATCACATTGATTTATAGGATTTATAACAATTAACTGGATTGTCTGAAATAAAATATTCATTCATTCATTCATTCATTCATTCATTCATTCATTCATTCATTCATTCATCCAACAATCACAGGAAGTCAGACAGATACATTGGAGTTTGCTCATTAGGGTCTTGGTCAATCATGAAACAAACTGGGAGCCAATAAAGAAAAAAAAGTTCAGAGGATGTTTGAAGATTATCAAAAAAAATGTGTTGCTAAAAGTAGGCAAATGACATCAATAGAGTCAAAGATGAAGAATGTGATAGTGCCTCTACATAGTGATAGAGAAAGATAGCAACGAAGAAAAATATAATTATAGGAAATAGTGTTATTTAAAAGTACTCAAATCCTTTAGATTGATGAATATACCAAATTACATAATTTGCGACTGTGGCTCAATGGGTAAAGTCTTGCAATCGGAAAGTTGTGGGTTCCATTCCAGCTTCCCCCTGTCACACGTTGACATGCCCCCGGGCAAGGCACTTAATCCCAAATTGCATATCGAACTGCGTATTGGTGTATGAATGTATGTGTGTTACTGAGTGCGATTGGGTGAATAGGGCTGTAGTATAAAGTGCTTTGAGTGGTCAGTATCACTGGAAAAGTGGTTCAGTCCACTTACCATAATTCTGGTCCACATTTGTGCAATGTTTTATAAATGAAATATGTCTATTGTAAAAAGCGAAATTCTAAAAAGTTGCTTTAATCCTCAAAAAAGCACGCAACCCCTCTGTCTGTTCTACGGGGTTTCTGAAATTCTCAGTATATAAATTTAACCATAAGTCTTCAAAACCACACACAGGTGATTTCACAACATCATTTATTAAACATGGGGAAAGCTAATATACATTTACATTACATTTTTAAAATAACAACTGAATTACACATGATACATAAAAATCAAATAACCTTAGAATCCTACCTAATATGGACATTGTTTTGATATAAATCAAATAGTTGTTATATTAACACAATTGTTGATCTTCCACTGATAAGTATTAAAGCTAGTGCAACCACCAGATCGTCAGAGCGACGTGCCGTTAAATGGCATACTGAAGCTCTAAAAGTCTGTGTGTATAAACCTTCAGTTTCTAAGAAACTGGAACATGGAGCAAGCAAAATGAATGAGACAGATCCAATGCTGTCAGTGCAGAACTCAAACCCTCATGACACAAACACAACTTTGTCTTGTTCACACAACTACTTTCGCTCAGACTTGTTAACCGAAACCTCCCCTCCCACCTGACTGGGTCGGGGAGACTGTAAGCCATGGGGCAGGTTGGGACAGACCTGCCCGTTTACATCTGAACCCCTCTGGCTTGTCCAAATGGTGCAAGAAGAGAGTGTTGAGTAATCAGGAGTTCCACTAGTGTGCCATTTCTGCTGAAACAGTAAAACCTTGTTAAAATAAATCTTACTGATTTCAAACATACTGATTCTTGATTCTTACTGTCTAGATGAGATCAGAATATTGAAGATAAATAATGGGGAAAAAAAAATCAAAGTATGAATCATCATTTTTAGAATTGTGCCATATTACTGAATAAGGTCAGTTACATTTTACTTTATTGTCCCTTTAATTAGAATCAATCCGAATAACCTTTAACTGCCCGTGATTGTGTGCACAATCTAGGAATTTGACTCTGGTTACAGTGATCGCGTGGTACAGACATCAGGTATAAACAGCAGCATGTGCATTAGCACTCCTGCCCTGCAGCAAGGTTGAGTGCCAACCTGGGCTCTTTCTGCAAGCAATTCGCATGTTCTCCCCACGCATGAGTGAGTTATCTTTGGGTACTTCAGTTTCGTTCAACAGTCCAATAAGATGAATGTTAGAAAGGTTGTCGATGGGTATGAATACTTTTGCAAGCCACAGACTGAATACAATAGCATACTGTATTTTCAAAACACTACTGGATTTTTATTTTCCATTCACGAGTAAGCGCAAAAGACCCTGTAAATTTCAAAATGCAATAGCAACAGAAAATGCTCCGCATGCAATTGATCATGTACAAACATAATCAATGAGATATAAACGAACATCCTGCTCAAAACCATATTTTATTATGCAGCGAGAGCTCATGCTGCGCCAAATCCGCAAAGTCTGACCACATAACTCAGGATATAGTGCTGAGTTGCCCATTAGGTTTCACATTACAGTATGTTCTCACTCTGCTTCTCATACACAGCCACCACAGTAAACAACATGTGCAGCGCCACGAAAAGCTGCACACCACAACAACCTTGTTTCTCATTTCATGTTTCGTCTTCCCTGGCTCAACAGCAAACGCACCACTAACGGCTTCGTTTAGTTTTCAATCCAATTCCCTTGGTTTTTGTAGTGCCAACTCACAGCTCGTGTCATCGCAAGGCACTTTACAGAGTCAGTTCTGTCAAATCATGCAGACTGATTAAAAACTTGTCTGTCTAAGGAAACCCTGTAGATTACATCAAGTCATTCACCTGCAGCATTCTCTCCTCCTGGATGAGCATGGTATAACAGTGGACAGTTGCTGGCATTGTACCATTGACTTTGCTTCAATCCCTCATAACGAGCATGAATGTACATCACAGGAATAGCTAAAACCCTCAGAAAGTGCTAATTCCTATACAAATGTTGATGGATAATGAAATGTTAACATTTTGCATGACTACTATTTGGATGTTTTTTTCTACTGCTCTTATGGAACTATTATCAGCCTTGTGTTTAATATTTAAAAGGACCATTTGGGTGTTGTTTGAAGATCTCTTCTCTTTATTGCCACAAGCTGAGCAGCATTATATGCAGCCTGCGGGTGCACAGTGATAGTGACAGTTTTTGTCCCCTCAGACTACCCCATCATTAAGGCCATTCCTGCAAGAAAGCACGGCGCCTGGTTATTGTTTGTTTAATCACTCTCTAAACTCCTGAGATGAGCCCAAGCCATGTGGTTTGCTAATGGCACAGAGTCTTGAGATAATGGCACAAGAGATAAAGTTTGTCTTTGCAGAGGCCCGCATGTTTGTTTTGTAAGCTCTCCTGCTTGGCAGGTGTGTGATGACCGTGATAGAAACCAAGAAGATAAAATAGTTTTGAATAGTCAAAAAAGAGATATACAAATATTCTGCTCGGTAGACAACGTGAAGTCTGGACCAGGTTCCATCTGAAACGGCTCCAACTTAGGATAACAATTTAAATAAACACAGACATGCATTCTCACAAGTTGTAAGTAATGGGGTGATAGAAAGATTGCTTAGACAGCAGTGGGCCTGGTTTCACAACACAGGATGTGAAGATTAGGATCATAGCGGAACATTTACTATCAGGCAGTATCTCACATGCCCTCATAATAAACCATGACGAGCAGCTTAAGAGACCCATGGCTTTGCTTTAAAACTCTCTTTGTTTGCATAGACATCATGCTACCCAAATATTGGCAACCCTTGTAAATATTGTGAAAAGCCTTAAAATAATTCCATCATTTATGACAGTTGCCTAAATATTTACCATATATCCCACCCAGTTTATTATGTGGGGTAAAATTCCTTATAAAAATATTTTTAACCCTAACCTAAATGCACCAGTGATACAATTATCAAGACTCTATAATCCAGTTTAATACTTTATACTTCATTCTTTTAGACGGTCAGAATATCTTGCAACTTTTAATTGTGAATCCAGGACTTCCCATTTCCCTGAGGTGTAAATAGGATGTGATACAACCGCCCATTTCTTATCCACTCTTCGAAATAGGAAATTCCATTCAATTTAGTTTCAGTTCTGTTTGTTTTTGTGGCGCTGATTCACAACGAATGTCGTCTCAAGGCATCTTGCAAAAGAAAAAAAGTTATTTCTCTCCAATCGTACAGATAGATTGCAAGTCAGTTATATACATTCCAAATTGATCAAGGTTATCAAAGAAATTAAGACAAGAAAACGTGCAATTCAAGTAAGTTACATGTGCTGATGTCCCTGACAGTAAATGGCTACAGTTGCTTATATGTATAACATACCTACTCTCTGCCCTTCCCAATCCAAGAGGTAAATATGAATAAGCAGAATGTAATTTAAAAGTCAAAAGTGATTTTTTTTAAGATTTTTTTTTTGCCAAATATCACCTGCCATTGCACCATTAATTGATGTAGTTAACCTAGATCAAAAGCCAGCTTTTAAGTCTTTGGAGTGCAAATACTTACAGTGCCGCTTGTTCTGATTAGTTTGAAACTACAAAGGTAGCTGAAACAGCAATGTCTCTTAATGTGGCGTTATCAAAAACACTATATTTACTTGTAAACTGTTACTAAAAAAGTGGAAACTATGACAATATGGGAATGCTTTCCAGCAAGAAAGCCTCAAGACCCACAGTTCTGATGTTTGCATATTTGCATATGTGCTTTATTACAGTGCCAGCATACAAGTCACAGCTTGAGGTAGATTTTTCCATCATACAAGCTTACGAAAAAAAACGTCTTGATTTCCTTTGGCCAAACAAAACAGAACAAACAAATATTTGAAAGTAGTTTTAGTGGCATATTCTGCAAGCATTATTAATGTTAAAATGAGGTTCTCTAACTGTAGTGCAAGGACCACTGGTGGTATTTAGGCTGCCTTAGATGTTACTTTGTGTTGAGAAAGTTTGGTATCAATTAGCTTTGAGGTTAATGAGATCAGACCGGGTGTAGAGCACGCAACCCATGATCAGAGCCCTCAGTCCTCAACACGGCTGTCTCAGTTCGAGTCCCAGCCGGTGGAACTTTGCTGCATGTCTTCCTCCTCTTTCGATCTCATTTCCTGTCAGCTCACTGTCAAATAAAAGCCACTAGTGCCAAAAAACCTAAAATCAGATATACTGTGATGTAGAGCTATAATGGGACTAGATATGACTTGTTGGATTAGAGAAACCACAGGGACAACTGAACAACCATCTGTATTTTCTCAGTAATACTATCCTCTCAATCGCCAGACACTCCATTTAGATCTGCAGAAATGATCAACTTTACAAGAACAAATCCCTGGATCCTTAGAGTTCTTTTCGACTCTAAAGATCATTGCAAGACAATTCAAAATATCAATAAACAAGTTTTCCAGAACATTTCCAGACCTCTTAAGAGCTGTAAATCTTTTGAAAATCGGATTTTCTAAAATGTAATTTATCAGAGCCTTTTTATGAGTTTATAAATAAGTTTTGGATTTGCTTTTTCACCGTACAGAATAAAAAAACATTTTTGTGAACTTAAGGTTTTCAGATAGCCTATTTTGAAATTAGTTTCTTTCATTGTAAGTAGGATGACTTTGTTTTGATGTTGTTTTTTTGCACTGTGTATAGTTGCACATATTTAAAAAAATATTTTCACAATAAAAATAAAATAAAAAAAATAAAACACATTGGACTTTTCTTCATCAGAAGACAAATGCCACGGAGGAAGGTCTGAGAACCCACAGTAGCAACAAGTGATGTAAGCAACATATGTCTGAACTTTTTGTTCCACAGACCAAAAGCGTGAAGTTGAGAGTACAAAAAAATTTTTTTTAGAACCAAACAATATAATTTTTGTAGAAAACTGATCTGTAAATCATTGTAGATAAGATAAAAGAAACGTATGTAGTTTTCCAACATAATTTATTTATTTATTTTTCTGTCTTAAAATGGTCGTTTTATTTAACCATGTAACGTTTAACCACTAGAGGCGCTAGACCTGTAACGTCCAGGTTTATTGCATCTGAAAGTGGCAACACTGCACTGTTGCAAAATTAAACAATCTCTCTCATTATATTGGAATCTGATAGCAGACCATTTTGGACCAGCAGATAGAGAAGTCATGGAGTTACTTGGAAAGACAAACCACATTCCCCACTCTAGATTAAATCCTACATCAGAGAACCAAAAATATGTTTGATCAGGTAAGTGTCATGTTCATTTTGTTTTGTGGGTCATGTGGGCTTACATGACCCATTGAGTGATGGATTCGACCCTTTCAAGTTACATTGGTAAGTTTTTGAGAAGGGCAGCCCACACTGAGCATCCATATGTGCCAAGCTGTATATTGACATGAAAACTACTTGATCAAAACCTTGGATCAAACCTACACGGTGCTGCTTTATTTAACCGGTCTTAATGAACATTTGTGCCCAAGTCTCCTTTTGACCAAAAGTTACAAATAAATCAAAAAGCATGATTGATTAAGGACAAATACTTTGTGTTGTACCTAGTACATTTCATTTTAAGAAGCCTTAATTTGTCGGCGAAAAACTCACTCTAAAAACGTTTGAATCAAAACACCTGTTTTGATTCAACACCTGCCAATTTTGTACCCTTCTTGAGTTGTAGTCAAGGTCTGCACCACATCATTTCAGGGGCTACTAATGGCCCACGTTTTAGGCACATACGTATATTGTGTTTTAATTTTCCTCTTGATTTGTAATTTGGGTCCAGGAAGAACTTCAAACCCAATTCAGTTCCAATTTCAAAAGGCTTTCAGATCTGCTGACTGAAATGTTCAATGGACAGTCTTCCTACCATTACCAATACAAGTTAAGGACAATTTTCTACATTTTGCATAATCAAAACTGTATCAATATGTTCATTAAAGCACTTTGTACAGTACGGTGAGTGTGACTGATTTTATACAAATAGCCAGAAACCAAGGTGCTTTTAACTGCAACTATCACTAATTTACTAAATAAGGCAGATTGGATTTTAAGGTCATGGTCAGTGAGCAATCTTCCTACCTCTAATCTGAGTTCACAGGACATTTCTGTAAAGTTTCTGTAATTTCTTTTTCTAAACATAAAACAAGCTGAAAAGTCCAACTCTGGTTGTGCTATTGCATCTAGTGCTTGTATTTATCAATGTAGTAATTGTTACAAATTGAGAACCACTGGTTTGAAGTCGGTGAGAAGGATTGATGCAGCAGCAAAAACATTTTAGTTGAGGCCACCTTGAAAACACCAGCAGATGGGGACATTTTTGCTCTAGCTGCTGAGCATGTAGGCGAAGAAGGCAGAATTCTCAAGAACAAAGTTGGAAAATTCACAGAGAATCAAAAAACGGGTTGATTTTGGCCAAACCAGATTTAAAATTTTCAAAGAATAAAATCTGACTCTGCAGAAACTGTATTTGAAATGATCTCTATGTGTGCATTTTTGACTGACCGCTGTTGAGTAAAAAAGAAATGACAGCTTGTGGAGCACTTATTTGATTACAGTAACGGTCCTGTATCAAGTTTAACAAGCAGCTAAGAGTAGATGTAATTTTCGCAGCTCACAATTTGGGATAATCTTGTTTTAGTGCTCATTAAAGGGAGAGTGATTTCAAAGAAACAATTGCAGGGCAGAGCAATGTTTTTACAAGTGGAAGACGGATTGTTTTACAAGCAACAGAGGGAGAGTCTGAAGGTGGGACAGAGCAGAGGAGTGCAGACGTCACATCTGTTCCTGACAATCCCTAGAGGGTTTGGGAGCATGGGAACCTGCACCAGCTCCAAAGGTTGTAACAAGCTTTAAAATTAATCTCTTCATTTGTCAGTTTAAAAAGTAAATAAACCTAGATTGGTGTCTGACTGTCGGAGTGGAAAAACTAACCCCAATAGATTTAATGAGGAGCTAGCTATGACATAAAAGAAATGCAACATGGTAATTCTGGATATGACAGGGAAAATAAAAGCGTCTCTCATCGGTATTTCATGCATGTGATGTGGTCAGTGTCTGTCATACATTCAATAGAAATATCTTCCCAATCTGGGCTTCCTGTCTGTGGCTTGTGGCCTACACCGTGCTCAGTTTGCATAAAAAGGTTTTGAGTTTCCCTTACTGCCATGTCCTGCACCGGCCCCCCAGAATGTTGACCACCACACTTAATAATAATCCATTTCACAGGGGTCAATTCCCCTTTCTCCACGGCGTCAGCTGGGTCGCTCCATTTACCCTCTTCTCCCCTTCCTCAACCAGGCACCCCCGTTGGCATGTGTGCGGCCTAGCGTTGTTTACTGGACGGATAATTTAGCGGGGTTAGCGTTTCACCACTGCAGCTGTTGGCACCATGTGCCTGCCTCTCGAGCGGCTGGCTGACGGCACGCACGCCACTGCTTCACACACCCTCTGGCATCCCCCAGAGGACGCTGCCCTCTCTCCTGCTTGGCCTTGGTTGAAACCAGTAGCCTTGACCGGGTATCAAATGCCAGTTTAATGGGGAGACCCAGTTTTAGCTTAAATTGATTGCTCCCTGTTGGTACTCAAAGTTTACAGATGAAGTATCATAAACTTGGAATTGTAAAATCTATAAACAGCCTTTAAAAATACTGTATCGGGCATGTACAGACTATGGTGTGTCCAAAAGCTAGTGTTATGTTTTCATTGGGAGGATTAAGGCCTCCTGTGTTACTGATTTGCCAGGACAACTGTGATCATCAAAGTCATATTGTATCAGCTTCTGTTTCTTATTGTACCTTACAATTTAATGATATTATCTATAGAAATACATTATCTCCTACAAGTACAGACAAGCTCAATGTGACATTCAATCTCTCTGGCTCCAGGTCAATTTGTTCCTTTGCCAGTTTTATAATTCTATTTTCGTCCCTACCTACTTCCATTTCATATATATTTACCATTGGACATGTTTATGTTTTAGAAGTTAGATGAGAAAAATTTTTTAATTAACAATAATTAAAATGCTAAATTCCAATGCATGAATTGATTTGATCAATCTGAAATAACTCAGTGACCTCCCACTGGTAGGAATTAAAAAGCATGTTAATTCCATTTTTTGCACAAAATCATTCTCAGACAATGAGATTTCACCTCCTCAGTTTGACCTATTTGAGGTCGTTTCAGAGTAAGCTGTTTTCAGGGCTCTGTCAATTTGATGCAAATAACTTATGGCTGGCCCTGCCTTCCAAACTCAATGTTTAGACTCACACTTTATACACCTGAAAATAAACTGATGAACAATTGTGCAACATTACATCTTTGACCCTGAGTCAGACGCAGAAGCTGAAGAAGTGGAGCCTCCTGCACAACCAGCAAAGATGCGGCAACAGTTTCTGAATGGTAAGTAGACTCTTCCTACAGGGCGACCTTAGAGCGAGTTCAAGAATTACGTTGAAAGCCACATTTCAACCATCCTATGTCGTCTCACCTGCCTTTAAACATCTGTTTGTGTTATTTTTTTATAAAGTGTTTTTGTGTAAGACACTTCTAGGAGGCATTTTGGTTGTTTTAGGTGAGAAGAATCTGAGAAAAAGTAAGATGCTAATAGCGCTAGCACCCTGTGGGATTTTCAATATAAATTAGCATCATGCTATCTATGTCTTATCAGCTGTAGTTAAGTATATGGGAATTATATGCTTTTTGTTGGTATGTATTAATGCCAATGTTAAGTTGTGTGTAGGATTTATTCCAATAATAATTAGAACTTCAGTGTAGGATATAAAATAAAAGTCATGTGTTGTCATGTGTACAGTTTTACTTCGCTTGGGTTGCTAGGTGAGGGGCAGTGCTCACCGATTAAGACATAATTGTAGGGCTGCAACACCGAATCGCTAAAAATCGACAAAAATCGTGTTGGCAACGAATTTCATCATCGATTTGTTGTGTAGCGTGATGTACACTTGCTATGTCATGGAGCTGCTTATCTCACCTGCAGAGCGTTGGCAATGCTGACTGGCTGCAGAGCAATTTGAATGAAGCAAAGCAGAGGAGAGGCAGCATTTTCAAATTCTACTTTTTTGCAGTAAATTCTACAAATGACGACACAGAGAATATGGCTAGAACTAAGTCCTCGAAAGATAGGAGCACATTGCGCTTCACAAAACAAAAAAATAAGTAACGTGATATTTGACATGGCACGAGACATGGGACCTGAAATGACATGCCGTTACTGATAAGTTGGAAGAGAGCTCAACAGCTATGGAGCTAAAATAGTGACAGCTTGCAGTGATATAAAAGAGATTTGGCATTGTAAAATCAAACATTGAAAAATTAAACATTGAAAAATCACTTGCAATGGCATCGAACAAGAGATTTGGCAATGAGAAATTGGACATTGAAAAGTCAAACATTGAAAAATCAAACATTGAAAAGTCAAACATTGTTGGAAAGTAAAAACTTATGATATTCTCATTTTATGCTACAGATACTTTCAGTTTCACTGCAGAGTTCCTTCAGCTACAATGTCACTACAAGCTGGCAGTTTTGCCATTGGGAGCGGGGCTAAATCGAAGGCCACTTCGATTTTTTCAGGTACTCCTCGTCATCTACCTGCTGTACCTGGTTTAGCTCCATGTCACTACAATCATTAGCTGTATAAGCTAATGAAGATAATCTTAATGAAAATAATGCCCTTTCTTGTGGTCGAGTGGCAGTGCTTGAACCAGAGCTTTCCATAAGTTCACTGATGATACAAATATTTCAAAAATAATGTACAGAAAAAATATCTTTGCATAAAATGGGAGCAATTCAACTATCATTTAAACTCATAATCAATGAAAAAGCTTCACTTCAAAGGAAAATCAAATAGTTTAGCTATGTTGGTTTGATTATGGGTACAAAATGTAAGATATGAAGTGACTAAATTGGGGTATAAATTGGTGGAGAGGTGAATTGACCCGGAGCCAATAAAAGCACAAGTTAATGTCACAACAACAGAAATTCTGGTGTTTTGATATTTTGTGGCAGGAGATCTCATGTTTTCAAAATATTATGTTGTGCTATATGCGTTATGTAAAAGAGACAATGTTTGGATCTGAAGTACAGTAAACAGTTTAGTCAAAAGACCTAATATTACTTGGGAACAAGATAAGGCCCCTTTTACTAAAAGAAGGCAACATTTAGTTAATAGAACAAGTCGTACCATAAGACATAAATTAACAAGGAATGTTACTTATCTCTCTGTCATTTAGTAACCAGTCAGATGTAGCAATCCAATAAGCTACGTAGTTAATCAGAAAGAAATTTCAGACTGACTATGCCCTTTCAGCTTTAATTCAAGGTCACGTGCAAAAGAGGCACCCTTGCATACAAAATAAACACAGCACACTCAAAGAATCATCTTATACCGTATATACAGTGTTGGGGAGTAACGGATTACATGTAACGACGTTACGTAATTTAATTACAAAAAAAGAGTAACTGTAATTCGTTACAGTTACAATGAGAAAATATGTAATTCAGTTACAGTTACTTCCGAAAATATTAAGAATTACAAATTTAGTTACATTTTTTTAAAAATATAAAGAAAAACCTTTGCGAAATATGTAATGATATTTTTATTGCTTCGCGCCCTGTATCGCCGATTCCCGCTATGGCTCCTTGTCTCTATCACTCTGATGATCCATCCTGTGCTGGTGGAGCCTTCTGAAAGAACAGCAAGCGAGCGGATGTTTCACGGTTTTATTTGGCTTCATTTTAAGGAAGAGAAAGATGCAACAAGGCGCTTTGCAATCATGCAGTCTCTTGTTATTCACACACAACAATAAACCGTGAGAGCCGACGTGTGTTGTGAAACTGCAAAACTTTGTCTTAAGCGGAAAATCAAACGCGCGTCTACACAGCTCAGCGTTCACAGTGTTGCGTTCGTGAGCGTCGGAAAGCTATGGTGCATTCAGGTGCATGGGACATTTCAGTTTTACAACGAAAAAGGCAGAAAACGGAACAGAACTTAACTCATACAATAATGTATTTATCCAGAAAGTGTGGGCTTTCTTACAATACTGAATGCTCTATAATTGTATTTCTGTTATTTTTGATTATGCACATCTGCTAGCTTTTTATTCTAAAAAATCTATATTACAGCAGCAAATTATCAAAGTTTTTCAAAGCCTGTTTAAAAGCTCCAAATGGGGCTTCAGATCATACAGCAACAATTGTGCTGTCATTGTTTTACAGGGCAGAATTTGCATTTGCTGACTCTTGTCCTTTAACTACTGATGGATATACAGGAATAGAGTCATACAAGTGTCAATTCCTCTGAGATAGCAGGGGATGCAATTTTTGGCAAGGAGTTGCCGAAAAATCCATCCTCCTTGTTTTAAACTTAAAAATCGTCACACACACACACACACTTGTGGACATCCTGTGATTGCCTGTCTGCAGTTCCCTTTCAGCTTAGTGCTTTTTTAAGGTTCACATTCAGTTCTCAAAAATTAAATGTTTAACATGGCCCAATACTCATTAAAACCTTAAAGTAATCAAAAAGTAATCAAAAGTAATTAGTTACATTACTTTTTAAAAGTAATCGAAAAAGTTACACTACAATTACATTTTAAACAAAGTAACTTGTAACTGTAACGGATTACATTTTTAAAGTAACTTACCCAACACTGCGTATATAAACCTCTCATGTGGAGAATCCTAACCTATGAGTGAAGTCAGGCCATCAGCTACCCTGTCATCTCTGCATATCTGTGCCTGGCAGATGGCCGAGTTTTTGGACAGACAGGAAAGATTGTGAATGTTGGTAATCTCTTCCCACCCTGCTTTAAAGTCCGGGGAGTCTCTGAGAGTGGTGTAGAGAAGCAAGGTCATGGTGACAGTTGTTCGACCTACATCCATACCATTTGGATGGAAAGTGATACCGCAGACAGCTGAGGCTGCTTCTGACACTCTCAGGGTTAATTTGGAACGTCTTAACATTCACTTTGCAAAGACGGATTTGTAATGAACGTGGACCTGGTGGGGGGTAAGTGGAAATCCCAGCATCTGAGACCGCTTACGCCTCCCCCGTTTTGCTCACACACACGCACGCTGACAACTATCTTAAGGCCACGGAACAAATTCCTGAGGTTGTCCCGTAACCACAGTCATGCAGTGGCCATAACTCTTTCAATCATAATCACAGAGGCATGCCCTGTCACTTTCCTGCATAGATCCTACCCTGCCCACACGCCCCCTGGGCATGGATCATAATTAGGCCCCCATGGTAAATATCTCCGTCTTTCACTACAGGCAGATGGTGTGTGAGGTGTAGTCCAAAAAAAAGGGAACAGGTCACCTACAAATGGTTTTACACAATATAATTGTCACACTGACCACATCAGCATAGCACAGGGAGCATCATGCTAATTTGAAATCATTTGTCAAATTCAGCATACATTGAGACTGCAATGGCTGTTTGGGTCAGGTAAATGTTACACACATGTTTCCAAGAGCTTGAATGGTTTTCCTTCAGGTACTTCCCCTTCCTTTCAGACTCTAAAAGATGCATACTAGGTTGGTGGTTGTTTGCTGGCCCTGAAAAGCATAATTAGGCAAATAAATTAAAAAGAGAGAGATGTTTTTTAAACAAACAATATTTTTGGCGGTCCGGTCTGGTTATCTTTTTATTATTGTTTTGTTTTGCTTTTTTTTTAGCAGTATTTTTCATAGGTGGTTGCAGTTCTCTGAATGTTACCGAAGCACATAAAAACTTTACATGGCCATTTTTCTCTTAATAAAATCCAATGACAGAGCGTAAAAGATGGTGAGTTAAGTGACAACTTGATAGATAGCAATAACTGTGTTGCAATGATGTAAATAAATATGAAAACTGTTCTAACCTTCAACAGCGACATTTACATTGTGGCTTAATAGTGCATACATTAAATCACTTATTGTATATCCTGTGATTATATTGCTCTGACGGTAGCTATATCTAACTTTTGACTGAGAGTCTACTTTATGAAAATCTTGATGGCATGTTGTGTTGTCTTTCCCACTTTAAAGAGGGTGACTGTAGCTCGGTGGGTGGACTGATTTTCTTGTGATCAGAACGTTGTGGGCCCAATTTCAGCCTCTTCATTTGTTTTTGTACATGCTGAAGAGCACCTGGTCAAAACACTTAACCCCAGTTGCAAACTCATCCAAGTATCGGTGTATAAATGGGACTGGGGGAATTTTGGTAAACACAATTTCATATAAAAGTCGTTTTAAAGTGACTTTTTGTTTAACCTCAAACTTACCAAACAAACTTAACTTAAAGGTGTAATTTTTCTAGATTTTTGAATGGTATACAATGCTACTGCAAAAGATCATCTTATTTAAAGGCTTTATGCACACGTTTACTAGGGATGAGAGTAAGTGTAGATGGTACTGTAAGTAACTGCTGTAAAGTCCAGAGGCAAGTTTAAGCTTCATTTGTTTCCTGCATATCAGAGGACTTTGGTTAGATCTTGCTGACCGTGCTATCTATGTCTTTCTGATTATTCATGCATCAATGAGATTCTCTATGCCTTCAAAGGTGATCTTATAAGAAAAATATAAGATTAGAGGTGCCTGCAGCTCCATGTGTGAGTGTCCACAACTTAGTGTAAATGATCCCTTCATAGCCTCTGTCCTCCTTTGATAATCTTTCTACCTTACTGCTCCCCATTTAAAAGGTGAGATCCGATGAGTATCACTTTTTCTCACATGGCCTCTTATTTACATTCCGCAGTCCTAAAGCTCTTAACTCCAACTCTAGCACTCGACCTCATCAGTAAACTTCCCCGCTGAACAAGTATCTGATTGAAATTGGGCTTGCGAGTCATCCAGGTCTCTATAGCAGATCTCAGTTATTGATTGCTGGCTGGGAAAATGAAGCTGGGGGATGTCTTTTGATCATTAACGCAACACTTGGCTCTCACAAGATGCACTCTGACGTGCGGGTCACAGAGAGACGTTTGGTGTACAATTGGGAAATAGATATGAAAGGCTGGATATGCAGACAGATGAGTAAAAATAGGAGACGCTCTGCCTTTTCTGGGAACCCCTGAGCAGAGTTTAGACTTCAGGCCTCAGACTGAACACAGCTATTAGGCACAGCTATCTGACCAACCGCCTGGCCCGCAGCACTGAGCTTTTGCCAAGGCAACATCCCTTATTAACAGTTATGAATGTGTGCTTAGAGGGACAGTAAAATCTAATTCATACTTAGTATGGGGATTTGCTGATACAGGTGATTTCTTTATTTAGGCTTATGTTTATGTGTGTTGGCTTAGGGTGAAGACCTGTTCTGGTTTAAGGCCTAAGGCTGGTGTGGATTCTTTCCCACTGCAGAAGAAATTGTTTTTAAGCCTTAAAGCTTGATTTTGTTAATGGTTTAACTGATTTTAAGTGATGGTTAAGCCATCTTGTTGTCATTTTGGTCACTGGGCTGTGAAAGTGCCCATTTCCTGCACTGTTCTCACTTTGGGCTGTAAAGGCGGGGGAAGGACCTCACCAAAAAACACTTCTGTATGCATTTCTTATCCACGTGCAGCCACCGTGCCGGCACCTTCCTGCCACCCATTTCCTTCAGGAGTCGTCAATATAATGTCTTGCTAAAGTGTGAACTTTTTCCTCATTATATCACGCTTCAACTGTAAACAATAACATATTTCATTATGGTTTCAAGCAATGCACAATTGGGAAGTGGAGAAAAAAGCTTTTTTACTAGTATAAATCTAAAAAAAACCATTTGTATTCTGTTTCACTGAGGAATGCAATCAAAGTTAAAGTTTTTCAAACGATAACTCATTAAAAACATGGCAGTAATCGATGTAAACAGTTACATGAGATATTCATATTTCAGCGTCAGCACTAGGGCACATCATCAGCCATCAGAGGAGACCTCAGCGTCTAACTGAGGTGTTGGAGGCATTTTTGGGAAATTGTTGTCGCTGATTTAGAGGAGCTACGGCGGTGGTCCTCAATTCCAGTCCTCGAGGTCCAGTGTCCTGGAACTTTTAGATGTGTCCCTGGTCCAGCACACCTAAATCAAATGGCTGAATTCCCTCCTCAGTATGCCGTTAAGTTCTCCAGAGTCCTGCTAATGACCTGATTATTTGACTCAGGTCTGTTGAAGCAGAGTAACAAATAAAAGTTGCAGAACAACGGCCCTCGAGGACCAGAATTGAGGACCAGTGATCTATGGGTTCAACACTTCCTGTCGTCTTTTTCGGCAGTAGCAACATCTGGTGGTTGATTGTGTGACTCGTGTGGTGCGAAAAGACTGTTTCCATTGCAGTTTTGCAAAATACAATAATTTCGATTCAACCCTTATCCTAGCACAAAACCTTCTCTCAAAAAACTTGATTTTTTTTTTCCCATTGGCTTGATTCCATCAAGTAAATCTATTTTTGTAATTACAATTTACGCAATTTGATAGTCAATGGAAACACAAATAATATTGGCTTTCTTTTTTCCATTTGCACATAAATGCTAGATTTGTGGAGTGCACAAGACACTCTGTCAACAGATTCTCCCACCGGAGCTGTGGATAAATAACCTGACTCTCGCCAGATGTATGTCACTCCGCCTAGCTTCACTCATCCATCTGGGACATCTCCCATAGAGAGTGATTTCTCCAACCAATTTTATTATCCAGCCAATCAGGACGCAGGGCTGGAGTTTCATAGATGTGACGTAGTGGAGAAGCGACCGTGAGACTGTTTTGATTCAGACAATGGTGGCTCCCATCAAGGAAGCAAGAGTTAGCATTGATGCTGCTATTTCTACCGTGTTGTCCAATTTACCTAATATTGTTTCATTAAAAGAACATCAGAGAACGGCTCTGAAGGCTTTTGTTGGTGGAAACGATGTTTTCGCCCTTCTCCCGACCGGATTTGGAAAGTTTTGTTTTCCGGGGCACACCCATGGCGGACGCGCCCGTGGCGGAGCGGTTAGCGCGAACCATATTAGGAGGCCTTTAGTTCTCGACGCGGTCGGTCCAGGATCGACTCTGACCCACGGCGCTTTGCCGCCTGTCTTCCCCCTCTTCCTGTCAGCTCACTGTCAATAAAACGCGTGCCCCTAGAGCCGCAAACACATTTAAAAGTTTAGTTTTTTCCTGCGTCGCTCTCACAGCGTCATGGGTTGGCTTCAGTGTGAGTGGTTGAAATAGCACGTCGATAAAGATGACAGACAAGTGGCTTATCCAATCATATGCAAGGATTTTTGATAAGGCCCAGCCTTCAAAAAAGGAGATGTCCCAGATGGATGTGAGTGGAGCTAGGCGGAGCGAAATCCATATGGCTAGGGTCAGGTTAGTGGATAAAGGCAGCTCCTCAAGAGTTACAATGGACAACATGTCTTTGTTTGGTTGAGGCTTGTGATACACTCTTGGATGGTGGATTGAACAGTTGTCTGCTATTCTGACGAACCTCTGAGGCTCTTGCGGAACAGCTGTATTTATACAGAAATTAAATCACACGCTATTCTCTATTTCTGGTGTGTCCCACGTCAGTGCGCAAGGACCAGCATACTTGATGTTTTAGATATTTTTTCTGGATCAGCACACTTAATTAAATCAAATGATGTTTACTACTGGCCTCTGGGGGAGGTAGTTCCACCCTTTCGTTTAGCAGGAATGGAGCAGGGACACATCTGACAGCAGCTCTATAGGTGAAATCAGAAGTATTTGAAATGTTTTTATTTATTTAGGGGTATTAAAATTATGCCAGTGCGCCCCACAGTGTTGGGATTTTTCTTCTTCTAAATAATTTTAAAATTATCAACATTTAATAATCCAATTCACGTGCAGTCAGCATTGTTACTGTCTTTAAAACCCATTTCGACACTATTGTGGGTTCTTTGTGACAAATGTGGACACAACCCAGAAGTGTGAATATTTTTTTGCAAAGCACCGGTAAATACAGAATGATGCTGCCAGACAGTTTCAGAAATTCACAACAACTCCCCATGGTGATTTTCAAAATGCACAATTGAACAGTATTCATGTGAATATTTCAGATCTGGTAATGATGTGAAGAATACATACTCAATTAAATATTGCATTTTGCGAGGTTTAAGTGGGCTACAAATTTGTTGTCACTGTAAATTGGACAGTTAGCTCGTGCTTTCTTCTCCCCTCACTAATCTGTCCCCGGGGGGGTCAGACATGTGCTTGATCTGTGCCACTCCGCTCCACAACAAGTGTCTGGACATGTTTTATATTAGCGTGGCTATCTACATGTGAGAGATTGATCTGCAGAGAGACTGCAGAGAAGATCATCAGATGAAGGTGATAATTGGGACACCTGAGGACACGGCAGAATTTGAGAAAACAAAGAAACAAGAAGAGGCTCCGTGTGATCGGGGTGGAGGGTTGCTGTCACCTATAATCGTATCGCAAACAAAGGAGTTGTTTTCCCCAAAACAGCAGACCTCCTGTCTTCTGTAAATACTTAAATCAAACAGGGACAGATCAGAAAGGGTTGGACTGCGTTCAGATGGTGCAGATTTTTTAAGAGCAGCAGTTTTAGGTAATACATGTGATGATAATACATATTACATTCAACCCCTAAATTAACTGTGTTTAAATGAGACAGCTCACATATGTGTCGTCTACACACCATTAAGAGTTACATTAAATAATACAGTTATACATTATGCTGTGTATAATGTATTAACTTTTGTACTTAAGATCATAATTAATCTATGTTAAAACTTTGCCAGCATGTTGATGTCTGAATTTTTTTTTTAATTTAAAACTGAAAGAACTAAATGTCTTAATAATAATTAATGACAAGGCAATATTTTATTTCAACGGAACAAATCACTCAAAACCTTCAATCCATAATGGATTTAGTATAAAATATTAACAAGTAAATGCTGTTCAAATACATTTTTGAAGAAGAATAAATGTTTATCTTCTGTTATACCAACAGGGAACAATGAAGCTGAAAGAAATTAGATCAAATCCAGTATGACATGGTATTTGGGGACTATTTTCAAGATTTTTGATTTCATTTTTAATTCTATACTGAGTAAAAAAGCTATTTGGCATTGTAAATATCCAACAATTTAAATATTTTTAAATATATTTTTTGCTTTGATTTTTTATGACATCTAACTTATTGCTGATGACTTACAGTAAAACAAACAGACAAAAAAAAGACATGGTGCCACTCTTTGTGTAAAAATAACTTAAACTAGGTAATAATAAAATTCATTGAACTTTTAAGAGGTGCTTTAGATTTAGATTGTAAAATCACCTGTAACACCTGTAAAAACAGCTAGGATTTTCTTGATATAACTGTAATAGTTATTTATATTGTATAAAACCGTACAATTTTGATTATTGTTTTGTTTGTTTTTATAGGCTGGAAAGGGGGTCGTTTGTTGAAGTTTAACAAGAACACTGATTGTATCCCATTAATTCCGGGACACCCGACAATTTTTGTAGCAATAGAAAAAATCCCCACAACATTTGTCTTTTTTTCCTCATGTCCTTAATCAATTAAGTTTCAGTGCCCAATATTTGACACACCTGTTCTGAGAAGTTGCTTAATCCAAGGTTGTGGGGGTGGAGGGTTGGTGCCTAACTCTAGTATTGCATGGGTGTAAGGCGGGTTCATGCTGAAAGGGAAATACAAAGACGTACAACCATGGACGCAATATCACACCTAAGGGCGTATTAACCCACGATGCAATTTTTCAGACAGTGGGAGGAATATCTGGAAAAAAAAAAAACATGCCTGCAGGGACAACATGCAACTTACCTGTATTTGAATCTAAAATGTTCTTGTCACATTGGAAACTACGCTGTCACCTGCACCACTCTGAAGACTGTGACGGATGCACATCGTTTAAGTCATGTTCACACTGCTATACATTCATAGACCGCGTTTTAGGTAAACCTATTCAAATACTTTTAGCTAAAATAACGAACAGGTCAATCACATAGCAGCAACTCAACGCATTTAGGCTTGCAGACATGGTGAAGAATACATGCTAAAGCAAATACAAAACCAAACATCACAACAAGGAAGAAAGGGCATTTACATGAATTTGAACGTACCATCTCTGAAACCTCGACATGTTAAACCTTGCAACAGCTGAGCTACAGCAGCAGAAGACCAAGTCGGGTGCCACTCCTGTCAGGTAAGAGCAAGAAGGGCTATGATGGTCACAGACTGTATAAAATTAGAGACTAACAGATTGAAAAGAACTTTACTTGTTTTCAGCTACCAGATGGTAGGGTCTGAATTGAATCTCAAACTGGTTTCTTGTACACGACATTAACTTCCTTGTAATCTGAAGGCCTCCATAGTCAACACATCTCAGTCCCATAAAGCAGCTGTAGGATGTGGCGGAACGGGAGATTTGCATGAAGGATGTGAAGCTGCGTGATGCAGTCATGACAATAGGGATCAAAATCACTGAGGGATGTGTCTGCCATTTTACTGAATCCATGCCATGAAGAACCAAGGCGAGAGGTTGTCTAACTTGGTACCAAGGTATACCTAAAAAAAAGTCTCCAGTCACATTTTAAAGTTGACAATATTGATAATTGGATTGGAGACTGATAATGTTTTTTTTATTTATTTATCATTAAAGCCAAAAAACAACAACTAACTATACAGATTAGTTTTCGGGGGACGTGATATTAGCCCAAACTAATACAGTGATTCAGAACCTTGATGCTCGAGGAAACTCTCACTGTGCTTTTTTTAGACAATGTCACAAATGTTTGGTGGGAAGCGGGAAATGTTATCGGCGTGGACCGATAGTAGGATGACATCATGTTAGGTCAGTCAAAGAAAGCAACTTTCTTATCGTAACCTCTGGCCTCGTGCTGTACCTGCTCCCACAGAAGGAAGGGAGGGATGCTGAGGAGAACCACAACATGCTCCAGGTCAGGAGCTGCAGCCATGAGCAGCCAGAGGTCAGGCTGCAGAGGGCAGTTTTCATGAAGCTCTAATGAATAACAGTTGTTTTTTTTGCACTCTGTATTGACCTCTCTGCTTGGTTTCTATATTAAGCCTTGATCGAGTCTGTTTTCTTAGCTTTGGGTCTTCCCCTTTCTATCCCTGTGAATCAATTTTTATGTGCTTTCTCATGGACTTAAACTTTACCCCATAAAAAACACAAGTCAATACGGGAGCAAAACGAAGCCCAAACAGAAGCTCAGATCTCATGGCAGATAGGAGAATGAGTGTTCTGCTTTTGAAAAATCTCCACTTTCTGACTCGGAGGACTGAACCACACCTTGAGATTTGGGGAGAACATGCAGAAAGGCAAGTGTTAACAGTTCGCCATGGGCTGAGCTGAGCGTGTGCCTGTTAGAGCTGACGTTTCCCACGGTGGGTCAGGTGCTTTCCAGCATGCCTGTGCACATCTCCATTATTTCATCCCCTGCAACAAATTCCCTCAATGGTAGAATTTACTTTGCAGTTGTGCAACCGTTGTGCAGCTAATTACTCAAGTGCCTTCTCTCTCTTTAATTCGGTTCTTCCACTGTTTCCCACACCTCGTGCACCTCCAGAGGTTCGTCTGCCTTTGGCACTGGTCCATTTGGCAGGCACAACCACAGAGGGACCGACATGTGCGTGGGCTTCATAATAAAATAATCTCTGCCCTGGGGTGATGAAACTCTGCAGTTACTCCGTGACAGTTTCGCTTGCCCTCAGGGAAGAGAAAAAAAGGAATAATAGGGACCGGGCTCAGGCATGTACTCTTAACTGTCAAGGCCGTAATATATGTTGTGAGAACAGCATTGAGCTACATTAGTGCATTGAAAGATACATATGGCCTATAATAATAATAATAATAATAATAATAATAATAATAATATGAATATGAATATGAATATGAATAGTAATAAAAATACATTATATTAAAACATACAATACATTTTATTTAAAAGTGGCTTTTCAGAGCACTCAAGGACACTTTACAGATCAAGCAGCATAATAACAAGAATTCATGATAACAATAACACACATTAAAGGTAGAAGCACTACAAGTGGTCAAACTAAACGATCTGCGCACTCAACTATGATGTTGAAACTGAAGCTTCAGAGCTAAATATTTCCTTATGTTTTGCAAGAACATTTGGTTTTTGACTTCAGACTTTCACATGCCAAAGATATATGGATGAAATGTAAAAACCTCACATCCTTCATCTTTTCAGGAAGTCTGATGCTGGAAATTCACTGAAAGCAATTTAAAACCTTCCCCTTTAAAAAACAAAATCAAGGGATTAGCAGAACAGGGCGGAAGATGTCGGTATAATCTCATTTATTATGGCAATATCAGACCAATTTTTGAAAGGACATCTAAACTCCATAATAATTAGTGCACTTACATTAAAATGTGTTACAATGCCTTGCAAAAGTATTGAACTTTTCCAGATGTCATGGTATAACCAAAAACTTCCACCTATTTAATTTAGATTTTGTGTGTTAAACCAATTCTAATTGCCAAGTCAATTAATACAAGCTTTTTCTATATATTTTTTTACAAATAAAAATCTGAATGGGGTGGTGTATAGTTGCATTACTCTTTAAATAGAGTAACATGGATGGAGCTAAAAACAGAGCATGCTGGAGGAAAACCTGTATTGGTTAAGATATTCTTGTTTTCGAATGGTCCAGTCAAAGTTCAGCCCTGATTCCACTTGATAATCTGCAGCAATACTGTAAAACTAATGTTCCCAGATGCCCTTCATCAAATCTGACTGAACTCTAGCAATTCAGCAGAGAACAATGGGCAAAGATTCCATTTGTATGCAATGCTGGCAATTGCAGCAAAAGGTGGGTCGGCAAACTATTGATTCAGGAGGACTGAATACAAACGTATCCCCAACTTTTTTCAATTTTAGTTAGTGAAACATTTTGACAACCACGTACCGTTTTCCTTCCTCATCACAATGAAGCACTATACTGTTTGTTGGTCTATCACATAAAGTCCAATACAAATAAATGTAAGTCTGTGGTTAAAACACGACAAAATGTAAACATGTTTCATGAAAACTTCACTTAAAAATTAAATGGGCAGGATTTTCAAAATGGAATTTTAAATTCACTAGAAGTTTAAGGGTACAAAATGCCTCCTTTATCCTACAGACTGTAAAATATGTTTATTTATGTTTCATTAAATTGTGACAATAACTTTTTCGTACTTACTCTAGCTCAAAATATCCCGATTTGACCCACATCTGACCCAACTTTTTCTGCAATTCTTTCCTGCTTTAACTTGGCAAGGGTTTAGATATAAAAGCACGACATAACATACAAAAATGCACAGATTTAGGCTTTAAAGCGCAAATATCAGGGGACATCTAAAACCGATATGAACGCTACATTGCTTGCAAGGACACGAGTGCGCAGACATAATCTTTATTATGATCTTTTAAAAGTTTATGCATGAAAGTATCTCAATGAAATTTACAATCCGCTGGATGTGTGAGGGCTGAGGCGTGTGATGATATGAGCAAACTGAATCCAGAGCTGGGTTTGTTGGCTCTTTGCTTGCTCATATTAGGCTGATGCAGAAATCAAACGTGAAAGAATTCAAAAACCACAAGCGTACTGTTCTTAGGTCAGTCAGCTGCTGCCCTCTAAAGTAGATCTGCCTCTTACTTTGCCCCTAAAGCAGTCACACTGGGCTACAGTTCGCCGACTTACAAATGATGAAGAATGCTAGTAAAATGACTTAGATACTTTCTGAATAGATTAAATATGGTTATATTTCTGGTTGGGCGTTTTTTTTATCCTCTCATCGTGAATAACGGTATGCTTTGATCATGAAGAGTATCCATTTTTATGGCTTCCAATCAGAAACAGATATGGTGGGAAAAGCCACTTCCTGTTTTTATTCTTCTCACAATGAGGCAGAGAAATGAAACCGGTCGGAATCAGTGTGACAGTTTGGGAGCTTACGTAATGCACTGAGTTAACTGAAGTTATTCTCTGGAAAAGGCAGATACCAGTCACCTTTGTTGGAGATGAACGCATCCTAAAATACATTTAATTTTGCCGTTGCAGCTCTTTTGTTGTGCGTAATATATAACATTTCCTACCTTGATGTGACTGCTGACACCTGAGTCTGAAATTCTGATTCAGCTGTTTTAGTCACGACCTTGAACGCAGCTCTGCAGAAACCTTAATGGGAATATATGAATGATACTTGTAACTCTAACGTTTATTCTTTAAAGGGTTGGTCTGATAGAGTAACGTCTGGAGACGTGAGAAACCGCATTGCAGTTTGAACCTGGAAAAGGCTGCATGTCTAAGTGGACAATGTTTTTAGTTTGCATTTTTAGACTGGTTAACAGTGAAGAAAAAAACTCTAAGTATAATCGTAAACCACTGATTTAAGATCACCAGCAAACAGCAAATTCACCGTTGGGATAATCAGTTATCAGTCATCAACCGAAGCTATGTGTCATAGAAGGATACAGACAAATTCACTTTTATGTTTCGTAATACACAGAAAATGTAAGCAAGGGCAAGGATAATTTAAGTTTTAAGTCTCATTTTGGTAGCTCATAAGTGAAAAAAACTAGTTTATTATGTAAAATGTACTATATTTACTTTTTGTGACTTTAACATACAGTTAGCCTGCAGTTACAGTTTTGTCACATTACAACTACAAACCCGTATGTATTTTTTTTTATGAGTAAGACCGACACAAAGTAATCCATCATTGTGAGATGGAAGAGAAATGACATCGGTTTGAAAAATTTCTCACAAACAAAATTCAGAGTGCTGTATTTGTATTCAAAAAGCCTTGAGTCAACATTTTGTATGACCTTTTGCTGCATTCACAGCCAATAACCTTTTGTCGTATGTCTTTCATCAGCTTTGCCCATTCTCTTGCCGCACATTCTCAGCGGCGTCATTGGTCTGAACGTTGGGTCCTTTTAACACGTGCATATGCTTTCATTTATAACCACTCTAATGCGGCTCTGTTTGCATGTTTAGTGTTGTTGTCAAACTCATTTTTAAATTGTGAGAGTTTATCTTTGAGGATTGCTCATCCAGCTTCCCGTTGGACTCCAGTCACCACCTCCGGTTCCAGCACCTTGAATACAAAAGCCTGCTACACTTTATTTTCTTAACAATTTTGACAAAACACTTCACACAGACCCATATTTTCTTCCACTTCCACAAAATAGAAATTTTATTAATAACAATCGGGTTGCAATGTAACAGGAAAGTGTAAAACCTTAGGGTGTAATAGTTTTGAAAGAAACCATATGCCCATTAAAAAAACATATTTTTTCTTTCTGGAATGCTCCAGATTAAAAATAAAGCCCTCCATAAATCCCTCTAAGGGCTTCACAGACAGTTATCATTTTACACAACTTTCTATTATTAACAGTTTGTGTACACTGAGGGGGATGTTTCCTGGAGCATGTGGAGGGGAGGGGGCAGCTCTGATTTGGCCACTGGAGGAGGAGGAGGAGAATGAACCAGGGGAGGAGGAGCAGGAGTAAGATGAACTTGTGGAGTTGCTCGTAGATTTCATTGAGAACTCGGAGAGCAGCTGGTTAGCATCTATGATCTGAGCTCTGGTGAAGACTTTCCACTCTACCTCTGTTGGGATTAACCTTTCCGCCACAAACTAAGGATATTTATTTTGTCGCATCCCCTGGAGCCCCAAAACTGCGGATCTATGCGAACCCAACGCGGCACTCCAGCACGTCTGTGAAGCCGAAGAGGAGGAATGTATCGTTTCTTAGTGAAACTGACATTTCTGATTCCAGCAATCGTCCTCTCACAAGGTAAATTTGGAAAGTAAAAGGTTTAGCCTGTTTATTCTAGACTCGCGATTCAGATCTCAGCAGAGAGCCTCTGAAGAAGTTACAAAATGATATACAAAAGTGTGTGATTAATAAGTTGCTGGATAAGACTTTTCTGTTTTCTTATATCTACGATGCATGCTTTTAGATGCCGTTGGATAATTGCACATCAAACAGTAAGGGAAAAAAACCGTAACTTGTTAAAATAATATTATTGAGCGTGGGAACACTAACTAGAGGGCAAGCCGCTGCTGTCGCCGCTCACTTCCTCCGTGTTCTCCAATGAATCAGAGCACTTAACTCTGCATGCACCGCCAGAATTTAGAGAAGCTGCTTTGTGATATTTCTCCAACGTCAGTTCAGTCCGGTCGCAGCTTATTTCAATCGTTTCATTTAAATAAAGAATGTTCAGTGCAACGTGAAACTTAAAACCCTTGTTTAACTGGGTCCAGGGGCTGGTTATAAACCACATGTCTTAGAGGATATAAGTTGGTGCGTGTGCTGGTGTAAAGGGGGGGGGACGCTAAAAAGGGGGGGAGGAGGAGGGAAGGATGGAGGGAGGGCACCTTTTGTCTGCAAGTGTGGGAGAGTGTCGTGAGTGCCGGGTGGGAGGGGTCCACTGTTGTGCCGTCTGCTGGTAAACAATGCCGGGGGAGAGTGTTTTATGGCTCGTGCTGGACTCTGATTTCTTTTGTTCCGCATCTGAGCCCCGCAGCTGCCGCGCGCTCTTCCCCCCTCCCGCAACAAAAAGAAAAAAAGAAGAGAAAAAAAAGCGTGCGCTCCCCCAAGGCCACGCACCTCTCACCACGCGCTCCTCTGGCCTCACCGGTGTCCACCCGCAGGCTCCCTCAAAGTATCCTCCCCTCCCCAAGGACCCTCTTGTGATAAATCAATTAATAGACCAGGTGCACGTTATGAGCAAAAGTGTGACCGGAGATGTTTAGGAGGTGCCTACGTCACATTTTCGATGCGTTCAGAGTTCACTTTGGGTCTCAGACTGAATATTTTTCCCGTGCACTTCTGCAGGTTTAAAATGCTCCCTGCCCACTGAGTCGTGCCTAAATGGAGGAAGATGTGAAGCCACCTCAAATGGAGAAGGAGAGTGCAAGTAAGTCACAAAAAGCCCAAAAAAAAAGAGCGAAATGTGATAGTGCTGGATGCAACACTGCGTAACATACCTACGCATAGCTTTGTGTGAATTTTTTTTTTTAATCTGTGTGGTCCTTGAAGTGTGTTTCAGTTGGAAAGAAAAGGGGCTGCAGACCCCCCCCCCCTCCTTTCCATTCCAGCATTTCAGGCCGTCCTGCACCCAGCAACCGTAGAGGCCCTTCTCAGAAGTTGCCTCTAGGCCGCTGTGCTCCTGTATACCCCCCTCCAATTTTTTTTATCTTTATTTTTATTTTTTTTTGCATTGCCCCTTCTACGCACACACCCACGTTCCCAAAAGAAAACTAGAAAACTTTCGAGATGTGAAGAAATTAAAAAGAGAGTATAGATCCAGAGCTTTCAGTAGGATAAAGACAAAAGCAGTCCCCCCCTGCGCAACACTGCTTTAACAGCAGCCCATTAATGAATGCAAGACCCCCCCCCCCCTCCTCCACCACCACCACCCCCAGCAGCGGAGTGAGAGGACGCGTCCAGCCCTAAATCTTGTTGTTCTGCTCTTTCACGGGCGACAGCTGGGGCTCGCCCGCCGCCCGTCACTCTATTGTCCCCGCAGTCAGAATAATGCTGTGTGACTAATCTGAGTGGGGCTTCCCATCATGCCACAGCCACCCCAGACACCTCAACACACACCAAACTCCTGCTGACCCCCCCCCACCCCCCAGCCTTCCCAAAAGGCTCGTCTCCATCATTTTGAATCGAAAGCCCCCCCCCCCCCCCAACTCAGTGCTTGTGATCTCCATTTGAAAGCCAGATGGCTGTGAAATGTAATTGGATTGGATGTCAAGAGAGCGAGATAAATTGGGATAAAGTTCTAGAAATCTGAGGGCAAACAAGTGGGAAGAGAAGCATAGTGGCAGATTGGTACATGTTTGTTTAATGTGGACTGATGTCATTAGTTTGCTGATGAGACACCTAACACGGTTACATATTCTTTTGTGTCACTCTAAGCCTATTGTTTTGCTCTTGGATATTTCATGTGACAGAAAATGGAAAATAAATAAATAAAAATTAAGACGTAGTTTGCAGCTTTGTTGCAGCAACAGGTGCTTTCCATTGTGATTCCCAACAGCAGGCATAGTTTGAAAGAAGCTCAGAGGTGGCCTGCTTTACCCTCTGGGATTGTGGTCACGGCAGGCGCTTCTCCGCTCTGTGGGGACAACAGGGATCTATTGAGGAGGCTCCGCTCCTAGCCTGGGGCCACCAATTCACAACATCTAATCTGCACGTTGGACACACACACACACACACACACACATAGACCTCCGCACGTGTGCACTCTCTGGCACACCAGAAACTCTCCCTCCACCCTTACAAAGCTGTTACTGTGGTCCACATCTCTGCTCAGTCTAATTAAAAACAGGCAGGATGAGGGCATCCCTTCACCATCCAGCGCTCTCTCTTTCCTGGTTGCTTTCATTAATCATCCACCCCCGGACAAAGCTGAGCAGCCATCCGTCCGGGGATGCGCTGAGAGAATCATGGGTGAGAGTGGAGAACATCGGAGGGTTTCCAGCTGTCTTTTTGTTTCAGCTCACATTGGTGAGCTTTGATGCCACATCATCATCAATGGAAAATTCACCCAGAAACGGCGTTGGTGACCTGCTTGGAAAGTCCACCTGCGGGTAGAAAGATAGACACTCCTTTGTAAATCAGAATCAAAAGTTGCCGTCAAAAGGGGGGTAATTGGAAAACAAAAGTTCAAAAGTTTAAAAGCGACTTCACACCTCATGCCACCTATTCCACCAACACACGCTTGCACACAGATGCTACCCGTGGTTTACGCTGCCGTGTGTTAGCATTCGGTGACACAGATTTGAGTTCTGAGAAAGCTCTAAATCCTCCTCCAGCACAGTTCCCACGGTCGAAAGCTTTATAGCGGGTGATAGAATGGAAACGGTCAGACACAATGCAGCCAAAAGTGTTGAGCTTTGTTGAATTTATTTGTATTTTGTCACATAATAGTGGTTATGTGACAGTAGTCTTTTTTCTCTAACAAAATTCATATTTTATTATAATTTAATACGATAATCCAGCACAGGGTATTTTATTTTACATTTATTTTTACAGGTGGTCAATTGTAAAGGAGAAAGAAAAGGATACATATGTGTATTTACACTCAGCCAGCTGTACTCTGTTACCTCTAAATAAATTCCAGTGCAACCAATTGCCTTGCCTTTAGGAGTTCCCTTATTCATAGTCACTATCTGTAGCTAGATCTAATTTCAGCCGTTCTGAGAAGATCTCAGAGCGTTGTGAGAGAACGTTAGCGCACAAACAGCATCATGAAGACCAAGGAGCACAGCAGACGGGTCAGGGAGAAGTTTAAAGTAGGGTTGGGTTATAAAGTAACATCCCAAGCTTTTAAAAAATCTCATAGGGTGGTTTTTGATCCAGCATCCAAAAACAGAATAAATATGACACAACCACAAACTTACCATGACAAGAACATCCACCTTCACTCACAGGCAAAGCAAAGCAATGTTTTGACTCATGACTTTTCAGCCTTTCATTTTTTTTTTAATAAGAAAACCTCCCAGTTTATAGCTTTTCACAAACTTGAGTCACCTATAATTGATCCAAATAAAATACCTTAAAGTTTGGGTTTGCTATGTGACAAAATCTGCTTTTTTGGAGAAAAAAGCCACATCCCCCAAACGTCCCCCAAGCCACAAAGAAGGATGTTTTCTTCATGTCCAAGTTGTTAAAATAGCCTCCCGCTTGTTTTGCAGACACTTTTTGTGATTGATCCTTAAACAGGAAAAGGCCCGATGCCTGGTTGTTTATTTATCTGTCTGATTCAAATCACTTCAGGTTTTGTTTTCAAGTACTCTTGTTTCCTGTCTCTGCACCACAAAGACACCGGAGTGTTTAACGTTTTCAAGACTTTTGGCAAAGACATAGTCACAGATACAAACCATAATGCTCTTTTGGCATGGCTGGATCATATGATGCAAACGAACATGTGACTCAACCACAACAAATCATGAATTCCTCCACTGTCAGACACTGCACTTTCTAACAGGGGTGGTTCCTCTTTTTCTTTTTCCGGAAACTGATTTAGGAGCTTCTTTGCTTGAGTTTTTCTCTCAACAAAAACAATTTCAGCTTTTGTTAAAGACCTAACACTGTCTCTACAGCTGAAAACAGCTTGTTGTTGTTTGACTGTGCTGAAACAGCTACAACACACGCCTATAAAGGTGGAAGCACTAGGTTATGACTCTGAGAACCAAGAGGTTATTTGAAGGTCTGGGACTTCCTGTTTCTTGTGGTGCTGGGCAGCTACCTGTCTATGTGGGCTGGTTGAAAGCGCAGGACAAAAGGCTGTGAGTCAAATTTAGTTTCCATTGGTAGGGCAGTGATGAAGACGCCGAGAGGCTGAAAGTGTGACGACCTCACAAACCCACCCTTGTGTCACAGATGCTGCTTAGGAAGAATAAACTGTATTTTGGTATTTTAAACACTTTGTGACTTCTGACAGTAATACATTTGAAAGGGACAAAACATTTCTGGACTGTGAGGGCTTAGTGTGATGAACTTATGCAACTTTGCCTGATGCTTTGCATTGTTGAGAACACGTCTCACTTATGAAGACCGCCTTGAGTGAGATGCAATGCTCAAGAGATGATACGCCCTTCCACCAGGAATGCTGCTCTTCGTTTGTCCTCCTATAGGATTACCAGGCAGGTCTCTGTGAAGGCTCAGCTCTGGAGCATGCAAGTGCACGACGAGGTTAAGTGTGCCGACTGATGTTGGGCTTTTATGGGGTTTAAGGCCTGCCACTCCCTTGGTCTGTTCCATTCCCAGGATGCCAGGAACCCCTCGGATAAGGACGGAACAAGGGTTTGAGGTACCCTATGGAGAAGCATTCGGTTTTCTCTGTTACCATGAACTGGTTAACAAAAAAGGCAGATATTTCCCATATTCCTTGTTGGTGTGGCTTTTAAGTGGATTGATCTGGATTTAATCAGAGCAAGGCGATCAATGCTTGGTTGCCAGAGGAAACCGATAAGATAAGAGGCTATTTCACTCAAGTGGGCTCTGAAAGCTCGCATTCATCAAGTGAAGCTGTCAAAAGTAGAAGTGACACCTCCAAAATACCCACAACCTTGAGCAAGTCCTTGATCACCCCTTTGCTTTCTTTATGTTTTGCTATGCTGGAGTCAGAATTTCTTGCACTTGTTGATCAGTAGTTCTCTGGGTCTACTGGAGCATTTTTTAATCATTCAGAGCTCGGCTAATAAGAGTTTTAATAAAACATTATTAAGTAGTACCTTTTGGAATAGGTTCATCAGATGAAGAATTTATTTTGAATAACCCTAATTAATGTTCAATTTTGGACAAAACATGCATTTATTAACTCATCTTCAAGTGCTCAAGGGGGCCCTCTGCTGGCCTGGTGGTCCTCAGCTGCAGCTTATTTTGTCTATGGCTGAGGCTGACTCTGCCTTACATCACTCACATGCTTGAAGTTTCAGCTAAGAGATGCAAAAAAGGACTATAAAAAGATGTTAAAATGGTTCTGCAATGAGGATGTGGAGCTGACCTGTGATATGCCCGCATGATTGGTCCTAATCAGGACGATGTTCTGTGGGTCAAAAGCCCTCTAATAACCATCATGAGGGTCAGAGTTATAGGCAGGTGTTTTCACTGCTTTGACTCTGGGATTGGAGGTTGGTGGTAGGGTACAGCCACGTTAATAACCTGCTAGCAGGAAAACGCTGTTCATTGAGCT
Organism: Fundulus diaphanus; assembly: GCA_037039145.1. NCBI lineage: Eukaryota > Metazoa > Chordata > Actinopteri > Cyprinodontiformes > Fundulidae > Fundulus > Fundulus diaphanus. The sequence goes on from CM073141.1 coordinate 26,487,422, forward strand.
TAAACACCGTTAGGTAAGTGACCGTACTGTGTGCTCTTTTTAATTTGCAGGGAAGATGTATGTTTTAAATAAAACCTGTTTGTCGTTTAACCTTTCAGCAAACAGTTTAAGCAAAATAACATAATGCTTCTCTGGGATAAATCAATTGATTATTTAAAAATAATAACAAATAAATACAACAAGAAAATCATTGTCGAAAGGAAGCCATAAAAAATACTATTTGCAGTTTACTGCTATCCCTGCAGCAGCTCTGAAAAAACACACAGATGACACCTCTTGTCTGTAATGTAGTAGCTGGGATATGCTCCCCAGGGTCAGATCTTGGCTAATGATTAGTTATATTTTTTAAAAAAGCATAACGTTACTGAATAAAATGAATGAAGGGTCATGGCAGAAAAATACAACCGCTGGGAGGAGGAGTGAAGATATATCTCATAAGCAGCAGGAAAGGAAGTACAAAGAGTTCACACATGCCTGCTCACTGTATGTTCCTCTAAACCTCCTAATTTTTTCCACAGCAGTGGCATTTTACATTGCGCAGTTGGGCCGGTTTTGTGTTGTAGGATAAAGTCACCCCCAGAGGTGACAGATGGCAGATCAGGCCCTATGGGGAAAGAGCAGAGAGGGGAGTGAAGGCAAAGAGGCCGTCCCACACTCACAAAAGTGCTTAGGGTCAGAGGTCAGGGAAGCATCTGCTCCGGCCTGAGGGGACATTGCATCGCGGGGAGAGACCTGTTGCCGTGGTGTGTGCTGCTGGTCTGTTCAGCCGGTGGGTGGGTGGATATCTCTGAATGGGGTGACTTCACGACAAAGAGGATCTGTTACAGCTATTTAGCGTGACCTGATGCGCACACTCGAGTGCAAACATTTAGCATTAAAGAGTGGCTGCTGTAATCTGCTGAGTGAGAATCTTTACACCACAGCATTCAACTCCTCTTCTGAGTATCCAGGATGTTTTTTTTTTAGTAAAACACGAAAAGGGAAGCAGGAAACTTCAAAGCAGCCTCAAATACCTTTATAGCTGTCTGCCAATTGCAACTGCCTGGACTCCCTGTTGGTGCACGAGGGACTGTTAAACCCCCTTGACTGGTCTCACCTAGCTAAGTCAACAATCACCGTTTCAGCAGTCTTATGCGACATAAGGGAAGGGCCGTAAAAGCAAACTGCTGTGACCTGTAAAGAAATCCCTGCAGGAAAGATGTTGACATGTAAGTTGATGCTGAAATAGCGCCTAAGCTAGAGAGAAAGAGGATGTCGGGTAAAATGAAAGGAGAACAGGTAGGCAAGAGAGGAATTAGGAGTGGATCACATGGTTTAAGAGGGTTGAGGCGACAGAAGTTGCAACAGCTGACTTCACATGGGTTCTTTATGTCCCTGGAGGCAAGGTTGGCTTTTCAGTACCCCCATCTGAGAAGAGGACAGGAGGAGGGGGGGGGGGGTAAGGGGACAGGAGGACGAGGAGGAGGAGAAAGGAAAATGGGAGGAGGAGGAGCCCTGTCCAACAGCTGCCTTCATTAACATGCGCACCTGCTCTCTGCGGAGATACTCGGAGGCCAACAGATGCCCTCTCTTACACATAAACACTCGCGCTCATGTGCACAACTGCACATCGTTGCACAAGCTCCAATTCAAACATAAACACTTTTTTCTTTTCTCTTTTGGCTGACTTTAAATCTCCCTTTACGTGACAGATGGGGCTTTACGTATACGCAAGCAGCATATCAAATATCCAAGCTTTTAGCGAGTGTGAAATAAACGGTATTAAATTCTTTGGGACGCACTTATATTTATCTCTAGCAATCTGCTGAGAGGTGTGACTATTTCTTCATTACTGTTGGGACCTGAGTGTCTTTCTTTTAATAATCTTTTAGAGAGGGCCATGAGACTGATGTACTAATTGTTCATGACTAGATAGGATGGAAACATTAGAGGGCTTAGGGCCTGAATGCAGTGCTTCATGGGGACATGCATGGGCGGCACAGTTGCCTTGATCTCCATAGTCATTCGGGATGAATTTGGACAGCGTGGGGGCAAAAGGTAGATGGGAATAAGCTGTTACGGCTAGACTATTTAGTGGTGTCTGGTGTCCCAGTAGAATGTGTTTTCAAGTTTCTGAGGGGACCTAATCCAGAGAGACACACTAGAACAACATGTTGTCCCTGTCTGGTTTCAGCGGGGGGGGGGGGGGGGGGGAACCTTTATACCCCCTCTTCAATCTTCCTGAAAACCACCTTTTTGGATGGATGTTTGTTCCCGTAATCTTGTGTACTGATGCACTGGTTTTGTAATCATCGCCGTCTCTTACCGTCCTTTTCACAGGTGTTCCAGTGACTATGTAGGGGATCGATGCCAATACCCAAGCCCCTGCAGCCCTTCGCCCTGCCGCAACGGTGGCGAATGCCACGCCGTCTCCCATGGCAACACGTTTGATTTCCATTGTGTATGCCGCCTGGGTTTCACCGACAGACTGTGCCTGACTCCCAGGAACCATGCTTGCATGAGCTCCCCCTGTCGCAACGGAGGAACATGTGACCTCATCAGTCTCAGCAGCTTCCACTGCCGCTGCCCACCAGGATGGTCAGGTATGTAGCTAACTGCGTCTGACTCTATCGTATTTCACCTTAAAGCGTCACTATTTACTCACCTCTTTTGCTTGTTTGTCCAGGCAAAACCTGCCAGACTCCCAACCCATGTGCATCCAACCCATGTGCGAACGGTGGCCAATGCTTGGCTCTAGAGTCCACCTACAAGTGCACCTGCCCTTCCAACTTCCAAGGTCAAACCTGCAAGCAGGACGTAAACGAGTGTGCCCAGAGTCCATCTCTGTGTCTCAATGGAGGCCAGTGTGTCAACGAAGTCGGCTCCTACCACTGCCGCTGTCCTCAAGAGTTTACTGGCCAACACTGTGAGACCCTGTACTCCCCATGCAGCCCCTCACCATGCCAGAATGGAGCCACGTGTGTCCAGAAGGGAGAAACCAGCTACGACTGCAGCTGCCTTGCAGGTAAAACGCAAACATCGGGGGTGAAATGAGATGTCATTACACAAGGTCATTCAATATTAAAATGCACAGCATTTAATGTCAAAGTAAAGTTTGTCCCACAAAGCATTATCCAGTTAATACTGGGCTAGTACTTTATTTGGTGAAGTAAGTTTAGTCTGTTTTTATGGGCCCAGTTTGTTTTAGACTGTCATTTTGAAGTAAGACAGGACATAGTTCTTAGGTTGACTAATAATCGGGCAGGCCAACTATTCTCAGTCAGAAAAGGCATTATAGAAGCCCCTACTACTTTTAAATTATTTATCTTGCAGCATTTGAGGTACTCAGTTGAAGAAATGATGATGGACAAGATCAAAATTATTTAGAAGCACTGTGAGAATACTGCGGCAAACCATTAGTTGCTAATGAAAGAAGATCCTCAGAACCCTGTGATTTTCAGGCCTCACTTCTCTCAGTCCTTTTCTGATTCATACACCTTTTGCTTTCATGCCCTAAAGCCTAAATCTCACCCTGACACCCGACCCCAGACTTAAACACAAACTACTTAAACACAAGCTTAGTACTTTTTGTGCAGTTAGAAAGCTTTAACCAACCAAGGGGAAAGCACTGTCCAAAGTGTCTTTAAAACCCAATTAGAGATTTTGGAATATTCTACAGAGATTATGACAGCAATAAAACAGAGTTTATATTTTGTGAAATAATTTCTTTATTTGTGAAAAATACAGGATTTTCAGTTTTCTCCAAATGCTACCTAAATCTCATGTCTTGCATGGTTTTGTCTTGTGAATTGTATGCGTTGTTGCAACGTAAGCAGGCTTGTGTTTACAATTAGCTTTGTTTCGTCTTTTCAGAACACATTGGGGTTGGCTTTTAGTTGGCGTAATTGTTTTCCTTTTAAAAAAATGTTTAACCTGGAAAGCAGTGTGTTGTGATAAGATCTGGTTGGGAGGGGCGAGGATACCCCACTCTCTGCCAGCCTCCACTGGCAGGATGCAGTCATGCAGAAGTTTCCTGTGATAATGGGCTCTGAACCCACAAAGCGGCACACCGCACTGCTTGTGCATGCACACACCCCAATGATTAGGTCACATACTCTAAAGGATATCTTGTTTTTCCCACCCACTTCTAGCTAATCTGTCTGCCATCTTTAGTGTCTGGATACCCAAAGCTGTTGCAACATCGGGGTTACTGTTGCTGCGATCAGGTCGCTAGCTGTGTCCCTCAACATCGAAATCGCCTCTTTCTGAATTTCTCGAATATTCAGTTAACCAAATGTGATCCATTTACAAGAAACATTCAGCTTTTTTTTATCTGGTTGTCTGCTGATAGTCGGGGAAAGGACATGTTATTTAGATAAGCAGATGAATGAGGGATATCGAGGGGTTGTTTTGTGTTAAAGTTTAATCCGTGCTGTGTGTCTCCCGTTGGGGGCCTGCGCTGGAATGCGTTTAGATAGTGAAGCTGCACGGGCACCTGCGGAGCAGCGGGTTGATTGTTAATCAGACTGTAAAACTCCCACTCTGGGCTTTGATGTTTGAGGAGGACACAGGCAGCGCTGTCATCTAGAAGGCTTTAAAACAGTCTGCCACGAGGATATGGAGAGCTTATCTTTTTATGTTTGCTGTGATAAGGATAGGAAGGAAATGTGATTATTAACCACATGTAAGTGGGCAGGTCTGTGTCCACTGCACTCCGCAGCTTTTGAGCCCCGTTTTGGTCTTTGTCTCTATCTTTTCAGGCTTCACAGGCCAGCACTGTGAGCACAACATCGATGACTGTCCAGGTCACAGCTGTCAGAACGGTGCCGTGTGTGTGGATGGAGTCAACACCTACAACTGCCAGTGCCCACCTCATTACACAGGTTATCTCTAACCCTATATTATATTTGTACACCCACTTCAATAGCTGAACCATTCTAACACCAAAAGTGCTTTTGCTCTGCTTCATCAACCCTTTCAGGTCAGTACTGCACTGACAATGTGGACGAGTGCGAGCTGATGCCCAACGCATGTCAGAATGGGGGGACGTGCCACGACACGCACGGCAGCTACCACTGCGTGTGCGTCAACGGCTGGATGGGGGACGACTGCAGCGAGAACATTGACGACTGCGCCAGCGCGGCCTGCTACAATGGCGCCACCTGCCACGACCGCGTGGCCTCGTTCTTCTGCGAGTGTCCCCATGGACGCACAGGTAAGACCGGAGCTCTTTAGGAAACACACTCTTGAGGACAGACCTCAATAAGGAGAGATTAAAATGGGGCGTTTGGTCATACAGGTTTGTTGTGCCACCTCGATGATGCCTGCATCAGCAATCCTTGTCAGAAGGGCTCTAACTGTGACACCAACCCAGTAAATGGCAAGGCAATATGCACCTGTCCTCCGGGTTACGCAGGACCAGCTTGCAACCAGGACATTGACGAGTGCTCCCTCGGTAAGTTACAAAGTTAGCTCCCTTTTAGTTTCACAAAGTTTTGTTGATTTGTATTGTTGCATAAAAGTTAGGGGAGGTTATGTGACTTCTTGTGTGTTGCATGCTGTAGGTGCCAACCCTTGTGAGCACGGTGGTCGCTGCCTCAACACCCAAGGCTCCTTCCAGTGCAAGTGTCTTCAAGGATACGAGGGACCTCGGTGCGAGATGGATATTAATGAATGCATATCTAATCCCTGCCAAAATGATGCCACCTGTCTAGACCAGATTGGAGGATTCCACTGCATCTGTATGCCAGGTAAGGCAACTTTAAACATTTAGTTGCGTGCATCGCTATTCTTTTTTCCTTTCGATGAATGGTTTAAAATGCAAATCAAGATGCCATGAAATGTTTAGCCACAGTTTTGTGGTACCCAACGTTTCCGGGTGCAGGACAGAGCTGTCTGTCTAGTGTAAGTTTGTACCAACTTGGTGTCAAATTATACCCGCTTTCACAACAGACAAATTTAAACAATTTTCTATAATATTTTAATGTTTTGGTTTGATCAGGGGTTCTAATAGGTCTTATTTCATAAGAATAAAGTGGGCCAAATGGGGTTCACAACCAAAATGCATGAAAAAGGAGCATTACGAAGATTTGTACAATCAAATTCATATATGCACAGGGTTTGAACATTGTTATAGCTCTGTACACCTCTATAGTTAACACTTAACTACAAAGAAAAATAAGTGATTGGTTACAGTTGAAGCACATGTCTATGTTTTTATGGGTGTCAAATGGAAGTAGGAGAGTACAAAATGGTGACGTGTAGGTACGAAATTGGGGTTGGCAAAAGCAGCCAATTTAAACTCTTCTGAAAACCCCCACAAACGTTGACCCCCATTGACCAAAATAGTTAATTACCAGTAGCAGCTAACTTTTCAAAAAGTATGTGGCGGATGTTGTACAAACAATTTAGGCTGTACTTGCTCTGAGGTAGCGGTTAATGCATGGACCTCACAGCGGTAGAAATGCAGTTTCTACCAGGGCAGCATCCTGTCAGCAGGGCACAGGAAGCAGAAAAGATTTACTTGGAGATGAATTTTCCCTTGGAGCAAATTGGTAAATCTGCAGGAGCAGATTCTAAGAAAGCAACTTTTGTTTAAGATCTTCCAAACATGTCAATTTGCAGGCATCATTGACATTTTTGACAAGGTGACATCATAAAAATCGGGAAGCACAACTCCAACAACAAACAACTCATTTCAGTCAGACGTTGTCGTCTGTTGCCGTCGTAACTTCGTTAATTAACAGTTTCATACAGAATAGGGAAGGCAGAAATCCAAACTAAAATTGTTCTCTTTACGCTTTTTAGATTCAGTACATGCAAAGGAAGCAAGTTTGACTGCTTATTCCTATCATTTCAGGATATGAAGGTGTGTTCTGCCACATTAACACAAATGAATGTGCCAGCCAGCCATGTCTTAACAATGGAAGATGCGTAGACAAGATAAACTCGTTCCACTGCGAGTGTCCCAAAGGTGAGACAACATATGGAAATTTGTGAAACATTGTCGGAAATTTTGTTGTGAAATAATGCTAAATGAAACTGAAGCAATTTAAACCCTTTAGAAGAAAATAAGTGATAAAAGAGGGTATCATTAACCAATCTGTCAATGAGTGTAGCACACATGGCTCATAGACTGGACGTTAATGATTTACTTCTTCTAATGGTGCCTCTGAACCCACTCTGGGGAGACTGGACAAAGTGGACCAAGCTGGACCAGCATTAGCATATTTGGCGGGCAACGCTAAGGCGCCAAAATTGGGGGGCAGGGATTGGTTTAGAGCTGCTGAGCTGGGGGCCATTGTGCTGTGATTTAAACTAAAGATTTCACTGCCTGCGAAAAGCTGGGAGAGGGAGGGGGTAGAGTGGAGCCACCATTGTAGAAAGGTTTGTAAGGACTTTCAGCCTCCTGCAGAAACCATTTCAAATGCAAATCAACTGGTCTGTGAAGTTTTCTACATTTATGCACACTGTACTGTTAGGTGAAAACGATGCAAGCTTTGTTTATTTTAAATTCACATGTTATACTTAACTTTGAAAAAAAGTGTTGTAACTGTGTTTTTTTTAAAAATAAAATTACAGGATTTTCAGGAAATCTTTGTCAGGTGGATATCGATGAGTGTGCCAGCACGCCCTGCAAGAATGGAGCCAAATGTACTGATGGACCCAATAAGTACACATGTGAATGTGCTGAAGGTACAGTCTTCATTTGCAACATTGCATAATCTTTGTGTCCTATTGAGATACATGAAAAGCTTAAGAATGACTTAACCAATCAAATAAACAAATAAATGAGCAACTATGTCTGCAATCTTTTGCCTATTTTTATGTTCTGTTAAGGTTAATGCACCATATCTGATATTAGTCCGATTTTTATACCATTTAATAACAAAAATCAATAAAAGGTGATCAGAAAAGAAAGAAATTAGCATTGTTTTTGTGTAAATTGCAATACTGGATAGTGTATTAATTTGAGTACTGAGATAAATGCATTCATATTCTGATTTAGAGGTGGTAAACTAGAAGGAAGGAAGGCTTTGTGTTTTAGTTCAGAAGCAGCACTTGTTAAATAATTTATTAAATAAGCTTTTTCAATTATGTTATATAATTAAAATAAATATAATACGAAAAAACATGCTAAAAGTATGATAAAAGTATACATAAATACAAATAAAATATTCTTTCAGTGTAATTTATAACTATAACTCTTTTATCAAACCATTTTCTCCTCTCTTTCAGGTTACACGGGGCAGCACTGTGAGATCGACATCAACGAGTGCTACTCCGATCCTTGCCACTACGGCACGTGCAAAGATGGCCTGGCCTCTTTCACCTGCTACTGCCACCCTGGCTACACCGGCCGCCTGTGCGAAACCAACATCAACGAGTGTCTCAGCCAGCCATGCAGGAACGGAGGCACCTGCCAGGACAGGGAGAACTCGTACATCTGTTCCTGCCCCAAAGGCACTGCGGGTGAGAAGACCAGACAGGCTTAAATTGCTCACGCGCTTCATGAGGGAAATGTCTGCAGCTTCTTCCTACCTTTTCTAACTCATTTAAACACACACCAGGCTTCAACTGTGAGGTGAACCTGGACGACTGCAAGAGCCAGCCCTGCGACTATGGGAGATGCATCGACAAGATCAATGGCTACGAGTGTGCATGTGAGCCAGGTTATACAGGTGAGTGGCTGGCTGGAGTTTACAGGTGCAGGGGGCAGGGTCCTCTGAGCTTTGGGAGGGGCAGCTTTGACAGGTGGCTACCGGGTGCGCTGCTGTGGAACAATGGTGTCGGGTTGCTTGTGTGGGATAGACAGCTAGAGAGAAAGGGAAGACTACCCCACGAACCTGATCCACACACACACACACAAAGCTCTAACTTTGTTTGCCTTCTGAAAAGACCGTGATGTTAAGCCTGGAAAGATTCTATAGGGTGATCCTTAAAAGACAAGAGAGACTGGCTTTTAATCACATATCCAAGTTTTTTTTTTGTGTGTGTGTGTGTAAAACGGCGTGGCCGGCCGCTTATCCACAAAGTTTTATCACAGCAAGCAGGCGACTTGTCTTCATTCCTTTCGTTGCCCCAAAGAGCTCGTTCTGGCTGGTAGCTGCTTTGTGATTATTTCACAAAAGAAGTGACGAGGAGGTAACAAGTGTGTGTGTGTGTGTAGGCTGCTGTGCATGCCTCCTCCCCGTCCTCTCCACCATCTTTTTGTACTCATGGGGTGAGTGTGGAGGGAACAGCAGGACCGATACACAGAGGGACAGAGGTCTATTGTGCCCAAATATCAGGCAGTTGGTCCCTCCCCTCCTGATTGATGAAGAGCAAAGGAGGTGGGGGTTGGGGGGCATGGGTAGGAGATCAGAGGTGGTAGTGGTGGTGGTGATGGGGGGGCGGGGGTTAATTGTTACTTGGCCATGTTTTAAATGGGTCTGGCCTTCTGTCCTCGTAAACAGCCCTGGTTGAGGTTATTTCTTCATGGAACGGGGAGGTGGCGTGGGTGAGAATAGGGAGAGTGGCCTTACCCCCACCACATACACACCACATGCACAGTCCCTCTCTCTTGGCACCACCTCCCTCTCACAGATCCAGCTTCCTCCTATTCAGCATGGCCCCATTTAATCAATGGGTAGAAGTAAAAAGGCCTCCAGGGGCCATGAGGTTGGGTACACACTGGAGCTGCTGTGGCTTCTGCTTATTGAACTTAAAAAAAGGGAGACTTTATTTCGCCGTTAGCCAAAAGCTGCACTGACCACAGATCAGCCTAGCCTGCATATTATGCAGGTTTAAGGGCTACCACACTAGACATCTGCACTCCGTAATGATCCCAGTAGAAAGAGTGTTTTGCTTGCTTTCCCCTTAAACCTCTCCATAATTTGCAAAGTCACAACCTTAAATATTGAGCATATTTTATTGGAATTTTATGTGATGGACCAGAACAAATTAGTGTATAAATAAATCAAACTAAACATCGTGGTGTTTTTACTTTACCTTTTACAATAATGCCACTAAATAACATTGAGTGCAACTAATTCCCTGCAGAAGTCACGTAATTAGTAAACAGAGTCCATCTGTGTCTAATCCAATCGCAGCATTGGTGGAAAAAGCACCAAACAGATCAGGGATGACGTTGTGGAGTGGTTTAAAGCAAGTCGGTTTGTAAAGCAATATCCAAAGCTTAACATTATTTCATCTGTTATCTAAAAATAGAAACACGCAACTCTACCAACACACGGCTGTCCACCTTAACTGACTCATAAGAAATCCTGTTTAAAGTTTGCCGATAACAACCAACGCCGCACTTGATCTAGAACGCACCATCCTCACAGTGAAACATGGTGGTGCTGGTATAATGCTGTGAAGATGTTCTTCTTTATTTCTTTGGCAGGCACAGGGAAGCTAAACGGGGTTTATGGGAAGATGGATTGAAGTAAATACATGGTAGGCCTGAAAGAAAACCTAGAAGCTTTTAAAACACAAGAGACTGGGGTAGAAGTTCACCTTCCTGCAGAACAACTGTAAACATGCAGCACGCAGGTCAATAGGTTGGTGCAAGATGCGCAAAAATGGTCCATTCAAAGTCCAGACTTGATTACAATTTATAATCTGTGATAAACCCTGAAAATTGATGTTTAGTTGCTCTCTGTCCAATCTGACCGCGCTTGAGATTATTTTGAAAGAACAGACAAAAATAGGCTTTTCTTGAAATGCAAAATATCCCAAAAAAAGTTGCATCTGTAATTGCAAGCAAATCCTATATAAGCCAGACTTGCCACGCAATCTTTAAACCTTGCTCTATTATTTTATTAAAAAATTTTTTCAGGCACAATGTGCAACATCAACATGGACGACTGTGTCATCAACCCCTGCCACAACGGTGGTACATGCATTGATGGCGTCAACAGCTTCACATGCCTCTGCCCTGACGGCTACCACGATCCCACCTGTTTGTCAGAGGTGAACGAGTGCGCCAGCAACCCCTGCATCCACGGCCGGTGCCAGGACTTCATTAATGGGTGAGTACACGTAAAAGTTTTAAGAAGAGAGCGAGAGAGAGAGAGAGGAGGGGGAAAAAAATCCAAAACATCAAAAACAAAACAAAAATCACTTACTTAATCATTTTATGTCTTGTGAAGCTATAAATGTACCTGTGACTCGGGCTGGAGCGGCAACAACTGCAACATCAACAACAACGAGTGCGACTCCAACCCCTGCATGAACGGAGGAACGTGCAAGGACATGACCAGCGGCTACCACTGCACGTGCAGAGTTGGCTTCACCGGTCAGTCTTAAACCTTTCTTTCCACTTGCTTTTCTGCTGGTGCTAAGGGATTGCTTATCTGGTGGGAAAAAAATCTAACCCCGGTGTGTTTTTTTTATTTATTTATTTTTTTTTAATCCTTGCCGCTGTAGGACCTAACTGCCAAACTAACATCAATGAGTGTGCCTCCAATCCCTGCCTCAACCAGGGAACCTGCATTGATGATGTGGCTGGATACAAGTGCAACTGTTTGCTGCCTTATACTGGTACGCCATAGTGGGGCTTATCTCTCACTGGGGGGGGGGGGGTCACTCTGTTTTCTGGATTCTTGACATCATGTATTCGCTGTCTCAGCTCTGCATGCACGCCTGAAAGCATAGAGATAGTCTCGCAGCTTCCGCGCAAAGGTTTTATCCCACCGCATCCTGTGTTGTCTAAGAAAACATCAGCTAACAGGGATGTCTGTTTTTGGCTTCTGTGCGTGGAAAGATCGGCTCGTCTGTTTGGCTGGGATAACGCAGCGTATGTGCTCTGGAATAACAAAGCGGGTCGTTTCAGCAGCAGAAGTGCACTCTAAGCACAGGTCTCTCTTCTGCCACGTCCTGTTTCCTGTCTAAGATCAAACAATAGCAGGACGTAGAAGGACCTTTCCTGTTTGGCTAAGTTGTCATGGAAACGGATAAGGAAGTGGAATGGAAAATGGGATTTAGAAGCTGATGTTTTTAACTCAACAAGTCAGGCAAGATATGTAGAGAGCATGATTATTTTTGCCAATTGAAGCCTATAGTTGAGGAAACTGCTGTGCGTTGTCATCCATTGCTAACAGTGACGTTTGTTGCTTCGGCAGGTGAAAACTGCGAGACCCTGCTGGCCCCTTGCAGCCCCCGACCATGTAAACATGGAGGAATATGCAAGGAGGCAGAGGACTATCAGAGCTTCTCGTGCATCTGCCCTGAAGGATGGCAAGGTTTGCATCTATTAGCGGTGGTGTGCGTGTGGCTTTCAGTTGATCTCGCAGGTCATTGTTTGTCTTAAACATGTCCCACGAATGTGCTTTTCAACCAAGGCCAGACGTGTGAATTCGACATCAACGAGTGCGTGAAGAGCCCGTGTCGCAACGGAGCCACGTGCCTCAACACCGTGGGTGGGTTTCAGTGCCAGTGCCAGCCGGGTTACACCGGCCAACGATGTGAGACAGACGTCGACGACTGCAAACCAAGTGAGCCGCTGACCTCAGCTGTGACGGCTTCCCTCCCACAATTTAAAAACTCCATGAGAAAAAAAAAAAAAAACAATCCAACGGCCTCTTTGCTTTGTTTCAGATCCCTGCAGTAATGGAGGCCTGTGCCGCGACGGTGTCAACAGGTTCACATGTACCTGCCTGCCCGGGTTTCGCGGCAGCAGGTGTGAGCACGACATAAACGAGTGTGAGAGCAACCCCTGTAAAAACGGGGCTAATTGCACCGACTGTGTCAACAGCTACACCTGCACCTGCCCACCGGGGTTCAGCGGCATCAACTGTGAGATCAACACCAACGACTGCACCGACAGGTAGTTTACCTCATTTAGTCTACCCAGTTCACCCAATAATCTACTGAAATGCAATTTTGCAACTAATCTCATCGCGTTTTCCTTATTTGTTGTGCAGCTCTTGCTTCAATGGCGGCACTTGTGTGGATGGGATTAACACCTTCACCTGCCTGTGTCTAACTGGATTTACTGGAAGCTACTGCCAGTACGACATCAATGAGTGTGACTCCAAACCATGCCTCAATGGAGGCACCTGTCTCGATGGTTATGGCACTTACAAATGCACCTGTCCTCACGGCTACACAGGAGTCAACTGTCAGGTATGCTTCCAGGGCACCGAGACACTGATACACACCTGAAATGGCAAACTGAGTCTCAGATTTGGATTTAAGTTGCAAGTCTAAAAAGCAATGGCTGCATTGAAATTGAATTGACTCGAGGTCTGGTACCTGAGGCTCATGAACAATCTTCCTCTCATGTAATCAGGGGTAAGAGTAAGCCTGTAAGTATGCAACAGACCACAGCTCCGCCTGCTGAGGCACACGTTGTGCAAAAAACTATTTGCCTTGGGTGTATTACTCATACACGTTTGCAGATCGTGGACTACTATTGGTTTATAACAATCTGTTCTTGTGAGTTGTTGCATCATAATAATGACCGATTAAGCTGAAACCTGTGTTTGAATAACTTTTGAGAATTTTATAACAAAATAATAGTATCATACCCCAGACAACATGTACTCTTGCTAATAAACTAGTGTCAATACAAACAAATGCATTTTAGCTTCTTCAAAATAAAGGCATCTTCTGTTCTGTTTATTATTAGTTTGTAATTTGTATTTATTCAGTACACGGTTTGCTAAGAATCTCACTAAACCTCTCAAAGTGGGAAGTAGAGAAACCTCCAAACCCAATACATTGTAATATATAGTAAAGGAGAGAACAGTTTTTACATGATGATTAACAAAATTAAAATACTTGTGGTTCTTCAAAATTAAAATGCTTCCTCTATAGTTCCTCCATAATTTTTGTATCTATAATATCGCAGCTAAGGCAAATATGACACCCTATCGTTTCTAAACATAATTTACAGGATCTCAAAAGTTCTTTGCTTGTTGAAATAAATGTTCTGATGATGACAATTGTCAAATTTTCAAGTATCAAATTAGGCTCAAGTATAAAACAATTCTTCGATTCATAAACCTAAAGCAATGCAGCGTCGTAGAAAAATGACTTCTTAATATTTCTGTTACTTACAGCCTCTATAAAGTATTCCACTCATGTTTCCCTTTTTAGAGTCTTGTGCGCTGGTGCGACTCCTCCCCTTGTAAAAACGGAGGTTCTTGCTGGCAGCAGGGAGCCTCCTACACCTGCCAGTGTCAGACTGGATGGACCGGCCTCTACTGTGACATCCCAAGTGTGTCCTGCGAAGTCGCAGCCAAACGGCAAGGTATAATAGTTCACATCATGTGCCATTGCTTTAATCTTTGACTCAGTTAAGTCAAAGCTGTATGGGTGGGTGGCAAGATCCTTAAATCCTTTCTACTGTTCTTGATTGCAGGTGTTGAGGTGTCTCAGCTGTGCAGGAACTCGGGCCAGTGTCTGGATGCTGGAAACACGCATTACTGCCGCTGCCAGGCTGGCTACACCGGGAGCTACTGCCAGGAACAGGTGGACGAATGTTCCCCTAATCCTTGCCAGAACGGAGCGACCTGCAATGATTATCTTGGAGGTTACAGTTGTGAGGTAAAGGGACAAACATTAAGTAAAAAGTCAAAGGAAGCAAACCCTTGACTGGAATTTTCATATAGTTTAAAAGAAACCTTCAAGAGTAATTTTTAGGAAATAAATATGTTTTTATTGTCCTGTCGTTGATCATTTAAATATACTTCTGCTGTTTTTTTGTTTTTTTTGTCAGTGTGTCCCTGGTTACCACGGTGTGAATTGCTCAAAAGAGATCAACGAATGTCAGTCTCAACCCTGCCAGAATGGAGGCACCTGCATCGACCTCATAAACACCTACAAATGCTCCTGTCCTAGAGGGACACAAGGTGCACATCTGCGTACCAAAGTCAAATGTTCAAATGGGCCAATGTGATAGTTGTGTTTGCTAATGCCGTGCATCTACCTGTAGGCGTGCACTGTGAGATTAATTTGGACGACTGCAACCCCCCCAGCGACCCGCTCACAAATGAGCCCAAGTGCTTCAACAATGGAAAGTGCGTAGATCGCATTGGAGGCTACCAGTGTCTGTGCCCGCCAGGTTACGTAGGCGAACGCTGTGAGGGAGACGTCAATGAATGTCTGTCCAACCCTTGTGACCCCAGAGGGTCATACAACTGCATCCAGCTCCCCAACAGCTACCGCTGTGAATGCCGCACCGGATATACAGGTACATATAAGCATACATCTGCCCATCCTTGGAAACTGATTGGGTAGATGTCTGAAAGAGCGACTGACTCGCTTCTAATGTTTCTGTTTGACAGGACAACGCTGTGACAAGGTGTTCGATGGCTGCAAGGGAAGGCCCTGCAGGAACGGAGGAACATGTGCTGTGGCCAGTAACACACCTCATGGTTTTATCTGCAAATGTCCACCTGTGAGTGCGGCTAGACCCTCCGCTTCCAGTTGCTTCGTTTGGTAAATCCTAATCAGTGATAACGATTCAAACAATAAACTCTTTCTTTCTTTCTTTCTAGGGCTTCACTGGCTCTTCTTGCGAGTATGATTCCCGCTCCTGCGGCAGCCTGAATTGCAGGAACGGCGGTACATGTGTGTCAGGCCACCTGGGCCCACGCTGCATGTGTCCCTCAACCTTCACCGGGCCCGAGTGTCTGACCCCCACGGACAGCCTCTGCATTTCAAACCCCTGCTACAATGGCGGCACCTGCCAGATCACCCCCGACGCTCCGTTTTTCCAGTGCAGCTGTCCCAGCAACTTCAACGGCCTACTTTGCCACATCCTGGACTACTCCTTCGTCGGGGGGTTTGGCCGGGACATCACACCGCCTCCAGAAGTGGAGGTGAGCTGTGAGATTCCTCAGTGTGACGAGTGGGCCGGCAACCACATCTGTGACTCGCTGTGTAACAACCATGCCTGTGGCTGGGACGGAGGCGACTGCTCCCTCAACTTTGATGATCCCTGGCAAAACTGCTCGGCTGCTCTGCAGTGCTGGCGATACTTCAACAACGGGAAGTGTGATGGCCAGTGTAACAGCCCCGGGTGTCTCTATGATGGCTTTGATTGTCAAGGACAGGAAGGGCAGTGCAAGTAAGTCCGGAAACAGTAGGAGGAGTCATAGAATGTGGTATTGACCAAATCTAACAAATTCTTCTTTCTTTCTTTTTAGCCCCCTTTATGATCAGTATTGTAAAGATCACTATGCCGACGGTCACTGCGACCAGGGCTGCAACAATGCAGAATGTGAATGGGATGGCCTGGACTGCGCCAACAACATGCCAGAGAAGCTTGCAGATGGCCATTTAGTTCTTGTGGTCCACATTCCCCCGGATCAGCTTAAGAACCGCTCCTCGTCCTTCCTCAGAGAGCTGAGCAGCGTCCTCCACACTAATGTAGTGTTCCGCCGTGACGCAAACGGAGAGCCGATGGTCTTTCCTTACTATGGAAATGAGCAAGACCTGGTGAAACACAATGTGCTGAAGCGCTCTGCGGAGGATGGCTGGCCCGAGTGGGCTTCAGTGCCAGCCGATGTGTTCGGTCAGGTGAAGGAGAGCGTGTCCTCCATGGTCAGCCAACGGAGACGCAGATCGTTGGATACCGTGCAAGTCAAAGGGTGCGAAGACATCAGTTTTAACAAAAATCGGAATGCGCTAAGATTTTGAAAAAGCATAACAGCATTACACTAATTCGCTGACACTTCTTCCCATTTCTGTTCATAGATCGATTGTATATCTGGAGATTGACAATCGTCAGTGTTACCAGCAGTCTACTGAATGCTTCCAGAGCGCTACCGATGTGGCTGCCTTTCTCGGAGCACTGGCCACCAGTGGGAACCTCAACGTTCCCTATATTGAAGCTGTAACAAGTAAGCCTTAATATTCACAGATTCAGATTCTTTTTTTTTGCAATTATATGTGTAAATAAATACAAAAATACAATTAAAACTAAATGTTAAACCCAACACGGTGAATTCTTTCTCTCTCTCTAGGCGTGAGACCTACGGGAACCACCACAGAGCTGTACCCCATGTATGTAGCATTTCTGGGCTTGGCTGTTTTGGGCTTCATATGCCTGGGGGTCATAGTGTCCCGAAAGCGGCGTCGAGAGCATGGCCAGCTCTGGTTTCCAGAAGGATTTAAAGTATCGGAGCCCAGCAACAAAAAACGCAGGGAGCCGCTGGGAGAGGATTCAGTTGGACTGAAGTAATTTGAGTTTTTCTTTTACTACACCTAAAAACACGTGGTAATCTCACCCCAGTATTTAGTTTACATGTGATCTAAATTCTTTTCGTACTTTTTAAAGACCGATGAAGAACTCAGACAGCAACCTTATGGACGACAATCAAACCGAATGGGGAGATGATGATCCAGACTGTAGGCACTTCAGGGTAAGGCGAACAGTTAGTTTGTGCTTGCTGCTTTGCACGTATTAAACAAATTTTCTGCGTCATTTGTGGCACTGATATTGATATTACAATGATGTTTCTATCTCTCAGTTTGAGGAGCAGGCGATGTTAGATCTGAGTGATCATACAGACCAGAGGAAATGGACCCAGCAACACCTGGATGCAGCTGACCTGAGGATAACATCCATTGCTCCCACACCTCCTCAAGGAGAGATTGAGAATGACTGCATGGATGTTAATGTCAGAGGACCAGGTACGCATGCAAAGATGAAAAGACTCAACGCCGGACTTTAGGCATTGGCTGGTGTTAGATCTCTACAGTATTGTCATCTTGACTGGAATTTCCGAGTATTGCTCAAATAGGTTAACCAAAAACAAAATACTCCTACTTCTATTCACAGATGGTTTCACGCCCCTGATGATCGCCTCCTGCAGTGGCGGAGGGCTGGACAACGGCAACAGTGAAGAGGAAGAGGATCCGTCAGCAGAAATAATCTCCGACTTCATTTACCACGGAGCCAACCTACACAACCAGACTGACCGCACGGGCGAGACAGCCCTCCACCTCGCTGCCCGTTATGCCCGCTCAGATGCCGCCAAGCGCCTCCTGGAGTCCAGCGCAGACGCCAATGTTCAGGACAACATGGGCCGCACGCCGCTGCACGCAGCCGTGGCCGCGGATGCACAGGGAGTGTTTCAGGTAGCCTGCTCATTCGCCCCACATGGCTTTGCCTTTTCATTTAATTTAGCCTAGCGGCTCAAATTCTTTTACTGAAGAAGGTTGTCTCGACACAGATTTTAATCCGAAATCGAGCCACCGATCTTGACGCCCGCATGCATGATGGAACAACGCCCCTGATTCTGGCCGCGCGATTGGCTGTCGACGGCATGGTGGAAGAGCTTATCAACTGCCACGCTAACGCTAATGCCACTGACGATTCTGGTAGCTAAAGTTTTATCGCCCTGTCGTCTTCATACACCTTTACACATTGTTGATGATAAACCGTTTTAATCTAAAAATCTTTGCAGGGAAATCTGCTTTGCACTGGGCTGCCGCTGTAAACAATGTAGAGGCTGCTGTGGTGCTGCTGAAAAATGGTGCCAACAAAGACATGCAGGACAACAAGGTATGGGCAAACTAAGAAAACTATTTACACTCATTCTTTTTCTTTCTTCTTTTTGGCATTTTGTCACATATACAATAATCTTAGAATTAATTTCATTGGCATTACATATGGAGAGGCGCAAACTTAACATCATTGGGGAATATTTATTTTTTTACAAATGAGTATCTGAAAAGTGTATCATGCATTTGCATTCACCCCGCCCCCCTTTGTTCTTTTACATTTTCTTTTTACAATCTAGTGTAACCAATTGCCTTCCAAAGTCACTGAATCTGATTCTACTTGTGCATAAGAGTGGCAAGAAGAAAATCAATAAAAAAGAGGAGAAAAAATGAAATGTTTGGTCTACATGTGGAATGCTATGTGTTGCAGAACTAGAACTACATGTCTGCCATTGCACAGCACTCCCTTGGGGAAACATAGCGATGGCAGCATCATGCTGTGGTAATGGTTTGTTCACCAGGGACAGGAAAGCTGGTCATAGCTGATGGGGAGAGGGCTAGAACTAAATATCAGTGTAGATGTTCTCCTTCCAGCAGAAAAACCCTACTTCTCTCCATTTTACAATTAAGTGCTACTTAACATTGATCCATTTCCATAGAATACTAATAAAATACAGTGAATTTAGTGAATGCAGTATTACAACGTGTGAACAGTTTTTAGGGGTATGAACACTTCTGTGAAACAATGTAATGTCCGTTTCTGCTTCCAACCGAGGTTTCTGGCGTTTTTGTCGTTTTTAGGAGGAGACCCCGCTGTTTCTTGCTGCACGTGAAGGCAGTTATGAGACAGCAAAAGTTCTTCTGGAGCACTTTGCCAACCGGGAAATCACTGACCATCTCGACCAGCTGCCCCGTGATATCGCCCAAGAACGCATGCATCACGATATAGTCCGCCTCCTAGACGAATATAACGTGGTTCGGAGTCCTGGGCTGCACAGCGGGCCCTTGAGCACCTCCACCCTCTCTCCACCTCTCTGCTCCCCCAATGACTATCTCAGCAACCTCAAGCCGACCCCCTCTGGGAAGAAGGTTCGAAAGCCGAGCTCTGGTGGGAAGGGAGGGAAGGATGGGGGAAAGGATATTAGGGTGAAGAAGAAGAAGCCAGTGGATGGAAAGAGTAACTTGCTAGACACGACTTCTGTTCTGTCCCCCGTTGAGTCACTAGAGTCACCTCATGGTTACCTTTCCGATGTGGCTTCTCCTCCTATGCCATCACCTTTCCAGCAGTCGCCTATGTCCTTAAATCACCTACAGGGCAATGGGGACTCCCATACAGGCCAGATTAACATGGGTAAGGATTTGAGTTGCATGTCCTTTGATCCCCCCCGCCTCACCCACCTGCCGGTGTCCAGCCCCAGCAGCCAGGGCACCACATCTGTAGGTGGCAGCAGAGGAGGCCAGTGCGACTGGCTGACCAGGATGCATCCAGGCGTGAGCCAGCCGGGAAGCTTCACCCAAGGACTGCCAATGACGCACAACATGATGGGGGCCCTGCACGGCGTCAGCACCGCCACTTTGTCCCAGATGGTGGGCTACCAGAATCTGCCGACCAGCCACCTGGGTTCATCCCAGCATATGATGCAGCAGCCTCGCTCCCGGCAGCTGCAGCACCAGAACTCCAGCTCCACCACGGCGGGTCAATCGCTGAGCCAGGGCTTCCCGAACGTTGAGCTGAACGGCGCTGACATGCAGCCAAACGGCAGCTCGGGCCGCTCGGTTCCCATCCGCACCGTTTTGTCCCAGGAGACGCAGATGCTCGGCACCCAGTTTCCCACTCCCCCCTCCCAGCATAGCTATACAGGACCTATGGACAACACGCCTAACCACCAGCTACAGGTGCCTGACCACCCGTTTCTAACCCCTTCCCCCGGTTCTCCTGACCAGTGGTCCACCTCGTCTCCACATTCCAACTTGTCCGACTGGTCAGAGGGCATCTCCAGCCCACCAACAAGTATTCACTCACAGATGAATCTAATTCCAGACCAGTTTAAATAAAGACTTTATCGCACCTCCAACATGCAGCACAAATAATAAAGCAGATTCTGACAGAAAGACAGTGAGAAGCTTTTCTCAAGGCTGAAAACTCTTCCTTTTCATCAGTTTTTAAACTAATATGATCAGTTTCAGTTATTTTTATATTTATTTATGTGTTTTTTTACCTAAAAGAAAAGATTTTATATTTATGCTTTTTTTTAAAGTATGAGAACATTAAAAACTGTCAAAAAGGTGTGTATATTAGCGAGAAAGCCTCCTGGATGTATACACTGGTTATTTATTTGTTTCATGTAGATATGTTCACTGGATTTATTTGAACCTTTTTTTCATAGGTTTTACACAAACAAATTTTATTTGTGGGTTATGGTTTGTTTTATGTTTGTACAGATTTTTTTTCTCCCCAACCTCCATAGAATATTTTAAATGTTCAGTGTTAATTAAATATATTTTAACCTCTTTTTGTCTTTTTTTAGGTGACTTGTTTCGTTACTGAACTACATTTCACTGAGTCTTATCACTGTATTAGACATTGATTTAATATATTTATATAAAGTTTCACCTTTCCTTAAAAGCTTGTTACACTGTCTTATGTGAACTAAATAACAAAAGAAGCAAGAGGCAGGAGAGAAGACATAAGAGGATTCGGAAATTTCTTTGGACCTTTAAAAGCAAATAATGTTTCTTAGTGGATGAGAGACTCTGAGCCTATATTTTTTTTGTTCAATATTGGTCTGGGCTGGTGCTGAGTTACTGATTTGTGACCATTTATGATGCAAGGATCGCTCCTTTGTCTCATAGTGCTGTACGAATCATTGATTATGGTTACCGTGTTTAACCTGACAAGTGTTAAAGTTGCAGACCTGATGTGGAATGTTGAAATGTTACATTTGCCACTGTTTTTAGTGCCAGTGTGATTTTTTTTAATTCGTTTTTCTTACGAAAAGCAATGTACGTTTTGAGATTTCTTGTAAAAATGTCTTTAAGGAGGAAAAATTGTTTGTAAAAGAAGTGGGGACCTTTGTGCGTTTAATGACATCGCCCTCTCTTTGGTAAGGAGTGGGGTTTAGGGTGTCTACATGTCATGTTTTATAAACTAATCCAGAGGTAAAGATGTTTTTAAGATAAATAACTGTAACTGACTCTTCATGCACAGTTGTAGTTTGATAAGAAATATTTCCAGATTAAAAATGTTCTGTAAAGTTTTCATGATTGAATAAAAAAAGATACAATTAAAGCTAAAGAAATGTACTGTTCTATTTTCTTTTTCTTTTCAGGCAGTGGGACCATTTTAATGTATTTATAGTAAACTGATTTTTTTTTTCCTCTAATGTAAAGTTAACATTTTTCCCAATGACCATTCAGGGTTACAACACATTTGGGGTTGGGGATTCATCAGAGGAGGAGAAAATGCTTGGAAGTTGAGAGACCAGGGCCCTGCATTAACTTCTTTCTGCGTGAAAATTCAAATCAATCAACTTAACTACAACAAGCGGAGTCAAAACATAGTTTGCAATGTATTTGTACTCAAGTCATAGACGAGGTATTGTCATACAGACAATAAATCATCAGAGAATCCAGCCCAGCCTCCTGACAGAAGGATGGTCGGGCACAAACTAAACGTGAAATGAGCCATGGCT